>CM076153.1:0-2400000 GCA_038025085.1 Tetragonia tetragonoides
TAAACCCTAAACCCTAAACCCTAAACCCTAAACCCTAAACCCTAAACCCTAAAACCCTAAACCCTAAACCCTAAACCCTAAACCCTAAACCCTAAACCCTAAACCCTAAACCCTAAACCCTAAACCCTAAACCCTAAACCCTAAACCCTAAACCCTAAACCCTAAACCCTAAACCCTAAACCCTAAACCCTAAACCCTAAACCCTAAACCCTAAACCCTAAACCCTAAACCCTAAACCCTAAACCCTAAACCCTAAACCCCTAAACCCTAAACCCTAAACCCTAAACCCTAAACCCTAAACCCTAAACCCTAAACCCTAAACCCTAAACCCTAAACCCTAAACCCTAAACCCTAAACCCTAAACCCTAAACCCTAAACCCTAAACCCTAAACCCTAAACCCTAAACCCTAAACCCTAAACCCTAAACCCTAAACCCTAAACCCTAAACCCTAAACCCTAAACCCTAAACCCTAAACCCTAAACCCTAAACCCTAAACCCTAAACCCTAAACCCTAAACCCTAAACCCTAAACCCTAAACCCTAAACCCTAAACCCTAAACCCTAAACCCTAAACCCTAAACCCTAAACCCTAAACCCTAAACCCTAAACCCTAAACCCTAAACCCTAAACCCTAAACCCTAAACCCTAAACCCTAAACCCTAAACCCTAAACCCTAAACCCTAAACCCTAAACCCTAAACCCTAAACCCTAAACCCTAAACCCTAAACCCTAAACCCTAAACCCTAAACCCTAAACCCTAAACCCTAAACCCTAAACCCTAAACCCTAAACCCTAAACCCTAAACCCTAAACCCTAAACCCTAAACCCTAAACCCTAAACCCTAAACCCTAAACCCTAAACCCTAAACCCTAAACCCTAAACCCTAAACCCTAAACCCTAAACCCTAAACCCTAAACCCTAAACCCTAAACCCTAAACCCTAAACCCTAAACCCTAAACCCTAAACCCTAAACCCTAAACCCTAAACCCTAAACCCTAAACCCTAAACCCTAAACCCTAAACCCTAAACCCTAAACCCTAAACCCTAAACCCTAAACCCTAAACCCTAAACCCTAAACCCTAAACCCTAAACCCTAAACCCTAAACCCTAAACCCTAAACCCTAAACCCTAAACCCTAAACCCTAAACCCTAAACCCTAAACCCTAAACCCTAAACCCTAAACCCTAAACCCTAAACCCTAAACCCTAAACCCTAAACCCTAAACCCTAAACCCTAAACCCTAAACCCTAAACCCTAAACCCTAAACCCTAAACCCTAAACCCTAAACCCTAAACCCTAAACCCTAAACCCTAAACCCTAAACCCTAAACCCTAAACCCTAAACCCTAAACCCTAAACCCTAAACCCTAAACCCTAAACCCTAAACCCTAAACCCTAAACCCTAAACCCTAAACCCTAAACCCTAAACCCTAAACCCTAAACCCTAAACCCTAAACCCTAAACCCTAAACCCTAAACCCTAAACCCTAAACCCTAAACCCTAAACCCTAAACCCTAAACCCTAAACCCTAAACCCTAAACCCTAAACCCTAAACCCTAAACCCTAAACCCTAAACCCTAAACCCTAAACCCTAAACCCTAAACCCTAAACCCTAAACCCTAAACCCTAAACCCTAAACCCTAAACCCTAAACCCTAAACCCTAAACCCTAAACCCTAAACCCTAAACCCTAAACCCTAAACCCTAAACCCTAAACCCTAAACCCTAAACCCTAAACCCTAAACCCTAAACCCTAAACCCTAAACCCTAAACCCTAAACCCTAAACCCTAAACCCTAAACCCTAAACCCTAAACCCTAAACCCTAAACCCTAAACCCTAAACCCTAAACCCTAAACCCTAAACCCTAAACCCTAAACCCTAAACCCTAAACCCTAAACCCTAAACCCTAAACCCTAAACCCTAAACCCTAAACCCTAAACCCTAAACCCTAAACCCTAAACCCTAAACCCTAAACCCTAAACCCTAAACCCTAAACCCTAAACCCTAAACCCTAAACCCTAAACCCTAAACCCTAAACCCTAAACCCTAAACCCTAAACCCTAAACCCTAAACCCTAAACCCTAAACCCTAAACCCTAAACCCTAAACCCTAAACCCTAAACCCTAAACCCTAAACCCTAAACCCTAAACCCTAAACCCTAAACCCTAAACCCTAAACCCTAAACCCTAAACCCTAAACCCTAAACCCTAAACCCTAAACCCTAAACCCTAAACCCTAAACCCTAAACCCTAAACCCTAAACCCTAAACCCTAAACCCTAAACCCTAAACCCTAAACCCTAAACCCTAAACCCTAAACCCTAAACCCTAAACCCTAAACCCTAAACCCTAAACCCTAAACCCTAAACCCTAAACCCTAAACCCTAAACCCTAAACCCTAAACCCTAAACCCTAAACCCTAAACCCTAAACCCTAAACCCTAAACCCTAAACCCTAAACCCTAAACCCTAAACCCTAAACCCTAAACCCTAAACCCTGAACCCTAAACCCTGAACCCTAAACCCTAAACCCTAAACCCTAAACCCTAAACCCTAAACCCTAAACCCTAAACCCTAAACCCTAAACCCTAAACCCTAAACCCTAAACCCTAAACCCTAAACCCTAAACCCTAAACCCTAAACCCTAAACCCTAAACCCTAAACCCTAAACCCTAAACCCTAAACCCTAAACCCTAAACCCTAAACCCTAAACCCTAAACCCTAAACCCTAAACCCTAAACCCTAAACCCTAAACCCTAAACCCTAAACCCTAAACCCTAAACCCTAAACCCTAAACCCTAAACCCTAAACCCTAAACCCTAAACCCTAAACCCTAAACCCTAAACCCTAAACCCTAAACCCTAAACCCTAAACCCTAAAACCCTAAACCCTAAAACCCTAAACCCTAAACCCTAAACCCTAAAACCCTAAACCCTAAACCCTAAACCCCTATACCCTCTACCCAATACCTGGACCTGGCAAATGGGTCATTTGGATCGGGTTTAGGTCAGATCATTTCGATTTGGTCTGATTCGTGTTATCCCTATTTTCAATTCGGGTGGGATCAGGTATATTTAGGCTCGGGTTGATTCGGTGCTTGTTGTATTCGGGTCGATTGCGGGTCGGGTCGGGTCAATTCGGTTCAGGTCATATCGGTTCGGGTTCAATTGGGTTATCACGCACTGTACTCGGCTCGGTGTCGAATCTGTTCGCCTCGGGTAGATTTGGATTCGAGTCATTTGGGGTTCCGGTCAGGTCATTTCGGTTAAGTCTGATTTGGGTTATCTCTATTTTCGGTTCGGAACAGATCGGGTATATTTAGACCTGGCGAACGGGTCATTTGAGTCGGGCTCGGATCGGGTCATTTCGGTTCGGTTTGATTCGGGTTATCTCTATTTTCGGTTCGGGTCGGGTCGGGTATTTTTGGGCTCGGGTTCATTCGGTTCATGTTATTTTCGGTTCGGCTGCGGGTCGGGTGGGTCAATCCGGTTCGAGCCATGTCGGCTCGGGTTGAATTGGGTTACCACGCGATGTACTCGGTTCGGGTTCGGGTCGATTTAGTCCGGGTATATTTGGGTTTGGTACAATTCGGATCATGTTGTTTAGGGTCATATGTGGGTCGGACAGATTTCGGTCAAAATTATTTTCAAGTTCGGTTTTAGTATAGTTTTCCTTTATTGCATTACTACATTTTGAGTTCGGCCACCAGTCAAGTCAATATCAAAATGATTGCACGTCGTTTCTGTCAATATCTAATCACATTGTTGTGAGTCAGATATTTTAATAGGTGAGTGTAATCACAATATTTTAAAAGATTTTAAGTTTACTATCTTTAAAACACTAACAAATTAATTAATAAAATAAATAAATAATAATAAATAAGTAAATAAAAATAAATTAATTAAAAAATAATATATTATCAGTTTCGGTTCGAGTTCGGGTTGGTTTGGGTTATATATTTTGGGTGTGTTCGGTTCCGGTGCCTTCCGGTTATTCGGATTGGGTCGGTTTTGGTTTGGATCTGATTTGGGTACGGGTCATATCGGGTCTGCTAATTTCGGGCCGGTTTGGTTTGGATCGGGTTGTTTCGGATTTTTGGTTCAATTTCGGGTCTTGCTATTCGGGTTGAATCGGGTCACGGGTCGGGTTATTCGGATCCGGTTATCGGGTCCGGGTCAGTATTGCCAGGTCTAGGTATATTTGGGCTCGGGTTTATTTGGTTCATGTTGTTTTCGGGTCGATTGCGGGTCAGGTCGGGTCGGGTCAATCTGGTTCAAGCCATAACGGTTGGGGTTGAATTGAGTTATTGGGTCAGGTTTAGGTCCGGTCATTTCGGTTCGGTCTGATTCGGTTATCTCTATTTTCGTTTCGATTCGGGTCTAATCAGGTATATTCGGGCTCGGGTTGTTTCGGTTTGGATCAGATTCAGGTACGGGTCATTTTGGATATGCAAATTTCGGATCAGTTCGGTCTGGATCGGGTTATTTCGAATTTTCGGTTCAATTTCGGGTCTTACTATTCGGGTTGAATTGTGTTACGGTACGCGTTATTCAGATCCGGTTATCGGGTCCAGGTCAATATTGCTAGGTCTACCTATACCCTATACCTTATACCCTAAGCCCTAAAACTGATTGGCCTAAAATTTTACAGTGTCATATAACTCCACAAAATAAGTAACTTTCTTTCGATAAGCAACTTTAATTCTTGTGGTACCCAATGAATACTTACAGATAAGGGGTTGACGCGTCTCGAATTACAGCTCGCGAGAGAAGGCGCCCTAATCATGGATTTTAGTTTTCCATGTGATTGGCCAATAATTTTGTAGGGTCATATAACTCGAAAAAATAAGCAACTTTAATTGTTCTGGTACCCTATGAATCCCTACAGATAAGGAGTTGTCGCATCTCGGATTATGTCTAGCGAGAGAATGCTCCCTATTTATAGATTTTAGTTTTTCATCCGATTTCCTAAAATTTTGCAGGGTCATATAACTCGACAAAATAAGCAACTTTAACTCTTATTGTACCCTTTGAACCCCTACGAGTAAGGAGGTACCACGTCTCAGATTACAGCGAGTGGAGAAGGGGCCCTAATCATTGATTTGAGTTTATCATCCGATTGGCCTAAAATTTTGCAGAGTCATATGACTCGACAAAATAAGCAACTTTAATTCTTGTGGTACCCTATGAAACCATACGAGTAAAGACTTGCCGAGTCTCGGATTACAACTCACGAGAGAAGGCGCTCTATTCATCGACTTTAGTTTTTCATCCGACTCGCCTAAAATTTTGCAGGGTCATATAAATCGACAAAATAAGCAACTTTAATTCTTGTGGTACCCAATGAATCCTTACAGATAAGGAGTTGCCGAATCTCGGATTACAGCTCGCGAGATAAGGCGCCCTTTTCATGGATTTTAAATTTTCATCCGATTGGCCTAAAATATTGCACGGTCATACAAATCGACAAAATAAGCAACTTTAATTGTTTTGGTACCCTATGAATCCTTACAGATAAGGAGTTGTCGCGTCTTGGATTGCAGCTCGCGAGAGAACGCGCCCTATTAATGGATTTCAGTTTTTCATCTGATTGGCCTAAAATTTTGCATGGTTATACAAATCGAAAAAATAAGCAACTTTAATTCTTGTGATACCCTATGAATTCTTACAGATAAGGAGTTTTCGAGTCTTGGATTACAGCTCGCGAAAGAAGGCACCCTAATCCTGGATTTTGGTATTATTCCAATTGGCCTAAAAATGTGCAGGGTCATATAAATCGACAAAATAAGCAACTTTAATTCTTTTGGTACCCTACGAATCCCAACGAGTAAGGAGTTGCCGCGTCTCGGATTATAGCTCGCGAGAGAAGGTGTCCTATTCATGGATTTTAGTTTTTCATCCGATTGGCCTAAAATTTTGCAGGGTCATATAAATTGACAAAATCAGCAACTTTAAATCTTTTGGTACCCTATGAATCCTTACAGATAAGGAGTTGCCGAGTCTTTGATTACAGCTCGCGAGAGAAGGCGCCCGATTCATGGATTTTAGTTTTTCATCCGATTGGCCTAAAATTTTGCAGGGTCATATAAATCGACAAAATAAGCAACTTTATTCTTGTGGTACCCTATGAATCCCAACAAGTAAGGAGTTGCCGCGTCTCGGATTACAGCTCGCGAGAGAAGGCGCATTATTCATGGATTTCTGTTTTCATCCGATTGGCCTAAAATTTTGTTGGGTCATATAAATCGACAAAATAAATAACATTAATTTTTTGTGCTACCCTATGAATCCCAATGAGTAAGGAGTTCCCGCGTCTCGGATTATAGCTCGCGAGAGAAGGCGCCCTTTTCATTGATTTTAGTTTTTCATCCGATTGGCCTAAAATTTTGCAGGGTCATATAAATCGATAAAATAAGCAACTTTAATTCTTGTGGTACTCTATGAATCCCAATGAGTAAGGAGTTTCAGCGTCTAGGATTACAGCCCGCGAGAGAAGGCGCCCTATTCATGGATTTTAGTTTTTCATCCGATTAGCCTAAAATTTTGCAGGGTCATAGAAATCGACAAAATAAGCAACTTTAATTCTTGTGGTACCCTATGAATCCTTACAGATAAAGAGTTGCCGAGTCTCGGATTACAGCTCGCGAGAGAAGGCGCCCTATTCATGGATTTTAATATTTCATCCAATTGGCCTAAAATTTTGCAGGGTCATATAACTCGACAAAATAAGCATCTTTATACCTTGTGGCAACCTATGAATCCTTACGAGTAAGGAGTTGTCGCGTCTCAGATTACATCTCCCGAGAGAATGCGCCCTATTCATGGATTTTAGTTTTTTATCCGATTGGCCTAAAATTTTGCAGGGTCATATAAATCGACAAAATAAGAAACTTTAATTCTTGTGGTACCCTATCAATCCCAACGAGTAAGGAGTTGCCGACTCTCGGACTACAGCTCGCGAGAGAAGGCGCCATATTCATGGATTTTAGTTTTTCATCCGATTGGCGTAAAATTTTTCAGGGTCATATAAATCGATAAAATAAGCAACTTTAATTCTTGTGGTACCCTATGAATCCCAACAAGTAAGGAGTTGCTGCGTCTCGGATTACAGCTCGCGAGAGAAGGCGCCCTATTCATGGATTTTAATTATTCATCCGATTGGCCTAAAAATTTGCAGGGTCTTATAAATCAACAAAATAAGGAACTTTAATTCTTGTGGTACCTTATGAATCCCAACGAGTAAGGAGGTGTCGCGTCACGGATTACAGCTCGCGAGACAAGGCGCCCTATTCATGAATTTTAGTTTTTCATCAGATTGGCCTAATATTTTGCAGCATCATATAAATCGACAAAATAAGCAACTTTAACTCTTGTGGTACCCTATTAATCCTTACAGATAAAGAGTTGTCGAGTCTCGGGTTATAGCACGCGAGAGATGGCGCCTGCCCTATTCATGGATTTTAGTTTTTCATCCGATTGGCCTAAAATTTTGCAGGGTCATATAATTCGACAAAATAGGCAACTTTAATTCTTGTGGTACCCTACGTATCCCAACGAGTAAGGAGTTGCCGAGTCTCGGATTACAGATCGCGAGAGAGGGCGCCCAATTCATGGATTTTAGTTTTTCATCCGATTGGCATAAAATTTTGCAGGGTCATATAAATCGACAAAGTAAGAAACTTTAATTCTTGTGGCACCCTATTAATCCCAACGACTAAGTAGTTGCCGGGTCTCGGATTACAGCTCGCGAGATAAGGCGCCCTATTCATGGATTTTAGTTTTTCATCCGATTGGCCTAAAATTTTGCAGGGTCTGATAAATCGACAAAATAAGCAACTTTAATTGTTTTGGTACCCTATGAATCCTTACAGATCAGGAGTTGCCGAGTCTTGGGTTACAACTCGCGAGAGAATGCGCTATATTCATGGATTTTAGTTTTTCATCCGATTGGTTTAAAACTTTGCAGGGTCATATAAATCGACAAAATACGCAACATTAATTCTTGTTGTACCCTATGAATCCAACCTATTAAGGAGTTGCCGCGTCTCGGATTACAGCTCACGAGAGAAGGCGCCCTTTTCATGGATTTTAGTTTTTCATCCGATTGGCCTAACACTTTGAAGGGTCATATAAATCGAAAAAATAAGCAACTTTAATTCTTGTTGTACCCTAAGAATCCCAATGAGTAAGGAGTTGCCGGGTCTCGGATTACAGCTCGCGAGATAAGGCGCCCTAGTCATGGATTTTAATTTTTCATCCGATTAGCCTAAAATTTTGCAGGGTCATATAAATCGACAAAATAAGCAGCTTTAATTCTTTTGGTACCCTATGAATCCTTACAGATAAGGAGTTGCCGAGTCTCGGATTACAACTCGCGAGAGAATGCGCGCTATTCATGGATTTTAGTTTTTCATCCGATTGGCTTAAAATTTTGGAAGGTGTTATAAATCGACAAAATAAGCAACATAAATTCTTGTGGTACCCTATGAATCCCAACGAGTAAGGAGTTGTCGCGTCTCGGATTACAGCTCGCGAGACAAGGCGCCCTATTCATAAATTTTAGTTTTTCATCCGATTGGTCTAAACTTTCGCAGGGTCATATAAATTGACAAAATAAGCAACTTTAATTCTTGGGGTAACCTATGAATCCTAACGACTAAGGAGTTGCCGGGTTTCGGACTACATCTCGCGAGAGAAGGAGCCCTTTCCATGCATTTTTTTTTTTCATCCTATTAGCCTAAAATTTTGCAGGGTCATATAAATCGACAAAATAAGCAACTTTAATTCTTGTAGTACCCTATGAATCATTACAGATAAGGAGTTGCTGAGTCTCGGATTATAGCTCGCGAGAGGAAGCGCCCTTTTAATGGATTTTAATTTTTCATTCGATTGGCCTAAAATTTGCAGGGTCATATAAATCGACAAAATAAGAAACTTTAATTTTTGTGGTACCCTATGATTCCTTACAGATAAGGAGTTGCCGCGTCTCGGATTACATCTCGCGAGAGAAGGGGCCCTATTCATGGATTTTAGTTTTTCATCTGATTGGCCTAATATTTTGATTGGTCATATAAATTGACAAAATACACACCTTTAATTCTTGTGGTACCCTATGAATCCCAATGAGTAAGGAGTTGTCGCGTCTCGAATTACAACTCGCAAGACAAGGCGCCCTATTCATAAATTTTAGTTTTTCATCCAATTGGTCTAAACTTTTGCAGGGTCATATAAATCGACAAAATAAGCAACTTTAATTCTTGTGGTAACCTATGAATCCTAACGACTAAGGAGTTGCCGGGTCTCGGACCACATCTCGCGAGAGAAGGCGCCCTTTTCATGGATTTTTTTTTTCATCCGATTAGCCTAAAATTTTGCAGGGTCATATAAATCGACAAAATAAGCAACTTTAATTGTTGTAGTACCCTATGAATCCTTACAGATAAGGAGTTGATGAGTCTCGGATTACAGTTCGCGAGAGGAAGCGCCCTTTTAATGCATTTTAGTTTTTTATTCGATTGGCCTAAAATTTGCAGGGTCATATAAATCGACAACATAAGCAACTTTAATTGTTATGGTACCCTATGATTCCTTACAGATAAGGAGTTGTTGCGTCTCGGATTACATCTCGCGAGAGAAGGCGCCCTATTCATGGATTTTAGTTTTTCATCTGATTGGCCTAATATTTTGCTTGGTCATATAAACCGACAAAATAAGCAACTTTAAGTCTTGTGGTACCCTATGAATACTTAAAGATAAGAATTGCCGAGTCTCAGATTACAGCTCGCGAGAGAAGGCGCCCTATTCATGGATTTTAGTTTTTCATCCGATTCGCCTAAAATTTTGCAGGGTCATATAAATCCACAAAATAAGCAACATTCATTGTTGTGGTCCCTATTACCGAACGACTAAGGACTTGTCGGGTCTCGGATTACAGCTCGCGAGAGAAGGCGCCTTATTCATGGATTTTAGTTAATCATCCGATTGGCCTAAAATTTTGCATGGTCATATAAATCCACAAAATAAGAAACTTTAGTTGTGGTACCCTATGAATCCCAACGAGTAAGGAGTTGTCGTGTCTCGGATTACCGCTCGCGAGAGAACGCGCTCTTTTCATGGATTTTAGTTTTTCATCCGATTGGCCTAAAATTTGGCAGGATCATATAAATAGACAAAATAAGCAACTTTAATTCTTGTGGTACCTTATGAATCCTTACAGATAAGGAGTTGCCGAGTCTCGGATTACAGCTCGCGAGATAGGGCGCCCTTATTCATGGATTTTAGTTTTTCATCCGATTGACCTAAAATTTTGCAGGGTCTTATAAATCAACAAAATAAGGAACTTTAATTCTTGTGGTACCTTATGAATCCCAACGAGTAAGGAGGTGTCGCGTCACGGATTACAGCTCGCGAGACAAGGCGCCCTATTCATGAATTTTAGTTTTTCATCAGATTGGCCTAATATTTTGCAGCATCATATAAATCGACAAAATAAGCAACTTTAACTCTTGTGGTACCCTATTAATCCTTACAGATAAAGAGTTGTCGAGTCTCGGGTTATAGCACGCGAGAGATGGCGCCTGCCCTATTCATGGATTTTAGTTTTTTGATCCGATTGGCCTAAAATTTTGCAGGGTCATATAATTCGACAAAATAAGCAACTTTAATTCTTGTGGTACCCTATGTATCCCAACGAGTAAGGAGTTGCCGAGTCTCGGATTACAGATCGCGAGAGAGGGCGCCCTATTCATGGATTTTAGTTTTTCATCCGATTGACATAAAATTTTGCAGGGTCATATAAATCGACAAAGTAAGAAACTTTAATTCTTGTGGCACCCTATCAATCCCAACGACTAAGTAGTTGTCGGGTCTCGGATTACAGCTCGCGAGATAAGGCGCCCTATTCATGGATTTTAGTTTTTCATCCGATTGGCCTAAAATTTTGCAGGGTCTGATAAATCGACAAAATAAGCAACTTTAATTGTTTTGGTACCCTATGAATCCTTACAGATCAGGAGTTGCCGAGTCTTGGATTACAACTCGCGAGAGAATGCGCTATATTCATGGATTTTAGTTTTTCATCCGATTGGTTTAAAACTTTGCAGGGTCATATAAATCGACAAAATACGCAACATTAATTCTTGTTGTACCCTATGAATCCCAACTATTAAGGAGTTGCCGCGTCTCGGATTACAGCTCACGAGAGAAGGCGCCCTTTTCATGGATTTTAGTTTTTCATCCGATTGGCCTAACACTTTGAAGGGTCATATAAATCGAAAAAATAAGCAACTTTAATTCTTGTTGTACCCTAAGAATCCCAATGAGTAAGGAGTTGCCGGGTCTCGGATTACAGCTCGCGAGATAAGGCGCCCTAGTCATGGATTTTAGTTTTTCATCCGATTAGCCTAAAATTTTGCAGGGTCATATAAATCGACAAAATAAGCAGCTTTAATTCTTTTGGTACCCTATGAATCCTTACAGATAAGGAGTTGCCGAGTCTCGGATTACAACTCGCGAGAGAATGCGCGCTATTCATGGATTTTAGTTTTTCATCCGATTGGCTTAAAATTTTGGAAGGTGTTATAAATCGACAAAATAAGCAACATAAATTCTTGTGGTACCCTATGAATCCCAACGAGTAAGGAGTTGTCGCGTCTCGGATTACAGCTCGCGAGACAAGGCGCCCTATTCATAAATTTTAGTTTTTCATCCGATTGGTCTAAACTTTCGCAGGGTCATATAAATTTACAAAATAAGCAACTTTAATTCTTGGGGTAACCTATGAATCCTAACGACTAAGGAGTTGCCGGGTCTCGGACTACATCTCGCGAGAGAAGGAGCCCTTTCCATGCATTTTTTTTTTTCATCCTATTAGCCTAAAATTTTGCAGGGTCATATAAATCGACAAAATAAGCAACTTTAATTCTTGTAGTACCCTATGAATCATTACAGATAAGGAGTTGCTGAGTCTCGGATTATAGCTCGCGAGAGGAAGCGCCCTTTTAATGGATTTTAATTTTTCATTCGATTGGCCTAAAATTTGCAGGGTCATATAAATCGACAAAATAAGAAACTTTAATTGTTGTGGTACCCTATGATTCCTTACAGATAAGGAGTTGCCGCGTCTCGGATTACATCTCGCGAGAGAAGGCGCCCTATTCATGGATTTTAGTTTTTCATCTGATTGGCCTAATATTTTGATTGGTCATATAAATTGACAAAATACGCACCTTTAATTCTTGTGGTACCCTATGAATCCCAATGAGTAAGGAGCTGTCGCGTCTCGAATTACAACTCGCGAGACAAGGCGCCCTATTCATAAATTTTAGTTTTTCATCCAATTGGTCTAAACTTTTGCAGGGTCATATAAATCGACAAAATAAGCAACTTTAATTCTTGTGGTAACCTATGAATCCTAACGACTAAGGAGTTGCCGGGTCTCGGACTACATCTCGCGAGAGAAGGCGCCCTTTTCATGGATTTTTTTTTTCATCCGATTAGCCTAAAATTTTGCAAAGTCATATAAATCGACAAAATAAGCAACTGTAATTGTTGTAGTACCCTATGAATCCTTACAGATAAGGAGTTGATGAATCTCGGATTACAGTTCGCGAGAGGAAGCGCCCTTTTAATGGATTTTAGTTTTTTATTCGATTGGCCTAAAATTTGCAGGGTCATATAAATCGACAAAATAAGCAACTTTAATTGTTATGGTACCCTATGATTCCTTACAGATAAGGAGTTGCTGCGTCTCGGATTACATCTCGCGAGAGAAGGCGCCCTATTCATGGATTTTAGTTTTTCATCTGATTGGCCTAATATTTTGCTTGGTCATATAAACCGACAAAATAAGCAACTTTAAGTCTTGTGGTACCCTATGAATACTTAAAGATAAGAATTGCCGAGTCTCAGATTACAGCTCGCGAGAGAAGGCGCCCTATTCATGGATTTTAGTTTTTCATCCGATTCGCCTAAAATTTTGCCGAGTCTCGGTACCCTAAAATTTTAATTCTTGTGGTACCTTATGAATCCTTACAGATAAGGAGTTGCCGAGTCTCGGATTACAGCTCGCGAGATAGGGCGCCCTTATTCATGGATTTTAGTTTTTCATCCGATTGACCTAAAATTTTGCAGAGTCATATAAATAGGAAAAATAAGTAACTTTAGTTCTTGTGGTACCCTATGAATCCCAACCAGTAAGGAGTTGCCGCGTCTCAGATTACAGCTCGCGAGAGAAGGCGCCCTATTCATGGATTTTAGCTATTCATCCGATTGGCCCAAAATTTTGCAGGATCATATAAATCGAGAAAATAAGAAACTTTAATTCTTGTGGTACCCTATGAATCATTACATATAAGGAGTTGTCGAGTCTAGGATTACAGCTCGCGAGATAAGGCGCCCTATTCATGGATTTTAGTTTTTCATCCGATTGGCCTAAAATTTGGCAGGGTCTTATAAATCGACAAAATAAGAAACTTTAGTTCTTGTGGTACCCTATGAATCCCAACATGTAAGGAGTTGCCGAGTCTCGGATTACAGCTCGCGAGAGAAGGCACCCTATTCATGGATTTTAGTTTTTATCCGATTCGCCTAAAATTTTGCAGGGTCATATAAATTGAAAAAATAAGAAACTTTAATTCTTGTTGTACCCTATGAATCCTTACAGATAAATAGTTGCCGAGTCTCGGATTACAGCTCGCGAAAGAAGGCGCCCTATTCATGGATTTTAGTTTTTAATCCGATTGGCCTAAAATTTTGCAGGTTCATATAAATCGAAAAAATAAGCAACTTTAATTCTTGTGGAACCCCATGAATCTTTACAGATAAGGAGTCGTCGAGTCTCGGATTACAGCTTGCGAGAGAAGGCGCCCTATTCATGGATTTTAGTTATTCATCCGATTGGCCTAAAATTTTCTAGGTTCATATAAATCGACAAAATAAGAAACTTTAATTCTTGTGGTACCCTATGAATCCTTACAGATAAGGAGTCGACGAGTCTCTGATTACAGCTCGCGAGAGAAGGCGCCCTATTCATGGATTTTAGTTTTTCATCCGATTGACCTAAAATTTTGCAGGGTCATATAAATCGATAAAATAAGAAACTTTAATTGTTGTGGTACCCTATGAATCCCATCGAGTAAGGAGTTGTCGCGTCTCGGATTACAGCTCGCGAGAGAAGGCGCCCTATTCAAGGATTTTAGTTATTCATCCGAGTGTCCTAAAATTTTGCAGGGTCATATAAATCGATAAAATACGGAACTTTAATTCTTGTGGTACCCTATGAATCCTAGAGATAAGGAGTTGCCGAGTCTCGGATTACAGCTCGCGAGAGAAGGCGCATTATTCATGGATTTCTGTTTTCATCCGATTGGCCTAAAATTTTGTTGGGTCATATAAATCGACAAAATAAATAACATTAATTTTTTGTGCTACCCTATGAATCCCAATGAGTAAGGAGTTCCCGCGTCTCGGATTATAGCTCGCGAGAGAAGGCGCCCTTTTCATTGATTTTAGTTTTTCATCCGATTGGCCTAAAATTTTGCAGGGTCATATAAATCGATAAAATAAGCAACTTTAATTCTTGTGGTACTCTATGAATCCCAATGAGTAAGGAGTTTCAGCGTCTAGGATTACAGCCCGCGAGACAAGGCGCTCTATTTATGAATTTTTGTTTTTCAACCTATTGGCCTAAAATTTTGCAGGGTCATATAAATCGACAAAATAAGCAACTTTAATTCTTGTGGTACCCTAGTAATCCCAACGACAAAGGATTTGCCGTGCCTCGGATTAAAGCTCGCGAGAAAAGGCGCCTTATTCATGGATTTTAGCTTTTCACCGATTGGCCTAAAATTTTCCAGGGTCATATACATCGACAAAATAAGCAACTTTAATTCATGGATTTTAGTTTTTCATCCGATTGACCTAAAATTTTGCAGGGTCGTATAAATCGAAAAAATAAGGAAATTTATTTCTTGTGGTACCCTATGAATCCCAACGAGTAAGGAGTTGTCTGGTCCCGGATTACAGCTCGCGAGAGAAGACGCTCTTTTCATGGATTTTAGTTTTTCATCCGATTGGCCTAAAATTTTGCAGGGTCATATAAATCAACAAAATAAGAAACTTTAATTCTTATGGTACCCTATGAATCCCAACGAGTAAGGAGTTAACGTGTCTCGGATTACAGCTCGCGAGAAAAGGCGCCTTATTCATGGATTTATGTTATTCATCCGATTGGCCTAAAATTTTGCAGGGTCATATAAATCGATAAAATAAGCAACTTTAATTCTTGTGGCACCCTATGAGTCCTTACAGATAAGGAGTTGCCGAGTCTCGGATTACAGCTCGCGAGAGAAGGCGCCCTATACATGGATTTTAGTTTTTCATCCGATTAGCCTAAAATTTTGCATGGTCATAGAAATCGAAAAAATAAGAAACTTTAATTCTTGTTGTACCCTATGAATCCTTACAGATAAGGAGTTGCCGAGTCTCCGATTACAGCTCGCGAGAGAAGGCGCCCTATTCATGGATTTTAATATTTCATCCAATTGGCCTAAAATTTTGCAGGGTCATATAACTCGACAAAATAAGCATCTTTATACCTTGTGGCAACCTATGAATCCTTACGAGTAAGGAGTTGCCGCTTCTCAGATTACATCTCGCGAGAGAATGCGCCCTATTCATGGATTTTAGTTTTTTATCCGATTGGCCTAAAATTTTGCAGGGTCATATAAATCGACAAAATAAGAAACTTTAATTCTTGTGGTACCCTATCAATCCCAACGAGTAAGGAGTTGCCGACTCTCGGACTACAGCTCGCGAGAGAAGGCGCCCTATTCATGGATTTTAGTTTTTTCATCCGATTGGCGTAAAATTTTTCAGGGTCATATAAATCGATAAAATAAGCAACTTTAATTCTTGTGGTACCCTATGAATCCCAACAAGTAAGGAGTTGCCGCGTCTCGGATTACAGCTCGCGAGAGAAGGCGCCCTATTCATGGATTTTAATTATTCATCCGATTGGCCAAAAAATTTGCAGGGTCTTATAAATCAACAAAATAAGGAACTTTAATTCTTGTGGTACCTTATGAATCCCAACGAGTAAGGAGGTGTCGCGTCACGGATTACAGCTCGCGAGACAAGGCGCCCTATTCATGAATTTTAGTTTTTCATCAGATTGGCCTAATATTTTGCAGCATCATATAAATCGACAAAATAAGAAACTTTAATTCTTGTGGTACCCTATGAATCCCAACAAGTAAGGAGTTGCCGCGTCTCGGATTACAGCTCGCGAGAGAAGGCGCCCTATTCATGGATTTTAATTATTCATCCGATTGGCATAAAATTTTGCAGGGTTATATAAATCGACAAAGTAAGAAACTTTAATTCTTGTGGCACCCTATTAATCCCAACGACTAAGTAGTTGCCGGGTCTCGGATTACAGCTCGCGAGATAAGGCGCCTTATTCATGGATTTTAGTTTTTCATCCGATTGGCCTAAAATTTTGCAGGGTCTGATAAATCGATAAAATAAGCAACTTTAATTGTTTTGGTACCCTATGAATCCTTACAGATCAGGAGTTGCCGAGTCTTGGATTACAACTCGCGAGAGAATGCGCTATATTCATGGATTTTAGTTTTTCATCCGATTGGTTTAAAACTTTGCAGGGTCATATAAATCGAGAAAATACGCAACATTAATTCTTGTTGTACCCTATGAATCCCAACTATTAAGGAGTTGTCGCGTCTCGGATTACAGCTCACGAGAGAAGGCGCCCTTTTCATGGATTTTAGTTTTTCATCCGATTGGCCTAACACTTTGAAAGGTCATATAAATCGACAAAATAAGCAACTTTAATTCTTGTTGTACCCTAAGAATCCCAATGAGTAAGGAGTTGCCGGGTCTCGGATTACAGCTCGCGAGATAAGGCGCCCTAGTCATGGATTTTAGTTTTTCATCCGATTAGCCTAAAATTTTGCAGGGTCATATAAATCGACAAAATAAGCAGCTTTAATTCTTTTGGTACCCTATGAATCCTTACAGATAAGGAGTTGCCGAGTCTCGGATTACAACTCGCGAGAGAATGCGCGCTATTCATGGATTTTAGTTTTTCATCCGATTGGCTTAAAATTTTGGAAGGTGTTATAAATCGACAAAATAAGCAACATAAATTCTTGTGGTACCCTATGAATCCCAACGAGTAAGGAGTTGTCGCGTCTCGGATTACAGCTCGCGAGACAAGGCGCCCTATTCATAAATTTTAGTTTTTCATCCGATTGGTCTAAACTTTCGCAGGGTCATATAAATTGACAAAATAAGCAACTTGAATTCTTGGGGTAACCTATGAATCCTAACGACTAAGGAGTTGCCGGGTCTCGGACTACATCTCGCGAGAGAAGGCGCCCTTTCCATGCATTTTTTTTTTCATCCTATTAGCCTAAAATTTTGCAGGGTCATATAAATCGACAAAATAAACAACTTTAATTCTTGTAGTACCCTATGAATCATTACAGATAAGGAGTTGCTGAGTCTCGGATTATAGCTCGCGAGAGGAAGCGCCCTTTTAATGGATTTTAATTTTTCATTCGATTGGCCTAAAATATGCAGGGTCATATAAATCGACAAAATAAGAAACTTTAATTGTTGTGGTACCCTATGATTCCTTACAGATAAGGAGTTGCCGCGTCTCGGATTACATCTCGCGAGAGAAGGCGCCCTATTCATGGATTTTAGTTTTTCATCTGATTGGCCTAATATTTTGATTGGTCATATAAATTGACAAAATACGCACCTTTAATTCTTGTGGTACCCTATGAATCCCAATGAGTAAGGAGTTGTCGCGTCTCAGATTACAACTCGCGAGACAAGGCGCCCTATTCATAAATTTTAGTTTTTCATCCAATTGGTCTAAACTTTTGCAGGGTCATATAAATCGACAAAATAAGCAACTTTAATTCTTGTGGTAACCTATGAATCCTAACGACTAAGGAGTTGCCGGGTCTCGGACTACATCTCGCGAGAGAAGGCGCACTTTTCATGGATTTTTTTTTTCATCCGATTAGCCTAAAATTTTGCAGGGTCATATAAATCGACAAAATAAGCAACTTTAATTGTTGTAGTACCCTATGAATCCTTACAGATAAGGAGTTGATGAATCTCGGATTACAGTTCGCGAGAGGAAGCGCCCTTTTAATGGATTTTAGTTTTTTATTCGATTGGCCTAAAATTTGCAGGGTCATATAAATCGACAAAATAAGCAACTTTAATTGTTATGGTACCCTATTATTCCTTACAGATAAGGAGTTGCTGCGTCTCGAATTACATCTCGCGAGAGAAGGCGCCCTATTCATGGATTTTAGTTTTTCATCTGATTGGCCTAATATTTTGCTTGGTCATATAAACCGACAAAATAAGCAACTTTAAGTCTTGTGGTACCCTATGAATACTTAGAGATAAGAATTGCCGAGTCTCAGATTACAGCTCGCGAGAGAAGGCGCCCTATTCATGAATTTTAGTTTTTCATCCGATTCGCCTAAAATTTTGCAGGGTCATATAAATCCACAAAATAAGAAACTTTAATTGTTGTGGTACCCTATGAACCCATATAGATAATGAGTTCTCGCGTCTCGCTTTACAGCTCGCAAGAGGAGGCGCCTTATTCATGGATTTGAGTTTTTCATATTATTGGCCTAATATTTTGCTTGGTCATATAAATAGACAAAATAAGAAACTTTAATTATTGTGGTACCCTATGAATCCCATCGAGTAAGGAGTTGACGTGTCTCGGATTACAGCTCGCGAGAGTAGGTGCCTTATTCATGGATTTTAGTTTTTCATCTGATTGGCTTAAAATTTTGCTGGGTCATATCATTCGACAAAATAAGCAACTTTAATTCTTGTGGTACCCTATTAATCCTTAAAAATAAGGAGTTCCCGAGTCTCGGATTACAGCTCGCGAGAGAAGGCGCCCTATTCATGGATTTTAGTTTTTCATCTGATTGGCCTAAAATTTTGCAGGGTCATATAAATTGACAAAATAATAAAATTTAATTCTTTTGGAACCCTATGAATCCTAACGAGTAAGGAGTTGTCGTGTCTTGGATTACAGCTCGCGAGAGAAGGCTCCCTATTCATCGATTTTCGTTTTTCATCTGATTGGCCTAAACTTTTGCAGGGTCATATAAATCGACAAAATAAGAAACTTTAATTGTTGTGGTACCCTATGAATCCATACAAATAAGGAGTTGTCGAGTCTCAGATTAAAGCTCGCGAGAGAAGGCGCCCTATTCATGGATTTTAAATTCTCACCCGATTGGCCTAAACTTTTTCAGTGTCATATAAATCGACAAAATGAGCATATTTAATTATTGTGGTACCCTATCAATCCCAACGAGTAAGGAGTTGCCGACTACCGGACTACAGCTCGCGAGAGAAAGCGCCCTATTCATGGATTTTAATTTTTCATCCGATTGACCTAAAATTTTTCAGGGTCATATAAATCGACAAAATAAGAAACTTTAATTCTTGTGGTACCCTATGAATCCTTACAGATAAGGAGT
The DNA here is from genome assembly GCA_038025085.1 of Tetragonia tetragonoides. NCBI lineage: Eukaryota > Viridiplantae > Streptophyta > Magnoliopsida > Caryophyllales > Aizoaceae > Tetragonia > Tetragonia tetragonoides. The sequence continues at coordinate 19,549 of CM076153.1, forward strand.
TTCTGAGTCTCGGATTACAACTCGCGAGAGAACAGGCCATATTCATGGATTTTAGTTTTTCATCCGATTGGCCTAAAACTTTGCAGGGTCATATAAATCGTCAAAATAAGAAACTTTAATTCTTGTGACACCCTATGAATCCCAAAGAGTGAGGAGTTGCCGCGTCTCGGGTTATAGCTCGCGAGAGAAGGCGCCCTTTCAACGGATTTTTGTTTTTCATCCGATTGGCCTAAAATTTTGCTGGGTCATATTAATTGACAAAATAAGCACCTTTAATTCTTGTGGTACCCTATGAATCCCAATGAGTAAGGAGTTGTCGGGTCTCGGATTACAGGTCGCGAGAGAAGGCGCCCTATTCATGGATTTTAGGTATTCATCCGATTTGCCAAAAACATTGCAGAGTCATAAATTGGCAAAATAAGAAACTTTAGATCTTGTGCTACCCTATGAATCCCAACGAGTAAAGAGTTGTCGCGTCTCGGATTACAGGTCGCTAGAGAAGGCGCCCTATTCATGGAATTTAGTTTTTCATCCGATTGGCCTAAAATTTTGCTGGGTAATATCAATCAACAAAATAAGCAACTTTAATTCTTGTGGTACCCTATGAATCCTTACAGATAAAGAGTTGTCGGGTCTCGGATTACAGCTCGCGACAGTAGGCGACCTATTCATGGATTTTAGTTTTTCATCCGATTGGCCTAAACTTTTGTTGGGTCATATCAGTCGACAAACTTTAATTCTTGTGGTACCCTATGAATACTTACAGATAAGGAGTTGTCGAGTCTCGGATTACAGCGCGCGAGAGAAGGCGCCCTTTTCATGGATTTTAGTTTTTCATCCGATTGGCCTAAAATTTTGCAGGGTCATATAAATCAAAAAATAAGAAACTTTAATTATTGTGGTACCCTATGAATCATTACAGATAAGGAGTTGTCGAGTCACTCTTTACAGCTCGCGAGAGCTGGCAAGCTAATAATGGATTTTAGTATTTCATCTGATTGGCCTAAACCTTTGCAGGGTCATATAAATTAACAAAATAAGCAACTTTAATTCTTGTGGTACTCTATGAATCCCAACGAATAAGGAGTTGCCGCGTCTCGGATTACAGGTCACGAGAGAAGGCGCCCTTTTCATGGATTTTAGTTTTTCATCCGATTGGCCTAAAAATTTGCAGGGTCATATAAATCGACAAAATAAGTAACTTTAATTCTTGTGGTACCCTATGAATCCTTACAGATATGGAGTTGCCAAGTCTCGCATTACAGCTCGCGAGAAAAGGCGCCCTTTTCATGGATTCTAGTTTTTCATCCGATTGGCCTAAAATTTTGCAGGGTCATGCAAATCAACAAAATAAGCAACTTTAATTCTTCTGGTACCCTATGAATCCTTGCAGATAAGAATTGCCGAGTCTCGGATTACAGCTCGCGAGAAAAGGCGCCATTTTCATGGAGTTTAGTTTTTCACCCGAATAGCCTAAAATTTTGCAAGGTCATATAAATCAACAAAAGAAGAAACTTTACAACTCGAGGGAGGAGGCGCCCTATTAATTGATTTTAGTGTTTTATCCGCTTGGCCTAAAATTTTGGAGGGTCATATAAATCGACAAAATAAGCAACTTTAGTTCTTGTGGTACCCTATGAATCCCAACGAGTAAGGAGTTACCACGTCTCAGATTACCGCTCCATACAGAAAGCGCCCTCTTCATGGATTTTAGTTATTCATCCAATTGGCCTAAAATTTTGCAGGGTCATATATATCGACAAAATAAGCAAATTTAATTCTTGTGGTACCCCATGAATCCTTACAAATAAGGATTTACCGAGTCTCGGATTACAGCTCGCGAGAGAAGGCGCCCTATTCTTGGATTGTAGTCTTTCATCCGATTGGCCTAAAATTTTGCAAAGTCATATAAGTCGACAAAATAAGAAACTTTAATTCTTGTGTTACCCTATCAATCCCAACGAGTAAGGAGTTGCCGCGTCTCGGATTACAACTCGCGAGAGAAGGCGCCCTATTCATGGATTTTAGTTTTTCACCGATACGCCTAAAAGTTTGCAGGGTCATATACATCGGCAACATAAGCAACTTTAATTCTTATGGTACCCTATGAATACCGATGGGTAAGGAGTTTCCACATCTCGGATTATAGCTCGCGGGAGGAGGCGCCCTATTCATGGATTTTACTTTTTCATCCGATTCGCATAAAATTTTGCAGGGTCATATAATTCGACAAAATAAGCAACTTTAATTCTTGTGGTACCCAATGAATCGTTACAGATAAGGAGTTGCCGAGTCTCGGATTACAGCTCGAGAGAGAAGGAGCCCTATTCATGGATTTAAGCTTTTCACCCGATTGGCCTAAACTTTTGCAGGGTCATATAAATCTTTAAAATAAGCAGCTTTAATTCTTGTGGTTCCCTATCAATCCCAACAAATAAGGAGTTGCCGCATCTCGGATTACAGCTCGCGAGAGAAGGCGCCCTATTCATGGATTTTAGTTTTTCATCCGATTGGCCTAAAATTTTGCAGGGTCATATAAATCGACAAAATAAGCAACTTTAATTCTTGTGGTACCCTACGAATCCTTACAGATAAAGAGTTGTCGAGTCTCGGATTACAGCTCGCGAGAGAAGGTGCCCTATTCTTGGATTTTAGTCTTTAATCCGATTGGCCTAAAATTTTGCAGAGTCATATAAATCGACAAAATAAGAAACTTTAATTATTGTGGTACCCTATCAATCCCAACGAGTAAGGAGTTGCCGACTATCGGACTACAGCTCGCGAGAGAAGGCGCCCTGTTCATGGATTTTAGTTTTTCATCCGATTGGCCTAAAATTTTGCAGGGTCATATAAATCGATAAAATAAGAAACTTTAATTCTTGTGGTACCCTATGAATCCCTACAAGAAACAAGTTGCCGGGTCTCGGATTACAGCTCGCGAGAGAAGGCGCCGTATTCATGGATTTTAGTTATTCATCCGATTGGCCTAAAAAAATTTCAGGGTCATATAAATCAACAAAATAAGCCACATTAATAGTTTTGGTACCCTATGAATCCCAACGAGTAAGGAGTTGCCGCGTCTCGGATTACAGCTCGCGTGAGAAGGCACCCTTTTCATGGATTTTAGTTTTTCATCCGATTGGCCTAAAGTTTTGCAGGGTCATATAAATCGACAAAATAAGCAACTTTAATTCTTCTTGTACCCTATGAATCCCAATGAGTAAGGAGTTGCCGGGTCTCGGATTACAGCTCGCTAGAGAAGGCGCCCTTTTCATGGATTTTAGTTTTTCATCCGATTGGCCTAAAATTTTGCAGACTCATATAAATCGACAAAATAAGAAACTTTAGTTCTTGTGGTACCCTCTGAATCCCAACGACTAAGGAGTTGCCTGGTCTCGGAATACATCTCGCGAGGGAAGGAGCCCTATTCATGGATTTTTGTTTTTCACCGATTGGCCTATACTTTTGCAGGGTCATATGAATCGACAAAACAAGCAACTGTAATTCTAGTGGTACCCTATTAATCCCAACGAGTAAGGAGTTGCCGCGTCTCGGATTACAGCTCGCGAGAGACGGCGCCCTTTTCATGGATTTTAGTTTTTCATCCGATTGGCCTAAAATTTTGCAAACTCATATAAATCGACAAAATAAGAAACTTTAGTTCTTGTGGTACCCTCTGAATCCCAAGGACTAAGGAGTTGCCTGGTCTCGGATTACATCTCGCGAGGGAAGGAGCCCTATTCATGGATTTTTGTTTTTCACCGATTGGCTTAAAATTTTGCAGGGTCATATAAATCGAGAAAATAAGCAAATTTAATTTTTGTGGTACCCCATGATTCCCAACGAGTAAGGAGTCGTCGAGTCTCGGATTACAGCTCGCGAGAGAAGGCGCCCTATTCATGGATTTTAGTTTTTGATCCGATTGACCTAAAATTTTGCAGGCTCATATAAATCGACAAAATAAGCAACTTTAATTCTTGTAGTACCCTATGAAACCCAACGAGTACGGAGTTGCCGGGTCTCAGATTACAACTCGCGAGAGAAGGCGCCCTATTCATGGATTTTAGTTTTTCACCGATTGGCCTAAAATTTTGCAGGGTCATATAAATCGACAAAATAAGCAACTTTAATTCTTGTGGTACCCTATGAATCCCAACGAGTAAGGAGTTGCCGCATCTCGGATTACAGCTCGCGAGACAAGGCGCACTATTCATAAATTTTAGCTTTTCATCCGATTAGCCTAAAATTTTCCAGGGTCATATAAATCGACAAAGTAAGCAACTTTAATTATTGTGGTACCCTATGAATCCTTATAGATAAGGAGTTGCCGAGTCTCGGATTACAGCTCGCTAGAGGAGGCGCCCTTTTAATGGATTTTAGTTTTTTATCCGATTGGCCTAAAATTTGCAGGGTCATATAAATCGACAAAATAAGCAACTTTAATTGTCGTGGTACCCTATGAATCCTTACAGATAAGGTGTTGCCGCGTTTCGGATTACATCTCGCGAGAGAAGGCGCCCTATTCATGGATTTTAATTTTACATCTGATTGGCCTAATATTTTTCTTGGTCATATAAATCGACAAAATAAGCAACTTTAATTCTTGTGGTACCCTATGAATCCTTAGAGATAAGAATTGTCGCGTCTCAGATTACAGCTCGCGAGAGAAGGCGCCCTATTCATGGATTTTAGTTTCTCACCCGATTGGCCTAAACTTTTACAGCGTCATATAAATCGAAAAAATAAGAAACTTTGATTCTTTTGGTAACCTATGAATCCTTACATATAAGGAGTTGCCGAGTCTCATATTATAGCTCGAGAGAGAAGGCGCCCTATTCATGGATTTTAGTTTTTCATTCGATTGGCCTAAAATTTTGCAGGGTCATATAAATCGACAAAATAAGCAACTTTAATTCTTGTGGTACCCTATGAATCCCAACGAGTAAGGAGTCGTGGCGTCTCGGATTATAGCTCGCGAGTGTAGGCGCCCTATTCTTGGATTTTAGTTTTTCATCCGATTGGCCTAATATTTTGAAGGGTCTTATCAATCGACAAAATAAGCAACCTTAATTCTTGTGGTACCCTATGAATCCTTACAGATAAGGTGTTGCTGAGTCTCGGATTACAGCTCGCGAGAGAAGGCGCCTTTTTCATGGATTTTAGTTTTTCATCCGATTGGCCTAAAATTTTGCAGAGTCATATAAATCGACAAAATAAGCAACTTTAATTCTTGTGGTACCCTATGAATTCTTACAGATAAGGAGTTGCCGAGTCTCAGTAGCCAAAGGAGGCGCCCTGTTAATGGATTTTAGTTTTTCATCTGATTGGCGTAAAATATTGCAGGGTCATATAACTTGACAAAATAAGCAACTTTAATTCTTGTGTTACCCTATGAATCCCTACGAGTAAGTAGTTGTCAGGTCTGGGATTATAGCTCGCGAGAGAAGGCGGCCTATTCATGGGTTTTAGTTTTTCATCCGATTAGCCTAAAAATTTTTAGGGTCATATAACTCGTGAAAATAAAAAACTTTAATTCTTGGGGTACCCTATGAATCCCTACGAGTAAGGACTTATCGCGTCTCGGGTTACAGCTCGCGAGAGAAGGCGCCCCAATCATGGATTTTAGTTTTTCATCCGATTGGCCTAAAATTTGGCAGGGTCATATAACACGAAAGAATAAGCAACTTTAATTTTGTGGTACCCTATGAATCCCTACGAGTAAGGAGTTGTCGGGTCTCGGATTACAGCTCGCGAGAGAAAGCGCCCTATTCATGGATTTTAGTTTTTCATCCGATTAGCCTAAAAAATTGCAGAGTCATATAACTCGTCAAAATAAGCAACTTTAATTCTTGTGGTACCCTACGAATCCCTACGAGTAAGGAGTTGTCACGTCTGGGGTTACAGCTCGCGAGAAAAGGCTCCCTAATCATGAATTTTTGTTTTTCATCCGATTGGCGTAAACTTTTGCAGAGTCATATAACTCGACAAAATAAGAAACTTTAATACTTGTGGTACCATATGAATCCCAACGAGTAAGGAGTAGCTGCGTCTCGGAATACTGCTCGCGAGAGAAGGCGTCCAATTCATGGATTTTATTTTTTCATCCGATTGGCCTAAAATTTTGCATGGTCATCTAACTCGACAAAATAAGCAATTTTATATCTTGTGGTACCCTATGAATCCCTATGAGTAAGGAGTTCCCGCGTCAAGGATTACAGCTCGGGAGAGAAGGTGCCTCATTCATAGATTTTAGTCTTTCATCCGATTAGCCTAAAATTTTGCAGGGTCATATAACTCGACAAAATAAGCAATTTAACTCTTGTGGTACCCTATGAATCCCTACGAGTAAGGAGTTGTCAGGTCTAGGATTACAGCTCGCGAGAGAAGGCGCCCTATTCAGGGATTTTAGTTTTTCAACCGATTGGCCTAAAATTTTGCTGGGTCATATACCTCGACAAAATAAGCAACTTTAATTCTTGTGGTACCCTATGAATCCCTACGAGTAAGTAGTTGCCGAGTCTCGGATAACAGCTTGCAAGAGAACGCTCCCTATTCATGGATTTTAATTTTTCATCCGATTGGTTTAAAATTTTGCAGGTTCATATACCTGACAAAATAAGCAACTTTTATTCTTCTGGTACCCTATGAATCCCTACGAGTAAGGAGTTGTCGTATCTCGGGTTCCAGCTCGCGAGAGAAGGCGCCCTATTCATGGGTTTTAGTTTTTCATCCGATTAGCCTAAAAATTTGCAGGGTCATATATACCTCGACAAATAAGCAATCTTAATTCTTGTGGTACCATATGAATCACTACGAGTAAGGGGTTGTCGCGTCTTGGATTACAGCTCGCGAGAGAAGGCGCCCTATTCATGGATTTTAATTTTTCATCCGATTGGCCTAAAATTTTGATGGGTCATATAACTCGACAAAATAAACAACCTTAATTCTTATGGTACCCTATGACTCCCTACGAGTAAGGAGTTGTCGCGTCTAGGATTACAGCTCGCGAGAGAAGGCGCCCTGTTCATGCATTTTAGTTTTTCATCCGATTGGCCTAAAATTTTGCAGGGTCATATAACTCAACAAAATAAGCAACTGTAATTCTTGTGGTACCCTATGAATCCCTACGAGAAAGGAGTTGCCGCGTCTCGGATTACAGCTCGCGAGAGAAGGCGCTCTATTCATGGATTTTAGTTTTTCATCCGATTGGCCTAAAATTTTGCAGGGTCATATAACTCGACAACATAAGCAACTATAATTCTTGTGGTACCCTATCAATCCCTACGAGAAAGGAGTTGCCGGGTCTTGGATTACAGCTCGCGAGAGAAGGCGCCCTATTCATGGATTTTAGTTTTTCATCCGATAAGCCTAAAATTTTGCAGGGTCATATAAATCGACAAAATAAGCAAATTTAATTCTTGTGGTACCCTATGGATCCCTACGAGTAAGGAGTTGCCGAGTCTCGGATTAAAGCTCGCTAGAGAAGGCGCCCTATTCATGGATTTTAGTTTTTCATCCGATTGGCCTAAAATTTTGCAGGGTCATATAACGCGACAAAAAAAAGAAACTTTAATTCTTGTGGTACCCTATGAATGTCTACGAGTAAGTTGTTGCCGCGTCTCGGATTACAGCTCCAAAGAGAAGGCACCCTATTCATGGATTTTAGTTTTTCGTCAGATTGGCCTAAACTTTTGCAGGGTCATATAACTCAACAAAATATGCAACTTCAATTCTTGTGGTACCCAATGAATCCCTACGAGTATAGAGTTGCCGCGTCTCGGATTACAGCTCGCGAGAGAAGGCGCCCTATACATGGATTTTAGTTTTTCATCCGATTGGCCTAAAAGTGTGTAGGGTCATATAACTCGACAAAATAAGCAACTTTAATTCTTGTCGTACCCTAAGAATCCCTACCAGTAAGGAGTTGCCGCTTCTAGGATTACAGCTCGCGAGAGAAGGCGCCCTATTCATGGATTTTAGTTTTTCATCCGATTGGCCTAAACTTTTGCAGAGTTATATAACTCGATGAAATATGCAACTTTGTTTCTTGTCGTACCCTATTAATCCCTACGAGTAAGGAGTTGCCGCGTCTCAGGTTACAGCTCGCGAGAGAAGGCACCCTTATCATGGATTTTAGTTTTTCATCTGGTACTCTACAAAATAAGCAACTTTAATTCATGTGGTACTCGATGAATCCCTACGAGTTAGGAGTTGTCGGGTCTCGGATTACAGCTCGCGATAGAAGAAGCTCTATTCATGGATTTTAGTTTTCATCCGATTCGCCTAAAATTTTGCAGGGTCATATAACTCGACAAAATAAGGAACTTTAATTTTTGTGGTACCCTATGAATCCCTACGAGTAAGGAGTTGCCGGGTCTTGGATTACAGCTCGCGAGAGAAGGCGCCCTAATCATGGATTTTAGTTTTTCATCCGATTGGCCTAAAATTTTCCAGGGTTATATAAATCGACAAAATAAGCAACTTCAATTCTTATGGTACCCTATGAATCCCTAAGAGTAAGGAGTTGCCGCGTCTTGGATTATAGCTCGCGAGAGAAGGCGCCCTTTTCATGGATTTTAGTTTTTCATCTGATTGGCCTAAAATTTTACAGGGTCATATAACTCGACAAAATAAGCATTTTTATACCTTGTGGTACCCTATGAATCCCTACGAGTAAGGAGTTGCCGCATCTCGGATTACAGCTCGCGAGAGAAGGCGCCCTATTCATGGATTTTAGTTTTTCATCCGATTGGTCTAAAATTTTGCTGGGTCATATAAATCGACAAAATAACCAACTTTAGTTGTTGTGGTACCCTATGAATCCCAACGAGTAAGGAGTTGCCGCGTCTCGGATAACAGCTTGCGAGAGAAGGCGCCCTATTCATGGATTTTAATTTTGGATTCGATTGGCCTAAAATTTGCAGGGTCGTATAACTTGATAAAATAAGCAAATTTAATTCTTGTGGTACCCTATGAATCTGTAATACGTCGTATTATTATTCATTTTAGAATAATAATTACTTAAAAAGAAAATGCAAAATTCGTATTAAATAATTAATTGGGCTCATAAATGTTTTGAGTGCCTAATTAATATTGGGTTTTGGACCTAAGTAAATTAATTGGGCAAAATAAATGAAAGGAATTTGGCTTGATTATTTTCGAATTGGCCGAAAATAATCAAGGCCTAATCAAGGCCATTATTTTCGGCCAAGAGCCAAAAATATGGGCAAGAAACCAATTTTTATTTTCAAAAATTTTGTTTCCTAGAATCTTGGTTAGTGGAGGGAAGTTAGGAGAGGTTTTAGGAAACAATAAGTTGAGTTAAGGAAGGAGTGTATTTGGGCTACTAAATACACTCAGCTTCCAAATTTAACTGACTCTTTACCAAATCAAAAAAAAAACGCTCTCTCTCTCTTCACTCACACGGCCGAAATTCAAAGAGCAAAAAGAAGGAGAAAAATCTTCACTTCTCACAATTCATCTTTGCTCAGTTTTAATCCTTGATTTCCAAGTGTTATAAATTTGTTTCCTTTGATTATTAAAAGCTTTTAGATTCAATTCAAGTATGAGTTTATGAACCCTAGTTTTTGTATGAGTAAACCCTAATTTAGTTTTGCCTAGGGTTTGCTAGATTCTATAAATTTTGCATGATAGGATCAGTATTCGGGTTTGGTTTGTTGTTTTAATGAAATTGAATCAAGTTTGAGTTCAAAAGGTTAGATATTTGTAATTTAATTAAATCTGGAAATTTATTAAATTGTGGATTTAATTAGATTAGGGTTTGTTAAAATTGACTAACAAAAAAAAACAAAAGGAATGAAACCGTGAGGCACGGTTGAACCGTAGCCGCCTGCCGTGGCTGTAGCCGGTGGCCAGCCACCAGCGGGTCTGCTGGTGGTGGGGCTCGCTGGTGGTAGTGATGGTGATGTTGTTTTAGGTGTTGACTTGTTTGGCTTATTGACTTGTTTTAGGGTTTTTGAAAAGTTTCCTAATTTGGTTTATGTAAATTGTATTTTTGGAAACTTTGAGCATGCATGAGTACTGAAATTTCCATCAACTTAATTAATTAAAGTAAGGGTACTAAATCATCTTTAAAGTTTAATAAAGTGGTTTAGAAGTCAAGGTACTGACTATTGTTGTGTTGTGGACTTGTTAGGACCCGTTGACCGCGCTTGAAACTTAAGGAGCTTACGTTATTGATTGTTGTGATTGCCTTACTCTAAATGTAGTTTATGTTTAGATGAATTATGTAATCTCTTTGTCATAATTCATATCTATTGGGATTTGTATTCATTTGTCTAGTATTGGATTGAGGTTGTGAATTCATATTTGGACTTGTGAATATTTTGAGAAGGGATAATTGACGTTTATTTCCTTGTGATGATTCGTATAGAATTATATGATAGTGAATGTATGTATAATGTTGGAAATTCACTTTGTGTAGCAATGTCTACTTGTTATTATTCATGTGAGGAGATGCATGTTTTATTATTGGTTATTGAACGAAAATTATGTTAATAATTGATCAATTGGATTATAGCTCGGAATTGCTATTTTTGTATCATGTTAGTAAGCATGTGGATCATGTTAGAAGCATGTTACTTCAATAAGTTGATATGAACTTTGACTATTGAGCTAGGTGGTTTTGGATTAAGGCCTAGATGCCCTTTCATGTAAAATGCCATCGGAAATTGTAACCATAATCTGTTACTTGAGTGTCAAGATTATGTGAATTACTTGTTATGTGATCACCATATTAAATTGAAATGAGAGTTAAGAATTCTTTGGTAATGGATCCACCGAAGAATGTTTGGTAAGGAGTTGCCGCGTCTCGAATTACAGCTCGCAAGAGAAGGCGCCCTAGTCATGGATTTTTAGTTTTTCATCCGATTGGCCTAAACTTTTGCAGGGTAATATAACTCGACAAAATAAGCAACTTTAATTCTTGTGGTACCCTATGAGTAAGGAGTTGCCGGGTCTCGGATTACAGCTCGCGAGAGAAGGCGCCCTATTCATGGATTTTAGTTTTTCATCCGATTGGCCTAAAGTTTTGCAGGTTCATATAACTCGACAAAATAAGCAAGTTTAATTCTTTTGGTACCCTATGAATCCCTACGATTAAGGAGTTGCCGCGTCTCGTGTTACAGCTCGCGACAGAAGGTGCCCAAATCATGGATTTTAGTTTTTCTTCCGATTGGCCTAAAATTTTGCAGAGTCATATAAATCAACAAAATAAGCAACTTTAATTCTTGTGGTACCCTATGAATCCCAAAGAGTAAGGAGTTGCCGCATCTCCGATTACAGCTCGCGAGAGATGATGCCCTATTCATGGATTTTATTTTTTCATTCGATTGGCCTAAAAATTTGCAGGGTCATATAACTCGACAAAATGAGAAACTTTATATCTTGTGGTACCCTATGAATCCCTACGAGTAAGGAGTTGCCACGTCTCGGATTACAGCTCGCGAGAGAAGGCGCCCTATTCATGGATTTTAGTTTTTCATCCGATTGGCCTAAAATTTTGCAGGGTCATATAACGCGACAATATAAGCAACTTTAATTCTTGTGGTACCCTATAAATCCCTACGAGTAAGGAGTTGTTGCGTCTAGGATTACAGCTCGTGAGAGAAGGCGCCCTATTCATGGATTTTAGTTTTTCATCCGATTTGCCTAAAAATTTGCAGGGTCATATAACTCGACAAATTAAGAAACTTTAATTCTTGTGCTACCCTATGAATCCATACGAGTAAGGAGTTGCCGCGTCACGAATTACACCTCGCGAGAGAAGGCGCCCTATTTATGAATTTTAGTTTTTCATCCGATTGGCCTAAAATTTTACAGGGTCATATAACTCGACAAAAAAACAACTTTAATTCTTGTGGTACCCTATGAATCCCTACGAGTAAGGAGTTGTCGGGTCTCGGATTACAGCTCGCGAGTGAAGGCGCCATATTCACGGATTTTAGTTTTTCATCCGATTGGCCTAAACTTTTGCAGTGTCATATAACTCGACAAAATAAGCAACTTTAATTCTTGTGGTACCCTATGAATCCCTACAAGTAAGGAGTTGCCGCGTCTCGGGTTAAAGCTCGCGAGAGAAGGCGCCCTAATCATGGATTTTAGTTTTTCATTCGATTGGCATAAAATTTTGCAGATTCATATAACTCGACAAAATAAGCAACTTTAATTCTTGTGGTATCCTATGAATCTCTAGGAGTAAGGAGTTGCCGCGTCTCGCATTACAGATCGCGAGAGAAGGAGCCCTATTCATGGATTTTAGTTTTTCATCCGATTGGCCTAAAATTTTGCAGGGTCATATAACTCGAAAAAAGAAAAGCAACTTTAGTTCTTTGGTACCCTATGAACCCCTACGTGTAAGGAGTTATTGCGTCTAGGATTACAGCTCGCAAGAGAAGGCGCCCTATTCATAGATTTTTGTTTTTCATCCGATTGGCCTAAAATTTTGCAGGGTCATATAACTTGACAAAATAAGCAACTTTACTTCTTGTGGTACCCTATGAATTCCTACGAGTAAAGAGTTGTCGCGTCTCGGATTACACCTCGCAAGAGAAGGCGCCCTATTCATGGATTTTAGTTTTTCATCCGATTGGCCTAAACTTTTGCAGGTTCATATAACTCGACAAAATAAGCAATTTTAATTCTTGTAGTACCCTATGAATCCCTATGAGTAAGGAGTTGTCGGGTCTCGGATTACAGCTCGCGAGAGAACACGCCCTATTCATGGATTTTAGTTTTCCATCCGATTGGCCTAAAATTTTGCAGGGTCATATAACTCGACAAAATAAGCAACTTTAATTCTTGTGGTACCCTATGAATCCCTACGAGTAAGGAGTTATCGCGTCTCGAGTTTAGCTCGCGAGAGAAGGCGCCCTAATCATGGATTTTAGTTTTTCATCTGATTGGCCTAAAATTTTGCAGCGTCATATAACTCTACAAAATAAGCAACTTTAATACAAAATAAGCAACTTTAATTCTTGTGGTACCCTATGAATCCCTACGAGTAAGGAGTTGTGCCGTCTCGGATTTCACCTCGCGATTCATGGATTTTAGTTTTTCACCCGATTGGCCTCAAACTTTGCAGGGTCATATAACTCAACAAAATAAGAAACTCTAATTCTTGTGGTACCCTATGAATCGCTACGAGTGTGGAGTTGTCGTGTCTCGGATTACAGCTCACAAGAGAAGGCACCATATTCATGGATTTCAGTTTTTCACACGATTAGCCGAAAATTTTGCAGGTCATATAACTCGACAAAATAAGAAACTTTAATTCTTGTGATACACAATAGAACCCTACGAGTCACGGATTTGAGCTCAAGAAAAAAGGCACCCTATTCATGGATTTTAGTTTTTCATCCGATTGGCCTAAAAATTTTCAGGATCATATAACTCGATTAAATAAGCAACTTTAATTCTTGGGGTACCCTATGAATCCCTACGAGTAAGGAGTTGTCACGTCTCAGATTAATGCTCACGAGAAAAGACACCCTATTCATGATTTTTGTTTAACATCCGATTGGCGTAATAATTTTCAGTGGTCATTTAACTTGACAAAATAAGCAACTTTAATTCTTGTGGTACCCTATTAATTCCTACGAGTAAGTAGTGTCCGCGTCTCGGATTACAGCTCACGAGAGAAGACATTCTATTCATGGATTTTAGTTTTTCATTCGATTGGCCTAAAATTTTGCAGGGTCATATAACTCGACCAAATAAGCAACTTTAATTCTTGTGGTATCGTATGAAGCCCTACAAGTAAAGAGTTGTCGCGTCTCGAATTACAACTCACGAGAGAATGCACCCTATTCATTATTTTTCGTCATCCGATTGGCCTATAATTTTGCAGGGTCATATAACTCGACAAAATAAGCAAGTTTAATTCTTTTGGTACCCCATGAATCCCTGCCGCGACTCAGATTACAACTCACGAGAGAAGGCACCCTATTCATGTCGATTTAGTTTTTCATCCGATTGGCCCAAAACTTAGCAGGGGCATATAACTCGAGAAAATAAGCAACTTTAGTATTTTTTTGTACCCATTGAATCTCTACGAGTAAGGAGTTACTGCATCTCGGATTAGAGCTCACGATAGATGGCACCCTATTCATGAATTTTAATTATTTATCTGATTGGGCCAAAATTTGGCAGGGGCATATATCTCGTTAATATAAGCAACTTTAATACTTGTGGCACCCTTTCAATCCTTACGAGTAAGAAGTGTCGCGACTGTGATTACAGCTCACGAACGAATGCACACTATTCATGGATTTTAGTTTTTCATCTTATTGGCTCAAGTTTTAGCCTGGCATATAACTCGACAAAATAAGCAACTTTAATACTTGTGGCTCCCTTTGAATCCCTACGATTAAGGAACTACCGCATTTCGGATAACATCTCACGGGAGAAGGCAACCTATTCATGTTGATTTAGTTTTTCTTTTGATTGGCCCAAAATTTTGCGGGGGCGTATAACTTGACAAAATAAGAAACTTTAATTCTTGTGGTACCCTATGAATCCCTTGGCGTAAGGAGTTGCTGAATCTCGAATTACAGCTCATAAGAGAAGGCACCCTATTCATGGATTTTCGTTTTTCATCTGATTACCCTACACATTTGCAAGGGCATATAACTCGACAACCTAAGCAACTTTAACACTTGTGACACCCTTTGAATCCCTACGAGGAAAGAGTTACCGCATCTCGGGTTACAACTCACGAGAGAAGGCTCCCTATTCATTGATTTTAGTTTTTCATCTGATTGGCCCAAAATTTTGTAGTGACATATAACTCGACAAAATAAGCAATTTTAAGTCTTTGTGGTACCCTATAAATCCCTACGCGTAAGGAGTTGCCGCGTCTCGAATTACAGGTCACGAGAGAAGACACCCTATTCATGGATTATAGTTTTTCGTCCGATTGGCCTAAAATTTTGCAGGGGCATGTAACTTGACAAAATAAGCAACTTTAATACTCGTGGCACCCTTTGGTCCCTACGAGTAAGGAGTTGTCGCATATCGGATTACACCTTACGAGACAAGGCGCCTTATTAATGGATTTTAGTTTTTCATCTGGTTGGCCCAATATTTTGCATGGGCATAAGACTTGACAAAATAAGCAACTTTAATAATTTTTGCACCCTTTCAATCTTTACGAGTAAGGAGTTACCGCGTGTCGGGTTACAGCTCACAAGAGATGGCACCCTATTCATGGATTTTAGTTTTTCATCTAAATTGCCCAAAACTTTGTTGGGGTATATAACTCAACAAAATAAGCAACTTTAATACTTGTTGCACTCTTTGAATCCCTACGAGTAAGGAGTAACCGCGTTTCGGTGTACAGCTCACGAGAGAATGCACCATATTCATGGATTTTAGTTTGTCATCTGATTAACCCAAAATTTGGCAGGGGCATATAACTAGACAAATTAAGCAACTTTAATATTTGCGGCACCCATTGAATCTATCACTACCAATAATGAGTTGTCGCTTCTCGGATTACAGCTCATGAGAGAAGGCACCCTATTCATGGATTTTAGTTTTTCATCTAATTGGCCCAAATTTTTGCAGGGGCATATAACTCGACAAAATAAAGCTAATTTAATACTTGTGGCACCCTTTGAATCCCTACAAGTAAGGAGCTACCGCGTCTCAGATTACAGCTCACGGGAGAAGGAACCCTATTCATGGATTTTAGTTTTTCATCTGATTGGCCCAAATTTTGCAGGGGCATATAACTCCACAAAATAAGCAACTTTAATACTTGTGGTACCCTATGAATCCCTACGCGTAAAGAGTTTCCACGTCTCGGATTACAACTCACGAGAGAATACCCCCTTTTCACGGATTTTAGTTTTTCATCTATTTGGGCCAATATTTGGCAGGGGCATATAACTCGACAAAATAAGCAATTTTAATACTTCTGTTACCCTATGAATCCCTTCTCGTAAGGGGTTGCCGCGTCTCGGACTACAACTCATGAGAGAAGGCATCCTATTCATGTTGATTTAGTTTTTCATCTGATTCGCCCAAATTTAACTCAAACAAATAAGCAACTTTCGTAAAAGCGGCATCCTCTGGATCTCTACGAGTAAGGAGTTGTCGTCTCTCGAATTTTAGTCCACGTGAGAAGGCACTCTGTTCATGAATTTTGATTTTTCATCTTGTTGGCTTGAAATATTGCAGGACATATGACTTGATAAAACAAGAAACCTTCATAACGGTGGTGTCTCGAATTATAACTCGTGAGAGATTGCTGCGTCTCGAATCATAACTCACGAAAGATTTTACCCTGTTCATGGATTTTGATTTTGATTTTGATCTGATTGGACCCAAATGTTAAGGGCATATAAATCATCAAAATAAACAACTTTTATAAATGCGGCACCCTCTGGATCCGTACGTGTAAAGATTTTCTACGTCTCGAATTAGCTCACTCGAGATCCCACCCTGTACATGGATTTTGATTTTTCATCTAATTGACCCCAAATTTGGCAGGGGCATATACCTAAAGAAGATAAGCAACTTCCATAACTGCGGCACTCTATGAATCCCTACGAGTAAGGAGTTGCCATCTATCAAATGATAGCCCACGCTAGAAAGCTGCTTGTTCATTAATTTTGATTTTTCATCTAATTGGCCCCAAATTTGGCAAAGGACATCTAACTAAAAATAAAAGCAACTTTTATAACTAAGACATCCTCTGAATCCCTACAAGTATGGAGTTATCGCCTCTCAAATTATAACACTCGCGAGATTTCACCCTTATGGATTTTGCTTTTTCATCAGTATGTAGAGCTGTCAAAATTTGATCCGACTCGAAACCCGACCCGAACCCGACCCGTAAAAACCGATGGAAAACCAACCTAACAGCTCGAAAGCCAAGTAAAAGTTTACATAGAAAAGCATTAAAACCGGGGCAAATGAGATTAATCGACCCGAACCCGACCCGAACCCGCTAAAATAGGCATAAAAAGGGGCCAAACCCAAAAACCCGATCCGAACCCGACCGGAAAAAACTGGCTTCATATCTTGAAAGTTCATTAAGAGTTTGTATACAAACATACTTTAACTGGGAAAAATGAGTTCGACCCGACCTGACCGACCCGTTTGACAGCTCTATCTGTATGGCCCAAAATTTGACGGCCATATAACTCAAAATAAAATAATCAACATTCATAAAAGAGGCACCCTCTGAGTCCCAACGAGTAAGGAGTTGTCGCCTCTCAAATTATAGCTCACACAGAAGGCACCCCTATTCATGGATTTTGATTTTTCATCTGATTGACCCAAAATCTGGGGGCATATCAAAATAAGCAACTTTGATAACTGTGACACCCTCTTAAACCCTACGAGTAAGGAGCAGTTGCGTCTCGAATTATAGCTCATGAGAGATTGCACCATATTCATGGATTTTGCTTTTCCATCTGATTAGCGCCAAATTTGACATATAAATCGACAAAATAAGCAACTTTCACAACGTAGGCACTATGTGAATCCCTATGAGTAAGTAGTTTCTGAATCCGGGAGAGAGTATAGTTGTGTTCTTAATGCTCTTAAATTAGCTTAATTCCACGAAAATAGGAATTTAGTTATCTTAAGTGTATCATTTAACTTAGTATTTGGAATCGACAGCTCCTTGTGTTTCGATATTTTATTACAACTATATACCCATGCGCTTGCAGGTGTATCAGCACCACATCGCACAAGACATCCCTATGAGACATGGGAGGCCCTCGGGGTAGAATATCAAGTCTCTGATAGGCTTGTAAGGGCATTTTACGGGACACCAATCTAAGGGCCGAAATATCTAAAACATGCGTAAAATCGGATTTTCGGGACTTAGATGATCGTCTAGGTTAGCAAAGGTGCTCTATGGTCACGATAGACCCCGGAGAATTTTGGGCAAAAACGAAAACCAGGGCCTAGGAAGCCAAAAATCGAAGTGTATATTCCACCTTTTTTGGCTTCAAGGAGGCCCCGAAAGAAAACGTGGATATTTTCGCACAACACTAGACGTGACACCCCTAAAGGACATGAGAGGACCCAAAAACGGTTATCGCTCCCCCTACTAAGCTTGTAATGGCGTTCTTAATGTAAGCATCGAAACACACAAAGCATATGTGAAATCGAGGTTAAATATGGGGATTAAAGAAGATGGCCTCAAATTTAAAGGTACGAGTTATGCGCTTAACTATACCTACAAGATAGTATTTTGGTTACACAAAATTACATGAAGAATACCTCTTTTGGCCTTTAAAGGCTAAAATTCGAAAATAAATAAGCGTTACAACTTTTAATTCTTAAGTAGTCTACTAAAATAACTTTATGAACTATAAAAGTAAATTTCACATATTCAAATACTTACCCTCAAATATATAAACATAAACAATATTTCAACCTCGAAATAACTATGAAAATATAAGATTTAACTTTCCAAAAAAATAATACCTCATATATACATGTGTTAAATATATTTTAAATTATAAAAATATCAAGGTATTACAATTCATAAACATGTAGGGGGATAACATCAATACAAATACAACCTTTTGTATATAAGACACTCAAAGTATATCAACATGATCAATAAAACTATAAAATAAATAAAAGAGAGTAATGATATTAGAATAGCTTGTTTTAGTTGAAATTTGGATTGAGTCACGTTGGGCACATTTCGTGGAGACGAAAGCCCCTTCTACATGAGTTTTTAATTGATTGTCATGTCATTCTCCACCTCAAATACAACAACCCGACGAGAGCTATAGGTGCAATACTAGAAAATGAATCACCAAATTATTATTTTTTAATCTTTTTTGTTTTATGGTGGTAACTAACAAGATGGTTCCAAACTTCCCAACCCTTTGAAAAGGGTAAAGGAATCCCAAACTGCATGAAACAACCCTTATAGGGCGAAAGATGGAGATAGAGCCGCTACTTCCAACCCCAATTCTCTACCAGTATCAATCATAGTATCCCTGGATTCCTATTGAAAGAGAAAGACAAGTAAAATGAAATATGAAGTGATAATGTGTAATACCCCGTATATTTAAATTATTTTCCTAAAATAATTTATTATTTTATAAGGTGTTATTTCTTCCATTTTTGGATTTAGGTGTATTTATTTTGCCTTTTAAGAAAAAGAAAAGAGAAGAAGAAATTAGAGTTGTGTAAACCGACTTGGTTTCTCCACCGCTTATTACCCCTCACTTATATCAAGATATCTCTTTCTCTCACATGCCCTTATTTTCGAAATAACAAGACTCCACCAGCAACCCATCTCTCTCAAGCACAAACTCCATCACCCACAACAACCATTATCACCGATTCCTCTGCTCGCGAAATCAGAGCCACCACTGCCATCCCCTTTGTTTCTCTCTCTCTCCGAAAACTTTACTGTTGTTTCCTGGATTGTTCTGCTGGCACTCGGATTTTGCTGTTGAAGGATCGAGTTTTCTCTCTCCCATTGTTCTGTTTTCTGCGTGAGCCTTCCCCTTCGTTGCCTCTGTCTTGCTGCGGCTAGGTTGATCGAACGTAACGACCACCGACCTCCATAGCCGTGGTTGCTCCACCGTGAAGGCCTCCCTTCTTGCCACGAAATTCTGGTTGTTTGGTATTTGCTATAAACCCTAAATTAGTTTGGGTATTTGTTGATGTAAATTCTGAGTTGGTGTTTATTAATTCTGTTTTTGTTTGGGTTTTATGATTGATTGAAGGATTTGGCTTGCGTAATTGCTTTGGAAATTGACAAAAGGTAAACCTTTCTAGTCACTTTGGAGTTGGATGTTAATTTCTCTTTTATATGTGAATTGATGCTCTTTGTTGGGTTAATTTGATCACTATTGTATTCTGAGTGAATTGCTGTTGTTTGCCCAATAATTGTTAGTTGAATTATTCATGTTCAGTGCTGCATAATTGAGTACTCACAGATTATCATGTTTATGGGTATATGGTGGCAGGTTAGTGTATATTAGGCTTATGTAGGTGAAGTTAGTTTGAGACTTGTAGTTCTGATTAGAGAATAGTTATTGGTAGACAACTGAACTGAGATACACTATTATTTTTGGGAACCCGTGCCATGTGATGAATGTTATGCCAGTATTTACCTGAAAGGGGTAATTGAGATGAGATTATGAGTTAGCTATGACTATGGATTATGAGAATGAATATGATTTGATAATGATCTTGGTATTGAGGCTCGTAAGTTATTAGCTACCTTAGTTCTAGACGTGTGGGCAAGTAGCCTAAGACGTTGACTCTTAGGTGTTGAGCAGTATTTTATGAAATTGAGAAATGGTTACATGGTTATGTGAATTGGTCCGAGAGTGGACTTTTGAGAGCCTGCGGGCTATGTTATGTGTTATGGGACCTATGGCCGAGTTATGAGAATGGTTTTTGCATCTGCGGGTTTTATCGCTAGTTCACTTCCCATATGGTCGAGACTAGGAGCTAGTGACTGAGAGCGTTTGGCACATACTTTTGGGATTTGAGTTATAGCTAGGAGAGTATCCTAGAATGCAATTAAGACTGTTTTTGGAGCCTATGTGACTTAAAGGTCATAGTTGACCTGAGCTGATGCTTGATTATCTCTTTATAGCTCTTTGATTTATATCGAATTATGAATCTATGTTTGGTAGAATGTTTCGTTACTTGGTTGCTTTCTGTGATACGTGTGTGTGCGTCCATTTTTCTTCAATGGTGGACCTATGATGAATCCATACGAAATTCGTTTGCATGGGGGAGTAGATTGGAATATTTGCAGGTTAATTGTTCGTGAGGATCTCTTGTGCTAGTTGGACAGTTGGACTCAAAGCTGTCAAGAAATTTATTGTCTTTTCCATTTATTTTCATTTGATGTAATAAAGAGATTGACTAAGGACTGGGTGAGAGGGACGACCGAGACCCTCAGTCTCTTCTTCGTGATCTTGATTTTCGGGTTGTTGGTACTTCAGGTCAGGTAGCTAATGTCCAGGTGTCTCCAAGGGGACCTTCCTCTCGGAGAAACAGGGTTGGTATTAGGGAGCTTAGGGGTCTTGTGACGACCCTTAATTATGGGGAAGGGGGGAGTCGTAGGTCTAGGGGTATCGGTGGTTTTAGATGAAGATTTTGAGTTGGAATGTCAATGGTCTGGGGCGGGTAGAGAAACGTAGTCTAGTGCAGGAAGTTGTCAGTCGGGCGTCTCCGGATGTGGTGATGTTTCAGGAGACGAAGGTTGAGGGAGTGGATTCTTTTTTTGTTCGGAGTCTGTGGGAGGCGGGGTCTAAGGACTGGGTTTGTTTGCCGTCTGTAGGGGCGTCGGGGGGGATTCTTATTGCGTGGGACACCCGTTTTGCGTCTCAAGTTGAGTCTCATTTTGGGCATTTTACTGTGTCGGTTCTGTTGAGTGTTCGTGGGAGGGGTGATTGGTGGGTGTCTTCTGTTTATGGCTCGTGTGGGGTTGCTGACCGTGAGTCGTTGTGGGAGGAGCTGGCGGCTCTTGCTGGACTCTGTTCCTCTAGATGGGTTATTGGGGGGGACTTTAATGTGATTCGACATGCGGGGGAACGGCGTGGAAGGGGGTTGACTCGGGGTATGATTGAGTTTGATTCCTTTATCAGGGAGTCCGCCCTTCGCGATTTGCCTTTAGCTAATGCTCAGTTTACTTGAGGTGTAAGCGGGAGGCGGGATGTAGCCTCTCGGATTGATAGGTTCCTTGTTACGAATGACTTTGAGGACGAGTTTCCATCTTTGGTACAGGAGGTCCTGTCCCGTTCGTGTTCTGATCATTTTCCCCTTGTCTTACATTCTGCTCCCATTCAGTGGGGCCCGACCCCCTTCCGTTTTGAGAATATGTGGTGCTCCCATGCGGAGTTTGGGGTTAAGATTCGGGAGTGGTGGACGGAGTGTGAGGTTGAGGGCTGGAGGGGGCACTGTTTCATGAGAAGGTTGAGGTTTGTTAAGGAACGTTTGAAAGTGTGGAATAAGGAGACTTTTGGAGATGTGCGGGTGCGAAAGGGGGAGATCCTTAAGGACATTTTGGTGACAGATCGGGCATTGAGCGAGGAGGGCCATGATGAGGGGTTGCTGAGGAAGAGTGTTGATTTGAAAAATAATTTAGAGGAGGTTTTGTTAAAGGAAAGGCAGAGTCAGCGTCAGAAGATGAAGGGGAGATGGGCGAAGGAGGGGGATGTGAGCTCTAGGTTATTTTTTAAAGTGGTGAATGGGAGGCGGAGGAGTTTTGTTCGGGAGTTGGAGACTGATGATGGTGAGCGTGTGACTGATGTGGGTAGGATTAGTGACGAGATTACAGCTTTCTATAAGGGTCTTTTTGAGGAGGAAGTGCGGGATAGACCGATGTTGGAGGGAGTTGAGTGGTCCCCTATTATGCCATCGCTAAGGGACTGGCTTGAGCGGCCCTTTGAGCTAGAGGAGATTCGGGCAGCGGTGTTTAGGATGGATCGAGAGAAAGCCCCGGGGCCGGATGGATTCACTATGGCTTATTACCAGGATTGCTGGGAGGTTATCAAGGAGGATCTGCTTGGGGTTTTTACTGAGTTTCATGCCACAGGGGTGATTGGGAAGAGTATGACCTCTAACTTTATCACCCTCGTCCCTAAGAAGGATCGGTCGATTAAGGTGAGGGATTTTAGGCCTATTAGCTTAGTCACCAGCGTCTATAAGATTTTGACTAAGGTTCTGTCTATTAGACTTGGGGCGGTTTTGTCTGGGACTATCTCGGCTGCCCAAAGCGCTTTTGTGGAGGGTCGCCAGATCATTGATGCAGCATTGGTTGCTAATGAGGTGGTCGATGGTGCTCGCCGGAATAACCACTCTGGGATTGTTTTTAAGTTGGACTTTGAGAAAGCTTATGATCGAGTTAGTTGGGGTTTTTTGGATCGCGTTTTAGATAGGAAGGGCTTTGGGGGGCGTTGGCGCACCTGGATACGGGGGTGTTTGTCCAATGCTAGTTTTTCTGTCCTTGTTAATGGGGCGGCGCGTGATTGGTTTACTTCGTCACGTGGTTTGCGCCAGGGGGATCCCCTTTCCCCTTTTCTATTCACCCTTGTTGTTGATGTTCTTGGCCGGATGTTGGATAGGGGAGTGGAGCGGGGGCTTGTTGAGGGATTTCGGGTGGGTCGGGAAAGGGTTTGTGTTTCACACCTGCAGTTTGCTGATGATACGATCCTCTTCCTTTCGGCAGAAGCCGA
The DNA here is from genome assembly GCA_038025085.1 of Tetragonia tetragonoides. Taxonomy (NCBI): domain Eukaryota; kingdom Viridiplantae; phylum Streptophyta; class Magnoliopsida; order Caryophyllales; family Aizoaceae; genus Tetragonia; species Tetragonia tetragonoides. The sequence continues at coordinate 42,750 of CM076153.1, forward strand.
AGGTTTTAAGAGGGTACTTACGCTCTTACAAGTTTTTGAGGTTGTGTCGGGGATGAGAATTAATCTGTCTAAGTGTAGTTTGGCGGGGGTCAATGTGGGGGAGGAGGTTCTGAACTCCCTCGCTGGTCTAGTGGGTTGTCAGGTTCAGCAGTTCAGCAGTGGCCGCTTACTTATCTGGGGGTGCCCCTCGAGGGTAATCCTAGATCGGTTTCTTTTTGGGAACCGGTGGTGTCGAGAGTGGCTAAGCGTCTAGATGGTTGGAAAGGGGTGTATTTCTCTTTGGGGGGGAGGATTACTATTTTACGTTCCTGCCTTGCGAGTATCCCTCTTTACTACCTTTCCCTTTTTAAAACTCCTGTTAGCGTAGCTAATAGGATTGAGAGGATGATGAGGGACTTTCTCTGGTCGGGGGCTGGCGAGGGTAAGAGGGATCATTTGGTTAGCTGGGACCATGTTTGCCGGCCGAAAAATGAGGGGGGTTTGGGTCTTGGTAGGTTGGTGTCCAAAAACATTTCGCTAGTGGGTAAGTGGTTATGGCGTTTTCCCCTGGAATCTGATTCCCTATGGCACCGAGTTATCAGGAGCAAGTACGGTCTTCAGCACAATGGGTGGGACGCGCCAGCCAGCTCCGCTGTCTCCCATGCTTGCCCTTGGAAGTTCGTTTCCCAGGTATCGTCTTTATTCTTTCCCCTGGTCAGGTATAATGTGGGTAATGGGCAACGGGTCCGGTTCTGGGAGGATGTGTGGAATGGTGAAACTTCTTTCTCTTCTGCATATCCGCGAATTTTTCGTTTGTCCACTCTTCACGGGGCGCCTGTGGCTGATTTTTACTCAGGGGTTGGTGGTTCTTGGGACTTACATCTTCGACGACCACCCCGTGATATAGAAATGGAGGAACTTGTCTCCCTCCTGGGTGTCCTTCATACTAGGCTTCTGGTCCCTAGGGGCGATTCTCGGATTTGGATTGGGGACTCCTCTGGGGTTTTCTCTTCCAAGTCCTTCGTCCACCACCTTAGCCTTCCGTCACAGTTTCCACATTTTCCACTCTCCTCTTATATTTGGAAGTCAAAGGTTCCTCTGAAGGTTCGTGCTTTTGTGTGGACTTTGGTGCTTGGTAAGGTGAACACGAGTGATATGGTGCAACGGCGGAGGCCACATATGTGTCTTCTTCCCAGCATGTGTGTGATGTGTCGGCAAGATGGAGAGAGCTGCTTGCATTTGTTTGTGATGTGTAGTTTTGCGAGGGACTTGTGGGATAGGCTGTTGTGTGGGGAGCTTTTTGTGTGCCCCGTTACTGTGGGGCAATTCCTACAGATGCGTTTTGCCCCTATGCGGAGGGGGAAGGAGGGTAGGTTGTTGTGGCGGTGTGCCTGTTTAGCCATTCTTTGGTGCACTTGGTTAGAGAGGAACTCGAGGATTTTTGCTGACGCGGGAAAGAGTATCGATTTAGTTTGGGAATATATAGTTTATTTGGCATCCCTTTGGGCGAAGGCGGCTGGTGCCTTCAAGGGGGTGCCACTGACGGTCATCCAACGCCATTGGCGTGATCTGTAGATACTTCATTATTTGAGGATACCTTATCCTCCTTTTTGTATTCTTTCACTATTTGATTAATAAAAAAATTTCTTATCTAAAAAAAAAGAGATTGACTAAAGTTTATTGGTTTATTGTTGGGAGTTGTAATCGTCCGCCTTGCACTCATTCTTGTGCGTGAGTGTGGCAGTGACCCCCTGGATTGCTAGAAGTCTTCCGCTGTTGTTTTGGATATTTTGTTGTATAGTCTGTATAAGCAGGTTTATAGAATGTCGATAACTTGGGATGTCTGTTTACAAAAGAAACTCTGCCCGATTTTCGGCGTGAGTTTATTCATTTTTATTTATTTATTATTTAGAAAATCTGGGGTGTTACATAATGTTTCCACGATCCCCAATCTCTATAATTAGTAGTAGCAACTAGCAAAGATCCTGTCTTTTTATTGGTTTGCCTCATCGCCCTTCCATCTAACCTGGAAGTGGAACTCTCTCTTTTTCTCGCTCTGGAACGACTTATGCTACGGCCTTCGCTTCAATCGGCGAGTCTCTGTCTCTGTCTTTCTCTTTCTCTCTCTTTCTCCCTGGAAAAAGTTCTGATCTGTTCGCATCTTCCTCCCAATAACATGATGATGTTGTTTTCTCACTATAATTTGTTTCTCAAGTCATGCTGTTGGGGTCACAAATTGATTATTGAATTGGTAAATTGATTTGGCAGGGAAAGAAGTGGTGATGGAAAGGGAGCTTGTGGAGTTATTTGAGGCGGCAAAGGCGGCGGCTGATGCGGCGGCGACAGAAGACAGTGGCCCTATCGAGGAAAATCGGTGCCTTGACGCCCTCAAGGACCTTAAAGATTTTCCCGTCAATTATCAGATTCTTGTTTCCACCCAGGTTGCTTCTGCTTCTCTTTAAATCTTCATTCGCTCTCCTTGTCGTGAAAATTTTATTTAGGGTTTTATCCAAATGAATAAAGGTCAAACCCTAATTCTTACTTGTTTATAGGTTGTACTAGTACTAATTAGCGTTACCAGACATGTCGATTATGAATATCCTGCAGAACTTTGTGTTTGTTTAGCACTTTAACATCCCAGTGCTCCGCTTGCTTAATTAGCAACAATCACTGAAGTTATTATGTTGATGATAATGATGTGAAAGTTGTGTGCCCTGCCACTGTGGGGCAATTCCTACAGATGCGGTTCTCTGCTATGCGGAGGGGGAAGGAGGGTAGGATGTTGTGGCGGTGTGCCTGTGTAGCTATCCTTTGGTGCACTTGGTTAGAGAGGAACTCGAGGATCTTCTCTGACGCGGGGAAGAGTATCGATTTAGTTTGGGAACATATAGTCTATTTGGCATCCCTTTGGGCGAAGGCGGCTGGTGCCTTCAAGGGGGTGCCATTGACGGTCATTCAACGCCATTGGCGTGATTTGTAGATACTCTATTGTTGTTCTTTGAGGATACCTTATCCTCCATTTTGTATTCTTCCACTATTTGATTAATAAAAAATTTCTCTTATCTAACAAAAAAATGATAATGATGTGAAAGCCCCTCGTGTGAGGACTGAGGACCTTGACAGCTACACATAATTACATTGCTTAGAGGTGAAAAGCCCCTCGTGTGAGGACTGAGGACCTTGACAGCTACACATAATTACATTGCTTAGAGGTGAAAAGCCCCTCGTGTGAGGACTGACCTTGACAGCTACACATAATTACATTGCTTAGAGGTGAAAAGCCTTCTCAATGAATTCCTGCATACCAACAACCTGTTTCACTCTGTAAGAGATGTCTAACTCTATATTGTGTTTGCACGTCTCCACCTCACTATAATCATGGGTAACTTCTAGGCTTGTCACAGGGCATTCCCTTTGGAATCATCCAACAGGCTTCTATTATCAATTATCAATAAGAGTTATCAGCGTTTCCAGTTATTGCGCAAAAGCACTCGCTTATCAAATCTTCCATGGTGCTTTTGGAGCCTGAAGTTATGACCATGTAATGCCCTTTTATGATTCAAGGAGGGGGCATGACAAGCACTTGATAAAGGTTAAAGAGGAATATGTTGTATTGAGAATTACTGCGACTATATGTCAGCTTATGGAGCTCATGGATGTGTCTGGTCTCTGATGCAATGGTTATAATTCCCTGCATCTACTGTTCTTGTTATCTTTTTGTTTTTAATGCTCAACTAAGCTGGGGTATTAAATTTTATGTGTCCTTAATCTTCATGCAGCCCCACTTAAATTTTGGTGATAATTTATTGGATAACCTGGATCTGTATGTTAAGCAGACAAGATCCTAATAAAACTTGCAGTTAGTGCAGCACGAGAAATGCCCTTAAGATTTGTTTTTTGGAAAATTTGCGTAGAAACACCTAAAAAAATGGAGAATTTGCGAAGGAACACCTAATTATGTTTTATTTATTTTTTGCATAGAAACACCTAATAAAATTAAAAGCACTCACTAAAACCACCTATCTTATTTTTCCAGCCAAATTGTATGGTTATCTCCCCATTTTGCCTTTACCTAAGTTGCAACCCGCTTCAAGTTAGAACAGCTAAACACTGAAATCAAGCTAAAACAATTTCATACCTTGTTACAACAACAAATCATTTGCTTGACACCAAGAGTGAAAGCAGAAGAGCGTGATTACGGGTCTGACCATACTTAGAGATACCAGCTTCAAAACCTCCAATGGAGTCAATTATGAGGATAGCAGTCAGCCTGGTTAAGTTCCAGTAATCATGTAACATGTTCTTGATAAAGTCAAGATGTCCAAGGGCATCAATGACAGTGCAGTAGTACTTTCAATTCCAAGAGGAGAGACAAAGTACTAAAAAAAGGAACAAAAAGAGAGGCCCGTAATGGTGAAGGAGCTAGGATCTGTTGCGCACATGACAAGAGCTTCAATGGCAAAGCTTTTATGTCAGAGAGAGATGGAGGGTGTCTTATTTGGGGAAGACTCAATAAATTTTAAGTTGAGGGAGGGAAAATAAACATAAGGAGCTAAACTAAACATAATGAAACTCAGGTAAGGGTAAAATGGGGATATAATTTGATTGGAAAAGTATTGGTGGTGGTTCTACTGAGTGCTTTTAATCTTATTAGGTGTTCCTGTGCAAAAAAAATTTATTAGGTGTTTCTTTGCAAAGTCACCATTTTATTAGGGTGTTTCTACGCAAATTTTCCTTGTTTTTTTGTGCTTGCTCTACATTTCCTGGTTCCAGTCCAGTAATCTTTTTATTACGTTGGACTCATGCTTCCGTTAGCTCAGGATGCATTTTCTTGGCGGGTCCTTATTGTACACCATTGTGCCTTTTGCCACTGCCATTAGTTGTTTTTTGCTTGTCACCTCTGTTTTGCATGGGTTCAATCTATTTGCCGATAGAAATATGCCACCTGCTACCATTCTAACTGTAGAGAAGGGAAGGAAGACCTTTGTAAGAAGAGAATGGTGTATTGGATCTTTTTCCGTACTCTATCTTGGGGCTTCCAGAATATTATTCCAGAGTACATCTTTCAGGGGGTTATATTACTTTGATGGACTGACTTATATTACTCTTATCTTTATTGTTTTAAGAAAGCTGGTTGTAGTTCCTCTCTTTAAAGGCTCTATGCAATTGCTGATGTGATTAGAACTTACGGGGCCCTTTATCTATGACGAAGGTTGAGGGAGTGGACTCTTTTTTTGTTCGTAGTCTTTGGGAGGCAGGGTCTAAGGATTGGGTGTGTTTGCCTTCGGTAGGAGCGTCGGGGGGTATTCTTATTGCTTGGGATACCCGTTTTGCGACTCGAGTCGAGTCTCATTTTGGGCATTTTACTGTGTCGGTTCTGTTGAGTGTTCGTGGGAGGGGTGATTGGTGGGTGTCTTCGGTGTATGGCCCGTGTGGGGTTGCTGACCGTGAGTCGCTTTGGGAGGAGTTGGCGGCGCTTGCTGGTCTCTGTTCCCCTAGATGGGTTATTGGGGGTGATTTTAATGTGATCCGTCATGTGGGGGAACGGCGTGGTAGAGGGTTGACTGGGGGTATGATTGAGTTTGATTCCTTTATCAGGGAGTCCGCCCTCCGCGATTTGCCTCTAGATAATGCTCAGTTTACTTGGGGTGTGAGCGGGAGGCGGGATGTAGCCTCTCGGATTGATAGGTTCCTTGTTACGAATGATTTTGAGGATGAGTTTCCATCTTTGGTACAGGAGATCCTACCCCGTTCGTGTTCTGATCATTTTCCTCTTGTCTTACATTCTGCTCCCATTCAGTGGGGCCCGACCCCTTTCCGCTTTGAGAATATGTGGTGCTCCCACGCGGAGTTTGGGGTTAAGATTCGGGATTGGTGGGCGGAGTGTGAGGTGGAGGGCTGGAGGGGGCACTGTTTCATGAGGAGGTTGAGGTTTGTTAAGGAACGTTTGAAAGTCTGGAATAAGGAGACTTTTGGGGATGTCCGGGTGCGAAAGGGGGAGATCCTTAAGGAGATTTTGGTGACGGATCGGACTTTGAGCGAGGAGGGCCATGATGGGTTGCTGAGGAAGAGTGTGGATTTGAAGAATAGTCTAGAGGAGGTTTTGCTAAGGGAAAGGCAGAGTCAGCGCCAGAAGATGAAGGGGAGATGGGCGAAGGAGGGGGATGTGAGTTCTAGGTTATTCTTTAAAGTGGTTAATGGGAGGCGGAGGAGGAGTTTTGTTCGGGAGTTGGAGACAGATGATGGTGAGCGTGTGACTGATGTGGGTAGGATTAGTGACGAGATTACAGGTTTCTACAAGGGTCTTTTTGAGGAAGAAGTGGTTGATAGACCGATGTTGGAGGGAGTTGAGTGGTCCCCTATTACGCCATTGCTTCGGGACTGGCTTGAGCGCCCTTTTGAGTTAGAGGAGATACGGGCAGCAGTGTTTAGGATGGATCGCGAGAAAGCCCCGGGGCCGGATGGATTCACTATGGCTTATTACCAGGATTGCTGGGAGGTCATCAAGGAGGATCTGTTTGGGGTTTTTACTGAGTTTCATGCCACAGGGGTGATTGGGAAGAGTATGAACTCTAACTTTATCACCCTCGTCCCTAAGAAGGATCGGTCGATTAAGGTGAGGGATTTTAGGCCTATTAGTTTAGTCACCAGCGTCTATAAGATTTTAACTAAGGTCCTGTCCATTAGACTTGGGACGGTTTTGACTGGGACTATCTCGGCTGCTCAGAGCGCTTTTGTGGGGGGGCGCCAGATCATTGATGCAGCATTGGTAGCTAACGAGGTGGTTGATGATGCTCGTCGGAATAATCATTCTGGGATTGTGTTTAAGCTGGACTTTGAGAAAGCTTATGATTGAGTTAGTTGGGGTTTTTTGGATCGCGTTTTAGATAGGAAGGGCTTCGGGGAGCGTTGGCGGAATTGGATAAGGGGTTGCCTGTGCAACGCCAGTTTCTCTGTCCTTGTTAATGGGGCGGCGTGTGACTGGTTTACTTCGTCGCGTGGTTTGCGCCAGGGGGATCCCGTTTCCCCTTTTCTATTCACCCTTGTCGTTGATGTTCTTGGCCGAATGTTGGATAGGGGAGTGGAGCGGGGGCTTGTTGAGGGATTTCGGGTGGGCCGGGGAAGGGTTTGTGTTTCCCACTTGCAGTTTGCCGATGATACGATCCTTTTCCTGTCGGCGGAAGCCGAAGGCTTTAAGAGGGTACTTACGCTCTTACAAGTCTTTGAGGTTGTGTCGGGGATGAGGATCAATCTGTCTAAGTGTAGTTTGGCGGGGGTCAACGTGGGGGAGGATGTTCTGAACTCCCTGGCTGGTTTAGTGGGTTGTCAGGTTCAGCAGTGGCCGCTTACTTATTTGGGGGTGCCCCTGGGGGGGGTTTCCTTTTGGGAACCGGTGGTGTCTAGAGTGGCTAAGCGTCTAGACGGTTGGAAAGGGGTGTATTTCTCTTTGGGGGGGAGGATTACTATTTTACAGTCCTGCCTAGCTAGCATCCCTCTTTACTACCTTTCCCTTTTTAAAATTCCTGTTAGTGTAGCTAATAGGATTGAGAGGATGATGAGGGACTTTCTTTGGTCGGGGGCTGGTGAGGGTAAGAGAGACCATTTTGTCAGTTGGGACCATGTGTGCCGGCCGAAAACTGAGGGGGGCTTGGGTTTTGGTAGGTTGGTGTCCAAGAACATTTCGCTAGTGGGTAAGTGGTTATGGCGTTTTCCCCTAGAATCTGACTCCCTATGGCACCGAGTTATCAGAAGCAACTACGGCCTTCAGCATAATGGGTGGGACGCGCAAGCCAACTCCACTTTCTCCCATGCTTGCCCTTGGAAGTTCGTTTCCCAGGTATCGTCTTTATTCTTTCCACTGGTCAGGTATAATGTGGGTAATGGTCAACGGGTTCGGTCCTGGGAGGATGTGTGGAATGGTGAAACTCCTTTCTCTTCTACATATCCGCAGGTTTTTCGTTTGTCCACTCTCCACGGGGCGCCTGTGGCTGATTTTTACTCAGCGGTTGGCGGTTGGTGGTTTCTGGGACTTACACCTTCGACGACCACCACGTGATATAGAGATGGAGGAACTCGTTTCCCTCCTGGGTGTCCTCCACACTAGGCTTCTCGTCCCTAGGGACGATTCTCGGGCTTGGATTGGGGACTCCTCTGGGGTTTTCTCTTCTAAGTCCTTCCTTCATCATCTTAGCCTTCCGTCACAGTTTCCACATTTTCCCCTTTCCTCTTATATTTGGAAGTCCAAGGCTCCTTTGAAGGTCCGTGCAAGGTCCGTGCTTTTGTGTGGGCTCTGGTGCTTGGTAAGGTGAATACTAGTGATATGGTGCAACGGCGGAGGCCGCATATGTGTCTTCTTCCCAGCATGTGTGTGATGTGTCGACAAGACGGAGAGAGTTGTTTGCACTTGTTTGTTATGTGTAATTTTGCGAGGGCCTTGTAGGATAGGTTGTTGTAAGGGGAGCCTTTTGTGTGCCCTGTTACTGTGGGGCAATTCCTACAGATGCGGTTCTCTGCTATGCGGAGGGGGAAGGAGGGTAGGATGTTGTGGCGGTGTGCCTGTGTAGCTATCCTTTGGTGCACTTGGTTAGAGAGGAACTCGAGGATCTTCTCTGACGCAGGGAAGAGTATCGATTTAGTTTGGGAACATATAGTCTATTTGGCATCTCTTTGGGCGAAGGCGGCTGGTGCCTTCCAGGGGGTGCCATTGACGGTCATTCAACGCCATTGGCGTGATTTGTAGATACTCTATTGTTGTTCTTTGAGGATACCTTATCCTCCATTTTGTATTCTTCCACTATTTGATTAATAAAAAATTTCTCTTATCTAAAAAAAAATAATAAGTAATAAGTTAGAACTTATAGTGGCCAATGTGCTTATCAAATTTTCAGGTTGGAAAGCGTCTAAGACATCTCACAAAACATCCTAGAAAGAAGATTCAGAGTTTTGCTGCTGATTTGATTGAGATATGGAAGTCTATAATTATTGAGGAAACATCACAAAAGAAAAATGGCAACTCTGGTAGTTATAATTCTGTGAAAGTTGAGCTTGCAGATGCTGACAAGACCAAGAAAACAAAACCAGTTAAGGTTGAAAAGTCTTCAAGGGGTGAAACTATGAAAGTTGAGGAATTTGAAGAGGTTGTTTCACCAAGACCACAGAAGCTTGCTAAAACTGAAACAGGTGCAGCAGCAATGAAAGCGGAAAATGGCCGTTTTATGAAGATTGAGAGTTCTAGTTCAGCAGAGCCCGTCAAGCTTGAGAGGATAGTGAAGCAAGAGAAGCTAGGCTCTAGTGTGAAGAAACCAGGACCTAATGCTCCGCCAAAGTTGACTTCCATGATCAAATGTAACGATGCCATGCGTGATAAGTTTCGAGGAATTCTCTTGGACGCTTTATCGAAAGTTTATAGTGAGGCAGATGACAGCATCAAAGCACAGGTTGATGCTTGTGATGCGGTCCGAGTAGCTGTTTCAGTAGAATCTGTTATGTTTGAAAAGTGGGGCCGCTCCAATGGTGCCCACAATCTTAAATACCGGAGCATAATGTTCAATATGAAGGACTCGAACAACCCAGATTTCCGTAGAAAAGTTCTTCTAGGAGAAATCGAGCCCGAGAGAATTGTCAACTTGCAACCTCATGAAATGGCTAGTGATCAAAGAAAATTAGAGAACCAGCAAATTGCGGATAAGAAACTTTTCGACTGTGAACGTGGTCTGCCAGCAAAGGCCACAACTGATCAGTTTAAATGTGGTCGATGTGGTCAGCGCAAGTGCACTTACTACCAGCTGCAAACTCGGAGTGCCGATGAACCAATGACGACATTTGTGACATGTGTGAACTGCAATAATCATTGGAAGTTCTGTTGATCTGAACTCCACAGGAAACGATTGTTGTTGCCTAGCTTCAGACATATAAGAGGGTGGGTCAGCAACCGCTTTATTTGCACTTCCAGATGCAAACCAGTTAGCTGCTGGCTGGCATTCTGATAGTAGCTAGATGTTCATGATTTGGCAATCACATTTCTGTCTTTTAATATTCTCGTGTAGGTTAGTTAGGAAAAATAGTGATTGTTCTCATCCAGTTTAGGAGGAGTCTAGTATTGTACAATTATTGTTTTCCGAGTTTCAATTTGTTGAAGGGTCATTCTGAATCTTGAGACTGGCTTCCACAGAGCTCGAGTATTGACAAGTCAATACATTGGTATGCTTTAACAATGGCTAGTCAATACATTTTGTATGGTATGTGAGATATCTGTTAGCTATGACTGCTTGGATTTTTTAACCATGTTTTTGGCACAACTTTTGATTTTCTTCATGTAGCCTGTATGTTGTTATTTTATTAGGGCATGCACTGTCAACCTTGGATATCAGGCTGGGATGGTCATGCATGGCTGCAAGGTTTCAACGCAGAATCGTACAACTTCATCATGTCGATGGACAGTTTCCAGAAAAGCAATACAACCATTAATCGTACAAAACCTGATCCAAAAACCCCGGTCCGCGGGCTTGGCCTGAACCCGCCCATATTTGGGATGAAGGTCAAATCCGCAACCCGGCCCAAATGGCCCGAAATTTTATTTATTTTGATTTTTTTCCATATATTTCAATTAGTTTGCTTGCTGTAATTTTAATTCAAGTTTCTTCAAAAATATAGTTTTGCAAATATGATGTTATAGTTGCGTAGATCTCGAAAAGTTATATGGATTCCAAAAAAAAAAAAAAAAACTCAAACGTTTATCGGATCCAAAAACTGTACTTAAATATAGAAAATTTACTATATCGCGAAATTGGCCCGAAGCCCAATGGCCCGCCCGAAACACAATAGGGCCAGGGGTCGGTACGGACATGAATTTTTGGCCGAAAACCCGATGGCAGGCCCGATCATCAACTCTTTATTCGTACTCAGTAGTCAAAGTAACAGGATGAGCATGCTGTGGTTGCAAATTCCAAACATTTGCTATGTAAATCTAATTCTCCAGTAATCTTTCATAAGAAGCGTTATGGATGCAAAAACATCATATCAGCTATGCCCATTTGCCGTTTTGGCCCATGATCAGGCCATCAAAGGGACTAGATTTGGCAATGTAGGGGTCAATTGGCCTAGAAAGGGTGAAGCTGTGAGTGGCGCAGAGGTTACTATGGTGTTATGTTCTGGTGGAAGAGGTGGCTTAGGATCTGGATGCAGTTTTGCCTTGTTGTGGGTTATGCTGTGGTCGAGGTGAAGTGCTCATGGAAGCCTGGAAGGTAGAGGGTGTGGTGGGTGAAAAGCTGAGTATGGTGTCTGTGAATGTGGACTTATCCATGTTTCTGTTTCCTTTCTTTTCTGTTTTCAATACGAGTAATAACTAGCTGTGGCAGAAGTCCACGTCCTCAAAACCGAAAGATTCAAGGGTAGTAGAGTAACTAGCCAAATGAAATCCTTTTTTTTTTTAGGAAAACGAAACCCATTTTTGACTATTTGTTTGTTTTTCTTTTAGGATTTGCAAAACATCAAATGACTCGTATGGATAAGAGGGAGTACTATTTTGTGCAATCTTCTGAAAAGATAATTCGATTCATCACACGTTCGTTGGCTGCAATAGAAAACTAGTTATCTAAGTGCTAATCTACTAATCCCGTAATGTCAGCCCAAAAACATCCAAATCAGCTCGCTGACAAAGTACTTAGTCTTTATTTTGATTCTTGAGGTCTGCCAGGGCAGAAAATGCACCTTCACCCTCTGGCCCCTGAAAATGATAGTACGAGTTCGCCTCACTGCTATAGGGATGGGGCACCACAGGCCATAGCTTACATGTCATTATTGGTTGTTAAGTATTAACTATACCGACACGAAATAACAAGGTGAAATCACACGCCAAGATCTCTCTTTCACACCACCAGCACCAGTGTCTGAGAGTGAGATGGTGATAAAGCAAGAAAGTTGCGAGTTTGACATTTGCAAATGGGTCCTAACTCACAAGTATTCCAGAAGCTGCCCATGGAGTTGATTTACGAATTGACCATTTTGGCATTGTCACACTCCTGATCTTATACTCCTTTGTCTTGACAGAACTGCAACCAACAAATACAAAGTTAAGCAACCCTTTCATCACCAGCAACCAAAAGAAAATGTCAATCACCGATAAAATGGCTTACACTGATTAAATGAAAAATTCATCAGCTTTACGGTTAAGGGCAAAGAGGATCATTACTAAAATCCTTCAGATTTTGACCTAGATAGGCACCAAACCATTTAATGCTAGAAACTGCTAGGAATACAATAGGAAAGCCAAAATACAAATCTTAAGGTGTTGGAGGATTTTCTTGCCAAGCTTCTTTCTTCCATAAGAAGAGAAGGAAGCAAAGTCACAAAAGGATAGATTTCTAAGCCTATGTTCCTCTTGTGTAACCCATGCAGCTGTGCTTTGTAACAGCGTCGTTGCACAATTTTTGACAGGCGACCCAGACTGCTATACGAACTTTGCACGACATGACACCATAATGCTAAGGGTATGAGATCTGTCTCCGACCCTCCAATTTCCAGTCAGACTCCGCGATCAATAACTGAACCACAAGCAGACAAGCTTCTGTAAATTTCCACACAGCTCAACCCAAGCTCTTGAAAGTAAGGTAGCGTTTACTTGTAAGCAATGATGATTACAATGTAATCCATCATTTTATAGAGTAAATGTGGATAGAAAAGGAAGAAGGGGGAGGAGAAATATGAGATTTGGGAGCTTGATTGCATCATCCAATGTAATCATCTTTACATGTTCTAAAGTAGAACAATTGTGATTACAATGGATGTTGTAATCAAATTCACTATTTCCATGTTTTTCCTCCCCCTCCTTCCTTTTCTAACCCACATTTACCCTATAAAATGGTGCATTACATTGTAATCCCCATTACATTCAAGTAAATGAGCCCTAAGTGCATACCAATCAACACAAATGGAAACAGATGTATATCTTAAGAGTCTAAAATGTTTATAGAAGCCCCTTCATGTGTACTTTCCTAAATTTAAAACCATGAAAAGTCAGAATTTCCTATTTCTGTGAAAGAAATACCATTAGAGGGGAAAGCATTAGGCTTTGGCTTAAGGGAGAAAAAAAACACTAATGATACGAGGCAGAGAAGGCCAGGACTGTCTACTTCACTGAATATTAGTATACTTTGTTGTGCTAATAGTGACACTTCATTGCACCTTTCTTACAGTGTGAGTCGTGTGACCCTATGTGGTGCTATGGTATCTTTGGGGTAGGCTGTATGGCGTGTGTGAAAAGGCTAGGTAAATCCATCTACTAATGTGGAGCTCTTACAGATAGATGCGTTTTTGTGGGATATGGGAGAGGGAGGAGAAGATATTGCTTTGGCACAAATCCTCTGGTGGCAGTGTTGTGATGTGTTTGGCCAAAGAGAAACACACAGGTCTTCACTAGCTCCCTTGTGTTGCCAGATTTGTTTCCAGAACGGTTAATTTTTATTTAGCTTCACTTTGGGCTAGAGCAGCATGAACTCTTAGTAGCTTTTTTTTTCTGAGGTCCAAAGGAATTGGGCTAGTTTGTAGCTAGATTCACCTTAGAAGGCATCATGTCCACTTTGCTGTGATTCTGTTTCTATAAATACATACTTTCTAATCCGCCAGAAGTAGAGTCAATTCACACTAATAGTATACAACATGCTAACTAAACTAGTGAAAAGAAGGCCTCAGCTGGAATTTTCTTGTTCAGAATAAGAGTATATCTTAAAGAAAGCCAGAAGTACAGCCTAAGAGGAGAAGAATTCTTATATGAGGAAGCTATCTGCGACTACACAATGTCACTGTATATCTGTGAAAAAGAATAACTCAAAAACCCCTTGCTACCCTACCCCACAAAGACGCTAAGTAGGTAACCTTATCCCACCAGAAAAGACCTGCCAAATCTAACACTACAAAAATAGCATTATGAGGAGTGGACATACTCAAGACCCCTACACAACACCAAACCAGTTCCTCCTTCCTCCCGAAACCCACAAAGCGCACTTGCAAGAAGTCCATAACACCGGACATTCAAGACCCCAAAATAACACCAAACTTACTCTTAGTTTCCTACTACTCCGCGCTCCACCACACTTCACGAAAACCTACGAATATGAGATGAGGCCTCACTTTTAGGCGTTTAACCCAACAAATGCGCACATATCTGAGAAGATAAAGCTAGACCAATCCTCCTCCTTTGGCGCTGTTCATTAGGAAACAAATTTTGGTATGGTGGCGGCCTTCTCGGACACCCCTTTACTTACCGGGATATCACAATATCGCCAGGATAAAAAACCGATATGTTGTGACCGATAAGGCGTATATTGGCCAAAATTACCCTGGCAAATTCTAGTAGCTTATCCAAGGGGAGTAAAAATGCATTGTTACTTGGAGCAATTTAGGAATCTTTTTTAAGATAGCATGGGTATTCAAGCTTTGCTTGATTAATCCAAGGGCCCTGAAATTAACACGACCAGGAGTGGTCCCGAGGGACTCGAACCTGGGACCTTTGGAATAAATCAATTTAGGAAACTTTAAACACAACCTCTGCTCCATGGACTCGGCAAAATAAGCTCCGTATGGACCATACCCGTGTCGACAAGACACGACATGGATCCGGGTACAGAAAACATATCCAACACTTCACTTTGCAATAGCTTACGACAAGTCATCACCGAGAGAGAGAGGGAGAGAGGGAAGAAGAAAAAAGGGTAAAAGATTCAGATCTAGGGTCGCAGAAAAGCACCATGAGAGTTCTGGGCTCGCCTCTCCCCCTCCTCCTCCTCCCCTTTTATCAACCAGCAACTCTTTCAGAGACTGGTCAATTTGTTTATATTTTTTGGGCTCAACTACTGTATCCAACTGCGGCACAGGTTGGAAAAATGCCATATATGAACTCCCAAATACCAAACCATGTGACGTAATTACAGGGTACAACAATCACTATAGAGATAAAGGGAATTTCGTGGTGATGAATGGTTTTTAATTCTACCTGCTTATTAGTCTCTGATAATTTGTCTCCAAGATGCTCAATATCCTTGCCAAGGCGCTCTTCGTGTCCTTGGGACATAGACTTTAGTATACCATAATGCTCAGAAAAGAAGTTGTAACTGCTCCTGGTAAGCTTTGGTTTAGAAGTATCTAGCAACTCCAGGTGGGAATTTTTTTGCTTTTGGCACAGGGGTGTACAAGGATTAGGACTCCAAGATAGTTGTAGTTTGTCAGGAATGTGATAGAGGATACCTTGCAGCTGATCAGAACCCATGTTAACAGACACCACATACCCGTTGTCAAACTTTTCATTGATCCTTCCAACCAAAGAAACTCCAGGTTGTATTTGAGGGACAACTGCATGTAACAAACAGCAAATATAAAAATAGATAAAGAAAATAATATATTAATATGAAACATAATATCAAAAGAAAAAAAGGATTGCACCGTACAACTTCTCCTTCCCACCCCTAAAACCTAGAAACCACACTTGTGGAAATGCTCAACAGTAAAAGGGAGAACCTGCAACTCTCCAAACAACATACCCCACAGATAGCTGGCCACATTCAAATAAAGGAATAGGTGTGCCAATGTCTCACTGCCAGCCCGACACAACAAACAAATCAGGTAGCGAAGTTGCGCCCCAGTCTCCTCTGGCTCAGGTAATTTGTGTTGGCCCTATCAAGCACCAAAGTCCACACAAATACCCTCACTCAGCAAAAAATTCCTCATAGATAAAGCTGATTTGAAAGAGAATAGCAGTACCAGAGAGACACAGAGGCTGGAACAGAACCTATATTGGTTATAAAACGGTGGAAATAGAGAATCTTTTTTTCTTTCTCAGCCCTTGCCAAAGGCATGATCGGTACAGGGTGCACTGGCGTTTCTTTTTCTTTTTCTTAACCTCGCCTTTTCTTCTTCCTTGTTTCTCCAACTTGTTTAGCTTTATGTATTGGTTGAAAATTTGATGTTCCTAATTCCTACTGCCTTCTGTTATTGCTCTGGTTTCACTGTGCTCACTCTGTTTGTCTGGATCTCCTCATATTTCTTTTTCTGCCCCCTTGTTTCACATAAACTTTTGAGACATGTTTAGAGAAATGCACACTTATTCGGCTAATATCTAGGAATCTTCTCATTGGTTACACTGGATTTCGGAGGGTCAAGTCGAAATACTCAGCAATGCGCTTTTCTTTTATTTGCCTTTATATGGGTATTGTGGTTGGTGATTTGATAGAACACTTTGAAATTGGGATATTGGTTTTCTTTCTTTGAAGGAACAGGTTGTTGTGTTTCTATCTTCTATTCAACGCTTGCTTCCGGGGCCTTGCCTGCGTATACTTTTTGATCGAGTGATTAGCACAAAATCCCATATCAATAGCTTGCTTTGTAAATTGTATATTGTAGTGGATTTTGGTATGCTGGTTTGTACTATTCTGTCATCAACAGAATTTTCTGATCTCAAATGTTTTTTTTTTAGATAAGAGAAAATTTTATTAATCAATTGGAAAAGAATACAAAAATGTGGAGGATAAGGTATCCTCAGTATAAAAAGAAAATTATCTACACGTCACGCCAATGGCGCTGAACTAAGGTCAACGGAACACCCTTAAAGGCCCCCGCCGCCTTAGCCCAAAGAGAAGCCAAGTAAACTATGTGATCCCAAACATAATCAATAGTTTTCTGGGTCCCCGAAAAAATCCTAGAATTTCTCTCCAGCCAAATACACCAAAGTAAAGCCATACAAGCACAACGCCACAACAACCTCCCCTCCTTACTCCTCCTCATCGCCGCAAATCGTAACTGTAGAAATCACCCACCATGGCTGGACACACAAAGCTCTCCCCACACAGCAACCTAGCCCATAAACTCCACGCAAAGTCACAGAGCACAATTAAATGCAAACAATCCTCCCTACTATGCCGACACATCACGCAAAATCCCGGTAAAAGTGACCAATCAGGTCCCCTACGCTGCAGCATATCATAGGTGTTCACCCTACCTAGCACCAAAATCCACACAAAAGCACGCACCTTCAATGGAACCTTAGACTTCCAAATAAAAGCAGATAAGGGAAAGTGGGAAACTGAGAGGGAAGGCTAATATGGTATAGGAAGGACTTGGAATAGAAGATCCCGGAAGGATCCCCCGTCCAAGTCCTAGAATCATCCCTAGGGACGAGGAGAGTAGAGTTAAGAACACTCAGGAGGGAAACAAGCTCCCCCATCTCCCTATCATGTGGTGGTCGGTGTAAATGTAAGTCCCAAGAACCACCCGCAGTTGAGAAGAATTCAACCACAGGGGCCCCGTGTAGTGTGGACAGCCGGAATTCTTATCTCAAATGTTACTACTTGTACTCCCTCTACTACTACTTTTCTCATCTACAATCTCGTTTTATACTACTCTCTCTACCACTACTATTAGTTACGGCTTTACGCCAAGCAGTCTACTAGAACTAATCACATTAAAAATCTCACAGAATACAAATACTTCCCGAGAAATACAATTTCAAAGTTAATAATCTTTGCAACATTGCTCATTTATACTATCAGCACCAAACAATTATGTGACATTTTTACGCAGTCGGACTCCCTCAAAATTCAAGAAGCCATCACCAATCTTTGTTTCTTTTTCCCAAAAATAGCTCCACTTATTTTCTTCTTCCCTTATTTGGAGAAGGGATTTGGAGAGGAATGGCAATTGTTTCCCTTTAGGATAAGAGAAAAGATTAATTGAATGAAACAGCACTACTTACAGGTTATTTTGGAAGTTGAGTAATGGATACACCTACAGACTCGGTAATTAAGGAGTGCAGAAGGGTGAGGGCCCCAAAAGTCCCGCTTCCAGGGGGAAATTAGGGAGAAGAAAAGGGGCCCTTCAAATCGCTTTTACGCTTCTCATCCCTCGCTCAGTCGCACTTCTCCAAAAATTCTGCCAATACCAAATCCAAAAGGCAAGGGCAAGCTCCTTCCAAGCTTCAGCTAGGACGCAGAGCTACAGCGGCAGAGGAAAGAGTCAGAAGTCTGAAGTGGCAACCAAGCCTCATCCGCCATTAGGGTTGTTGAATCTCGAAACTTCGGGCTATCTTAATTTAGTTTCGGTTTTCAACAACTCCTCAGTCCCTAGTCCGCTTTATGAAGTTATCTGTTCCAGGTGATTCTGTTAGAAGGTTACATTTCAGTCACCACAACTGCAAGGGTTGATGCAGGAAGTCCTGATTCTCTTCTATGAGGTTCTGATAGCTTTGGTGCACTTCTGGAACATGGTCTAGAAACTATAAAACTTCCTGGAAGCAGCAGCAGCCGTTTTTGTTGTGGTCCTGGAGATGGATGATGTGTTTGGGTTGAGATAAAAATAGCAAAGACAGCCGCGACTCAGTATTTGTTGATGAGGAAATTACAAATCACAAATCAGTCCCATGAATTTCTTTAGAGAACGCTCTGATACCAAACCAACAGAGAACCTCTACAAAAAGAGAAACCTTCCCAAAAGCTTAATTCAACTCCATTCCAAATTTGAAATATAGCATAGTCTAAAAGGGTCTTTGAGCCAAAGGAAAAATTGTTGGAAATTACCTACTTTACTTTTCGCAGAAATTACTGTTGGATCCAAGCCCAAGACATTGAGAGTTTTCGAGTTAGAAAGAGTGGAAGACGAACGAAGCAAATGCCTCAAACCATGATACACAATCAGGCTGACTATCCATGTATCATCTCTGTCATGTGCACAGTTAGCGATTGTTTGAGGAGGTTCTTGGTCTGCCTTCCTTTTTGCCTAATACTTTAAGTTTCCTTGTTTATGTAATCAATAATAACATCTTATAATATAGGTTTTCACCAGAAGGTAGTCAATAAGAATATCTTATAAAGTAGTTTTTCTTGGGAATAAAGGAGAAAGAGAGGAGAAGAACATATGGAAAGTCATAGACTAGATTTTTGAACTCCAATCTAGATAAAAAAATGAGTACAATATCAACTTATATAGGCTAATCTCTAAACAACTTCCAACTAAGATGAAGCTTTAACATAGGAGTTAGGATACATGCCCAATACTTCCAGAAAACATGTAACTATTTAATGACTCCACTAACCACACTACTCTTAGTTCTTAGGAAATAGTTTTGCCACTAGTATTAAAATTATATTTCATCAATAATTTATTTTGGAGCATAAACTAACTACCCCCCTTGCTTCAAAATTTATTCAAGATTTAACCAAAAAATTTCACCAGAAGAGCGTCGCATTTCTCTCTAACCAAATACACCATAGCACCGCATAAATAGCATTCTTCCACAACCCTTTTCTCCTTCCTCCCCTCTGATCTCATTTGCATAATCCCCATAACAGTATCAAGACACTCCCAATACTCACCCACGACAGCAAATAACTTGCACCAAGGAGCCTGAGCTACCCTACACCTCAAGAAAATGTGTGAAGATGACTCACTACTATCCCGACAGAGCATGCACATATCAGGGGACAAGGCTTCTAGCCTTCTCCATTTCCATATATCATTATTATTAATCCTACCTAACACCAAAGTCCACACAAACGCATGTACCTTTCACAGCCACTTTGCAACCAGGCTGCTGTAATGACTGCCCTAAGTGCTGCAGATAAGATTTACAGGAAAAATACCCCGGAAGGATCACCAATCCATCTCCTATCTCCTCCTGATCCAGCAATTGTACTGACAACCCATCTCCCAACCTTGGGGAGGCCTCGATGCAATTTCCGCGAGCCTGTCAAAGAGGAATAAAGTGGAAACAGTAGCTTCATGTAATGTTCAGAGCTGGTATACCCCTAGGAAATCTTACACACAATGGCTGTTCAGCTCCTCAACCATTCTCCCAAAATTGTATCCGCTCACCATTTCTAAGGTCCATCCTTACGAGTGGAAGAAAACGTGAAGCAATCTGGGACACAAACTTCCGAATGCGTCACTACACTCGCACTTTGAGCATCCCAACCATTTTTGCATGCCATACTTACTCTGAATCACCTTATGCCACAAAGTCCTCGTATCCAAGGGGAAGCGCCATAACCATTTGTCAACCAATCACATATTCTTTTTTACCAGCCTCCCTCCTCCTTGGACCGACAAACCTTATCCCAACTCATCAAAGGATCCCTCTTATCACCATCCACACCGGACCACAAAAGTACCTTGGCTGGCCCTCAAGCTCTTATATGTTTCATGAAATTTCATCTCAAAAGTACCATGTTTCTTCAGCCTTATTTCCTTTAATTATTTTTCCTTTTAAATCTTTCCATATTTTTTAAATCACATTATTTCCTTTGGAAACTTCATAATGCTCACATTAGAGGGCTATTAATTCATTGTTTTCTTACAAATAATTAAATAGAAAAGTGATGGAACTTTGCCGAAGGTATAAAATCTACATGACAGGCAAAAGATTACTTCTATACAACGCAAGCAATAACAGAACAGCATACAACATATCTGCAAACAGAAAACACCATCATATAAAACATCGTTTCACACACCTTGCAGATGGCTCATTGCGGTAGACTGATTATAAGCTTTTGTTGCAAACTTCGCACTTGATCCAATACCAGGAATTTTGTTTACAGCTTCTGAGCACATGATAAGGGAGGTCTGTCAGCAACTTAACTGGACAACAAAGTAGTAGTCCAGCTGATATGAGGAAAAATTTATGTACCAGTGATTGGAACAGTTGGTATACTCTTCCTAGAGAAATAAACCTGCTCAAAGTGATAAAGCAGGGATACATAATTCTTGCGTAAGAGAAATGATTTGCTGACGCTTGTTATTGGGAGGTTGAATGCAGAAACTACTTCCCCCCATCTTCGGTCAATAATAACCTAAGACAAATGAAGGAAAGCAATAAGTTAAGCATGATGCACCAAACAGCCATAGTTACAACATGTTAGAAGAGAAAAATCCACTGCTTAATTTTTAAATTGGTACAAGCTAAACAGGTTGCACAGAAAAATTAATTCTTTAGGCTGCCAGCTAGAAACGTCAACTCGTCAAGTGTTGAAATTGTTAATGCAGAGGCCTTCCTAACTGACTAGACCCAAGTCACTGAAAAGAAACAAAGCAACCAGTTCCATATATGCGGTTCGTTCCGGATCGTAACAGGAATAAAATATTATAAATCAAAAACCGGAGATTAGCCTTATGAGTTATGATGCTAAGATACATGGTACACAGCAAATAATATTTTCGGCTTTTTCTCCTTAAGTTATTGGAGCTCTTCTGCTCTTTTCTCCCATCCAGCTAAACAAACTAAAATACTAGAAATTATGCGCTTAAATGAAAAGAACCCGACTTACCAATTAGGTATTTTAAGTGACCACCCTTGGACAATTTGTTAATTTTAGAACACAAGGGTCAATTTGGGTTTTTAAAAAAAAATAAACATTAGTGTGCACATATACCCCCCCCCCCAAAAAAAAAAAAAAAAAAAAAAAGAAAACAGAATCTTGCAAACCCCCATTTAAAAAACAATGTTACATTGTTTCTCCTTCCTCTATTTTGCAGTATTTTTATTTGATTTTCATAATTGGATAGTCGTAGGAACGGAGGAGCTCTAAATATGGCAGCAGCCATGAAAAGCGGTAGACAACGCTATACAGAAAATTGTGCTACGGCTTTTTACTTATCTAAAATAAATAAATCAATTGTGCTATTTCACTACCCCTTGCTGTTTCCCCCACCTTCCTCAAGGCGAAACTCCACACCCAGTTTTAAAAGTTCTGTTGTTTTGGCCCCTTCCAATCAGATGAAGAATTGTAATTTTTTGGCCCCTTTTAGACAAGGCTAATTCTTTGCCTTCCTCAATTCTTGGTTTTAAAAAACGCCATGCGCATTGAGGCGATAGGGTCCAAAACTTCGAGGCATGAGAGCCTCACGCATGCGAGGCGCATTTTGTTTTCTTTTCATATTTCATAAATTAATTTTTACATAATATTTTCTACTCAAAATACATTTTTAAGGATTTTATTTTATTTTTAGATACAGTCTAACAAAAAATAAACCAAGAAAACGGATATTTAATTTTGAAAAAAAAGATAATTTTGTGGGTCATTTGATGGTGTAGGTGTCATGTAGTAGTAGTAATTTAGTATACTATGTATATTAACTGGTAGTGTCAAATAGTCAACACAGTTGTAGCAGGTAACTATCGCACTTATCAATAAAAAAAAGAAACTAAGAAATAGTTGTCCATGTCTAAAAAGGAAAAGAGGAGTAGAAAAGACAAATCAGACGTGAGTTCAAAAAAGAAAAAAAGAGATCCAGAGTTATGTCTCACAACCTCTCCTCTCTCTCCGGCAGCCTAAGGTCAATGACTGCACACCGGGAACCTACCAGGAGGATCGTCTCTCTCAGTCGACCAGAAGCCCTAAGATTTTGTCCTCCTCTTCTTCTCTCAGCTTGTCAATTTTACAGATCTAGGTTCTAGGGTTTCGATCAAACCCTAGATCTGAAAATTGGGATTGATTTCTCCTCAAACATGATCAATTGGCAATATTTTGTTGACCCAGGAGTAAGAATCTAAGGCCAGCAGAGGAGATTGACCTTTGTTCGTGCAAATCGAACCCTCTTTCTCTCATCTCTCTTTTTTTTACCCTTTGTCCATGAGGCGACAAAAGCGCGCCGCCTTAACCCTCGATTGAGGCGGCCTGAGGCGCGTGCCTTAGCTCGCCTCTTGTTATCGCAACGCCGTGTTCTGAGGCAAACAGGTCATCGCGTTAGGTCGCCTAGCGCCTAGGTGCACTTTTTAAAACCAAGCCTCAATTAAATCATAAATGCTGTCAATATGGAAAAGTTTTCTCTCTCCTCACCCACCAGAACCATGACCCATTCCTCCATACTCCATAAAAAATCCAATCTCTACCAGTTGCCAGTGCCACTACCACTTTCAACTTCAACCCCTGCCCTTAATTAATGGATCTTACATCCTCCCCCATCAATCCGCCGCGCATAATGTAGATTCCATGGGTGTGATGTGTGAACATGAAATTTGGGATGGACTAAACCCAAATGAAATCAAAAAAGTGATGCTTTGCTAAAAACATAAAATGGAGGATTGATATGAAGTCATATGCGCACTTTGAAAAGAGAGGGTAAAGCGAGTGGAGTATACGGTGCTTAGGGCTTCCATTAATGGCATGGCGACCAAGCGGTCAAGCAAGGATTCAATAGCCCTTGAAATGAGATTGTAGAGCAGAATGGAACAATAGAGTGTTGAAAGAGGAAAGAAAGAAACACAGTGCTTTTTAGATCAATTTCAGGCCTAGCCGCCATTTTTGGAGCTCATTTGCTATCCAGAGAGAGGACATGCTATCCAGGGAGCCTTATAAAAGGAAATAAAGACAATAAAAGAATGTTTATGATAAGAATTGCCAGATAAAGGAAAGAAGCATAAATGATTAATAATTTAATTTTGGGAAATTCCACTTTGTACCCTTCTATTTTTGGGTTTTCCATTTGGTACCCAAAATGTTTTTCTAAATCCAACCTCTTGTTTTTAACCATACCCAGTTCGTGCCCTTTTCAGTCTTTTACCGTTAGTTTGTGATGCATTTACTGAATTACCCTCAATGAAACTAAAAAACGTGACTAAAATGTTTCCCCACTTGGTCCCATTCACCTTGCCACCACATATTCTCTCACCAATCTGAAAACCCCACCACCATTTTTAAACCACCAATACGACCACCGCCTAAGACCCATGTTCTCTCTCCAACCTGAAAACCCCCACCACCCTTTTCGAACCACCACCAATACGACCACCGCCTATTACCTATCAACCCCATCTTCTCTCTCCAACTTGAAAACCACCACCGCCACCAATCGACCACCCCACGACCCATCAACCCCAACATAGAAATTTTTTTAGATAAAGAGAAAGCTTTATTAATGGTATGAATGAATTACATCCTAAGAGGACAAGGAGTCCTCGAAAGGAGGCTATTTACAGATCAGCCCAATGAAGCATAACCTGTGTAACAGGATAGCTACGAAAACACCAAGCAGCTTTTGCCCACAATGAAGCTAAATAGACTACTCTGTCCCACAACGCATCCACTGACATGGAAGTACCAGTAAAGACCCTAGCATTCCTCTCTAGGCATATGCACCAAAGTATTGCAAAGATAGCACTCTTCCACAACAGTTTCTTCTCCTTTCTCCACCCAAGCACTCCTTGCTTGCAAGAACTCCATCATAGTATCCGGGTACGCCCAAACCTCACCTATGTAACCAGATAATCTACTCCAAAGAGTCTGCCCCACTTCACAACTCAGAAAAACATGTGAAGAGGACTCACTACTAGCCCGACAAAGCAAACAAATATCAGGTGACAAGGCTGAGTTTGGCCTCCTCCTATGACGCAGGTCGTTAGTATTTATCCTGTCCAACACCAACGTCCACACAAAAGCTCGAACCTTAGCGGGAACTTTTGCCTTCCATAGCCACCTCGCAATAGGGAAGTTGGGCTGTTGTACAGGCAAACGCAACCGTTGTAGAAACGATCTACATGAGAATTCCCCAGAAGAGTCACCTATCCATCTCCGAGAGTCCTCCCTATCCTGAAGATGTACTGAATCCAGAAACTCGAGCAAAGAAGAAACCTCCTCCATCTCCCACTCCTGAGGTGATCTCCGCAAATGCAGGTTCCATGAACTTGTCGCCGACGAATAAAACTCCGAAACAGTAGCTTCATGGAGCAATGATAGCTGATAAACTCTGGGAAAACGTAAACACAAAGGGTGGTCCTCTCCCCAAGCATCCTCCCAAAACCGTATCCTCAGCCCGTTGTCAAAAAAACACCAAGCAAATCAACCCCAACGTAGAAATGAAGCCAAAAAAACACCAAGCAAAATATATCAAACAAGTTGAAACCATCTTTAAATATACTAGTACTACCTAAAAGCACAAAAATGCCATCCCACATCTCATGAAATTGAGATAGATCGGAATCTGACAAAACACTAACAAAAACAAAACGGTACTCGATCTGAACCTCCCTGCCATACATTTGCCACTTTCCCATTACCCACCATTCACCCCATTTGCAGGCCACAAGGCCCACAACCCACCAAAACACAACAAATAGCATCACCCACGGTAAGACAGAGATTACAATGAAGGAGCTTCCAGTGAGGTGTACAGAGGGCGTCATTAATGGCGGATGAAAGTAACCTCTTTACATTTGACCCCCCCCCCCCCCGGAACTCCAGCAACCCATCTCCCTCATCCTCTCTCACCATTTCAACCCCCACGAAATCCAGCCACCCACCTCCCTAATCTATAACGGAGGATTGAAAATTATTTTCGGTTTTTTTTGTCAAAAGGTAGAGAAATGGCCCCAATGGGAGTGAAAATTAATGGGAGGGTACTTCTTATAATTATTTATGAAATACAAGAACAAACGTCAAAAACTTAAACCACCTGCCACGTCACAACTTAACAGAATAAATTAACGGAATCGGATGAAAAAGGACACAGAGCAGAAAATATAGAAAGTAAAGGGGTACCATCTGGATTAGGAGAAATGTTTTGGATACCAAGTGGAAAAGCCAAGAGTAAAGGGATACCAAATTACCAAGTGGAATTTCCCTTTACTTTTTCAATGTTTCTACAGAGGTTGGGGTATGTGCGCAAAATTGCTTTTTTAACACCGAAATTGACTCTTCGAATTTTTTTTAAATACAAAATTGCATAAATAATACCAATTTGGTAATTCAGGGACCCTACATAAAACTACCACATAATTGAACCTCCCCCCCTAATCCCGAAAAAAAAAAGGATCGAAAAAAAGAAGAAAAGATATGCAGAATTAGAAACTGAATCGCTAAGTCAGCCAAATTGATTCAATCCAGATCACAAAATATCGAGGTTGGAGTCATTACCAAGACCAATTACTCAATATTTTGCTTTGGAGGTTGTCCATAAAGGCATAAAGCACCTCATATGGAGATTGAGTGCATGTGATGACAAATTGATAATTTATATTGTACCAAAACTCAGCCAAGGGAAGCCAATTTGCCCATTCTTTAGGTGTCTCAGAGCACATAAACCTCAAATACCCTTGAAGGGTCCTTTAGTCTTTAGGATCTCAGAACCAATTGCTTCATATTTTTCTTTTGGAGGACTCCTTGTCCTCTGGCTTTGTAATATTCCCATTTAATCTTTAATAATAATAAAAACTTATCTAGAAAGAAGTTGATCTCACAGGTATCGCCTCTCTTCTTTCCCGTGGTTAGATTTAATATGGGTAATGGCCATCGGGTAAGGTTCTGGGAGGATGTGTGGAAGGGAGATACCCCTTTTTCCTCCACATACCCTCGGGTTTCTCGGTTGTCCACGCTTCATGAAGCGCCGATTTTGGACTTTTATTCCGAAGTCGGTGGCTCATGGGACCTTCACTTACGCCGACCTCCGCATGATCGTGAGATGGAGGATCTCGTTTCTCTTCTGAATGTTTTAAACACTACTCTTCTCACCCCAAGGGGTGATTCCCGGATTCGGGAAGGAGACTCCTCTCGTGTCTTCTCTTGCAAGTCCTTCCTGCATTGACTTAGCCTCCCTTCTCAATTTCCTGACTTCCCTCTTGCCACTTACATTTGGAAGTCTAAAGTTCCTCTAAAGGGGTGTGCTTTTGTATGGACGTTGGTGCTAGGCGGGGTGAATACGCATGACATGATGCAGCGGCGGAGGCCTGGATGGTGTTTGTCGCCAAGTTTGTGTGTAATGTGCCGCCATGATGTGAGGACGTACTACATTTGTTTGTGTTGTGTGACTTTGCTAGGGTGTTGTGGGATAGGCTGACTGGGGGGGAGCATTTTGCGAGTCCAGCTACATTGGGGCAGTTTCTACAGTTACATTTTGCTGCTGGTAGGAGAGGGAGGGAGGGTAAGTTGTGGTGGAGGTGTGCGTCTATGGCTATTCTGTGGTGTATTTGGCTGGAGCGGAACTCGAGGATCTTTTCTGCATCCGGAAAACAGTGGATAATGTTTGGGATCATGCTGTTTATTTGGCATCACTTTGGGCAAAGGCAGCTGGGGCCTTCAAGGGTGTCCCCCTTACACTGGTTCAGTTACAGTGGCGGGACTTGTAGATATGTTTTTTGATTCTCTTTGGAGGACTTCTTGTCCTCCACCTTTTTTGTATTCTTTCATGATTGATTAATAAAACTTTTTCTTATCTAAAAAAAAAGAAGGAAATTGCCCATCTGAGTGTAGGTGATAGCTGCTTCACCTGTTCTAGCCAAGTCTCTTTTTTTTTCTTTAGATATGGAAAAAGTATATACATATGAATTCAGAAATACAGCATGAGAGAACACAGAAGCCAAAAGAGTTATTCACAAGTCAGCCCAATGTCTTTATATCTATGATAGCTCCTAAATACCCCTGCGGCCCTAAACCATAAGTAAGCAAAGTGAACCTACCCCAAAGTAAATCAGGAGACAGAGTAGTCCACTTCTAAATTCACGCATTCCTCTCCAACCAACAGCACCAAAGCACCGCAAAAATAGCATTCTGCCAAAGCAATCGCTTCTACCTCCTCCCAAATCCCACAAGCCATAATTGCAGGAAATACAAACCAATTGCACAAGCAACCGAAGTCCTCCCAAATACTAAACAGCCTACCCTAGAGGCTCCATGCAACATCACATTATCCGGAGTAATAGCTACTCCCTGCCTTCTCCTTCGGCGTAAATCATTTGTATTAGTCCTATCCAACGCCAAAGTCCACGCAAATGCCCGCACTTTAAGCGGAACCTTTGTCTTCTACAAAAAGTGGCAATTGGAAACTATTGGACCTGTGGCGATGCTTGGAAAAGACTTGCAAGAAAACTCCCCTGAAGAATCAGCATCCAACCTCCTGTAATCACCAGCACAGAAAGCTGGACTATCTCCAAAATCTCAAGAAAAGAAGTGACTCCTGCATCTCCCAGTCTTGAGGTAGTCTACACAAATGCAAGTTCCAAGAGTGTGTCAAGGCAGAATAGAACTCTCAAATTGTCCCCCAATGAAGCATTGAAAGCTGGAACAACCACAGAAACCTTAGACACGAAGGCTGTCCTTCCCACCAGCTATCCTCCCAAAATCTAATTTGTTTGCTGTTCCCAAGCTTAAAGCTAACCAGAGGGAAAAAACAAAATAAATCATGGGACAGAAACTTTCATGGGCTTGCATGCGTTACCTGACACAAGCTGGGCATCCCAACCATTAGCTAGTAAACCATACTTACTTTTTATAAGCTTGTGCCAACCTCCGGAGCCATGTTCCAACAAGAGCAAGATCCTCATTCACAAGTCTCCCAAAGCCTAATACCCCTTCCTCCTTAGGCGGACAGACTGACGACCAACTCACCAAATGGTCCTATTTATCTTCACCCACAGCTAACCTTATAATAATCCCTGGCAATCCTCTCTATTCTATTAGCCATAACTAGTGGTTTTTAAATAAGGACAAATAGCAACGAGGAATGCTAGAAAGGAAAATATGTAGGAGGGTAATCATGTACCATAGAGAGAAGTATATGTATACCCGCTTCTACCCATCCAATCGCTTTGAGACTTGTTCAACAAGCGGCTCCCTGAACGACTCTAAGCATGGGTTTCCACCAAGCGGCACCCCAAGTAAGACGTTGGCCAGTTCTGAGCAGCCCTTGGTGCACATTAATACCAGCCAAACTACACTTATAAAGGTTTAGAAAATCTGCAGAACTGTAAGTAAATTCCTGAACAGTTCGAGATCAGCGGAGAGGAAAAGCATAGTGCCATCTGCGAACTGCAAGAGGGAAACATACACCTCATCCCTGCTCACCATCACTCCCTCCATCAAGCCCATTTCCTTACTCCTCCAACAACCTACTCAACACATCAACCACAAGGGTAAGCAAGAAAGTGGAAAGAGGTCCCCTTGTCTCAACCCCCTTGAAGAATTAAACCATAGGTAAGGCGCCTCATACGCCAAACACCGAAAAATATGCATTCGAAAAATAGTACCTTACCCCTACCAGTGCCCACCTTAATCCCCACAAGCAACCCCTACCTACTTACTCCCCTCCAACAACCTACTCAAAACATCAACCACAAGGGTGAGCAAGAATTAGGAATGAGGTCCCCTTGACTCAACCCCCTCGAAAAATTTTAATCACTAGCAAGGCGCCCCATTCAGCGACACCGAAAATATGCATTCGAAAAACAGCCCCTAATCCACCTACACCACCTATCTAAGCCCTTATTTTCAAGAACCATATCTAAGAAGCACTAACGCCTTCTCAAAATCCAATTTGAACACACCCCTTCAAACATCCATGAAGGTTTGCAGATCTATGGCTGTATATGGGTGACCCAAAGCCATAAAATGTCCATACTTAAATCTATCAGAAGCAACAAAAGTTACCTCTTTGCCTTGTGATTTGGCAGCCCTTCTATGAAACTCATATTAATGTTCTCCCATATTCCTTCAAGTTGGCAGAGGTTGTATTAGCCCAGGATTAGGCTGGCATTGTCAGCCTTGCATTTCTGACACGTGGGGCAGTGTTTAATGAACTGAGCTACTTTGTTTCTCAACTTTGGCCAACAGAAAAGCCTTGTGAGTCTCTGAATGGTGGCTGTGAGCTATCCGTTCCATGATATTTTGCCTAGCTTCCTGGTAACTTCCTAACACTAGCTTTGTTGTGCCTTCCCTATGCAGCAGGGTTTTCCAGCTTTCAGGCTGGAGAAGGGAAGTGGTACCTCCAGGTCCAACCCGGGACTCACTCCCTTAAGATAAAGCAAGTTCCATTCTCTCTGTCGCTCACGCAGAAAGATAGAAAATGACTAGTGAACAGGGGTGCCTCGCTCCTCTAACCCTGGAAAGAATGTTTGTATTGGTTGTTTTTGTATATCTGCGATGATCACCTTGAAATTGACAAGTCTCATCCATGACTCGTTGATGAGCTCATATAAGTCAAAACAATGTTTCTCATGCGGATATGACACGACACGGATCGGAGTGTCGGATTCGTTAATTGCAAAATTTTAAGATACGGAGATACGACGTCAGAGATGCGGGGATACGGCAAAATATTAGATAATTTCAAAACAAAGACCAATAAATTTGTTTTGGCATAAAGAACGATGGTTTATATGGAAAGATGGAACAGAAAAAGGAAGAAGAATAAAACAAAAAAGGGATAAAAAGTAAGGGAACAAATAGAGACAAAAAAGTTATAAAAAAAAGGAAGGTGAAAAAGTTAAAAAGAGAGGAAGGTGAAAAAGTTAAAAAGAGAAGAAGTTACGGCTACAACTTACAAGCCTACAATACTGGTAACAAATTAAGAAAAGAAATCAACGTGAATAGTGGGATGAGATTACTTTCTCTAATTGAAATATGTTTATATTATTTTCTAGGAGACTTTAGGAATTTCGAGGCTCTATTTTTATTTATTTTTTGAAAGGAAATTTCCTTTTTTAGATAAGAGAAAATTTTATTAATCAAATGGTAAAGAATACAAAAATGTGGAGGATAAGGTATCCTTAGTATAAAAGAACACTATCTACACATCATGCCAATGGCGCTGGACTAGAGTCAGCAGAACATCCTTAAAGGCCCCCGCCGCCTTAGCCCAAAGAGAAGCCAAGTAAACTATGTGATCCCAAACACAATCAATAGTTTTCTTAGTCCCGGAAAAAAATCCTAGAGTTCCTCTCCAACCAAATACACCAAAGTAAAGCCATACAAGCACAACGCCACAACAGCCTCCCCTCATTACTCCTCATCGCCGCAAATCGTAGCTGTAAGAATTCACCCACCGTGGCTGGACACACAAAGCTCTCCCCACATAGCAACCTAGCCCATAAACTCCGCGCACAGTCACAGAGCACAAACAAATGCAAACAATCCTCCCCACTATGCCAACACATCATACAGAACCCCGGTAAAAGGGACCAACTAGGTCTCCTGCGCTGCAGCATATCATAGGTGCTCACCCTACCTAACACCAAAGTCCACACAAAAGCACGCACCTTCAATGGAACCTTAGACTTCCAAATAAAAGTAGCTAAGGGAAAGTGGGGAAACTGAGAGGGGAGGCTAATATGGTAAAGGAAGGACTTGGAAGAGAAGACCCTAGAAGAGTCCCCCGTCCAAGTCCTAGAATCATCCCTAGGGATGAGCACAGTCGAGGGAAACAAGCTCCCCCATCTCCCTATCATGTGGTGGTCGGCGTAAATGTAAGTCCCAAGAACCACCCGCGGCTGAGAAAAACTACTCAGCCACATGGGCCCCGTGTAGTGTGGACAGCCGAAAAACCGGGGATAAGTAGAAGAAAAAGGAAGGTCCCCCTTCCACACATCCTCCCAGAACCGAACCCGTAATCCATTACCCACATTGTACCTGACCAGTGGAAAGAAAAGAGGCGATACCTGAGAAATGAACATCCAAGGGCAAGCATGAGAGACGTTGGAGCCAGCATGGGCGTCCCACCCGTTGCACATAAGACCGTACTTGCTCCTGATTACTCGGTGCCAAAGGGAATCATACTCCAGAGGAAACCGCCACAACCACGTCCCCACTAGCGAAATGTTCTTGGACACCAATCTACCAAAACCAAGCCCCCCCTCTGTTTTCGGCCTGCAAACACGGTCCCAACTAACCACGTGATCTCTCCTATCCCCATTAGCCCCAGACCAGAGGAAATCCCACATAATCCTCTCAATCCTATTGGCAACACTAACCGGAATCCTGAACAAGGAAAGATAATAGATGGGGATACTAGCTAGACAAGAATGAAGTAGAGTAATTCTCCCCCCTAGGGCCTAGAGAAAAATAGACTCCCTTCCAACCATCTAAACGCTTAGCCACTCTAGACACAACTGGCTCCCAAAAGACACTGAGGAGGGGTTATCCCCTAAGGGTACCCCCAGATAAGTAATCGGCCATTGCTGGCAGCCCACAAGACCAGCAAAATCTGAAGAACCCCGTCCCCCACATTGATCCCTGCCAAACTACACTTAGACAGGTTAATCTTCATACCAGACACCACCTCAAACACCTGTAACAAAGTGAGCACTCTCTTAAACCCCTCTATCTCAGCCGAAAGAAAGAGGATCGTGTCATCGGCGAACTGAAGGTGGGAGACGGACACCTCTCCCGCCCTACTCTACAACCCTCAACCGACCCCCGCTCCACACCCCTATCCAACATCCGACCGAGAACATCAACAACCAAGGTGAAGAGAAAAGGAGACAGGGGATCTCCTTGCCTAAGGTCCCGCGACGACGTGAACCACTCACGGTCCCTGCAAACCAGAACGACGGGCATCATCCACCACCTAATTTGCCACTAAAGCAGCATCAAGGATCTAGCGGCCCTCCACAAAAGCACTCTGAGCCATCGAAATCGTCCCAGACAGAACAGTCCCAAGCCGAATAGATAAAACTTTAGTAATGATCTTATACACACTCGTAACCAGACTTATTGGCCTAAAATCTCTCACTCTAATGGAACGATCCTTCTTGGGAACTAGAGTAATAAAGTTAGAATTCATACTCTTCCCAATCACCCCAGTGGCGTGAAACTCGGTAAAAACCCCCCAAAAGGTCCTCCTGAATCACCTCCCAACAATCCTGGAAGAAAGCCATGGTAAAGCCATCCGGACCAGGGAT
The DNA here is from genome assembly GCA_038025085.1 of Tetragonia tetragonoides. NCBI lineage: Eukaryota > Viridiplantae > Streptophyta > Magnoliopsida > Caryophyllales > Aizoaceae > Tetragonia > Tetragonia tetragonoides. Next base: position 75,370 of record CM076153.1, read on the forward strand.
TTCTCTTTATCCATCCCAAAGACCGCACCCTTAATCTCCTCTAACTCAAAGGGTCCTTCCAACCAGTGCCTAAAATGAGAAGCAATAGGGGACCACTCCACCCCCTCAATCATCGGCCTATCTACCATGTCCTCCGCAAAAAGGTCCTTATAAAAACCGGTAATCTCAGCACTAATCATATCCACGTCAGACACAAGCTCTCCATCCGGTCTCTCAAGCTCCTTAACATAATTCCTCCTCCTCCTCTTACCGTTTACCACCTTAAAGAAAAGCCTGGAATTCACATCTCCCTCTCTAACCCATCGTCCCTTCATCTTTTGTCGCTGACTCTGCCTCTCTTTCAGAAGCACATCCTCTAAACTATTCTTCAACTCAACACTCTTCCTTATTTTTTTGAAAGGAAATTTCAAGGCTCTAGTATTGCTTTGTTCACATCAGTTTCCTTTTCTATGCCCACACGTCCTCACGCTTTCTCTCTCTCACCTTCTCCCGCGACTACCGCAAGTAGCCCACCAACAGCCGGTGAAAGCACCTTCCGATTCGTTTTTCACAGTCGAGCAAAAGCACTATGGTTCCACCTTTCTTCTTCATTTCATTCTTCAATTTCCAGATCTAGGGTTTTTCGATTCCAAAAAATCGACCCTGTTCAAGGAAGAAGGCTGTGTCTGGAGGTTGTATTCGGCCATCCCGCGTCGACGCATATGCCGTGTCGGGTCACGTGTCGGGACACGTGTCGTATTGTGTCGACACGCGACACGGCACCAAACAGGCGTGTCGGAGAAACATTGAGTCAAAACGTAGTAGCCGCCTGCAATAGCTCAGTATGATAAACCATTTCATAAAAGCATCCGGTACTCTATTATCCACTCCTCTTCTATAGCTGATTCCATAATCAAATCCTAATAGCTTTTATAGCCACTTTTACTGGAAATGTGTACATAACTTGTTCGTTGGTAGGTGTTTCAGGCTTTGCTGGTCCGTCTTGACAACAAAAATGTATGTCTAAGAAGTATTGACTCCACTTCTGGAGTGCATGTATGATTGCCAGAATTTCTCGTTCATATGCAGACAAAGCTGTATGTTTAGAAGAAAGTTTTTTGCGAATAAAAGCTATTGAGTTGGATGAGATTAGGGAGGCAGTGTTTGGTATAGATAGAGAGAAGGCGCATGGGCGAATGGTTTCACTATGGCATTCTATGAGGATTGTTGGGATGTAGTTAAGGAGGACTTGCTGCGGGTGTTCACTGAGTTCCATGCCACGGGCGTTATTGGGAAGGGTATGAATTCTAATTTCTTTACTCTTGTTCCTAAGAAGGACCGTTCTACATGGGTGAGGGACTTTAGGCCTATTAGCTTGGTTACTAGTGTCTATAAGATTATCACTAAGGTGTTGTCTATTAGGCTTGGTGCGGTCTTATCTGGGACGATTGCCGAGGGCAAGAGTGCCTTTGTAGAGGGGAGACAGATTTCAGACGCAACTTTGGTGGCTAACGAGGCTGTCGAGGACGCCCGTCGGTCCGGTTTTAGGGAAGTGGTTTTTAAGTTAGACTTCGAGAAAGCTTATGATCGGGTTAGTTGGGATTTCTTAGATCGTGTTATGGACAACAAGGGGAAGTGGTTTTTAAGTTAGACTTCGAGAAAGCTTATGATCGGGTTAGTTGGGATTTCTTAGATCGTGTTATGGACAACAAGGGGTTGGGGGCCGCTGGCGTAAGTGGATTAGAAGTTGCCTTTCCAATGCAAGTTTTTCAGTTCTGGTTAATGGTGCACCCAGGGATTGGTTTTCTTCCTCACGTGGTCTTAGACAAGGTGACCCACTCTAATCTTTCCTTTTCACCTTGGTTGTTGATGTCCTTGGCCGGATGTTAGATAGGGGTGTTAAGCTAGGCTTGGTAGAGGGTTTCCGGGTGGGTAGGGAGATGGTTCCTGTTTCTCACCTCCAGTTTGTTGATGACACTATTCTGTTTTTTGCAGCGGAGGTTGAGGGGTTTAAGAGGGTTCTCACTCTTTTATAGGTGTTTGAGCTTCTAAGTGTAGTTTAGCTGGGGTGAATGTCGATGAGGGTATTCTTGGTACATTGTCTGGTCTAGCGGGGTGTAAGCAACCCGATGCCTCTTGGGGGCAATCCACGATAGATGGATTGCCAGTTGTCTCTAGAGTGGCTAAGCGCCTTGATGGGTGGAAAGGGGTGTATTTCTCTTTGCATTCCCCTTTCTACCTTTCACTCTTCAAGATCCCGAATAGCGTAGCTAAACGGATCGAGAGGATGATGCGGGATTTTCTATGGTCAGGGGCGGACGGGGGTAAGAGAGATCACCTTGTCAGTTGGGATCATGTATGTAGACCTAAGTCAGAGGGGGGTCTTGGGTTTGGCCGGTTGGTGTCTAAGAACATCTCGTTGGTCTGTAAGTGGTAGTGGCGTTTTCCGTTGGAGCCCGATTCCCTATGGCACCGAGTAATCAGGAGCAAGTCTGCAACAAAATGGATGGGATGTCCGGACTGGTAGTGGAGTTTCTCATGCTTGCCCTTTTGGAAGTTTATCTCACAGGTATCGCCTCTTTTCTTTCCCCTGGTTAGGTTTAATGTGGGTAATAGACAACGGGTAAGGTTCTGGGAGGATGTGAGGAAAGGAGATACGCCTTTTTCCTCCACACACCCTCGGGTTTTTCGGTTGTCCACCCTTCATGAGGCGCCGGTGTCGGACTTCTATTCCAACGTCGGTGGCTCGTGGGACCTTCATTTACGCCAAGCTCCACATGATCGTGAGATGGAGGAACTAGTTTCTCTCCCGAGTGTACTTAACACTACTCTTCTTACCCTAATGGGTGATTCCCGGACTTGGGAAGGACACTCCTTCGGTGTCTTCTCCTGTAAGTCCTTCCTGCATCGGCTTAGCCTTCCCTCTCAATTTCCCCATTTCCCTCTTGCTACATACATTTGGAAGTCTAAGGTTCCTCTAAAGGTGCGCACCTTTGTGTGGACCCTGGTGCTAGTGAATACGCATGACATGATGCAGCGGGATGGTTTTTGTCGCCGAGTTTGTGTGTAATGTGTCGCCATGATTGTGAGGATGGATTACATCTGTTTGTGTTGTGTGATATCGCTAGGATGTTGTGGGATAGGCTGAACCGGGGGAACATTTTGCGAGCCCGACTACAGTGGGGCAGTTCTTACAGATGCGGTTTGCTGCTGGTAGCAGGGGCGGGAGGGTAAGTTGTGGTGGAGGTGTGCGTCTATGGCCATTCTGTGGTGTATTTGGCTAGAGCAGAACTCAAGGATCTTCTCCGCGTCTGGAAAAACAGTTGATTATGTTTGGGATCACGTTATTTACTTAGCATCACTTTGGGCTAAGGCAGCATGGGTATTCAAGGGTGTCCTGCTTACTCTAGTTCAGCTATAGTGGCGGACTTGTAGATAAATTTTTGCTTTTCTTCTGAGGACTTCTTGTCCTCCACCTTTTTGTATTCTTTCATTGATTCATTAATAAAAAAAATTCTTATCTAAAAAAAAAAAGCTAATACATCAGTATAACACCCATTTCTAAATAAGATCAATCGATGGGGACACCCTTCCCTCAAGCTACAAACACCAAGATATCCCCAAAATGGCACGCCAGCTTATATGCCTTCCCCCTCCCCAACCTACCCCCACACACACCAAAGTACCAAACCTGCAAGTGTAGGACAATAGATAGAGGGCACACCAAAACTCCAAATAGCATCAAAAATCCTATGACACAATTATCGGGTCATATCACAACTCGCAACCCAATAACAAGTTCTTGCAAAAGTGTTCACCTTACCTCCATGGTTCAAACAAACCTGCACTTTCAGGAACCTTAGCCTTCCAAATCAAACTGAAACAAGGAAAAGGGGGAGGGGGTTAAGGAAGTAGGCTACAATGATGAGGGAAGGATTTGCACGAAAGACCTCAAAGGAAAAATATTCCGAGTACCGCTAAGAAATGGTTTCCTAAATTCTAAGCAAATATGAGCACCACCAATTTCCAGTTATGAGGGCCATCCGGTTCCTCCGAAGATGGAGATCCCAAGAACCACCATAACTAGAACAAATCAGCAATTGAAGCATTATGGAGTGTAGACAAATGATAAACCCATAGGTACATGGAAGAGAACGAGTCCATCCCCTTTCAAGCATCCATCCAAGACTGATCCCTAGAACCATTTTCCACTCTTACTTGCCCAAAGGGCAGGAGAAAAATGATACATGAGAGACAAACTTCTGAGGACAAGCATGGGAGACATTCAAACCGCCATGAAGACCCCACCCATTGTGCTAAAGGCCGATTTTGCTCTTCATAACTTAATTAAGGTCTCAAACTCCAACTTGAAGCGCCAGTACCAACGTATCGGGGAGTTGAACACCTTCTTGAGTCTACACACTAAATCTTGACTACCAAGGTGGTCTCTCATACTCCCATCAAATTTTCTATCCGTTTAGCCACCTCATCGGCACCCTAAAGAGGGAAAGATCTGGAAGTTGTGGCGGTGTACTTTCTTTGCTATCTTTTAGTGTGGTTGGTTGGAACGGAATCCCGGATCTTTGAGGGGTATCTAATCATCTTGGTTTTGTTCGGGATGGGGTGGTGTTTTTGGCATCTTTATGGGACAAGGCTTCAGGGGCTTTTTTTTTTTTTTAGCTATAGAAAATTTTATTAATCAAATCAATAAAGAATACAAAAGAGAGGATAAGGTATCCTCAAATGCAAACAGAATACAAACAAAAACTATAAATCATGCCATTGGCGCTGTACAAGAGTAATCGGCACGCCCTTAAAGGCGCCTGCCGCCATAGCCCAAAGGGAAGCTAAGTAAACCACATGGTCCCAACCTGTATCTCTCCCAACGTCACGGAATACTCTCGAGTTCCTCTCCAGCCAAATGCACCACAAAATGGCCAAGCACATACATCTCCAAAACATCCTTCCCTCACTACTTCTCCTCATTGCTGCGAATCGTATTTGTAGAAGATCCCCTACCCTAGCAAGACACACAAAGCTCTCCCCTTCCAACAATCTATTCCATAATGACCTAGCAAAGTCACACAGAACAAATAGATGCAAGTTATCCTCCCCATCATGACGACACATCACACAAAAACCCGGTAACATTGACCAACCAGGCCTCCGACGTTGCACCATATCATAGGTATTCACCCTACCTAGCACCAAAGTCCACACGAAAGCACGAACCTTCAAAGGAACCTTAGACTTCCAAATAAAGTTGGCTAAAGGGAATTGTGGGAACTGTGAGGGAAGGCTAAGCTGATGAAGGAAAGACTTGCAAGTGAAAACCCCAGAAGGGTCCCCAAGCCAAGTCCGAGAATCGTCCGTCGGGACAAGAGAGGTAGAGTGGAGGACACTCAAGAGGGAGACAAGTTCCTCCATCTCTCTATCATGCGGAGATCGCCGCAAATGTAGGTCCCAGGACCCACCCGTGAATGAAAAGAAGGCAGACACGGGCGCCCCAGGAAGGGTAGATAACCAAAAAACCCGAGGATACATGGAGGAAAAAGGAACGTTACCCTTCCACACATCCTCACAGACTCAACCCGATAACCATTACCCACATTGTACCTGACCAGTAGAAAGAAAAAAGGGCAGGCGTGGGAGACGGAAGAGCCGGCATGGGCGTCCCATTGTGCTGAAGACCGTACTTGCTCCTGATAACTGGCTTCACGGGGCTTTTTAGAGAGCTACCCCTCTCTGACGTGCCACCCCACTGAGGTGTTTTGTAATTTAGGTCTCTTTTAGGACTCCATATCTTCTTAGCTTGTAATCTCTTCTCTTATATATTTTTTTATAAATTTTCTCCATAAGAAAAAAACAAACTTCTAAACATCTGGCTAAAAATATAACCCAAAAAGTGAAAAGAACAAGGGTCCCCTAGATCTTCTCCCGTGATAAACATATGGAAGATACAAACTTACAAAGCCTTGGGATTATATTGGAACCACGAGAAGAGAAAAACCAATCCTTAGAAGCTCCATTAATCAATATAGAGAAATATACAAATGAGAAGTTGTTAACCCACTCATGCCACCACCAAAGCCCTTATTACCTAAGACCCCATCAAAGATACTTCAACTAACTTTTTTTTAATATAAAAAGAACGTATATATAAATGAAGAATCCAACAAGAATTCCTCCAAAAGTAGTCAATTAAACAGACTAACCACTGATCTCCACAATCAAAAACTCCCTTTGTCCCATGGAAATCTTTATAATAGATTTTTCGCGGACTCCAACGCACCACTTTAAACATAATTAATGCAATTATATGAATATCAAAATATGATTTTTTTTTTTTTAGATAAGAAAAATTTTATTAATCAAATCTGTAAAGAATACAAGAAAGAGGGTAAGGCATCCTCATAAGCAATCAAAAGAAATTACAAATCTCGCCAATGGCGTTGTACAAAGGTAAGTAGAACGCCATTAAAAGCACCTGCCGCTTTAGCCCAAAGGGAGGCCAAATAGACCACAAGGTCCGAGACATAATCTATAGGCTTCTCAACATCACAGAACACCCTAGAGTTCCTCTCCAACCAAATGCATCATAGGATGGCCATACACATACACCTCCAGAACAATCTCCCCTCCCCCGCCTCAGTAAAAAATCTCCCACCATAGCAGGACATGCAAAACTCTCCCCCTCCAACAACCTACTCAATAAAGACCTAGCAAAATCACACATAACAAACAAATGCATACTACTTTTCCCATCACGACGGCACATCACACAGAATCCCGGAAGAAGTGACCATCTTCCAAATAAATGTGGCTAAAGGGAATTGAGGAAATTGTGAGTGAAGGCTAGGCAGGTGAAGGAAGGACTTACAAGTCAAGACCCCAGAAGGGTCCCCTATCCAAGTCCGGGAGTCGTCCGTAGGGACGAGAGAAGTACATCAAAATATGATTTATTTTTTTGAAATACTATTTATGATGAATCTAACAAGAGTAATTTTACCTTGTAAATCATTATATTTTTTTCACAAATTAATAGTCAAAGTTTGTGAAATTTGACCAAAAAGAGTCTAATGTAAATATTATCATTGGGCGTGGGGAATAACTCCTGAACGCCCCATTAACTCCAACACATAGTAGATAAATGACCCTATCCCCCAACATATCACCCCAAAAATGGCCACCTCGAAAACACGGATCACTCCTTCCCCACAACCATCGGCTTTCTCTGCCACCATATAAGCATCCAACGGAAGTCCGGAACCATAGAAGGAGAAGCTTCACTGCCATCCTGCTGACCTTGGCTGAGCCAGGACAAATGGCCGGATTTTTGGGTTGCTAGCACCTCCCTCAGCACCAACGGAGCCCCATCCCCCCCCCAACCAAGCCGCCACGCCACTCACACGGTACGATGCTTAAGATAAGGCCTCCAGGGCGACTTCACTGCTGACTAACTAAGAGAAAGGTCGGCTTTTTCTGTCTCAAACCACCAAGCTCAATGATGTCTTCCAGCGTTGCCCGGTCTCCTAAACTTGCAGTGGTAGTCGCCACTCATCCATCCATACAGCCTATTGATTCATTTCCCTGAAATGGGAAAGCCCAAGCCTTCCAAAAACACTCTCCTTTCCAGAATTTCCAAAACCACTCATTATGTTAGCCACCGAACAGGCAGGCCCAAGCCTCTCATATTTTCAAGTCTCTCAAATGCACTCCTATGAGTCCTATGGGCCAGGCCAAGCCCATGCCCATGAAATACACTTCCAAATTGAAAGTTCTACAGTCTTTGAGAAATGTAACTGCTCCGTGAGTTTTGCCCAGATATCTCACCCCTTACATTCTTGTCTCCTTTCTAAATACTGAATCAACAACCAAGGTTGCTCCATCGCATGCAAGGACACCATCCACTCCTCCGGATTTGGATATCATGGGACTAACAATGTATGCACTCTGCACTGTAGCTTGCCATTGGTACTTTGAAGTCTAACAATCAAAGCCTTCCAATGCACCTTTGTGCCCCCTAAGGAACTGGAACAGACATCGCACGTCCCTTCCATGGCTATTTCACAAGAAGAAAGAATCAGCCCTAAGCTTTCTCACCAACTCTTAACACAAAGACATAGCCCTGCCCACGTCAAGTACGCCAAAAGCTCCTCTATTTTTTTCAGTGAAATATAGAGAGAGATTGTAAGAGTATGATGCTGTTTGCTTAATCTTGTTCCCTAATTTCCATGATAAAGCATTTATTCGATTGGGTTTCGAAGCCCCACCCAGGAAACATGAGATGATAATATCTGTGTAATTGTCAATATTTTGCTCTACCACATCTACATATTAGTGACAAGTTGTTATTGAACCTCACCTTCTCCTATTTCCCTCAAAAAAGCACCTTGAACCTTAGACAAGGCTAAACAACCCCTAACCCAAGTAGCAAAAAGTGTGTTTTAGTTTGAAAGATGATAAATTGATAAGTGTGGACCTAACCTATCTTAAGGATTGTTACATCGTATGAAACTTTAGCAGCCTCTTAAAGCATGCAAGTAGTACGTACTGATATCAATAATTTACCCATCAAGGCGTAAGATAATTCCCAAATAAATTATGGTTCTAAATGAGGTTTCTAATTCTAGAATAGCAAGTAGCGATATGTTCTCATATAGACTGTAGAAGCTGCCAGAATAGAAAGTAAAAGAAATCACCTGGTCAAGTCCACCACGAGATGTGACCTCCACGAAAAGGCGATGTAAATCTAGAGAAGTTCCTCCTACAGATGGGGTACTGAAACAACGTAAAAGGGAGAAAGTAGAATGAACAAACAAATTGAAATATCAAATAACTCCAATAGGATAGAAGCAATACAAACTAAATAGAAAGGAACACCAAAATAAATACTTGTAGAAAGGAAGAAATTGAGTAAATTACAAAATTAACACTAGACAAGTAATGGAAAGGAAAATTAAGTAAAAGAGGAACGAACAGAAAGTTGGTGGCGAGGGAAGAGTGGAAATTGATGAGTTTTTGGGAAAAAAGGTCGGAATTCTCCACCAGTTGATCGTAATCCGCTTCCGCCGGTGGATAACACTTGGGTGTCACTGTCGCAACCTCTTCGTTTTTCTCATGCGTCTCCATTTATTATCCTTAATTTCATTTCTCTCGTAGTAAAATCAAAAGTTTCAATAATAATACGAAATACAAATTCAACAAAATCAAGAAAAAATAAACCCTAACCTTTCACAAGTTAATTGAGTCAGATTTCTCCTTCTTCCTTCTGTTCCTTATTCGTGCTGTTTGCTTTTCTTCTTTGTAGCTGTTAATGGAGGGAAGAGGAGTGGTTGTTTTCTTGCTATGGGTTGTTAATTTTTGACATGGAAGATGCACACGAGTACTAAAATTAAAATTTTTTATATAGACCTGCGTCCATCCAAGGTGGATGGACTGCAGTGGCGATTCCGTAATTTATCAAAACGCAAGGGTAGTCACGTAAATTGGCGTCAATCACCTCCGCCATCTCACGCTGTGTGGTTTCTCAAAGGGAAAACTCCTTACTTTCTCTCTTCTCAAATTCACATAGATTTTAATAACTTTTTAGCCCTCAAACTCAAAATTCCAATCATGAAATTGGAATACATGGAATTCTCATGATTTTTAGGGCTCATTAAGCCACAATTTGAAGGGGTTTCATGGTCTTCACGAAGAGAGAGAAAATCAAATCATTTGGGGGTAGTGGCCAGTGGGTGGTGTGCGATAGTAAGATGATGATTTGGATGATGATGAAAGATGATGTTGAATGATGCTGGAATTCTTTTCTTTTTTTTTTTGGGGTATTGTGGAAGAGAAGGGGGCATGGCCGCAGGGGGTAGGGGTGGGATGCTACGCCGATGAACAAGACGATGCTTTTTTTGTTTTTTTCTCTTCCTTCTTGTAGAGTAATGATGTTTTTTTTATTTTGTTTTTTAAATATTCTATTTCGTTTTATATAACAAATGTAACTTGTTCATAAATTACTTACTCATTGTTTACAAATAATCTAATTGTTCTTATGTATGTAATGTTCATTAATAATAGTCTAATTGTTCATATGTTATGTATGTAATGTTCATTAATAATAGTCTAGTTGTTTATAGATTATATACATAATGTTCATTTATAATAGTCTAAATTTTTCATAGGTTATATACGTAATGGCATTAAAAATAGTCTAATTGCTCATTGGTTATAAATGCAATGTTCATTAAAACAGTCTAGCGTTTATAGGTTATATACGTAATGTTCATTAAAAATAAATTATTTGTTCATAGGTTATATACGTAATGTTCATAAAAATAGTCTAATAATTGTTCATCGGTTATAAGTGCAATGTTCATTAAACGTAGTCTAATAGTTCAAAGGTTATATACTTAATGTTCATTAAAAATAATCTAGTTGTTTATAGGTTATATACGTAATGTTCATACATAATAGTTTAATAATTGTTCATCGGTTATAAGTGCAATGTTCATTAAAAGTAGTCTAATAGTTCATAGGTTATATACTTAATGTTCATTGAAAATAATCTAGTTGTTCATAGGTTATATACGTAATGTTCATAACGAATAGTTTAATAATTGTTCATCGGTTATAAGTGCAATGTTCATTAAAAGTAGTCTAAGTTAATAGGTTATATACTTAATGTTCGTTAAATATAATCAAGTGTTGTTCATAAATTTTATATGTAATGTTCATACATAATAGTTTAATAATTGTTCATCGGTTATAAGTGCAATGTTCATTAAAAGTAGTCTAATAGTTCAAAGGTTATATACTTAATGTTCATTAAAAATAATCTAGTTGTTCATAGGCTATATACGTAATGTTCATACATAATAGTTTAATAATTGTTCATCGGTTATAAGTGCAATGTTCATTAAAAGTAGTCTAATAGTTCATAGGTTATATACTTAATGTTCATTAAAAATAATCTAGTTGTTCATAGGTTATATACGTGATGTTCATAAAGAATAGTCTAATAATTGTTCATCGGTTATAAGCGCAATGTTCATTAAAAATAGTCTAATTGTTCATAGGTTATATATGTAATGTTCGTTAAATATAATCAAGTATTGTTCATAAATTTTATATGAAATGTTCATTAAAAATAATGTAATTATTTATAGGTTATATGCTACTAATGTTCATCTAAAATAATATAATGATTCATAAATACTTAGAGCTTTATTAGTGAAAGAAAGAAATTCACTCTAAGGAAAAAAAGAGAAAGAAAGAAAGAAAACAAACAAAGTAAATTTTGTTGGAGGCCGCTGAAGTAGTATAGGGTTATAGGATCGGTCATATTTTCAAAATCTCAATTGAGTTGCGTTTAAATACGCCGTGCGGTCCATGTGTATTGGGCTAGTCCAGGTCCAGCCAATAGACATTGACTAAAATAGTCTTGTTAAATTTATTTTAAATACAAAAGTATTCATTTTCCATTCATTTTCATTCTCTGTATTCATCAAATAATCAATAGATTGCTAATCATGAAAGTATATCAAATTTCTTGTGGATTTTGGATTGAAATTGTGTTTTCACACTTTTGGTATTTACTTGACTCAATGAGAAGATGTGGTTAAGTTATTATTGAATTTGCTTTTACCTTTTCCGAGAGAATGATTAGGCTTATTTAATCCATCTTGATCGATATTGACTTGCTAATTAAAACTTATTGATCGCACCAAATAATCTAATTAAGTGAAGTCAATCTTAGGCCTTCTATCTTGCTAGATTCTCGTGATTGCAATTGTTTTAGTAATTCGCGTAAATCAGCAAAAATTCAACTTAAAACCGCTTAACTTGTTAAATTTGAGAAAACTAAAATGAGAATCGATATTCTATGTGAGTACGACATTTTACTAATTCGATATAACTCATGCACTTGTGAACCTATTAGCATTTCAAAGTTGTTCCACATAGTTAATTTTTCCTATATTGTTTCAAGTGTCGTTGTTATTAATTAAAAGTTGTTGGCATATTTTTTGTTTGTTTCATTTTGGGTGTATTGACCTTTAGACTTAGGAAAGAGTTTTGTACTTTGATATTATATATATTTTTTTGGTGTTATGAATGTAATGAGTTTCGTCTCTTTTTGTGTTTAAACTTTAACTCTTTCTCATTAGGTAAACGACTTTAAATAAAGAGGAGTAGACGGGATTAATTGAGTTTCATTTAGGTTCTTTCCTTTAGATCCGTTACACCAAACCAATCCCCGAAACTCACCACCACCCCACGAGTAGAGGGTGTGGCGCTCTCTCTCTCTCTCTCCGTTTGTTTCCGTCTCCTCTTTCTAGAAGTGCCAAAGACCAAACTGACGGAAAATTTAACGATCTAACAGAAGGAACCTAAGTGAAACTATTTCTAAATATCATAGGTAACTAATGCGGAAAAATTAAAAATTAAGGTCACTAAATAATAATTTTTCAAAGACTCAGGGCACCAAAGTAAAAATTTCCTTTTTTTCTATCCATTTCTCTGCTCTGTTTTTTTCTTAACAGAATGCCAACTCAATGGTAAAGCGGAATATAATGAATGCCTTGTCTTTCAACTGTTAATGACAGAGCAAGGTCGGGCGACACTCCTCCCCCCCACCCCTCCTCCCAGTAGAAGGTTATTGGGCGACTAGGTAAGTTTTTTTTTTTGGGGGGGGACTAGGTAAGTTTTGGTGTTTAATTCATAGAGTCATGGACAGCATTTGGTTGGTTAAATTAAACTATTATTTGACAAAAAATAAAAACATATAGGGCGTATACATCTTAACAATCCAGTAAAGATGAGCAGAACACTGGTTAGTAAGAAGCTTTCCCCTCATCAAAAGAAACAAGTTATTTCAAATGGTTATACCTTGGCTCTCTATCTTAACTATCGGAATAGAAATTCTATCTATCCTTCTGTACACGCCTTCCACTTCATAAGACCCCATCGTCTCGGGGACATCAAGACCAACTTACATGAAAGGACACCAAAGTAGTAGCTGAACGACACTTCACATATACAGCAAGGGCTAAACTCCCCCTGTCCGTCCTCCACCCTGTGTGAACCAAGTTAATGCGCTGCAGATGATCCTCAAATCAAGGAATCCAAATACGAATAGTTCCTACGGCGACTATACTCCAGCAGGCTACCATATGTGCGATCCCACACTCCAATGAATAGAGACTCTGTGTCAGGACTAAATGAGATGCCAGAGATTTCACCAAAGAAATCAATTTCCTGCTCGTCCTCATAACTATTTTTAACGTCAAATACATGCACGAAGTCTGCTGGCTCTGCCATGGCCATGAAGCGGCCATCAGATGAGTAGCGGATGGAGCGAACGGCTCCCAGGTTGCCCTTGAGAACAGCAACAGACTTGGAAAGGTTCCGGACATCCCAAATTCGGCAGGTCTTGTCCTGATTTCCAGTGGCAAATGTGAGCCCATCAGGGTTCCATGCTGAAGCAAACGAGAAATCCAAGTGTCCAGTTAAAGGTGTAACAGTCTGCACAGATAGAGAACAATCACTAACGCCTTTCTGCCCCATGAGTGTCCATTGATTAAAATTTGAGACACAAAGTTACAGACACATGCCGACGAGCATGTAGAGCATGCTTGTCTTCATGCATTGCACAGGTTCAATCGTTAGCAGACTGCAGCAGTCTGGACCTTGGACACGGCTCTTGGGGATGCAACCAAACTGTACAATGTCCAACCTGTTTACCAGGAAAAAGAGGGGAAGGGGTGGGGGGATTTGATTACGACACATACCTTCCCGTTTTTAGAGTCAACCAATATGCATTCTGGATTGTCTCCAACTATTACAAGCAGCTTCCCGTCAGGACTCAGTGACGTATGCTGCAAAAAAAATGGAAGGGTGACATGTGAAAAGAGCTAAGTAAATGGTATAGAAACCCTCACACTATTCTTCTTGTTCTAACAATATGCCTAATTTCAACACGGCATCAAATCTGAATTAAACCCCGAAGTTTCGGGAAACTTTAGGTTATAGTTTGTGTTGAATCAGGCCCACTATCAGCAAATACACTAATTGCCTCTTTTTTCTACATACAAAAAAGTATATTATGTAGTGCCAAAGAATACATGGAGGAGGACAAGACATCCTCCAAAAATAAAACTAAGGAGGTTTTGCCTAACCCCCCTTAATTTATCACAAATTGCCGGGAAGCCCCTTAAACGGTCACTTTTGTTCAACCCCCCCTAATAAACATAAAAACTTAGTCGTGACCCCCTAAACCCATTTTCCGGCCAACTTTTAGACTTATGTGACCAATAGAACCTCACGTAATTCACTAACTAGTGTTTTTACCCTCTTCTTCTTCTAATTACTCCCCCTCTTATCTTAAAAATAAAAAAATAAAAATAAAAAGCCCCATTCACCCACCTTTGACTTCAAACAACAACAACAACAACAACCCAGTAAATGTCACGCCGAGGGCGGGGTCTAGGGAGGTCAGATGTACGCAACCTTAACTCTAACTAGTCGCCTAGTAGAGAGGTTGTTTCCAAAAGTTATATTAACGGGAGTAATTAGAGGAAGAGAGGGTAAGAACACTAGTAAGTGATTCACGTACACAACACATGAGTTTATATTGGTCACATAAGTCTTAAAGTTGGCTGAAAAATGGGTTTAGTGGGTCACAACTAGGTTTTTAGATTATTAGTGGGGTACCGAACAAAAGTGATTTATTAAAGGGTTCCTGGAAATTCGTGTTAAGCTTAAGGGTGTTCTAAAAAAAATTCTAAAACTAATTACAGATTATCCCAATATGTTCGACCGCAATAATAGCATATCCCCTAAATGCCCCACGACCACTAGCTTTAGCCCATAAGGACACTAGATAAGTGATCCCATCCCAAAGCATATCATCCAAAACGGATACCCCATTGAAAGTCCCCGCATTCCTTTCTAGCCAAAGACCAAAGAATCGCAAAAAGTGCATTGTGCAAAATAAGCATCTCCTACCTTCTCCCAAAACCCACACAACACATCTGAACTCTTCCACACTTAATCCACTCATTCCCGAAAATCCCAAACAACCTTCCACAGCACAACGAGGATAATCACACATAAGGAACACATGTACCGCCGTCAGAATTTACCCAGCAAAGAAGACAAATATCAAGGGAAAGAGCCACTCTCCTCTAATGTACATCATTAGTGTTCACCCTATCCAATGCCAGGGTCCAGGCAAATGCCGGCACTTTAAGGGGCACCTTCAACTTCCAAATGAGATATGCTATAGGAAATCAGAGCAGTGACGTACACGTACCCAATTGCTGGAGAAAAGACTTACATGAAAATTCTCGCGAAGATAACCCACCTACTAGAATCATCATAATCAGACAACTCCTCTATCTCCCAATCCCCCGGAGCTCTCCTTGCCCCTTACACTTTTATCCCTTCTCTTTATTGCAGTATTTCACCTTATAAAATATATCCTTTAATCATCTCACCTCAAGATTCAAAGCTGCATGCAGAGGTAATCTCACTCCCTCTTCATTTGACGCTATACGACCAAGCATCTTAATCTCCTATCCATTTGGCAAGTAAACAGCCATGACACAAACCAATACACAAAGCAATACCCAACCCATGAGCAGATTCCTAACCAACAGATAGGCAAGGAGAAGCCTCCTACTATCCTTTGCCCAAGTCTAATAAATCTTACTTTTTGTGCACAAAATTTTATATATTATGCACACTACTGTTCTATCGCCATTTATCACAGTTTTCTTCACTACATTATTCAAATTGTCTCTCCTCCTATCAAATTACACTTGCTTCCATTTCCATGCAAAACAACTTACATGTCAGTGTGAGATTCAAGGTTTGAAAGGACTACTTTAGATATTTCCTTTCAAATTGGTGAAAATAATTCAATCTACCCAATCACTAAAAAGCTTAAACCATCTGGTGCCATGAAAGTATTTCTATACCTCATTGATCTTGAAACCTATTCCTATCCGTTCCCTCACTAAAATGTTTTTCATTGTCAGAAATCATAAGTAAGCTCTACCAAGGATTGCCAAACATTTGGTACTGAGTTTCCTCCTCCATTTTTAGTAACAAAATGAAGGCTTCAACTTGGCCACTGAAAAGGGCGAAGGCTGGGCCATTTTTTTCTGCCAGTGCGCGAGATCAGATCTACTACTCTATTGCCTAGGATTCAGAGATTTCTGCCGTCCCGTCATCCAGGGGTTATCTTCCCGAATTGAGCTTCTTGCTGGGCTGGTTATTCTAACCGACCAACTCTCATATACAGGCATGATCCTTCCCGGGTAGGCTCTTTTGTATTTGCTGAAACTACTTTGTATCACTCTTTCGATGAGATCCAGTAAGAAAAGATCCAGGCCAAGTAAAAAAGGGTGTGACAGCTCAAGACAGTGGAGTAGAAATTAACCAAATTGGCATAGGAGAGGTTGAGTGAGGGGAGCAATTACAGAAAGAAACATGTCAGGTTCCACGAGCACAATTGAATACTTCAGCTAAAGTTAGCAATGAGCTACTTGCGCAGAAATAGATGACTAAAACTCAAAACGTGCTTCCATTTTGATACAAAAATAGTGACCAAAACTGAAGGTTAGTCACAACTCAACCTGAAGGAAAGGTTGTTGGAAGACAGAATAGGAGAAACACACGATAAACAAACATATCTACATAAAAAGTTCAATCATTAGTTACAGTAGCAAATAGACCGCACTCAGGTTAGAGATTGTTGGACAAAGTTGTGAGTGAACTCAAAATTTTATATTCCAGACTAAATCCTCTCATGCGCATAGTTTCACTAAGCAAGAAAATATCCTCACAACCCCACAACCTCTAAAACAAAGGGACAAATACCAGTACAACAATAAGAATGCTATTAAGCCCTATGAACACAAAATAGCACGCATAAGGTCTCTGACTTCTTCTGGAGCCATACACATAAAAGGCAAAAGACAATAATGCCAGGACAGGAAAAAATAGCATCATATAACGAACTCAGAACTTCATCCAAAGTAACGGAGAAATCGACGAAGACGTAGCTCACCGGATCAAGGCGGGGTGGCTAAAATGGAGAAGTGCTTCGAGTGTTCTTTGCGACAACAAAATACCACTCAAATTGTAAGGTAAATTCTAGCATAGCTACTAGGCCAGCTATGCTCTGTGGTGCAGAGTGCTGGCAAATTAGACAGGCACATGTTCAAAAGAAAAGGTGGCTGAGATGAGAATGCTTCATTGGATGTGCAACCTCACTAGGAGAGATATGGTCAAGAATGAGGTGGTTCCTGACAAGGTGGGATTGGCAGAGATTGAGAGAAAAATGCGGGAGACGAGACTCAGGTGGTTAGGTCATGTTCAGAGGAGGCCTCCAGACGCTCTGGTGAGGAGGTGCGAGAAGATTATACTTAGGGACGGTAAGAGAAGAAGGGGAGGCCTAAGAGAAAAGGGGGTGAGGTGATTAGGATGGACTTGGCCCTTCTAGAGCTTATCGAGGATCTGCCCCTTAATAGGAAACTTTGGCTTAGTAGGATAAACATAGATGATAGACATGACACTACATAGAGGGTGTGTTGCCCCTCCTAGGACTATTTGGGTATTTACTTTTGCTGTGTAGCCTTGGTCCTTTTAGGGTCTGTTGGTAAATCCTTTTCACTAGTTGGTGTTCACCCCCTCCTCATCTATTATTTTAAAAGTTTAGTAATTCACTTGGTTACTGTTTGTGTACCTCTAGATTTTCATTCCTGTGCGTTTGCATGCACCCTTACATTCACTTTCTTTGACATTTCAAAAAAAAGAATCCAACTGTTCTCAAAAGTCAAAACAGTTTTGGTGGGTCTTTCGGAAACAGCCCCTCTACTAGGCGACTAGTTAGGGGTAAGGTTGCGTACATCTAGACCTCCCCAAACCCCGCCCTCGGCGGGATCCTTACTGGGTGGTGGTGGTTGTTGAACGAACTCAGAACTTCAATGAGGCCATTAAACATCCCAACAAAACCTTAAAACTGATATTCGACAGGTAACTCACATTGACAGGCCAAGGAAATTGAAACTGCTTAGAGAGCTGGAACTTTTCCATGTCAAAGTCTCTGACTCCACAGTCATTATTTGAGGCAGTAAAGTGGGTTGCACCACTGCGGAGAACAAAATATTGGAAAACAACTTGATCAGATAATAATGTGGAATTCCCCACCAAGAATAGTACAGGAAAAGCAAGTATACAATTACCTGGTAGAGGCATAAATCTCAACAGCATTGGTAATAGCATTATCGTCATAAGTAGTCCTTGTGCAAAAGCTCACTCCAGATCTATCCAAATTCTGCATTTTCAATTTGAAGAATAGCATTTAATCTTTGTTTCTGTTTCTTGATTTTAAGCCATCATATATGTGTACTCATGCTGTAATATTGCCAACATCTTCTATCCTCCGATGAGCTCTCTAATAAATTTTTTTATGGCATTTCCCAAAAACCAAGCAGTGAAGAAGAAAGCATATGAAAAGGAAAGGAATACGAGGTCACCCCTTTTTGGAAGTCATAAAAAAATAATAAGTACCAAAAAGTTATAACAGAAACATGGAACAATGTACAAAATGACCTAGGTGACCAGCAAGAATCATTCCTTCCAACTGTTAAAAAGCACCAGATGTCATCTTCTACACAACCAGCAGCAAAAGAAACTAAACACTAACCTTGCAAATAAGTTCTCCGTGAAATCCTCCAGCAACTAGCAAGTTATCTTTGACAGCAAGTGTGCTGACCTGAGTCTGAGTGAATCCTTCTAGAAGACTTCCAGGATGTTTCTGAATGAGAAGTTCCATTGAGGAAATCTTTCTTTATCAGAATACAACTTTACTTCATCAAACAGAGCTTGTTAAATTTTGGGATAGAAAGGATAGAGAATTTAAGGTAGCTACATTTATAACTTTTTAAAATGTTACTTTTTATCCTGACAGAAATTTCAACAGTACTAAGCAATTAAGGAGCTGCTGCAACAGAAAGGAAGAGTAAGAATCAAGATCATTCCTTAACCCAAATAAAATCCACACTCACTTCTGTTGGTGCTACATGCCCTGAGACATTAAGAACCTCAGACTTGCTGCGCGCTAATGACGACCAGTGAATGATGCTCGAATTAGACATCAGGTAGACATCATGCTTTGAGGTAGCCCAAACCAAGTTCCGTAACTACACAGGCGCAAGGAAGAAAAAAAATTAATGAAAAGAAAAAAAAAGAAAAACATGCATGCAGACATGCAGTTGATTAAAAAGAGACTTCTACTTTCTGTAACAGATGCAGGTGTGTTTCAGACTCTGAAGTGCATAATGCTGACATGTGAGCACTAATCACACCTAAATTAAAATCACCTCAGAATATCAAACATGTACGAAACACAGCAACATTTCATTCCATATGCTAAAAGCAGCTCATTTGTGCTCCCAACAACCACACAGGAGCACCCACACCCTTTAAAACATTTTCTCTAATCAGGAAATTGACTCTCATTAAAAAATCCCTAGAGCGGCCTCCAGAGAGAAGAATTCTATTCTCATTAAGAAACATAAGAGAATATGCAGATGATGAACTCAAAATTTTCATCAATAGACTACTAGATAAAATTTTCTTTTTTCTCCCCGACAGAGTACATGATAAATTTTGGGATCATCATGAAAAGATTCCTGAGGGGACACTAGAGATGGATATCTAAAAGCTCTTGTCAGCAAAGGTGGAAGATTGACCTTTTTCCCAGAGTACTTCATCAAGTGTTGCTATCTATTTTCTACCATGTTCACCATTCCAAGATAGCGTTGCAACTTGCTATTAACAGGAAAATTTGGGAGAACTTTTGCGAAATAGAAAGGTAGTAGGGACATGAAACTTCCGTGCGTCGATTTTGTAAGAGGTGTTTGTCCAAAGAAAGGTGAGAACCTGGGTAGACCTCTTCGGGTTATGAATGAAGCTCTCAAGACTAGTGGCTTTGGAAGTTTGCGAACGATGAGGCGCTATGGAAAAATGTTATCGAGGAAAGTGAGTGTTAAAATGTCAGTTGGTGAGCAACAAGGTTTTGTCTCGTAGGGTGCGACATGGAAGTCTATATTAAAAGGGTTGCAGTGTTTAAACTGGGAAGATTTATTAGGAAAGGTGGTAATAGAGTGCCTTTTAAGCATGATATTTGGTGTTTGCAGGGTGGCATCCTTTACCAAGGATAGCATGTAATTTATCCTTGGTGGTTATCTGTTTGACATAAGACGTTTTTATTGTTTGTGGTTTACAGGAGCAGCCAAGAAAGGCCTATGTTTATCTCCGGCTTGGAAAAGGATCAGAACTAGACTGCTGAAGTGCGGAAGCTGCTTTCTTCGGCAATCTGATTACACAGCCAAGAAACGACAACGATCCGTTTGTCGCTTGGAAAAGGATAGAAGTGCATCTAAGCTACTCTCACAGAAACGGGAAATTAAATGGTCCAACACACACAGAGGCACGCCCACGTGTGCGCACACACAAACTCTTCCTCCAAAATAGTGGCAGACCTCAAAAGTTCACTAGTTTCTTCATCACAATTCACAAACATAATCACTAGGCAATACCTTAAATAATAAACAAAGTTCCTGTCACCCTAACAACTAGTACCCGGATATTTTACAAAGCCCTGGTGAGTGATAGAAATTGGCCATAGAAAGATGTGCATGAAACCATAAAGCCATGAAGCAAACAGTACTACTATAGAGCCCTCCCTTAAACCAGTCACTCATCCATCTTCATCTAGAGTCGACAATGAGAAGGAAATTTCTTGGCTATACCTGGTACACCCCTCTACCTTTTTAAAAGTTGTAGGTTTATTGATATGAAGAACCAGTCACTAATCCATGGAGACCCACTAACTTAAACCAGTCACTCATCAATCTGGATGAAGAGTCAACAATGAGAAGGCAATTCCTTGGCTATACCTTGGCGGAGTATGGATCCTCTCCATTCACCCAAGTTAATGGAGGCCATCATTTACTAAATGGAGGGCCAGATTTGCTTCTCTGTATTTTCGAATATAAAGAAACAACTTGCAAGAATAAAATTTGGCCCTCCATTTACCCAAGTAAATGAATAGGATCCTAATTCCCCTTGGAGTACCCAACTTGGCTACACTCATCTACCTTTTTGATGAGGTTGTAGGTATATTGCTATGAATTTGTAGGTTAATGCTAATGATGTTAACTATAATTCAAAAAGAGAAAAAAAAATTAAAAATAAAAACAAGTTAGGTGAGTGTAGTCAAGTTTTAGGTGTAACCAAGAACGAGTGGCCATTATCAAACCTTACAAAGCTAAGTCTCACGTCCATCTAAAATAAAATGAATAAAGTATAAACAAAATAAACAACAGTCAAATGGAAAAATTGGATCCATCTGGATTCTGGACCTGAAAGTGGAGGATTGTCGACTTCACAGATCTTGAGTTGTGTCTGAACTCATAATAAAGCCTCCCTCTTTTTGTTCTTTTGCATTCCTGAATGTCAAAAAGGAGCTACCATTATATAACCATCAAATGAAATTCAAGAAAAATAAATAAATAAAAGATTAGCGCTTACCTTCTCAGACCCCTCACCGGAATTGGGAATGTTTTCATAGTTTTTATATTGCTCTATCCGCGTCTGCCTGTACTTTTCTCTGGTAATGCTGAGCCTTTCCCAAGGTATACCCTGGATATCTCTTCCTCTCCTAGCTTGAGCAGAGGAAGTATCAGCAAATTTGTTATCCTGTACCCACAAGATATCAATAATCTTGAAACTCCGCAACTAAAACTAGGGCAAAGAGGTACAACTCTTGAAGAAAGAAACTTTTGACTAAAGAATAATATATCACTGACCATGAAATCATATTCATCAACTTCAGAATCTGATCCACCAATTTCTATATCACGAAAGTCTTCATCCATATCATCGTCTATATCTTCCATTTCATATTCTTCTGCCATATATTCAGCATCTTCCACTTGAAGATTGGACATTCCCCAAGCAGAATTATGCCTTCACCAACACAAATATTTAAGCAAAATGATATAGATAATTAGAGTCACTTCACATTTAACTACAAACTTGCAGCAGAAAATTATAGCAACACTACAAGTAGCCATTACCAATGGATCCCTTATCAGGAATAGGTTCAACAAAAAAAAAAATAATAATAATAATAATTATTCTGATTCATACCGGTGCTACTTCCTATTATTTTCTTCTAAATGTTTTTCTCCGAGGCTCTATCAGCAACTTCCACAGACCATGGCGAATGGGAGGAGGACACTCGGGGTTGTCGTTGTCACTGTGTTACTTGCCATTATGTGAAATCATAATCTTCAGTACTTAACTAACGAACGAGAAATGACAAAATCATGAAATAAACATGAGTACCATCAAAATAATACTCAAGCTCATAATGCAAAAGATTAGGGTCTGAACATGATACAGAAATGATACACCTAATGACAAAAACCTTGAAATTAAATGAAAAATCTAAAGTCAGCCGTCTGTCCAGCTTAAACACAATATCTTTGTTGTTTCAAGGCACCAAAATACAATATAGGGATCCTTAAATCAATGGCCTACATTTGGTTACAAAATAAAATAATAATAATAATAATAATAAAAAGCATACTAATTATGTGGACAGGCGGCAAATAGTGTAAATAATGCCAAGTTCAAGAACAACACTGGTCTATATGCATGCTACAGCAGGGGCAAATAGTAAAATCATCTTTCAACGCCCACCCCGGCACCCCTTCTCTTTCTCTCTCCTTTCCCTTCCCTTTCTCCTGCAAAAGAAAAAGCTTCCAACATGTGTGCATCCATGGCTATTCTGTGGTGTAATTGGCTGGAGCGGAAGAGGATTTTTTCTGCGTCTGGAAAAACAGTTGATAATGTTTGGGATCACGTTGTTTATTTGGCATCACTTTGGGCAAAGGCAATCGGGGTCTTCAAGGGTGTTCCCCTTACACTTGTCCAGTTATAGTGGCGGGATTTGTAGATATGTTATTGCTTTCCATTGAGGACTTCTTGTCCTCCACCTTTTTGTATTCTTTCATTGATTCATTAATAAAAAAATTGCTTATCTAAAAAAAAAAAGGCTTCCAACATGTAAAATTATCCTCAGCCTTTTGGGTTCACAAAGCCCCAATTTGTTACCATAATATTTCAAGGCTTTTCTTCTTAAGGTTTTTTCTAATTTTTGTCTTTATCTATCAAAAAAGTCTTTCGATTTTCTCTTGCCACTCAAATTTTCTCTTGCCACCAGCAAGAGAGATAGATGGTGGCGGATAAGGCCACAGCTAGGGTTGCACAGGGAACGAGAGATAGATCAAGTATAGAAAGCTGAGGACAGGGGAGCGCGCAAGGTGAAGGAACCTAACATGTGTTGGCTTAAGCTTGAAGCCAATATTAAAGAGGATAAGGAAGAGTATATTTAGGAGATAAGCTAAATATACATTTAGAATTAGGAGTTATCTAATTATGTAGTTTTCCTTTTAGGAATCGGATTCCTTTTAGGAATCGAATTCACCTCCTTTCTTTGTATATATAGAGATGCTGGTATGTAGCATCATAATCAATTTGTGAGAGATAAAAGAGAGCTTAAGTTTTGAGAGAGTTTCTTAAGCAATAAAGAGAATAATTCTTTGATCTTTGTTTCTCTTAAAACATCATATTGGTATCAGAGCTTGCGTAAATCAAGAGATACAAGATGAGCGGTGATGAGAAGAAACCATCAACGTCCTGAAGAAGGAAGGAGGAGCTTCCTCAATCAAATGTCCGATGCTCAATTCCAGTAATTATACTGTTTGGGCAATTAGGATGAAGACCTTGCTTAAAGTGAATAAGGTATGGGAGGCCATTGAAAAAGGAGAAGACGATGGAGACAGAAACGACTTAGCAACAGCACTGTTGTTCGAATCAATTCCGGAAGCTCTCATTCTGCAGGTCGGAAAACTAGAAACTGCAAAGAAAGTATGGGACGCTATAAAACTACGAAACGTTGGAGCAGATCGTGTCAAAGAAGCGAGACTACAGACGTTAATGGCTGAGTTCGATCGACTTAGGATGAAAGAAACAGAGAAAATTGATGAATTCGTTGGTAAACTAACCGAAATAACGTCAAGAGCAGCAGCGTTAGGAGAAGAAATAGAAATTCCCAAAATAGTTTAGAAATTTCTTAAAAGCCTTCCTCGAAAGAAATATATTCACATGGTAGCTTCACTTGAGCAATTACTGGATCTTAAGAAAACTCATTTTGAAGATATTATAGGGCGTATTAAAGCATATGAAGAACGTATTGCTGAATCAACCAACTCGTGTTTTTGATGGAGAAAATCGAAGTAGAGGACGTGGTTTTTATAGAGGAGGAGGACGAAGTTA
The DNA here is from genome assembly GCA_038025085.1 of Tetragonia tetragonoides. Lineage (NCBI taxonomy): Eukaryota > Viridiplantae > Streptophyta > Magnoliopsida > Caryophyllales > Aizoaceae > Tetragonia > Tetragonia tetragonoides. The sequence goes on from CM076153.1 coordinate 99,757, forward strand.
CAGAGGTAGAGGACGCGGAGGACGTTGTAACGGAACTAAAGATTTGTCCAAAATCGAATGTTTCCGATGTGATAAGTTTGGACACTTCGCATCGAGTTGTCCAGATCGCTTACTCAAGTTACAGGAAGCTCAAGAATTTAATAACTCAGACACACAGGAAGCAGATGAACTTATGATGCATGAGGTTGTAGAAACAAATGAAACAGTGCTGCTTAATGAGAAAAACGTAAAACCAAAGGATTTCGAAACTTCTGCAGATGGAGAAAACGTCTGGTATTTGGATAACGGGGCTAGTAATCATATGACAGGAAATCGAGATTTCTTCCAATTCATTAATACATCCATCACAGGGAAGGTCAGATTTGGGGATGATTCTTGAGTAGACATAAAAGGGAAAGGTTCAATTATGTTTGTCAATAAGAATGGAAAGAAGAGAGTTTTGACCAATGTCTACTTCATCCCGGAACTAAAAAGTAACATTATCAGCCTTGGACAGGCTACGGAATCAGGCTGCAAAGTTAGGATGAAGGAAGATTATCTTACTTTACACGACAAAGAAGGAAACTTGATCACAAGAGCTAGCAGATCGAAGAATCGACTATACAAAGTGATCTTAGAAAGTATTGATACAAGGTGCTTTCAACTCATAACCACAAGTGATTCAAGCAAATGGCATGCTAGATTAGGACATATTGGAGTAGAATCAATGAAATCAATGGTAAAGAAGGAACTAGTGGTCGGGATCCCTGAAATCGTAATTGGAAAAGAAATATGTACTTCGTGTCTGCTGGGAAAACAAACGAGAGGATCATTCCCACAAGTTGCCAAATATCGTGCTTCTCAAGTGCTTGAACTTATACATGGAGATCTTTGTGGACCTATTACACCTCCTACACCGGCGAGAAACAGATATATATTTGTTTTAATAGATGACTATTCCCGCTATATGTGGACAATCCTATTAAAGGAAAAGGGAGAAGCATTCGACAAGTTCAGAAACTCCAAGACACTAGTCGAACAAGAGACTGGAGCTGCTATCAAATGTTTTCGTACAGATAGAGGTGGTGAGTTTACATCTTTAGAATTTCAGAATTTCTGTGAAAAATCTGGGGTAAAAAGGCACTTAACAGCTCCATATTCACCTCAACAAAATGGAGTGGTAGAGAGGCGAAATAGGACATTGTTGGAGATGACAAGAAGCACTCTAAAACACATGAACATACCAAATTACTTGTGGGGAGAAGCGGTGAGACACTCCACCTATCTAATCAATCGAGTTGCATCAAGAGCTTTAGCAAATCAAACTCCATATGAAGCGTTTAAGAAGAGGAAGCCTAATGTTAAGCATTTGAGAATTTTTGGATGTATCGGTTTTGCTAAAACAGAAGCACAGCATCTTACAAAACTAGATGATAGATCAAAGAAGTTAGTACACCTTGGAACCGAACCAGGAACAAAGGCATACAGGATGTTTGATCCAACTAATCAGAAGATAATCGTTAGTCGTGATGTTGTGTTTGATGAGTCAAGAGGCTGGGATTGGAATCAACAGAATAAAACAACCAACGAAACCGAAGATTTTAGTATAGAACTTGGAGAATTCGGTAATCACGGAGTCGATATCAGTACCCATGCAGAAAATAATTCTGTTTTATCGAACTCAGATTTTGGAAGGTCGGGTTTGACAGCAGCGGAAAACAGAGGAAATACAGAGCACAACAATAATGAAGGCAACATCCAAAATCCAGATAAATATTACATTACCATTGAAACAGATAACGAAGAAGATGATGAAGCTACAAAAGAAAATCAAGATCATCTGATTCCAAGAAGAACACAACGATTAAGCGTTAAACCAAGTTACCTCAATGACTACGTAATGATGGCAGAAGAAGAAGGTGAGTATCCATCGCTATGCTTAAATGAAGAACCACGTAACTTCTCTGAAGCTAAAGAATCGAAGGCTTGGCTGATAGCATGCGAAGATGAAATCCGATCAATAACAAAGAACCAAACCTGGAACCTCGAAGATGCCCCGCTAGGAATTAAACCAATTGGTTTAAAATGGGTGTTCAAACTAAAGAGAAACTCAGATGGTAGCATCAACAAATACAAAGCAAGACTCGTCGCCAAGGGATATGTGCAAAAACATGGAATAGATTATGAGGAAGTATTTGCGCCTGTGGCTCGAATTGAGACAATTCGCCTTCTTATTAATCTTGCAGCTTCTAATGGATGGGAAATACATCATCTTGATGTCAAAACAGCATTCCTTCATGGAGAACTAAAGGAGACAGTTTATGTTACACAACCGGAAGGTTTCGAAGTAAAAGGATGCAAAGGCAAAGTTTACAAACTCAAGAAAGCATTGTATGGATTAAAACAAGCTCCAAGAGCTTGGAATGACAAGTTAAATCAAATACTTCGAGATCTTCAGTTTAAAAGGTGTTCCAAAGAACCATCAGTTTATCGAAGAGAAGGAAAGCAAGAAATCCTGCTTGTTGCAGTATATGTTGATGACTTATTTGTTACGGGATCGAGCTTGGAGGTTATCATTGAGTTCAAGAAAGAGATGGAATCCAAATTTGAGATGAGCGACCTCGGCAAGTTATCTTTCTATTTAGGAATGGAGATATGTCAAGACAAGGAAGGAATTACGGTAAAACAAAAACGCTATGCGTTAAAAATCTTAGAAGAAGCTGGAATGAAGGAATGCAACTTGATGCATACACCTATGGAAGCTGGAATTAAACTATCTAAAGGGCTAGAAGAAAAGGATATTGATGCGACAAGTTATAGAAAGATCATTGGGTGTCTTCGTTATTTACTTCACACAAGACCAGATTTATCTTATTGTGTAGGAGTACTAAGTCGTTATATGCAAAAACCGATGCAATCCCATGGAGTAGCATTGGAGCGATGTCTAAGGTATTTACGAGGTACTGTTGATTTCGGATTGGAGTTTAAACAAGCTGGATCAGAAGCAACAAGTCTAGTTGGTTATAGTGATAGTAGCCATAATGTGGATCCGGACGATGGAAAAAGCACCACAGGACATGTGTTTTATCTTGGCGGAAGTCCAATATCTTGGTGTTCACAAAAGCAAGAAACTGTAGCGTTATCATCTTGCGAAGCTGAATTTATGGCGGGCACAGAGGCAGCAAAACAAGCTATTTGGCTTCAAGATTTACTTGGTGAAATCACTGGAAAGATATGTAAAAGGGTTATCATTCGAATTGATAATCAATCTGCAATCGCTCTACTAAAAACCCGGTTTTTCATGGTAGAAGCAAACACATACATACGAGGTATCATTTTATCAAAGAATGTGTTGAGAAAGGATTAATAGAAGTAGAACATGTTCCGGGAAATGAGCAAAAGGCAGACATTCTAACAAAGACTCTTGGAAGACTCAAATTCAAGGAGATGAGGGACCTTATGGGTATGAAGGATTTAGCTTGAGAATGACTTCAAGCTTAGGAGGGTGAATGTTGGCTTAAGCTTGAAGCCAATATTAAAGAGGATAAGGAAGAGTATATTTAGGAGATAAGCTAAATATACATTTAGAATTAGGAGTTATCTAATTATGTAGTTTTCCTTTTAGGAATCGGATTCCTTTTAGGAATCGGATTCCTTTTAGGAATCGGATTCACCTCCTTTCTTTGTATATATAGAGATGCTGGTATGTAGCATCATAATCAATTTGTGAGAGATAAAAGAGAGCTTAAGTTTTGAGAGACTTTCTTAAGCAATAAAGAGAGTAATTCTTTGATCTTTGTTTCTCTTAAAACATCAACATGATCCAGACCTGTCCTATTCCTCATCAGCCATTGCCCCAGAACTTGCATTGCCATCTCCCCTTACGTGAGGGACTCAAAGACAAACTTAAGTCAGCAAGGTGCTCTAGTAAGTAGTAACTCATCTAAAAGCAACCTTGGGTTCTTCATAGCAAGCAAGCAACCACTTGGCAACTGAATCACGATTGTTGAGCAGCATGAATATTGACCTTTACGATACGATGGTCCACTAGATGAACCTTGACAATGGTTATAGACCTTATTCATATTTGTTGTTGAAGACGAAATATTTGCTCTTATACCAAGCAAAGAAGCATAACCTCATTAGGCAGGCTTGAAGCACATCACATGTTCATCAAATCTACCTCTCCGCCCTCTGGTGTTGCTATAAACCTTTGAATCTAGATTTTGCCATCATAGCAAAATTAATTCTATTAACCCCGATACGAACCAAACCTAGTTTTAGTTTTAGTTTTAGTATTAGAGTAAGTTTAATTGGTCCAAGTTTCATGTCAATAATCAAAGAGATATATATTTACAGTTCTCCATTTTGCATCAACAAACTAACACACAAAAGTAGGTAAGAAACCTAATAAGAATCATTGTAAAAATCGAAGTAAAGATGTAGAAAGGGGAAGGGAGATTCAATCGCACCTCTCGCTCCTGAGTCCTGATGGTGTCGTGTCAAAAATTTAATATTCCGGCGATAATAGGAGAGAGAAAGCGAGCCAACGTATGCAAATTGAGAATAGACGTCGACGGAAGAGGGAAGGAAGCAGTGGTGGACCTGGTGGTGCTACTTTTTGTTTTGTTGACGTGAGAAAACAAGGCGTGATGGACTTTTACTGGGTTACTAACTTTGAAGAGAGAGAGGAAGCAAGCAAGGGTTTATTTTCCAAATCAATCAATTTGGTGACATTCAATTATTTTTCGGGTACCAACATGTTCTTTTAATGGAGTTGCAGTTATTACAATGAACTCATAGATCGGTAGTAATGAAATTTACTATATTTAAATATATAATTGATTACATTGATTGGATAAGCTTTAATAAGTGAAAAGAAATAAGTTGAAAAAAATACACCCTAAGTCTTAATTGCGTAAGATCTTCCCATTAATTGGGTAAGATCCTCCCACCGAGTCTTGTGATTACATGTTCCTCTAGCCTCCACCACCAAGAGTATCATTTTCAGGCCGAGAAAGATCATTTTTTCCCAGTATTTTAGAACAATAAGATTTAGGTATCGTGTCTGCTCATGTATAGTATATATTTTGTCATAATGAACTACTCTGTGCTTGCAGTGATCATAGGGAACTATTGTCCTTGTCAAGTTTGAAACAAAGTCAGCAATTCTACTATCTGTATTAGTAGGCATCCACTTCTTCAGTCTTCACTGCCTCCGTCAAGACTCAAGAACTCCCCATTTTTTTAAAATGAAAACGATAATTTGTCTTGTCAAAAAAAGAAAAAGATAATTTGGTGGGCCTTTCTCATTTGCCTTTTGCTAAAACAAAGAATTAATAGGTGATTTACTATTCTTAGGGCATGTTCTCTTCACCTTCTTTTTACTAAACTTATCTGCACAATCCTAAACTGAACTTAAATTTACTGAACTGAACTGAATTTTCCTGAAACTAAACTTTTCCTAAACTGAACTTATTTTTACTGAACTAAATTGAAGTTTACTGGACTGAACTGAATTTTGCTAAATACTTCAGGGATAAGTTGAAGAGAACAGGCCCTTAGTGTCTCGGAGTAGCAAGTTAAGAAATAACTTTGTTAAAACATTATCAAGCATATCCTACGAAACTTGTCAACAGTTATGTTAGAAACTATATACAATTGAAGTTAGCTTTATATGTTCTTTGGTCCACAGAAAGAGAGGGGGGGTTCTATATAAGGATTTGGAAAACATTTGGTGAAAAGTGGTTTAGCCTCTATGTACTTTTCCTCGATCACACTTTTAGGATCTCCGGACTCAACATCTGCAGATTGAGCTGTGAGAACTGACAAACTTCCATAAACTCAACAGAACCACTTCCTGCGCTGCAACCAGAATTTTTTTTAAGTGTCAACGAACTCCAACTAGAAAACGCAGAAAGTATATACTTCGGGTACTAATAGATACTCCGTAGAAAGGAAGAAACAAATATTCAATATACATTTATGATTTGGAGTCACAAGTCAAGAACATATCAGGCTCTGCCACTTTAGCATAAAACACGCCCAGCAGTGACATTCAATTCCTCCTATGTCCCCTAAGACGCTGGTGCTTTAGACATCAACCTCCCTTTTAGCAAAGATGTTTCAGCCAAACAAGATCAAGTTGTAACAACACAAACCATGCAAGAACAGGAGCGAGAAACCTCAAAACTTTCCTCTAAGACTGCAGGACCTTCCAGATCAAATATACTGAGTTTTCTTAGGTCACAACAAATGACCATTGATACTTAAACCCAAGGGTATGCCCAAAAAAGTTAGCCTTTTTCCCCAGGCACAAGGTTCATATATCAACTCAAATCACAAGACATATTTTCTCCCTTCCTAGTTCCTATATCCTGCTAAGACTGTAGAGGCTGCATCACATCATAACAACAAAATTAAAGGTAAAATAGAACTCAATCACTTGCAGTCAGCTCCAAGAGCAGTTCTGAGATATCTCTTACTCAATAAATCACAAAGAAGATAAACAGTAAGCAAACAGCTAAAGAGTTCGTGAGGGGCTATGCAAGACATCTGTATGTGAGAGAGCCCATCTTTATTCAGCTCCCATCCTTGCATTCATGGTTGAAATGATACAAAACCATTTTTACCAGCCAAGACTTTCTGCAACTAAAATATCAAGTCACGATTCTTATTAAGTGGACTCCTGTGCCAATTCAGAAGTGTGCTCTAACTCAGGGTCCTTAGCAGTTCTTAAGAGTGAAAACTACTTACCAAACAGCAATGACAAAGAAAAAGCTACAGTAACTCTAGATCCACCTTGTAAAAACCTTTCCCGAGTAACCCTGAGGGGGCAGCTCAGCTGGTAAGACCTCTGAGAAGAAGTATTCCAGAGGTCCAAGGTCCAAGTTCCCTCAGGGCCACTGGAGGTTTTCCTGGTCGGTAACTTCAGGAGCTAGGGGATTAGTCAAGCTAAGCTTAGACACCCATGTTATCTGAAAAATGTTTCCCGAGTAATTGGAAAACACCCACACCTTTCTTAGTCTCTTCTTAGCAAGTACAATGGACATCAGTACTCTTTTCAAAAAATTCACAGCACGATCTAGAGATTGGTATCCAGAAAGCAAGTAAAGAAGTAGTACAGTATCAAAAAATCACTGTTCCATTTGTTGGGAGGAATTTAAAATTGATAATCATGCTCAGCTGACTTACATGACATTTGGAAAGCTGTAGATTTTCTATATATTCGGTTATCTCAAGTTGCTTCATCACAGTAGCATGTAACACCTACAAGAAACACAAGTTTTTAACCACGTCAATATAGTTGCATCAATATATTATTCCTTCAATATGCCAAGGAAAGGAAAAAAAAAATAGCTTACTCTCTTTGTTTTCTCAAGGTCACACTCGATACACTTTATCCTATCCAGAGATTCGTGAAGCAATTGCTCCTTTTCTGGAGGGATAGTAGCAGGTCTACTGCTAAGCTCTTCACATAACTTCTCTATTCTGTGGAGACGTTCTAGACATGGAGGGAAATGGCCTTGTTCGTTTGCATTTCCACTGGTACGTGGTTCTCCATATTGCGGTCAGCTAAATTAGATGGACATACGTTGTTTCTCCTTGGCCAAAACCAAAAGGGAACAAGCCGGAGAAAAGCAATGATTCTCACAGCCAAAGACATCAGAAGTTTTGCCACTAACTGAATGTACATGTTATCAACTCTACCTCCAAATATGCAGAGCCGTTGAATGAAGTACCTGCAGAAGGTGATTTATTGGATAAGACAATATGCATATTGTCCCAACCAATATATTTGACCCAGGATAAACTGATATAGGAGAAGAATATTTTGAGTAATACCTTGTGAACCTACTAATCTTGATCTGAATTTCCATTATCATTTACCCAGAAAGATGAATCATCAAGTTTTCTCACCCCCTCACCTTCGAGGGCTTTGTTACTCGCACAAAAATGGTCACTGCAACTGTAGTAAGCAATTTTTTCTCCCATTTTTGTCTGCTAAGTTTTCAAGAACATAAAAGCATCAGCATAATAAAGTATGGCAATTCTGTGGCCAAAAGGCAGATCCTTCTGGCCTATACCAACGACAAGTAAATAAAAGGTTATTGATTCGTTTTGTATTGTGCAATTTAAAAATAAATAAGAAAAAAATCTAATGAACACTGTAAACAAGAATCTATAGTCAGATTTTGGAACGCACATCTTCATGAAGAGGTGTCAGAAGGGAAAATGCTGAGCTCCTCCTTTCTGTAGGCGAACAGGGATCATCAATGTCAGAACCTGATTCGTTTGCTGCTGTACAGTTGCTTCTCCCCTGGAACCAATAAACACATCACATTCTAGAGCGCTGCCAAAGGATAAATAAATGTTGGGTTGAATAAGTAGTTTTGGACCTGCCTTTAGTGGTATTATCTGTACATAACAGTCAAATTTCTGATCCTTTGATACTCTGGTTATTTGCCTCACAAGAGTTGCCTCCGCATTATGTACAAGCTGTAAGAGAGAATTGAGAATTGAGTTGCATTCTAAGTTCGTAAACAACAATATTAGAGATCACTGATCAAGCCACATACTTTCATAATTTCTGGATCATTCCAGGGCCCTTTATTAGACCTAAGGCACCCTCTATCGACAGAGCACGTGCATGAACCACCCAAGAAATCGGGTAGCTGGCTGAAAACACAAGGAAGGAAAATTGGAAGCAAACTTGAGAAGCTAAGTAGAATAAACAGGGGGTACCTCAAAGAGAAACACCAACACATAGAGCTACACAAACCTCGAATCAATAACTTCCAATAATTTAGGGAGTGACTTTAGATCTAGAACCTGTGTTAGTTGACAAGTTTATATCCCATAAGTACATACTTTGTCAGAAGATGCAAAAATCTAAAAAATCAAGCCCTTACGTGTATCTTTGCAATGGTATTTGCATCAAGAAATTTCTGGGCAGCAGGCCACAACATTTTCTTAAAGGCAGGGCCAGCATTGACGATGTACATTCGATGTAGCGTCTGCATGAACATCGAGGAAAAACTTCAAAAAAACTGTGACACTGGCAATATGCTCAAACAAAGAGAAAGACTTGTACCTCTGGGTAGTAACTATTGTCTATTTTGGACATAGCAGCAAGAAGATTTCCAGCAGTCTTCGTAAAATTCTTTATGCCCTGCATCATATTACGAACTATTTAGTATATCCACTTAAGTCAGGTAAAGAAAGAGAGGCTCTTTCCTTTTGACCCTTGATCTAAGGCATGACGAGCATTGTAACTTCACAATAAGAAGTCCCGACAGTTAGCTTAACCATTTTGATTTAGTGGAGAGGTGAATAAAGGGAGGTAGATTATTGTATTTTTTTCGCCCAGTTTGGATTGGTTCAAACCACCACGTCAAGAAATTATGAAAGGAAAAAGGTTTCCATTGAGAATCTCCTTGTCACTGTCTAAGCTTGGGTGACAAAACAGTTATCTAATGAAGTGAACATACCAGCCCTTGGACATCCAGGATTGTCGGGGTCGAGCAAATCCTTCTCTTTGCCGCAATGGAACATGCAGGGAATTTTTCTAGTAAAGCCCTCTCAAATTCCTGGACATGGTAGTTTAAGTAGCGGTCGATAGTGGTGATGCGCATGAGCTTGCTAGGGTAGGCTTTTCCTAGTCTCTCAATGTACACTGGCCTCCCTTCCTTGTCAACTCCATGGTAACCCTGAGGGTAATACTGCAAGACTTCTTCAAGCTCTCCGAATTCAAAAATCCTACATCATTAAACATGATACAGAGTCAGAAATGTATCACGACTGTAAACAGCAATATATAGCATCTTAGATCATTCATTGACTCAAATTGGAGAAACCAACAGACTTCTAAATCTATCCCTACCACCCCCGCACGGACACACACATACAGTTAGAAAGGAAGAAAGGGGGGGGGGGGGGGACACCTAATCCTGTTAGGCTGTTACCTCTAATATGGTGTCTGTTCCAAATTCTTTTCTCCAGTTGAGCATTTCTTCCCACATTTGAATTGTCTTCTCGATATTGAAATCTCTTGCCTTTAGAAACCTACAGAAAGATGATTGGTGAATTAATTTATTGAATCGCCTAAAAATAGATGAGTGAAGAAAGTGTTCAGGTGTCATGTCAAAAACTTGACTGAAATGCATATAATTGATACATGAGGAGAGCAGCGAACCACCAAACTAGACCCGCTAACAGTATCCCCCCATACTTGTGGTTGTGGTATCTCATTAGGTAATGTACCTGACATATTCATCCGTTCCTGAAAGTTGGGAGGTTGGGCCAAAAGGCTTCACAAAGCAGGAGAGAGATTCAAGAGATTAACAAGGAGCGAGAGCCATACTATCCCATCCTACTCTGCAATACAATGGAATATAGTGAGCCCTAATTTAATTGGATGGCACAGTACGTGGGACCCATGCACGAATAGTTAAGTTAAAAGACATTACTGATGCCAGAAACACTAATAATTATAAGCCCAGTTTTATCAAACATGAAGAAGAAGAAGAAGAAGAAGAAGAAGACTGAAAGCATTGGCTTGAATTTAATGAAGAAATTGTTACAGAGAAAGAATCACCCCCCCCCCACACCATTGGAATATGAACAAATAATACTAATAAATAAAGTCCCACAATAACGTCTCCATACATCAATCCCATTCAAGTATCGACAATGTGGATCGATAAAGGTCACCAGATCCATCCCCTTTAATTATTATTAATTAATTAATTGTAAATTGTAATAAAGAAGAAAAAAAAACTCTTGAATTCATCAAGAAATATCTCTGAACCCAATTACCCAACCCGTGATAATGATAAGTGTTGGAAATATAGATATTGATCAATAACAAAATAATATAGAAAGGATAGAGTAAATAACTTATCAAATAATCGTTGTGTCGTGGTATGAGGGCCACCGCCTTGAAAGCGATTTTCGGCACGACTTTGGAGCAAATCGTCTCCGCCGGTCGCTCCCCAAGGTTAACACAACAACCCCCAAACAAGTGCACTCATGGATGGAAGTTTGGAACTAACACAAATACAATTGCCCGGAAACTAATTACACTTGGGGATATGAGGAGAAGTGTCTTGCTTCACATTTCTCTCTATCTCATACTTTAGTTGGAGATGAACACCCTATATAAGTGGAAAACGTAACCGCCCACCACCCATTAAAGTAGCTTTAATGGGCTTATTAGTGGCACATTATGGGGTATGAATTACCCGCAATAAATCAGAAGCGGTTACATATTCCCCCATTAACTTTGGTGCCATTATTCCAACAATCCCCCACAAATGGCAACAAAGGCCAAGTGACTTAATTTCTGGACAAAGGAAAAGGTAGAACACTTAAGTACCAATGTCCGAAGGATTGAATTGATACGTAGTGAAGTGAGCGATTGACCGGGCTAATTCAAAGAGTGAAGTACTCTTGAACTCAATGAATTAAATGTGGTTAATCGAGACCCCCACAACACATATTATACCTTAATTTTGTGCAAATTCCGCGATAGAAAAATATTAACGCAATTATCTAGGCCAAGTGCACACCTTGGGTCTCACGAGTGCTCTAGAAAGATAGCCCAAAATCTTTCATAAAATGCGGCCAAACCTTTACACTCACGTAGGTGATTCTACACGTCCATCAAAACCAAGTCTACCCAACTCACATATGGGTTTGACCATATAAACAACTGAACTAAGAAATCATTAAGAGCATATGATGCTCAACCTCTCATATATCAACGGTGAATCCATCAAGTCCGTCTCAATTAGGACCACCCAAAAAATAGGGATATGGAATCATTAAGAGCTAGAAGCTCAACCTCACAACAAGCGGTGAATCCATCAAGTCCGTCTCATAAGGACCACCATATAAAGGCTATGGATTCATTAAGAGCATGTGCTCAACCTCACAATAGCACCAAGAACGCCATAGGGATGGGAAAAGATGGTGTACATTAAGTAATCTCATAGCTTCGTTTGACCACATTGAACCAATGAAGGTTGGGTATCCACCATGATTTCCTCAATCTAAGGGCTTTAAGCCTCATCCCCCTCGACGATTCAATAATAAAGCTTAAACCAATCTTTCTTTAATTTATATTGTTACTTGACGACAGTTTGTCTATTGCAAATGCGTCATCTCTTGCCATGACACCCTAATTTTAACAAATCACAATTAAAAGAAATTGGCACACTAAACTTTATCAAAATGTATATCAACATGTCTCTCAAGTCTCAACCAACTTCTTGAGCTGCCCACTCAAGAATAGTTAATTATAACATGTTATATACAAGTCAGATTTTAGAGACAACACCCACAACAAGGAAAATACATACTCATTTGTACAAGTATATATTATTAACTTGTCACATACATATTTGCATCAATATACCCATCAAACACGACATAGATGACTATCAAAGTGCAAACACAACTTTATAGCATATTAATTCAATAACTCTAGCATACACAAAATATAGAATATTTAGAACGAACCTTTTTTATTCTTATATGATATATGCTATCATGAGTTCCTCGCATTGAGAATATGGAAAATAATGACCTCTTTCAATATATGATAACTCCATATATAAATAATACTCGTATGGTTTTATCTACCATAAACATATAGTGCCAAAGATAGCTTATTCTTTGCACATGACACATAAGCTATACAATAATAATAAATGATTTCACTCAAATCATCATCTTAATTCTCAAGATATCTCTAGAACTATATGCAACATTTTACGAGCATAATATATACATAGACGTTCACATCTCTTAGGTCTCAAAAGCTACAACTTACAAAGATTACGGTAAACTAATTTTAATTAGTTACCCCTACCCCCACATTCTCAAAGATTCAGGTTCGATCACACTATATTGAGAATACTAATAATATTTATAGCAAAATAATTATACAACTTTTCCCACATATTCTCAATATACCATAATTTATATTCATGATCATCACCACTTTAATTGCAATTTCTTTAATAGAAATATGAGATACAAAATATCAATATATCACAAATGATAATATTAAAGAACTTAAAAAATGTGAATTTTGTAGCATGTAAACTACAAACAACATCCACTTATTTACACAATGTTTCTAAATAATTTTTAGAAATTATTAATACAACTCAAAAAAACCCGTAACGGTTTTTATATCAATGGAACAACATTTAATCACAATAAATGAGGCTCAATAAATACTCTTGGAAAGTAAAAGGTTGAAAAGTCACACAAAAATACAACATCAGCAGTGTCCCAAAAGCTCTCTAAATAGCAAGTTTAGAAATATCCATGGCCAGCATTCTGGTTTTTCCTTACCATACCACATTCTACATGCTAGATATTCATATGGCCTCTTAAAATTGTAATATAAGGTGGGTATATATAACCCACAAAAATGGCATGAGTTCCCAGTAGTGATTATACTATCATAGCAATGTCTCAATTTATAATTTTAAAAACTGCAATTGTATTCGTCATATATGCTAATCATCATATATCACAACGAAACTTCCTACCGTTACACATATACACCTCTAGTCCATAATTCCATACTCGTAAAATAATAAAAACTTATGGCCTGAGTTTCAGCATAGTCAAACTGACAAAGAATCATAAAAATCAAAAACCAATATTCTTGTAATAATCTCATTTAAGGACAAAGTCTCAAATGCCAACTATTAATAATTAATTAGATTCATTCGGTGAATGAATCAACATATGAGCCTACTGTAGTGATTAAGGCAAATAAGGGTTCCACTTTCACCTATGTCGTAATATGTAAACTGATCAATTAGTATGTAGCCACCAATTACAAGAACTGGATAGTGAAAGAGTATAATAAATCACAAAAAGATTCTGAGATTACTGATTCCAAATGATAAAACTTGGCAGGGACCTGCAACAAATCACATAGCTATCAAATATAACTATCTATCATTCTACCAAGGCACACAAACTCATACATGTTGAATATAATTCCACTACTCAAGAAGACCGCTATTTAAATTCGCAAGGGTCTAATATTCAACAATTAATCAATACCAAAATAAAATCGCTTTCAAATTGTTGGAAATATAGATATTGATCAATAACAAAATAATATAGAAAGGATAGAGTAAATAACTTATCAAATAATCGTTGCGTCGTGGTATGAGGGCCACTGCCTTGAAAGCGATTTTCGGCACGACTTTGGTGCAAATCGTCTCCGTCGGTCGCTCCCAAATGTTAACACAACAATCCCCAAACAAGTGCACTCATGGATGGAGGTTTGGAACTAACACAAATACAATTGCCCAAAAACTAATCATACATGGGGATATAAGGAGAAGTGTCTTGCTTCACATTTCTCTCTATCTCATACTTTAGTTGGAGATGAACACCCTATATAAGTGGAAAACGTAACCGCCCACCACCCATTAAAGTAGCTTTAATGGGCTTATTAGTGGCACATTATGGAGTATGAATTAGCGGTTACATATTCCCCCATTAACTTTGGTGCCATTATTCCAACAATAAGAAGCAAAATTTCATAGAAAAAAAATAACTTGAAGAGAATGTAGGTACATACCTGATGAAATAAACCTAGGTGGGAGTTGGATCCATGTTGCGTTTGATCAATTTGAATGGAGCTTTTGGGATTTTCCTTCAATTTAAGACCCCAAATAAGAATCAGAAATGTATTCTTATACTCTATATAAGAAAATAAAAATGGGAAAATGTTTTGAAAATGAGAAGAGAAATCTGGGAGAGAGATAGAGAGAGGGTTTTGGATTGGTAAGGTTTTTCTACGGGAGGGAGGAAGAAGAGCGGGGAAGGAACAACTCGTGGGTAATATTTCTCCCTCGGCTCCTCCCCAAAAATAAAACAAAAAGGAAAGAATGGAGTTCCTTCCAGCGCCTATTTGCTTCGTTTAGTTGGCATCGCAACGCAACTCGCCAAAATGCTCTTCTTGTTTACCTTTACGTGTCGCTCTGAGCGGTAAGTTTTAGTCTCGTTAAGGCTGAAACACGAAAAGGAAAAAAGTATAGAATAAATAAATATTTTGAGCAGAGCAACAGCAACAGCAAGCATTAAAAGCTACGTTCCCATGAGCACAAGTAGAACCGGTACCGACAGCTACCTAGAAGGCCGAGTTAAATCTGTCATACGTATTAAAGATTTTTTTTTCCTTCTTTTTAACAAGGAATTTCCTACTATTTATTTCCCTTGCATCTCCCTTTGTTTAGGTTTGACACAATATTTAGTCAAAGAATGCTGTTATAATGACACAAAATCATGGATTATTAATACACCATGGGTTTCATATTCCACAAGGAAGTTGTTGGGAGGATTATATTGTACTGTACATCAGAATCTGGTGGATGATCTCGCGTGTATAATTGGAAAATTTGATGAAAAATTAGAAAACGAAGAGAGAAAAACATGGCTGTAAATAGAATTTAATTGAATCGAGTAGCGAAAAATAAAAGAATTTAATTGAATGAGAATGAGAGTATAAAAGGAGTAGAATAGTAGATAATCAATGGTTGATGGGTAGTAAAGTTGTTTTGGAGGGATTGAGATTTTTTAGAAGAGATTTGATTTGATGTGGCAGTCATTAGTCAACTTCATTGGCTAGGCTAGCCTTTTCTCTCACCTCTGCTCATCCAATAATGGAATGGCTTTGTTTGGCACGCAGTTGGTAGTTGGTAGCTGGTAGTTGGTTTGGTTAGCTGGTTGTTGTCAACTTGTTGTGCTAGTTGGTTTGACTATTTGATTGTAAAAAGATGTTTGGTAAAGTGAGCTGATTATTGGTAGCTGATTTAGTGTAAAATGACCACTATGGACATGGAGATAACTTTCTATTGTTAACAATAAAAATAATTGATAATTATTATTAGTTATATATATTAATATTAGTTATGAAAATATTAATAATATTTATAAATTTTATTAATATATAATATGTAAAATAATTATATTTATTTGATTAATTATTTAATTTAAATTATTATTAGTTTCTAAGTAAGTATTAATGGTAATAATGATAATAATAATAATAATAATAATAATAATATTATTATTATTATTATTATTATTATTATTATTATTATTATTATTATTATTATTATTATTATTGGGTTAAGATTGTCATTTGACATAATAATCCAACAAGTTGACTCCAAAAGCTACCCTTACCCAAGTTTTTGTAACTCAGATTGTTGGGTCCGAAAAGCCAATGAAAAAACTGGTAACCAAACACCAAATTTTGGATGGTTGGATAGTCAAATATCGAAACAATCCAGATTGTCCAACAAGCTGGCTAAAAACCCACCAACCAAACAAGGTCAATATCCAAACTAGCATGGACTCCCCTTTTCCCAGCAACCTTATTTCTTTGTTCTTTCTATTTACTATATTGATTATGTACTCCGTATTTAGAGGGTATTTGGCCAAGCTTTTTAAAGTGTTTCTAGACATAAGAAATAGAAACTGGGCCAAACACTATTTTTAAAGAAACTCATTTGAATTTCTAAGAAACTAAAAACAATTTCTATGGGCCTAAAAACAGAAGCCCCAATTTGTAGCTTTTTGTACTGTTTCTCGCATGTTGTGGCTTCTTTAGCGAACTCTTTTTTTTTTTTTTTTGAGAATTTCAATTGGTGCCATTTTACTATTAACTTGTCCAACTGGTGCCCTTAACACAGAAAAAAGTCCGGTCCGTGCCCTTTTTGTTTCAAAACATACATTCTGTTCTTATTTATTATTTTCCGTTAAGTAAATTTTATTTTCTCCATTTTACCCTTAATAAAACGCAGATAGAAGGTCATTAAACGACACCACACTCATTCACTCATACACTCCCTCTTTTCTCTCTCCTCTGTCACCTTCATTGTCAGACCTCTCCATTTTCGGATCCACTCAAAACCAAAACAAAATTCCTCAACCTCATCACTCATCACTTCCATACTTTCAATTAATTTAATCAATCGAAACAATCAGGAAACAATCAGAAATTTCGTATTGTTATTAAACTCAAATTCAGTGTTTTCTTGATCTGGGTATGTTAATAATGATATTGATGAATTTTCGATAGTCCAATTCGAAAATTCGCATCCATTTCACGGAGATTACTCTCCACCTGCACCTACACCACCGTCACTTCCACCGTTACCGCCATCGTCGTCGTGTGAAGGTGATTTGAAGGGTTTTGGGTCGTTGGAGAGTGTATGTAAGCTTAATTCTGGGTTTTCTTGATCTGGGTTTCCAATTCACCAGAAGGAAAGAGCAACCACAACAGAGACCTATCATCGCCACTATATGGACCTGTATGAAGGCATAGAGTGCGATTCCAAGCTTTGCCGAAGAATTACCTGACATTGAATGTTTTGATTTATGATAGTGCCTTGGTAAACATTATAACTTAACCACAAGCCGCGATGCTGATTATAATAAAAAAAAATATATATATACTGTAATAAAAAGAAATATTTCACTCGCATAAAATCCAATCCCATTCACCCCTCCGAACTGTTATGAATGCCAGAAGCCCAACGGCAACCTGAAGCATGAGGCATCAGTCAAAGGGGCGAGCAGAAAACTACTGAGGATTTCTGTTTGGCTGCTTCTACTTTTGTTTTTTCTGGTGGAGTAATGGTGACTAAACAAGTTCTTTCTGTTTAAACTCTCACAATTACAGAAAGTATGTATTGTTAGAAACAAGGCTAATGAAGGAACAAACTTATCTGTAACAAAGGCCGTGGCGTGATGAATCACTGCCCTAAAGTCGAATTTGCCCCCACACGTACACTAGGGAATTCCGGCAACCGACCTCTAGGGATACACGGCACCCAATGCTCCGGTGTACTACGGTGCAATGGCTTTGAGAGTAAACTGAACTACTGCCAAACGAAGAGAAGAGCACAGGGAAAAGAAAATGACAGAAGAGAAGAGGAGAGGATCTGTGTGTGTTCACTCTGTCAAGGCTGGAGGTTTCGGTTACTATATAGAAGCCCTTTTGAATCAGTAACTGATGAATGAAGTAAATAGGGAGCTGAGATCGTGGGATTTTATTATGATAGTAATGATAAAACGGTTACTGAATCTGAAGCTGAACGGACTCAAAACGGTCGGAAAAATATTGAGCCGAGAATAAAAGGAGCCCAACACAACCCACACCCTCGCCCGGCCCGACCGACCGGACGGACGGCGGCGGCGGCGCGCGCGCGCGCGTGTGTGGAGGAAGAGTCTTCCCTTGACTCTTAGTTCAAAGACTAAAAGTCCACAACAATATATAAAGTCTCTTCTCTTTCCTTTCTCTACCTATTTGGGACAATTGTGTTTTTGTGAACAAGGCTTTTCAAGGACTTTCTTTGAAGCATACCAAGCTTCATGAAGCTTGTTTGGCTTCATTTCCAACAATCCCCCACATGATTCAAAGAAAGAATGGTAGAAAAAGTTTCATGGCAGTAGGAGGTCGCACGTTACGATACTAATGTCTTGTGGACTTGAATCAGTACCTTGTGCTTACAAGTTTGCCCAACAACCATTTAGGTGGAAAAATTCCTTGAACCTTTCACGGTATTTGTTCAGTACAAACTGCGCACTAGTTTGACCTCAAAATCAGATTTACTCTCGCGAAAACATATATACGTTAGCCCCTTACGTGCCTGGATACTTCTGTGAACGCTCTAGAGAGTCATTAGCCCAAATGCTCTCATAGGGGGCGGGCAATTCCCCCACATTCACATAGGTGAGTTCATCAAGTGTGTACTGTCTCACACCACCTTACAAGGCTATGAACCCATTAAGAGCTAAAATGCTCAACCTCACACACATGACAGTATACGAAAAAATACTACATCATTTTATAGAGGAATGGGGTTTTGTAGTACATGACTGGAGTTGTTTTGTGATTTCGTTTGACCTCATTGAACCTGAATATGTTCCAGGTTGGGTATCCATCACAATTCACTCCCACTGGGCTGAAGCCCCATTCCTAGTGCTGACTCAAGCACTATCTTTCTACAAAGGCCTTTGGTGAGAGGATCTGCAAGATTCCTCTCTGACTTTACATACTCAAGTGATATCACATTATCTCTGATCAGATTCTTAACAATTTCATGCCGAAGTCGTATATGCCTTCTCTTTCCGTTGTAAGAATGGTTGCGGGCTACACTTATGGCCGCTTGACAATCACAGTGCATGGAAACGGATGGAGTCGGTCTCCCCCACAATGGAATATCAGCAAGTAGGCTTCTTAGCCATACAGCTTCATGGCCTGCCATCTCCAAAGCAATAAACTCAGATTCCATTGTCGATTTAGCAATACAAGTTTGTTTGGAGGATCTCCAAGATATAGCAGCACTAGCAAGAGTAAAAACATAGCCACTGGTAGAATGAATTTCATCATTATCAGATACCCAGTTAGCATCGCAATACCCCTCCAAAACACATGGAAAATTCTTGTAGTGCAAACCCCAATTCATAGTACCTTTCAGATATCTCAACAATCTAATCAAGGCATTCCAATGTTCATGATTGGGATTATGAGTATATCTACTCAACCTGCTCACAGCATATGCTATATCTGGTCTAGTATAGTTCATTAAAAACATAACACTTCCAATTATCTTAGCATACTCTTCTTGTGATACACTGTCACCCTTATTCCTTTTCAAATGAATACTAGAATCATATGGGGTTTTGACAGGAGTGGAATCAAATTGTTTAAACTTCTTTAAAATTTTCTCAACATAATGAGATTGATCCAAACTTAAACCCACAGAAGTTCTAGTAATTTTAATGCCAAGAATTACATCAGCTTCACCCATGTCTTTCATATCAAAGCATGATTTCAAAAAGGATTTTGTTGTGTTTACCACATCAATACTTGTACCAAAAATGAGCATGTCATCAACATACAGACATATCATAACGCAACCATGCTCATCATATTTAGAATAAACACAAGCATCAGAATCATTCACCTTGAAACCATCAGAAATTATAGTACTATGAAACTTGTCATACCATTGTTTGGGTGCTTGTTTAAGTCCGTACAAGGACTTAACGAGTTTGCATACCTTATGTTCTTGTCCAGGAACTACGCAACCTTCGGGCTGTCTCATGTATATCTCCTCATTAAGATCACCATTCAAAAATGCAGTTTTAACATCCATTTGATGCACAACAAGATGATGAATGGATGCAAGTGCTATTAAAACTCTAATAGTAGCAACTTTAGTAACAGGAGAATACGTATCAAAATAATCAAGTCCTTACTTTTGAAAATTTCCTTGAATCACAAGTCTAGCCTTATATTTGTCTATTGTCCCATCAGTTCGGTATTTCTTTTGGAACACCCATTTACTACCAAGTGCCTTACAACCCCGAGGAAGGTCAGATAAAATCCAAGTATTGTTACTCATAATGGATTCTAACTCGCTATTTATGGCCTCTTGCCAAAAACTAGAGTCAACTGACCTCATGGCCTCTCCATAATTCCTAGGGTCATCTTCAATAATATACGCATGCACAAATGTTTCATCTAGCACATCAATTTCAGCTAAGAAAGCAGTAACATAATCAGGGCCAAAACTTTTCTCAGTCCTAATTCGTTTACCCCTCCTAGGCTCTTGAACTTCTATACTAGACGAAGCATTGACATGTGAAGGTAATGAAGATGCAGCAGCAGGTAAGACCCGTTGTTCATTTACTTTCATAGGAAAAATATGCTCCAAAAATTCAGCATCACGGGACTCTTTAATAGCACCAAACCCAGAACCATCTCTTAGAACAAATCTATATGCAACACTACTATTAGCATATCCAATAAATATAGCATCCAAAGTTTTGGGTCCAATCTTGCTTCTTTGAAAGTCAGGAATCCCGACTTTCGCAAGGCACCCCCACACTTTCAAGTAACTCAAGTTAGGTCCAAAACCTTTCCACAACTCATATGGAGTTTTCTCAAGTTTCTTGTGGGGAACACGATTAAGTATAAAGCAGGCAGAAAGTAAAGCTTCCCCCCACATGTTATTAGGCATACCCGAACTAATAAGCATAGCATTCATCATTTCTTTGAGGGTCCTATTTTTCCTCTCGGCAATGCCGTTTTGTTGAGGAGGCATAAGGAGCTGTAATTTCGTGGATGATTCCATTAGCCTCACAAAACACCTTTAGAGGTGTTGAATCATATTCTCCACCTCTATCGGACCTAAACCTTTTTATTTTACGATCTAGTTGGTTTTCTACCTCGGCTTTATAGATGAGAAATTTATCCTCAGCCTCATCCTTAGAACTCAGCAAATACACTTTGGTAAATCTTGAATAATCATCAACAAACGTAATATAATACTTTTTACCACCTCTACTAACATGGCTATGAAAATCACCAAGGTCAGTGTGCACAAGTTCTAGTAACGTAGAAGTTCTAGTCACATTCTTATTGTAGGGTTTTTTTGGATGTTTAGCTTCTACGCATACTTCACATTTAGTAAAATCAGTATTGGTAAATGCAGGAATAAGACTAAATTGTTTTATCCTTTTAATGGATGCCACATTCACATGACCTAGTCTAGCATGCCATAATGAAACAGACTCAGCGATGTAAACAACAGAAGAGGTAGATGCTTTATTCTCAGTCACAACATCCAACACAAACAACCCCCTATTACAAAAACCTTTCCCAACAAATTCACCATTTCTGGTGAGTACTAGTTTATCAGACTCAAATGCTAACTTAATCCCAGCTTTGTTCAACAACGAGCCAAAAATTAAGTTCCTGCGAATATCAGGGACATGCAAAACATTGGTTAAAGCAATAGTTTTACCAGAAGTAAGCTTTAAAAGAACCTTCCCTTTACCAGCAACAGAAGTAGTGCTAGAGTTACCCATGAAGACACACTCTCCATCAGCACCATTGACATACTCCATGAACATATCTCGGTTGGTACAACAATGTCTTGTTGCCCCGGTGTCCAAAATCCATTCAACAGTATTACCAACAAGGTTAATCTCAGACACCATGGCAACAATAACATCCTCGGTCAGGTTAGCTTGGGCTTTGTTCTCTTTGGGTTTGTTGACAGCAACGGCAGCAGCACTTCTACACTCCTTAGCGGGATGTCCATACTTGCCACAGTTGTAACAGTTGCCTTTGAAAGGCTTCTTGAAGTTTTGTGGCTGGATCTTACCATGTAGTTGGTTTGGTCCTTTCCCTTTAGGTCCCTTGTTTCTGTCATGTCTACCTGCAAAATTCTTTTGTTCAACAAGGTTAGCAGTAGAGGACGAATGTTCGGTTGTTTTTCCTTTGGCTTGGATCCGTTTTTGTTCCTCGATCTTGATGTGAGATACAACCTCCTGGAGAGTAAAAGTTTTCTGTTTGTGCCTCATAGAATGAACATAATTCTCCCAAGATTTCGACAATTTATCAAGCAAACAGTTAGCTTGAAAAACCTCACAAATTTTCATCCCTTCAGCAAGAATTTCCGTCACCAAATTTTCATACTCATGAACTTGATCCAACATAGGCTTACTATCAACTAACTCAAATTTAAGCCACCTACTACAAGCATATTTCCCTTTCCCAAAGTCATCAGTTCCATACTTCAATTTAAGAGCATCCCAAATTTCCTTAGCTAATTTCAACTTACTATAAATCTGGTATAAGGATGTGGTCATGTAATGCAACAACATACCACGACAAGTCCTATTATCCTTCTGAAAGTCTCTAGTGGAATTGACAGGAGCCTTGTCAACAACTAAAGCATGCTCAACACCAATTTGTCCCAAGAAAAATTCCATCTTATCCGACCACATATTATAATTTTTCCCATCAAACGGATCTAACTTAGCCATATCAGGAACGAAAAAATTTGGGAACATAGGGGTTGTATCAGCAGTTACCATATTTGTACTCACATAAGGCACAGCAGTATCGTTATGAACTAAAGTAGATGGTATAATAACAGCATGATTAGGGGTGACATTAGGCACAGATTCGTTCACATCAACATTACCAATAATTCCGTCAGTAGCCATGATAAAGAAAAAATTCGACTTTAGAATGTTAGAAACAAGGCTAATGAAGGAACAAACTTATCTGTAACAAAGGCCGTGGCGTGATGAATCACTGCCCTAAAGTCGAATTTGCCCCCACAGGTACACTAGGGAATTCCGGCAACCGACCTCCAGGGATACACGGCAGCCAATGCTCCGGTGTACTACGGTGCAATGGCTTTGAGAGTAAACTGAACTACTGCCAAACGAAGAGAAGAGCACAGGGAAAAGAAATGACAGAAGAGAAGAGGAGAGGATCTGTGTGTGTTCACTCTGTCAAGGCTGGAGGTTTCGGTTACTATATAGAAGCCCTTTTGAATCAGTAACTGATGAATGAAGTAAATAGGGAGCTGAGATCGTGGGATTTTATTATGACAGTAATGATAAAACGGTTACTGAATCTGAAGCTGAACGGACTCAAAACAGTCGGAAAAATATTGAGCCGAGAATAAAAAGAGCCCAACCCAACCCACACCCTCGCCCGGGCGCGCGCGCGCGCGTGTGTGGAGGAAGAGTCTTCCCTTGACTCTTAGTTCAAAGACTAAAAGTCCACAACAATATATAAAGTCTCTTCTCTTTCCTTTCTCTACCTATGTGGGACAATTGTGTTTTTGTGAACAAGGCTTTTCAAGGACTTTCTTTGAAGCATACCAAGCTTCATGAAGCTTGTTTGGCTTCATTTCCAACATGTATCTCCTTTGGAACAAATCCAGTATTCCAGCTTGAGGCATATGTTGCACAATATCCAAACTTTCCTCGCATACGAAAATATACAATTAACTTAGTTAGCTACTGAACTAAATCTTGAACTCTTTTTTTTTTAGTTGTCTATAGTTTGGTCTTAAGAGTTCATAGAACAAACTTGAATTTGGGCAGCTTCATATGATATGTCAGCTTCTTTTCCACGAAGTTTTCTCAAAGCATTTTCACAACAGAGACCTATCATCACCACGAGAACAATTATTTACAGCGAAGAAATGAGCAAAAAATCGAGCTTGTATAATGTCAGTTTTATTTTTGGGGGGAAATTGAGCAAAAAATGGGGGGAAAAAAAGAGGGGCAATTTTGTCAGCATATTTCGCTCGAAAAAGACAAGGAACATGAACGGTATTAAATTCAGTAGTCACATCATCACTTTGTAACGGAAAATAAAAAATAAGGAGACGGAATGGATATTTTAAATTTAAATAGACACGGACCAGACTTCTTTCTGTGTTAGGGGCACCAGCTGGACAAGTCAATAGTAAAAGGGCACCAATTGGAATTCCCCTTTTTTTTTCCACTTTTCCCCTATAATTTCCTCTGTAGCTCTCTTCGTTACCTTCGTTACTTCATTCTCTCTCTCCATCTCCCTTATCTTCATCCAGCAACAATGACACACGAAATTAGGGTTTTCATTTTGCTCTCACTAAATTTCTCATTCTCTTGATTTCTTCTGTCTTTTTTTCTGGTTTGATTTTGATTTTCTGATTTAGGGTTTATCCAAGAGGTTAAAAGCTCAAATTGAGTGCTTTCATCAAATTAAAATGGGGCTTTTGGTCGATTTCATGTATGATTGATGGAGAAGCTTTGATTTTGTTAAAATCAAGAGGATTGAATGTGGATTTGAACGCACACAATCAAGCTTTAATGGGCAATTTGTCACTGCAATTGGTGATATATGGGGCCAATGGGGGTGATTAGAGATAATGGAGATGGAGAAGAATTGGTAGTGATGAAGAACGAAGCTCATGCTTAGTTGTGCAAAAATTGCAGTTCAATGTGCAATCTCTTGTTTTGTTTTTTGTTTTTTTTTTTTCATTTTTTTTTGGAAAATTAGCTCTAAATAATCCCAATTTTCAACGGTGTGCCAAAAATAATTCCAAATTCAAAAATCTTTATTATTAGTCCCAAATTTTCACCAATGTGCCCAAACATATCCCACTACGAACACCGTTACACTCCCGTTCAGTAGTTAAATTGGAGACGTTCAAAGGAACGTTGCTATTGATGACTGGACACCATAATAGCCATATCTCTCTCTCCCTAATTTCATCGTAATAGATTGACACATAAATAATAAGTTTGTTTTTAGAAATCCTAAAACTATACTTTTGTTTCTTTCTCTACTCCATCTCATAGAAAAAAGTTTCTCAAACCTACAAGCCCTTCCTAATATTAGTCCAGCCAAAATAATGTCATTACTGTAACAAATTGAAGGAGTACATACTTATCCACATAAAAACCGTGCCTTTGATGCGCAAGAGTCCAAAATTGCAAGCTAATGACCAAAATTCTGACCTAACCATGACAGTGGTGATCTTGATTTTGTTAGGTGCAGAGGTGAAGTAGAATGGGAGTCGCTATGCCGTATGCTAGGTCATACTTGAATGGATCGATGAAGCATTTGCCTTTGTTACCGTCAATTGCTTCTTTTTTTTTTTTTTTTTAATTGCCCACTACTAACGGAGTCTAACAGAGTTAGTAGTGAATTGGTTTGGGCACACAAATGGAAACTTAGGATTAATAATAGAGATTTTCAAATCTGGGATTATTTTTGGCACACTATTAAAACTTGGGATTATTTAGAGCTAATTTTCCTTTTTTTGGCTGTTCTCTCTCGTGATTCGTGACTCTCTTTTTCCTTTTTCATTTTGTATTTTTTTGGGTTATAAGATCATCAATTGTGATGTCTTGTGATTTGGCTCAAATTTTTTTAAAAAACAATATTCAAATTAATATTTATATATAAGATTAAAAAAAATAAAAAAAAAAATCTGTGTATATTTACGTTGGTGTGCATAATCTTCATATTTGTACTAATTTTAGTAATTTGTTGAATTTTATTCTTCCATTATAAAGGGATAGAAAAAATAAGGACAAGGAAAAAGATTATTTGGTAGCTTGTTAAGAAACTATTCATAAAGAGTAATAAAACATAGATTCCACAAATAAATATGAAAAAATATAATTATTATACTAATGATTTGATAATTTAGAAATAGTTCTTCATAAATTAGGCCAAACAACTCCATCAAATGGTTTCTACTTCTAGAAAACACTTTTGTAATGGAGTTGCCAAATACTCACAATTTCTCAAGAAACAGTTTCTTAGAAATTGTTCTAAAAAAACAGAAACAGTTTTTAAAAAGCTTGGCCAAACGGCCCCTTAATAGTAAGAGTTTTAATTAATTACAAACCAAGCATAATTAAGGTTGGTTGGTATGCTATTGCAGTGAATATCGACCACTTGAAAGCAAAATCACATAAGTAGTGCGTGCATTTCAGTAAAAATACAACCTGCTAGTCTGCTACTTCAGCCTACAGCCACTTGAAAGAAAAATCACATAAGTATAATGGCATCTTAATTAATTATTGACATGGTAGAAATCAATGAGAATGGTAGAAATCTCATTAGAAATGATCCGATTCATTCGCATAAGAATATTGATTCCCAGGCCATTCAAACCCAATAAGTAAAAGGACAAATAACTCGGTGGTATAATTAAATTTAATTATCTTACATGTATTGTAGAGCTGATTATCGGGTCGGACCTTCATCCCAAACCCATTCCAAATATGGACGGATTTGGGAATGTATTGTCATTGTCACACATCGATCCGGCAAGGCTACAGAAAAGACTGATGCTTTCTGTTAACATTTGAAAGAGATATTTCGTCTTAAGTTCTCTCTGCTCCCCCCCTCGTTGTCTCTTTTTCAAGGTAGGGGTGAGTATGGGTGGGTAATCGCCTAAATACTTGGAACTGGTTACTACGAGTCCTGAAATCTGGAAATTGGTTATCATGGATCCTGAAATCTGGGAACTGGTACTAGAACAGTCGGGTACCGGTTCCGAGATCAAATACCCATTTCCACTTTTTCATGGACTTTTTTATTCTCTTTTTTCCCCAAAACTTAACATTATTTTATACAACTCTCTTTAATAAACCATATATTACTAAAATTCACCTAATATCATTATATTAGAACCCAAAACGAAAATACAAAAACAATAATTAATAAAACTCAATGCCACATCAAAGTATGAAACTCATGAACTGGATCTTGGAACTGGTTCTGCTGGGTATCCGACGGGTACCTGATCCCAAAAACTGGTACCCGAAACTGATACCGATTCCAACCAGTTTCGAAATTCTGAAACCAGAACTGATCCCGATGGAACTGGTTCCAAATCTGGACCCATCAGATCCTGACCAGATTCAGGTACTTAGTCCCGTTGCTCATCCCTAAATGGGGGTGCCTGCCTCTGCTTGGCTTGTAGCTGTAGCCCCAGCAATCATCTATCAATAATAATGTCCTCTCCTTTTCCTTTTCTTGAGGGAGTGGGGGTGGACGCTTCACATGAGAAACTTTCACATACGCAATTCCTCACCAAGTCCAAATAGATTGCACAAGACTTGGAAATGTGTTATTTTCTACTTATAGTACTTGAATTAAGAGAGAACTCTAGGGTACGAGGACGGACTCTATTTTATTCACATATGAGTTAGGATATCGTATATAGTACATGAAGAATTTGAGTTGTTTGAGATCACTTAGTTGTTTGACCGAGTCAATATGCCAATTTTTGGTGTTTGATAACCTTTTTTTTTGCTAGTCAAAAAGAGAGTGCAAGTGAACATGGACCGAGACACCCCTGCTACATCATGTTTGGACTCTCGTGTTCAACATCAAACATATCATACTAACTGAACAACCAGCTTAAGCACTGACCCGTCAATATAGCACCAACAAATGGCTAGTACAGTTCCTAAAAGTCAACATACACAAGACATGAGGAGAATGTGGATTCAAACCCATAACTTTGCTTTACTAAACCGCTTAGGAGTAATGTTAAGCAATCTTTTGAATTAGCCTTGTGCATCAAAAAAGCTAATTTGAAAAGGCTCATATTTGGAGCATTTGCAAGTTAATTGTTTGAGTATTAGGAGTCAATTAAATGACCATTTTGTCCAATATACTGAAGGTAAATTTACTATGATTGTCATCCTTTTATTACTTTTTTTCATCTTTAAATGTAAAATTGCAATGACTATTTTGTCAATGCCTCTTGTCTAAGCATTTTCTTTCTAGGTGTGCTCTTCATTATTATTAATACTATTTTAGTTGTATTTTTTTTTATATTTAGAAAACATACAAAGATAATACTTATATAAGGAGGTGTCTACATCATCAAGCAATCAACATTTGCAAACGTTGTATATATTCAACAAAACCGAGACTCTAAGTGATACATTTCATTACACTTATTTATCTTCTTTCGGTAAAAGAATTTTAAATTCTTTTTGGATGTATTATTGAAACTTTTTATTATATTTTAGATAACATGGGTATTCAAGCTTTGCTTGACTAATGTCACGAGCCTGAAGTTAACTATCAGGAAAATCTCCACTGGCCCTGAATGGACTCGAACTTCGAACCTCTGAATTATTGAGTAATAATTTGACATTGTTATTTCATAGACAATACAATGATAAAAATAAATTGAACTCATGCCCTTAATTATCATTTTATTCAACTAAACATTTCTGCACAAACAACTAAGGCAACCGACTAGTCAAAACTGCTAACAGCTGTGCAATCGGCTAACATCTAACAACTATTGCCAAACAGGGTTATAAAATGGTGGAATCAAATTTTATTTTATTTTTGTGGGGGTGGGGGGAGGAACCGGCGGCTTTGGAGTTTCCTCCTTCAAGAAAATCGTTAAGAACTAGAGTAGTAATGGCAAGTGTTGATGTTGAATTACTTGGTATCTATGGTTCTGAGGTTTCATCCTTGAGCAAAATCCCATGGCCCAGTGTAATATTGTTTGAGCTTGGTCCTCTCTCGCTTTCTCAAGACTCATCAGGAGACACTCCTAAGAAAAAGTCCAAAAGGTGAAGATGAAAAAAAAAAAAGTTGAAAAAAATAGCAAAATGAGGAAAAGCAAATAAAAAAAAAGTACAAAATTTTCATCAAAAAATACGTTTAACACCGATTTAGCCATTTAGGTGTATATGTGTGACCAGCGTGAGTTAACTATTTTTTAAATACCTTATGATGGTCGGAGATATTTAAATATTCGTAGGGGGTTCATTTAGAATACCAATTTCTTTGAATGTGGTCTATTAATAAGTAGTCATGCATTGTTATGCAAGAAACAAATCTTTTTCCCCTCAAATAAAAGAAAGAAAGAAACCAATCTTTATGTAGTGCTTGATCGACAAGCTGCTGTGAGCATTTAAGGACTTTAGCTCAAAGATTAAACAGATAGAAATCAATTATCAAAAAAAAAGAGATTAAACAGAAATCTAAGAAACATGTAAAGATGTAAAGCTAGCACAGGCTCTATCAGTATCGACTGTATCGTAGCTTCATATTTCAGTATTATTATGTCACTCTTATACATCTGAGGCATATACAAGGGGATCATCAGGATTTGGATTTGTCAATAGCGAGCAGAGCAGCACCTGGCTCAATTCAACAAAGATTATTATAAATTAGAATCACATAGAGAGAAGAATGAGAATGAAATAAAAAAAAGACAGTACGTCTACGTGGTGGGTGTAGCACAAACCTCGACCGGCTGATGATAACAATAATCTGCTTTGTTTGTTTATTTATTTAATGAATAAAAATACTAAAGTAATAAAAATGTCTGTGTAGTGTCTAGTGTATGGAAAATACTAAAGTAATAAAAGAAAAAAAGAAAACTGTGATACATCCAAATATCCAATCCAAGCGAGGGCGAAGATAGAAGAAGGTGAACCATTCTCTTTCTCTCTCTCTCTCTCTCTCTTTCTCTCTCTCTCTCTCTCTCTTTCTCTCTCTCTCTCTCTCCTGTATGTTGTATACATGTATGATCGTCTCCATGTCGTCGTTTGTTTCTTTATTTGATTTGATTTGATTTGATTTGATTTTGATTTGATTTGGTTTGATTTGATTGATTTCTGCAAACCATAACAAACCCCGTATGTGTAATACAATACAATACAATACAATACAATACAATACCACTCCTTGATTTGGCTGATTCAATCCTCATCTGGTTTCGGCTTTGATTAGGTAACTTTAATTTGCCACACTATATATACCTAATTCTAATCTAATCTAATCAAATCATTACAGTTTTCAATTCAATTTTGTTTCTGTTGGTTAATTATTTGTTCAATCCTACAAATTTATTATGCATCTTATTACCACCATTTGGCTGCCTCATTATACTTCATTCAATCAAATATTGCATCCTGTTTGTCCCTTTTCTTACTCATCTTGATTGGCATTGATTTGGGGTAGAGGTTTTTAGTATGAGTATAAATGTGTTTATTTACTCCTGCAGCAACAATTTTAAAAATGTTTATATATGGAAACTCAAACTTCAACATTCTTTAATTTTCTGTTTTTGTATCGTTTTACATGTCTGCTATGGACTATTTATTCTCTTTTCTTTCATTGTTTTTTACATCAAAGTCGTATGTGCTGCGGTAATCTGATAGTTGTAACGGAGTCTGGGATTCTCCTGTCTGGGACCTCAAACCTAACTTGGGTTGCATTTTACTGTATATATCCCTCCAAACCCTTCAATCATGGATACTGATCATAACATATTTGCCTGCATTTGTTACTGTGTATAGAATATCCTTAATACTATGCTCAGCCTCGACCAAAACAAAAAAAAACTTATCCAGGGAAAAAAAAAAAAAAAAAAAAAGGTACCGCCTTTATTGACTTTTTAGTTGTTCTTTGCTATAGATTCTGGACATTACCTAGTGAAAGAAGTTGGAAATTGAGAAACCTTTACTCTCTCCTTTAACTTTCAGTGGCTGACCTTCCCAGTTCCTGTAGACAAGATGAGATGTGTCCGTTACATGCCTTTGATAGATAACTGCTCATTTCTTCCTTGAGCATGTTGACTCTTAACACTATTTAGTCTAGATATTTCATTTTAGTGTTAAACGTTTGTGCCTGATCAAGAGAAATGCTCAAGCCTCCCACATTTCTCTCTTTGGGTCTCTCCTCCTTCATCCAGTTATTTTATCTGATCTGTCCATCGACAAATGATCTGCTATAGTCAAGTTGTGCAATGACTGCAATCTGCTCCATCCATACCTGCTTCCATATGCTGGAAAGCTTAAATATTCGATTTGTCTGACCCATGAAGTGTATGTGCAGCAGGTGATATCTATCAATAGCTGAAAATGGAAGGTACACTTGGGAAAGTTGAATCGCCTACGAAGGGTTATTTACCAGAAACAAAGCTTGAAGCCAAAATGGTTGAAGCTATGCAGAAGAGGGCTTCTAAAGGAACGGCAATGAAATCATTCAACACCATTATCCTGAAATTCCCGAAAATTGATGAGAGCTTCAGGAAATGCAAAGCAATTTTTGAAGAATTTGGTATGTAGTCTGTATTTAGTAATGGGAGTACTCCAGCTTTGTAATAAGGACCTTATATGCGTTATTCTGTTGTTCACACTTCACACACACCAGACACATACTCTCATTCTCCTCTTCTTAGGAGGGGAGAAACTACAAAGGTATTGTGCGGGCTTGTTGATTTCATCTCTTCTTCAAATTCTCCTTTTATGTTCCTTCAAATAGGCTACCTATATGTTTCACTGTTCATTTCCTCACAGCTTCGTCTATCTTAGAGATTCTTTTTTCCTGTCCACATTCCCCACTTAGCCAAATGTCGATATCGTTGTCTATTTTTTGGTTATTTAATTTTTAGTGCCTGCTGCAACACCTGATGGTTGTACTTCTTTGCAGATGAGGATAAAAATGGCATGATAGATCATGATGAGCTGAAACACTGCTTCCGCAAACTGGAAGTGTCTTTCACAGAGGAAGAGATTAATGATCTCTTCCAGGCATGCGATATCAATGAGGACATGGGAATGAAGTTCAATGAATTCATAGTGCTTCTATGTCTCGTGTATCTTCTTCAGGAGGATCAAACATCTAATGAAGCCGTATCCATATATATACTTATTACTGGTGCATTTGTTTAATACCCCACCACTCTCTTCTTCCTCCTGTCAAAAGCAAAAGGGGGAAAGACGAGGCAAGCTTATTGTTTATAGGCTCTTACATGTTCATCACCTGCTTGTCACAATTGAAGATTCATGTAACCTTGATCCTACTTGTGGAATTTCCTTGATACATATCCTTAATTATCTTAGAAATCTCGGATGGGGTTGCCAAATCTGGAGGTGACATTCGAAACTTTGGTTGATGCATTTGCTTTTTTGGACAAAAATAAGGATGGATATGTTAGCAAGACTGAGATGATTCATGCAATAAATGAAACTACTAGCGGGGAACGTTCTTCGGGACGAATAGCAATGAAGAGATTCGGTTAGTTCCTCTCTTTTTCGCTAGCATATGTTATATGTGTGAGGGGTGTTTTTCTTTCTTTCTTTTTTGTTTTTCTTCATGTGTGTATGTCAGGGTCTTTGATGATGAGTCTTTGCATTTTCTTATATGTACGTTCTGTCATTCAAATTAGATTTAATGGACCTTAGGCAAGATTATGAAGACTGACATTCTCTTAAACTGGGAGATTAATCATTTACAAAGATTCTGACATAAGAATTTGGTACAAGTTTTATCGATTTGATTAAAATTTCTGTTCCATGTCTTTTCCTCCACAAAAATATCTCAACTTCTCTAAGGTCCTGTCATGGACTCGTGGTTGTGATTTGGTTTGTTAAGGATTCTAAAAAGATCTTATCCATTCTTGGTCTAATTTGAAGTGTCAAAGTTTACTTTCATGTCCTAGTGTCTTGTTCTTTCCTACCTTGGTAAATGGTAAATTAAAGTCCATTTGATTACAAAAGAGACGAGTGTGAGCTCAAAGTACGTACACGAAATAGAGACAAAGCTCAATACACCGATGAAGCTAACTGTTTCGTGAACTAGCGTCAGATGATTAAATTGGATTGCTTTGATAAAGTCGTAATAACATGGTTAAAAGAGGAAGAAGGTACATCTTGGGGCATGGAGATGAAGTTTGCTGTGCACCATTTGCTAAGCAAATGAACTCCCTCTAGCAGAAAAGTTTGTTTGTTGTTTCTAGAGTTTCAGTCAGAACAGCTGTAACATTTTTCATGTACTATTGCAGAAGAGATGGACTGGGATAAAAATGGAATGGTAAACTTTAAGGAATTTCTATTTGCTTTCACTCGTTGGGTTGGTATTGATGAAGCTGATGATGATGAGGAAGAGGGTGAAACAGGAGCTTAATCACTTCCCCTTGTTTCTCTAAATGTGACTATAGCAGCAATAGCGAGTAGTTCAGCTGAAATGGTGGACTGCTACTTTCGCCCGGAGTATTGTTTTGACAGGATTCTTGAATTGCTGTAGTGCTGTCACTGGTTGATGTTGCTCATGTAGCAATGTAAATAGCCTCTTGTTGGGAATGGTGTGGCTTCATTAAAAGTGAAGCTTCAGTTGTTTTGCCTTTGCATGTCTGACACTCCGTATTGTCTAGCTTCGGTTGCTAAAGATATTTCTCTGGATTTCGGTTTTACAATTTTGTTTTTTTTTTCCCTATTGGATTTTGCTTTTACTTGTCTGTACGAAACCACGAATAGCAAGTGCAGACAAAACATTGGTGATAGCTTGATTGTCAGTTTTTAAGTCACTAATGTGCCGTTACTGAAATATGACCATTCGATAATCAATACCTTATGAACGAAGTTGCCATTACCATTACCAAGATCGAAATAAATAAATAAGGGAAGAAATTGTCATTACCACTAGGTTCACTATTGGTCTCATTTGAAAATATATGTTCAAATTTTTTAGTGACTGTAGATATAATTATAAAATTATTTCATAATTATAGTGATGAGTATCCACCTAGAGAGGATCGAAATACAAATAAGTTGTGGAGAGCAGATCTCAAGTGTTTCTATTGTACTTCTAGTTTGTGATAATGGTGTACCTAATAAATCACATGCACTTCATCCTACTATGATCAATGATCGTCATAGTGAACTAAACATGGATCACTGTTTAGATTAGTGTTTATAACAAGATTTGACTGTTTTTTTTGATCGCAAGATTTGACTGTTTAGATTAGTGTTTATAACAAGATTTGCTCTTCTCCAATATATAATAAAACCTCTATATAATGTCGGGACAACGTAATTTTATTAGTTTAGAGAGATATTATTTAATCGATAAATTAATAATTTATTAATTTAAAGAGAGTTGCATCAATATAACGAACCTGCATTATTCTTAGGGTAAATTACATTGAAGTATATTGAGGTTTAGCGAAATTGCAGAGAGGTATACCCACGTTTGAATAAATACACTGAGGTATACTCTTGACCTCTTTTTTACCGTTGACCAAAGTCAAATTGACTTTTGCATAGGACCTTAAATTTATATGAGGATCTTACGAAAAATTATTATCTTATTATTTTATTGAAATTATTAATTTAGACCCTAGGCCAGAGTCGAAACTGAGCAAAACTATTATATTAGAGAGATTATTAATTTATCGAGTATTAATTTATAAAGGTTCTACTGTACGTACATGTATTTTTTTTAAAAGATCTTGTGTAAGGCTCTGATTGATTCACCTTAATTTTACTTAAATTCAGTTCAGTCCAGTCCAGTTTATATGTAACTTTATTACTTATATAACTTTTTAGTCCGAAATAATTTCATGATGAAATTTATGTCATCGGAAAGATCTCAAAGCATACTTTCAAATGAGTCCAATATTGACTATGTTTGGACGAATTTTAAATAGTTAACGATCGAGTTCAAAAAATCAGTTCAGTTCAGTCAATTCATGACGTTTTATGGCTTCACCTTGCTTTCCCATGTTACCTTCAACACAAACCTCTTGCAAGGAAAGACACTCCTGAGCACTTCCGCTTTGTTACATACACAAATCTTGATTTCTTCAGGTTCTACTCAAGTAAGTATATGAACGGAAAAATGGAAACGCAAACGCCTACACAGCAGGGCACACATCAACCCGCATAATCCACATCAATCTTGAAGACAGGCCTCTAAGAAGCAAGGTGCAAATGTTAGATTAGCAGGGGGAATGAAGACCTGAATATCAACTCAAGGAAAAGATCAAACACAAAGAATGACATATACCAAATCTCAGTCTACACCTGCTAATAGACATTCAAAGCCCATAGAATGGATAGCAATAATTGTCTTGTCCCCCACACTGTATGCACACCATATTATAAACACTAAAATCACCCTACCAAAACTTTCAATCTCATAAAATAGCCAATAATACAAGAGACTAAAGGCAGATTACCAACTAGCCTAGATCAACATACAAACGCAAGCCCTCTGAACTCAAATGGTCATTTAGGTATAAGCTATTACCACCTCAACCACCCAGAATAGATGCCAAACAGCTTGGTGCACAAACAAAATTAGAACCGGCAAACTAACTGTGCCAGTGCCCCGATGACAGTTGGGACTTGAGAAGCACTGTGGCTGGTACATCAACTGATCAACATCAGTACGTCCAATTAATCTTCATAGCTAGTATCCTCCAGAATCCCACAACGAAATGTATTACCCTCGAGTCTTAGCCCTCTTCATGCCCAGGCTGTTGTGAAAGGGAGAAACCGAACCGGACATGTGGGAACCATCTTCACGAAGCGTGCCATTTAGCATCGCTAACTCTCGCAGCTGCTGTTTCTTAAAAAAATCCTGTGACTCGTCCTGATCAAGAGGTAAAAGTTAGGCAGTGCTAAGCTCCAAGTAAATTTACTAAGGCCCCAACAAATGACAAGTACATTCAAATAGTAGGCTATGCACAGGGCTGGGTAGCCAATAGAGAAAAGGTACAGTAAGTTACCACAGGCTTGAGCAGATCCTCAAGTATCTCACGTGCCTGCATTAGGCGAGCATCAATTATTTCAACAGGCAATTCTGCCTCCACGAGTATATGGAGGGGTTCATTGAGATGTTCATACCCTGGTTTACCACGCATCATATCCTCCTTCAATAAAGCATAATGCAAAGTACTTGTGTTAGGATCACCAAAACCAATTGATATTTGATAACTGCTATAGACTAGAGAGCAGTGGGTCTTGTAAACAATTAGCCATCAGCATCAAACTATAAAATCCCATCAAAAACAAAAATGACTTACGACTTCCGAGTATGCACACAAGATAATACTTTCAGCATTTAGCAAACAGAAAATTAAAAAAAGGAAGCTCTGTGCAGAAGCATGTCAAAGAGGGAGGCCTTCTTACGTCCAACAATCCCTCTATGAGCAGTGTCCCACTTACAATTTGCATACACTCGAGACACTCTTATTACAAATTTATAAGCAATACTTTTTACCATCTCATCCTACCCTTCTAATTGACTTTTACTTTAAAAAAGGAAGCATTGATGTACACTACCTTATCCTTAACAATGCATAGAGATAAATATTCAAAAAAAATACATTTTGAAAGTATGACTCCATAGCACAGACCACACCCACATTGAACATAAAGAGTTTGGAGGTGCACCCTTTTCTGGGAAAGAAGTATCAAACTCGTCATATCTACACCAAATTTAGGAAACATATAATTCCATAAAGAGCCCGATTTTTCCCAACCATCATCAATACCACAAGGATGTACACCAAAGTAAAAGGCTACTACATGATCAATCTGTATTATTTTGTATTCTACCACCAAAAACTGTGGACTATATTGACACGAACATCATAGTTGAAGTTCTTTTATTGCAGAGCAGAAATACTTAAGCTTCTAGCTATACTAAAAGATTAGCTTTCACCTTCCTTTTTTTTTTTTTTTGTGGGTGTGGGTGGGGGGGGAAGCAAAAATGAGTGACTTCAAAGAACCACGGTCCTCTGGAAAGTGGATTAGAGATAAAGTAAATAGAATATCTTTATCAACATATATTCCATCTTTGAGACCGAAAGAAGATAAAAATTCCTCCACATTACCATTACCATCAATTGTGACAGAATAGGATCCATATCCAAATTAGACAATCCTCAAACATGTTGTAGCATCAAAAGGAAAAACTATAAAAGATAAATTAAGAAGTCCATCCCATTTTTGGCTCCCCTTTCTCTTTTCTTCTCTTATATGCAAGGTGAATCCTCTGGCTAGAGGACCTTTGCCCCATGACCTTTGCCACAGCTGTCATTTTAGATTCCGTTATTTTACTCTTCTTGACTCCACAATTTACAAACTTGCCAACTGTTTATTCCATAACTGTGCTCAATGAACTAAAAACAGGTTGGAAGTTGTAAATACAACCAATATTAAAACTTAAAGAAAACTAAGTAATATGTTATTTTACACACAAGTTAATAGTAGGGGATCAAAGATAGTATCTGCTGCTGCTGCAGAAAACGCTTCTCTAGGGAGTTTCCATCTTTGGACTAAATCTAATGGCAAAAGAGTTCAAAACATTGCTTAATTAATGCTGTGAGATGACTTATCAGCACAACATTGTGCCACGTTGATGCCACAACTCCAGCCCCACTAAGTTGCCAGAAAATCCCATTTATTTAGTCACCGAAATAATGGTGACACTGCCATTAGGATCCAGGTTTTTTTACTCCATTCATTTTCACTAATCAAATCTCAGGAACTCGTGGGGAAAATTTTATAAAGAAGCCAAATAAAAACAAATCGTCAAGAAACCACAAAGAAAACAGGCCTTACAGTCTTGCAGCAATGTATATGTAGATTACACATACAAGTCATCAATGACATTAATAGATGTGCAAACCAATTATCACCTTGGCTGGGTCTTTGATGCTACCACGCCCTCTGATTAGAACACGACACTCAGTGCTAGCTTCAACTCGCTTCAAAGAGTTGCCCCTAGGACCAAGAAGACGCCCGACAAAGTTGAACTGCTACAGCAAGCAGTAAAAGTAATAATGTGGGAATGTTGCACAAGCATGTATATCACCAATATGTAATAAAAATAGAGAGGTACACCAACTTCATACATTGGGATAGTTATCAACAGGAATATCCACCCTGATAGTCCTCTTCACGATAAGGCCTGATGAGTTACCATGAGAACCAAGCCAGTTTTGGGCCGAAGATTGGTGTAGAAGACCAGACATCTGCGTACAATGCTGAACTTTATCAAAAGAACACAAAATAGTGAAACTGACACTGTACCTGCAACAGAGAGGACCCATAGAAAACTTGGGGGCATCATCAAAGGGGAAGTAACAACCAGCTTAACACAATAACCAGAAATGGCAAGAGAAACTTTTAAATTAAAACCCTCCATTAAGCTCCTGAATAATGTTCCAACAAAAACCCAAGCAAAAGAAACATAGTGTAATGTTTTCAAAGTCATCCCAGACAGAATCTTACAAATAGGTATAAAGAGATCAACTATGAAACTAAAAATAAAATATCACAGGAGAGGCATATTCCTATTTCTTGAGCCTTCAACCTTTTGTTCTGTTTCCCCCTCTTAAACCTCTTTCAAGATTCAACAGCAATAGTTCTGATTTTACATAAGGCAGATATTTTCATGGAACTTCATGATATCCATGGATCATAATGAAAACCACATCTGAGTTATGTAATGCCAATTGAAGGAGTAATATCTATCTCCACAGCAGCAGCCCATCCTAGACTAATATTATTCCTTGACAATGTTAGCTTCATCATTGTCTGTCTTGAGAAAAGTGGATACGCTAGCAACAAATAGTCAAAGAAGGGAATCAAGTTAGCACTAAAAATACAAGATTGAGTTAGTAAAGCTTCTTAAACAGTAAAATTTGACGGAAACTAAAGGTCGTGTTAATGGTCAGTAATCCGTACTTCTGATTGGTATGATGGTGGTGCCCATCCATTCATATCCGCTCCTCCATTTGAAAACATTCCTCCAGATGCCAGGGGCCTAGCATGTTCAAGCCCAGTTTGATCTAAAATTGAAGCATTCCCCAACAGTGTAGTTACACGCAATATTTCTGCTCAATGTCAATTTTCAATAACAGATGTACTAGTTAGCATTTGTTAAATATTAGTTGGTAGTCACCACAAAAACAATAGTGTCATTGAGTCAGTCCAAAAGCACCCCACGATCGCTCCCCATCCAAAAAAGAAAACAAACCTTAAAATGAAGTAATCTGATAAGTACGGGCCTTTTTTCCGTAAGAATAAACAATGATGTATGAGATTCTTAATAATGTAACCTTATGGCAATAGACATCAAGATCCAGGAATGGCATTCACTGGCTTCTTATCTTTAGCCATTTGATCTAATTTTCAATACTCTCCTTTTGTTCTTGTGTAGCTTATATTTGAATAAGAAACAAACACGTAATTAATGTTTCCATGACTTATATGAGGAAGTAAATAGATTCTTATGCTTAGATTTGTAAAAGATGACACATAGATGAGGACTTAACACAACAAATTAAAAAAAGGAAATATCAATGCAAATGGAAGGAAAACAATCATAGAATTGTCCTGCTGATATAAGCAATGCCATAGAATCCTCTAATAACCTGCCTTTTAATGTTTCATGATACTCTACTATTCTATATTTCTATGTGTTACAAAATTTCTCTTTATGATATCTCCATTCTCTAGAATAGACAGAAAGAAGCAACCAACCAATGTGGTAAACGAGATTATCAGAAAAGTTTCAAGGCAATCAAACCTAGAGTCTCAGACCCTTCAGCTATTTTGGTCTCAGTTTTCCATGTTGATGATAAGTCTCGCAGGAGACATATCTTAACTGTGATCTCCAATAGCAGATCATACATAATCTGCATTAAGTACATGCTCCCTTCCCCCTATCCCGCTCCTAGGCTTGATCAAAGATTTTTATTCTCCATGTTTCAGCAGTAGTCCCACACCCAAAGAGAAAAAGTAAACAATATGCGACTTACGAAGATAGAGATAAATTTCCAGATGAAAGATGTGTGAATGCACTTCAAATAATCTAGTACTGGGACAGCTGGAAGAACTTTCATGACATAGTTCTCCATGCCATTCAAATTCTTAATTACAACCTTTTTAATTTGGAGCATCTTTATATGCCTAGAAGATGCAAATAAACACCCCATCTCACTTACTTTATCACCAGACAGTGAGCAACAAACATCAAAGCAACTTGAATTTCTTACAATTACTTAGTAGCACCACTAAAATCTATTCAAGGATGGAATCAGCTTCGTACGAATAGTTCTTGAATTAACTTTTTTTTTTATTTAGATAAAATGTGTATCCAAGCTTTTTTTTTGCTTGACTATTCCCATGGGCCCTGAAGTTAACGACCAGGAAAACCTCCAGTGGCCCTGAGGGGATTCGAACTTGGGACCACTGGAATAGATCTCAGAGGTCTTACCAACTGAGCTACCCCCTCAGGGTTAGTTCTTGAATTAACATCTTATTCTTTTAATCAAATTGATCAATCAAAACATCCTTAATATCTAATTAAGACTGCACTAGTGCAGTTTATTTTCATTATTTTCCACCATCCAAGACTTGACCCAATCGTACTGCCGCAAATGACAAACTTTTGTTAGCAATATGACATAACGCTGCAAATGACAAATTTTGTTATCAATATGCCATAACAGCCGCATACCTCCTGTTTTATCAGATATAGAACAGCACAGCAATACATTAACTTATTCTAAAAAACCACAAGTTCTTAGGCAACTAGTTGGCTGCAAATAATAATATAGCTTCAGTGACACTGGGGAAAATAGATCAGATTAGAGCAGAATCAAGAAAAGAACATCCACGTTAGAGATGTCACTATAGGACGATATGGATGCAAAGGATGAAAGAAGAGCAACTGCAATACTTAAATTTAGCCATAAATTTCAAAAGCTAATGACATAATTCAAATTTCAAGATATACCACACTTTGTTATGGTATTTCGAAATTAATAGTTCTCGACTTGTCTACAGGGAAAAATTTGACTAGACAGCCAAAAAAACACGAGTATGTTTTTAATAGACATAGGGAGTATGTAATATCCTAATATCATGCCAGAACACACGAAAAATCAGCCACGTCATGCACCTTTTTCCATCTTATTATTACTATTACTAGTATGGAAAGCCTAAGGAGTATATAACCTTTACACTATCAGTTCATCGGTAGTTCATTTATGGTTTATAAGTTGGACACTTTGCAAATACAACATACTCCTTTCAAGGAGCTATTACGGACAGGGTGACATATTTACCAGTTATGAACCTTTTCACGTGTAGCAGCCCCAGATCAAAAGAAGTTTACTGTGTATATGCTACTTTTCTGAATTATTATTATTTTCATGAATTGAAACAGAAACTTCATGCATAATGTTAATCATGTTGAAGTAGTATTGATTCATAGCCTCATAAATTATCCTCTTTCTGAACAAGATAATTTCAAAATGTAAGATGCAGACTTAAATCTAAAGATGGGTAGGATAACTGAATACTGAGTGAGGTGAGTGTTTATGATACTGAAGATAACATGACTAGAATAAGAGGGAGTGTTTATGATACTAACCCTGATTTAACAGGCGGTAACACTGAGGGAGCACGGGCATAAATGGCCCTATTTTTTGACGCTCAGCCAGCAACTCAGAGAGATATCTGTACACATACACAGAGAGTTCAATCAAGAGAGATATCTGTACACATATCTGTACTAGATGATTGAGATCAGATATGATTGCAGACGCCAATTATTGAAACAGGCAAATAGAAAGCAAGATTGAAGAAAATAAAAAAAAAAAGCACAGATCAATGGAATTGAAACCACTTAATAAATCATAATGGGTAAGCACACAGACAGAGTCTCAAAGTAGACTTGTGTTGGTTGTCAGAATGATTAATTAAGTAATAAGAATGAAGGAATTAAGAATGGCAAATGAATTGAAAGAGCAGTAGCACATAAACAACTAACATATGAGTCTCTAGTACTCCCAATCCCCACTCCCTACTTCCTACTCCCTACTCCCTACTCCAGCAAGTATAAATCAGATTAAGAGTGACATTATTTTACAGCAAAAGACAGACAGACAACAGAAAAACCAAAAAAAAAAACAAAAAACAAATCAGACTAAATCAAAGAAAAATCTGAATTGGAGATCTCTGGTAATGAAGGAAGAAAAACAAAAAATAAAATAAAAAAACAAGAGTGAAGATCTGAAAGAGAGAATGAGAAAATAAACAAGAAGAGAAAAGAGAAAGAGAGAATACTTTTCTTGCTCAGCGAGAGCGGTTGAGGCTGAGCGGAGACCGGCGATGTGAGGGGATTGAGGTGCGGTTGAAGGAGACGGCGAGTAGGCCATATATCTGCCGGAAGACATGATTAATCGACGATGATGATGATGTCGTCTTTTAATTAATTTATACAATGAGTATTTATTTATTCTAATTAATTAATAATATAGGGGGGATAGATTAACACAACGCAGCACA
The DNA here is from genome assembly GCA_038025085.1 of Tetragonia tetragonoides. Lineage (NCBI taxonomy): Eukaryota > Viridiplantae > Streptophyta > Magnoliopsida > Caryophyllales > Aizoaceae > Tetragonia > Tetragonia tetragonoides. The sequence continues at coordinate 142,240 of CM076153.1, forward strand.
GAAGAAATGGGCTATGGCGTCGGTGAAGAGGAGAGAGAGAGAGTAGAGAGAAGTCGAAGAAGAAGAAGAAGAAGAAGAGAGATTAAACAAGTAGGGGACTAGTACTAGTAGAGAAGAGGAGAGGGTGGCTGCCTTTGTTTTCTTTTTTAGGTGGTTTATATTTGTACTACTCCTTCACAGTTCACACAAACACACTTATTTTCATTTTTCATCAAAGTAGGACTACTTCCCTAAATTATTTCTAGCAGCCCCAGACAGTCACTCAGTATACTACTAGAACTAGTATACTACAAGGCAGCTACACTCTCTCTACTCTCTCTCATCAATCATCATCATACAGCACGACACCCACATTTCTGATTTTGCTCTCTCTAATACTAATGGGGAGAGAGGGGGAGTAGCACGGAAATAATAAATAAAAGGCAATTCAGTGTGCGGTGTGCCACATTTGTTTCTCTCCGTTCCTTCCCTTTTCATGTATGTGAGGTCTGCGGTCTCCCTCTTAATCTTTTATACTACTGCGTATCGTAATTTGTATATGTACCCATAATACCATTATACACTATATTTAATTTTTTTAATTTCAAACTTTGACTATTAATTTATAGAAAACATATAAGAATTTACTATATAAAAATATTATTCTTAAATACAATTTAAATAGTACTTTCAAAAATTTATTTTTTTATTATTTATATATTAATATAAATACAATTATTTAAGGTCAAAGTGGTGCATTATAAACCTTTCTAAAACAGAGATAGTACCTTTTAATTGCAAACTTTGAAAAAACGGCAAACTTTAGGTCATCTGTCCAACTCCTATGAAGTTAATGACTTATTTGCCGCATTTTTAATTTCCCATAATTCCACCTTTTAGATTTTTTTAATTCCACTTTCTTTTTTACAGATTTGCTTTAATGTGGGATTTGAAACTCTAAACTATGAACACTTAGCCATTGCTAGTCTTGACAATAGAGTTTTCCTTGGATAATATCCATTAAAGTTATGTGGGATAAAAATAATACAAATAATACATATTTTTAGAAATTTTGGTATTCTTACGCGTAATAACCTTAATAGTTGGGATTACTTGTGAGGTTGTGAATTTCTTTTTGCCAAGTTATAAGTAGATGAGAGCAAATTGATAAGACCTTGGTAATCACCAAATTTCTTTCATCCAACACGGAAAAATTATTAATTTGCTTGATCTTTTAATGTGGATGACCTAATACGTTGGGGCATATGATAGGTGGTGGTGGGATTGTCGGATTTTTAAAGCCTTTGACTTGGCTACCATCAAGATTTACCCTCAATTTTCTTAACACTGTATTCAATAGGCATTTATAATTAATCAATAAAAATTTTAAATAAACAATTAGTTCAATACTATCACATGTGTACTATATAGAAGAACTTAATATATTGTTATGATATCCTACTTGAGAACCACAAATATAGTGGTGGTATTACTTTTATCTTAATTATATGTGCAAAATGTATAAGTTCGATTCTAATCACCGAATTATTTGGTTATGCATTTAGCTACATATTATTGAATTGTGATGTTGAGCTCAAGACAACATATCTTAGATTTATATGGTAAATTGTATCAATGGTATAAGCACATCAACAACATATGTGCACGAGTATTATTGAACTTGGCTTACATGACATCAAATCAAATTAAAAACACATGGTAATACTGGATCTGTTCCTCCCAACTGAAAAACGTTTATATTTATTGCTGAAAAATTATTTTTGTTTAACTTCGTTGAACTTTGTTTGTTTTTATTGAATATTGTTGATTCAAGTGTTTTTTATAACTACTTTGTATATTGGTTTGTTTAACTTTGTTGAACTTTATTGAAGTTTTTTGAAAAAACAGAAATAAGTTGGGGAGAACATACCCTAAAAATGCATAAATTATTTCTTAATCTCAAGATTAGGAAGGACCCTAATCTTATCATGGGTTGACATTAAGTGTGCAAGTGGGGGAGGGGGAAGGAGAGAGAATGGTGAGGAAGGAGAGAGAAAGTAAGAGGAATGAGACAAAGAGTAGAGAGGTTCCAACTCTTGAGAAGTTGAGATCACGATTTAACCATTGCGAAAAATGTGTTTTTTTCTACTTATTGAGTCTCATTGAATTAGTAGTCTATACTTTATAATAAGTTTCAAATAGTAGAAATTACTTATTTGATCAGCACCAATGAGTGGAGGCCTACTTAATAATCAAATCAGAACTTATTGAATCAATGAATCAACTTGGTGTGTGAAATTAATCACTGAAAAGTTGAGTCAAACGAGTTGGGTGTCTTTGTTTTATTTATTTTTTATTTTTTTTTGTCACGACCAAGGGCATCCACCATCGACCATAGTGATTAGTGCTGTTCAAAAATATTCGAACCCGAATATCCGAAATTTCGGATACCTGAAAAAAGGATATCTGAAATTTCGGATACGGGTTCGGATAAAATTTTCTAGAAACTCAAAACTATCCGAAATATCCGAAAATCATCCGAAATATTTGACTCACATTTTCAAAATATTAGGCACAAAATAGGATAAAAAATTAAAAAATAATTTATTTCCGATATTTCGGATACGGGTTCGGATATCAAAATTTGGTATTCGAAATTTCGGATATCCGCATATGAACACCCCTAACAATGACTATCTCTCACACTGACTTGTAGACACCTTAAAAAATAGGACAGGTGACCAATGAATTTAAAGGTGCTCTATCCAAGGCTTGTTTTATTTGTTTGGTGAGTAAATGATCTCAGAGTGGGTTTAGGGTGGTACTGGTACTGCTATTGGCTATTGGTAGAAATAGAGTAGACATTAGTATCCCTAGTAGACATCAGTATCCCTGGTAGTGGTAGTGGTAGTGGTAGTGGTAGTGATTTCCCGGCTGACTGGAAATGGCGGAGGCGAAATCGGAGGGAGCGACCATACCCTTTCAGAACCTCCACAACAGAGAATATCAAGGTCACAAAAAGAAGGTCTCTCTCTCCTCTCTCCTCTCTCCTCTCTCCTCTCTCCTCTATCCTCTCCATATGCTTGCTTAAGTGCTTATATTCATTCATTCATTCATTCATGATATCCTATTCAAAACCTAACTTTTGTCGATAAACACAAATTAAAAAGGTGCATTCAGTGGCATGGAATTGCAATGGGACGAAGCTCGCTTCTGGCTCGGTCGATCAAACGGCTCGAATTTGGCACATTGACCCACACGCCCATGTAAGTTAACTCCCACTACCGACAACCATGTCTAATTTATTACTCCCAACATATTACCTCAATTTGCTTTCTAATTTTGATTACTCAGTTATGCAATTTGGCACGGTTGTATGATTTATGCATCATGCCATATCCCCTTCTGAGTTCCTGGCTTTGATTGCCCTTGCCAAACTCAGGATTCCCTCTTTTAAGGGGTACTGATCAAAAGAGGGCTTGTCTAGTCTAGTGGGACTTGCAGGAGGGAACATCAATATCAATAGTGCACACCTTTCATATTGGGGATGGGGTCTTAGCCCCCACTCAATGCTATGGGCAGCATTGCACCCACTGATTTCCCATGCTCAAACTGTTATCTCAAGGCTTGGTGTCCCATGGAATATGGATTATGCACTTTGTCTCAGGCCGGCGGCCAAGGCATCATCGCTTAGGCAACAGTGTGGTGCGCACGAACGGCTGCTGGCTGCCTCTGCCTGTTGTTGTCGCCAGCATTAGTTGCCCTGTGCTGGGGTTCTGTAAAAGGGGGCTAACAGCCTCCCACTAAGCATAGTGTATGGCAGTTTCTGTCCCCATTGGTCAACTATCTGGATGTCTTTGGTGGACAGTGGACTCGTATTGTTTTTATATATTTGATGATGCATGTTCTCTTTTATTCTTGTAATGTAGTCTAATGATCTTTTTTGCAGGGCAAGGTAAAAGATATCGAATTGAAGGGGCATACTGACAGTGTGGATCAGCTGTGCTGGGATCCTAAACATGCAGATCTACTTGCAACTGCGTCAGGGGACAAAACAGTTCGTTTGTGGGATGCTCGTAGTAAGTCAATATTAATCTAGATGGATTTTGTCAAAGGAAAATAATTTAGCTGTCATTGTTGGAGATAAAACACTCAATTTCATTACTGTTACTTTTCGTCTTCCACTTTTCCCTTCTCATAGCCACTTTACTAAGAGGAGTAATAACAGTGAGGTAATTCGAATTTTGGATTAATACACAAATGACTCAGGTTTTAGCCTGATTACAAGTGAGGTGCCATACATAAGAAGTACTATTGCTTATAAATATGGCGTGACAACTGACAGCCCTGTTCTCTTTCTTTTTTTGGTTCCTGCTAGGTATCCCCCCCCCCCCCTTAAAATATCTTGGAAAATGACTGAAATGTCCCTAAATTAGACTGAACAACAATACTAACCAGCTCTCCCTTCCTGCCCTGTGCCAACTTGCTGCCGCCACAAGTCATCTGCTAAAGCACCTTCCTTCTCCTCGCAAACCATGACCAATATCGCTCGAATGATTCAGTACCTCTATTTTGCTCTTGATCAGTTATGTGTGGTACGGCTGGAAGAAAATTTGAAGTAAATTAAACCCTAAAAAGGGCTTATAATGTGAAAGAATCGAAAGGTAAGCAGCAAGTGAAATAGAAGACTAAGGAGAGAAGCTGCTACTAAAAGTTATCCCCAGCTACCTAACTATAGGCGGGAATTAAAAAAAAAAAAGAAGCAAACAAACAATTATCATCGTATTTTACTTTATAACTCGCGGAGATTCACTATAACTTCCCTTTTGCACATAGATAAAGGAATTGACTTAATGACCTTTAATATATACTAAAGTGACTAAAGTACCCTCTTGTCCATCTCCAATGGAGCCAAAAAGATTCAGTACTCTTTGGTTATGGAATATAGTGGCCTATAAAATCAAAATGGCTTATCAAAGCAAGGGTTAACTTGGAAAAACCACATTAAATACTTCATCATTATTCATAAGGACTTGTATTGCAAAGCACAGAACACGCACAAAGAAAACCCCAACTATTATATGACCTATATTATGGAATGGATGGAGTACCAATTAAAGGTTAAAGCTTAAAAAGGAAATGTGTATTGTAAAATGACAATTAATTCGAAAGGAAAAAATGAAACGACAAATATTTTGGGAGAGAGTATGCTTTTTTATTTTATTTTATTAATTTATTTACTGGAGATGGCTTGATAACCTTGATTGCATAACTGTTATATCATTTGGGAACTAGGAATAGATTGATATTCCTTGATGTTTGCCTTTTATAATGGAGCCAATTTTGTTGCAAAGGTTTGCCGTGACCCATCCTAGTTACCCGCCTTCTTTCTCTCAAAAGAGTAAGAACTGAACAGTAGCTGGGATGTCTAAGTCAATGACATTGAAAATGAGAAAAATGTGAACCAGACGAGAATATAAATTCCTTTATGCTGCATTTTGTATAAGCAACACACTGTATTTAGTTTATTGCGTCAAATAGGCTGTCGTCATGTTTGCTTTGATGTTCAACAGATGGGAAATGCTCACAACAAGTGGAACTTAGTGGAGAAAATATCAACATTACATATAAACCTGATGGGACACATGTAGCTGTTGGAAACAGGGTAAAATTTTTGCAATTCTGCTCTCATTCTTGCTATGTTGGATAGTCTTCACCTTTGATTATCTGTGCTTGTATTTAGTATAGATTTACGTACTGTATAGTTGGAATTATGTTTTCTTAATGACAACTTTGTGCATCTTGTTTGATAATGGCTTTTCACACAAATAAGCTTTTCCATTGTTTGCTCATACTCACCATGTAGTTAATTTCTTCCTTTAGGATGATGAACTAACTATACTGGATGTTAGAAAGTTTAAGCCGATCCATAGGCGCAAGTTCAATTATGAGGTGAGTTAGATTGAGAATTCTATTCACTGTTGCTTCATCTCCTTTACCCTACTGTTCAATAGATGTTTAGGCTTCCACTTCAGCACTATTTTGGTTGAGGCCAGAGAAGATGAAACTGGCTCTTGGTTAGGTGCTGGATCAACTTATTTATGCTATATGTCATTATGCATTCAACTATTCTTTCGTCTAAAGCTAAGCTAAGATGAGCAGTGTTTTGAAAGGCATGAGGCACAATAAAGAGGTTGATGCTTAAATTTGGTGACTATGCAAGGTGAAGGCATGTATAGGCAAAAGTGCGAAGCAAATCTGCATAATTGAAAAAGAGAAGAAGCAATTCATATACAGAAAATATGTGACATAAAGTTGCTGATTAGGGTCCTCATTTACATCTTTTGATGTAAATTGCCTGCCAGTGCGTTCCATATGCTTCATCCTTTAAACTTTCAGTTTGTTTTAACAGTAAACTACGATGGTTGTTGCTTAAACATGCATGCTAAGCTTGAGTGAGCATGTGCATCTCTCTCATGTATTTGGTATGGAAGGAGATTTGGGCCCGGCCTCCTTGATTTTCTTGTTAAAATTTTGTCTTTGTTTAGGAGAGCTCTTTGATCTCCAATCATCTGTTTTTTTTACCGTTGGTTAGATATTGTCTAATTTTTCTTTCTGCTATTAAAGGAACCTCCGTAAATCCCAGACTCCCAGTTATCTGTATGTAGTAGACTTCGTAATTTTGTATAATCTGTAATTGCTTATTGCCCTTGGATAGCTGCTTCTATTGTGCATCCATCGTCAAACATGAAACTTCAGTCGTCTTGGTACATTTGCAGTTTCTTTATGCATGCAGATGTGTCCTTGACATGTTCGCTGTTGTATGCATCATCAACTTTTCATAGGTAAATGAGATTGCATGGGATATGTCTGGAGAGAAGTTCTTTCTTACAACAGGAAATGGTGAGATGATATTTGGTCTTGTGATACGTTAATTTGCATCAGAAAAGAATTGTGTGTTGATACTTGGTCATGTTAGGTACTGTGGAAGTCCTAGCATACCCATCTCTCCGAGCACTTGACACCCTTGTGGCCCATACTGCTGGTTGCTATTGCATTGCAATTGACCCACTAGGAAGGTATGTTCAAAGGCAACTCTGACTTTTACACATTTTCAGAATTTTTTTGTCTTTAGCTTTCTTTTCAGTAGGATTGCTTTTCTTTTCTGAGCCTTTTGTCATTATCTGCATTCCTCCTATTTGATTCATTCTCTTTGTTGTTGAACCTTTGGTCACAAAGTTCCACATGCATCATCATGTGTAACTTTTGCGTTTGCTATGGATCCACCTGATTCTTGTTGACACCTCCTTGGTTACCGCAGATATTTCGCTGTAGGAAGTGCTGACTCCTTGGTAAGCCTTTGGGATATCAAAGAAATGCTATGTGTACGAACATTTCCAAAACTGGAGTAAGTTCATCCTGGATGCATCTTCATGTTTGTAAATTGGCGTCTGTTCTTTCATCGTGTAACAGTTATGGTAATTTCAGGTGGCCTGTCCGAACAATAAGCTTCAATTACACTGGAGAGTATATAGCATCAGCCAGTGAAGATTTATTTATTGATATAGTAAGTAACAAAACATCCTCTTTTTATGAAATACAGGGGTAAAAAGTTCTCCACCTGTTTACAGTGATTGTCATACTTTTCTTTTTGGGATTTTGAAATTGAATGGCCTAAGTTATTAATAACTGGATTAAGTAGCATTATATGATTAAGAAATGTGTTTAGGGGCAATGTAATGTACACTATTGATATTGTGTTCACATGGCATGGTTACATTTCTTAGCCTTTTTGAAAAGTCGAGGACAGGTACTTTGAAATGGATGGCTTTTGAAACCCTTGTGCTCACATTTTGACCCACGCCCATGTAAATTGCTGGGTGGAATTCCAAAATCAGCTACATGCATTTCATGTGAGAGAAACGTAAAGATTCACATGTGAAGATTCCGAGACTGCATAAGTGAACAAAATTGAAAGCACTGTTTGATGCTGGTCATTTGAATTTTGTTCTGTTTGATCTGAAAAGCTGATATGAAATTCTAGTCTGTTGTATGATCTGGTCTGGTTGATCTAAAATTTTGTTCTGTTTGATGCCACATAATAATATTTCAGTCAAATGTTGAAACTGGACGATCAGTCCATCAAATACCATGTCGGGCAGCAATGAATAGTGTTGAATGGAATCCGAAATGCAACTTGCTTGCATATGCTGGAGATGATAAAAACAAATATCAAGCAGATGAAGGTCATGCAAATTCTATGCCCTTACATTCGAAGCAAAATTTGTTAGGACCTAGAAGTTAATTAGTTATCTCATCTTTTAACCCCCCCCCCCCCCACCCCAGGGAATAAATACTAGTCCCACTAACTAACTCTTTTTTTTCAGGTGTTTTTCGTATCTTTGGTTTTGAGAGTCCTTAGCAAAAGCCTTTGCAGCAACAAACATATAGCATATCTTCTCATCGGTAATGAGTTGGGGAAATGTGATAAGAGTTTCTCTCCTCACACTACATTATCCGGCCTGAGTTTTCAAAGCATTTGTGAGACCGTGTAACAAGAATAGATAATACTGATTTGATCTGTTTGAAACTCTGAAAAAGGAAGTCACAAGTATATAAAAATACTGCTGCAGAATCCATCATATTAATTTTGCATCAGAAGAATATATTGGTGATTTCACTAGTACATCAAAAAGTAAAGTGGAGCACACAAGCTGTGCTGCTCTGAGATCTCCCCCCCCCCCCAGATTTTCCCCACATATACAGGAAATGGTCTCCAAACTTGTTTAAAACAGTAATTCAGGAGCATTGAACATGCATAAAGCTGGTTTAAAACAGCACACTGGCTGGTGACTATAGTTGTGTATTGCCGTCTTTTGAATCTATACTATTGCAGTTGGATCTTTATTATGATGCAGAAGCTGCTGCAGCAGTTTTACTTTGGGAAGAACTGATGTCTCAGAGTCTTGAATCAAAAAACCAGACCATAACGTGTAATCATTAAACTCAGTAATCAGTAGTACCAAGTGCGGCACTTGCTTGCTGCATCCATCCCGGATGATGTCGATGTCGTGTTATCAGAAGATGCAGAGGAACAGCTTGGGAGCAGGAAATGCGAGACCTGCAAAGAGAAGAAGGCAGAGGGTTACTAAATATTGAGAGCAGCAGGTGATGGGCTTCCACTTGATCTCAACGCTGGAGCTCTTCATTTTCTTGGTGTTAGTCCTCATGTGAGGAGGGTCCTTGGACAGGTCAAAGCTGGCCCCTTTCATCCTCAGTTCCTGAATGCACCTATTCAGCGCCCTGTTGTCCCCTGTCTCTCTTTTCAGCCGCCCTGCTACCTTCCAGTACCTGAACAGCTTCATCTGCACAAGCGCTGCAATTGCTAGCGAGGTTGCCATGGACAGAATAGACGGGACCCACCATTTCTGACACCTCACATTTTCAGCATCAGCAGCAGATGACATGAAGAGGATGGTGGAGAAGAAGCCATGAAAGAGGAAGAAGAAACAGCAGAGGTGGAAGATCTCTCTCCTGATATTGTCCAACCGGGTCTCCTGAATAGAGATCCGTCGGGCAAAGAGATGTTCTTCCCTTTGCCACAGCTTGAGGAGCAACAGATGCCCTGGGCTGCGCGATATTTCCATCATTGGGTGCTGCTGGATTGGCCCTGTGACATTGTGGTCAGGGCACAGTTTCCTCCTCCTATCTTCTCTTGATCCACCGGGATTTCCACAATGTGGGTATCCTTTGTTTCTGCCATTTACCAACAATTTTACTGCTACCAAGCAAATATTATGAGTATGAAATTGGAATGCAAGCCAACAAAATGCAGATGCTATCAGAAGGTGATAAAATCGGAAAGCAAAATAAACAAAAAAGGAAATTGTAATTGTAATTGCAAGCAAAACGAAAATCAAGTAGTAGAAAGACAGTTAGCTGAGATTGTGGAGTGTGCGCAGAAGAAAACAGAAAGTCCAGAAATGAAGAACAGAGCGTGTTGTTATTTGCTTTTGATAAAACAGATAATTTGCTCCATATTTAACTGCGGGGTCTGAGATTTGCAATCCGCCTATCCCGCCAAAGGTCTTATTTCGAGTAAGCCAAGGGATGAAAAAAGTTAGCTAGCTGACGTGTCGAGAAATGTGTGGAAAAAATACTCGTAAATGCCAGTTCCATTCTCTCTCCTCAGCCATTGACCCATCAGACCCTCCATGAGGCCCTTAAAAAATTGCTGATCAAAATCCATTACCCCAAATTAAAAAAAGCTAAGCAAACCCAGATACACAAAATTGAGAAATCAGAAAAACTCATCAAGAAATTCTTTTTGCTGCTAATTCCTTTCTTGCAGTTATTTGTTCTTCCATTATAGTAGTGGGTTGTTGGCTATTATCTCCCTCTGCATTTTATGAATTACGTTTAGCTCTTCTTCTTCATTGTTCTTTTTCTTCTGATTAGTAGTGTTTCACTTTCGGGTTTTTTTTTTCTTCTTCATCTGGGTTTTAATTTTTCTGGCTGGATATCCTAATTATAATTACATGGCGGTGATGGAAACGGTGGACGGTGTGATAGTGGTACTGTGGTTTCAGAAATTATGAGGATTCGGTGTTAATGGTGGTGTTGGGGAAATTTTAGTTAACCTTTGTTTTGGTTCATTTACAGTAATTTTTATGTTGGTATTGACTCTTTGGCTATGCCTATGGTTTTAATGGTGGTGTCGGGAGGAGAGAGAAATAGTGTGATAGCTGGAGGTTGAGGAAAGAGGTAAATAAAATGCAAGGGGAGATAAATAGTGAGAGCATTTCGGTTGTTGATTAGATAAAAATTGAACAGAAAAAAAAATGATGGTACAGAAAAGGTTTTAACTCTAACGGAAAAAGTTAAGAGCCCTCCTCTATAGTAAAACTTTAAATCTTGAGTACTTAAATTCAAAATTGGGGTAAACTTTAATCCTCAATTCAAAAAAAGTGATGGTACAGAAAAGGTTTTAACTCTAACGGAAAAAGTTAAGAGTCCTTCTCTATAGCAAAACTTTAAATCTTGAGTTCTTAAATTTAAAATTGGGGTAAACTTTAGTCCTAATTCAAAAAAAGTGATGATACAGAAAAGATTTTAACTCTAACGGAAAAAGTTAAAGAGTTCTCCTCTATAGCAAAACTTTAAATCTTGAGTTGTTAAATTCAAAATTAGGGCAAACTTTAGTCCTCAATTCAAAAAAAAAACTATCAAAAGCCAGTAACTTTAAGGTAACAGTCTTCTAACGGAGTAATGGTTACTTGCATAATAATGGGCTTCTTATTCAGTGAAGATGGTCTACGGTGGATATAGCCCACCAAAATATAAGTAGTGGGTTGGGTTTTATGAAGGGAGATATGTGACTGTAGAAGTCGGCCTAGACTTGTAGCTGGTATAAATATACACGGTAATAATAAGAAGCCCAAAATGAGACATAATTTGAGTCATTTTCCTCTTCTCTACCTACTCCCGTTACAAAAAAAACTTGATGCTTGTCTTTTTACAAGCTCTAAGACATCACTTTTATCATGAATATTTTTTATTATATAAGAAAATTGGTTGTGAATAATCCCAACTTTACATAGGTTGCAGAAAATAATCTCACCTTCCGATTTTGCGCTGAATAATCCCACCTTTTCGCATAGTTGCATAGAATGCACCCTAGTTGACGGTGTTAGATCTCCATTAAAAATTGCAATTTCCTTTTTCTTTTATATTATTTTAATTATAATATTAATATTATATCCCCATTTAACCCTCCTCAACCCAGTTACATTCATGGTTTTTCTTTCTCTCTCCTCCCGTTCTCTTCCTCTTCTACTTCGTTTAGACTTCAGTCACTCAGAAACTTCATATGGGAAGTAAAGTGAGAGTAGAGAGGAAGAGGGGAGATAATAAGGCATACAAAGATAGAGAGGGGATGAAATTGTCGTCTTCCTCAAAGCCCATAACAATCCTAGGCAAGGCGGCCAGAACGACGACGAATTTTCATCCATTGATGAGATCCTGATATCGTATACGGAATTTCCCCCACTATTGGTGAGAATCCTGAGAAGTAGTGTTGGTGGCTGAAGCAGATCAAGGTCGAGGGCAAGGTCATTGTTCTTGAGGAAACCAGCCAAAGTTTTGATCATAATTCCATCAATTGCAATTTTATTTAATTTCAATCTTTTGAATCACCAATTTATGAATTATCCTCTCTAACCAATCTCAATATCTCTAAACCAAAATTCCTCTAAATTTTCAATCTTCAGATCCATGATTTTGTTTTTTTGTTTTCCATCATCTAATAAGAAAGAAGGTATGAGAAATTATTTAATAAAAGCAATTCTTGATATTGTGAAGAAATCTCCTCACACTTTGGTTCTTATGTATTCTTCTCTCACTTTGCTTCCCAATTGACATTTATGACTTACTGAAGTATGAAACGAAAAAGATGAGGAAGAGAGCAAGGTAGGAGAGAGAAAGAAAAATCATAGAATGGGTATAATGGTAATATTCAAATTAAAATATTGTAAAAGAAAAAGAAAATTGATTTTATTGACGGAAAAGTTAATCTCTTCGATGAGGGTGCATTTCGTGCAACCATGTGAAAAGTTAGGATTATTCCCTGTAAAATAGAAAGATGGGATTATTTTTTGCAACCCATGTAAAGTTGGGATTATTCACTACCAATTTTTCTATTATATAAGCATAAAAATTTAAAGAATACAATTTAATACAATATACTTTTTACACCGTAAATTTAAAAAAAAAATCACAAATTAATGGTCTAAGATCACGAAATTTAAACTTCAAAAAACAAATATAAGCAAACCACATTAAAAGGATCAATATGAAAAATCCTAGTCCCCTTTTGGTTCAAGGAATGCCATTAGCAATTCATTGCTAATGGTAAGCCCTAATGTAATATCCCGATTTTTTTATTAAAAAATAAATAAATTCGTTGTTATTGTGAAAAGTGCTATTTATTATTATGATTGGTACTTTTAGGAATTTTGGTTAGTCATTATTTTGTTATGTTTTAAATTTAAATTCGGATTTTTGAGTGAAAACAAGAAAAAAGAAGAAGAAAAAAGAAAAAAGGAAAAAAGGGGCAAACCGTGGAAGGAGGTAGAAACCAGTTGAAATTGGTCCCACTTCCTCTCTCTCACGTTTCTTTCACCTACATAGTCTTTGCTTCAGTAAAAAAAAATAGGGGAATTTCAATTGGTGCCCTTTTAGTATTGACTTGTCCAACTGGTGCCCTTAACACAGAAAGAAGTCCGGTCCGTGTCCTTTTTGTTTCACAACGTACATTCCGTGTCCTTATTTATTGTTTTCCGTTTAAGTAAATTTTATTTCTCCATTTTACCCTTAATGAAACGCAGATAGAAGATCATTAAACGACACCACAACTCCTCTCAGTCTCTCTCTTCACTCTCTCTCCTCTCAGTCTCTCTCTTCACTCTCTCTCCTCTCACCACTCTCTCTCCTCTCACCGCTCTCTTGCCGGCGTTAATGGCGGTCAATGTTTGTCCCTCCCATTAAAATATCTTTGTCGGCCTGCTTATATGACGCGTTTACACATTTGATTCCCTTAACACGACGACGCTTAGCTTATCTCTCCATTAAAATCGATCCACCAAACTCCATAACCACGGTTTGCTCCCCCTTTTCACTCTCTCACTATCTCTCTCTCTCTCTCCTCATCACCGACGTGGGTTCTGATTTGGTCAGTCATTTTCGCCTGCAATGCCCATTTCGATCTGTGAGGTTAATTCCATCATCTCTCTCTTCTTAGCTTGAAATTCTTAGATCAAAAGTTTCAGCCTTTTATATCAGATTTGATTTCATTTCTGTCATTTTAGATACACCCATCAATCTGAGTGCAAGAATTACCAATTGGATAATTGAAATTTCTCTGAAATTAGTGAAATTTCGAACACAATTTAGCAACCCAAAATGGTTCCTGTTAAATTTAACAATCAAACGTCAATTGATGATTTGATTTTGAAAGTTGACGGCAATGTTTGTGGTTTTTATTGTTTGTGGTATCATCCAGATGTGTGCAGAGAAGATAATTGCACAATCAAGTTTCATCTGACCCATCAAGGTCACACCACTATCACCACCTTAATTGCCAACGTCGCCCCTCCACAGATCAACGCCGTCGGACGCCCCTCCATAGATCAACGCCGTCGGACGCCCCTCCATAGATCAACGCCGTCGGTCGCCCTCCACAGATCACACTCTCTCTTCAGATCTGGACACTCCTACTTCCCCCATTTTGCCACTCTTTTGTCATTCAAACACCATATCTATTTGCTACTTCCTTCCTCCATCACTCGCAATCAACCAAACAACACTTAAGTTATGCAATCAGATTGCCAGCACTCACCTTGTTGAGAGCTGTTTTGGGTATTCGTCATGGTTCTCTTAGCTGAAGCTCTTCCATCACCAGCTCTTTCAGATGCTCTATACATATTTAGTAGTAATCAAAATCCTATTTGCAAATTCCCCTTCTAAAGTTTCCAGTCTAAGTAAATATAATGTGTCTGCTCACAGTAACAAGTAGCAAGCAACTAGCATAATTTCAGGCCAAGAATATGACAAATGTTCAAATAAGATAAATGATGATGAATTGATAGCAGATGGCTAATTAAAAGGGGAACATAAAGGTCACTAAGAGACAGTTCAAAGAATGTTGAAGAGGAAAAAAAGAAAACTTTCACACGCTCTATCTCATCATTTCAGTTATAATGTCAGTTTCATTTTTGGGGGAAAATTGAGCAAAAAAGGGGGGAAAACAAGAGGGGCAATTTTGTCAGCATATTTTGCTCGAAAAAGACAAGGGACATGGACGGTATTAAATTCAGTAGCCACATCATCACTTTGTAACGGAAAAGAAAAAATAAGGAGACGGAATGAATATTTTAAATTTAAATGGGCACGGACTGGACTTCTTTCTGTGTTAGGGGCACCAGTTGGACAAGTCAATAGTAAAAGGGCACCAATTGGAATTCCCCAAAAAAAATATAAAGAAAACCTAGCTATTCTTGTTTCACGTATCAAAAAAAAGGGGGGAGGCGATCACTCTCGTTTGGCTGTCATTGCAATTGGATTTCATCTTCAAGTAAGTTAAAGTATATTCTTATAGTGGTTTTGTTTAGATTAATGGTTTATTCATGTTTAAGTTTTAATTCAGTCGAATGGGTAGATTTTGCTTAGTATTTGTGGTTCTATTTTCATGAGTTATATTGAAAGAGTGATTGTATACAAATTGTTCTATAGAAAATTATGGTATATTCTGAGTACATATGCATAAATTGTGAATTGAGTCTCTTTACTTGTTCAATAAAGTTTATGGGTAGTGTGTCTGTGCTTTAAAAAAAAATGTTATTTTGCCGCAATCGTTCCGCGGCTGTCAGATTACTGTTTGGGCTGTTGTCGGGCCACTGTGGAGTCTGTTTCCGGTGGATGGTGGTCTGTTTGTGTTTGCAGGTAGTGTCGGGTTGTGGTCGAGGGTGGTCAAGGTTGATAGTGTGCAGTAGCAGGTGTGTCTTGTTGATGTTCAGTGTTGCTGTAAGTTGGTTGTTGCTGTATTTTAGTGCGTTTTGGTGCAGGTCTGCAGGCCATTGTTAGGATGTGGACTTGCTGTTGGGTGTGATGTGCTGATGTACACCGGTGTTCCTTAAATCATGATGGTGGTCAAATTTTGATGGTGTAATATAATTTTGGTTCTTGATCTTGATTATCATAAGTCATGGCAAAAGGAAAATTTGGTGATGTGTAGTTACGTGAGGATGGAAGTAGTCCTTGGTAGTTTTTTTATGGGCTTTAAATTGTTTAAAGTAAAGGGTGTTGTCTACTGGTTCTTTTAGTTCCCCTCTGTTACAGAAACATTAGATTTATGGTCCTGTGTTATTTGAGTATATGCATACATATTAAAATTCAATATTTTGGGCATATTGTTTATATAGGTTTAAACTTTAATAATAGGTTTAGTTATCTGGTGATTACTTGTAAACTTATACTAGCGCGTTGTGGATATCAGGATTTGAGGTCACTCACTAGATCAATAGGAGTTTACGTTGTTTTGTTTAGAGGGTAGAAATCAGGTAATTCTATGTCTACAATTTTACTCAACCCCATGAAAAGTTTGAGTATGTGCTAAGTGGTATATTTGATTATGCTTGGATGGATTATACTAGATTTGATTTGTATGGTCATGAATTTATTATTTAGCATGGTATTATGATGATTTAATTTATGATGGATTAATTTTATGGAAAGATCATGCATGATGGATTAATTATGTGAGATAATTTTATGAGAAGCATGAATTGGTTGAGTATTGAAATATTTGATTATTATCGGTAATTGATATTGATATTGGATTTTATATGGTGAGTAATGGATAAAACCTTGTGATTGGTTCATGTGGAATATGGGTATATTGAATTGGATTATTATTGAAGTTTATTTTGTGATATAACTGGTGTGAATTATTATTGTTGGTATGATCACGATTACTAAAATTATGTTGAGGGTTAAGAGATCTTTAGGTAGGATCCCCTAAAGGTTAGACATAGATATGGTAGATACTGGTATATCTTGTAGGACTGCGGTTTACGCAAGCTCTATACTATTTTGACTCTTAGGGCATTCATCCCATGAGTTTGGTTATATTGGTTGTCCAGATTGGACTGAGTACAGACATATTAGTGGTACTCTAATGTCGTCCTTTTAAGCCGTAAAGGTTTTAGAAGGGGGTGTGCACACTTAGACTTTTGCTGATCAGTTGGTGAAAATATTTATGGAAAGGTTGAAATCCCTTCTCCATTGGTGGAATTTTGTCTTGTCGTTCTTCCCTCTAAACAAGATGGCTTAAAGATTAATGAATAAATATATGATCGGTGTGCGTGTGCTTGGTTTGATGCTATGTGCATATGAAATTAATTTAAACAAAATGTTTTGGAAAATTCAGGTAAGGGTTTGCAAATGAATTTTACGGGGTAGAGTAGAGTTACCAGCTTTTGCTGATTTTCTTCTTTGTTTTCCCTTGTTTCTCTTCTTATATATTTTACAGGTGAGTTTGATGAATAAGCGTTGGAGTGAGGACGCTAGATGGAAGAATTGATAGATTTTGGCTCGAACATTATTTAAGTTGTTTTTAGTTGGTTTAGAATTTGGGACTTATTATTGTTATTATTAATTATGTTTAAGTTGGACTTTCTTTAGTTTAAGTTGGAAATTAATTATTAAGTTATTAATGTTGGTATTATTTAGTTTAGTTTTGGTTGGGCCTTGCATTTAATTTATTAAATGCGGCTTAGCACCTTGAGATTTCCGTTTATTTTCCGTTGCAATGTATTTATAAAAAAAAAAATTGGTCGGAATTTTTGGGGTGTTACACCCAATTGTTTTTGTTTCATTGTTTTGTTCTATTATCTAGTTTTATTATGTCGAATAATATCAGTTTCTCCATTTGTGAGGGTTAGTTTGTCCCATACGTTGGGTTCGGCTGTCTCTCACTTTTTGAGAGTATTGTTAGTTTTTCGTTTTGTCGTTCGTATGGTGCTTTGGTGTATCTATTCTATCAAGAGGTGGTCTACTATGTCGGATCGAAGCATTCGAAGCTATAGCAGAGGCTTCCGCGAAAAGGCTGTAATATGGAAAACAACGATTAAATAGAAGCCGGTCGGAATTGTTGAATCTCTAGTGCTACATAGCTTTTTCATTCGAATGTACTCTGATGTTTTAGATCTATTTCTTATTGAATTCAACCGTTCTTGTAAGTGCCGTATGACTTTCAATTAATGGAATTTATTTTTCCCTAAAAAAAAAAAATCAATATCTTAGGATCCTATTCGCATTTGGAGACCTTCACTAAGAATGACCTCACACAAACCCCAAAATTGAAGCTTTCAGCGAATGAACACAAATGCCCAAACACCCATTCTTGAATTGGGGGCACCCCATGTACGACACAATAAAAATAAAGCTTATAGAGTTGCTAATCAGAGTGAGGGAAAATGCATTCTAAGAAAGAGGAAGCTTATTAGAGCTAAATAAAGCGTGATTTTGGTGGAATAAAAAATATCTAGAGTTAGCACGAACATCCCCAAATCTTGTAATTAACATAATCAAAGTTAAAGAGAGTAGTCTTTAGGGGTCATCCAATTCGGATTTTGAATCCTCACAAACGACATCAAAATAGTGTAAATTAAATATGAAAGAGGTGAATGAAGTAGTTAAGTAATGTATTAAATGAAAAAATTGAACATGTCGGTTTCAAGATCATCCTATTGTTGAAAGAAAAAAAAAGTATTTTACGATGTATTGAGGTTGTGTTCTTTTCTACTTATTTTCACTGATTTGTAAGACCCTGCTAGTGGTTCTCATTGATTGAGTAAGGTCGTGCCACCGATTTCCACTGATTCGGTAAGGTTCTTCCACTGATTCTCAATGATTCAATAAGGTGCTGCCTCTGATTATGTGAGTAGAAATGTGAGTCTTGCCACTGATTTTCATTGATCGAGTAAGGTCCTGCCACTGATTCTCACTAATTCAGTAAGGTCTAGTCACTGATTCTCAGTGATTGAGTAAGGTCTAGCCACTCATTTTCACTGATTGAGTATGAAGGAATTTCTAACCACTAACATGATCATACATGCATAATAGAAATTCGATAAACCCAGAAAAACATGTGATTACTGTAATTAAATATCAAATCGAGATCCTACCTCACTCCTTTGGTCGCTGGTTGGATGAACAATGATTGGGTATGGATTAACACGTCAGATGTCGTGCCTCAACTGGAATCCACACACAGGCTCGAATCCACACGTCAGT
This sequence comes from Tetragonia tetragonoides, assembly GCA_038025085.1. Taxonomy (NCBI): domain Eukaryota; kingdom Viridiplantae; phylum Streptophyta; class Magnoliopsida; order Caryophyllales; family Aizoaceae; genus Tetragonia; species Tetragonia tetragonoides. The sequence goes on from CM076153.1 coordinate 161,071, forward strand.
ATGCTAGTATAGCGACCTCGCTCACAACCTCCGTTCTCTCCTTACTCTAATGACACACAGTTAGGGTTTCGTGAAAACTGATTATCACGTGTAACCCTAACTGATCAGGAAGTTACGATATATATAGAGAGGCAGGAGGGCTGATTAGGTTAAGTGTGTGATGGGCCTAATCCGAATTAGACCCTTCTAATAAAAACGAGCCTGTTAAGTATGCAACCTTGTTGGTTTACTTAATGTGACAGTAAGTCCAAAACTCTTTTCGGGCCCACAAACCATAATTGGTTTCTAGCAAAACATTACGATTACCCATATTAAGTAAAGATTGGTTTTCATAGTCCAACCAATAATGCAATTAGTAATTCTTATTATGATTAGTTCATAGGGAAAATCCAATAGAGTAAGGTCTAACCACTAATTTTCACGGATTGAGTAAGGTTCAATAAATGGAAAAGAACACACCCTCATTTGTTATTTAAAAAGATTTAGTTGGTTGAAGTTGTGTTTTTGCGCAAAAAGAAAAAGAAAAAGAAAAAGAAAACTGGTGTTTGGGGTATGGTAGGAAGACACGTGCAGTGTGTATATACAAAGTATTATTATTATTATTTTTTTAAAGTTGGTAAGGAGGCTCCATTTAGGAGGGGGTTAAGGGGATAAATTCTTCATAAGGTGGGTGATAGGATTTAAACTCGGGTCTTTTTCGAATTCAAGTGAGGTGGTTGCCATCTCGGCTCCCACCTAATAATTTAGTATGTGTGGGTGTTGTTTTTTTTTTTTGTTTTTTGACAAAGGTTTGTTTGTTTGTTGGACTCCGCATAGGGATTGGAATGGAATGGAATATCCGATGGCAAAGGGGGTGGGTTTGATTAATGAATGGTAGCGCCGGTCTGGGTTGGCAGTCAACAAGTTACTGTATAGTAATACTACTAGTCTTTTTTCTTTCTTTCTTTCTTTCGTAATTTCATTTCATCCTCCATTAAGCAAGCAAAGTCCCCCTTTTAGAATTCGCTGACATCAAATTACTACTATTAATTGTCTTGCGAAGAAAGAAAGGAAAACCCCCAACACAATCATCAATAAGTACTGTATTAAGAGAGATACAAGCAAGCAAGCAAGCAAGCAAGCAAGGAAGGAGTTTATCTTGAATCAATCTTTGTTTAAAAAAATCATCATCAGAATCAGAATTGGGTATTTCAATCATTAGTAATGCATCTGTACAATGCATGGCTTCCGGGTCCGATCGTCGAGGAAACTAGGAGAGAGAAGGAATCATTCCGCCGACTTGTCAATTCTGTCAAGGATTCCTATTTTCCGGTTCATCCTGATTCGACTGTATTTTCTACTCTCAAATGGATTTCTGTTCTCGACCTGTTAGTCTTCTCTCTCTCTCTCTCTCTCTCTCTCTCTCTCTCTCTCTCTCTCTCTCTCTCTCTACATTTCATTTTCATCCTTTTAATTTCGTCCCCAGTATGTATATTCTTTTTTGCTTTTCGATCAAGGATTTATTCCGTAGATTCATTTGATAGGATTTCCTTAGTTGATACTTCCCAACTTTATGGAAATTTACGATTCTATGACCCCGCTTTCCTTCCGATTCAGCTTCTACTAAACTGCAACCCACACATCCACTCTATTTTCGACTCAACCTTTTCCTTTTTTCTTTTTTCTTTTTTCTTTTTTAGGGAAAAATGTTGAGTTTCCAATCAATTCACTTCAAATGTATAGTTGCTATTCTGCACTTGAATATCTGATTTATGTCATCATTCAGGAGTAGTGATTATTACTTATTAGTGATTAGTGATTAGTGATTTATGATTGCTGCTCATTCCATTCTTCTCTTCATTTTCATTTATTTTCAAATCGCTATTCCTACATGTTGTCTACATACTACAAGTAGGGTGATCCTTTCTTTTTCTATGTAACTGATCTTGCAGTTTCATAAACGCTAAAAGTGACTTATGCCTTGAGGATGTGAGGGCCCTTGTTGAATTTGGATTCCATATCTTTCATGCATCATGCTACAAACTTCATGCCCAGGTAATCTTGTCTTTCCCTCTTTCTCCATGTCATTCTCTGTTTCACTTTTTCATTTGGTTAATAAATTCTTCCCTTCTGCTGATTAGGTTAGATGGGGCAATCTTCTTGTTAAAATTATAAACAAGTACAGAAAGAAATTATCGCTCAAAGTTCAATGGCGGCTTCTTTATGACACCTTGATTTCTACACATTTCACGAGGTAATGGTTGTTCTACTTGGTCATATTTGGGGCGTTGAACTAATACAGCAATGTCTATCAGAAATAAAAAAAAGTTGTAACTTTCTTTCTATGAGCTTATGTCTCTGCTTTTACATTCCCATAGGGTGACATTAGTCATATTATTCTGTTTTAGAGAATAACCATTTACAATTGCTTTATTTCACATCCCCAACATTTTGGTGGCACCTATCATATCCTCAAAGCAAGATGAAGTCAATGGTTAGTGATGACCCTAAATAGCTTCGTTTTTTTTGGGGACTCGATGGCAGCTGTAGAAGCAAGTATAAGACAGCCTCTTTGTTTTATAAGCTGGATTTAAAGAATCATGTAGCAGCATGAAGTCATGAATTATTGTAAACCCTGTCGAAAGTTGATTGTACCTTTTCAGCTAGTTACGATTAATAAGAGGGCTTTGGAAATGGAATGATGGGAAGGTCAAGTTTAAGATGTATTTGGTTGGAAAGGAATGATCTGAATTACTGGGATAAGTCTCATGCTCCGTAGTATATATAGGATAGGCTGGTCTTCTTCCTGTTGGTCACTTGTCTAGCATTTTAATGGGCTAGAGCTGTAGGAGCATTAGGGGTTATTCTATTACTACATTCCAGCCTGACTAGGCTAATTTGTAATTAGCTTCTTCAATCCTCAAGGAGGACATCTTGTCCTCGTTTGTGGTCTTTTGAATCATTAATATATATACTATTTCTTTATCCGAAAAGGATATCATATAATATACCCTTTTACCTCCAGCATGGGCAGACATAAGAGGGTGGATTACAGTACTCTCTAAAAGAAACAGAAATAAATAATTATAGCAATAGTAGCATATTGATAATAGTTTTTGAAGAACAATGAGAACACTTTCCTTTGGTGTATATCAAACCGTTCACTGCCTAGATGAATTTTGGGACATAATATGAAACTGAAGGCACTTATACACAGCCAACCATGGTGCACTTATGGACAGATACCATAGTAGTTAATAGTGTCGTTATGGAAATTATATCTTTACACAACCGCCCTAACTAAAATGAAAAGTAATTATTTTACTATAATTTGCTACATTAATGGGCTCTTATGACATGGTGCAACGGCGGAGGCCTGGTTGGTCGCTGTTACTGGGAATGTGTGTGATGTATCGCCATGACGGGGAGGATTGTTTGCATTTGTCTGTGATGTGTGAGTTTGCCAAGTCCTTGTAGGATAGGTTGTTTTGTGGGGAACATTTTGTGTGTCCAACCACGGTAGGCCGGTTCTTACAACTTCAATTTTCTGCGATGAGGAGGGGAGAGGAGAGTAGGCTGTTGTGGAGGTGTGCATGTATGGCCATTCTTTGGTGCATTTGGTTGGAGAGGAACTCAAGAGTGAGTTTTCTCCAATGCTGGGAAGACTATTAATTTTGTTTGGGACCGTGTAGTTTATTTGACTTCCCTTTAGGCTAAGGCGGTAGGGGCCTTTAAGGATGTTCCACTTACGGTTGTCTAGCGCCATTGGCGAGATTTGTAGATATTTTGGTTTTTTTTTTCTGTTGAGGATGCCTTGTCCTCCTATTTTGTATACTTTAAACATTTGATTAATAAAAAATTTTCAACAACTATTTGAAGAATGCACGAGTGTTTAAGGGACTTTCAGGCTTTCAGCAACTCCTGCGATGCTTTCGGAGAGGATCACCTATCTAGCTTCCTTATGGGCTGCGACGGCTTTTAGGGATTACACTATAACTGATATACAGAGGAATGTAAATGTTTTATGTAGAGGATACCTTATCCTCTCTTTAGCTGCACATTTGAATTTTTATCAATATACTTTTTCTTTATTCTAATGTTTTTTCTTATCTAAAATTTGCTATATTAATGGGCTAAATTAAACACAAAATTTGGGCTTTGAATTTCTCCCAACACCCAAGAACCCCAAGTGTGATGCCTGTTATGATTTAAGACGAGTATTTTTAGGGTCACTTTTCCTAGTGCTCTGAAGTGCTATCTCTAATTCTGGTCACTACGCTAAAAGCCTATATAAAGAGCACCAATCTGTTATTCGTTTGTGTCCAGCCAATGATGGACAGATGGTAGTTAACTTTCTCATAATCCCAATCAAGTAATTACATGCCCATTTGATGAAATGAACTGAAGGTGGTGAATTGCAAATAAAGCATGCAAGTTTGGTTAATTAGAACAAAAAGGTGGTAAAGCGTTACACACCAAAGATTTCAGGGTGGCTGACTAAAGATCGCAATAGTCTTTTTTCTTGCTCCTTGCATTTAGGGGGCATTTAGAGCAGTTCAATAGTTGCTTTTGCTTATTGCCAGTCCTGCTTGCTGTGTTGCAGTGTGTTTCCCGTTTCTAATGTTATTTTCTGTATAGAGCATTTGTCAATTGAAGCTTCTCTATCAAAAAAAAAAAAACCTTGTGGTGGTGAGGCTGCTGTGTGGGGAGCCTTTTGTGTGTCCAGCTACTGTGGGCCAACTTTTACAGGTGCGGTCCTGTGCTACGAGGAGGGGGAAAGAGGGTAGATTACTGTCGAGGTGTGCGTGCTTGCATGGCTATCTTCTGGTGCACTTGGTTTGAGAGAAACTCCAGGGTCTTCTTCGATGTGCATAAGACTATTGACTTGGTTTGGGATCGAGTAGTTTATTTGGCATCCCTTTGGGCCAAGGCCGCTAGGGCATTCAAGGGGGTCCCACTTACGGTTATTCAACGCCATTGGCTTGACTTGTAGATACTTTGCTTTTGCTTATTGAGGATACCTTGTCCTCATCGTTTGTATTCTTTCATTATTTGATTAATAAAATTTTCTCTTATCTAAAAAAAAAAACAAAACCTTGAACACTTGCTATAGTCACATTTTAAGATTCAGGTTTTGATTCTAAAGTTTATTATATACAGGAGTACAGGCCCAGAAGGGTGGAGAATTAAGCAGAGACACTTTGAGACAGTCACCTCCCTTGTTCGAGCTTGTCGGAGGTTCTTTCCTCAGGGTTCTGCTTTGGAGATCTGGTCTGAGTTTGGGTAATTATTTATGATCACATATTGCTATTGTTTCTCTGCTGTATGCAGTCGAGCTTTACTTCCTATGAGCTGGATATCTATTTATTTGATTCATCTTTTTTTCCCTGGTCAAACTTGCAGATCCCTTCTGGAAAATCCATGGCATAATTCTTCCTTTGAAGGTTCTGGGTTTATCAAACTTTTTCTTCCCACAAATTTGGAGAACCAGGAATTCTTCTCTCAGTAAGGATTTTGATGCTTGGTGATTCCGTTCATGAGTGGAAGCTGTTCTAAACCCGACTAACTTTTGTTCACTTTGCAGAGATTGCATTGAAAAATTCATAGAAGTATGGAGTTCAATTCCAAATTGCCCATTTTGGAACAGTCAGTGGTCTGCTGTTATTGCTCGTGTTATAAAAAACTATGACACGATCACCTGGGAGCCTTTGTTACCAATTCTTTTTGCTAAATTTTTGAACATGTTTGAGGTGGGTTCTTGACTTAGTAAGTGTTACCATATTCATGGCACGTGTCTACTGTAGTGAGTTGTAATTGGCAAGAGGGAGGAAGAGAGAAAGGAAAAACATTGTGGTGGTCCTTACCCCTCATTTGCTGTCAAACCAAATAATCCAATTACTCTATGCCCATGAATTTTCTCCCTTAGATTTAACCCCAAATCTATTACCCTCATGACAAATAGGCAAGCACCCCTTAATGAAGAAAGAAATTGGGTATATAAGATTGCAGAGGGAAGGTTTTTCCTGAACATAGCCCTAATTTGGGTTCTGAAAAGCTGGGAGAGTAGTTTGTTGTCTGTCTAACTCTGCTCCTTTCCCTTTTATTATCAACCTTGGAAAAAGTTATATGATTATTTTAAAATCCCAGGTTCCTGTGGCAAATGGTTCTAGCTCTTGCCCCTACTCTGTGGATGTTCCTAGAAACACAAGATTCTTGTTCTCAAACAAGATATCTACACCATCAAAGGCCATTGCAAAATCTATTGTAAGTGCAATTAAACTCATTCTAAGTTTTGAGGCTTTAGGCTTTAGCTATACTAAATATTGAATCAATGTTTTGGATATGTTGATCATATTTGGACATGCTTTATTAATATGCAGGTGTATTTACTTAGACCTGGTAGCTTGGCTCAAGACCAATTTGACAAGTTGATAAATCTCTTGGAACAGTGTGTTTTCTCGTGCTTTTGTAGCTTCTGAATTATAGTTATTCATTGAGTTTATTACTTATTCATGTGAGGTCTACCTGTGCTGTTATTACAGATATTATCATCCCTCTAATGGCGGTCGTTGGACCTATTCTTTGGACCGGTTTTTGCTCTACCTAGTTATTATGTTCCAGAAACGCCTTCAATATGAGCAAGTGTAAGAAATTACTTAGTATCAGACGTGTCATCATTTACCTGTTATAAGCTTTTTCTTACTGCCATAATATTATATGTGTAGGATATCCAATGGTAGTAGGCGGGCAGAGTTATGTCTAGGAAAGTTGGAGAGGGTTTCTTTTGTCAGTACTGTTTTGAAGCTGATTGACCGTGGCCAATACAGCAAGAATGAACATTTATCAGAAACAGTTGCCGCAACGACTTCAATATTATCTAACATAGAGCCCTCTATGGTCCTGCCCTTTGTAGCTTCTCGGTTTCATTTGGCTTTGGAGACGGTTAGTTATTTATATTTTATACATCACTGCTTGAAAATTTAATACTGTATAATTTGTTACCTGTGAAAGAGTTGGAATGATGGTTACAGTTCATTCTTTTACCACTTCGCTGCGATGAGGGGAGAGGTAAGGAGGGGAAGTTGTTGTGGAGGTGTGCTTGTATGGCCATTCTTTGGTGCATTTGGTTGGAGAGGAACTCGAGGGTTTTCTCCAATGCTGGGAAGACTTTTGATAATAATTGGGACCATGTGGTTTCTTTGGCCTCCCTTTGGGCCACAGAGTGGGCTTTTAAGGGTGTTCCGTTCACATTGGTTCAACGCCATTGGCGAGATTTGTAGATTTTTTTTGAATTGATTATGAGGATACCTTATCCTTCTTTTTGTGTTCTTTAAACATTTGATTAATAAATTTTTCCTTATCTAAAAAAAAGTTCATTCTTTTACCACCTCTCTAGATGACAGCCACCCACCAGCTGAAGACTGCAGTCACATCTGTTGCATACACTGGCCGGTCTTTGTTCTTCACTTCGCTGGTATCTTCGGTAGAAACACCTGATGACCCCGATGGTTCCAACTCATTCAGAGATATTTTAGTCATAGCGTTATCAAATGCTCTGCTGGGCATGGATGCGAATGATCCTCCAAAGACTTTAGCTACCATGCAGTTGATTGGTTCCATATTTTCGAATGTAAGCACTGCACTCATAATTATTTACCATTAATTGTATAGTGGTGGGCTGATTATTTTATTTTCATGTTGAATTCCGGCAGATAGCCACCGTGGAAGATAGTACTGAGGATCTGCTGCCAATTTCTGCTATCTGCTTCTCAGAGTGGCTTGATGAGTTCTTATGCCGCCTGTTCTCATTACTTTTACACTTGGAGCCAAATAGCGTCACGTAAGATGCACACAAAAACATGATTAATTTCTTCACAGCCTTAATATTGAGTTCTGAGATTTACCGAGAGGCATAACCGCATAAACAGTAAGTTCTGCAGTAGAAGGCTGGATTTCCTAAAACTAATAAACTTCAAGAGTGACAAAGTTATACAAGTCAGCAGAGATGATACATAATTTCATTCATACAAGTCTAGTGTGAATCCCGCTGCCAGGCTGCAAGCGAAGTCTTGGGAGGCCAAGATGTTCTCAGCCTTATCACCCATTAAAACTGTTAGAAAGGCTGTTTCCAAAAGACCCATAAGAATATAACGGATTTTGAATTTTGATGCATAATAGTTGTATTACTGGTAATAAAACTAATAATAGTGGTAAATGATACGATAATGTGTAGCTATCGGGTACATTGAACTTTGGCCTTTTCCTTTATTTTCTTTCAACATATATGCGTATTCTTTTCATTATTTATATACATGCACTTAGATTGAGTTATCGTTTGTGGTATTTCAGAAGTGAAGGCCTCAGTTCTATGGCCACCTCTGGAACTTTTCTTGTAGAAGATGGTCCTTATTACTTCTGCATGTTGGAAATATTGCTTGGGAGACTTTCAAAGTCACTGTTCACTCAGGTTTCAGCTGCCAAGTGCTTTTGCTCTTGTCTAAATGTAAAAGAAAGCACCTTACTAAAAAAGTTCCAATATTTACAGGCCCTGAAGAAAATTTCCAAGTTTGTCCAAACCAATATTCTTCCAGGGGCAGTTGCGGAGGTTGGGCTTCTTTGCTGTGCGTGTGTGCATGCGAACCCAGAAGAGGCCATTGTTCATCTTGTTGAGCCATTGTTATCATCTGTGATATCGTCTATGAAAGGGACACCTAGTACAGGATTTGTTGGAGTTTTTAATTCTTCTGTTGTGAACAAGGTTTTCTTCCTGAAAGTTGTTGTTTCCTTCCTTTTTATTTATTTATTTGATTCTAGTGGGTCGATAAATATCTTTCTGTCTCCAGGCAAAACCTGCAATCTCTCCAGCCCTAGAAACTGCAATTGACTATCAGTTGAAAGTCCTATCTGTCTGTATCAGTTATGGGGGTCCTCATCTCCTACGTTACAGAGATCAATTTAAAGAAGCTATAAATTTAGCTTTTGAATCGCCATCTTGGAAGGTTTTGTGCTCTCCATCTTGAATGTATTGCAATCTTCTCATTTTTGTATTTGTTAGTTCTTTAATCACCCCCTTTCTTTCTTTTTTCTTTCTTTTTTTCTTCATGTGAAACAGGTCAATGGAGCTGGTGACCATGTACTTCGGTCTCTCCTGGGAAGCTTGGTGCTTTATTATCCAATTGGACAGTACAGGTGTGTCCTTGTCTTAAAGACAAACTCGTGCACATCCGCAATCACAATTAATCACAAATCCTTCACTTATGATTGAGTTTTTTTTTCCTTTTTCTTTTTTCCACACAATGTGGGCTCTTAGGTGTATTTTGCGTCATCCTGGTGCCTCTCCCATGGAAAAATGGATCAGCACGAAAGATTATACAAATGACGAACCACTGATGAGCCCAAATTGGCATGTTCCAATTGAGGAAGAAATCTCATTCGCAAATGAGCTTTTATCCCTTCATTTTCAATCAGCCCTTGATGAACTATTAAGAATATGTCAAGATAAGATCCACACTGATGCAGGTGATTAACTTTCTTACTCAAAGAATATATCTAATGGTAATTACTAAAAAAATTTGATAGTGTTATTACAGTAGAGTTGTAATCTGCATGGAGGATTTTGGCCTAAGTCTTTTAATTAATTTTTCTAAATAAGAAGATTTTGGGCTATTGTTTTCAGATTTAACTTCACTTTTTGCTCTGATTTTCTCGGATAGTCTAGAGATAAAACAGAAAAAAGGAAAGTATAGTTTCACTCTTGAGCAAATATAGATTAGGTTGCACAGACACACAGATGAATATAGACAACGACATGACCATGGGGAAGCGGCATCTGAAAGAGTGCAAGTATTGGTAAAAGTGTCATTCTTGTATGTTTTGGAACGTGTTGTTCTGTGTGTTGGACACATGACATGGCACCTTCTTATGACGTTCATGATAGCTCTTGTTTACATCTTTCGGAACAGAGAAAATTAAATTGGTAGAAAGAACTAACTATGCAACATGAAGGATAGGGATAAATAGGGGCTGCAACAGAATAGTTGGGATGTCTCCTTCTTTCAACAGACCCCCTCTTGGATCCTTCTTTTACCTCAGGACTTGGAGATGCAGGAGTTGACTTCCTTAGGCATGTTAGAGACTGCTCAGTCATCTGGAGGTACCGCTGGTGATTCTTTGGGGTTTTCTCATGCAAGTCCTCTCCTCAGTGTATGGGAATGCAGCGACCCCGGTTCCATATTGCAATTCTTTGGAAGGCAAAACTGTAAAACTACCTCTCAAGGTACAAGGATTTGTGCGGACCTTGACGTTGGAATCTTGGATAAGGCGAATACTAATGACCTGCAGCTGACGAGGCTGGCAATAGTTATGTCCCTGATGTGTGTTTGCTTTGCCGGGCTAGTAGTGAAACGTGGCACATATTTTATTGAGTTGTGACGTAGCACGAATCCTTTGGAGTGCGTTGTTTGGTGTATTTTGGAAGTCTTGGGGTGTGCCTGCCTATTGTTACACTAATTTTTACAAATTCGTAGGCTTTGGAGGGGAAAGAAAGAAGACTATTGTGGTGCAACACGCCAGTTGTCACTGAGACATATATCTCCTCCTGAGTCCTGACATGCTTTAGGATACAATTATGTTCTTATTTTCTTTGTGGCCTAAAGAAACTCTGGCCTTTAGAGGCTACTAGTATTCTGTTTCAGAAGTTCAGTGAAATCTGGCTAACTCGCAATTAGTTACTGCCCCCGTTCCATTATATAGGGCATTTAAGATTTTTGCACAAGAATTAAGAAAGCCATTAAATAGCCTCAATTCTAACAAAAATAGTTTATTTGAGCAGATTACCCTTTGACTTTATATTTGGTAAAGAAGGTGAACAATTAATGAGGTAAAGTGAAAGAAGGGTAGATGGGTAAAAAATAATCAACGCGTTATTGGAACTCTAAAATGACTTACAATATGAAACAAAACCAATCTTCTAAAACGCCTTATATTATGGAACGGAGGGTGTTCTTTGTAGGGGACATGCTATCATCTTTGCTGTGATTCTGATTATTAGAAATATATACTTTCTCTTCATCTGAATAACATGGGGAACTATACTTTCCTTTGTGAAGATGAGGGGTAGCTAGCTAGCTTTGACTCTTTGGGCTTGCCATTGGTCCAGGATTTGCCTCCTCTAGCGTGACCCTTAGCTTTAGCCCTGTACTAGATGGGTTTAGTGAATGCTCCTTACCTTTTATAAGAAGAGGTGCAAAACTTGCCATATAAAAAAGGGAAAAAGGAAAATTGCAACATACCGAACACATAGTGAGATCCTTCGATTCCCAATCTTGAGGATGCTAAAGTGAATTTTTGTAAGAAATAGATGGTACCCCCTAACTAAGACTAAGTAATAGGAGCATTGTAAATACCATTTAGTATGCTGAGATGAGGAAACTAGTTGAAAAAGGATTCTGAACAAGACTCTTCCTGAAATCAGTCTTACCCCCCAGTGCCAACTTTGTGCTCAACCAAAGGAAGGAGAAGCAATGTTATCTTTCAAATGGATTCCATGGACTTGTGTAAGAAGCACTTGCCTAGGTATAGTGTCTCCGTTATACCTTTGCCACTTTATACTCTTAATCACTTGTGTCAAATGGAATTTCGTTCTATAGGGGACTACAAAATAACTCCCAACTTACAAAATCATCTTCATTAGAGATGTTTCTTCATTAGACCTACAAAATAACTCCCAACTTACAAAATCATCTTTACTATTGTTTGCATTTTCGGATATGCGATTATATATGTAATTGTTCATTTTGTATTCTCTTACGCTTGTATATGTGCTGAACCTTGCTACTTGTTTCTCTCAGAAATGCTGTTAGATTTATGTTCTCTGACTTCTTATCTACTGAGGATATCTGACAAGCATACAAAATTGTGTAGGAACTGAGAAAGACCACCTCAAGGTGACTCTTTTGCGGATTGACTCCTCATTGCAAGGCATATTGTCTTGCTTGCCAGATTTCAGGCCATCCTTCTCCAATGGGAACGCTGAGGATCTGGTACACAATTTGTTCTTGCTCGCTGGTGCTGCAGGTGCAAGAGTTGGCAGCTCTGAAATGCGAGAGAGGGCTGCTGAAATCGTACATGCAGCCTGCAGGTAGTGCTCAAAATAAGCATCCTTCTGAATAATCACCGAGTACTTCAAAATTTATATAATGAACGTTATAACTCCCACCCTTCAATAATAAAGGGAAGTAGGGGACAATTGACAAAGAATAAACTCGAAATATAGAAATGAAGATTTTTCACTACACTTCGTTGAGTTGATGTGCTAAACTTCATTGATGGCGGCTGGTCAGATATCTGGTGGAGGAAAAATCAGATGATAGCATCTTACTTATTCTCATTATCCGTGTTATCGATGCTCTCTTAAATTATGGTAAGATTGTGTATTTAATCGACAACATAGATACTGTTATGCTGCCACTAGTTTGCATTGTTTTGACAATTGGTGGTCCTCTTTATTCTGTTCATACAGGCAGCCTTGAATATGATGAATGGTCAAACCATAGGCAGGCTTGGAAATTGGAATCTGCTGCTATTGTGGAACCTCCAGTAAACTTCATTACATCATCTCATTCTAGAGGCAAGAGAAGGTAAATCATTCTTGCGTTGATGCAACTTGCGAAGACATAAAGTTCCTGGTTTGAATTTACTGTTTTAATTTTTCAATCCAGGCCGCTGTGGGCACTAGTTGACAAGGCGTATATGCACAACACTTGGAGAGCATCCCAATCATCCTTCCATTTGTTCCGCACCAGGGCTGATGTCTCTCCATCAAGTCATGGAATTATTCTGATGGATGATCTTCTAAACCTAGCTTTGCATAGATATGAAACTGTTCGCTTGTGAGTTTAAATGATGTTTTTCTTTTTCGTTTTTTTTTTAAAAAATGATTATCATGTGACATTTGTTATAAGAAAAAGTACATATTCATAAAAAGTCAAGAATACAGCAATGGAGGACAGGAGGACAGGATGTCCTCAAGAGCAAACTATTTGCTAGTTGGTCCAGTTCCTCTGGACCTCAGTGACAGATAACTTATAGAAGTCCCCGCTCCGTTGGACAGTTGGACCCTAAAGAACCCAGAAAAGTAACATGTCCACAGCAACTCCAAGGACAAGGACCTAGAAAAACCTGTGCCTGGATCTTTTTATTTATTTATCATTGTTTACTTAACGATATATCTTTTTAGATAAGAAACAAGTATGCATTAGTGAGTTTCAGAAATACAGAAGAAGAGTACAAGTGTCCGTTATAAAATGAAAATTACAAGCTGGCCCACTTCCCTGGACCTCAGTAGTACTATAGCCTCCTATACTTTAACCCTTCTGCATTACACCATCAAGAAGAAAATGAGTAACTTGATCCCAAAGCACGTAAGGAGGAATATCAGTTCCAGAAAAAGACTTGTGTATTCCTTTCAATTCGCACCATTATACTTCTTACTAATTGTTATATCACAAATTCACAATGATCAGTTCCTTTTACCCAATCCAGAACCCGAAACCGGACTCTGCAAGTACTCCATAACAGTTAGCTCTTAGTTAAGAGCAGAGTAGTGCAACTTGCTACACTATTTGACTTGACTATTTTTTCCACAACTTTGTGAATAGTTGTACTGAAATATGGCTTTGAAATCTAAGGGTTATTTTGGAAATGGAGTGATACATTGAGTGCTATGTGAAGGAGGTAGATAAGATGGTAGGCTGTTGTCATTTGCCTATACTTGCAGATGTCTGTTGTTGAATAAAGGCATCTCAGTTCATTTGTACTTATCCTTTTGTTTGGAGGTGATTGATGTAGAGGTGATCGCCCAAGTGTTATCTCTTAAGCACATAATGGGTGCTTAGAGATGTAGCTGACATGTCTGCCCTTTTGTATCCCTTATGAAAGGAGACATAGTTCTATCAGAGACGTCTTATTATCCTTTTGCATCAGCAATGGGTCTATACAGTTGGCCATGCTTAGGTTTCTAAGTCTTGACAAAGTCAATTGTCTTACTACACTGCCCTCTGCTGCTTCTTTGTTGGAGTCCAGTCAATGCTTTTCCAACTTAGTTAAGGTTGCAAACTTCCAAATCTGCCGTAGGTGGGAGATCATTAAAGGTTGGGGCCACAAATGTTATGGATTCCATGTTTTTGGATGCTCATGATGAAATCTTGATGTTGTCATAGAGTAAACTATTCACTTTAGGTGGTGTTTGGCCTAACTTGTGAGTAGCTTCTACCTTTCTTCCTATTTTCCCTCACAAACCTCCCCCTGCCTTTGCCCCTGCCCCTCTTCCTCACCCCAATCTTTATTTCTAAGAAGCTCAAAACACCCACTGGGAGGCCCAAAAATAGAAGCTCCAATTTGATGCTTCTACTTTTGGCCTTTTGGGGCTTCCAGGGGGTCCTAGGGGGTGTTTAAAACTTTTTGATTGCTGAAAATGGGGGTAAGGAGGAGGTGGAGGGGCTGGTTGTGAGGAAAAATAAGGGGAAAAGTAGAAACTACTTACAAGCTAGGCCAAACATGCTCTTAGTTCTTGACAAATAGGATAGACTTCCAGGTCTACGACTTTATGTTAGTGGCATCTTGGCATACTTCAGAAAGTTGAGAATTACCAGTCTCGAAATGTCATGAGATCAGCATCGTTTAGACAAAGGCTGAAGGAGTTCGTTTGACTAGTATGGTTGAGTGATGTGCAGTGAAATTGACACGTTCTTTTGGGTTGGTGTCTGGTTGCATATGCAGAATTCAGTAGCAGTTGTTCGGTTTACTCGTACCTCTGATGATTCTGATCTTAAACACTTTGTTCTAACGAAACCTTTGAAAATTCTCCTGTACTGTTATTTTGATGTCTTGAACTGTATGAATCATATCCATTTCGTTTGTCTGTGGCAGTCAAAAGACTTCCTCAGTCCCCACCACCTACCGTCACTACCCCCCAGAAAAAAATAATAAATAAAAAGAAGTAAAGAAGAAATAGAAAAATATGTTGCCATGGTATGTTCATACAAATCATATGTCTGTTGGTTATGTCTTCCCTATCCTTTGCTCCATATATGTTGCCATGGTATATCCATTGGGTTCTAAATATTTGTTGAACTGGTGATCAGGCTTGCTGGTAAGAGCCTCCTGAAGATGATAAAGAGGTGGCCATCTATGGTTTCAAGGTGTACGCTTCCCCTAGCTGAGAATTTGGCAGACTCCAGTGCGCCTGAATATGCTGTTCTGGGGTCCTGCACTATTCTGTCCACTCAAACAGTTCTGAAGCACTTGACAACGGTAAACAAACCTGGTCATCTTTTTGGTTCGTAATACATTTTATGTCGGTTTTTTAAATACTTTTCTTTGATTATTGTCCAGGATGCAAAGGCTTTTACTTCATTTGTCATTGGAATTCTGAAAAGGTGGTTTGCTATGTATAAATTTTTCCATGAGTTTGCGTGTTACTTGCGTATTCTGCTGTTCTTTAATTTAGTTATCTATTTCCCTTTTTTAGCTCTCACCATGAATCAATGAAAGCTCAGAAAGCAATCACTGAGGTAATATTTTGGAAGCTGAATCACCTTTTGTCGGCGTTTTTATGCGTACGTCGTTATATTTATATGGTTTATCTCAACGAAGGTCTTGTCTTAACATGCAGCTTTTTGTGAAATTCAACATTCTATTTTCGGGAGTCCCTAGAAGCATCTTCAAGACATCAACCAGCCAGTCAGATGATCAAAGTTTTACTGATTTGATTTCTCAGATTGGTTCTGATACCAGTGGTGTACACTGGAGGTAAATATGTGGTTTGTGACTCTAATAATTTAACACAATCACATAAGCTTAGTTCTTTTATGATTTGGTAAAATGATCTTTGTTTTGTCAACACAAAAACAGTTGACAGACAGATCCCTTTTCTGGTAGGTTAAGCCATAAAGTGTGGGGTCTTATTCCTGGTGATGCAGCGGATGAGAATTTAATTGGTTCCTGTTCCTCTCAGGTACAATCTGATGGCTAATAGAGTTTTGCTATTGGTGGTGATGGCTTCAAGGAGTGATCCACATTCCTCTACAACAATTCTGAGCGAAACTGCGGGTCAGTGTGATGTTGACTTAAATAAATAGATTGGTATATAATTGTTTAGATGATGGTTAATGTATAGCCCTTTTTGCAGATATGGTTGAAATGTTGTTGCTAAGCTCTTATGCTCATTTTAGTTCATGAACTGATTTTAGTGAACCAGTGGCCAAGTCCTTTCAACCAGTGGATTTCTTCTACAATATGAACATGTTCTGTTACGATATGTTGGTTTATTCTTATTGTCATGCTTTTTGAGCTTCCTTGCTTGTCTTCATGTTATCACATCATGACATCAGAAGGATAATCTGATAAGGCAGGAGAAACGGAGAACTAGACAACGGATAGTTCATAGTTGTTTGGAACTTGTCAAACTCAGGAATGACTGATGCAAGAATAATAGGAATACTTATTGTATTTCTAATAAATGAGCTTTAGGTATGGACTCCAAATCCTTTGGTTTTTGACATCCACTATTGACTATTCCAAGGAGGTATACTTCCTCATTCCTCTTATCTAAGCAAAAGGGACGTGAGGCGTTGAGTCACTTCTTAAAATTCAGGATGAGTTTTTCTTTTTCAATAGATGTTTGCTAAATAACTTGACTTACACTAATCTCTTAACTAATTGGAAAATAGTTTTCTATCAGTTGAGAAATATAGATACTGCGATAAAGCATAAGAACAGTCCCTAGCATTTTCTATACAATGTCTAAACCTCTGTAAGTATAAACAAGAAGTACTTTTTGTTTGTTGACAAATCTCAGTTGGTAGCTTGAGGCTACTTGTTTTTGCGAGTTGCCATAAACAAGGATACCATTGTTATTTGGTATTTATTAGGGACATTACAAAAAGTAGCATTACTCACAGGTAATGAGAGCATCGGTTTGAGATCGTAACAGTATCTGATATGATAATTGGAAAGCGTGTGGAGCTATCCCGCTCTAGAAAAGTTTCCTTTTTCAGCAGTGTGCCTTTACCTCCATTACTCCCTGCCTTTCTTCTACTCATTCTCTTACTGTCTTACAAATATCTTTCTTGTGCCAATATCATCATCATTATTATTATTATGTTGTTGTCAAGCAGGATAAAGTGTGGTGTTTTTCTCCATTTTTACAGGTCATTTTTTAAAGAATTTGAAAAGCCAGCTTCCTCAAACAAGAATTCTTGCAATCTCAGCTCTCAATACATTATTAAAGGAATCACCTCATAAGCTAGCCGAGTCTTCCCCAATTGCAGGGAGCACTAAATCTGCTGTTGAAGGAGCTTTGATTGAAATTTTTCAGGAAGAGGGATTCTTTAATCAGACTTTCAATAGCCTTTCTCATGTTCATATAATTAGTGACGCAGAAAGCACATCTTCCAGGGGAAGTCATGGCAGTTCTTCGTTTCAGAGTGTAGCAGACAAATCAATAACCTTTTTCTACTTTGACTTCACAGCTTCTTGGCCACGAACTCCTAGTTGGATTTCTTTGCTAGGAAGTGATACTTTCTATTCAAACTTTGCTCGGATTTTTAAACGACTGATTCAAGAATGTGGAACTCCTGTCTTACAAGCTTTGAAGAGTGCCATAGATGAATTTACAAGTGCTAAGGAGAGAGCTAAGCAATGTGTTGCTGCTGAGGCGTTTGCTGGAGTTTTACATTCTGATGTCAGTGGTCTCCTTGATGCATGGTATGATTGGATAATGGCCAAACTTCAAGACATTACTATGGCACCATCAGTGGAATCTGTGCCTGAGTGGGCATCTTGCATACGGTATGCTGTGACTGGGAAGGGGAAGCTTGGAACACGGGTTCCTCTTCTGAGGCAGAAAATAGTAGAGTGTCTGCTTACACCTTTACCTCAGACTGTCGCTACTTCTGTTGTTGCCAAACGGTATGCTTTTCTAGCAGCTGCATTTATAGAAGTGTCACCGCCAAAAATGCCAAAGGCTGAACTACTGCTTCACAAGCAACTTTTGAATGAGTTACTGATCAACATGAGCCATTCATCTGCACAAGTATGTCCATCACTTATCTGCTAGCTACTTAATTTCAAATCCCCATCCTAAAGCAGTCACACATTGTCATCTCCCAGTCACCTTCCTCCAAATCCCTCTCCCTAGGGCGCAGCTGAAATTACTGTCATTTGTGCTAGGACTATGTTGCTCCTTGTTTAATATCATGTACTTTATACTTTCTTAATTGGCATCTATGATAACATATCAGGAATTTTTAGGCCTTTGTACCACTACCTTGCATTTCTTTTGGTTTGCGTACATTTACGTATATTGTGACTGTACATATACATGAAAAGGGTTAGTTGTTTTTATTGAATAAAGAAAGGTGTTGTAACTTGTAACAACTAACATAGTAAGTGGAGAGCTAATGTATTCAAGCATCAGAAGAGCCACCTCTGTTTCTGTTGAAGATGAAACTTGTTTGCTTCTCTGTTTCTGACTAAACACCTCTTCTCAAAAGTTTGCTTCTCCATTAGAGTTGCATCAGGCTAGCTTTAAACAGTTGTCTTCTGGGTTTCAGCCTCTGTGATTGTCAGTCCTGTTATATTACTTATCATTTTAACTTTATTAAGAGGATCAATACATTGAAATCATGTAGCTGTTTCAGCTAGTTCTAAGCTTCTAGGTAGGTTTTGTGGGTTTAATTTGTACTTGGCTTTAGGTCATGAGCTGGTGGAGAAACGTGGAGTCCTTCGTTGTTTCTCAGGCTGCATTTTTTATGCTTCCATTTTCCGTCCTTTTCTTGTGTGTATCACGGGTTTGTTTTTTTTTTGAATATTATTTTTCATGTAATTGCTTCTTCACTTGGAAATTGGAATTTTTGCTGGGCTGATAGTTGTGTTGTTGGATAAAAATATCATACGAGCATGTACCATTTAGTAGCTCTGTTTCTGCCATAGCTCCAATTTTAATGAGCCAAATTTATGTGGGATAGGTGAGGGAAGCTGTTGGTGTTACCCTTTGTGTGCTGTGCTCAAATATTCAGCTCCACAGATCTTTTGCTAGCTGTCATTCAGACCAAATAGGAAGCAGCTGTATGGGCGAGGATCTTGAAGAGAGTAGTTGGAATCGTATTCTATTAGAGGAAGCTGCTGAACGCGCCATTAGAATACAGAATACAACGTACTCTGATCATGTTGAGATGCAAACAGACGTGGTACCTGAAAATGGGAATACAATTGATTCTGAGGAAGATGTCAAGTGGATGGAAACGGTAATGCAATTCTGCCCAGAAAGCTTACGTCATTAGAACTTTTTGTTGTTGTACGTCTCTTTATGATTACTAGATTTTATTTTTGAAAGAATTAGAAGATCACCGTGTTTCACTTGGAAAGGAGAATGCACAAACTCTGCTATAATTGAACTTTTCATACTTGATTAAACTATTTTTCTAATTGATTGATGTTTCGCAACTTGCAGTTGTTTCATTTTGTTATTGCATCCCTAAAATCTGGTAGATCTTTGTATCTGGTGGAGACAATTGTTGGCATTCTTTACCCTGTGATATCATTACAGGTTTGTTGAATGATCTTTTCTCTTCTGTGTTCTCTTATTTATAGTATAATATTTGTTTGTTCGTACAGGATTCTTTTTTCTTCTCTGCCCTTGGCCAAGAAATAGAAAAGTCCTTAAGAAGCTTAACACTCGTGAAATAGTTCTTATATTTAATTTTGGTGTTGCCGCTTCCTTTCTTTTCTGTTTAAATTCATTATTTTCTTTATGCATTTATGATCACAACAAGTTTTACTAAAATTGACAATCTCATTAATTGCATTACCATGATTTTCCCCTAATTTGGGGATGAGGGAGTTGTCATAGGGATTGAAAATAAATTCTGTTCAATATCTTTATGGATCCATTAAATCAGAAGTTATACACTGGGAGTGCAGATGGAAAAGAGTGAGTTCATTGTAGAGCTAAAAACATTTGAGAAGTCATCCTCACAGCCACAGAAATGTAAAAGAAGAAACTAGGCAACAATGCCACTTGCACATTCAAAGGGAGTTTGTTCGGAAAGAACAAAGTGATGCCAATTTTTTTCCCTTTCACTGGTAAGTGGACACCTCGCCGGGCTTGTAATTGGGATGTGTTCGGAGACAAGCAGCATGATAACCGTTAAGGCGATCGCCTCATGGTTAAAGGTGATGCCAAATAGCGTCTTAAAAAACCCAGAATTTTGGGTCAAAAAGGATGCGAAACAGTTTAAAATCAGAATTTTTGGTTGAAGGTGATGCCAAAAGTGTACATTCAGATTTTATTTGCTTACAATTTTTATCTTTTGTGATTTAGGAATTAGTGACACTCGTCATTCTGTGAACAGGGCACTCTTTGATTTGAGCATGTCCTCATTGTTGGTTTGTTAGATAGAATAGTGAATGTGTTTCATGTTTCCATCCATTACTGACTTTTGTAGAAGCATCATTGTGGTTTCTGGGTCCTCTATTTTCTTATATCTCTGCTAGCTTAAACAAAAGCACTGAAAAAAAGAAAATTGCTTGGTGGGAAAGTGGTTGTGGCGGTTCCCTCTTGAACCAGATAGCCTCTGTCATAAGGTTAATAGGAGATCTATGGGTTGCAACCTAGTGTTTGGGATGGCAGGTGATGACAGGGAATATACATGCATCCCCCTGGAAGTATATTTCACAGATTTCTTCCAGGTTCATGTTGTTGGTGGAGCTGCGATTGGGTAATGGAAGGAGAGTTCGATTTTGGGAGGATCAGTGGCTGGGAGGGCAGCCTTTATGTAACAGGTTTCCCCGTGTTTTCCAGCTCTCCACTTTGCATGGGGCTGCTCTAGTGGAGTTCTTTTCCACGCAGACGGGGTCTTGGAATCTACATTTCAGGCGAGCTCCACAGGATTAGGATATGGGTGAGGCACACCGTTAGTTGATCTTTTGAAGATCATTCTACTCAAGGGTGATGACTATAGGATATGGACTGTGACTCCACAGGAGGCTTCTCTTGTAAGTCCTTTCTTCAGCATCTGGATACGCCTTTTTTCCTCTGTCTCATTTTGTAGACTTCATTTGGAAGGCAAAGGTGCCCCTGAAGGTCCGGGCGTTTGTTTGGGCTTTGGCGCTGGAGTGGGTGAATACTAATGATTTGCGTTAAAGGAGGAGGCCGGGGGTTGCTCTTTTGCCGGATGTCTGTCTAATGTGTCAAGCAAGTAGAGAGTCTGCGCTGCATGTTATTTTCACCTTTGATTTTGCTCGTTGCATTTGGGTTAGGTTGTTTGGCCTTTTTGGACATACGCGGCCACGTGGGTTTGCCCTTCTAGCGTTGCGGAGTTCTTTTCAGGCGTGGTTGTTGGGAGTTGGGGGAGGACAGGAGAAAAGGTTTTTGTGGCATACCCCAATGTTTGCGATTAATTGGTCTTTTAAGGCCATTTATCTGGCATTGTTGTGGGCTGCATTAATCTGTAGTTAGTTATTTTGGGAGGACACCTTGCCCTCGTTTGCTGTGTTTTTTTGGCAACTCATTGATAAATACTCTCTCTTTTATCTGAAAAAGTACTGGAAAAAAGAACCTTTGAAATTGTTGTTTTCAAGTTGTAGTGTGTATTTTCCTGGGGAACTTTTGAGCAGGTACTTTGCTCTTTTTCATATTCTGTGATCATCTTTGGACTTATGACTTTGAAACTCGTTCTTCTTCTTTGTCTGAGCTAAACAATGTGTACATCTTTTTCTTGAAGGACACATCAAATAAAGATTTGTCGACATTGGCAAAGGCTGCTTTTGAATTGCTTAAATGGATTATATTTAAAGAACCACATCTCCAAATGGTTGTTGCAGTTATACTTTCATCGGCCAACGATTCTAACTGGCGGACCAGGTCTGCTACACTAACATATCTCCGGACGTTTATGTACAGGTACTCTGGATGCAACTAGAAAATTCATTTCATTTATGTTTATTTTTTATGTTTTTTAGATAAAGTCATTTCATTTGTGTTAACTTGTGAGGTTATAATTTCATATCTAATTTTCACTCTTGTGACAGACACTCTTTTGTCCTTTCATCTGATCAAAAACAGCAAATTTGGACAACTGTTGAGAAGTTACTCATAGACAGCCAAGTGGAGGCAAGTTTCAGTCTTGTTCTGCAATATACTAATATGTTCACCTTAAGAGCAAATAGAGTATGTAGAGACTTACTTATTATTGGCTTGTAGAAGAAACATTGAAACAAGTAAAAGAACTATAAAATATGTGTTATATATTAAAAGGGGAAGCAGGGATACAAAGATGTTGCAATGAAAATAGTGGTAAAACCTAAGCTTATCGAAGGAGAAGTAGGTCAACGTTCCCTGTTCTCTTAAGATTGGGATTTTCACGGAGGTGTCTAGGCCAATTGGTTTTGTTTGGGATCGGAGTTTATTTGGCTTCTCTTTAGGCTAAGGTGGCTGGGGCCTTTAAGGGGTTCCCCTTACTGATGTTCTATGCCATTGGGGGGCTTTGTAATTATTTTGTTTTTCTGAGGACTCCTTGTCCTCTTGCATGGTATTACTGTTTCAGTTTTATAATAAATTTTTCTTTATCTAAAAAAAATGTCAACTGGGATGAAACTAAACTAAATCCTTATAGGGAATTACGTGGGTTCGTGTCGTGTTGTGTCAGGCATTGCCAGCCTCATTGATAAATTTTAGAGGCACGCTATATTTGACAAAGCAATAAAGGCTGTTCCCATATTTTCAAAGGTTCGCCATCTTTTTAGGACAGAGCAAGTTTTCTTACTTGTTCATTCCACATATAATATCAGATTTTCTGTATTGTTGTATTTTGTTGTAAAATGCGGAGTCTGAAGACCCTTTCTTTCAATGTTTCCCTCCCTAGCTTCAACCTACCATAGAGGTCTAAGCACGAAATGAATGTCAACATAGATAAATATGCACATGTAGCTATTTCCGAGGAGAATTTAGAGCCAAGCCTTGTTGTAACCAAATATCATGTGACACCTTTTTCGTCGGTTTCTTCTCGGTGATGGTGCTGCACTGCCACCATGTGTCCAATGTTTTTGTTCTTTCAACTGTTCATATATGATGTGTTAGCCCTGATATCTGATTGTTTATCAGGTAAGAGAGCATGCGGCAGCTGTTCTGGCTGGCCTGATGAAGGGTGGAGATGAAAATCTTGCCGGAGATTTTCGTGATAGAGCATATAAGGAGGCGAATCTTATCCTCAAAAACAGAAAACGAAGGTTGAATCTGTAGTTTTTTATCATACGCTATAGAGCATATGAGCTTTTGATTTAGTATTCATGCAGTTCGTAATGTTGTTGTGCTTTGTATGATTTTCCTTGTGTACTGTTCACTTGGGTTTTTTCATCTGCTAGCGAAGGTAACTTGGTATCTGCTGTAGTTCATTTCTTGAATGTGCAGAGAACTTTCTCCTTCACATATGATGTCCTTTGTGATTTTTTCTCAATGTACCATCTTCTATACCTTAATTACCTTGAGAAGTTCGTAGTTTTGGCATTGGAGTTTGATAGCTGTTTATTGTTTATTTGTTTGTAATAGGCTTTGGAGTTTGACAGCTGATTGTTGTTTAATTATTGTAACAGTTGTGGCAATTTCTATATCCTTTTTGTTACACTTTCCTTCACATTCTTTGATAGCTCTTACTCTTTCTCCTCTCACAATTTTGGAATGGGGGTGTTCATGAGGAGACTTCCTCTTGAACTCCACCTACAAGTTTATTTAAGTGTAGTAGTTGCGATTTTTGGAGCTACAAACTCTGTTTTGGTAATTTATACTTCTTAATCACAACCTCTAACTTCAGAAAGGTATCTCCCTAGACCCTTATTCCATTGAGAAGTTCACAGTTTAGGCTTTGGAGTTTTGACAGCTGATTATTGTGTGATTATTTGTAATAGTTGTGGTTTACGGCGCTATAAACTCTGTTGTGGCAATTTCTATCCTTTTACTCTTACCTCCACATACTTGTATATGCTCTTACTCTTGCCTCCCCCCACAGTTTTGGAACGGGGGTGTTCATGAGGGAAACATCCTCTTGAACTAACCTGCAAGTTTCTTTATTTGCAATACTTGCTATTTACTGAGTTACGAACTCTGTTGCGTAATTTATATTTCTATTCTCTTACCCTTTCCTCACGTTCTCTTTTCTGCTCTTACTCTTTACTCCCTCGCTGTTTTGGAATGGGGCGGGGGTGTTCAAGAGGAGACTACATTTGAACTCCACGTGCAAGTTTATTGGTGTTCTGCCCTTCTTGTTTCTGGTGGATATACCTCTCATATTAGGTAATTTTTTGTGGTTTACGTGTGATGGGGCAGTGGTGAAATCTACAAGTAATTTTCCATTAGTAAGCTTCAGGCTACTACTTGAATCAAGTGTCTCATGAGGAACTATATTTGACATCAGGATATTTCATGTGAACCTCCAGATCGACATGTGCTTTTTCGTTATAGCTTTAGATTATATGGTTGATTTTACATCATTTATTTATTCTATGGTAATTAAGTGTAGCTTTCCATAATGATAATTTGAGCCCAAGATATCTGATTAAACTAAGCATCCCTCCTTACCGTGACTTGGTCCAAAATGGTACAGAGTCACTGTCCCTCTGTCATAGGCCTCATGGCCCAATTTTCCGGTCCACAGTTTCCTAGTGCAGCCCAGTGGAGACCAGCCTTGTGAGACATCTGTGACAAGTCACTGGCTAAAAGGCCTGAACGAACGAAGTGCTCTCTTAAAGTTTCCTCAAGCTAGCCTAGTGGAATAGTTAAGAGTAAGACTATTTAAAGGATAGGTACACTAAGGGGTGGTACAACAGGGCACCCCCATTGGCGTCTCCTGAGCCTTGTTCACGTCTTAGCTACTGCGTCAGTCCAAAAGCCTGTTGCAATTAGATTCCCAGTTAAGACCGCAATGACTATGGTTGCTGCTACTTCAACAAATAACAAGCTGAGGATAGTTTAGCAAAACTTGTGGCACTTTCAATGCAATGAAAATCCTCGGGGGGTGCATGAGCAAGAAACACATTACAGAATTAAAGAATTTTAGGTGGTTACAACATCTTGTCTACTTGTTACTTTTGTCATGATCACGTTATTTGCCTAAAACCGGACCTTCTTGAAACAGGGAGGTCTGTGTTACTTTCACTATTGTTATTGTGTATCCCATGACTCATGGGCTCATGGCAACAAGACCCTTGCTATCTCTGACGGAATCTGGAGAGGTCAAGGTGGAATCTGGAGAGGTCAATGTTTAGACAGAATTGCTCGCATTTGTCCTTCCTCATTTCTTATTATAATTTAATATACACTGTCTTCTATCTCAAATCTCCTTCAATTAGGAAATTAGGACCTATAGTCTTTTGTCATGGAATGACCAGGAAAGGGCAAACAAGTGTTTTTTTTTCTTTCCTCCCGTTATGTATCACCAAATCTATTTGTTGCAAATGCTTGGTTCACTATATTTATTTCTTGATTGGAAAGATAAGTATCAACATTTTTTTTGTCATTACTGACTGCATATCTTAATTATATGCTGTACGTGGATGGCAAAGTATGCTAGTGATTATCTTGTTCTGTCTTGCTGCCGATCCTGATGTTTGCTGATTGTTTTCTGTAACCTTTTGTCAAGCTCGTAATCTTTCTTGCTTTGATACAATGACATTTCTGTGGTTATCATTTAAATATCAGATGCATTGGTTCTTGTCGAGCTTCATCGTTATCTGCTCTTAGATTTTTTGTGGCATGAATTTATAGTTAACTTGTAACTGATTTTGGTGGAACAGCAGATCCTATACTGTTGCGTCCATTCATGGTGCTGTGCTTGCTTTGGTGGCTTGTGTCTTATCTGTTCCGTACGACATGCCAAGGTAAAATTGGGAAAGTTCCTAATTTCTGTAATAGATCGGCGCCTGCGTATAATCCACTTTTATTCCAGTGTGATGATGCAGTGATTTTTATCATTTTTATTTATTTATGTTATCTAGGGCAACTATTTACTTTACCTTGCCTCTATTGCTCCAAGAACATGTCAGTAAGGCTTATTTGATCTGACAAGGGCAAAAAACAATAAATCAAATTCTCATTTTTTTGTTGTAATTTATTAAGTAGTTGCAACTAAATTTTGCTGCTATCTGCAAAAGTTTGGTTCTTGGAACCAGCTTTCCTCGCACCTTTGCTTCTTTGCTTCTTATTAAAAAAAAAAGATTGGTTCTTTGCTGGTTCACCTGTTTCTAGGACTTGTCAGGTTTATCATTTTCCTTGACTTTGTGTGAAATGGTATTACTAGGTGACTAGTAGGGGTAAGGCTGCGTACGTCTGGACCTCCCCAGACCCCACCCTAGGTGGGATATTTACTGGGTTGTTGTTGTTGTTGTTGTTGTTGTTGTTGTTGTTGTTGTTGTTGCTGTTCACATCTTAATAGCACATCAAATTATTATCCAACCTGTATTACAGTATGTTATCTTATGCATAGTACAGTACTATATCCTACCCCCAGTCCCACCCCCTTCTTTTATAGTTTTCTGTTTTTCGAGCCCCTGGGAAAGGAGCAAAGAAGAGTCCAAATCTTATAAGGTGGTTGTTACTTTGATATCTTGAGCCCAACAATATGTTTCCTTGGTTGGGCAATGTTTGTAAAAGATGGTATCTTGTTTCAGATGGTTGCCGGAGCATGTTACACTATTGGCCCACTTTGTTGTTGAGCCGTCACCTGTGAGATCAACAGTTACGAAAGCTGTTGCTGAGTTCCGAAGAACCCATGCTGATACATGGAATGTTCAGAAAGATCAATTCAATGAAGAACAACTAGAGGTATCTGGATGTGAAAAACTGAATATTATTGAATTTTGATTTAGCTGACCTTAACTAGAGATATATTTCAGCATATTATTGATCTTTCCCTCATCGTGCTTTCTGTTTGCAACTTTGCAGGTCCTTGCTGATACATCGTCTTCGTCGTCATATTTTGCTTGAATTTTTACCAATAGGAAGAGGGTAAAGCCGTCATTAATCATTTATGTACCTTATTTACATTTGTAACTTTTGGTACCAGGTTAATGAAATCCATTATTTCTCATAGACTGGCTACGCAATTCCTTTATTTTCCATTTTTTTTCTGCTTCCTTCGCCCCTTTCCTACGCAGGGAAACTTAGATCATGGGGTTCATTAGTTCATCTGATGGTAAATCCCACAGGACACAGTCCGTATTGAATATGCTGGATCCATTTCTAATCTCTTTTCCACCTTCACACTCCTCTCCATTTTCATCCTCCAGTTTCAAGTGCCCTAGTTGGTCTCCTGCTGTAGAAGTTTGGCTCCATGGTGATCCATCTTCTTCGCTGCCAAACGAAGACTGGCCATAGTGGAATTCTGCAAATGTAGTGCAAGCCCCATTGACCAGGTTTGGTGTTGCTCCAGTGGGTTCCCAAGGCTTGTTTGTGATTATCATGTCAGATTGTTGTATAACTCTCGATAATCCAAGCTTGATCTTCTCTACTGTATCCTCCTTGGCCACCTGTTTACTCATGACATATGAGGCATTGATATCGCCCTGAGCATTGGCTGGTTGGAGTTGGAAGTCGATGCGCTTCTTGGTCAGGAGGTGGAGCATTTCATCCTTGAAGCAACCGAGGGCTGCTTCGGTTAGATTGGCAACCTGAGGGGGTCCCAAAGTGGTTGCTATCTCGGCCATCAGGTGAGAGAAAGACTTATGGGTGACGGGATCAATTCCCATGCCAGTCAACTTTTTCTTAAGTTTGGTGTTCCATTGGTTCTTGACATCATTATCGGTGCGGCCAGGAAGCTGAGCAGCAATCAGCGACCATCTGTATTGTGAAACGCAGTTATAAGCCTTAGTGTGCTTAACTGAATGTACAGCCATAGACAGAATAATCAAAATGATGTATTGTGTGCTACATACCGGTTGCCTACAACTGCATGAAGCTTCATGATGGTTTCTTCCTCTGCCTGAGAGAATTGACCATGCTTGAGATCAGGCCTTAGGTAGTTGGTCCATCGCAGCCTGCAACTCTTTCCACATCTTTGAAGACCTGTTCATGCATCAACAATGTTAAATGAGATGTTTTAACAAGTGTGTAAAGTTCTTTCTTTTTGTTATTCGAGGGGCGGTGTCATGGCGGGGGGAGAGAAGGAGAGAATCTAACCAGCATTCTTAGGAATAAGGCGCCAATTCCGAGTGCCATGTTGGGCGATGTAGGAAGACAGCTTGTTGTCTTCTTCAGGTGTCCATTGCCCTCTCTTGACATTTTCCTTCTCGCAGCATGGAATCCTACCCATAGTTAATTAAGTATATATTTGTTGATCTTTTTGTGATTTAGATTTAGATTTAGATTTAGATTAGAAATGTGGTGGATGTTTCAAGAAATCAGAAAACAAGTTTAGAAACTCGTGATAATAGTAATTAGTAATAGCAGTAAGTAATGAAAGGTACGTGGAGAAAAGACATTTAAAAATGCAAAGGTATAAAATGGGTGCTTGTAATGATAAATCTGGGTAGGACTAATAATAAGTCTCGAAGTGTTTAGAATAAGCTAAGAGGTTATGTAAGAATAAGAATATAGTTGTGGTTGTGGGAGAGAAGCAATGAAAAGGAATGATATTAATATAAAGAGTAGGGGGAAGAAGAGACTTATTATACTAGTAATTACATATGGAGAGAGAGAGATGGCAATGAAAATGATGGGGGGGGGGGGGAAAGAAGAGAGCACCAAAGGTGCATGATCGAGTTGATTAAAGAATTCAACGCCGTTGAGCGTGTGAGAGAAGGGGCTGGTAGCTCACCCACAAGACACCTGGTCAAACTCATATCATACACTTACACTCTCTCTCTCTCTCTCTCCAGATCATCTCTATTCTTGGGACCAAATGCTGCGCATGGGTTTACTGCACGAGCGGGTTGGTTTGGTTAAGCTTTCAAATTTATAGTTACCTGCCTTATTGGCTTTTATAAGGGTAATAGATATGTTAGTTCGCGTGCGGTGCGGTGCACAACTGAAAATGCAACAACAACTACCTACAGTATATCGCCTTTTACCAAGGAAAATCTATTTCTTAAACTTGATCAAAATGATGCATTGAATTCAATTATGTTGGTTGTAGTGAGATGGGTACCTTCCAAATCTCACTGAATGGAATGGAACAATTGCAAGTAGCTGTAACAATGCCATCACAAAAGGCTCAAAAGTGAACAAATGTAAATGAATGATATTCTATTTCAGATTCTTTTGGAATTATATCCAACTCCATGCATTACCAGAAACTAACTCGATGAATCAGCAGCAGATGTAAGTAGCAGTTGTTCACATTACTCAACATAGGACCACCGTCATAAGATCTCAGAGCTTATCTTCCAGTGTTCCTCTCCATTAATCGGTCATCACATTGTATACCCACGGCTTCTCAACCGAGTTTGGCAGTCACAAGTCCTTCTATTGACCCTGATAGTGCAAATAATGACACTAGTAAGCCTACATAGGTGAAGGTTTGTAGAGCGATCCACCATCCTGTCCAAGCTCGAACATTTCTTTGCTTCAAGAACATCTCGACAGGGAAGTATATGGATAAGGGCCAAAACATGAGGGCTCCAATGACCCCTAACACTTGGTTGAAATACGGGAACACCACTGCTATTGTGGTAGTTGATGCAACATAAGCTGTTCGGAAACACAGTCTGAAGAGATTCACTCTGAACGAGGGCAACACAGGAACGTTCAAGCTATGGGAACTGTTGAAAAATTCATTATCTGGGAACTTGTAAGCAAACCATCTGTCAACTGCTCCAAACAGAGGCTGGCTGAACACCTACAAATACCACGACCCATCAATTTTGCAGTCAAATAATGAAATAAGCTACGAATTATTGTAATTCTCTGAAATAAAAGGAACTGCAGAAGTCATTTTACCTGATAACCTCCAACCAGATGAACAACAATGCAAGCATTTGCAATGTCAAGCAGCCAGTATGGCTCGTAAAATCCAAATCCTGTCATAAGATTCCCAGGTGTACGGTTTCCAAAGGCGGCATATCCGAAACCTCCACAAAAGAGATAGAATAAGGTAGTTACTGCAATAGATATTGTTGAAGCCTTCTTCATGGTCTGGTTTTCTGACGGTGGAGATTTTAGGGTGTCCTTCATTTCAGATCAGTTACGAGAAAAGAAAAGTTAACTCTTGTTTAAGGGTGGTGTACATATAGTACAGTGGTACAAAAACAATACTCAATTGTATGGTATGAGTCCAATGCAAGAGAGGCAAAGTGGCGCACCTGTATCTCAATAAGAATTAAGGAGTATGGATAGGCAAAAGCAACGTCTCCTAGTGCTTGAGCTACTAGCCATACTTTTTCCATGACAGTTGAGGTGGGTGTTCCTACTATGTTGCCCTTCATCGTACCATTTCCTGAAACAACATACAGTAAGAAGTACAAGGAGAGAGTAAGCAGAAGCAGGTCCCGTTGTTGAAAAATCCTGTGAAAAAGTGAAATTGGAGGCAATAGTAGATGGAGTAATAATAATGTTGAAGGAATACCTATAACATTAGCAATTCCAAGAGCGAGGGTGATGAAGGAATAAGTGAGGGACATGAGTGCAGCTATGACTGAGACCCATTTGATCTCATGCATACCGGGAATCTGGGACATAAAAATTTGAACGACTCCAAAGATTAACATGTAATAAAAAGAGGTATCGCCAAAATTGCAAGGGGCTTGATGGCCTTTGTCGTGATAACAGTTTGATTCCTGGATGGCCCTGCCAAGGTGAAAGAGCAGAGGTACTTATAATAGGGCGGGCGGGCGGGCGGGCGGGTGAGACAGATGAGTTGTAAATTCTTAAAATGAGACTGGCATAATGGTAGTCCCTCCGTAGCTACGAAATTGAAAAAGGGGCACATAGTTTATGGGGAATACATACCTCATGCTAATAGCAGAAGTGATAGTGTAAGCAATTCCTATCCCATATAAGTTGATGTGCACAAAGAAGCCACAGAGCCAAGACCTCTTTTCACCTGGGGAATGAATTATTAATAAATTAATTAATACTAATAATTGAAGTTGGGAAATTAAAAGGAGAAAAGAAAAGGAAAGGATACCTAAATAGAGGCGCACAGCATCAAGGTAAGAAGGATTACGATGAGGACCATGTTTGGGATCAGGAGATCTATAACAGTCGCATAGAAGAAAAGCAGAGATGAGAGTAACAGAAGCGAAGATGATCATGGCCAAAGGACCTGCTATCCAACCTAATTGTGCCATACTCCATGCCAGCGACAATACTCCTGAACCTATTACTCCTGTTATTATGTGTGCTACTGCTGACCATAGTGTCCCTGTCACAATCCCAATATTCAATTCAATTCAATTCAATTCAATTCAATTCGATTTCTAAAACAATCCAACTGGAGTAATTAACATTCATTCAATTTCTAAAACAATCCAACTTAATTAACATTCATTCAATTCAATTCAATTCAATTCAATTTCTAACACAATCCAACTGGAGTAATTAACATTCATTCAATTCAATCAAAATTCATATGGAGATAGAGGAGAGAGAGAGAGAGAGAGAGTATAGTTAAATAGTTAATTAATTACTAACCAGTTCTGTTTGGCGGAGGTTCACATACTGATTGGAGAAGAGGATTCCTCTCATCTTCTCCCATTTTTCTCCACGACACTATCACTACTATTCCTATTCCAATTCCAATTCCAATTCCAATTCCAACTCACTTTTTCTTTTTTTTCCCAACTATGAGTATTTTGTGTTCCAGCCTTCCAGGTGCCACCATCCCACTTTTTCTTTCTTTCTTTATAGCCTTTTCAATCGCCTTCTTTTTTCTTTCACAAATTCAAACCAAAATAAAAAAAAAATTAAAAACAAAAATAATGAATTAGTGACATTTTTATTTATTTTTTCTCATCCATTAATTAATTAGTAACATGATGACTACTACTCCCTAACTAAACAAATAAATAAACAGTTTTCTCAACAAAAAATAAATAAATAAATAAACAGAGAACCAGGTAGGAATAGGATTCTCTCTCCAATCAGCGCCAGATACGTACGTTGCTACGACTCTATCTCTAGGTACCTATTTATATACTCTCGTATACTAGTAGGAGTAGTATACAATAAGAAAAGCAAATTAAAGTGATAGTCCAATGGGCCTGGAAAAAAGAACATGGCCCAGCGCTTTTATCAATTTGAATTTAAAATAAGCTCTAATTATCTTATAAGAGAAGAGAACAATGCTTCTAGATTATGCAATAGTCTCTCCATCTCTAGAACTTACACACTAAAAAGAGGGAACAATGCTCCTAGATTATGCAATAGTCTCTCCGTCTCTAAAACTTTACCCACCAGAATACTCCATAATAATTTGGATCATTTTGAGACACCTGTACAGCAATTATTCCTTGGGTTTTGTTTTCATCGTCCACTACCAACAACCAATGTGAACATTTTAATAATTGATATATTAATTAGAAAAATCTTAATTATTGATTAATTTAAAATAAAAGCACAAGTTACAAGCTATGTGTACATATTATTATTAGTCATTCTCTATTAATAGTTATAACATGCTCTCTTTTTCTTTTTTGATCGGCCATAACATACTTTTAATATAACTAATTAGTTGGGCCTCAATAAAAATTTACTATCAATAACTAACCTTAAATTATGATGGTTTGGTTGACAATCATAGAAGAATTTTTTGAGATGGTAATGGTATATAATTATATACTAAGTTAATATTTAGAAAATACTATTTAAAATACATCTAACAATATTATTTTTACATAGTAAAACTTTATAACTTTTCACAAATAAGTAATCAAAGTTCACAAATTTTGACTTTAAAAAATTTAATGTAATGATAAACCTGACACAGAGAGAGTATGATATAGAGTATATTTTTATTGTTAATTTGTTACCTTTACTTTTTGGTTTCTATCTCAATCAGGAGTTACATCATCATGACTCACTGAGTGTAAACGGATCAACAGATGGCAGCAGGTGTTTGAATGTTGTAAACAACAAGATTAATGTAGAGCGTTCTGGATATGAATCTATGATGACCAAATGGTGGAGTAAAGTAGTTTCACGAAAGCGGCAACTGATTAATACTCCGTCAATACTCATCCTAGAAATTCATTTTAGTCTATTACTCTACTAATCAATATCTCCAACCAAGCAGCCCTAAAACTTTGACCCAATTAATTTGGGTGGCGTTCAATAACCAACTACGTAATTAATAGGTACGGTCAAGTCCGAATGAAACAGAATCACCGGTTGATGGAGATGAGATAAATTTTTAGATAACATGATTATTTAAACTTTGCTTGATTAATCTCATAGGCCCTAAAGTTAACGACCAGTAAAATCTCCAATGACCTTGAGAAAACTCGAATCTGAAACCTATAAACTATGGAGCATATCTCAGAGGTCTTACCAGCTGAGCTACCAAATAAGATAATTAAGTTAGGGAGCATTATTCGTACTATATAATCTATCAGTGTAAAAAATAAAAAAAATAAAAAAGAGAAGTAATAGGAGCTAGCCTTGTAAATTATTAGGTGCATAAATATTGATCCTATATATGCTCACGAACTAAAATAAATTGTTTAGCATGTTATATCCTCCGTAATGTACTTATGTCCCAAAACAGTCAACAGCTTTATTAAGTGAGATGGGAGGCCCAGGGGTTGATTAATAAGTAATAGTAATCGTAATCGTAATCGATATGCAAATGCAAATGCAAATGCAAATGCAAATGCAACAGCAAATAAAATATATAGGCCGGGGATCCACATTTGGATGTTTAGCTGTATGTCGTCATGATGCCTGTCCTGTTTTATCTTGTATCTTATGGAAAAAGACATACTGCATGTATATATATTGATTTGATTTGCCCATTTGCCCATTTGCCCAGCTAGCTAGCTTAGCAAGCCAGGTTACTTATTCAATTTGGACATGTATGTACGTCTTAATTCCTCCAAAGTTCAATCCAGCAGGCCACGCATCACGCACTCTTATTAATTAGGCTTGCTTTTAATTAATACTCTAGCGCAGCTCTTGCCCAGTTGCTCGATCGATCTTCTTTTTATGTTTCTGTGCCCTGTTTCCTGTTATTCACCAAGTAGGTCAACCAAACATTTTCCATACTAGCTACTCCACTTGATAGATATATCATATATAGGAGCAAAGCTAAGTGGAGCTTGATTGGTTCTTGGCCAGACCATATTATATGGTCACGCAAATAACATGGGTGGGATTGGAGTATCATCATGTACAAGTTGGCAAGATTTAGATACAGCTACTACTAGCACGCTGCTTTCTGTTTATGAAATTAGATTGATGATATTTAATTTAAGGTATTAATTAAGGATAGATATTATCACCAAGTGAGAATTGAATTGAATTGGGGTCATTTTGCTGAGATTAAAACATAAAAAGGCAGAACCCAAAATTAAATCATGCGCACGCACATAATTGTTGGGAAATTAAAGACATAGACCTTTATCTAGATATCTCATAGCTAGCAGGGATGGGATACCTTGCTAATATATACAGGGTGGGCGTGGGGCGGGCCGGGGATCATCATCATATTATTTGCGAGTACGAGTACGCGTGCGAGTGCGAGTACGAGTGGTGGAAGCAGCTTCTGGTTGATTATTTTTATCATGATCAGAGGCAGCAGAGGAGGTGGTGGTGGTGGTGGTGTTGGTATCCTCGGCGGCCTGCTGCAAATTGACATGATGAGTTTGATCCTCAGCCTGCTTTATTGCCTCATCATCGTTTTCTATCTCAACCTGGTGGGGCGGAGCTGCTGTATCAGCCGCACTAGTACTAGTAGTATGTTTGTTTTCCTCTGCTTCCTGATGATATGCTTCGCCCGACTCTTCACTACTACTTGTACTACCGCCTGCTGTTAAGAACATCTGCTGCTGCTGCGGCGGCGGCGGCTGCTGCTGCTTCTTCTTCTTATTATTATAATAAGAATTATCGGCGTGGCTGCTGCGGCCGTAACGAGCATGAATAGAATGGAAGACCCAAGAAAGAGTGGACAAGGCAGTAAGGGCCGTGACGGCAGCAAGGGTGAAGCCAATAACAGCAAAGACGAGGATAGAGGCAGCGGCCAACAAGAGTGGGCTGAACAAGACCAAAAGAGGAGATATAATAACAAGTAGAGTGAGTGCCCCAAAGAAGCTTAAACCCATCACACCAACAACTGGGACTCCAACTGCCACGCTAGCGACTAATCTCCCAAGGATTATCACCACCCTGCTGCTTCCTAATTTATTACTACTTGTATCATCATCATCATCATCACCTACAATTTGTTGCTCATTACTCCTCATTATATTTTGATATGCATCTGCTGCCATGATCGATGATGGATCCATCAATTTCAATTATTCCGGCCTGTAAAACCTGGCATGCATTAGCTTATTAGCTGATCGATCTTAACCGCCTAGCAGGCAATACAAACTATGTCTCCACTCATCAATCAATACATCCCTTAGCTTCGACAAGTGTCATCTTATATATGCATGCCTTGCCATTTGCCACTTTCAAAACCTTTCTCTCTTAGCCGCCTTGTGCCAACTCTACATAACGTGGCGTATCGCCTATCACCTTGCACCACATTTCCTCCACCTCACCCACCGCCTGCACCTTTCTCTACTCATTTTTAGACACTTACAAGTTACATTTTCTGTACAATGCCCGGTTTGTGTGTTTATAACAACTAAAATATTATCATTCATACAAACTTAAAACAAATTATTTGCCTATGGCACATTATAAAATTTCTCATTTGTGGACCTCTCTTTTTCTATACTCATCAAATCAACTTTCTTACTTTCCTATTTAATTTTAATTGCATGCCCCGCGTGATAAACGATTTTATATGAATATATCTAGTTCCAATAAAAATAAATTTTAGTAATAATTTATTAGATACATATGCATAATGGAAGATACATGCACTCAATAGGACTAATTAAATATACATGCACCTATACTATGAAATTAAGATAATAATTAAATATTACTAATAGAAGATACATGCACCTATACTATTTTGATGACATGTCAATATTTGCTTATGTGTCGAAACCTATGTGTCAATATTTGCTTGTATGTCAATCCTACGTGTCAATCTAGCAATGGTGCACATTCACTTTTATATATATATATATATATATATATATACTAGGATTTTACCCGTGCTACGCATGAACGACCTATTTATCACAATATTTTTATGTTCAAATAAATTTTAAGATTTTTTAAAATTATACGTAGGTATATAAAGAATAATGAAAAATAGTAATTAGTCAAAATGTTACACAGGTCATAACACTCATTATTCTTCGATTAAAAAAATAAAATAATATCACTTGTTAGTTAACTTGCAATTGTACATCATATAATACTACATTTTTAAATTGTCACTCCAAATACCAACAAGCACTTAGATGAGTTGGTGAGGGACTCTTCTAGCTTTGAATGCAGCAGTGTTAAATACTTGTTGGGAGAGCTTTGCCGCCCTTGTGGTTCCACCAGGCTCGGTCCAGATTCAACCGGACGGTCTCAGATCAAAAATTGTCACTCCAAATGTGATCCATGTCATTATCTTTTCTTTTCTTTTTTTGCGAAGAATTATCTTTAAGCATATCCTTACAAAATTTATGTCTAACTTGTGTTTATACCTTCATAAAAAACGTACTTAAATATTTAACTCTTGTCATATTAACGACGATTATCCCCACAAATAATAGTCAATATAATTTTCACATAACCTACGCTTATACCAACTGATCTAATTCTTGTTATTAAACAATCATCGATTTGATCAGATTGTACATCCTTTTGATGTGTATTTCAGTATCTGGTATCTAAAAGATAAAAGACTTACATTTTTTCAATTGGAAAGAAATAGCGGCAATTCACTATATAGAAAAAGGGAAAATAATACGTAATTTATCAAAACGCGACACTTTTACGTTACCTGCGCTTGTACCCACAACTATATAACACTTGTTATATTACGTGGATCTATTCCCCAAATATTCATCATCTAATTTGTACCTAAT
Source organism: Tetragonia tetragonoides (assembly GCA_038025085.1). Lineage (NCBI taxonomy): Eukaryota > Viridiplantae > Streptophyta > Magnoliopsida > Caryophyllales > Aizoaceae > Tetragonia > Tetragonia tetragonoides. Next base: position 198,232 of record CM076153.1, read on the forward strand.
AGGAGTTTTTATTGTGTTGAAAATATTAAAATTGGACATTAAAGTCATTTCAGATTGTATTAAAGTAATTCTATCTAAAGAAAAAAAGAAAGAAAGAATATGAATAGGCTATACCAATTACTATAGGATGTTGACAACTAATTACTCACCAAAATAAAAATAAAAAGAGAAAAATAATTAATGTCCAATAAAGTTAAGGACACTTGTCACGTTACTTGCAATCTTACCCAAAACTATATACTGACACCTATTCCACAAATATCAGCATATGTTAATTGTCAGTACATAACCTACGATTATCCCCGCAAATATAGTCAAATATCACATACCATGTAATACCCACAACTATATTACAACTTGAAAATGATGACTTTATATGTCACTATTGTTAATTACACATGCATGCGCTTATCCCTGTAAAATTAGATAGACAAAAAAATATTAGTAACATATTTGTTGTCACATGATCGCTACGCTTATTGCCACGCTTATCGCCATAAATATCAGTAAAATATCACCTACCACGTAAATCTTAACACCCACAATATAAAACTTAATAAAGATAATGACTCTATATGTGACCCTTATCATATATACTACACGCAAAGCCACGTCAAATTTTTTTTTTTTTCCAACAATTATAAAACTCAATAAAAATGGTGTCATTAAGTGTTCTTAAGTCTTATATTCATAAATATAAAAATTAATAAAAGTGAGGACCCAAGATTGATTTAAATTAAAAAAAATGGTCAAGTATTAAATAGGGGGTTTTTATTATTACGTTTATTACTGATTTTTAATGATCACCATAAAAATCATGATGACAAAATAAAAAGGAAAAAGAAAAGAAAAAACAATAGCCACTAATAATGTGACAAATGTCACATCACCGACGCTCTTACCCAAAAATATATATATACTAGGAAATTACCCGTGCTACGCACGGACTATCCTTTTATCAATATATTTTTAATATGCTTAGCTATTTTTATTTTATTTTCTTAAAGATACAAAAATATTTTTGAATGAAAATGATGATGGATCAAAATACTATAAATATTTTAAGTTATTAGCTTATCTCCGAAAATATTTATCGCTAACTTGTCGAAATAATTAAATAATAATAGCTATAACTCTAAATGGGACCCTGGTTGTCACTTTATTTGATTGGTCATATTCTTGAAAATTTTAGTCACATGTCAAACAGGTGATTAAACCCTCAACCGATTTGATCCGATCTGTTTGTCCCTTAATGAGGTTTATCTGGTGCACAGTCAAATAGTAGTAAATGTGGGATCCTTGAATCCAAAAGAAAAAAAAAATAAAATTTAAAAGTCTAACCTTCTTTCGAATCAAAATAAATAAATAAAATAATAAATAATGTGAGGACTCGCCATCTCAAAAATAAAAAATTTAAATTAAAAATTAAAAAATTAAAAAAAAAAATTAAAATAACTTATGAAGATGTGATACTTGTAGTTACGTGCACTTATACTCACAACTACGCATGATCTATCTATTTATCACTATATTTGAATATATTAAATATTTTTTTATAAATAATAAAAATGTATATTAGAAGTATTTATCAAAAAAAAAATGTATATTAGAAGTAGCTTCCAACACAAAAAAAAAATATACGACTTACTAAACTATCACTCTAAATGTGATCATCGTCATTTTATTTGCTCATATCTTACAAATTTTAGTCACTTATCAAACCGATGTTTATGGCCTCAAATATAAAAATTAATTAAACAGGTATCCCTTATCATAATAGCGACTTTTATCCCTACAAAAGACTATTAACTTTTATACATAAACGACGCTCATACCAACTGATATAATTTTTGTTATTACTCAACAACCGGTATGATCCCATTATCCCATAATGTGTGTTTTGCTAATAAGAAGTTGAAAGAATAACCTTCTTTCGAATGGGGGAAATTTTTGTGACAACTCAGGACTCGTTATCTATATAAAAGAAGAAATTATAATTTTATAAAAATGTAACACTTGTAGTTACCTGTGCTTATAACCCCAACTACATAACAAAAAAATATATATAACACTTTTTTAAATATTTATATTTGATCCTTTTTTTTTGTCTTGAATGAAAAAAGAATTAACTCATTTAATTAAAGCATTACATTTATGTCATTTTAGATTTTATTAATTTTATTCAATTTTTAAAGAAAAACTAGTTATAGTTTGTTTGTTTATAACATCTAAAATATTTTCATTGGTACAAACTTGAAATAATTTATTTGCCTATGTCACATTTTGCTACGAAATAATCTCTGAACTTCTGTATCTATACTCAAATCAACTTTCTTGCTTTCCTGTTTGATTCTAGTTGCATGCCCCGCATGATGCACGATTTTATTTAAATAAATTTGGTTCCAAATAAAAACATTTCATTGTAATAATTTATTAGATACATTCTATATAGATATATGGTGCCTAATAGAAGATACATGCACCTATACTAATACTAATTGAATATACATTTACATATACTATGACATTATGCTAAGAATTAAATAGTACTAATAGAAGATATATACACCTATACATTTACATTATTTGATCGTATGCCAATATTTGCTCATGTGTCAAAATTTACGTGTCAATCTAGCAATAGTGCATATTTCCCGTGCATTGCACACTTTATTTAAATTTTGTTTGTTATACTATTTAAATTGGGTAGTAAACTTCATAACATACATTACTTTAAAAAATGTTAGTAAATTGAACTTGGTGGTTTTTCTTTCCTATAGAAAGCAAATTATATACTTGTAAATCATGAATTCTGAAACGAATATCAAAGACATGAAGACAATTCTGTAATCCTTAAAGCATATTTCGTGCCAAAAAAATACTTTCATTCAAAAAGTATGAAACAATATTTGTTGGATTTGTCTTGAAAAGTAATTTCATACTATTACTTATTTACTATAAATGAAAATTATGGTCAAAATTCGACTTATAAAGGTATGTAATTATGGTTATTATTATGGTCAAAATTCGACTTATAAAGGTATGTAATTATGGTTATTTTTTAGAGTAATGTATCGAAGCCTACTTGTCAATATAGTAATTATTTATATTTTATTATACGCCCCATCCGATGCACAAACTTGTAATCATATTATGAAATATAAAACGTAACTAAAAATAAACCATACAAAAAGAAAATGTGTGGAATAACACTAAACTTAGGATGATACAAATTTTTAAGTTATTATAACGCTCTTTTAATCATACAACAACTCAATTGAGCAAATAGATATTTTTTGTGATTATTATATGCATGTATTATTATAAAAAGATTTAATGAAATGTATTTGTATGATACATGTACTTGACTTTTGGAGAGAAAACATTGTTTAATAAAAGAAAATATGTATTAACGTAGGTTCATGCATGTTAAATAAAGATGATATGACAAGTTATGTGGATGTGCCTTGCTTATGTGGATGTCCACTTGTCCATCAAGCAATTGTGCACATCCACTTATATATATATATGATAGATAAGAAATATGAACATTTTCTAGCAATTATTAAAGGATCTTATTTATGACAACTAATTGGTGACCATAGTTAAACAAAAAAAAAAAAAAACAAATAAAAACCAATTAAATTGTGACACTTGTCACATTACCGGCGCTCTTACTATATATATATATATATATATATATATATATATATAGATATTAGATATAATAGATTAGCTTTTAGAGGTGTTTGGATATTGACTTGTGGGGTGATTTTTAGCAAAATTAGATATTTGACCAATCTACCATTCAATATTTGGTGTTTGGATGTTAGTTTGTGAGATTGTTTTTTGGGTTCCCACAAATCAACTTTTGAAAAGTCAAAAAGGGTAGCTTATGGGTATTGACTGGTCGCATTAATGTAATCCAATGATAAGATAGTGCAAGATTTGCAATTATTCACTTCTATATCATCAAATTCCTTTATCATATATATGGTGGAATCCAAACGTGCTCTTATTATATATATGAATGTCTTTATAGGTCATTTTTACATATTACCACCTAATGCTACCAACCAATGTTACCAAATATCTTTTTCCAGACATGCAATATTACCAGTTGGTCAAATCAGCTAACAATACCGACCGATTAAATTTTAAGAAGTTTTTGTTCCACGATATCGCTGGGACTTCCTTAAGGGACTTTCGCTTACTGATCACCTATTCTAAATAATGGGATACCAGAATTATGGATAAACAATGGATTTTTTGTTCAGAACTACCTTGTTTAGGGTGGGTTTTGTGACTTACTACCTTAAAAGTTTTTTTTTGTGGGGAACTACCTTAGAAAGCCAAAAACCTTGTTGACCAGTACCTTTAACCATATTTTCGGGTATATTTTTCTGAAATCCCGAAAATGCCCTCACGTGAGGCGCACGTGAGAGCACTTAAATGAAACCCCCCCTTTTATTCAGTTTTAAGCCCTTTTTATTTCTTCTTCCCTATCTCCATTGAAGGATCTCCATTGATGGCCTCTCTCTCCACTTACATTTTTATTCCTCGTGCCATAAACACACAAAAGCAAAACCAAACCAAAGCAACGAACAAGAATCATCAATTCAAAGAAAAGAAATTCGAAACCAAGAACTTTCAAGTTTTTTTGAAGCTCCTTTAGAACTAATTAGCCTTATTATTGTACTTTATTTGATTCATTTTTTGGGTTAATTGATTATAAATATAAGGGAAAAAATGTCAAGCACATCAGCTATTGGTGATTCAGGCAAAGTTTCAGGTCAAAGGATGAGTTTTTCACAGACTTGTAACCTCCTTAGCCAGTATGTTAAGGAGAAACGCGCTCTTTCTCTCTCCCCAACTACTCCAGACCATCGTGCTCCTGGTACTTTACCTTTCTCTCTCTTGAATTATATTAGATCTGAACATAATTTGGTGGGTCTTAGATCTGAGCTTATTATGGGTTTTAGAGTAAATGAAGAGAAATTTGATGGGTTTTATTTTGTTTTTAATTTAATTTAATAGGTGTAATGGGAGCAGCTGAAGGTCAAGGGTATAGCAATAACAGGGCAACAATGAATTTGTTTCCTGTGAAAGCAATAAGTGCTGTAGCTGAAGATTCTTCAAATGGGTGTATTGGAAGAACTATTAATCTCTTTCCTCAAGTTTCGGGGATTAATTCATCTAAGTGCTTAAAAAGGGCTTAAAACTGAATAAAAAGGGGGGTTTTATTTAAGTGCTCTCACGTGCGCCTCACGTGAGGGCATTTTCTGAAAATATGGTCAAAGGTACTGGTCAATAAGGTTTTTATTTTTTAAGGTAGTCCCATAAAAAAAAACTTTTAAGTAGTAAGTCACAAAACCCACCCCAAACAAAGTAGTTCTGAACAAAAAAATCCATAAACAATACTCGGTGATTGATTAATGAATAAGCATAGAGAATAGAGGTGTTTGGGGATTGATTTTGCAGAGGGCCCGAAACGGAAAAGGCCCAAAAGGCTACAAATTGAAGTTGAGGTTCCGCATAGTGGACTCGAGTGGGGTGGCATTAGGTTTAAGGAGAGTGGGGAAACTTGAGAGTAATTCATTTTTACAATTTTTGGAAATTGTTGGTTCCGGTGCCCGGCGACAACCTGCTGCCGTCGACAACGAAACCATGAAGCTTGTCAGGTCAACTTTACTTTAGCCCCTTCTTTTTTTATTTTTGAAGTATTTACTTAATCATTTAAAGCTTACTTGTTTAAAATTTAAAATTTATCATCAGGTTTTTGATGAAGCTGAACAATGAGACAGTTTCCATCGAGCTCAAAAACGGAACCGTCGTTCATGGCACCATCACTGGTCCAGCTACTCTCCTTGTTTATTTATTTATTTATTAATTTTCGAATCAATTGAATTGTTTTTGTGGTTTTCATTTTTGAAGGATTTGCTTCTCTTTTCAATTTTCTCTTGCCATTGCTGTAGAGTTAAAAAGAGTAGAGAGGGTTATCTGATTTGCCGTATGAGGCAATTTATTAATTAAATAAATATTGGATGGGAATTTCCAGCCTTGAGAGCGAGTAATGTAATCAATTCCCCCTCAACCCAACTTCAATTGAGTTGAATCAATAGGGTTGTTACAACTCCTGCCCAAAAAAAAAAAAAAAAAAAATACAAAATTAGGGTTACAAAACCATCTAAACCCCTAAAACAAAACAATACTAACTTCCAACAAAACCATATTTAGTGAGGATCGGATGGTGCTAGGATTTTATGCAAAATCCATTCATTTGCAGCAATTAAAACCTGTATAGTTAAACATGTTTTCCATTTTATTATATTCAAACCCTGCCAGTGTTTGTTTGTTGAATCTATATATCATCAGCTTATTAGTGTTTTGATTCACTATACTTTTAGTTATTGTGTTATTGCATGGTGCAGGGGTTGACATTAGTATGAATACACATTTGAAGACTGTGAAACTTACAGTCAAAAGGGAAAAATCCAGTCAGTCTCGACCACCTAAGTGTGAGGGGGAACAATATACGCTATTACATCCTTCCTGATACCTTAAATCTTGAAACCTTACTGGTTGAAGAAACTCCTAGGCTCAAGCCCAAGAAACCACCTGCGGGTGCTTTACCGCCATTCTCTCTTTCTTTTTCTATCTTCTTCAACTTCAACTGTGTTTATTGTTTCTCATGTAAATGGTTTCTGAAACAGGAAAACCTTTGGGACGTGGCCGGGGCCGTGGACGTGCCCGTGGACGAGGCCGCTAAATGCTTGCATCCAGTTTCAGGACATGTAAAGATCATCTCTAGTATCAGACTATCAGTTAAGTATTATATGGAAAGACACATGTCTATTTTTCTAGATTTAGAACAGATTCGGCTTTAGCTTCACTAATAGTAGCATTTGAAGATTGGTGATTTTTTGTGAGGCTTGGTGCCTTGCACTTCACAAGGCCTTTCTAATGATAGTTGGCTGATACCAATCATGCAATATTTTCCATTGTTATTCCATTCTAGATGTTTGTCCAAGTTCTTGACACTTGGTATCTGATATTATTTACAAATGATTAGTCTCCATTTCTTTTGCCCATATCAGCTTCTTTTGCTAATTTTGTTTCTCATTCTATGAAGAGGTTTTTGTCGGTGTGATCCCAGTAGGCAGACACGTCAAGTTATCACAATATCACATACATTTCAATTGCCCCAAAGAGGGGGCAAAACCAAGTATTTTGGTGAAGTTGTTTGAATGAGTCTGTTGGGATTGTGTTTTGACACTCTTTCTGAAAGATAAAAATAAATTATATATGTAAATAAATACTGTTTGAATAATATTTATTCAAACAGTATTTATTTATTGTTTGATAAAAAAAATTATATTGATATCCCTCGAAGCGAGAAAAGAACAGGCATGAAGATCAAAGTTAACGGATCGTGTATTAGCATTTCATGGTAATTTCTTCACAATTGAACCTTATGTAGTCCTTACACTGTTACACAACTATCTAACCGAAGTTGGCCGGTATTGGCAGAGATTTCACTGTCCAATATTTTGTGGGATAAAAATATTTCATGCCTGTTAAGGGGATCTCTCCAGGTCCCATGGTTTCCTTGAAACCATGTCAGTACAATGAACTCCACTTCCTTGTAGTTCAACACTGATGTTCCAGAGATACAACTCTTTTTCGGGAGTCCTCAACGTCAGGGTAACCAGCCCAGACGCGGCTTCATAGTGGAAGCCTGTTTCTTCAGAGTCAATAAGAATCCTCTTTGGTTGGATTGAAGAATAAGCCCCAAATACACCACAACCACGAGCTTTCAGGCTTACTGTGCCACTTGTTTCAGACTCATACTTGAAGTCCTTAATGGCAGCTCCTGGGTTGAACATCTTAATTAGCCCAATTGGGGCAAACATAGCGCCATTTGACAACTCCGTTGCAGGAACCACTGTAAAAATTTCATATTCTTTGGCTTGCAGTGTGACAGGCAAGGATGCATTTAGAGGAAGGTATACAACTTCTCCTGCAATTAAAGGAGAAAAACCCATAAATAAACCAACCAGCATGCTTTCAACAATCATTTGGCTTAATGCAGACCACGAAAGAGAGATCACATACAGGACATACCCCCAATATGTGCATATACAGCAGCATCCCCTGACCATCTTGCATCAGCAATCTTGTTTAGATAATTTACATCATGAGCTCGGACAGTGCCAGTAATTGTGCCAGGTTGCTCGTCATGGACTATATTCCTCTTTCCAATCTCACACCAACCTGCTCCTTGGCAATTGAAGACCCCAATGACCCCAGTGTAATCGTTCATGTTCCATATCTTTAAAAGACTGCGGCATATATCAAAGACGGAACTTATTAAACAAACAGAGTCATCGACAAGGACAGTAAGAACAAAGCTGAAACATGCGTATTGATATAAGCTAAACAGAATCATTCATGTTCTTCTACCAATTAACATGTTTGATTTGGTAATTAAATTACGTAGCAACATGATTACCTTTTCCCATCTCTTGCAGGGTCTGAGAATAAGCAATCCCTAGTGGGCCTACCAGGCAATTTGGCTCTCAGTATAGAACCATCAGGAAGTACAAGCTTTTTCAGTAAATCAAAGTCATGCTGTCCAGGTTTGTCACTGTAGGTACCAAAGCAAGCAACTTAAAACTAGTGTAGAAACATAAGCTTTAGTAGGGGGGAGGGGAGGGGAAGAAAAAACACACACCCTGACTGAAAGCCAAGTTCAAAATGCTATAGCATACCTGACATAAATTGCACAGCCACCAACTGCCCGAGCTGCCGCGTGGTATTCAGCCATATGATGTAAGCTCTGCCGTACAATATTTCAACTTAAGCTCACTCCCCCTTCCAAAAAAAAATGTGGATCTGAGACAAACAAAGCAAAAGAGAAGCGGGTTTTTTCGGACTTACATGAAACATATCCCAATCTGGCTGCATGAATTCTCCAAGAAAAATAGCATTGTATGCAACAGAAGCAATGTGAATTGTGTGTGACGCTGGATCTCTCGGCCAAAAGACGCTCTTATAACAGCTGCCCGCTTTGCACTAAAACACCAATAAATTGCATCAATTGACCAGAGATCCAAATTGTGAAGCTGAAGCCCAGAAGAACAGAAGGAAAACCAGGAAGATCAGGTGTACCTGTATAAACCATCAGTGTTGTGGCTCATGCAAGATATCATTCCATTAGCAGGGAAATTCCTAGCAATTGAAGCCTCTAGTGCCCTGTGATACTTTCTGGCAAGACTGACTCTTCCCCCACAACCAGCGCCAAGTGTCTCGAGGACATTTTGGACATCAACCTTCACCCCATTTATACCAGCAGAGGCAAGGTAAGAATGGAGCTCATCATAGAAATTGAAAACTTGTTCAGGGTTCACAAGTCCAAGCCCATTCTTTGCCATGATCTCCAAGGAATTATCAGGATATTCTACATGCTCATTTGATTGAACACCTGGGGATGTTTTTGGGTAGCTTAACTTGGATTCATATATTTCCATCTCTGGAACACCTGGTTTAACACCTCCCCAGTATCCTGTTATTGCATGCCAGACATAGACATACCTGCAGGCAGACATGACAAAATTTGGATGTTAGAACAAAAGCCAAAGGTGGCCGGTGCAACAAATGCATACAGGAAGTTGGACAGAATGTTAACATACTTAAGGGTGTGATCTTGTTTGATTTCAGCTATGATATGACGAAATCCATCCTCCACTCGATGTCCTTGTTTCCCATGTTTCTGGAATTTGTGATTCTCCTTGATGTGTATTAGCCTATTAGCAAAGCTGATATGGCAGAAGGAATATTAGAATCAGAATCAACAATAGTGACATGGATGATATGGGAGAGATAGGTAGGGAAGAAAAAAGAGTGATGGAGGGGTTAAGTTAAGCACTGACTTGGCACAATGATCTTGTTGACATGGGACACTGTTGGGATCCATGGCTACAGGACTGCCATCCATCATCGATTATAACGAACTTTGGAGGAGTTGCGCCCTTTGCGAAACTGCAGAAATGGAATTGGTTGAAGAAGTGGATGGATGAGTTAATAGTATATATATGAGTAAGTGTGTGGTTAGCGCGGTTGTGATGGATGAAAATGAAGTTTTCAGATTCAGAAAACTAACAGCAGATGATATTGATATTGATATTGATATACAATATACGTACATACCTTTGTAATCCCTGGTTGACTCCCTGTGCAGTGACATTGGTGTAAAATGCATCCCAAGTGCACCACCCAAACCAGTTCAACATATCTGGCATCTGACCCCGCGGCGCCAAGCAAGAAAAACAGGTAAGGAACTTTATTTGCCTTGTTTTAAAGTTGAGCTATAAAAATAAAAACCAAAGAAAAAGGCACTCTCTACCTTCTTTCTATCACGATGACAAAACGTGTGAAGATGTCTTTCCACACTCCTGCATTATCCATTTTATTTAATTTGATTTACAGAACAACATAAAGCGAGCATATCATTATCAGGAAATGGAAATGGTAATCCAGTTATCAGGAAATTACTTGACGGCGTTGGTAATGACATCAAAAGGGTCAGAACCGGCAGCTACATATACCAAATGACTCCCATCAAAAGCTTCCACCTCTGGACACCCTGAAAGAAACCCGGTAAGCATTTTCATGATCCATCACTTCACCGCCTTTTAATTTTAATTACCTTGCTTAATACTCTAGTACGTTAAAATATAAAATAATAATAATAATATAATAAATTACCGCTTTCCAAACAAATTTGAAGCTCATGTTGAGCATTTCCTTGGAGAACAGCTCTGAAGTCACCCTCAAGAAGAGGTAAGAAGACGACATAGTTATTCGCTGCTTCTACCAACAAGAATTGAGTCTCAGTAGGTATTTGTTGCCCACAATTCCCCATCCTTTGTGTCATCCACCACAATTTGAATCTGAAAACACACATAAAACGCAATCCCCTGCGTGCGTGCGTGCGTGCAATTTGTAAATCCATTAAATTAAATTAAATTAAGAACGCCAACTTTTTAAGTGATGGATCGATAAATGAGAGAGAGAAAAAAAAAAAAAAAAGGAGGACATACATAAGTTTGCCGAGAGGGAAAAGGCAACGACTTCCACGATGATTAGAATGTATTCCGATAAAAGCTCCGTTAAGATTAGAAGCATCTCCGGTGAGGAATACATCGTCATGGACATCGGAGAGCACCACATTTCCCAAAACCATCAGCTTCTTCTCCGCCACATTAATATTTATACCTGCTCCGATCGTCATTTCGATCTGATCGATCTGACAATGAATGAATGAATGAATGAATGAATGAATTCACTAATTTACTCGAAATGATTTAACAAAATCAAAATGCCCACCCCATGAGGAGTATGAGTGTATGACTGTATGACCTTCCATTTTATAGCTCAAGAATGCCCAATTCGGATGGGAACCCATCAATATCATTATATTATTATAGTAGTATTCCATTTTGTTAATATCTGATCTAAACGTTTAGGGAACCGGCTGCCCTGTCAGGTGGCAATATATCTTCCAGACTTTCTACTTTCTAGTTTCTACAACAACAACAAATAGCCTCTAGTTAAGAGAACTCGATGCGAATATAACTAGCGTTTGTTCAAAAAGCTTAAGATAAACCAAAAACAAATATATAAATACACCTAGTAGAATACATAAATATGAACTAGTAGTAGACTAGTAGCCCCGCCCCAAAGAGTATCTAAGTATCAAGTGGCATGCAATGATTCCTTGCAAGAGGAAAAGACTTGGTTTGTGGGCTTAAAACATCCAATTGCAACACAACAATTGTGCGGATGCCCGTATTCCATTACTAGGGCCCACTTTTATTGTGCGGATGCCGTATTCCATTACTAGGGCCCACAAGCTGAGTTATAAAAACCTCGTGGAAATAGCTTTTGGGGTCACCTTGTTAGATTATTATGTAAAATGATAATCTTAATCCAATAGTTAACAATTATAAAAATAATAATAATAATGCATTATTATAACTATTGCCATGATTAATATTAATATTAATATTAATAGCATTTATGAGAGTTTCAAAAAAAAACTTGCCTCAGCCGTTCTCTCTCCTTTCTCTCCCAAGAAACCCTAACCTCCTTTTCTTCGACTTATCTTGGGGTTACCACCGGCATTTGTTGCTGGTGGTTAGCCCCTCTGTTGTTGTTTATCTGCTTTCGATCTAGTTTTTTAGTCTGTTTTTCTTTATAGGTAGTAATAAACTCTCCTTTGGTGAGAGGTTGTGGAGTTCTCCGCTTTCGTCGGAGGGTCGTAAAATTTGTGTTTTAGGGTTCAGTTTGATGAATCAAGAAGACAAAGTTGAATTTGTTATCCCAAGGGGATTTGTTCTTCCAAATAGCTGCAGCAAGTTTCGTGCTTACCTCCGATCGTAGGGACAAGGCGGTGGCCTCCCGTTTACTGTATAGCATACTTTTTGCTATATCAGGGCATTGTCAACTATTGACGAAGCTGATCAAGACGCCGATTTCTAGCAGTGATGTTTGGATTGGTAGTCACTTATCGACGGAGCTGATCAAGACACTGATTTCAAGCAGTGATGGTGGGAGTCATACTCATCTTGTTATATTAGATTTATACTTGGTTATATTAGATCTATATTTGTTTAGAGTTATTCATCATTGTAGATGCCGTATTGCTTTTTGTGAATGAATGAATTCTCTTTCCTTCAAAAATAAAATAAAATATTAATAGCATTTATATTCTTTTCTTTATATTATTAATTTTTTTTTATTATTATCACCATCAATACTTACTTAGAAACTAATGATAATATATACTCCCTCCGTCCCTCTCTTATCTTCTCACTTGGCTTTGCACAGTCTCCAAGATGGAACTTTGAACATTAATAACTTTAATTATATAGATATAATTATATTAAAAAATTGATATTGTGAAAATATAACCTCTAACGAATCTAAGAAATGTATTTTGATCTTATAATTCTTTATACATTTTTCATAAATCAATGGTCAATATTTATAAAGTTTGACTCAAAAAGTCAAATGAGAAGATGAGAGAGGGACGGAGGGAGTATTAAATAAATAATATATTACATAATACATACTACTAAACTTTATAAATATTATTGTTAATTTCATGAATACTATTTATATTAGTAATAATACTTATCAATTATTAGTAGATTTCGTGTCCATGCGATGCACGAGTTTTTGTTTATCATCCTCCGTTATTAGAATCAATATAATAATTTTTTAAATATATCGATATATAAAGTTGAATAATAGGAGTAATAATGAACAATAATAATTTTTTTATCAACCAAAAAAACACAGTTAACAAAGAAATTTTATTTTTAGTGAATATATAATATTTTTATAAGATAATAAATACAATACTTATGTTAATTATTTTTATTTAAAATAAAATCAAATTATTTTTAATTTCTCTTTAATAACCCATACATTTATTACTATTTATTATCTATTAAATGTCACCTTGGTGAGAACTCAATTATACATATATATATATTGATTATTAACAGTAATAGAAAATTATCTCCATGTTCATAGTGGTCAATTTACATCTAATCAGTTACCAATAATTAGTTCACTTTACCAAATATTTTTTTTACAACCGGATAGTCAAACCAGCTAGCACAACAAGTTGAAAATAACTCGCTAACAAAACCAACTACCAGCTACAATCTACCAACTACGTGCCAAATAAAAATTCTATCTTTAATTTGGACCAACCACAACCAGTACAGTCCGCTGATATTTTTCTCTCACATCAATAGATGCAGTATTTTACTGGGACCAAGTATTATGGACTCCATTCACAAATATTATAATACTCCAATAATTATTATTGAAGCAAGAATGAAATTCATTGACAAATATTCTCAATTTTTTTTTTTTTTTTTTGGTTCACGACCAAGGGTATCCACCGTCGACCATAGTGACTATTCCTTGCGCTGGCTTGTAGGCACTTCAAAGGGTGGGACAGCTGGCCAAGGAATTTAAAGCTGCTCCATGCTCAAGGCGAGATTCAAACCCTCGACCTTGTTTAAGAATGGATGAGTCCCTACCACTCAACCAAAGATATTCCTAAATTATAATTACTTAAATATTTTTTGGTCCCAGTAGTAAGCTGTACTTAGTAATGAAAGGTTGAGTTCCATCTAAGAAAAACCAAAAAAAATCTATGCAAAGATTGATCCATTACGTGGGTTTGACGTGGAAGATTAAGGAGTCCGTAATACAATACTTTGCTTAATTACTTTGAAATTGGATTAAAGGTAACCTTTTCTATTCGTTTGGAGATAGATGTTATTTTCCTTTTTATGTGTGGACTGAGTGCTTGATATGAATATTATGTGAAATTGTTATGTATTGAATTCTTATATTTTGATTATCTGATTGTGTATATCTACTGTTAAGGGTGATTCTGATTTGTTATTGTCATGTGGCTATATGAGCATGATGATCTGGTTTTAATGTTGATACTATATGCTACTTGTATGGCGTGATCTAGCATAAGAGGAAATACTTGTTGAATTGCTGACTTGTGGGATGTTGGTTGCTAAAGTAAGATTGATCATAAGGCTGAGCTAGATATTATTAGACTACAATAGAGACTAGCAAAGACCCGAGACGTATTGTATTTGGGAACACGTGCCTATTGTGTATGCTATGCTAGTATGGACTTGAAACGAGTATATGAGATAAGAATGATGAGATTATGAGTATTGACTATGAATGCGATTGAGAAAAGATTTGTCTTGGTATTGAGGCTCATAAGTTATTAGCTTCCTTAGTTCTAGACATGTGGGCAAGTAGCTTAAGACGTTGACTCTTAGGTGTTGAGCAGTATTTTTATGAAATTGAGAAATATTTACATGGTTATGAGAATGGGTACGAGAGTGGACTTTTGAGTGCCTGCGGGCTATGCTATGAGTTATGGGGCCTTTGGCCGAGTTATGGGGCCTTTGGCGGAGTTATGAGAATGGTTTTGCATCTGCGGGTTTTACCGTCAGTTCACTTCCCACATTCTCGAGGCTAGGAGCTAGTGATTGAGAGCCATTGGCACACTTGTTTGGTTTTGAGCTAGTATGATGAACCTATGCGATATTCGATTGCATGGGGGAGTAGATTGGAGTATGTTTTACAGGTTGTTCGATTGTGAAGATGTAAATGGACTAGTGGATTCAGAGCTATGAAGATGTTTACATTATTATTTATTTTGAATGTTATTAATAGATTGTTAGAGATTCTTGGGTTGTTTAGAGTTGTAATGTTTACCTTGCACTCATTTTATGAGTGAATGTGGCAGTGATGCTCCGGATTTAGCTTGAAGTCTTCCGCTGTAAAGTTTGGTTTGGTTGTATTTATCTATATAAGCAGGTTTTTGTTTGGTCGATAACTTGGGATGTCTGTTTACAAAGGAAACTATGTTGATTTTCGGTGTAAGTTTATTCATTTTTATCACTTTATTATTTAGAAAATACAGGATGTTACAAGTGTAATAGCGAAAATACCAAGAGCTTGGATAATATCAATGTTCGTGGATCCAAATGTCCATCCCGGGCCACCGATGATCCTCTAGGGAGATGATAGACCCAGCGGAGAAGTTTTGGCAAATATGACACCCGAGTCCCGGAAAGCCGAAGACGAAGGCTATAATCCACGTTTTTGGGCTTCCAGGAGGCCCCGAAATAATGGTCGTTATTTTCACACCACATCGCACGGAAAACCACTAGGGGACATGGAAGGCCCTCGGGATCGCTTATCCGGTCCCGGATAGCCTTGGAAAAGCGTTTTTCGGGACAATGGTGTGAGAACCAAAACACCATAAGCATGGGTGATATCAATGTTCAGAGATCCGGATGTCCCTCCCGGGGAACTGAGGGTACTCAAAGGTCATGATAGACCCCCCGAGAAGTTTGGGAAAATATGACAACTGGGCCTGGGAAGCCGAAATCAAAGGCTATAATCCGCGTTATTTAGACTTCCAAGAGGCCCAGAAACGAAGGTGGATTTTTTCACACCACATTGGACAGAACAACTATACAGGACATGAGAGGCCCTCCCGGAAACACTTATCCGGTCCTCGATAGGCTTGGAATGACCGTTTACGGGACACTTGTGTGAGACCCAAAATACCAAAGTCATGGCTGATATCAAAGTTCGGGGATCCGAATGTCCCACACGGGGCACAGATGGTAATCTAGGGTCAAGATAGACCCTCTGGAGAAGTTTAGGCAAAAAAGACACCCGGGCCTCGGGAAGCCGAAAATGAAGGCTATAATCCACGTTTTTTGGGCATCTGGGAGGCCCCGAAACGAAAGTGGATATTTTGACACCATATCGCACGGAACACCCCTAAGGGACATGTGAGTCCATCGAGGTAGCCGATATGGTCCCTGATAGGCTTGGAAAGGCGTTTTACGAGACACTGGTGTAAGAGCCGAACCAAAGTCATGGGTGATATCGAAGTTCGGGGATCCAAATGTTCCTCCCAGGGCACCGGTGGTCCTCTAAGGTCATTATAGACCCCTCGGAGAAGTTTGGGCAAATATGGCACCCGGGTTCCGGTTAGCCGAAAATGAAGCCTATAGTTCACGTTTTTTGGGCTTCCGGGAGGCCCCGAAACGGAGGTGGGTATTTTAACACCACGTCACACGGAACATCAGTAGGGGACATGGGAGGCCCTCGTGGTCGCTTATCCGGACCCTGATAGGCTTTGATATGTATTTTACGGGGCAATGGTGTGAGAGCTGAAAACACCATAGAATGGGTGATATCAAAGTACGGAGATCTGGATGTCCCTCCCGGGGAACCGAGGGTACTTAAGGGTCATGATAGACCCCTTCGGAGAAGTTTGGGAAAATTTGACACTCGAACCCTGGGAAGCCGAAAACAAAGGCTATAATCCACGTTATTTGGGCTTCCGGGAGGCCACGAAACGAAGGTGGATATTTTCACACCACATAGCATGGAACAATCCTAGGGGACATGGGAGGCCCTCGAAGCCTATTATCTGGTATGATCCCTGATTGGCTTGAAAGGGCGTTTTACGGGACAGTAGTGTAATAGCAAAAATACCAAAAGCTTGGTTGATATAAGTGTTCGTGGATCCTGATGTCCTTCCCGGGCTATCGAGGGTCCTCTAGGATGATGATAGACCCTGCGGAGAAATTTTGGCAAATATGACACCCGAGCCCCGGGAAGCCGAAAACGAAAGCTATAATCCACATTTTTGGGCTTCCACGGGAGGCCCCAAAATCATGGTTGAGATTTCCACATCACATCGCACGGAACACCACTAGGGGACATGGGAGGCCCTTGGGGTCGCTTATCCGGTCCCTGATAGCCTTGGAAAGGCGTTTTTCGGGACAATGGTGGTGAAAATCAAAACACCATAGGCATGGGATGTCCCACCCGGGGAACCGAGGGTACTCAAGGGTCATGATAGACCCCCCTAGAGAAGTTTGGGAAAATATGACAACTGGGCCCTGTAAAACCGAAATCAAAGGCTATAATCCGCATTATTTGGGCTTCCAAGAGGCCCAAAAACGATGGTGGATTTTTTCACACCACATCGTTCAGAACAACCATACAGTACTTGAGAGGCCCTCGGAGTCACTTATCCTATCCTTGATAGACTTGGAATGACCTTTTACGGGACACTTGTGTAAGACCCAAAATACCAAAGCCATAACTGATATTGAAGTTCGGGGATCCGGATGTCCCACGCGGGGCATCGAGGGTAATCTAGGGTCAAGATAGACCCCCTGGAGAAGTTTGGGCAACAATGATACCCGGGCCTCGGGACGCCGAAAATGAAGGCTATAATCCCCTTTTTTGGGCTTTTGGGAGTCCCCGAAACGAAAGTGGATATTTTGACACCACATTGCACAGAACACCCCTAGAGGACATGGGAGTCCATCGAGGTCGCCGATCTAATCCCTGATAGGCTTGGAAAGGCGTTTTACGAGACATTGGTGTACGAGTAAGAACACCAAAGGCATGGGTAATATCGAAGTTCGGGGATTCAATTGTTCCTACCGGGGCACCGAGGGTCCTCTATTGTCATTATAGACCCCACAGAGAAGTTTGGGCCAATATGGCACCCGGGCTCTGGAAAGCCGAAAACGAAGGCTATAATTCACGTTTTTTGGGCTTCCGGGAGGCCCCGAAACGAACGTGGATATTTTCAAACCCCGTCGCACGGAACACCAGTAGGGGACATGGGAAGCCCTCGGGGTTGCTTATCCAGACCCTGATAGGCTTTGATATGTGTTTTACGGGACAATGGTGTGAGAGCCGAAACACCATAGAATGGGTGATATCGAAGTATGGGAATTTGGATTTCCCTCCCGAGGAACCTAGGGTACTTAATGGTCATGATAGACCCCACGAAAAAGTTTGGGAAAATATGAGACCGAGCCCCCGGGAAGCCGAAAACGAAGATTATAATCCACGTTATTTGGGCTTCAGGTACGCCACGAAACAAAAGTGGATATTTTTACACCACGTGGCACAGAACAATCCTAGGGGACATGGGAGGCCCTCGAAGCCTCTTATCCGGTCTGATCCCTGATTGGCTTGAAAGGGCGTTTTACGGGACACTAGTGTAATAGCCAAAATACCAAAAGCTTGGTTGATATCAGTGTTCGTGGATCCATATGTCCTTCCCGGGCCACCGAGGGTCTACTAGGGTGATGATAGACCCGCCGGAAAAGTTTTGGCAAATATGACACCCGAGCTCCGGAAAGCTGAAAATGAATGCTATAATCCACTATTTTGGGCTTCTGGAGGCCCCGAAATCATGGTCGAGATTTTCATACCCCATCGCACGGAACACTACTAGGGGACATGGAGGCCCTTGGGGTCGCTTATCCTGTCTCAGATACCCTTGGAAATGCGTTTTTTGGAACAATGGTGTGAAAACCGAAACACCATAGACTTGGGTGATATTGAAGTTAGAAGATCCGGATGTCCCACCCGGGGAACTGAGGGTACTCAAAGGTCATGATAGACCCACCGTAGAAGTTTGGGAAAGCATGACAAATGGGCCCCAGGAGGCCGAAATCAAAGTCTATAATCCGCGTTATTTGGGCTTCCAGGAGACCCAGAAACGAAGGTAGGTTTTTTTACACCATATCGCACAGAACAACCATACAGGACTTGAGAGGCTCTCGGAGTCACTTATCCGATCCTAGATAGGCTTCGAATGACCTTTTACGTGACACTTGTGTAAGAACCAAAGTCATGACTAATAACGAAGTTCGGGGATCCAGATGTCCCACCCGGGGCACCGAGGGTAATCTAGGGTTAAGATAGACCCCCTGGAGAAGTTTAGGCAAAAATGACAGCCAGGCCTCGGGACACCGTAAATGAAGGCTATAATCCACGTTTTTTGGGCTTCTGGGAGGCCCCGAAATGAAAGTGGATATTTTGACATCACATCGCATGGAACACACCAAGGGGACATGGGATTTCATCAGGGTCATCGATCCGGTCCCTAATAGGCTTGAAAAGGCGTTTTACGAGACACTAGTGTAAGAGCCGGAACACCAAAGGCATGGGTGATTCGAAGTTCAGGGATCCAAATGTTGCTCCCAGGGCACAAAGGGTGCTCTAGGGTCATTATAGACCCCCCGGAGAAGTTTGGGCAAATATGGCACTCGGGCTGCGGAAAGCCGAAAACGAAGGCTATAATTCACGTTTTTTGGGCTTCCAGGAGGCCCCTAAACGAAGGTAGATATTTTCACACCACGTCGCACAAAACACCAGTAGGGGACATGTGAGGTATTCGGGGTCGCTTATCCGAACCCTGATAGGCTTTGATATACGTTTTATGGGACAATGGTGTGAGAGCCGAAACACCATAGAATGGGTGATATCGTAGTACGGGGATCTGGATGTCCCTCCCGGGGAACCGATGGTACTTAAGGGTCATGATAGACCTCCTGGAGAAGTTTGGGAAAATATGACACCCGGACCCCGAAAAGTAGAATACGAAGGCTATAATCCACGTTATTTGGGCTTTCGGGAGGCCACGAAACGAAGGTGCATATTTTCACACCACATAGCACAGAACAATCCTAGAGGACATGGGAGACCTTCGAAGCCTCTTATCCGGCCTGATCCTTGATTGGCTTGAAAGGGCGTTTTACGGGACACTAGTTTAATAGCCAAAATACCAAAAGCTTTGTTGATATCAGTGTTCGTGGATTCAAGTGTCCTTCCCGGGCCACCGAGGGTTCTCTAGGGTGATGATAGACCCCCCGGAGAAGTTTGGTCAAATATGACACGCGAGCCCCGGAAAGCCGAAAACGAAGGCTATATATTCCATGTTTTTGGGCTTCCGGGATGCCTCGAAAACATGGTTAAGATATTCACACCACATCACACGGAACACCACTAGGGGACATACGAGGCCCTTAGGGTCGCTTATTCGGTCCAGGATAGCCTTGGAAAGGCATTTTTTGAGACAATGGTGTTAAAACCGAAACACCATAGGCATAGGTGATATCGAAGTTAGAGGATCCAGATGTCCTACCCGGAAAACTGAGGGTACTCAAGGGTCATGATAGACCCCCGGAGAAGTTTGGGAAAATATGACAACTGGACCCCGGGAAGCCGAAATCAAAGGCTATAATCCGCATTATTTGGGCTTCCAAAAGGCCCAAAAACGAAGGTGGATTTTATCATACCACATCGCTCAGAACAATCATACAGTACTTGAGAAGCCCTCGGAGTCATTTATCTGGTCCCTAATAGGCTTGGAAATGCGTTTTACGAGACACCAGTGTAAGAGCCGGAACACCAAAGGCATGGGTGATATCGATGTTCGGGGATCCAAATGTTCCTCCCGGGGCACCAAGGGTCCTCTAGGGTCATTATAGACCCCCCGGAAAAATTGGCAAATATGGCACCCGGGCTCTGAAAATCTGAAAACGAAGGCTATAATTCACGTTTTTTGGGCTTCCGGGAGGCCCCGAAAGGAAGGTGTATATTTTCACACCACGTCGCGCGGAACACCAGTAGGGGACATGGGAGGCACTCTGGGTCGCTTATCCGAACCCTGATAGGCTTTGATATGCGTTTTATGGGACAATGGTGTGAGAGCCGAAACACCATAGAATGGGTGATATCGAAGTACGGGGATCTGGATGTCCCTCCCTGGGAACCGATGGTACTTAAGGGTCATGATAGACCCCCCCGGAGAAGTTTGGGAAAATATGACACCCGGGCCCCAAAAAGTAGAAAACGATGGCTATTATCCACGTTATTTGGGCTTCAGGTACGCCATGAAACAAAGGTGGATATTTTCACAGCACGTGGCACGTCACAATCCTAGGGTACATGGGAGGCCCTCGAAGCCTCTTATCCGGTCTGATCCCTGATTGGCTTGAAAGGGCGTTTTACGGGACACTAGTGTAATAGCCAAAATACCAAAAGCTTGGTTCATATTAGTGTTCATGGATCCAGATGTCCTTACCGGGCCACCGAGGGTCTACTAGGGTGATGATAGACCCGCCGGAAAAGTTTTGGCAAATATGACACCCGAGCCCCGGAAAGCCGAAAACGAAGGCTATAATTCACGTTTTTAGGCGTTCGGGATGCCTCGAAATCATGGTCGAGATTTTCACACCACATCGCACGGAACAACACGAGGGGACATACGACACCACATGGGGTCGCTTATTCGGTCCAGGATAGCCTTGGAAAGGCGTTTTTCGAGAAAATGGTGTGAAAACCGAAACACTATAGGCATGGCTGATATCGAAGTTAGAGGATCCAGATGTCCTATCCTGAGAATCGAGGGTACTCAAGGGTCATGATAGACCCCTCGGAGAAGTTTGGGAAAATATGACATCTGGGCCCCGAGAAGCCGAAATCAAAATCTATAATCCGCATTATTTGGGCTTCCAAAAGGCCCAAAAACGAAGGTGGATTTTTCATAACACATCGCTCAGAACAATCATACAGTACTTGAGAAGCCCTCGGAGTCATTTATCCGGCCCTCGATAGGCTTTGAATGACCTTTTACGGGACACTTGTGTAAGACCCAAAATACCAAAGCCATTGGTAATATCGAAGTTCGGGGATCCGGATGTCCCACCCGAGGCACCGAGGGTAATCTAAGGTCAAGATAGACCCCCTCGAGAAGTTAAGGCAACAATGACAGTCGAGCCTCGGGAAGCCGAAAATGAAGGCAATAATCCACTGTTTTGGGCTTTTGGGAGGCCCCGAAACGAAAGTTGATATTTTTAAACCACATCGCACAGAACACCTCTAGTGGACATGGGAGTCCATCGGGGTCGATGATCCGGTCCCTGATAAGCTTGGAAAGGCGTTTTACGAGACACTGGTGTAAGAGCCGGAACACCAAAGGCATGGGTGATATCAAAGTTCTAGTATCCAAATGTTCCTCTCGAGGCACCGAGGGCCCTCTAGGGTCACTATAGACCCCTGGAGAAGTTTGGGTAAATATGGCACCTGGGCTCCGGAAAGCCGAAACGACACATTTATTGGGCTTCTGGGAGGCCCCGAAACGAAGGTGGATATTTTCACACCACGTCGCATGGAACACCGGTAGGGGACATGGGAGACCCTCAGGGTCACTTATCCGGACCCTGATAGGCTTTGATATGTGTTTCAAGGGACAACGATGTGAGTGCCGAAACACCATAGAATGAGTGATATGCTAGTACGGGGATCTGGATGTCCCTCCAGGGGATCCGAGGGTTCTTAAGCGTCATGATAGACCCCACGGAGAAGTTTGGGAAAATATGACACCCGGGAAGCCAAAAACGAAGGCTAAAATCCACGTTATTTGGGGTTCCAGGAGGCCCAGAACGAAGGTGGAGTTTTTCACACCACATCGCTCAAAACATTCATACATGACTAGAGAGGCCATCAGAGTCACTTCCGGTGCTCGATAGGCTTGGAATGACCTTTTAAGGGACACTTGTGTAAGACCCAAAATACCAAAGCCATGGCTGATATCGAAGTTCGGGGATCCGGATGTTCCACCAGGGGCACCGAGGGTAATCTAGGGTCAAAATAGACCCCCTGGAGAAGTTTGGGCAAAAATAACACCCGGGTCTCGGAAAGCCGACAATGAAGGCTATAATCCACATTTTTTTGGGCTTCTAGGAGGCTCCGAAAAGAAAGTGGATATTTTGACACCACATCGCATGGAACACCTTTATGGGACATGGGAGTCCATCGGGGTCGCCGATCCGGTCCCTGATAGGCTTGGAAAGTCGTTTTACGAGACACTGGTGTAAGAGCCGGAACAACAAAGGCATGGGTGATATCAAAGATCGGGGAACCAAATGTTCCTCCCGGGGCACCGAGGGTCCTCTTGGGTCATTGTAGACCCCACGGAGAAGTTTGGGCAAATATGACACCTGGGTTCTGGAAAGCCGAAAGCGAAGGCTATAATTCACCTTTTTTGGGCTTTCGGGAGGCCACGAAACGAAGGTGGATATTTTCACACCACGTCGCACGTAACACAAGTAGGGGACATGGGCAGCCCTCAGGGTTGCTTATCCGAACACTGATAGGCTTTGATATGCGTTTTACGGGACAATGGTGTGAGATCCAAAAAACCATAGAATGGGTGATATTGAAGTATGGGGATCTAGATGTCCCTCCCGGGGAACCGTTGGTACTTAAGGGTCATGATAGACCCCCCGGAGAAGTTTGGGAAAATTTGACACCCAGGCCCCCGAAAGCCGAACACGAAGGCTATTAGTGTAATAGCCAAAATACCAAAAGCTTGGTTGATATCTGTATTCGTGGATCCAGATGTCCTTCCCGGGCCATTGAGAGTCTACTAGGGTGATGATAGACCCGCCAAAAAAGTTTTGGCAAATATGACACCCGAGCCCCGGAATGCTGGAAACGAAGGCTATAATCCACTATTTTGGGCTTCTGGGAGGCCCCGAAATCATGGTCGAGATTTTCACACCCCATCGCACAAAACATTACTAGGGGACATGGGAGGCCCTTGGGGTCGCTTATTCGGTCCAGGATACCCTTGGAAAGGCGTTTTTGGGATAATGGTGTAAAAACCGAAACACCAAAGACATTGGTGATATTGAAGTTAGAGGATCCGGTAGTCCCACTCGGGGAAGCGAGGGTACTCAATGGTCAAGATAGACCCACCGGAGAAGTTTGGGAAAATATGACAACTGGGAAGCCGAAATCAAAGGCTATAATCCGCGTTATTGTGGCTTCAAGGAGGCCCAAAAACGAAGGTGGATTTTTCCACACCACATCGCACAGAACAACCATACAGGACTTGAGAGGCCCTCGGAGTCACTTATCTGGTCCTCGATAGGCTTCGAATGACCTTTTACGTGACACTTGTGTAAGACCCAAAATACCAAAGCCATGACTAATATCGAAGTTCGGGGATCTAGATGTCTCATTGATGCGTAAACTAGCTCGTTAAAATCTCTCACTTATATTGAGTCTCTCAAGAACAAAACTTGCGAAATTAAAAGGGATAAATTGGACCTCACCACAAATGAATCCTAAAGGTAAAACCACCAGATTTAATTGATAAAGGGGCCACTCAAACTCACCACTCAAGTTATAAAGGCAAAGCCACCAAACAAGAGATAAAGGGTTTAAGATTTCAGAAATAGAGGCACCACTCTATCAGTTTTTCTCATTCACATCATCTCCTTTCTTACAAGGATAAGGATACTATTTATAAGCTGAAAACCCTAGAGAATCGTTCTAGAAACAAGCTAAGGTGGCACAATGAGATAAGGCTCTCAAAAGGAGCCGTTTTTGTGGTCCTGGCGCCAGCTCACAGGTGTACTCGGATAGTACAATTTGGAGCGCCTCACTTGTACGAATCCACTAGTGGGCGTTGTTGTACCTTTTATCTTCATTTGCTGCTGCCTTGCTGCCCACTCTATGCTATTTTCAAGCTATTTTTATCAACATACTAAGCCAAGGAACAAGCTCCTTCTGTACGGCCTAATTAGTAAGCATATTTAACAAAACAAAATGCAGAACTTAGAGCTACGCCTAAGCATTATTACAAGCGTAATTAAGGACTAATTAAGCAAATTAATTAAGGTATAACCCTTAGAACAACTAGGATTATCCTCAGATCCATACCCCGATAGATTTCATGACATCACTTAAAGCTTGCTGAATTTTTGCTTCAAAGATCAAAGATGGGTTTGAGCCAATTCCCACCTTAGCAAAGTGCGTGAACTCTTTCCATTTAGATTTGTTCCCTTGAGTTACACCCTCAAAGAAATATAGATTCAGCATTTTGATAGTTTCGGAACGGGTAGAAGATAGCCGCCGCAAAACGCTCTCAAGCATGGGGTCGTGGAATGTCTCTTTTAGGACATACATGATGCTCTCTTCTCCTTGTTTGTAACTGCGCTGCAAGTTGCTATTTACAGCAAAACACATGTTGTTTACAGCTGACAAGTTGCTGTTTATAGGAGAACATAAATTGTTAACAGCATAAAAGTTGTTGTTTACAGCAGAAAATTTGTTGTTTACTGCAGAAAAGTTGTTGTTTATAGGAGAACATAAGCTTCTTTTTGAACAGAATGTTGGGAGCTTCTCGTCTTCCGTTTCAGCAGTAGAAAAAGATATTGTAACAGCTAGGGGAGCTGCTGGAATTTCAATAGGCAGCAGCACAACACATTTATCCTTTAAAAGGCTACACTCAGTTGCTTCTTGTTCGGCAATGGGGCCTGCAACTTTACCGTCTTCATTTGCAATGGAGCTGTCACGGACTCGAGTTCATGTTCTGAAAATTCAGATTGCATAGCATTCTTGTTAGGACAAGCGGCATGAAAGTGACCAAGATCACGACAATGGAAACATCTTTGCTTTCTCATTTTTGAACTTGCACGGTCATCTTGAGGCACAGCAGATTCTATCTCGGTAACCTCTTGCCATTCTTGAAAACTCACTGTCCTCTTGTTAGAACATTCCGTATACACATGTCCCCAACCGCAACATTTCAAACATCTATTCAACGACCTCTTTACTGGAATCCCGTCTCCATGGAAAGGACTTAAATAAAGATCGCTAAAGGCACTTTCAATGGTTTTAGTTTCAGCTGGTTTTTGATCAATACTAAATGGAGAGAAAGGCATATGTGAAGTAAAATCGGGTAAGAATTCCCTTTTGAGCTCTCTCCGCAACTTACTCCAACTTCTGATTTTGTCTTTCCTCATCCGTTTTCTTTGAGCCTTCAACTTCTCCCACCAATCTAAAGCATAACCTCCAAAGGTAGAGGCCACTACTTTGACCTTTTCAAAGTCCGAGTAGTCAAGGAGATCAAACCATTTGTCCATGGATTCAAGCCACTCTAGAAACGTACTAGACCTTCCATCAAAGTTAGGAAAATCAAATGTATACCCTTTCGGATTAAGCTTGGAACCGTAGGAGGTCATTCTTGTGGTGCTTGGTTTCCTTTGTAGCTAGGAATTGTGTTTGGGCTAAATGGGCTCTTTGTGGATTGATTTTTTTTGTTTAAAATGGGCAGAGGAGAACACCAACAACTTAGAATACTTGACAACGCACAACGATATAGCAAGTTTGAACCAATCCTTCACAATCCCACCAGCTCACAGCCACCCATACAACTCCAGCATCAATACACAAGTGAAGAAAATCAGTAGCTCAAATGCAGCAAATACCAAAACAAAGAACAAAACCCACTAAAATAAATATACCACAACTTCAGCGCAAATCAGGTTTACTCACGATTTCACACAACAAACAACCCAATCCGAAATTCTCAACCAATAACCCAGTAATCACAAACTCAGTGCAACCAAGTATTCAGCAAACCCAACAACAAACAACTAGCTTCAGCTCAAAAGCATATAAAACAAAGCCAAATAACATGAATTATCTCACGACTTTCTAAGACAAAATCAAAATTCCACCAAGAGAGTTTTGTAGATCTATGTCTTAGGAATCCAAAGAACTAAGAAAGTCACAAACTTTACCTCTAGAACTTCAGATATAAAAGAAATCTCAATACTGCTCCAGTCGCTCATCCAGCGAGAGCGATAAAATATAATGCGCTATTTGAAGGTCCAAAACTCCTCCTTTCCACTTGAAACCACCACGAGAAGAAAGATAACAGACCAAATAACAAGAATCCCAGAAGAAACGAGCTTAATAACCAAAGCTCTGATACCACTTTGATACGTAAACTAGCTCGTTAAAATCTCTCACTTATATTGAGTCTCTCAAGAACAAAACTTGCGAAATTAAAAGGGAAAATTGGACCTCACCACAAATGAATCCTAAAGGTAAAACCACCAGATTCAATTGATAAAGGGGCCACTCAAACTCACCACTCAAGTTATAAAGGCAAAGCCACCAAACAAGAGATAAAGGGTTTAAGATTTCAGAAATAGAGGCAACACTCTATCAGTTTTTCTCATTCACATCATCTCCTTTCTTACAAGGATAAGGATACTATTTATAAGCTGAAAATCTTAGAGGATCGTTCTAGAAACAAGCAAAGGTGGCACAATGAGATAAGGCTCTCAAAAAGAGTCGTTTTTGTGGTCATGGCGCCAGCTCACAAGTGTACTCGGATAGTACAATTTGGAGCGCCTCCTTTGTACGAATCCACTAGTGGGTGCTGTTGTACCTTTTATCTTCATTTGTTGTTGCCTTGCTGCCCACTCTATGCTATTTTCAAGCTATTTTTATCAACATACTAAGCCAAGGAACAAACTCCTTTTGTACGGCCTAAGTAGTACGCATATTTAACAAAACAAAATGCAGAACTTAGAGCTACGCCTAAGCATTATTACAAGCGTAATTAAGGACTAATTAAGTAAAGTAATTAAGGTATAACCCTTAGAACAACTAGGATTATCCTTAAAAGCGTCCATGTAGCCAATGGTACCAATGCTAGCAAGAAGTTGACTAGTGGCCATGGTATCTTCTTTTTGAGCTGCATGCTCCCGCATCACCCATCCGGGGCACCGAGGGTAATCTAGGGTCAAGATAGACCCCCTGGAGAAGTTTGGGCAAAAATGACACTTGGGCCTCGGGACGCCGAAAATGAAGGCTATAATTCCCGTTTTTTGGGCTTCAGGTAGGCCCGAAACAAAAGTGGATATTTTGACACCACATCGCACGGAATACCCCAAGGGGACATGGGAGTTCATCGGGGTCGTCGATCCGTTCCCTAATAGGCTTGGAAAGGCGTTTTACAAGACACTAGTGTAAGAGCCGGAACACCAAAGGCATAGGTGATATCGAATTTCGGGAATCCAAATATTACTCCTAGGGCACCAAGGGTCCTCTAGGGTCATTATGGACCCCCCGGAGAAGTTTGGGCAAATATGGCACCCGGGCGCCGAAAAGCCGAACACTAAGGCTATAATTCACGTTTTTTGGGCTTGCGGGAGGCCCCGAAACGAAGGTGGATATTTTCACACCACGTCGCACGGAAAACCAGTAGGGACATGGAAGGCACTCGGGGTCGCTTATCCGGACCCTGATAGGCTTTGATATGCGTTTTATGGGACAATGAAGTGAGAGCCAAAACACGATAGAATGGGTGATATTAAAGCACGAGGATCTGGATGTCCCTCCCGGGGAACCGATGGTACTTAAGGGTCATGATAGATCCCCCGGAGAAGTTTGGGAAAATATGACACCCGGGCTCCGAAAAGTAGAAAACAAAGGTTATAATCCACGTTATTTGGGCTTCCGGGAGGCCACGAAACGAAGGTGGATATTTTCACACCACATAGCACGGAACAATCCTTGGGGACATGGGAGACCCTCGAAACCTCTTATCCGGCCTGATCCTTGATTGGGTTGAAAGGGCGATTTACGGGACACTAGTGTAATAGCCAAAATACCAAAAGCTTTGTTGATATCAGTGTTCGTGGATCCAGGTGTCCTTCCCGGGCCACCGAGGGTTTTTCTCTAGGGTGATGATAGACCCCCCGGGGAATTTTGGGCAAATATCACACGCGAGCCCCGGAAAGCCGAAAACGAAGGCTAAATATTCCACGTTTTTGGGCTTCCGGGATGCCCCGAAATCATGGTTGGGATTTTCACACCGCATCGCACTGAACACCACTAGAGAACATATGAGGCCCTTGGGGTCGCTTATCCGGTCCAGGATAGCCTTCGAAAGGCTTTTTTCGAGACAATGGTGTGAAAACCGAAACACCATAAGCATGGGTGATATCGAAGTTAGAGGATCCGGACGTCCTACCCGGAGAACCGAGGGTACTCAAGGGTCATGATACATCCCCTAGAGAAGTTTGGGAAAATATGACAACTAGGCCTCGGGAAGTTGAAATCAAAGGCTATAATCTGCATTTTTTGGGCTTCCAAAAGGCCCAAAAACGAAGGTGAATTTTATCATACCACATCGCTCAGAACAATCATACAGAACTTGAGAAGCCCTTGGAGTCATTTATCCGATCCTCGATAAGCTTGGAATGACCTTTTACGGGACACTTGTGTAAGACCCAAAATACCAAAGTATTGATGATATCGAAGTTCGGGCATCCGGATGTCCCACCCGAGGCACCAGGGTAATCTAGGGTCAAGATAGACCCCCTGGATAAGTTTCGGCAAACATGACAGTCGGGCCTCGGGAAGCCGAAAATGAAGGCAATAATCCACTTTTTTGGGCTTTTGGGAGGCCCCGAAACGAAAGTTGATATTTTGACACCACATCGCACAGAACACCTCTAGTGGACATGAGAGTCCATCGGGGTCGATGATCCGATCCTTCATAAGTTTGGAAAGGCGTTTTACGAGACACTGGTGTAAGAGCCAGAACACCAAAGGCAGGGGTGATATCAAAGTTCGGGGATCCAAATGTTCCTCTCGGGGCACCGAGGGCCCTCTAGGGTCACTGTATACCCCCGGAGAAGTTTGGGCAAATATGGCACCTGGGCTCCGGAAAGCCGAAAACGACACGTTTATTGGGCTTCTAAGAGGCCCCAAAACGAACGTGGATATTTTCGCACCACGTCGGACGTAACACCAGTAGGGGACATGGGAGGCCCTCAAAGTCGCTTATCCGGACCCTGATAGGCTTTGATATCTGCTTTAAGGGATAATAGTGTGAGTGCCGAAACACCATAGAATGAGTGATATCGAAGTACGGGGATCTGGATGTCCCTCCAGGGGATCCGAGGGTACTTAAGCGTCATGATAGACCCCACGGAGAAGTTTGGGAAAATATGACACCCGGGAAGTCGAAAACGAAGGCTATAATCCACGTTATTTGGGCTTCCAGGAGGCCTAGAACGAAGGTGGATTTTTTCACACCACATGGCACACAACATTCATACATGACTAGAGAGGCCTCGGAGTCACTTCCGGTCCTCCATAGGCTTGGAATGACCTTTTACGGGACACTTGTGTATGACCCAAAATACCAAAGCCATGGCTGAAATCGAAATTCGAGGATCAGGATGTTCCACCCGGGGCAACGAGAGTAATCTAGGGTCAAAATAGACCCCCTGGAGAAGTTTGGGCAAAAATAACACCCGGGTCTCCCGAAGCCGATAATGAAGGTAATCCACAATTTTTGGGCTTCTGGGAGGCTCCGAAACGGAAGTGGATATTTTGACACCACATCGCACGAAACATCCCTAAGGGACATGGGAGTCCATCGGGGTTGCCGATCCGGTCCCTGATTGGCTTGGAAAGTCGTTTTACGAGACACTGGTGTAAGATCCGGAACAACAAAGGCATGGATGATATCAAAGATCGGGGGACCAAATGTTCCTCCTGGGGCACCAAGGGTCCTCTTGGTTCATTATAGACCACACGGAGAAGTTTGGGCAAATATGGCACCTGGGCTCTGGAAAGCCGAAAGCAAGGCTATAATTCACGTTTTTCGAGCTTCCGGAAGGCCACGAAACGAAGGTGGATATTTTCACACCACGTCGCACGTAACACCAGTAGGGGACATGGGCGGCCCTCGTGGTCGCTTATCCGAACCCTGATAGGCTTTGATATGCGTTTACGGGACAATGGTGTGAGATCAGAAAAACAATAGAATGGGTGATATCAAAGTATGGGGATCTAGATGTCCCTCCCAGGGAACCGAGGGTTCTTAAGGGTCATGATAGACCCCCCGGAGAAGTTTGGGAAAATTTGACACCCAGACCCCGGGAAGCCGAAAACGAAGGTTGTAATCCACGTTATTTGGGCTTCAGGTACGCCACGAAACAAATGTGGATATTTTCACACCGTGTGGCACAGAACAATCATAGGGTACATGGGAGGCCCTCGAAGCCTCTTATCCTGTCTGATCCCTGATTGGCTTGAAAGGGCATTTTACGGGACACTAGTGTATTAGCCAAAATACCAAAAGCTTGGTTGATATCAGTGTTCGTGGATCCAGATGTCCTTTCTGGGCCACTGAGGGTCTACTAGGTTGATGATAGACCCGCCGAAAAAGTTTTGGCAAATATGACACCCAAGCCCCGGAAAGCCGAAAACGAAGGCTATAATCCACTATTTTGGGCTTTTGGGAGGCCCCGAAATCATGGTCGAGATTTTCACACCCCATCGCACGGAACACTACTAGGGGACATGGGAGGCCCTTGGGGTCGCTTATCCGGTCTCGGATACCCTTGGAAATGCGTTTTTCAGAACAATGGTGTGAAAACCGAAACACCATAGACATGGGTGATATTGAAGTTAGAGGATCCGGATGTCCTACCCGGGGAACCGAGGGTACTCAAGGGTCATGATAGACCCACCGGAGAAGTTTGGGAAAAAATGACAAATGGGCCCCGGGAAGCCGAAATCAAAGGCTATAATCCGCGTTATTTGGGCTTCCAGGAGGCCCAGAAACGAAGGTAGGTTTTTCTACACCACATCGCATAGAACAACCATACAGGACTTGAGAGGCCCTCGGAGTCACTTATCCGGTCCTAGACAGGCTTCGAATGACCTTTTACGTGACACTTGTGTAACACCCAAAGTACCAAAGTCATGACTAATAACGAAGTTCGGGGATCCAGATGTCTCACCCGGGGAATCGAAGGTAATCTAGGGTTAAGATAGACCCCCTGGAGAAGTTTGGGCAAAAATGACAGCCAGGCCTCGGGACGCCGTAAATGAAGGCTATAATCCACGTTTTTTGGGCTTCTGGGAGGCCCCGAAATGAAAGTGGATATTTTGACATCACATCGCACGGAACACCCCAAGGGGACATGGGATTTCATCGGGGTCGTCGATCCGGTCCCTAATAGGCTTGAAAAGGCGTTTACGAGACACTAGTGTAAGAGCCGGAACACCAAAGGCATGGGTGATATCGAAGTTCGGGGATCCAAATGTTCCTCCCAAGGCACCAAGGGTCCTCTAGGGTCATTATAGACCCCCCGGAGAAGTTTGGGTAAATATGGCACCCGGGCTGCGGAATGCCGAAAACGAAGGCTATAATTCACGTTTTTTGGGCTTCCAGGAGGCCCCGAAACGAAGGTGGATATTTTCACACCAGGTCGCACGAAACACCAGTAGGGAACATGGGGGGCACTCGGGGTCGCTTATCCGAACCCTGATAGGCTTTGATATACGTTTTATGGGACAATGGTGTGAGAGCCGAAACACCATAAAATGGGTGATATCGTAGTACGGGGATCTGGATGTCCCTCCCGAGGAACCGATGGTACTTAAGGGTCATGATAGACCTCCCGGAGAAGTTTGGGAAAATATGACACCCGAACCCCGAAAAGTAGGAAACGAAGGCTATAATCCACGTTATTTGGGCTTCCGGGAGGCCACAAAACGAAGGTGCATATTTTCACACCACATAGCACGGAACAATCCTAGAGTACATGGGAGACCTTCGAAGCTTTGTTGGCTTGAAAGGGCGTTTTACGGGACACTAGTGTAATAGCCAAAATACCAAAAGCTTTGTTGATATCAGTGTTCGTGGATCCAAATGTCCTTCCCGGGCCACCGAGGGTCCTCTAGGGTGATGATAGACCCCCCGGAGAAGTTTTGGCAAATATGACACGCGAGCTCCGGAAAGCCGAAAAGGAAGGCTATATATTCCACGTTTTTGGGCTTCCAGGATGCCTCGAAAACATGGTAGAGATTTTCACACCACATCGCACGGAACACGACTAGGGGACATACGAGGCCCTTGGGGTCGCTTATCCGGTTGAGGATAGCCTTGGAAAGGCGTCTTTTGTGACAATGGTGTGAAAACCGAAACACCATAGTCATGGGTGATATCGAAGTTAGAGGATCCGGATGTCCTACCTGGAGAACCGAGGGTACTCAAGGGTCATGATAGACCCCCCGGAGAAGTTTTGGAAAATATGACAACTGGGCCCCGGGAAGCCGAAATCAAAGGCTATAATCCGCATCATTTGGGCTTCCAAAAGGCCCAAAAACGAAGGTGGATTTTATCGTACCACATCGCTCAGAACAATCATACAGTACATGAGAAGCCCTCGGAGTCATTTATACGGTCCTCGATAGGCTTGGAATGACCTTTTACGGGACACTTGTGTAAGACCCAAAATACCAAAGTCATTGATGATATCCAAGTTCGGGGATCCGGATGTCCCACCCGAGGCACCGAGAGTAATCTAGGGTCAAGATAAACCCCCTGGAGAAGTTTAGGAAACAATGACAGTCGGGCCTCGGGTAGCCGAAAATGAAGGTAATTATCCACTTTTTTGGGGTTTTGGAAGGACCCGAAACGAAAGTTGATATTTTGACACCACAACGCACAGAACACCTCTAGTAGACATGGGAGTCCCTCGGGGTCGATGATCCGGTCCAAGATAAGCTTGGAAAGGCGTTTTACGAGACACTAGTGTAAGAGCCGTAAAACCAAAGGCATGGGTGATATCAAAGTTCGGGGATCCAAATGTTCCTCTCGGGGCACCGAGGGTTCTGTAGGGTCACTATAGACCCCCGGAGAAGTTTGGGCAAATATGGCACCTGGGCTCCGGAAAGCCGAAAACGACACGTTTAATGGGCTTCTGGGAGGCCTCGAAACGAAGGTGGATATTTTCACGCCACGTTGCGCGGAAAACCACTAGGGGACATGGGAGGCCCTCAGGGTCGCTTATCCGGACCCTAATAGGCTTTGATATGCGTTTTAAGGGACAATGGTGTGAGTGCCGAAACACCATAGAATGAGTGATATCGGAGTACGGGGATCTGGATGTCCCTTCAGGGGATCCGAGGGTACTTAAGAGTCATGATAGTCTCCACGGAGAAGTTTGGGAAAATATGACACCCGGGAAGCCAAACACGAAGGATATAATCCACGTTATTTGGGCTTCCAGGAGGCCCAAAACAAAGGTGGATTTTTTCACACCACATCGCACAGAACATTCATACATGACTAGAGAGGCCCTCGGAGTCACTTACGGTGCTCGATAAGCTTGGAATGACCTTTTACAGGACACTTGTGTAAGACCCAATATGCCAAAGACATGGCTGATATCGAAGTTCGGGATCCGGATGTTCCACCCGACGGGGCACCGAGGGTAATCTAAGGTCAAAATAGACCCCTTGGAGAAGTTTGGGCAAATATAACACCCAGGTCTCGGGAAGCCGACAATGAAGGCTATCCACATTTTTTGGGCTTCTGGGAGGCTCCGAAACGAAAGTGGATATTTTGATACCACATCGCACGGAACATCCCTATGGGACATGGGAGTCCATCGGGGTCGCTGATCCGATCCCTGATAGGCTTGGAAAGTCGTTTTACGAGACACTAGTGTAAGAGCCGGAACAACAAAGGCATGGGTGGTATCAAAGATCGGGGATCCAAATGTTCCTCACGGGGCACCGAGGGTCCTCTTGGGTCATTATAGACCCCACGGAGAAGTTTGGGCAAATATGGCACCTGGGCTCTGGAAAGCCGAAAGTGAAGGCTATAATTCACGTTTTTTGGGCTTCCGGGAGGCCATGAAACGAAGGTGGATATTTTCACACCACGTCGCACGTAACACCAGTAGGGGACATGGGCGGCCCTCTAGGTTGCTTATCCGGACCCTGATAGGCCTTCATATGCGTTTTACGGGACAATGGTGTGAGATTCGAAAAATCATAGAATGGGTGATATCGAAGTATGGGGATCTAGATGTCCCTCCCGGGGAACCGAGGGTACTTAAAGGTCATGATAGACCCCTCGGATAAGTTTGGACGCGGCCCCGGGAAGCCGAAAACGAAGGCTATAATCCACGTTATTTGGGCTTCCGGGAGGCCTCAAAACGAAGGTGGATATTTTCACACCACATAGAACGGAACAATCCTCGGGGACATGGGAGGCCCTCGAAGCCTCTTATCCGGTCTGATCCCTAATTGACTTGAAAGGGCGTTTTACGGGACACTAATGTAATAGCCAAGATACCAAAAGCTTTGTTTATATAAGTGTTCGTGGATCCAGATGTCCTTCCCGGGCCACCGAGGATCCTCTAGGGTGATGATAGACCCCCCGGAGAAGTTTTGACAAATATGACATCGGATCTCCGGGAAGCCAAAAATGAAGGCTATAATCTACGTTTTTGGGCTTCCGGGAGGCCTCGAAATCATGGTCGATATTTTCACACCACATCGCACGAAACACCACTTGGGGACATGGGAGATCCTTAGGGTCGCTTATCCGGTCCCAGATAGCCTTGGAAAGGCGTTTTTTGGCACAATGGTGTGAAAACCGAAACACCATAGGCATGGGTGATGTCGAAGTTAGAGGATCCGGATGTCCCACCCGGGAAACCAAAGGTACTCAATGGTCATGATAGACCCCCCGGAGAAATTTGGGAAAAAATGACAACTGGGCCCCGGGAAGCCGAAATCAAAGGCTATAATCCGCGTTATTTGGGTTGATTGGGCATTTTACGGGACACTTGTATAATAGCCAAAATACCAAAAGCATGGATGATTTCAATGTTCGTGGATCCACCGAGGGTTTTCTAGGGTGATGATAGACGCCCCGGAAATATTTTGGCAAATATGATACCCGAAAACGAAGGCTATAATCCACATTTTTGAGCTTCCGGAGGCTTAAAAATGATGGTCGATATTTACACACCTCACCGCACGGAACACCACTATTAGACATGGGAGGCCCTCGGGGTCGCTTATCCGGTCCCGGATAGCCTTGGAAAGGCGTTTTTCGGGACAATGATGTGAGAGTCGAAACACCGTAGGCATGTGTAATATCAAAGATCGGGGATCCGGATGTTCCTCCCGATGAACCGAGGGTACTCAAGGGTCATGATACACCCTCCGGAGAAGTTTAGGCAAATATGACAACGGGGCCCCGGAAAGCTGAAATCGAAGGATATATAATCCGCATAATTTTGGCTTCCGGGAGGCCCAGAAACGAAGGTGGATTTTTTCACACCATATCGCACAAAACAACCATACAAGACTTGGGAGGCCCTCAGAGTCACTTATCCGGTCCTCGATAGACTTGGAATAACCTTTTACGAGACACTTGTGTAAGACCCAAAATACCGAAGACATGGCTGATATCGAAGTTCGAGGATCCGGATGTCCCACCCGGGGTACCGTGGGTAGTCTAGAGTCAAGATAGACCCCATGGAGAAGTTTGGGCTAAAATTACACCCGGGCCTCGGGAACCAAAAATGAAGGCTATAATCCACGTTTTTTGGGCTTCTGGGAGGCCTTGAAACGAAAGTGGATATTTTCACACCACATCGTACGGAACACCCCTAGGAGACATGGGAGTCCTTCGGGGTAGTCGATCCGGTCCCTGATAGGCTTGGAAAGGCGTTTTATGAAACACTGGTGTAAGAATCGGAACACCAAAGGCATGGGTGATATCGAAGTTCGGGGGATCCAAATGTTCCTCCCGGGGCACAGAGGGTCCTCAAGGGTCATGATGGACGCCCACGAGATGTTTTGTTAAACATGGCACCCGAGCCCTGGGAAGCCGAAAACGAAGGCTATAATTCACGTTTTTTACATTTCGGGAGGCTCCAAAATGAAGGTGGATATTTTCACACCATGTCGCATAGAACATCAGTAGGGAACATGGGAGGCCCTCGGGGTCGCTTATCCGGACCTTGATAGGCTTGGATATGCGTTTTACGGGACAATGGTGTGAGAGCCGAAACACCATATAATGGTTGATATCGAAGTACGAGGATCTGGATGTCCCTCCAGGGGAATCGAGGATACTTAAGGGTCATGATATACCCCCTGAGAAGTTTGGGAAAATATGGCACCCGGTCCCCGGGAAGCCGAAAACGAAGGCTATAATCCACGTTCTTTGGGCTTCCGGGAGGCCCCGAAACGATGGTAGATATTTTCACACCACATCGCACGGAACACCCCTAGGGGTCATGGAAGGCCCTCGGGGTCTCTTATCCGGTCGGATGTCTGATTTGCTTCAAAGGGAATTTTACGGGACATTGGTGTAATAGCCAAAATACCAAAAGCTTGGATGATTTCAATGTTCGGGGATCCAGATGTCTCTCCCGGGGCACCGAGGTCCTCTAGGGTCATGATAGAACCCCCTGAAAAGTTTGGGAATTATTACCCCAGGGCCCCCGGAAGCCGAAAACAAAGGCTATAGCCTATAATCCACGAGTTTTAGGCTTCCGGGAGGCCCCGAAATGAAGTTGGATATTTTTACACCACATCGCACGAAATAACACTAGGGGAAATGGGAGGCCCTCAGAGTCGCTTATCTGTACTCTGATAGGCTTGGAAAGGCATTTTACGGGACAATAGTGTGAGAGCCAAACCACCATAGGCATGGGTGATATCGAAGTTCGGGGATCAGAATGTTCCTCACGAGACACCTTGCCCCCGGAAGCCGAAAACAAAGGCTAAAATACACGTTATTTGGGTTTCCGGGTGGCGCCGAAACGAAGGTGGATATTTTCATACCACATCGCATGGAACACCCTTAGGGGACATAGGAGGCCCTCGAGGTCTCTTATTCGGTTCGATCCCTGATTGGCTTTAAAGGGCGTTTTATGTGACACTAGTGTACGAGCCGGAACACCAAAGGCATGGGTGATATCGGAAATTCGGGGATACGGATGTCTCTCATGGGGCATCAAGGGTCATGGTTGACCCCCCGGAGAACTTAACACTCTTACTCGTATGTTCCAAACATATTGTGAATGCATCTCGATGCGAAATATTTTTCAATCCTAATCTGATTGTGTAATTTTTGTTAGTTTGAGATGTATGAAAAACATTATATATAATTTTGAATATTTGACGAAAATTAACCTCTCAATAATCCTAAACAAGGATGCTAATCTTCATTATTTGCCATCCAATTTGATGGATGTGGTTGATTATTATTAAATTTGAGCTGCTGTGTTTCCGTCGTTTTTAAAGGCATTTCATTGTGCTCGTAAGACCTCCTTGTACGATGTTCTTGGCGTGAATCATAACGCATCATCGGTGGAGATCAAGGCGGCATATCGACCCTGGAAAAGGTCTACCACCCTGACGCCACCACTGAATCAAACGGAGACGACCGTCCTTTCATCCAGATCAACAACGCACATCAGACTCTATCTGATCCATCAGCTCGTCTTCTCTACGATTTTTCTCTTGGCTTTGGCTTTGGCTTTGGCTTAATCACACCATCTTCATTCGCATCTTATCAAAATACTCCAACCCCAACCCCAACCCGCCTGTGGGAAACAGATCAATGTTGATAGCCTCCTTTCGTTTTTATTGATTTCGAGTGTTTATTACTTTACCATAAAATTAGAATTAGAATTAGACTTAAACTTAGACTTGGACTTAGAGACCCACCCACCAACTCCACTTTTTCCCCCAATTTTCCCAACCTACCACTTTCCTTTCCTCACCTGTTAATTATGAAGTATTTACTAGTACTACTACTGTGCCCTTTTTTTCTTTTCTTTTTTAAGTTATTACACCCTTTCATTGTACTCTTTATTTTTTGGAGGAATGGTGAAGGTCCAGAAATAGATTCATCCCAATTCTAATTCCAACTCCTCTTACGGAGTATCATCGATCATGTGACTGACTAATTAACTATGTAACTGTAAATACCCTCGTCTTTTCTATTACATTACAGGACCATTACCCACTTATATTGTAATTTGTAAGGCTAATAATTTAAACACAAAAGGAAGAAAAAAAATGCCATCACTAATTGCCTTGTACTCTTGTACTCTTGGTTCTGTTTCTAATTTCTATATTTCTTGTTGCTTTTAGTCCTTATTTTCTCTTATGTAAATTTAGTATTTAGCAAAGTATTAAGAGAGCTAAAATCATTTTCCTAATGTTGGGTGGAGAAAGCAACTTAAGTCATTACTCGCTTATTAGTCATCCTTGTCGGATAATGAGCAATGATATATGTCTTCTCAGAAGACGCTCTTATCCATCTTCTAGTCCTACGTGTCAGACCTATTTTTACAACAATTGGGCGTAATTTTACTACAAAAGTATCTTTAATATTTATTTTTACTACAAATGACATCATTATCCATCTTCTAATAAAACATAAATCATTAGGCATAATTATAACTATAATATAATTATAATTATAATTAGGATAAATTGCTCCCAATAATCCGAAGTTTGAGCAGTCGTCCAATAATAATCCCAAGTATGAAAATCTCCAATAATACTCCCAAATATGCACTTTTTTTTTTTCTGTGAGTGAACCAACCATTAACATCGTCTACTCTCCGTTTAGTCTTGATGACGTGGCAACGCTAATCAAATGGGTTAAGCAGTAATTGGACAGATTTTGTGAGTTTTGCAAAACAAAAAAAACAAATTAAGAGAATAATGTTTAAAATTCCCTCACGGCCTCACCACAGTCATCACCATTGATGCATCCCTCACTAGAGTCACCATTATTACCAATTCCCTCCCTTTCCCTCTTTTGTCTCCTCCCATCCTCACTATTGCCACCCGTACCTTACCCATCTAGCCATCAATGTCTCAATTCTCTCTCTCCCACCCATAACACCACCACCATCCTCCCACCCATAACAACACCACTCCCCTACAATACTGAACATTTCAGCAAACAAAATCAAAATCACAAGCTCTCTATACACCCAAAAACAGTAAAATAAAAAAATAAACCAATTACCCAAATCAACTAAACATTTCAGAAGAAATGGGAGTAAAAAAAAATGAGAGATAAATTCACGAAGATGCATTGATGAGAATTGATTGCTTGAGTTCGGCATCGATTTCGAAGTCAAATAACGGCCGATAAGCGTATGGGATGGTGGTTTTTGGGGGTAATCAGTGAGAGAAGTTGTTGATAATTTGTTGTGGGTGGTTTTGGGGGTTCAATTGGGGTTTTTCGCAGGAGATGGGTTCCGTTTGCAATGGTTGTCGCTAGGTAGTCATTTGTCTCCTATGTTTGTCGATTTTCCGACCGTTGTCAGAGGGTCCGGTGGTGGTGGAGGTTCTATCGCGGTAGGGGTGGCGATTGGAAAGGCATGGTGGTAGTGGTGGAGAGTGAGATGGTGGTGGTGGCGCAAAGGAGATGTGGGGATGGAAAATGGATGAAGATAGACGAGGAGAGAGAAAATAAGCCAATAAATAATTTATTTTTTTTAAATGAGCCACGTCGTCGAATTATTAACGGAGACTAAACAGTGTTACGAGTTGGTTCACTCGCGGAAAAAAAGTGAATACTTGGGATTAGTTTTAGAAATTTCGTTACTTGGGATTATTATTGGAGGACCGCCGAAACTTCGAATTATTGGGAGCGATTTATCCTTATAATTATAATTATATCCTCTATACTTACTGAGTAGTATAGTAAGCATCATATTTGAAATGAAATCAATGAATAGGAACACAAACACTATTCTTACTATACTATTGATTTGAGTTAAGATCCTTTGCTATTATTGCGTCTACTGTCCTTCTCTACTCTCTCCTTCAACCATCTAACCACCCCCTATAATTCAATGGTCCAAAAAGGAGAGAGATCAATCCTAAAAGGAGATAGAGAATACAACAACTATGCTATTTCTTTGAGAACTACTGAGGATCTAAACTCTATTGATTCTGTAATTAACAAAATAAATAATAAATACGGAATACAATCTAATATAACTGATTTGTGTGATTTATCATCTTTTGCTCAAAAGTCAAGCTAGCTAGCACCTGCATAGTAACCACAAGAGAGGAACTTGTCAAACACGTACAGTTGGTACAGTATCTCTAATACTGAGTAATACATAAACTCACTCCTGAGTCAGCAAAATGATTGCATTCTGATTGATTTCTGAATGTTCTTATCAAATCCCATTTGGTATGGAGTTCCATCTCCATCCTCTACTTCCTTATTTTATCTATTTTAACTTTTTAAGCCTCAACACCACCCAGAAACCAACATCGTCCTTCCATAACCATGTGTAAGATAACCCAGACTAGCAGATCAGCTAAACCCAAGACATACATAGTATCCACCATAGGAAAAAAAATAAGGGGGAACAAAAAGGTAAGTATTCCTATACATAGTATCCACCATCAAATCAACACACTAGCTTCAAATCACATACTTCTCAACATCATTTACAAGTCATCAGCATAGAGTTGATGATGTGCATGACAACACGAATGCTCGATGCTTCTGGGGTTCTAGTGCTTGGGAGGCTACGTTGATGGTTCAATATTTGGTAAACCTGCTCCAAAATTGGCCGCACATGCACAGCAATCATCGGATCATGCGGGATTATGCATGTGGCAACATCCGTCATCCATGCCAGCTTTCGGCTTGTATCCTTGGTTATATCACAAGCAAGCTGCTGCAGAAGAGACAGCAACACCCCTTGACTCAATGGCAGAGGAATTGCCGACAATAGCCGCTGCAAATCAACCTAAAGTACACAAT
The DNA here is from genome assembly GCA_038025085.1 of Tetragonia tetragonoides. Taxonomy (NCBI): domain Eukaryota; kingdom Viridiplantae; phylum Streptophyta; class Magnoliopsida; order Caryophyllales; family Aizoaceae; genus Tetragonia; species Tetragonia tetragonoides. Next base: position 240,149 of record CM076153.1, read on the forward strand.
TTCAAAGTAAATAAGTTCCATCAGTATTAACCATGTCAATTTGGTCATTCAAAGTATATATTGAAAACGTTGTGACAGGCTATAGCTCCACCAAATTAACATACCCCAGAACAATATGCCATGTGTTAAGACAGATGATGCCAAACTTCAAAAACACAGGTCTAAAATCACCGTATGTCGTACAATATAATACAGCTCAAACAACTTGTATTGGAGTTCCAGCAACAGAGAGACAATTAAGGAATAAGGTTTTTGGACACACAATATTACACGCCAACTGTGGCTTCCCATAAGAATCACTAGCAATAGCAATGAAGCCCGTGCAACCAACTAGTTCTCCTCATTATCAAGTACAATTCAGCAGAAGTTCAGAAAAAAAAAAATAATAAATAAATAAATTAAATAATAATAATAATAGGGGAACTTTTTAGGTTTTATGCCACAGGTTTTACATACACAACAAATGTCCATCTTTAGCCTACAGCAACAAAATGGTGGCAGGAAAATTAAAAAAGCATCAGGCAACACTACAATGGAGCAACAATATATGACAATCCTTCAGTGGAATGGTTTCTTGTAGGTCAAAAAAACACAACCGATACCTAACTAAACCGGGTCAGGATCCTCTGCAGTGCTGCAGAGGTGCTTCCCTTTTTTCCAGTGTAAATGGGAGGGTTTTTAGTAAATTCAGAGAGAAAGAGCACAATACAAGAATAGAACAGCAAAGGATCCGGACACAGTTAAACCATGTATTTGGTACCTAATACAATGTAAACAATGAAAACTGCCACAATAAAGCAGCTGCCGCCGGAGATAGAGAAGGATGAGAAGAAACAACAAAACTCAATTTCATATGGCCCACCCACCCACACCCTTGCTTCCAGTTGTTGTCCCATAACTTAAAACTAGTGCCAGAAGCAACATAGTTGAAAACTTTCCTCATTCCTCACCCACCCACACCCTTGCTTCCAGTTCTTTCCTCATTAAAGAATATGATGCTAATATAAACTTTCCTCATTTCCTTTTTCCTAATTTAAATTGTTAGTTTAGAGAAGTTTGATAAACTACAGAAGTTTTGTATCCCACATTGTATCAAACTCGTCCCCTCTACAAAAGAGAATTGCATGGGATAATGAAGGCTCAGTTTAATAACCTCTTCTGGACACAACCTCCCTGGTCACTAGGGATGGCAGTGGGGCGGATACAGGTGGATACCGTCCCGCATCCGCCCCAGTTGGGGCGGGGATGGGGGAGTGCTAGGTGGGGATGGTTTTGATAAAGCAAAACCGACATGGGGATGGGGCGGAGGTGGTTTGCCTTCTTCACCCAGTGGATACCCGTTGGAGCCCCGCCCCACCTTATACCCGCTTACCCGCCCCGCCTCATACCCATCTGCCCCGCCTCATACCCACATAATAATAAAAAATGAAAAATATAAATATATAAAATCTTATTTTACCAAATATATAAAATTTTCTACTGCTATTGCTTATCAAAAAGCTCAAATTTTCCGTGCAAATTATCTTGGGTGAATTTGATGTAGATTCAGATGTGGGCTTCGTTTCTTTTTGGGCGGGTATAAAGCGGATATGGATATCCTCCCGATAAATGGAGCGGAGGTGGATACCCGGCGGGTAAGTGAGGCGGGGGTGGATTTGAGATCACCGACCCGTGGTGGGGATGGGGCGGGTGGCGGAATCGAAATATCCAGGTGGGTGTGGGGATGGATCTACCTATATCCACTACCGCCCCGCCCCATTGCCATCCCTACTGGTTACCCATTTCTTGTGATTTAGAATCATCCCCTAGCGCACATATTAGTTAAAACACCCATTTCCATCTCTCGTCCTCTATTTATTTTATTTTTTTGCGCACATTAAAATTATTTATCAAGTGTTTATTTCATTCCCTAAACTCCTAAAGAATGTAAAGGGAAATTTAACAAATCTTCATCAATGTAAGGCATACCTGTAAACATAGCCAGGAGACAATGAGCACATCACTTCTTTGCAATGCAGCAGTAAATGCTTCCTCATACTTGTGCTCTGATATCAGTCTTGATAGCTCTTTAGTTGGATCAAAAGGTTGCTCAACCTATCACATATGTGAGTAGCCAATAGAAGAAACCAGTCAACCACCAATGAGTGAATGGCATTCATTACTAAAATTATTAACAGTCAAAGAACAAATAACTTCAGAGAAATGAAGCTCAGAGCTCCTAGTAAGTCAAGTCTTGCAAGGATGAAATTATTACAATAAATAAAAATTAACCTTGTCATGCAGACCAGCCAAAGGCCCATTGCTTAATTGGGTTACCAAAGGGTTTCCTGTTTTCGGGTTTGCTCCGGCAGCTGCAAGAGCTAATAATTGCCTTTGACCATCAGCCAATTCTGCACTCAAACTTTGGGTGAGTGATGATGCTGAATTGAGAGCATCCTGCATAATTAGCACCAGACAATAATGATTAAACAAGTTCACCAGAATCGAATTGAAATTATATATCTTTCTTTTGGATGGCTGTGCAACCAGACAATAATGATTAAACAAGTTCATCAGAAATCTCAACATTAGAAAGGTGAAAATTGAAAATGCTACACTGCAGAATTAGCAACTGCAAACAAATGGCAATAAATGCATGCATTTCGTCACATCATGTGCATCTTGGAAGATCTATTTGCAAGAGTAACCGTATTGAGTACATTCTACATTTCATGCCTACAGGAATATGAAGAATATGATTTGATGCAAAATCATACTACACACGTTAAGTTCTTTCCCCCCTTTCCCCACCCCAACAAGAACAGAAGGGGACGACATAACGAAAACCAGGGTTGGGGATGAGGGCTGTTCTATTAATAATAGCTATGTTACACAGACTTTCATTCCAACAAAGGCATGTGTCAGATCTTCGGACACTAGGATACAATATGACTCTTGGAAACTTCAAAATAGATCAAAAACAAGAAAAATATCCTCAAATTTGATGGGTCCATTCCTGGATCCACAGCCGAATCCAATCCTCGGCTCCCGGAGTCTGAGAAACATAATAAAGATCACAAGTTCTCAAGCAATTCTTCCTTTTGATTTTTTTTAAGTCTTTCACTGATAAATGTTTGGTAAGTAGCAATGTAGAATATAAACAAATATACAAGGCTCTGGTGTGACAACCACATTATAACAGACCAACGGAAAGTTCTGAAATCCAGAAACAAAGGCTCTGTAAGAATTTTACCCTCAAAGCAAGTCCTAGCTGAGAATGTGTTGATTCTAATTGATGCTGCGCGGCTGCTGTATGTTCAACCATTCCCTTTTGAAACGCTGCATCAACTTGCTCAAACATTGCTTTGCAAGACATCTCAAAAGCTGGGATTATAGAGACCTCTAAACTAGACTTCAAACCATCCTGTGATGAACAGATAGCGCTGTTGTTACAATACTTGTACTCTATAACAACTGGCAATATGTCAAATCACAAACCAACATTTGAAAATACACAATAAGTCATGTCGAAAATATAACAATTAACGGAAAGTCAGAATACAGAAGAAATCTCTTAGGCATATACATAAGAGAGTCACTCCATGACATTTACATATACCTGAAGTGCTTGTTTGCCAGAAGTCTGGAACTGAGCTTGGATTTGTCTGGCAATTATGGCTTCCAGTTTTGAAGTAATAGACTTTTCCAGTTGACTCACTGTCTTCTCAGTGACTCCTCTCTGTTTAGCAGCCCGTGATATTGAATTAGAGGAGTTTACACAAAGGAAAAAGAACACCATATCCTACTAACATAGAATTTAGAAGCAGAACTAAGGGAAAATTCAACCTGAAACGAATCAGAAATGCATGAAGAAATTGTTTTCTCCAAAACTGGAGTTAGTGAACGTGTTACGTTTGTACCAACTGCACTCAATTCTTTCTTGATTGACCTTTCCAACAAGGCAACCAAATCCTTGTTGACCAGGTTATTTATCAACCCAGGAATTTGTTGAGCACGATCTCTTGCCAACTTTTCATGTTTAGAATTCTCCTCCAGCGTACGTGCCCATAAAGCATCTATGTTTGCCTTTACCGTCTTTTCCACGATCCGTCCAACAGCTGTCTCTAGTCTTCTACTTTCTTTAGTAATTGGTACAGCAGCAATTACGCTTACGTGCTTGTTTGTTTCTTTCTGATTTGTTAATACCTGCGAAAAATTGAAGTTGCAACATGAGATGATGTAATGAATTGAATATAGAGCATAAGACCACAGTTTAAAAATTAGACCATATAACATTTCATTGCAAAAAATTATCACTTACTGACAAAACAAATTCATAAAAATTGCAACAGAAGATGATTCCTCAGTAAACTAACACAAGATAAGACATACATAACATGTCGTCTGTTTTCAAAGGTGAATATAAGCAATAAGTCTGGCACGCAAACAAAACATCAGGCCAGTTGTCAGTTTGTCACTGTCTCACTGATGTCTTACCTTTTCTCACCCTTCACCCCCAACCCCTCCCCCACCTCTCGAACAATGACAATGACCGCAACAATAACGAGGGAAGGGCTAAGAGAGCGATCATGATGATAATGACCGCAGCAGAAGCAAGAAAAACCCCTACCCCAACATGGACCAGAGCCGGGCCGGACCAGACCGGACCACTCGCGTTTATGAACTGGACCGTAACCCAGTTTGGCCGGTCCAAAGTAGGACAGGTCCTAGCCGGTGCGATCCTGTCCAAAAATCTGGTCCGGACCCACACAAGGTAGGACCCAAAGTCTTGTAACATTTAACGTACTACCACAAGTCGAATATTTTAACATTGAAGTACCAACCGCCAGGTAGATCTTAAGAAGAAAGCATGCCGGGTCACATGGCAAAGATCAAGTTACCCTGAACTGGTCTATCCCAAAGTGGCACTATATGTGTTATGAACTCTAGATCCTACCACCACACCCCACGGCCATGTCAGAATCCAGTAAGCATTGAACACGGGTTTATTTCAGGCTCAACAAATAGCATTGATGTTTCAATTCGGACAACACCATGTCTAGACACGAATTGATCTAGCTGCAGGTTGGCCACCAACAGAAATGCGTTTGAACAATAATTATGTAAACACTCCTTAACCCTAGCATAAGAGTTTCATTGAGTTGGACTTTTAGCACCAGCGGCCAGCTGATTAGGTAACATGAACTTTGTCCAGACCTATATTTCAGAGTGATTTTATAGTGCTTATATTCATCCAGTCAAACTCAAACAAAATACAAGTACACTCGTAAAATCCACAACATGGAGCAGACCTAATTTTTAGCAAGTTGAAATGCTGCACTGTAGAGGGAATTAGATTAGATGCAGCACATCTGGCAACAATAAAATGATATCATACCACCATGAGTAACAACATGCTAAAGATGCAAACTGGAAACATTTGCTGAAACTCAAGATCTCACCTGATTTAGCGTCTCCTGAAGCTGTGAAATTAGCGCAGTTGAAACAGCAACAGTCCCTTGTAGCAATTCTGCCGAATTGGACACACTCCGAGAAGGAGATGCTGAACCTGATGCTTGAGAGTTCTTCGCTTTCTGTTTTTTCCCTTTTTCAGCTGGTGTTGGAGACTGTGGCACTGTCCCTGACACAGAAAAGTCAGTAACTTTCCCGGACATATGATTGCTCGCTTCATCTTCTTCCTCCCCACCAGAATTCGAAGGTTGTGCTAGAGCCTCCATTATGCTGTTTCTAGCTTCTTCCATGATAGAATTTTCAGATGGTAACGCACAGCACTCTCGACTCATATCAGCACCAAGATCTGATGCCTGAGAAAAGAAGGATTTTTCTTTCCTTTCTCTCACACTTTCAGGATGATCTAACTGACAGGGAGATTCGTCATTATTAGCAAATCCTGCGTCACCCACAACTTTGACCTCCACTTCAACATTTGCCATGTCATTACTGACAGCTACATCTTGAATATTAGCCTCACTTTCGCCCTTTTCAGCGGTATGGGTACCATCACCTGACGGTGTAGACATAATCTCATAGGGAGTTATCAGATGAGTTGGGTGTTTGAACATGGAAGGTGAATTAACATCAGAAGCATTCCCTTGTAGAGTTCTGTTATCATCATTCGGAGAGGGCAAAGCAGCAGAAGCTGTCTGCGCACTATCCATTTGCCTATCAATTGGATAGTCAGTAACAGCTTGATCACCACGAATATCACTTGGCTTTCTAGATAACCTTGGGCTAAGAGGAAGAGGTGGAGATGCAACAGAGACAGTGTCAGCATGGCTTGATGTTGACAGCAACAAAGCAGTGCCGGAATCTATATTTGGGGCGGTCATTTCCCGTGTAACGGCTGCATTACAAGCAGAGGTCACAGGAGACTTACTCTCAGGTGAATTGCTTGGTTTAGGGGCAGAAAGAGGAACCTCGAATGATTTGCTTCCTGATGGCTCTAAGGTGGGAATGTATTCAGCTGCTTCATGAGAAACACTAGACTCTGATTTTTCCAATCCAAAGTTCTCCATCGGTGGCGGCAAACACTGCGAGAGGTCCAAAGCATACTGTTGTATGGCTTGCGTCTGGACACAATACACCTGAACTAGGTTTTCTCCATGTGGTAAGACATCACTTGTCCCAGTAAAGCTCAAGATAGGCATAGTAACAGTAAACTCTGCTAAGTAATCCATGCGGGTGGCTGCTGGGTTGGGGCCATATTCTAAGTGTATTGCATAGATAGCGTTCTTCTTGGCGTTAGCAAGTAATAGAATCCCAGCTTGAGACAGTGCCACTACTTGATTAAAGAATGCTTCCTCACTTCGAGGCTCAGTTGAACTCCTCAACTCCAATGTCTGTATGCACCGCCATGATTCAGCATCACTAGGAAGCAACCATCCTTCTTCATCAGATGAAGCCCAAAGCTTCACCTCTCGATTAAGAGGTCCCTGTTTCAGATGTTTGAACATGTACCCCAAGTTAAATGCATGGAAATAAGACATTTAAATTGGATAAGTCTACAACGGACCTCCTAGCATTCAAAGTTCTAACTGAAATTCATCTATTGAATGTTCATACATCAAGAAAAAAGTACCAACTTAAGAAAAATAAATGGACAATACAACAATTCTAAAATTTGTCAAGGGCCTTTTAGAAACACCCTATTTGCTTGCAAAGGCTAATGGTGTGTACGCAGTAGATATGACCTCCTAAACCCTGACCATTGGCAGGATCGACACTGAATTGTTGTAGTTGCCTGTTATTGTAAGGCCAGGCAACAATTGATAAGAAACTTTTTCCATGTATAAATAATACAAAGAAGAACACGAAATAGCATACCGCTGTGATGAGCATGATATGATCTGGCCGATGAGGCGCAGCCAAAAACTTTGCTGCATCAACGGGCTGACCTTCATGAGGCCTCAGTACTAGAAGCGGCTGTGCCTTGCGATCTTCCCAAATCTTAATCTGACGAACAGAAAACTTGATGATCAGGATGTAGATTAAATACACAAAAATGAAAGACATAGCAAAAAGTTTATATGTCTGAGCCTGCAAAACAATAAATAAATAAATAACGGACGGTATTTCTCTGAACGGATATTGAAGTAACCTCTCTGGCAGGATAATGGAGTGGCCTCTAGCAATCCACAAATCAAACAAATTATTGAGCATTCTATAAGAATCTGAGAGTTGTTTTGGACACCTAATTTGGGGTGGTTCTGAGATTTTCTTAGAAAACCCTACTTAGGGCATGTTTTTCTAGACTGGATTCCAGTTTTCTCCGGTTTTCTCCAGTTTTCTCCAGTTTCCAGTTAAAAAATTAAGTATGTTCCAGTTTGTTCTAGTTTTTTCCAGTTTCTTCCAGTTTTCTCCAATCTGTTCCAGTTTTCCGATATTTTTTTTATTTTGACATAATAAATATAGTAATTAAGTATTCTTTATCTAAATATTGATAATAAATATAAATTACGTATATATTTAAATCACTTTTGAAAAATGCCCATATTTTATTATCTACTCCATCCATTCCAAATTGATGTACCGTTTGAGCATAATAATAATAATAATAATAATAATAATAATAATAATAATAATAATAATAATAATAATAATAATAATGACAATAACAATAATAATGATAATAATAATAATAATAACAATAAAAGTAGTAATAATAATAATAATAAATAATAATAATTTAATTTAATTCTATTAGTTTTATTATTAGTATTATTTATTATTATTAATTTATTATTATTATTAATTATTTAATATTATTATTATTATTATTATTATTATTATTATTATTATTATTATTATTATTATTATTATTATTATTATTATATCCCAAATGATAAAAAGAATTCATAAATGCAAAAGTTCCAGTAAGTTCCAGTTTTCTCCAGTAAGTTCCAGTTTCCAGTTAAAAGTTTCAGTTTTTTCCAGTTTTTCCAGTTTTCTCCAATTTATTCCAGTTTCCAGTATCCAGTCTAAAAAAACATGCCCTTAAGATGAATTTAAAAGGCTTCTATTGCTAAACCACATTAAAAAATTAATCTTTTTGCAACAACTAAACTCGTTTATTCAAATAGTAATAAAGATGAATTTACCCAAACCAAACATGAAACAACCTAGATACGTGCATCACGTAACCTTTTTTGTAAGTTTGCAGCATGAAACCAATAAATTAGTAATGGCAACAGAAAGTATTTAAGTACAAGTCTGAGATCAGAACTAGCATGCATTAAGTGGGGTTGCATAGTGACATACAGTTCCATCTTTTGAAGCCGTTACCAAACGGGTGGTCATCCATTGGCACATTGACAAATCAGTGACCTCTCCTTCATGTTTGCCAACAAGTTGGATCCCGTCAATCAGCTTGTCCAGAGAACACTCAAGAGGCTCCTCTGCAACAAACTCAACACCTCTACCAACTTTGGTCGTATCAATCCTGAGAACACTTTTGCCAATGGCTACAACCAGTATCTCCTGCACAGTATGGGTAGTAAAGATCAACACAGCCAAAGATTACTTTAAAAACTATTGGGACATCTCTTATGCAATAGAAATGACAGATAGCGACTAGAGCTCAAACCATGTAAATAGAATACTAGAGAACTTACTTGTTTGTGACAATGCCAACAAACCCGTGGATGAACAGATCCTTCATTCCCAGATATATGAATAGCCAGCACAACCACTCCAGATATTTGTGGCTTTTCTTCCTCATCTGGACCTTCCGAAATCTTCCATACATAAATCCGTCCATCTATGCTTGCACTGCATAAAATTGTGTCAGTACACTCATAAAATGTAACATGAACTTGATATTATGAGCCATTGTATTACCTAGCCAGAAGATGAACATCTTCTGCGAAAAAGGCCATATCTGTGACCCTCTGCATAAAGGGTGAAAATAGTTAAGCAAGCACAAATAATTTATGGAAAGGTAAATAGATACAGAGTTTCCCCACCCATTGAGCAAGATACTCAAAAATAAAAATTAAAATTAAACCAACCAGAAAAAGAGCTAACAACTCAGTTGAGCCAACCCTGTCAAAGCTGACATATAGCCACAGAACAATAGATGAAAGCTTTCTTTAGGGCTCCCCTGGTTACTTTGTTGAAAGAGAGAATGTACCAATAGAATGACATATCCCTCACAATGGAGCATTCAAGTCAATAATTCCTAAACAGGACAAATAATGAAATCCCCAGCGGAATTTAAATATGTTCACAGTTTAGCTAATTGCAGTAACAGTAAATCAGTAATTTTTAGGTTCAAATGATTTAATGAAAAAAATGTTATTCCAAAGAGACAGAAAAAGACACAAGTGCATGAATAACACTCACTACTTCAACTAATTTGGCAATCTTTTTTTGACAAAGTACGAGCAAAGCCAAAACCTACAATTAAAATTCTATGTTGCATTACTGGTGTATATGGAAATAAATTTAACATTTAAGTGAAATGAATTTTAAATGCCTATTATATATAATACACGTACCAGACACATAAAGGAATTCAGTTTCCCTTTTCGGTAAGGAAATGGGTACCAGCACACACTCCTATACGCATACTGTAACTACGGTATGTTTTCCCAAGTTGTTAGTTGTCTATATCTAGATCTAATCAGTGTCCAACAAAGTAAATGAGTTCCTTTTCTTGTGTTATCAGCATGAGATATATGTTAAATAAGTAGAGTATTCTTTTGGTGATAATACAGATGATCTAGGCTATATCAACAAGTGTATGATTACAATTCGGATGTAAAAAACTTTGATTAGGAGGTTGCGAGTTTAAAATCTCCATAATTGCCAATACAGTTAATAAGTGAAAGCAATCTGAAATGCAAAGATAAGATTGTAAAAGAAAAGGCGAACCTGAGTATGACCACGGAGGAGAGACCTCAAGGCAGTGTTGATGTTAAGCACACGTATGGCTCCCAACTTAAGGCCATAGCATATATAGGTCTTATTAACAGCAATTTGATGACCAAGGATGAGACCAGGATCAGAAATATACTTGGTGATAGGAGTAACTTCCAACTGAGGCTGTTCTTCACCTTGGAGGCGAAGATTAACATCATAAGAAACATGATCACCAAGCAAATGGCGTCCCCTGGGGAGCTTACTGCTGGGCATACGGATAGGAGCAGGCTGAGAGATAGCGGCGTGAATGGTGTGGAGCGGCTGAGGGTGGGGGTGGACAGGGGGAGCATTGGAATTGGAATTGGGGGGAATAGTAAACTCGGGAGTTGGGGGCTGGTGGGAGTAGTCGAAATTTGGGGGTGGGGTGCTGAGCAAGGCCATAAGACGAGCACCGGGATTAGGATTCTGAGGAGGGGCGGTAGGGACGGGCTGAAGAGGGGGTGTGGGGAAAGAGACAGACCTTTGATGATGTAACTGATCTTGATTTTGAGGGAAGGGATGGTTATGGTAATAAGGTGGAGTTTGAGGTGGATAAGAGTAAGGTCCAGGTCCAGGTCCAGTTGGGGGTGGGTATGAAGCAGATGGGGTTGGAGGTGCAAAGGTGACTCCCAAATTGCTATTAGGGTTTTGGGGGTTACTATTAGGGTTAGGGGGTACTAAATTTGTGGGCTTGAAGAATTTATTCATATCAAATCCCACTCCAACTCCAACTCCAACTCCCCCTTGCTGTTGTTGTTGATGTTGTTGTTGATTTGGATTTCCAGTTGAAGCCATGTTTGATTCGCTAACTAAGTTTATACTATACACTGAATTGAAAACAAATCGATATAGTTAATTAGATAATATAAAATCGAATGCGAACAAATATTAAGATGAAAGATTAACAAGTATATCATACCCAGGGGGTCTCAGATCAAGTGAAGCCTTCAAATTGCATCCAAACGAGAGAGTAACTGAGAGAGAAAACTAGAAAGGCGATTTTAAGAGAGAGAGAGAGAGAGAGAGAGAGAAATGGAGAGGGGTTTTGTATAATTTTTCACTTCTCTCGCAGATCTGACTTCAGTGAGAGAGAGAGGGAAAGAGAGAGAGAGAGAGAGAGAGAGAAGAGGGCAAGAGGCGGCGATGATGGTGATTTTATTAGAGATTAGAGAGAAGAGAGAAGAGAGAAGAGAGTGCGGAAATCCAAATCGATCCCCAGAGGCCAGAGGTGTCTCGCTCGCTCTCGCCAACTCTTTGATTTGCAAACTCAAACTCCTTCTCTAGACTCTAGTCCTCTACTACTGGGCTGCTACTTCCACAAATCATAATCCAGGATTGCCCATACATACAATTCACTCTTCTTTTTTTTCTTTTTTTTTTTTTTTACATTTTTTCCCCTCCCATTTTCCTATCATCAACCTCAAGTTTATGTAGGTTATGGAATTGATGTTTTAATCGTGCCTTTATCCTCATTTTCCCGGGTCAATCAAGCATCTTGGGTTATGGAGATTTGATATCGCTCAAAGTGATAAAAAAAATTATGGAGATAATAATAATAATAATAATAATAAAACTATAGTATTTACATTGTAAACAAAATGTGAAGTACTCACTTCACAATTAATAACCATTGATTTATGAAAAATATATGGAGATTTACATGATTTTTTAAATACTCATCTTATATTCATTTTCGATTGTATTTTCATTATATCAATTTTTTCTAATTTGTAAATTTAAAGCTAATTATGGTCAAAAGTGTTGTTTAGAACACAACGCAAAGTAAAGTGGGTACATCAATTTGGGACAAAAAAAAGTATACCACTATTCCTCAAACTGGGTGTTACTATATACTGCCATAAAATTACTCACCACCGCCCTTGGAATTTACAATATTGCCCCTCTCACATTTTCACCCTTTCTCCCACTCTCCCTCTCCCTCTCTAACTCTCTCACACCCACCCACTCTCACACCCACCCACTCTCACACCCACTCACATTCACCAACATTCTCTCACCGGCAAGCAAGGAACGACCGCAAATATCTTCCGGCGACCAAGAAGTGTCGTCGACGGTGGTCGAGGTAAATTTTTTTTGCCTCATTTTTTGAACGGGCGTCCGTGATTTACGACCCGTCCATGGAACAGGCGTTTGAAATTTCCGCCTGGACCATGGATGGGCGGAGATCACGGACGCCGATGCCATGGATGGGCGTAAATCACAGACGCCTGATCCATGGTATGGCGTCCGTGATTTACGCCCATCCATGGCGTCGGCGTCCGTGATTTCCGCCCATCCATGGTCCAGGCGGAAATTTCAGACGCATGTCCCTTGGTTTAGTCGGTTTTGATAGACGTTTGAATTTAAGATTAAGCTAACATTGTTTTCGTTAGGTTCCTTTGGAGTGGTGATGGTGTTGATTACAGTACGCATTTCGTCACTGATGAGTTATTTGATAGTGATAGAGATGCAATTAATTGGGCAAAACAAATTGCCCTTACTATCGGGTTTGAGTTGATAATTTAGTCACACAAGAACAATGGAAGCGTAAAATTGTTAAGATGCAATCGAGGTGAACGCTACAGAGGGGAATTAAGAGACTTAGATACTGCTGCTCGGAAGAATACGAAAACAAAGGCTTGTAAATGTACGTTCCAGTTAAGAGCTGAGCAAGTGTATGGGTCCAGTAGTTGGATGATTGTCACATTGCCTGGGATTAGGGGTACGCACAACCATGACTTTGCTGTGTTTTCTGAGGGATATCGTCAGATGAGTGGTCTTAGTCCTGGGTCAAAGCAACTCGTTCGTGACATGACTTCGGCACAAACAAAGCCATGTGCTATCTTGGCCGCTATTAAGGAAAAATTTCCCGAGGACAATGCAACTAGACGGCATGTGTACAACTACAGAGATCGTATAAGGAAACTTGATTTTGAAGAGAGAGATGTCATTGGTCAGTTTCATCATTTAGCTGTGGAGAATAAGTACGTACATTGGACAAGAGCCGACCCAGCTACTAATGAGGTAACTCACGTGTTCATGGCACACCCTACATCAATTCAGTTACTTCAGTCTTTTCCTTGTTTGATTGGCTTAGATTCCACGTACAAAACAAACAAGTATAAGATGTCGTTTCTTGAGATAGTGGGGATGACTCCAAGCAATAAGAACTTCCTCATAGCTTATGCCATTATGAAGGATGAGACTCAGGCAAGCTATGCGTGGGTCTTAGATAAGTTGAGGATGCTTAGTGGAAATGATGTACACCCAACAGCAATTGTGACCGATCGTGAGTTAGGGTTGATGACACCTATTAGAGAGATATTTTCCGAGAGTGCCCATTTGCTCTGTACATGGCACATTAACAAAGTCGTTGAAGACAAAATTGTACAGACTTTGTGGAAAAGATAAGGTCGACGTGCAGAGGTTCAAGAATGGGAAGTAGAAATATATCATGGAAGCTTCCACAGAAGCTGAGTACGATAGAGCAGTGCGTATGATGAAGGATACTTGGAGGAATTACCCTCACGTGATATCCTATGTAGAGGAGACCTGGCTGAGATACAAAGAGATGTTTGTGGCTGCGTGGACGAATAAGGTGCTACACCTTGGCAACACTACGACTTGCAGGGTGGAGAGTGCACATGCCGCGCTAAAACAGTGGTTGAACTCCTCAACTGGAGCTTTGGACAATGTTTGGAACAAGGTCAACAAGTCAATCGAGTCACAACTAACTGAGATCAAGTACACACTTGAAGAGTGCAGAAGACGAAGAGGTGTGATGTACTCGGGTTTCCCATTCAACTATCTGATCGGGTATGTTTCCCATTACTGCTTAGAAATATTATCGGATGAGCTGAAGAGGATGAGAGAATTGAGTGACCAAGTATTTGATCGTTGCAGTTGTGTATTGAGATCCACTCATCAGATCCCGTGTGCGTGTGAGTTGAAAACGGCCACGGATACGGGCACGCCAATTAGCTTGAATAGTGTCCACAAATTTTGGCGAACACTCGTTATTAGTGATGCAGTGGAGATATATACGCTTGACATGACTGAGCATCCATCTGAGGACCATCGGTACTTTCACTCTCTCGTCCACGAGGTTAACTCAAGCGACCGGGCAGTTGTGCGCAACATATCTGTCCTTATCAATGAGCAGCTTCATCCTGATGAAGCGAGTTACGTCGAGCCGGAAGCGAACACGACAGTCAGAGGTCGACCGAGAGGGAGTTCCTCTACCAGACGTGATCCTAGTTCATGGGAGTACTCCCAGAGGCGTCGTGGTCGCCCTAGGTCATCCAGTTCGAGCCGCGGGCGTGGTCGTAGCTCATCCTCATCGAGTAACGTCGTGCGGAGTACTGGTATGAAAACTCATAATTTATTAACATGTACATAATGTTGTTAATTACTTTTTGATAAGTACTATTAATGACTTTCTATTATATTGTCTTGCAGCTGGACACAGAATAGATATCACTGAATTCTATCATGTTAACAAAATTCCGGGAATCATCACACCTTTCATTGAAGAATATCTCGATGTGCTTGGGGATGGTAATTGCGGTTTCCGTGTCATTGCGGACTACGTTTTCGGAGACCAAGAGCAATGGCGATTGACGAGAGTTTGCATTGCAAACGAACTCTTAGCTAACCGAGCATTGTACGAAAACATATACGTTGACGAGGTCGACGCTGGTTACCGCCGTATTATGTGGGACGGAGGTGCGTGTCACGTTGATCACTGGATGATAGTACTTGAGGATTTGTTCCCGATTGCCAACCTCTTCAATGCAGCAATTATGTTATTCGGATACGGCAGCGGAAGGGGGTTATATGCTTGTTCCACTGTGCTACCGTTGCAAGCACCTTCGACTGCTACACGTCCAAGTAGGGAAATTGTCATAGGTCATTTAGGTGATTCGTACATGCATTATATCCGTCTGGATTTAGCCTCAGATTTCCCTGTTCCTCCGATATGCGCAGCATGGTTTACTTCCCGTTCTGATAGTGTCGCTGGTTGGGAGCAAATGTATGTTAGGCGAAGAGCACATTGGGATCGTTTAGCGAGGTCGACGTAATTGAATGTTTTGCGTGATTGTTATATTTTTCTACTTATATCATTGTCACATTTTTGTGTGATTGTTATATTTTGCATGTTATATTTTTTCGTGATTATTGGAGGTAAATAAAACAACAAATTACAATAAAACAAAAAAGGTAAATAAGAAACAACAAATTACAATAACACAAATAAATAACAATAAATAAAAATAATTTATTACAATAACAAATTACAATATCATTTGGCAGCCCGCCAATCTCTCATATACTCCTCCATAACCGATCGAGGACCTTCCGCTTGCTCCGGAGGAAGCAAAGTAATGAAAGACTCAAATGCGACGGCTAGACGATTCACCCACTGCAAAAAAGTAACAATGAGTGTGAGTTCAGAGAAATGTAATACGTAAAAAAAAATATATTTTTAGTTAATCACTTACATAATCGCTGTTGGATCGTGGAGGAATCACAGATGCAGGTGCTGCATGTTTAGGTGATGTCAGTAGAGGGTGGGAGTGACTGTAGTACCACTCGAGGTAGTCATCCGTACATGTTGTGGGATCTGACGTGGATGCCTGAAAACCATGGAGACCAAGAATGTAACCTCCCGGGAACATACGCCAGGCATCAGATGATACTCGTACGGGGTAGACAACCTTGTACAAACGACTGCTCCATGACCTGATCGCTCTCTCTGGCCTAGTGATCGGTAAAGGGATACTCTGTACGTACCCGATTTGTCGTAAACAACGACCAGGCATGTACGATTCGATAATATCCCGATACCGTAGCCACCCCATGAATACAGTCCTCGGTACAGATGCAACCGGGTCAGAACCGTACGGCAGCCACACCACCTACGTAGAAATGTTCAAGTTACGGTGAAGTAAAAAAAACATAGCAAACGACGAAATAAATCAAGAACACCGAAAACTACATGACGTACCTCTGACGCTCGCAGCTGATCCAAGCGTCTACGTAAGTAGTGCAGTCGAACCACGTCCTTGCCCTCAGCCTGGGCAATCCATACGCACGCACGGGGAGCCTCGCCGTCCCCGACAACCATCCGCTCCCGATGAGGTCGGAAGCAGAGAAAGTACTCGTATATCCATGTCTGGAGGAGAGTTAGGCATCTGCAGATGCCCTGAGAATCCCCCCGACTAGCTATACCGAGCTGACGATATAGGAAGGCGAGGGCAGCAGATCCCCAAGAGAACTGATGCGCCGTTCCGACACCGTCCCTCACCTCCATCACGCAGGAGGGTCTAATACGGTTACCACTCTTGTCGACAAACAAGGTGGATCCAATAAGTAACCACATCCAACCTACCGCCTGGATGTCCTCCATTCGGTCCTCCTCTCGGCAAAGGTCAAAAACCGACTCCGTGAGGACCCCACCGCCCTGCCAGTGGCTATGCAACAGTTCATCTCGGGTGACCCCGAGAACCTCCATGACCGTCGCCTGCAGCTGCCCATCCCGTCCGTCACTGGAAACAAGCAGTCCCTCTATAGGAATCCGAAGAATATGCCATACATCGTGCAACATGATGATCATCTCTCCGAACGGCATGTGGAACGAGTTCGTATCTGGCTGCCACCTTTCAACGAATGCAGATATCAGGGGGAAGTTGATATGTCTGAACATAATGTCAATCAGGTGTGATAACCCAGTCCCCTCGATCTGCGCCCTCACCTCGGCCGACATCTCCGCTCGTCCCTCACTCAGCCGCCCGCTGACAGACACTGAATCGGTTCTGACACTTCAACAGACCCCTCGTCTCTTCCCCCCTCCACATACGAGACGCTACGTGGCCCAGGAAGCTCGGTATGACGCTATCATCAACCGGTCCACCGGCCACTTTCCCTGTAACAAGCCACGTACTGTCGTCCTCCGCTCTAGATCGTTTGCTACTACTGGACGACCCAGTACTAACAAACTTACCGCCTCTGCCCTTCACCACGCGCCAATCTGAGGATGATTCGACGCCAATTTGATCCTCGTCCATGGAATGATCCCCGGAGTAGAACTCGTTAGATCCGTAATCGTGTTGCTCAGCCTCATATAAGTGACGGTCAGTCATCTCCCTCATCCGAACTGCCTCTCTCTGTCTCCGTACAGAGGCATCAATCCCGCGCGTCCTCGTGTGACGCGGTCCTGAACCAGCTAGTTCACTGACTAACCTCGGCATCGATTTACCGGCTCCTCCTCTCCTCTATCATTTCACATTTTTAATTAAACAATAATCAGTAATAAGCAATTAAAATAATAATTGACAACTAATAATAATTGTAATAACAAATAATAATAACAACTATAACAATAAAAATAACAATAATAATAATAATAATAATAATAATAATAATAATAATAATAATAATAACACTTTTTTTTTTTTTGTCTCGGGCGTCTGCTACAAACGCCTCACCCATGGGTGCGGCATCTGCAAATGGCGCCTCTACCATGGGTGAGGCGTCTGCCGATCTCGCCTACCCTATGGGCGAGGCGTCTGTCGATCTCGCCTACCCCATGGGGCAGGCGGAAAGGGTAGACGCCCGACTCTTCGAACTCGAAAAAAAGGACACCAAACTCACAAATCAATCAACACAACTTCAAACAACACAATGTCTATAAACCTTGAATAAAAACACTCCTATATCAACACATTTCGTAAAAATCAAAGTAAATTAGAGTAATTTCGTAAAAAAAATTCGAAAACTTACCACCCCGCCGCGATGCTCGCCGCCTCCGTCCCCGTCGCCGCCTCTGCCGCTGCCGCTAGCCCCTGACATTTCCGTTGTGATGGTGTGGTGGTTTTGCCGGTGTGATGGTGTGGTGGTGAGGATGAGTGAGGATGAGTGAGGATGAGTGAGGAGTGAGTGAGTGGGTGGTGAGGAGGATGAGTGAGGAGTGAGTGAGGGTGAGTGAGGATGAGTGAGGATGAGTGAGGAGTGAGTGAGGATGAGTGATGGTGGTGAGTAAGGATGAGTGAGGATGAGTGAGGAGTAAGTGAGTGGGTGGTGAGGAGGAGTGAGAGTAAAGGGCAAATGGGTAATTTCTAAGGGCGGTGGTGAGTAATTTTAGGCGGTAAATAGCAATTCACAACATATATTAGGATCATACAAATTGGTAAATGATTCTACAATAATAATGCAATTTTACAAGTTAATTTTATTTGTCTTTTATCTTGTAAATAGTATATTCTGAATATTATCTCCAAAACAAAAACTAACATATATTAGGATCCAAAATTTAGAAATGTTCAAGTACCTTTTTCTTTTTTTTTTTTGTCTTTGTCAAGGGTATCTACCGTCGACCACAGTAACTAATCCCCTCGCGGTAGGGGGCTGACCAAGAGATTTTTTTCCTTCGCAAGAGTTGAGATTCTAACCCCCAACCACTTATTTAAGGGATGAAGTGCTGAACCACTACACCAACCCATATTGGTTAGAAAACATGATGTCTTTTGGGATTCATCTTTTCCTAGTAAACAACTACAATAAAAATTTCTATTTACATGTCATAGATTAATCACTATCAATATTAACCATTGAGGCTTAGTCTCTTCTTTATAGTTCCTTCATTTGGATTATAGTTTTATCACCTAAAACTTCCAAATACACTTTAAGAAAACAAAAGGGAGAAGAAAATGAAAATCCTAATTATTTAAAATTTTACTTAGGCGTTATGAGGTTTTGGGTATTATTTTTTAGGTTATAGGGGTTGAATAATTTAACTTGGGTAATACTTTTTTTTTTTGATTAGGCAAGACAACCAAGTAACCCACAGGTTAATCTAAGGTGTCCCTCACCAACGACCAATAGAATAGACTAGGACAATTATGGCCAAAGTTTACCATAAAGTCCGCAACTGCATTAGCTTCTCTAAAACAGTGGAACACTTCCACTCGGTCGAAATGGTGAAGGTCTTTCTTCGTGTCGATGATGATATTTTCAATCTCCCACGGATATGCCACTCAGCTCTAACAGCCTTAATGACTGCCAAGTTGTCGCCCTCTATAGTGATATTCTTGTAACCTTTAGAGCAAGCCGAACGCACCCCTTCCCGTAATCCTATCGCCTCACCCATAAGTATTGTAGTGGTACCGTAAGGACTTGGGTAATACTATGCTTTGCAAGAATAATCACCCTCCACCGTATATATATTCCATAAACAAAGAGGTTGGGTACCAAACCCAAACCCAAACCCAAACCCAAACCCAAAGGCGAAGCATTACTTTAGGGCGGCTGCACCCAGTTTGTATCCATCCATCCGGCTGCCTGGAGATTTGGAGAATTGAAAAGAAAAGAAAAAGGAAAAGAAAAGAAGATCAGATATCAGATTAGTGGAGTAGAGAGAGAGAGAGAGAGAGAGAGAGAGAGAGAGAGGATGAAGATCACTGTAATGACTGGCGATGAACAGATGATCACTTTAGACGTCGACCCCAATGAATCAGTACGTACTTTCTTCTCTATTGGATTTCTGGAAAAACCCAAACCCTAACCCTAACCCTAACCCTAACCCTAACCCTAACCCTAAATAATTGAGTGTGTATGTACAGTATTTTAGATCTATCTATCTATCTATCTATGTATGTTAATTGAAATTGAATCTGCAACAGGTCGAAAATGTGAAGGCTTTGCTGGAAGTTGAGAGTGGAGTTGGTCTTGATCAGCAACAGTTGTTGTACAATGGGAAGGAGATGAGGAACCATGAGAAGCTCAGTGGAATCGGTGTTACAGATGGTGATTTGATTATGATGCTCAATTCCAAGGCCAATACCAGCAGATCCAATTCCAATGACATGAGCCTCAATCCAGATGGCTCTGCTGTCAACCCTGCAGCTTTTCAACACCAACTTCGCCGTGATTCTAATCTCATGGGTCAACTCTTTCAGGTATGCGTATGCCACTCTCTCTATCTCTATATTGCTTACTCTCGAGACCAAAAACATGTTGGTTGCTACCCTTTTCTTCATTCATTCACTTGTCGTATAAATATTTGCAGAGTGATCCTGAACTTGCACAAGTAATTTCTGGGGATGACCTTAACAGACTACAGGATATTTTACGGCAACGACATCATCAAAGAGCGGAAATGAAGCGCAAGGAGGACGAGGAACTTGTAAGGAGCGCAAGCACATACTCATAAAATACAAAAATACAATTGATATTATTTTCTTTTTGACTCTTGTCGACTACTTATTAAGTATTTTCGTAGGCATTGCTCTATGCAGATCCTTTTGACGTGGAAGCCCAGAAGAAAATTGAAGCTGCCATTCGGCAGGTAACCATATTTTGTTTTAATTATTTTATCTGCTTTTGTGCTTTCTTCCAATTGTTAGTGGTCTTTGCAGCTCTTTTGCATACTTGATTTCATGAACTCAATATTTAGGTGTATCATGGCCTTGTTTTTTTCCAGTATTCCGATTGGTGTCCTCGTGGATGGTAGTTATGAGCTGCCTGTTCTTATTTATCTGATATACATATGGGAATGCTTTTGCTTATCTGGACAACACTGTTTCTTGTGAAATACGTTTGGTTTAAGTGAGTTTATATTGATTAGATGATTTTCATCAGTTTCTTCGTTATGGCTGTAACAACCTCTATAATTGCATGATCCTGAATCAACCCCCCTCCCGAATTTTTTGGTTACTTTTTGTGAGTTTCTACAACGTTGCTGCTTTTATTTGTAGAAAGGAGTTGATGAGAACTGGGCAGCAGCCCTTGAGTACAATCCTGAAGGTTTTGCAAGAGTGGTATGTTTATACATTTCGGTTTTGAAAACTTTTTCTCTGCTTTTTTAGCACGTTCTAAAAAATCCTTTTTTAAATTTCAGGTTATGTTGTATGTGGACATGGAAGTGAATAATGTTCCATTAAAGGTACTCATTAACTCTAGCTATGACACAAAAAGGAGCTTCATATTACGTCATGCTTTCAAACTTGTGGTTACCATCATTGTGGTAATTGATTGAGCTAGTGTAGGTTGAAATACAAAATTACATTGTCGAATCTGTCGACCTTTATTGGCAAATTTGCGGCTTTTACCTTTTCTGTAAAAATGTATGGTAAAGTGAGAGCTCCCAGAATTATAAATGTCATAGTGAAGAAGAACTTAAAAACTAGATATTTTCTTCTTCTTTTGATTTCTACGCATACAATTCCCATTATTTGTAATTTCATTTTAACCTGCTAAGTCTATGGCTTTAAAATGTTATGTATATTTAATTTCTATTCTCTTTTCAGGCATTTGTTGATAGTGGAGCTCAGTCAACAATAATATCTAAAAGTTGTGCAGAGCGCTGTGGGTATGTGGCTTTTTTGGACTAAAAATGTTCTTTGATGCTGCTCACATTTTTTTTTTCCTGCTGTTTCCCTTCCCTTTTTTGGTTAGTTCCTTTTACCATAAACCTATTAAAGAATTGTTCTAGGAGCGAATAATATCGTCTGAATCAAGTTGAGTGAGTTAGTTTGATTCAATAAAGGTCATCGTTTAGACCTAGATGACTAAATTTTGGTATATTGGCCTCAAACTGGAATACCATATGTAAATTGGATGTTATGGTCGTGGAGGTTCTATGTAGATTGTCTGCCTTTCTTCCATCGGCACTCATTCTTCATAAATTGGCATTATATTTCGTTTAGTCATGTTCCTTTCTGTCTCCATGCAGTTATTGTTATTGCCAGACTGAGAGCAATCTAATTAAGTGTAATATGCACATTGTGTTCGATGCCCGGCACTCAGATCTAAATATATACATCATTACACTTAATGTTCTTTCAAGCCTCATTTTCTTATTTCTGAATCTTTATATGCCTTCAGACTGTTAAGGCTCCTGGATCAACGTTATCGAGGTATTGCTCATGGGGTTGGTCAGACAGAAATACTTGGTCGAATACATGTAGCTCCCATCAAGGTAGTAAACAAGGAACCTTTAACTGAAGATTTCCATTTTGCTTTTGATTCATGTTGTGTCTTAATTCCATGAGCTTAGTTTTGTCTAGAAACAAAAAATTATCCTGAATTTAGTATAGTAATTTATATGTATAGCTAATAGAGAAGTAAAAGGAGTTTTGGTCATAAACTCTGTGTGGAAGTTATCGGACTTGACACTTGAGTTCCTGTTGTAGCCGTGTCACTCACCGGAAGTAGTGATATGAAATTTGGTGGACTGCATTTGTTCCGTAAAGATTTTACATAAACTACTAGATATGTTTTGACTTAACTTTATCCTTTGCCATCATGCTTGGTTCTGAATTTGACATGTTTGGTTCACTTATTCCCTGTCCCTTTTGGAAGATTGGGAATGTGTTTTACCAATGTTCCTTTACAGTCCTTGACTCTTCCAACATGGAGTTCCTGTTTGGTCTTGATATGCTTCGCAAACATCAGGTAATATGTCTTAATTGCTATGTCCTTAATGATCCTTATTCCCTTTAAGCTTAACAGAAAAGTTGACGAGACCTTATTTTGCAGTGCATAATTGATTTGAAGGAGAATGTATTGAGAGTTGGTGGAGGAGAAGTATCTGTACCATTTTTGCCCGGTGAGAGCTTATTCATTTGAAGTTGTAGTTGTCCACTTAGTCGTTTATATTGTTTCTACAATCATCCCATAATTCTTGGCAAAAAATAAAATAAAGCTGTTTGCTGTTTCCAGAAAAGGACATCCCTTCTCATTTTTTGGATGAAGAGAGGTATTCAAAGCAGGCTTCCAGCTCAGGAGCTTCTGTAAGGCTTATTTTTTCCCTCTTGATTCTGTATTGTTGAAAAATGTTACTTGCTCAGTCTTATCTTTTGAAGTCTGGATGTTGCATTGGCATAACTTGGGATTCTCCAGGTAGCGTCTCAAACCAAAGAGAGTAAAGGTGTCCCAACTGGAAGTCAATCTTCTGGTGAGTTTTTCTCGTAAGCTGTTTCGTTTGCAGACTAATATGATGGTAGGCTGGAAGACTAACATTCTGAAGGCAAATATGTTGTCATTGGGATTATTGAACCCCGTTTGCAGAATAGGCAAGGAAATTGCATATGGAGCTGTTTTGAAATTCTAAGCTTCTGTGCAAAACTAAATACTGACATTATGTACCAAATTTCAAATTAAAAGTAATCCTCGGATTTATGGGTTTATTATTCCACTTCTGAATTAAGTTTCAAACCTGATGATTTTGTGTATCGAATGGGTAGAAATACTTGACCATTGAAGTATCCAACTGCTAAACTGCTAGTGTGCATGTCCTTAATGTTTTGTACGTGTTATGTGTACAAAATTTTCTAGATATATCATGCTCTAACTTGGTTTGGAGCTTGACATTGCAATCGCTGTCGTATTTGATACTGTCAGGCTTGGTTTGGGATATACCATGAGGGCTCTTACACAGTTCTGTTGACTTTTTTGCCCCTTGGATTCACTTTCTTGCTCCTTTTATTTATATATTTATTTATTTAATTGTGAATGGCAAACTCGGGCATGAAGGCAATGGCAATCTAACCCTGGTCTTTGCCAGGAATGTAGAGGGAGAGCCACTGCTCTCCAACCCAATTCTCTTTCTTGCTTGTTGTTATTGACAGCTTTCTCTCTTAGACATAGCTTCCCGTTTCATTGGATTAATTCAATTTTTTTTATGGTTCACAGGCGGTGTTCGTGCTAATGCCGATCAGGTATGTAATGTTTATTCGTCGAATTTCTCTCTGCACTTCTTATCTTTTTTATTTTATACTGTTAAAGTTATGGCTGGTTACACTAGAGTAGCCACTAGAGTACTAGTTACTGGGCAATGATTTTCATTAATCAACCAGTAACTCAGCCATCTCTTTCCTTGTTTTCGGGTTGCCGGGCTTAAGCTCCAACCGGTTGTGACTTGGGCGGTAAACGGGGTCAACAAAGGCGGTTCAGTGCCTTGTAATATGTCGTTATGATTATTGGATACATACCTAATGGATGGATTGCTGCTGTAATTATTATTTATTTTTTGAGTCAAACTTTTCAGCTGCAGAGTTCTGAATTTGAAGCCAAAATTGCAAAGCTTGTTGAGCTAGGATTCGAAAGGAATGCTGTCATACAAGCTCTCAAGCTTTTTGATGGCAATGAAGATCAGGCAGCTGGCTTTCTCTTTGGAGGCTGACGACCTAAGTTGAAAATGTAAACCAGGATGGAATCTGATATTTGTGATCCTGATATTCAAGTTGAACTTGTACATTGTATTTTGTGTTCTGAACATTCCATTTAAGTATTCAACTGATGGTTTATTATTATGATACACACATTCCCTCATTGGGGATTAAATGGACTATCTTTGATATAGTTTTGCACCTAAATTGCTTTTCCGACTACTCCGATTCTTGCCTGTGTGGTGATCATTCCAAACGCTGCTGTGTTAATAATGGGCATTCTTTTGAAGATTGAGATAATATTCTGTTGTATTGCTGACAGAGATATCTGATTATTATAGTACGCTGATGCTTCATTGTCATGGAGAAAGAGCTCAAGTCTCGACAGATGCAGCTGAAAGGAATTACTGGGATTGCAGCTTGTACCTGGTTTGGTTGGCTTGGCCCCATAATTGAGGATGTCCTACTAGATGAGTAATATTCATGTCTAAATCTCAATGAATGTATTGGAAATAACAGCAATAATTGAAAGTTAAATAACAAATTAAGTATAATGTGTATGGCTATGCTTTCCGCATTTTAAGCTCATCGATGCCTATTTGTTTTCATTTTGTTTCTTTTCTTTGCACGGCAAATTGTAAGTTTATTAGGCATAATGACAAATATCAAAATACAAAAATTCTCGAGTTAAAAAGTGCTCATCTGGATATCCATGTACAATTACATACCTATGGGCCTATGGCTATACAGATTAAAGTACAAAATTTCGTTCTGATGTATGCGGGTAATAAAGAAGCTAAGGTTGCGCTTGATTCTAATTTCAATGCCAAGCTCTGGTAGATCGACCATATGCATAATGTATGGCAATAACAAAGGACTATTTTATTTATTTTACTTGTATAGATATAGATTAGTAGTCTTATTTGATAAGAATGTAGTGTTAACTAAGAAACTTTCCCCTGCACAACAATAGGACTTCTAACACTGCTTGCCATCAGACCAAAACAAATTCCCAAAAGAGTAACCCAAATCCTTAGGATGTAGATTTGCCTGAGAAGTAAAGAAAAGCTTGTACTCAAGCTCTTGACCCGTCTTAGAGAATATAAGAGTCTTAGGCTCAACGACAATTAAAACTCCAGGAGGTGCGTCGACTGGTGCAGTATAAGTGCTTGGCTTTGCAACATTTTTTAGCCTTCGAGTAATAGTTGCTTTTCCTGAGAAATCGGGAATAGTGATGGAGGGATAATTGAAATCAGCAATCTTGACTGATTTGGGACATTTAGAAGAATGATTGAAGAAGGACTTGATGACCAACTTGTCATATCCAAGTGCACATAGAAAGTTGAGGTAATCATGGTGATCCATGTCATAAACTAGGCCAGGATCCATGGCTAGGTTGGGCTTTACAAGGCCTGCACCATAGGCAAATGGTGTAGCCTCACTCATGTTTACTTCGCGTATTGGCTTGTCGATATTTGTCTAAGTTGTTTGCTGCATGGGTATAAATGGATATGCATAATAATAATAATAATAATAATAATAATAATAATAATAATAATAATAATAATAATAATAATAATAATAATAATAATAATAATAATAATAATAATAATAATAATAATAATAATAATAATAATAATAATAATAATAATAATAATAATAATAATAATAATAATAATAATAATAATAATAATAATAATAATAATAATAATAATAAGCTGCTAAATAAATGAAAAATACTTACAAGCAATATTTAACTTGTAGTCATGATTGCGGATTTTATTGCGGAGGGTGTCCAGTGAGGGTAGAGTTTCTTAAGAAAGGCAGCAATGGCTGACACATGAGGGGTCGCCATTGATGTCCCATCAGCTGCTGAATATGGTGTGGGTCCAAATACTGCATTCTTGTCTTCAGAATAAGCAGTGATGATACCAAGCCCAGAGGCTAACACATCAGGCTTTAGAATTGAAGGTGTTATTGGATTGGGACCCCTAGATGACATTGTAGCCATTATCGGAGAAGGCTTTACTCCCAATTTCGTTGTTGGTGTAGTAAAAGATGCCAATGGGGACCTATATATGTAAATTGACAAAGTATCAGCAGATACACACATACTAAATCCATTTAATTAGGAACGAGCAAGAATAATGTAAGATAAATCTGATTGATCTTGCCTTGTTGATTTCATGTAATCAAAAAGTAGTAGACCATCTTTATAATTGATGCTTATTGTGGGAATGAGAGTATTATAAACAGAAACATCCACTAATACCCTTTTCTGATTATCTACTATAATCACTCCAATAGCCTCGGCATCCGATCCCATAAAGGACTGTACTTGTATATTATTTTCAACGTCGTCGTCTTTGAGGCATACCAAAATCTCCCCTTTCACTTTAATTGGATCAAGGCTTTCTGGTTTACAATGCAGCCTGTACATCATCATCATCATTATCAATAATATACATGCCTCTATATATTGCATGTTATAGTAAAGGGAGTTTACGTTACGTTGCATAGAGACCGAATAACAATATATCAACAATTATTTCATTTCAATGACAATGCAGTGAATCATCTACTTACGAATCAGAGGG
Source organism: Tetragonia tetragonoides (assembly GCA_038025085.1). Lineage (NCBI taxonomy): Eukaryota > Viridiplantae > Streptophyta > Magnoliopsida > Caryophyllales > Aizoaceae > Tetragonia > Tetragonia tetragonoides. The sequence continues at coordinate 267,312 of CM076153.1, forward strand.
TTTAACACTCTTGTTGTTTGTATCAGCACCACTAATTAACGGATAAGTCATATCAACGGCTAAACTCCTACGCTTAGATGATGCTTCGCTTCTTCCCTTGCTGATAGTTCGGTTTGTTCCCAATGAGCCGAGTATAACAGAGCTTGTAAACTCCCTGTCCATAGAACAAGATCCTACAGTTAAAAGCCAAGGGGATACATTCATAATGATTCCCGACTTTGGACCACTATTTCCAGCGCTAGCAACAATGGGGATGCCATTTTTAATAGCATGAAAGGAGGCAATAGACAAAGGATCATGAGAATAGTTTTGGGCAGGAGTCGCTGTTGAAAAGGAGATGACATCAATTTCGTCATCCATGGCTGCTTCAAAGGCGGCTAAAACATCTGCATCATGGCACACTATACTAGCTCCCTCCAATGATAGCCAACAAGCCTTATAAGATGCAACACGAGCTCTTGGTGCTCCGCCTTTCGATGTTCCGTTCCCAATAATAATAATAATAATAATAATAATAATAATAATAATAATAATAATAATAATAATAATAATAATAATAATAATAATAATAATAATAATAATAATAATAATAATAATAATAATAATAATAATAATAATAATAATAATAATAATAATAATAATAATAATAATAATAAGTAGCTGCTAAATAAATGAAAAATACTTAGAAGCAATATTTAATACCTGTAGTCATGATTGCGGATTTTATTGCGGAGGGTGTCCAGTGAGGGTAGAGTTTCTTAAGAAAGGCAGAAATGGCTGACACATGAGGGGTTAGAATTGAAGGTGTTATTGGATTGGGACCCCTAGATGACGTTCTAGCCATTATCGGAGAAGTCTTTACTCCCATTTTCGTTGTTGGTGTAGTAAAAGATGCCAATGGGACCTATATATGTAAATTGACAAAGTATCAGCAGGTACACACATACTAAATCCATTTAACTAGGAACGAGCAAGAATAATGTAAGATGAATCTGATGGATCTTGCCTTGTTGATTTCATACAATCGAAAAGTAGTAGACCATCTTCATAATTGATACTTGTTGTGGGGATGAAAGTATTATAAACGGAAACATTCACTATATTTTTCTGGTCCTCTGCTACAATCACTCCAATAGCACCAGCCTTCGATCCTATGAAGGATTGTAATTGTCTATTACTTTGAATGTCATCGTATCTGAGGCATACCAAAATCTTCCCTTTCACTTTAATTGGATCAAGACTTCCTCGTTTACAATTCAACCTGTACATCATCATCAATATACATTATGCCTTTAAATATAGCATGTTGTAACAAAGGAACGTTACGTTACGTTACGTTACGTCGTATAGAGATCGAATAATCATATATCAACAATTATTTCATTCCAATGCAAATAATGCAATGAATCATCTACTCATGAATCAGAGGGTTTAACGCTTTTGTTGTTGGCATCAACACCACTAATTAGCGGATAAGTCATATCAACGGCTAAACTTCTACGGCTTGATGATGCGTCGCTTCTTCCCTTGATGATAGTTCGGTTTGTTCCCAATGATCCGAGTATAATAGAGCTTGTAAACTCCCTATCCATAGAACATGATCCTACAGTTAAAAGCCAAGAGGATACATTCATCATGATTTCGGGCTTTGGACCATCATTTCCTGCGGCAGCAATAATGGGGATGCCATTCTTAATAGCATGAAAAGAGCCTAAAGACATAAGATCATCAGAATAATTTTGGGCCTCATTCCCCGCTGAAAAGGAGATGACATCAATTTCATCATCCATGGCTGCTTCAAAGGCGGCCAAAACATCTACATCATGGCATGTTATGTCGCCATCTCCCTCAAATGATGGCCAACAAGCCTTATAAGATGCAACACGAGCTCTTGGTGCTCCCCCTTTCACAGTTCCGTTCCCAAATCCTTTGAAACTCACTCCTTCTACTATATTTCCACCTGCTGTTGACAGTGTATATGTCCCATGCCCATTCGGATCTCGAGGAGATAATTTGTGAGTGAATTTCATCTTCATCTGCTCTTCAAGAGCCTTTGCGATTCCTTTGTAAAAATATCTTGCTCCTATAAGCTTCCTACAAATCAATTAATTTGTACTAATAAATTTTTAAAAATCATAATATTCATCGAATGCTAATGATTCGAACAAGAATATGAGTGAGTATTACTTACCTGTTGCATCGAAATTCAAGATCATTTTCATTCTCACATCTACCCTTAAATTTTTTAGGAATGGGACCTAGGCCTTCGTCCATGAAGCTCCTTGATTCAGGCCAAACACCTGTATAAACATACAATATTTCAACAACATTTAAAAATTAGTTTTTCTTTAATTATTTCTGGGTGCAAATAAATTAATTACTATATTTTTTGTGAATGTGGTTATAAATTTGTCAAACTGTTTAAAGTATGATGGCAAATAAAGACTTGTCAGAATCAACGTTTGCAATAATTATGTCCTCTCCGAATTTTGCTTTCTTTCAAAGTGGCGACACTTCTTCTTCTATAATTCCTTTAGGAATTAACTGATCATTGAGCTAAAGTCCTAGATATTCCCAAGACCGAGTTGTTTGTAGACTCTTCAGTTTTGTTTCCATCACCGATACCACATTGGGACGCTCTGTAACAAGGCAAAAAGCAAGGTAATTAATGAAAATGAACAATAAGGTCTAATAGGTAAGTAGATTAATATTAATAATAAATTATATGAATGTATTAAACTTAATTAAACAAATTAAGAGATCTTTAACGTACTTGCAAGCTCTTTGGCCTCTTCTTCATGCAAAAGTACAGAGCATCCATTGAATATCTTGTTGTATGAGTAAACTAATCTATCTACAACCTGAGCATCGCTGTGTATATATATAAATCAAAAGAGATGATAAAAAGTTCAAAGTAGGTAAATGTTCATGAGAGAAACATGAGAAATTGTTAGCTACTTTGCTAGCTAGGTTGAGATTGTAATACTATATACGCGTGTACGGAGGTATAATCTTAAGAATGAGAAATTGGAAAATCAGCAATTGTATATTGATCTATCACTAGCAAGTATGTTCCTACCTTTGTAAGGAAGAGGAGATAAGGTCATGATGAGATTTTGTCACAATCTCGGGATCAGCCTCTAAACGACGTCCTTGATGCGCATGTGATCCTAAATACACTACATATTGCTGCATGTCCGCAAGAGATCAAATACCAAATATAAAATGAGTTGATTAATTAATACAATTCGTGAATAAATTGGGTAATTTATTAATGTTTGACATATAATAATGATGATGACGATGATAATAGTAATTACATGTAAACTAATACATTGTCAGAGTTAAGCTAGTTTTCCACTAATTCAAATGATAATGATTGATACAAATATTTAGATATAGTAGAGCATAGATAAATTATGAGTTTGTATTGACATACCTTCAAAACAGCTGACATAGGTCTCTGCAACAATGATAGTAGAAGAATTGACAAGAGGAAGTTGGCATAAATTGAATGTCTCAATTTGTTCATCTTGTTTATCTGAGTCGTGGTTCTCAAAGTTTTGAAATACTTAGCTTGCTTCAATCCTTAATCCTTTATAGCTATTTCAGCTCATTACATAATTGAATGCTTGAATCACTTATTTGTGGAAATAAGAAGATCTATCTATAGTATATTATCTATATGTGGCAATATATAGATCAATTTGGTAATTGGTATTGCCAAAGATAGCTCAGTGGTTTGGCACTGTTGTTGAATATTTGACACGATCAAAACAAGAGTCCAGAGTGGTGATACTTATCGATGAGGGGACATTATTAATTTTACCGTACATATTGTAATTTGTATTTCTACAAACTAGTTGGCTAACCAGTGCTACGCATGGGTCAGCCCACTCTCCTACAATAAATTTTAAAATGAAAGATAAATATTTAGTTCATCTTCCTCAAAATCCAAAATAAATTAATAAATAAATAAATAAATAAAAATTCACAAGTATAATGGAAAAGTAACTACATAGAATGGAATGAGTAAAAGTATTCTTTCACTAAAGGTGTATTCTTTTTCACTTATCTAGTAAAAATCGGTTCAATTCAATCCGACGATGTTAATGTTCAGTTTGGTTGAGTGACATAAAATTTCTATCAAGTATTATATTTCAGTTCAGTAATGCTTACTACAATTCAATTCACTGGTGTTCATTATTTTATGATCTTATCTAGATCAGTCTAGACTTATAGGTTAAAAGATAAAAATTACTGTATACATCCCATTTTTCTTTTTCTTTTTGAGGGGGTATACATCCCATAATAAGATTGAGATGAGACACTTCTAATTTCAATTGTAATTACTTTATCATTCTTCAATGCCGAGCAATGCTGACTGACCCACACTGATCAAGAGGTGCGAGTCCGACATGTCTATCGTGAAGCTAATAGTATTGATGATTGGTTAGCAAATTATAGTTTTAATAATCTTGACATTAATGTAATTTCCTTTTTTAGTTCCCCCCTTCAGGGGCTTAGTCGTATCCTTTTCGAGGATCTTGTAGGCTTTTCTAAGCCACGCTTTATTAGTTTGAATGAATAAATTTAGGGCACTGCCCTCCTTCTCCCCAAAAAAAAACAAAACATTCGACCTTGATTGAGGGATGAGAGTGTCGAATCACTCACACTAACCACTTGCTAGCAATTACTCCTATCATCCCTGGTTTACACTCTCAACTTTTACAACTCTGGCTATACCCCAACAATATATTTTCCGTGGGGCCAAATTGCTCTAATCATATAGGCATAATTTCAATTCCTTAATTGTCCCGAATTATCAGATTGGCATTTAAAAAACCCTTCCCAAGCCATATTGGCATTTTTAGAAATTCCGGCGACAATCGAGCATTTTTAAAAGCTGACTCGATCATTTAAACACTTTAGTACTGTCTGCCGGGAATCTTTTGTGTTTTTTTTACTGATCCTATTTTCTTGCAATTATTCTCATTTGTCTAATTTCGAAAAATAGTAAAAAATAAAAATATTTGTTTCCTCTCCCTCCTCCAAACCCCCTGATCACCCCCTTCTCTCTCTGCTTCACATCTTAAAACTTAAAACCCCTTCCACCATGAGCTAAAAAAAAGGACACATTCCACCATTTTTATTTCTAATGTGAAAATTTAAACCGTTCAATTGTGAGTTGCGAAATAAAACACACAATCATCAAAATTCAATGGAACTTGATGTCTTCAATCGGAGTAATATTCCAATTCAATTCTTATTCTATGGTTTTGCTGTCACTTTTCTCCAAATTTGGTGCATATTCGATTATCCTAATTTTCTTAAATCGTTGATGGAGTTCTTCGGTTTGGTTCTTAAATTGAGTATATTGCAGATCAAGAAGAAGGGAAAGAGAAAGAGGAAAGAGAAAATGCAAACAAAAGCAAGAGTGGGAGTGAAGGTAGGAGAAGGCAGGGCAGAGAGACTTAGATAGTGATAGAGAGAGGTTTACAAATCGGTCTAGACGAAAGCGGGACACAAGGAACTTGAATTGAAGGATAGGGGATGGAGTAGCGAAAAGGAGATGAGGGCGGATATGGAGTTTTGTACGATTTTTGACAGAGAGACATGCAAATATGAGATATCCCATGTCCATTTTTGGAGAAGAGAGAGCACAGGAATGTGAGGTCAAATATTTTTAATTTTTAACATTTTTTGAAATTAGACAAAATTAGATAATTGCAAAAGAAAATAGAAAAAGTGTAAAAAAAAAATGCAAAAGATTCCCCATCGATAGCACTAAAAAGTTTAAATGACTGAGTCACCTTTTAAAAATGCTCAATTGTCGTTGGAATTTCTTAATATTCCAAGATGGCTTTGGGAGTCGTTTTTAAAATGCCAATTTGGCAATTGGGGGCTTAATTGTTAACATTTATAGTGCCTACCAAAATTGAAGGTGGGAGAATTTGGTTGAGTGGTCTAGTCTTGCAAAATGAATCACCAATAGAACAATCAGCTATTCGCCTATACCAATTGCGTGTTCAAACAAATTACCAGCAAATTAACATCATCAATTTTTTCGATCTTTTTTACTTTTTATTTTATTATACCAAGAGCTATGGCAAGCTAAGCACCAGTCTCAATGGCATATGACAACAAACTTTTCTTTCCTCCATGTTCTTCCCTCTCTACTCCACCACTTTGTTCTGAAAGGGTTAATTAATAAATTATAAGCTTAATATATTGAAGTTCAAATCCAGATTTTCTAGCACCATCACGAACCAAGTCCCAGCCCATCCTCCATGAAAATCGAGGAGAGAGAACCGACAGGGGTTTGGTTGGAGGGAAGTCGATAGGCCGCCAAGTACCATATCAATCAAACAGAGTTACTGATGAACCCATTAAAATCAAAAGACTGAAATTGCGAAAAAACACCACACAATTTGGACAAGTTTTATATAAAAAAAAAATAAAGTAGAAATATAATTGCTCATCAGATGAATTCTCCAAATTCTCACCGTTGCAATTGATTCACTTGTCTAAGCACCCAAAACCTCAGTTTACATCGATTAGCGGTGGTAGTTCAAGTGAATCTGCCAAGTAAAGGAAGGTAAAGGAGAAGAGAGGGAAAGACAAAGGAAGAAAATGAGAGCAAGAGTTGGGGGGGGGGGGGGGGGGGAGCACACTCAGGCGCAGGTTGATTGCAATTTGTGAAGAACACGGAAGGCAATAGTGAAAAAGCTAACGCAGTTTTCTTGCCCTTTTCATTCAAACTTCCAATTCCTTTTTATTAGGAGTGTAATATAAGATATAAGATATAAGATATAAGAAAAATAAGGTCGGTGAGTGGTGAGTAGTAATCAAGTATCTAGTTTTTGATTCGGAACCAATCAGGATTCAGCGGGTCCAAACTTAGAACCAGTTTCATCGGGACCAGTGTTAATTTCAAAATTTCGGAACTGGTTGAAACCAGTACCAGTTTCGGATACCAATTTTTAGGACCAGTTACCCGACCAATTCCAAGAACCAGTTTATGAATTTCATACTTTGATGTGACATTGAGTTTTATTAATTATTGTTTTTGTATCTTCGTTTTTGGGTTATAATATTATGATATTAAGTAAAATTTAGTAATAGATGATTTATTAAAGAGAGTTGTATAAAATAAAATTAAGTTATGGGAAAAAAAAGAGAATAAAAAAGTCTATGAAAGTGAAAATGGGTACTTAGTCTCGAAATCGGTATCCGCTAGTTCCATTACCAGTTCTCAGATTTTCAGATCCGTGGTAACCAGTAACAGTTTCAGTTCCCAGATTTCAGGATCCTTATTAATCAGTTCCGGTTTCGGCAATTTCCAAATATTTCAGGGCTTAGGCGGGTATCCGGCCATATTCACCACATGGTAGACGCTTAATATTTATCTTGTTTTCTCCCCATCATCGCCAATTAAATTAAACTAAGTAACATCAAATGATGGGGTAACTGGTAACTGGTAGGTATGTACATGAAGAAATCAGAAATGGGCGGGTCAATAATTCCCCATCGATCTGACTTGCAAGCAAAGAGTAGGTAATTCCATGTATGTATATAACACGCACCAACAAATTACGGCATACATACGTAAGATTTGATGTAGGTAGAGTAGCTAGAAATGAAAGTTGAAAGCATGAGCAGGCAGCAGAGTTTGCAAATCAAATACATAAAATTTGGGATCAGATCAGAAACCTTTCCAGGTAGCAAGAATTTCTTGGAAGATATCGGCAATCAATTCCCTATCTGCACACTGAAGAAACAGATTGAACCGATCCCGGATATCGAAAATCTTGCCAAAGTTGATGAGGTACCTCATACAAGTGGTCTTGAGCTGAGGAAGCTGATATAGAGCTGCATTTTGGAGCCTGTCGAGGACATTGTTGGCATCAATGTCATCGATAAGGCTCTCGTGGCAGGCCTCTTTCAAGTCAGAGATGTCATATTTGTCAGCTGCACGGAGGAGGGGGAGTCGGTGGATCAAGAACTCATCGGGATTGATGGTACCGTAGAGGTAGGCTAGGAATGCATGGCAGGACTCAAGGGACATGTCGGAGATGTTGATGGTAGAAAGCTCCTTCTCCTGGAGGTTGTGGGAGAACATGGTGCGGAAGACAGGAGAGCGTGCCCCAAGGACAGCACGGTGGCCCTTTAGACTACATCCGTCTGATGTGTTGATGACAATGTCTGTGTGGATGCTTTCCATTAGCATCCGGCCAAGGCAGGTGAGGGCCGCGGTGTGTGATCTCCTTCGGGTTAAACCATCTGCCCAAATAGAAGAGACTTGTCCATCCTTGGGAGATGCAGCCTTGAGATCAAGGAATTCAACATCAATTATGAATTTGCCAGTGAGTGGAACGTCTAGGGGCCAAACAAAATCATCGTTGCTCTTCAGCTGCTTGTCTATTACATCTGCAAATAAAAGTATGGTATGGTGATGGTATGGGTAGACTAACTACTAAATAGATGATGTACACCAAGATTAAGCACGCACGCACGCACGCACGCACATATATAATCATGATACTATTAACCTCAGTCCTCAATGAAAGAATGAATGAATACAAAAAAAGTTAACAGTAAAAGAAAAAGAAGAAAAAAGGGATGGAAGCGAACCTGGGTGGATGAGAGGCTTGCGATCACCAAGGGAAGATAAAACCCGGATGACAAAAGAAGCGATAGGCGGATTATCTCTGGACAAATTGGATATCTCCGGATACAACTTTATCATCAACACTCTACTCTTCTCCAAAGTCAGATGCCTACCAAAGTACCATTACCATTACTTAATTAAACAATTAAAGAAAACAAGAGAGAAAGTAGTAAATTATATGAATTGATGATGACTGAGTGACTGACTGACTGACCAGTTCCAAAATCCAATCTTAAAAGGATCAGATCGACGATAAGTGCAAGAAGATAGATTGTCAATCCTCCATTGAGCGAGACGACAAGTTGTATCAACACGATAAACAGAACAAGAAGAAGAAGATGAAGAAGAAGAAGAACAATCTTTCATCATCCAATTAAATGATGATGATGAACTGATGATTCCTGTGATGTCATGGATACAATCCAAAATACCATCCAATACCTTTCCCAGCTTTTCTCTCTCCTCCACTTTTGCAATTCCTGCTCATGTATTGTATTATGCTATTGCTAATTTGCTAATGCTAATTTGCTAATAATATAGAGAGAGTAACAACACAAACCATTAGTATTTGCTTAACTATTTAGTACTCCGTAGTTCCTTCAATTCAATAATCAATACTGAAAGTAGTACTCCGTAAATGAATTGGAATTTAGGGTGAGATTGAGGGGCGTTTTGGTCAATCCAACTTTGGAGGTTTCGGGCACGCAATTACTTGTTTGCAATTGCTTTACGCCATTCATGGCCACTGATATTATTAATTGTAGGTGTACATGTTTTTTTTTGTTTTTCTTTTGTGAGAGAGAGTGAGAGAGAGAGAGAATGGATTGGTGAGAATCTGGTGGTCTACTCGGGACCCCACCCCGGTTATGGGGCCTTCAACGGACTTTTTATAGAGAGGTGTGCGGTGTGCCATGGTGCCACCCAAACCAAAATTTCCTCTCTAAGTCTAACTAACATCGAATCTTCTCTATATATAAAACTTATAAAGCTGATATATTTGGTGAGTATTGAGCCGCGCCACATCATTAAATATATTATTAGAATAATTTTGGATGTTACTATTTACCGCCCCTAAATTACTACCTACCGCCCTCCCAAATTCAAATTTTGCCCTTTTTTAAATTTTCACTCATCCTCTCCCTCTCTAACTCTCACACCAATTCTCCCTCTCTACCACCCACTCTCATACCCAACCTTCATCAATATTCACTCAAGCAACGGCCGCGGATGTCTGCTGGCGACCAGGAAGTGCCGTTGACGGTGGCGGAGGTAAAATTTTTTTTTGCGCATTTCTTTGCACAGTCGTCTGAAATTTCCGACTCACCCTTGGGTGAGTCGAGATCGGCAGACGACTCACCCAAGGGTGAGTCGGAAATTTCAGACGACTGTGCAAAAAAAATATTATTATTATTATTTATTATTATTATTATTATTTATTATTATTATTATTATTATTATTATTATTATTATTATTATATTGATTATTGTTTAATTAATTAAAAATGTGAAATGATAGAGGGGAGGAGCCGGTAAATCGGTGCCGAGGTTATTTAGTGAACTAGCTCGGCACCGATTTACCGGCTCCTCCCCTCTACCATTTCACATTTTTAATTAATTAAACAATAATCAGTAATAATAATAATAATAATAATAATAAATAATAATAATAATAATAAATAATAATAATAATAATTTTTTTTTTGCACAGTCGTCTGAAATTTCCGACTCACCCTTGGGTGAGTCGTCTGCGACCGGCGACTCACCCAAGGGTTAGTCGTCTGCCGATCTCGACTCACCCAAGGGTTAGTCGTCTGCCGATCTCGACTCACCCAAGAGTGAGTCGGAAATTTCAGACGACTGTGCAAAAAAAATGCGCAAAAAAAAAATTTACCTCTGCCACCGTCGACGACACTTCCTGGTTGCCGGCAGACATCCGCGGCCGTTGCTTGAGTGAATGTTGATGAAGGTTGGGTATGAGAGTGGGTGGTAGAGAGGGAGATTTGGTGTGAGAGTTAGAGAGGGAGAGGATGAGTGAAAATTTAAAAAAGGGCAAAATTGGAATTTGGGGGGCGGTAGGTAGTAATTTGGGGCGGTATTTAGCAATTCACATAATTTTTCAAAAATATAATTAAGAGTTTGACTTGTAATAAAATAACTAGAGTTTTATAAGTGTTATAACTTAATCTTTATCGAACCTTCGAAAGGAAATGTATTCCTCTTCTACACACCTTCAAAAAAAAAAATATTCATACCATCGTATTGGCATCGAAAAATTTTTCAAAATGAGATGCATTTACAATATGTTTAATATCAACGTACAAGATCATATATCCAATTTTAATTAGTATATATATATATATATATATATATATATATATATATATATATATATATATATATATATATATATATATATATATATATATATATATATATATATATATATAATAGTGAAGAATAAAATAACAAGGAAAATAATAAAAATATATTTAACTTAATTCGTGTATCGCACGGTTATTATTACTAGTACAAATACAAATACTTTAGAATTTAGATGCCACTTCAAGATTTATCCCCTATTATTCATTCCTAGAAACAAGGAATCAGCAAAGTATTTTCTTTTCTTGTCTTGTCTTAGTAAACACAAGCAAAGTATCTTCCCATCCTTTCTGTTTACTTCATTACCTTACCAATTACCATTCATTCTCTATAAGCTGTTAGCCTAAATCCTAATACAAACATAAACGCAACTACTTAACCCTGGCCTATGAATTTAATTATCAATTGTTTAGGGCGTGCTTGGATTGTGGAGGTTATCAGTAATTGTGAATGGTGCAACTTGGTCGAGAAGAGAGAAAATGAAAAATAATAATAAATATAATACCTATCACCTCCCCTACAAGGCTATGACTATAGTCTATACCTTCCTGTATTTTACCTTATAATTTAATTTAATCTATTATCGTAAGCCGAATCCAAATACATTTATGAGTTTGAATTGATTGCCATATACTCGGAAGGGCTTTGCAAAGGCAACAACCATGTGGTCTGTGGATGTGGAATCCCAAATCCCATGCCATATTGCCATCCCTACCAATTCCGATCCTTTTTTCTTTTCTTTGACAAACCAAACGAAAACGACTACTCAACCAACTATGCAACAATCAAGAATTCAACAGCGACCAATTTGCTGATTGCTACTAAACTCATACCATTAATAACATAATAAGAGTACGTGTCCATACTCACAAGCTAAGCACAACTAAATTTACTACTCCGTTAGTAACCAATGCTTCTGCTAGGTTGGTTTTGGTGAGTCAGGATTCTCTGCAGTACAAATTTTGGTGCTGTCCCTTTCTTCTCTTTTTTTGTTTCCTCCCAACTTTCAAATTTCTCAACCCTCCTATTTACACCGTAAAATAGGGATGGACCTTTGTAGAACTGCAGAAAATCTATACCCAATTGTGCCGTATTGTATTTGTATCCAGTGGAGAATCCAAATTGAAATCTAAGAAATGCATGTCGAGAGACATCATTATTTTGTCACTGATTAAATATTTAATTACATGAAGAGCTAGAGAATCTTTGGGATTCTATGAGCCCTTTCCATCATATTATAAGCTACAAAAATTTTGATTGGAAGGAAAAAGCGGCCACGTAATACAACTTGACAAAAAAAAGTACTTTTATCTTTGAGTGGTGACATAGTACGTAGAGTATCTGATTTACTACTCCATATCTCCAAGCAACCTCAACTCACAAGCAACCGATTATTATCCCCCTTCAAGGCTTCAACTAAACTATGGTAGGGAGCAATGAGCATGATTGGTTGTCCATAACATTAATATTAACAGTAACCTTTATTTCTATTTAAAAGGAAGTGTTGTTTAACGATTTTCCAAATTAATAAGTAAGAATGAAAGGTTACCCTACCCTACCCTACCCAATCAATCCGCTCTATCTTGATATCAGGCAACCCTATTTAAAGATGGCTTCGTGCCGTGCTTGGATCGTACTCGTACCGTGCCTTCGTGCTTTGTAACAGTGTCGTGTCGTGTCGTGATTATAGTTGTCGTGCTTCGTGCCGTGTCGTGTCGTGCCTGCTCTTCCAAAAGGTAGGCCCAGGTCGTGCCCGTGCTCGTGTTTGTGTCGTGCCGTGCCCGTGTCGTGCGTGCCGTGCCTATGCTTTTTTTAAATAATATTAAAATTTTCGCCGTGCCGTGTCGTGTCTGACCGTGCCCTATCGTGCTTTCTTTTCAAAATCCTTGTCCGGGCCCAGCCCAGGCCCAGTCATTCGTGCTCGGACCCGTGTTTTCTCCGTGCTCGTGTCGTGCCATGCTAAAAGCGTGCTCGGTCGTGCCGTGCCTCGTGCCTCGTGCTAATCGTGCCCAGTGTCATCTCTAACCCTATCTAAAGGGAAGGATTCGGAGTAATTTCTTCAAATCTCCGTCTTTGTACAATATCTTGTGCAGCATGTGTTGTGTGGACTTAGTTCACCGTGGACCAAGTAATTTTGAGGGCTGGTTCCATGTAAAGTAAGGGGTGGCTCCAGGTAAAGTAAGGGGGTGGCTCCAGGTGAAGTAGGGATGGTGCCAAGTATAAATTTTAGGGGTGGCTCCACTTTTAGAGGGGGGTGGCTCCAAGTGAAGTAGGGGTAATTTCAAGTATTGATCCACCATGGACTAAGTCCACACAAGTTTTTGTATATCTTGTGTGGATTTAGTTCACGGTGGACCAAAAATCAAATCTTTTTCAAAAATACCTCCCACATCCCTAAAAAATTTGCACTATATCTTGATTCAACCTTTAATTCACTGTGTACTAAGTCCACACAAAATAAACTGACGTCTTTGAATTAGAGGAGGTGAATTATGGCTTTTAGATAAAAAAAAAGGGTGATTTTTTAAAACTGGATAGATAGAGAGAAGAAAACAGTACAGAAGAAAAAGAAAACAATAAAGAATCCAAACGAACACCTGATATGTATTTTGTTGCTGGCTTGGGCTGGCTATCCATGACCATGATCCATAGCCATACTCATAGGCAGGTGGCCGTTTGTCAAATGCTAAGAGAGGACGTTGGGCTTGGGCCCACCATGTTAGGCGAAAATCCCAAGGAATAAGCCGAAAAATGTGATTGGACTTCTAACTTCTTAGATGATGCCAAATGTATTATGTAATATGTATGGGCCTTCCCCTTGGGAGTGTCCACAGTTATTAGTATTTCAACATTTGCGTAATTCCTTTTCAGTATTGAAGAGAAAAAAAAAAAAAATCATTTTCAGTATTGCACTGACTTGAGTGACTTTAGCTTATCTGTCTTGTCCTTGGTCCTGTCCTTGATCGATTAATAAAATATCATTTTCTCCATTATAATATGGACGTACGCACTTTTGCTTAAAACATGTACTTCAATAGGGCTGCATGGTTGTCAATCCATGTCGAAAAATCTAAATTTTGTAAAAGTAATTCTTTCTTTGGTAGACAAAAAAACATAAATATTATTAATATATTAATGCGTGTATATATATAAAGGGAGGCCTTTAGAGTGCATCAAAATATAAACTTATATACTGCACATATTGTATTATGATCTAGGAGATGTAAAATGAACTTATATACTTCTCAATAACCTATATAAGAGCTCTACTATGATTTTTTTTATTATTATTTTATAATTTGATTATTATTGTATTGGTGTTAGACTTAGTAATTGGTTTAATATGAAATAAAATAATATTACAAGTTAAAAGTGGAGACTTATTTATACATGATGTAGGAAATCGAATTATAATAGCAACAGAGAGCATCAAAAGAAGGTCAAAGAAAAGGTTGGAGTTGGACAGTAAAGTCTGTGATTTCGTGGAACATCAATTAGAAGATAAAATCTGAGAAACAATTTCAAAATTTTGTGATTTGCTCTAAGCTAAAATAATTATACAAACTAATCCAAATAAAGAGATAATAACCTTTGAAGAATTGTTTTTTTGGTCTTTGCCAAGGATATCCACTGTCGATCCCAGTGACTAATTCTCTCGCCCCATCTGTCAGCGCACTAAGCGGTAAGGGGCTGGCCAAGGAATTTTTTCCATTCGCAAGAGTTGGAATTCGAACCCCAACCACTTATTTAAGGGATGAAATGCTGAATCACTACACCAACCCATCTTGATTACCTTTAAAGAATTGTTAATAATATAATACTTACTTCATAAAGCAATACATTATTATGATGGTTTGTTGCTATTGTACCTAATTACGTATATTGTTTGATTGTAGCACCACACCCACGTTTTAGGATGATTAGTTTAAGCCTATTTGCTATTAATAGCAAAATATATTTCTTGATTTTTTAATTGATTTTGAAAATGAACATCTTTTAATTTTGCTGGGTATGATTTTCACTGGAGTTTGTGATCGTAATACTTGAAATACATATTTTCAAACGATTAATAACATAACCTCTGCAATACATAGGTTTGTAATAACAAATTGATCTCATTTGTTGGTAATAATAACAAATTGGTCACATACTCATGGCTTTATATACCCAAAACTAATTTCTTGAGAAAATTGAAGCAATTTTATGCAATACATCTCGTATTTCAAAATTTCAGACCTAGATTGACATATATAGCTGAAAATGTAGAAATCTATGTATATACCTATAAATAAACAATCTAATAATATAAACAGCAAGTCTTGTGTGAGACCAATTAACAAAAACTTGGGGTCACTTTTTAGAAATGTAGGGGTAACTTATGGTGAGAAGTGACCCTTTTTTCATTGAAAAGTGACCGCGTTTTACCAAAAGTTACAAAAAGACTATCTTATAAAAACTTTTGTATAATATAAAAGTACTTTCATCTTAAAAAAATATAAAATATTATTGACATCTAACCCGTGCATCACACGGGCTTTAAAACTAGTATGTAAGGTATACCATGCAAATAAACTAGTATGTCTAGACTGATCTAAATAAGATTATAAAATAATGAACACCAGTGAATTGAATTGTAGTAAGCATTACAGGACTAAAATATAATACTTGATAGAAATTTTATGTCACTCAACCAAACTGAACATTAACATTGTCGGATTGAATTGAACCGATTTTTACTAGATAAGTGAAAAAGAATACACCTTTAATGAAAGAATACTTTCACTCATTCCATGTAGTTATTTTTCCATTATACATGTGAATTTTTATTTATTTATTTATTTATTTTTATTTATTTATTTATTTTTTTTTTGTGTTTTGAGGAAGATGAAGTAAATATTTATCTTTCATTTTAAAATTTATTGTAGGAGAGTGGGTTAACCCATGTGTAGCACGGCTTAGCCAACTAGTTTGTAGAAATACAAATTACAACTTGTACGGTACAATTAATAATGTACCCTCATCGATAAGTATCACCACTCTGGACTCTTGTTTTGATCGTGTCAAATATTCAACAACAGTGCCAAACCACTGAGCTATCTTTGGCAATACCAATTACCAAATTGATCTATATATTGCCACATATAGATAATATACTATAGATAGATCTTCTTATTCCCACAAATAAGGTGATTCAAGCATTCAATTATGTAATGAGCTGAAATAGCTATAAAGGATTAAGGATTGAAGCAAGGTAAGTATTTCAAAACTTTGAGAAAAACGACTCAGAAAAACAGGATGAACAAATTGAGACATGCAATTTGTGCCAACTTCCTCTTGTCAATTCTTCTACTATCATTGTTGCAGAGACCTGCATCAGCTGTTTTGAAAGTATGTCAATACAAACTCATAATTTATCTACGCTCTACTATATCTAAATATTTGTATTAATCATTATCATTTGAATTAGTGGAAAACTAGCTTAACTCTGACAATGTATTAGTTTACATGTAATTACTATTATCGTCATCATCATCATTATTATATGTCAAACATTAATAAATTACCCAATTTATTCACGAATTGTATTAATTAATTCTCATTTATATTTGGTATTTGATCTCTTGCGGACATGCAGCAATATGTAGTGTATTTAGGATCACATGCACATCAAGGACGTCGTTTAGAGGTTGATCCCGAAATTGTGACAAGATCTCATCATGACCTTATCTCCTCTTCCTTACAAAGGTAGGAACATACTTGCTAGTGATAGATCAATATACAATTGATGATTTTCCAATTTCTCATTCTTAAGATTATACCTCCGTACAGGCGTATATAGTATTACAATCTCAACCTAGCTAGCAAAGTAGCTAACAGTTTCTCGTGTTTCTCTCATGAACATTTACCTACTTTGAACTTTTTATCATCTCTTTTGATTTATATATATACACAGCGATGCTCAGGTTGTAGATAGATTAGTTTACTCATACAACAAGATATTCGATGGATGCTCTGTACTTTTGCATGAAGAAGAGGCCAAAGAGCTTGCAAGTACGCTAAAGATCTCTTAATTTGTTTAATTAAGTCTAATACATTCATATAATTTATTAATAATATTAATGTACTTACCTATTAGACCTTATTGTTCATTTCCATTAATTACCTTGCTTTTTGCCTTGTTACAGAGCTTCCCAATGTGGTATCGGTGATGGAAACAAAACTGAAGAGTCTACAAACAACTCGGTCTTGGGAATATCTAGGACTTGAGCTCAATGATCAGTTAAATCCTAAAGGAATTATAGAAGAAGAAGTGTCGTCACTTTGGAAGAAAACGAAATTCGGAGAGGACATAATTATTGCAAACGTTGATTCTGGCAAGTCTTTAGTTGTCATCATACTTTAAGCAGTTTGACAAATTTATAACCACATTCACAACAAATATAGTAATTAATTTCTTTGCACCCAAAAAACAATTAAAGAAAAACTAATTTTTAAATGTTGTTGAAATATTGTATGTTTATATAGGTGTTTGGCCTGAATCAAGGAGCTTCACAGACGAAGGCTTAGGTCCCATTCCCAAAAAATTTAAGGGTAGATGTGAGAATGAAAATGATCCTGAATTTCGATGCAACAGGTAAGTAATACTCACTCATATTATTGTTCGAATCATTAGCATTCGATAGATATTATGATTTTTAAAAATTTATTGGTACAAATTAATTGATTTGTAGGAAGCTTATAGGAGCAAGATATTTTTACAAAGGATTTGCAAAGGCTCTTGAAGAGCAGATGAAGATGAAATTCACTTACAAATTATCTCCTCGAGATCCGAATGGGCATGGGACACATACACTGTCAACAGCAGGTGGAAATATAGTGGAGGGAGTCAGTTTCAAAGGATTTGGGAACGGAACAGCGAAAGGCGGAGCACCAAGAGCTCGTGTTGCATCTTATAAGGCTTGTTGGCCATCATTGGAGGGAGCTAGTATACAGTGCCATGATGCAGATGTTTTAGCCGCCTTTGAAGCAGCCATGGATGACGAAATTGATGTCATCTCCTTTTCAGCAGGGAATCCTGCCCATAACTATTCTCATGATCCTTTGTATATTGCCTCCTTTCATGCTATTAAGAATGGCATCCCCATTATTGCTGCCGCAGGAAATGATGGTCCAAAGCCCGGAATCATTATGAATATATCCCCTTGGCTTTTAACTGTAGGATCTTGTTCTATGGACAGGGAGTTTACAAGCTCTGTTATACTCGGCTCATTGGGAACAAACCGAACTATCATCAAGGGAAGAAGCGAAGCATCATCTAAGCGTAGGAGTTTAGCCATTGATATGACTTATCCGTTAATTAGTGGTGCTGATGCAAACAACAAGAGTGTTAAACCCTCTGATTCGTAAGTAGATGATTCACTGCATTGTCATTGAAATGAAATAATTGTTGATATATTGTTATTCGGTCTCTATGCAACGTAACGTAAACTCCCTTCACTATAACATGCAATATATAGAGGCATGTATATTATTGATGATGATGATGATGATGATGATGATGATGTACAGGCTGCATTGTAAACCAGAAAGCCTTGATCCAATTAAAGTGAAAGGGAAGATTTTGGTATGCCTCAAAGACGACGACGTTGAAAATAATATACAAGTACAGTCCTTCATGGGATCGGATGCCGGGGCTATTGGAGTGATTATAGTAGATAACCAGAAAAGGGTATTAGTGGATGTTTCTGTTTATAATACTCTCATTCCCACAACAAGTATCAATTATAAAGATGGTCTACTACTTTTTGATTACATGAAATCAACAAGGCAAGATCGATCAGATTCATCTTACATTATTCTTGCTCGTTCCTAATTAAATGGATTTAGTATGTGTGTACCTGCTGATACTTTGTCAATTTACATATATAGGTCCCCATTGGCATCTTTTACTACACCAACAACGAAATTGGGAGTAAAGCCTTCTCCGATAATGGCTACAACGTCATCTAGGGGTCCCAATCCAATAACACCTTCAATTCTAAAGCCTGATGTGTTAGCCCCTGGGATTGGTATCATCGCAGCTTATTCTGAAGACAAGAATGCAGTATTTGGACCCACACCATATTCAGCAGCTGATGGGACATCAATGGCGGCCCCTCATGTGTCAGCCATTGCTGCCCTTCTTAAGAAACTCTACCCTCACTAGACACCCTCCGCAATAAAATCCGCAATCATGACTACAGGTTAAATATTGCTTCTAAGTATTTTTCATTTATTTAGCAGCTTATTATTATTATTATTATTATTATTATTATTATTATTATTATTATTATTATTATTATTATTATTATTATTAGACAATACCGACAAGCCAATACGCGAAGTAAACATGAGTGAGGCTACACCATTTGCCTATGGTGCAGGCCTTGTAAAGCCCAACCTAGCCATGGATCCTGGCCTAGTTTATGACATGGATCACCATGATTACCTCAACTTTCTATGTGCACTTGGATATGACAAGTTGGTCATCAAGTCCTTCTTCAATCATTCTTCTAAATGTCCCAAATCAGTCAAGATTGCTGATTTCAATTATCCCTCCATCACTATTCCTGATTTCTCAGGAAAAGCAACTATTACTCGAAGGCTAAAAAATGTTGCAAAGCCAAGCACTTATACTGCACGAGTTGACGCACCTCCTGGAGTTTTAATCGTCGTTGAGCCTAAGACTCTTATATTCTCTAAGACGGGTCAAGAGCTTGAGTACAAGCTTTTCTTTACTTCTCATGCAAATCTACATCCTAAGGATTTGGGTTACTCTTTTGGGAATTTGTTTTGGTCTGATGGCAAGCACATTGTTAGAAGTCCTATTGTTGTACAAGGGAAAATTTCTTAGTTTACACTACATTCTTATCAAATAGGACTACTAATCTATATCTATACAAATACAATAAATAAAATAGTTTGTTGGTATTGCAAGACCTAAAAATACTATTACCAGGCCACTAATATAATTAGTTGACAATATAGCTCTCATTGGAAGGAGGAAAAAAAAGCAACATGAATTATTCTATTTTCATAATCCGGATTTGTATACACTTGCCTCTTATTTACGTATTGAGTATAGTAGTTAATTTTAATCATAATGATAGTCATATAAAATTATTGCCAAAAATACATAAAGTTGTTTTATTCATGCAACATATTTACATTTCCAAGGAACTGAGCAATTAATCACATAAGATATAGCTGGATAATCATTTCTTTTTCTGTTTTCTTTGGGGTGCAAACTCTGATTCAATATCATGTTCTATGGACAGATAATCGTTTCATGTAAAGAAAAGAGGTGGGCTTTACTTAGTCTCATAAGTTGACTTTCAATTAGTATTCGCATAACCCTTTTGAAATTCATTCCTAGCTTAATTTTGTAATTCTATTTCAAGAGCCACTACCCAAAAACTATAGACATCATATCAGACTTTTTTTTAGTGGCGAATAACTGTGACAGACTATATACTCCCTCCGTCTCAAATTGTTTGTCTTTCTTGACATTTGTGAATTATGGAAAACAAACTAGACAAATAATTTGAGTCGGAGAATGTAATATATATGTACTTTCCAAAAATGGATGTTTCACACAAACGATACCATTTCTAAATTTAGTAAACAATTTTAGTAGTAATATACTATTTTACCCTTGCTTTTAATTAATTGTGTGGATTTTACCAACCCCACCTACCCCTAACATGTGGGTATAAGAGGGTATAAGAGGAAAGCATATGTCAAAAAGCACTTGCATTGATTTTTCGTCCAAAATAAAATGGGAGCGTTTCTACGGAACGGAGGTAGTACATATGGTCGATCGATCTACCAGAGCTTGGCATTGAAATTAGAATCAAGGGCTTTATTACCCTATACATCAGAACCAAAATTTGTACTTTAATTTGTATAGCCCTGAAACCAAACTTGTCTTTTTTGTTTTTTGTGGTGAAAATATTTTAATTACATTTTTAAGTCTTTTGTAAACCCTAAGTCCCAAACCCACCCTTCCACTTTCTCTCTCTTCTCTCTCATTGTCATCTCAACCTAAGTCCCAAAACCCACCCTTCCACTTTCTCTCTTTTCTCTCTCATCGTCATCTCAACCTAAGTCCCAAAACTCACCCTTCATTTTCGGGTACCTGCATATGAACAGCCCCATAGGTATGTAATTGTACATGGACATCCAGATGAGCACTTTTTAAATAAAATTTTCGTATTTTGATATTTGTCTTTGCTGTGCAAAGGAAAGAAACAAAATGAAAACAAATAGGCATCGAGGAGCTTAAAAGGGGGAAAGCATAGCCATACATGTATTATGCTTAATTAGTTCTTCAACTTTCAATTATAGCTGTTATTTCTAATACATTCATTGAGATTTAGACTCATCTAGCACTAGCAGGACATACTCATTGATGGGTAGATGCTATATGATTCCACATCCCATCGATTTTCCTGGTTACGTTGGATAAGTTTCCAGATTGAACAAGTTTTATATTCTCATTTGGCGATTCACCATCTCCTCTGAAGGTCTTTTTTAACAATGTTTCGGCAATCAAGAACAAGCCTTGCTGCACCAATGCACCTATTATTGCCTGAGTTGGTGGTACGGGGGAGCAAACCAGAATAAAAACGAATATAAACCATAATTTGCTACCTGCCATGTTTTCTTTCTGTTCTGTCGATGGTAGTGAAACTCTCATCTCAACTAGTAGATTATATACCATGCCAAAAGTAAGGTATGAAATGAAACGTTCCCGTACATTTATGTAAATAAATAAATGTTTATAAATTCACTTCAAGCATAGGCAATTTTTCCAAGGCAAAAAGGAATTACTCTGTTTTGTAGAGAGAAATTCGACGAATAAACATTACATTACATACCTGATAGGCATTAGCACGAACACCGCCTGTGAACCATAAAAAAAAATTGAATTAATCCAATGAAACGGGAAGCTATGTCTAAGAGAGAAAGCTGTCAAGTTATGCAAATCCCAAGTTAAAATGCAACGTCCAGACTTCAAAAAATATGACTGAGCAAGTAACATTTATCAACAATACAGAATCAAGAGGGAAAAAAGAAGCCTTACAGAAGCTCCTGAGCTGGAAGCTTGCTTTGAATACCTCTCTTCATACAAAAAATGAAAGGGATGCCCTTTTCTGGAAACAGCAAACAGTTTTATTTTATTTTTTGCCAAGAATTATGTGATGATTGTAGAAACAATATAAACGACTAAGTGGACAACTACAACTTCAAAATGATTAAGCTCTCACCGGGCAAAAATGGTACAGATACCTCTCGTCCACCAACTCTCAATACGTTCTCCTTCAAATCAATTATTCACTGCAAAATAAGGTCTCGTCAACTTTTCTGTTAAGCTTAAAGGGAATACGGAATCATGAAGGACATAGCAATTAAGATATATTACCTGATGTTTGCGAAGCATATCAAGACCAAATAGGAACTCCATGTTGGGAGAGTTAAGGACTGTAAAGGAACATTGGTAAAGTACATTCCCAATGAGGCAGGAGATTTTTGAAGTTCTTACAATAGGACTTCCAAACAGAGTTTAGAAATAAGAAAATGAGGCAGGAGATTTTTGAAGTTCTTACATCAAAAGACTCCTAAAACACCAGGAGATTTTTGTAAAACAAAATCTACCCTATACTCCTATATAACAACTTTAGTAACCTATTTTCTGTAAACTATATAACCTGTATAAGTGCTATACAAACAAATTTACTTCCTGATAAAAACAGGGGCAAGACCAACATGCTCACACCACCTCTTATTCTTGCTTGTATCTCTGATCTTCTCAATATTGCTCAATTGAACCCGCAGTTCAAACTTGATTCTTGCTATCACCTTGTGAAAATCTGCTGTTTCCTGTTTAAAAATCACATGGTTACGCGTGATCCAGACATGGTATATGCAAGCTGTCACCGCAGCCTTACACATTGATCTATAAGCTGACGAACCTTGTATGTGTTTGAGTCCCCATGCTACAAGCTCAGACCAGCTGCCTGTGGGAGTCTGAAACTGCATGAAAACACCAATCTGTTTCCAGATTTCTCTAGCAAAGGAGCACTGTAAAAAAAGGTGTTCATGGCTCACAAAGCACATTTGCTATCCACATTTGCTCCTCTAGCAATAAGTCTATCCCTTGTAAGGAGCTTCTTTTGCATCATGACCCAGGCTGTGAAAGAATGCTTTGGGAAACAGTTTCTCCCCAAAACAAACTTGTACCAAGGCTGAATTGGATCACCTGGGTAGAGTGTTGTATAAGCTGCTTTGGAAGAGAAAGCAGGAGGGACAGAAATCCATAGCAGCTCCCCATTCTGAACAAGAACACACTTCAGTGCCTCATCTCTAAGATTAATTCTACAACAATATATAGAGATACTTTATACAAAAGGCTCATTTCGATGGTTTACCCTAATAATAATGCAAATTTATCACAACCCACTTCCTTCATTTATTCTATACAAATGATCAACTCTCTTCTCTCTCTCTAGGTATACATATGTATAAATGTTGTTAATCGCTGTTCCCTCTGTGAGACAGCATGCGAGACTAATGCTCATCTCTTTTTTGAATGTCCTTTGGCAAGAGATGTGTGGCAGGGCATCCAGCAATGGTTGGGAATCACTAGAAGAGCATTAAGCCTTAAGCATGAGATAAGATGGTTCAGAAATCACGTTAGAGGCAAAGCCTGGGCTAGCAGGTTGAAGAGATGTGTCCTCACTGCCACTGTTTATGAAGTTTGGAAAGAACGAAATCAAAGAATCTTTGCTGGGAGAAAGAGCAATATCTCTCAACTCATCTGGCAGATCAAGTACTACACTAGTGCTAGGATGATGTCCATCAAAACTATTGAGGAAAGCGCCATGTTGGATGCTCTCCTCAACTAGTCCTCTCTGTCTTCCCTCCCCTTCTCTGTATTTTTCTAGGCTTTTTCTGGTTTTTAAAGGGATGATTCCCCACATTGGGGCCCTGAGTCTGTACTAGAAATTAGAAAATTATAATCAATATTCACTCACATATATAACATTTTATTAGTCAAAAGCATAATTTGTGGTTGTGGGCATACTATTATCAATATCAATCTTCTCTATATATATAAAGCTGGTATATTTCGTGAGTTTTGAGCCGCGCCACATCATTAAATATATTATTAGAATAATTTTTAAAAAAATATAATTGAGAGTTTGACTTGTAATAAAATAACTAGAGTTTTATAAGTGTTATAACTTAATCTTTATCGAACCTTCGAAAGCAAATGTAATCTTCTACACATCTTCAAAAAAAAAAAATATTTATACCATCGTATTCGCATCGGAAAATACTTCAAAATGAGATGCATTTACAATATGTTTAATATCAACGTATAAGATCATATATCCAATTTTAATTAGCGTAAATATATATATGTATATTAAAATATATAATAGTGGAGAATAAAATAACAAGGAAAATAATAAAAATATATTTAGCTTAACTCGTGCATCACACGGGCATCATTACTAGTACAAATACAAATACAAATATCAATACTTTAGAATTTAGATTCCACTTCAAGATTTATCCCCTGTTATTCATTCCTAGAAACAAGGAGTCGGCAAAGTATTTTCTTTTCTTTTCTTGTCTTAGTAAACACAAGCAAAGTATCTTCCCATCCTTTCTGTTTACTTCATTACCTTACCAATTACCATTCATTCTCTATAAGCTGTTAGCCTAAATCCTAATACAAACATAAACGCAACTACTTAACCCTGGCCTATGAATTTAATTATCAATTGTTTAGGGCGTGCTTGGATTGTGGAGGTTACAAGTAATTGTGAATTGTGCAACTTGGTCGAGGGGAGGGAAAATGAAAAATAATAATAAATATAATACCTATCACCTCCCCTACAAGGCTATGACTATAGTCTATACCTTCCTGCATTTTACCTTGTAATTTAATTTAATCTATTATCGTCAGCCGAATCCAAATACATTTATGAGTTTGAATTGATTGCCATATACTTGGAAGGGCTTTGCAAAGGCAACAACCATGTGGTCTGTGGATGTGGAATCCCAAATCCCATGCCATGTTGCCATCCCTACCAATTCCGATCCTTTTTTCTTTTCTTTCACAAACCAAACGAAAACGACTACTCAACCAACTGTTGGAATATTTGCTTCAAAGAAAAGATGTTGGACAATATTATTGTCCCACATTTGTAACTTACAAGAGGTAAGTTGTTTAGTTACCCATAATGGATGACTCCTTAATTCCCCACATTGATGAAGTTTGATTGGAGAAGATTAATTGCTTTCCGTTACACAAATCAATAAGTGCTTTCCGTTACAAATATTGATTCCCTTAATATTCTCTATTGATGACCTCCAAATTTATTCTCTATTGATGACCTCCAAATTTATTCTCCATTTTAATGTCTTTGCCTTGATGATGTTCCTCTACTTTCCTCTATATATATTGGAGACATTCCATTTCACAAAGGATACAGATACAGACACAGACACACAAAATACCCTCTCTCTGATTCGTTTGGCAGTAGTTCAGTTTGCTCTCAAAACCATTGCACCGTAGTACACCGGAGCTTTGGTTCGTGTATCCCTGGAGGTCGGTTGCCGGAAATTCCCTAGTGTACATTTGGGGGCAAATTCAACTTTAGGGCAGTGATTTATCACGCCACGACTTTCGTTCGAGATAAGTTTGTTCTATCATTAGCCTTGTTTCTAACATTCTAAAGTCGAATTATTTACTTAATTTTTATGGCTGGTGATGGAATTATGTTTGCTATTGGTGTTCCTATAATGGCTAATTATTCGGTTCTTATGTCGTTAAGTTAGATCTATTTGTTGGATTCTCTACTTTCGTTGACAATAGTTTTTATAAGTTGGGATATTGGCATATAATGGTTTCCCACGTGCTTAAATCATGATTTTATATATGTTTATGTGAATAATAGTATATATATATATATATATATATATATATATATATATAGATAGATATGTCTACTGTGAATAGTAGTATGTATATATATATATGTATCCCCTTTTGTTTATGCATCAAATTGATAATATAAAGGGTATGACATAGTAGATTGTTTCTCTAAATACTCGTGTCGTACTTGTGCTCCATATTTCTTATATTGGGAATAGTTTGTGGCCTTTACCTGGAAAAAGAATTATGCACATTTCGTTCAGGAGGGCTACGGTCTTAATATCATAGTGAAGCATTAGAGTTTTTAGCTTGTCCTACGATAGGTGATTTGTAATATTGACTACTTGGAGGAGTTACTATTTTTCAATCTATTGTTTGCCCAATGCGGTTCATGTTGTAATGTACTAATGTCTTATAAGGATAAGTGTTATTGGACTTTGATGGAACTTTGGTGCGGTTGATAAAATTGGTGAGAATTAAACCGAGACCTTACATATTGTTTGGAAAATGTATGACTTAATTGTGTTTCTAAGATGAGTTTTAGTCCTGATTTAATGAGATTACATGAAGTATTTTTTGAACTTTATGGTTCTTAATCTATTTGGCTACTGTGTTATATCCTTAGCACTCCGCAATATTGATATGCATTTTTTTTTTCTAATGACACCTAAAGGTTATGGGATGATTTGTAACCGATTTCTAATTAATTGTGGGTAATTTTTATCCCATAATGTGTCACAAATAAACCCATTAAAATTACTTTAATGGGTAGTGGGAGGTTACATTTTACCATCTTAAGTGCTTTTTATCATATTCTTTTGTGAAAATTATTTCTGGACATCCTTATGAGTTTATGCGTTTTACACTGCCTCTCCCTCCGTTGAGTAGTTTAGTGGTATAATTGGTTGGTATATGTTAGCACTAAACTTATTGATTTCTAAAATAGCTCTTTTGCTTGAGTTTCTTCTTTGGACTCTGTGTTTGGCTTTGGCCGTTCCAAAAAGGCAAATTGATCTTTTTGTTACTTCATAGATGCAGCACGTAAATTCTGGCACTATTATTGAAAGTAGGAAATTTGCCTTAGCCTACTTTGGCTCGACCGTACTTTGTCACGGACACATCAAGACTATTGTGATTAAATGTTGTTCCTTTAATCTAAAAACCGTTATAGGTTTTTTGTGTGTTGGTCAAATATTTTAATATTTGGGAACATTGTGTGAATAGTTGGATGGTATTTGTAGTTCACAACATGCTACAAATTCACATTTTTGGTTCTTTAGTATTACCAATTTGTATTAGTATATTGATTTTCATTATCTTGTATTTCTACCAAAAACAATGATATTAAATTGATGAGAAAGAATATATATATATATATATATATATATATATATATATATATATATATATATTTTTTTTTTTTTTTTTGGTATGTATATTGAGAACATGTGGGGGAAGTTGTATAACTATATTTATACTTATTGTGGTGTTCTCAATATAAATTGATTGAACCGGATTCTTTGAGAATGTGGGGGTAACTAATTAAATTTAGTTTACCGAAATCTTTGTGGGTCTTGTGTGAGACCTAAGATATTTGAATGTCTATGTAGATTTCTTTTATACTCGTAAAATGTTAAGTATAATTATAGAGATATCTTGAGCATAAAAATGATGATTTGAGTGAAATAATTTATTATTTCTTGTATAGCTTATATGCAATGTGGAAACTATAAGCTAATTATTGGCACTTGTGGTAGTATATGCTCAAGTTATTCAAAATATTATAATTGAATTTTAAATCATGTGGGGAATTATTGGAAAAAAATATTCTAATGATTTAAAATTCATTTTTATTAGTAAACTCTTTCTTACTGATATTAATTGTTTCCAAACTATTGCCGTTGCATATATTGATACTAGCTAGTGGTGGTTTTATGACAATTTAATATTGGTTTAATGTGGGAGAAGTGGTCTAAAGCCCTACTGTTACTAGTATTTGAAAGTAACTGTACGTTATTTTCTTTATTGCAAAAGGAGCCAATATTATATACATTCATTAGCTACTTTATTTTACTGATTGCTGGAGATTGATTCCAATAAGTAACGCTTCTCTTTTACTGGGATTTGGAACGGTAAAATGATATCTCAACAGCTAGCAATTAATTCATGGTGTATATATATAGTGGGCTAGCTGAGATGGAAAAAGGTATCAGTAACATATATCTGCTTTGAAGTATTTCGAACACTAAACAATGGTATGATAAGTTTCATTGCACTTTGATTTAGATGGTTTCAAGGTTGATGATCATAATACTTGTGTTTATTATAAATATGATGAGCATGAAGGTGCCACAAATTGTCCGGTTGTGGATGACATGTTTGATTTTAGTATAAGTATTGATGTGATAACACAATATGAACTTTCTTGAAATCATGCTATGTTTGAAAGATAAGGGTAAAGATTTTGTAATTTATTCTTGACATTAAAATCACTAGAACTTCTGAGAGTTTGAGTTTGAATCAGTCTCATAAAGTTGAGAATTTATAATAATAATAATAAAAATTTTAGCCAATTTTGATTCTACTCTCGTTTATGATTCTAACATTCAGTTAGAAAAGAATAGAAGTAATAGTGTATTATAAGGAGAATATGTTATGAGTGTTGGAAGTGTTGATGAATTATAACATACCAAATATAGCATATAACGTATGCAGGTTGAGTAGATATACTCATAGGCCCAATTGTGAGTATTAGAATACTTTGATTATTCTATTGAAGTATTTATTTGTAAGGTACTATTAATTTGGGTTTAATTTGCACTACAAGAATTTTCCTTGTGTTTGAAGGAATTTGCCATGCCAGCTAAATCTGCAAGAATGATGAAATACTCTTACTAGGGTTGCTATATTTTGGAAAGCTTCCACACATTTTTGTGTCGCAATGTTTCATAATGGAATCTAAGTTTTATTCAAGAATGTGGCAGGTTACAAAGCCGAATAACTAAGAAGTTTGCCTGCAGATATTCCATTGTGGGGGAGACCGGCTCCGCTAGTATCCATGTGTTGTGATTGTCCATTGTGTTTGTTAAGTGGCTAATAGAGTAACCCACAACTATTCTTTCAACGGAAAGAGAAGGCATGTACGCCTTAGACATGGATTTGTGAAAAATCTGATCAGATATAATGTGATATCACTCGAGTGTGTTAAGTTGGAGAGGAACTTGCAAATCCTCTTCCAAAGGCCTTTGTGGAAAGATAGTGCTTGAGTCAGCACTAGGAATGGGGCTTCAGCCCAGTGGGAGTGAATTGTGATGGATACCCAACCTGGAATATATCCAGGTTCAATGAGGTCAAACGAAATCACAAAACAACTCCAGTCATGTACTACAAACCCCATTCCTCTATTAATAAAGTGATGTAGTACTTTTCTATATACTGTCATGTGTGTGAGGTTGAGCATTTTAGCTCTTAATGAGTTCATAGCCTTGTAAGGTGGTGTGAGACAGTACACACTTGATGAACTCACCTATGTGAATGTGGGGGAATTGCCCGCCCCCTATGAGAGCATTTGGGCTAATGACTCTCTAGAGCGTTCACAGAAATATCCAGGCACGTAAAGGGCTAATGTATATATGTTTTTCGCGAGAATAAATCTGATTTTGAGGTTAAACTAGTGCGCAGTTTGTACTGAACAAATACCGTGAAAGGTTCAAGGAATTTTTTCCACCTAAATGGTTGTTGGGCAAACTTGTAAGCACAAGGTACTAATTCAAGTCCACAAGACATTAGTATCGTAATGTGCGACCTCCTACTGCCATTCGAATCTTGTTCCTTTCTATCTTTTCTTTGAATCATGTGGGGGATTGTTGGAATATTTGCTTCAAAGAAAAGATGTTGGACAATATTATTGTCCCACATTTGTAACTTACAAGAGGTAAGTTGTTTAGTTACCCATAATGGATGACTCCTTAATTCCCCACATTGATGAAGTTTGATTGAAGAAGATTAATTGCTTTCCGTTACACAAATCAATAAGTGCTTTCCGTTACAAATATTGATTCCCTTAATATTCTCTATTGATGACCTCCAAATTTATTCTCTATTGATGACCTCCAAATTTATTCTCCATTTTAATGTCTTTGCCTTGATGATGTTCCTCTACTTTCCTCTATATATATTGGAGACATTCCATTTCACAAAGGATACAGATACAGTCACAGACACACAAAATACCCTCTCTCTGATTCGTTTGGCAGTAGTTCAGTTTGCTCTCAAAACCATTGCACCGTAGTACACCGGAGCTTTGGTTGTCGTGTATCCCTGGAGGTCGGTTGCCGGAAATTCCCTAGTGTACATGTGGGGGCAAATTCGACTTTAGGGCAGTGATTTATCACGCCACGACTTTCGTTCGAGATAAGTTTGTTCTATCATTAGCCTTGTTTCTAACACCAACTATGCAACAATCAAGCAATCAACAACGACCAATTTGCTGATTGCTACTAAACTCATACCATTAATAACATAATAAGAGTACGTGTCCATACACACAAGCTAAGCACAACTAAATTTACTACTCTGTTAGTAACCAATGCTTCTGCTAGGTTGGTTTAGGTGAGCCAGGATCCTCTGCAGTACCAATTTTGGTGCTGTCCCTTTCTTCTCTTTTTTTGTTTCCTCCCAACTTCCAAATTTCTCAACTCTCCCTATTTGCACTGTAAAATAGGGATGAATCTCTGTAGAACTGCAGAAAATCTAAACCCAATTTAAGTTGGGTTGGGCGTCACTCACAACTCACAACTCACAAATTAGAAGTATTCCATTGTGCCGTATTGTATTTGTATCTAGTGGAGAATCCAAATTGAAATCTAAGAAATGCATGTCGAGAGACATCATTATTTTGTCACTGATTAAATATTTAATTACATGAAGAGCTAGAGAATCTTTGGGATTCTATGAGCCCTTTCCATCATATTATAAGCTACAAAAATTTTGATTGGAAGGAAAAAGCGGCCACGTAATACAACTTGACAAAAAAAAGTACTCTTATCTTTGAGTGGTGACATAGTACGTAGAGTATCTGATTTACTACTCCATATCTCCAAGCAACCTCAACTCACAAGCAACCGATTATTATCCCCCTTCAAGGCTTCAACTAAACTATGGTAGGGAGCAATGAGCATGATTGGTTGTCCATAACATTAATATTAACAGTAACCTTTATTTCTATTTAAAAGGAAGTGTTGTTTAACGATTTTCCAAATTAATAAGTAAGAATGAAAGGTTACCCTACCCTACCCAATCAATCCATTCTATCTTGATATCAGGGAACCCTATCTAAAGATGGCTTCGTGTCGTGCTTGGGCCGTGCTCGTGCCGTGCCTTCGAGCTTTGTAACAGTGTCGTGCCGTGTCGTGATTATAGTTGTCGTGCTTCGTGCCGTGTCGTGTCGTGCCTGCTCTTCCAAAAGGTAGGCCCAGGTCGTGCCCGTGCTCGTGTTTGTGTCGTGCCGTGCCCGTGTCGTGCGTGCCGTGCCTATGCTTTTTTTAAATAATATTAAAATTTTCGCCGTGCCGTGTCGTGTCAGACCGTGCCCTATCGTGCTTTCTTTTCAAAATCCTTGTACGGGCCCAGCCCAGGCCCAGTCATTCGTGCTTGGGCCCGTGTTTTCTCCGTGCTCGTGTCGTGCCATGCTAAAAGCGTGCTCGGTCGTGCCGTGCCTCGTGCCTCGTGCTAATCGTGCCCAGTGTCATCTCTAACCCTATCTAAAGGGAAGGATTTGGAGTAATTTCCTTCAAATCTTCGTCTTTGTATAATATCTTGTGCAGCATGTGTTGTGTAGACTTAGTTCACCGTGGACCAAGTAATTTTGAGGGCTGGTTCCATGTAAAGTAAGGGGTGGCTCCAGGTAAAATAAGGGGGTGGCTCCAGGTGAAGTAGGGATGGTGCCAAGTATAAATTTTAGGGGTGGCTCCACTTTTAGAGGGGGGTGGCTCCAAGTGAAGTAGGGGTAATTTCAAGTATTGATCCACCATGGACTAAGTCCACACAAGTTTTTGTATATCTTGTGTGGATTTAGTTCACGGTGCACCAAAAATCAAATCTTTTTCAAAAATACCTCCCACATCCCTAAAAAATTTGGACTATATCTTGATTCAACTTTTAATTCACTGTGTACTAAGTCCACACAAAATAAACTGACGTTTTTGAATTAGAGGAGGTGGATTATGGCTTTTAGATAAAAAAAAAAGAGTGATTTTTTAAAACTGGATAGATAGAGAGAAGAAAACAGTACAGAAGAGAAAGAAAACAATAAAGAATCCAAACGAACACCTGATATGTATTTTGTTGCTGGCTTGGGCTGGCTATCCATGACCATGATCCATAGCCATACTCATAGGCGAAAATCCCAAGGAAAAAGCCGAGTGACTTTAGCTTATCTGTCCTGTCCTTGGTCCTGTCCTTGTCTAATCAATTAATTAAGACACTAAGCTGGGTGGTTTAGACAAGCGGCATACGATTTATAGTTAACCCATCTAACAATAACATACGATAATTCTTCCATCTTGTAAACCTACTGGTACTTATTAGTCACTGACAAAATGGGGGGGGGGGGGGGGGATATAAGATAAAAGTTTCGAGTTTAACTTTCCTATGATAAATAGGCATAGTTGTGAGATCACAAGGTTTCATATTCTCGGTTAAAGCCTCTCCCAAGTTCTTTTTTACCAGTTTCCAGTATTCTAGGTTAAAGTTCCTTTCAGGTTCTTTATATACCTATGTATAATTTTTAAATCCAAAAATGTATTTAAATATAAAAAAATAGAAATATATGGATCGTCCGTGCGTAGTACGGGTAAAGTCATAGTATGTAGTATTGTTTGCTTTGTAATCTTAACATTGTGCTATTGATCGATTAATAAAATATCATTTTCCCCACTATAATATGGACGTACGCACTTTTGCTTAAAACATGTACTTCAATAAGGTTGCATGGTTGTCAATCCATGTCGAAAAATCTAAATTTTGTAAAAGTAATTCTTTCTTTGGTAGACAAAAAAACATAAATATTATTAATATATTAATGCGTGTATATGTATAAAGGGAGGCCTTTAGAGTGCATCAAAATATGAACTTATATACTGCACATATTGTGTTATGATCTAGGAGATGTAAACTGAACTTATATACTTCTCAATAACCTATATAAGAGCTCTACTATGATTTTTTTTTTTTTAATTTTATAATTTGATTATTATTGTATTGGTGTTAGACTTAGTAATTGGTTTAATATGAAATAAAATAATATTACAAGTTAAAAGTGGAGACTTATTTATACATGATGTAGGAAATCGAATTATAATAGCAACATAGAGCATCAAAAGAAGGTCAAAGAAAAGGTTGGAGTTGGACAGTAAAGTCTGTGATTTCGTGGAACATCAATTAGAAGATAAAATCTGAGAAACAATTTCAAAATTTTGTGATTTGCTCTAAGCTAAAATAATTATACAAACTAAACCAAATAAAGTGATAATAACCTTTGAAGAATTGTTTTTTGGTCTTTGCCAAGGATATTCACCGTCGATCCCAGTGACTAATTCTCTCGCCCCACCTGTCAGCGCACTAAGCGGTAAGGGGCTGGCCAAGGAATTTTTTCCATTCGCAAGAGTTGGAATTCGAACCCCCAACCACTTATTTAAGGGATGAAGTGCTGAATCACTACACCAACCCATCTTAATTACCTTTAAAGAATTGTTAATAATATAATACTTACTTCATAAAGCAATACATTATTATGATGGTTTGTTGCTATTGTACCTAATTACGTATATTGTTTGATTGTAGCACCACACCAACGTTTTAGGATGATTAGTTTAAGCCTATTTGCTATTAATAGCAAAATATATTTCTTGATTTTTTAATTGATTTTGAAAATGAACATCTTTTAATTTTGCTGGGTATGATTTTCACTGGAGTTTGTGATCGTAATACTTGAAATACATATTTTCAAACGATTAATAACATAACCTCTGCAATACATAGGTTTGTAATAACAAATTGATCTCATTTGTTGGTAATAATAACAAATTGGTCACATACTCATGGCTTTATATACCCAAAACTAATTTCTTGAGAAAATTGAAGCAATTTTATGCAATATATCTCGTATTTCAAAATTTCAGACCTAGATTGACATATATAGCTGAAAATGTAGAAATCTATGTATATACCTATAAATAAACAATCTAATAATATAAACAGCAAGTCTTGTGTGAGACCAATAAACAAAAAATTGGGGTCACTTTTTAGAAATGTAGGGGTAACTTATGGTGAGAAGTGACCCTTTTTTCATTGAAAAGTGACCGCGTTTTACCAAAAGTTACAAAAAGACTATCTTATAAAAGTTTTTGTATAATATAAAAGTACTTTCATCTTAAACAAATATAAAATATTATTGACATCTAACCCGTGCATCACACGGGCTTTAAAACTAGTATGTAAGGTATACCATGCAAATAAACTAGTATGTCTAGACTGATCTAAATAAGATTATAAAATAATGAACACCAGTGAATTGAATTGTAGTAAGCATTACAGGACTAAAATATAATACTTGATAGAAATTTTATGTCACTCAACCAAACTGAACATTAACATTGTCGGATTGAATTGAACCGATTTTTACTAGATAAGTGAAAAAGAATACACCTTTAATGAAATAATACTTTCACTCATTCCATGTAGGTATTTTTCCATTATACATGTGAATTTTTATTTATTTATTTAAATTTTTTTTTTTTTTTTTTTTTTTTTTGTGTTTTGAGGAAGATGAAGTAAATATTTATCTTTCATTTTAAAATTTATTGTAGGAGAGTGGGTTAACCCATGTGTAGCACGGCTTAGCCAACTAGTTTGTAGAAATACAAATTACAACTTGTACGGTACAATTAATAATGTACCCTCATCGATAAGTATCACCACTCTGGACTCTTGTTTTGATCGTGTCAAATATTCAACAACAGTGCCAAACCACTGAGCTATCTTTGGCAATACCAATTACCAAATTGATCTATATATTGCCACATATAGATAATATACTATAGATAGATCTTCTTATTCCCACAAATAAGGTGATTCAAGCATTCAATTATGTAATGAGCTGAAATAGCTATAAAGGATTAAGGATTGAAGCAAGGTAAGTATTTCAAAACTTTGAGAAAAACGACTCAGAAAAACAGGATGAACAAATTGAGACATGCAATTTGTGCCAACTTCCTCTTGTCAATTCTTCTACTATCATTGTTGCAGAGACCTGCATCAGCTGTTTTGAAAGTATGTCAATACAAACTCATAATTTATCTACGCTCTACTATATCTAAATATTTGTATTAATCATTATCATTTGAATTAGTGGAAAACTAGCTTAACTCTGACAATGTATTAGTTTACATGTAATTACTATTATCGTCATCATCATCATTATTATATGTCAAACATTAATAAATTACCCAATTTATTCACGAATTGTATTAATTAATTCTCATTTATATTTGGTATTTGATCTCTTGCGGACATGCAGCAATATGTAGTGTATTTAGGATCACATGCACATCAAGGACGTCGTTTAGAGGTTGATCCCGAAATTGTGACAAGATCTCATCATGACCTTATCTCCTCTTCCTTACAAAGGTAGGAACATACTTGCTAGTGATAGATCAATATACAATTGATGATTTTCCAGTTTCTCATTCTTAAGATTATACCTCCGTACAGGCGTATATAGTATTACAATCTCAACCTAGCTAGCAAAGTAGCTAACAGTTTCTCGTGTTTCTCTCATGAACATTTACCTACTTTGAACTTTTTATCATCTCTTTTGATTTATATATATACACAGCGATGCTCAGGTTGTAGATAGATTAGTTTACTCATACAACAAGATATTCGATGGATGCTCTGTACTTTTGCATGAAGAAGAGGCCAAAGAGCTTGCAAGTACGCTAAAGATCTCTTAATTTGTTTAATTAAGTTTAGTACATTCATATAATTTATTAATAATATTAATGTACTTATCTATTAGACCTTATTGTTCATTTCCATTAATTACCTTGCTTTTTGCCTTGTTACAGAGCTTCCCAATGTGGTATCGGTGATGGAAACAAAACTGAAGAGTCTACAAACAACTCGGTCTTGGGAATATCTAGGACTTGAGCTCAATGATCAGTTAAATCCTAAAGGAATTATAGAAGAAGAAGTGTCGTCACTTTGGAAGAAAACGAAATTCGGAGAGGACATAATTATTGCAAACGTTGATTCTGGCAAGTCTTTAGTTGTCATCATACTTTAAGCAGTTTGACAAATTTATAACCACATTCACAACAAATATAGTAATTAATTTCTTTGCACCCAAAAAACAATTAAAGAAAAACTAATTTTTAAATGTTGTTGAAATATTGTATGTTTATACAGGTGTTTGGCCTGAATCAAGGAGCTTCACAGACGAAGGCTTAGGTCCCATTCCCAAAAAATTTAAGGGTAGATGTGAGAATGAAAATGATCCTGAATTTCGATGCAACAGGTAAGTAATACTCACTCATATTATTGTTCGAATCATTAGCATTCGATAGATATTATGATTTTTAAAATTTTATTGGTACAAATTAATTGATTTGTAGGAAGCTTATAGGAGCAAGATATTTTTACAAAGGATTTGCAAAGGCTCTTGAAGAGCAGATGAAGATGAAATTCACTTACAAATTATCTCCTCGAGATCCGAATGGGCATGGGACACATACATTGTCAATAGCAGGTGGAAATATAGTGGAGGGAGTCAGTTTCAAAGGATTTGGGAACGGAACAGCGAAAGGCGGAGCACCAAGAGCTCGTGTTGCATCTTATAAGGCTTGTTGGCCATCATTGGAGGGAGCTAGTATACAGTGCCATGATGCAGATGTTTTAGCCGCCTTTGAAGCAGCCATGGATGACGAAATTGATGTCATCTCCTTTTCAGCAGGGAATCCTGCCCAAAACTATTCTCATGATCCTTTGTATATTGCCTCCTTTCATGCTATTAAGAATGGCATCCCCATTATTGCTGCCGCAGGAAATGATAGTCCAAAGCCCGGAATCATTAGGAATATATCCCCTTGGCTTTTAACTGTAGGATCTTGTTCTATGGACAGGGAGTTTACAAGCTCTGTTATACTCGGCTCATTGGGAACAAACCGAACTATCATCAAGGGAAGAAGCGAAGCATCATCTAAGCGTAGGAGTTTAGCCGTTGATATGACTTATCCGTTAATTAGTGGTGCTGATGCAAACAACAAGAGTGTTAAACCCTCTGATTCGTAAGTAGATGATTCACTGCATTGTCATTGAAATGAAATAATTGTTGATATATTGTTATTCGGTCTCTATGCAACGTAACGTAAACTCCCTTCACTATAACATGCAATATATAGAGGCATGTATATTATTTGATGATGATGATGATGATGATGATGATGTACAGGCTGCATAACCAGAAAGCCTTGATCCAATTAAAGTGAAAGGGAAGATTTTGGTATGCCTCAAAGACGACGATGTTGAAAATAATATACAAGTACAATCCTTCATGGGATCGGATGCCGGGGCTATTGGAGTGATTATAGTAGATAACCAGAAAAGGGTATTAGTGGATGTTTCTGTTTATAATACTCTCATTCCCACAACAAGTATCAATTATAAAGATGGTCTACTACTTTTTGATTACATGAAATCAACAAGGCAAGATCGATCAGATTCATCTTACATTATTCTTGCTCGTTCCTAATTAAATGGATTTAGTATGTGTGTACCTGCTGATACTTTGTCAATTTACATATATAGGTCCCCATTGGCATCTTTTACTACACCAACAACGAAATTGGGAGTAAAGCCTTCTCCGATATGGCTACAACGTCATCTAGGGGTCCCAATCCAATAACACCTTCAATTCTAAAGCCTGATGTGTTAGCCCCTAGGATTGGTATCATCGCAGCTTATTCTGAAGACAAGAATGCAGTATTTGGACCCACACCATATTCAGCAGCTGATGGGACATCAATGGCGGCCCCTCATGTGTCAGTCATTGCTGCCCTTCTTAAGAAACTCTACCCTCACTGGACACCCTCTGCAATAAAATCCGCAATCATGACTACAGGTTAAATATTGCTTCTAAGTATTTTTCATTTATTTAGCAGCTTATTATTATTATTATTATTATTATTATTATTATTATTA
This sequence comes from Tetragonia tetragonoides, assembly GCA_038025085.1. Taxonomy (NCBI): domain Eukaryota; kingdom Viridiplantae; phylum Streptophyta; class Magnoliopsida; order Caryophyllales; family Aizoaceae; genus Tetragonia; species Tetragonia tetragonoides. The sequence continues at coordinate 305,609 of CM076153.1, forward strand.
TTATTATTATTATTATTATTATTATTATTATTATTATTATTATTATTATTATTGTTATTATTATTATTATTATTATTATTATTATTATTATTATTATTATTATTATTATTATTATTATTATTATTATTATTAATTATGCATATCCATTTATACCCATGCAGCAAACAACTTAGACAATACCGACAAGCCAATACGCGAAGTAAACATGAGTGAGGCTACACCATTTGCCTATGGTGCAGGCCTTGTAACGCCCAACCTAGCCATGGATCCTGGCCTAGTTTATGACATGGATCACCATGATTACCTCAACTTTCTATGTGCACTTGGATATGACAAGTTGGTCATCAAGTCCTTCTTCAATCATTCTTCTAAATGTCCCAAATCAGTCAAGATTGCTGATTTCAATTATCCCTCCATCACTATTCCTGATTTCTCAGGAAAAGCAACTATTACTCGAAGGCTAAAAAATGTTGCAAAGCCAAGCACTTATACTGCACGAGTCGACGCACCTCCTGGAGTTTTAATCGTCGTTGAGCCTAAGACTCTTATATTCTCTAAGACGGGTCAAGAGCTTGAGTACAAGCTTTTCTTTACTTCTCAGGCAAATCTACATCCTAAGGATTTGGGTTACTCTTTTGGGAATTTGTTTTGGTCTGATGGCAAGCACATTGTTAGAAGTCCTATTGTTGTACAAGGGAAAATTTCTTAGTTTACACTACATTCTTATCAAATAGGACTACTAATCTATATCTATACAAATACAATAAATAAAATAGTTTGTTGGTATTGCAAGACCTAAAAATACTATTACCAGGCCACTAATATAATTAGTTGACAATATAGCTCTCATTGGAAGGAGGAAAAAAAAGCAACATGAATTATTCTATTTTCATAATCCGGATTTGTATACACTTGCCTCTTATTTACGTATTGAGTATAGTAGTTAATTTTAATCATAATGATAGTCATATAAAATTATTGCCAAAAATACATAAAGTTGTTTTATTCATGCAACATATTTACATTTCCAAGGAACTGAGCAATTAATCACATAAGATATAGCTGGATAATCATTTCTTTTTCTGTTTTCTTTGGGGTGCAAACTCTGATTCAATATCATGTTCTATGGACAGATAATCGTTTCATGTAAAGAAAAGAGGTGGGCTTTACTTAGTCTCATAAGTTGACTTTCAATTAGTATTCGCATAACCATTTTGAAATTCATTCCTAGCTTAATTTTGTAATTCTATTTCAAGAGCCACTACCCAAAAACTATAGACATCATATCAGACTTTTTTTTAGTGGCGAGTAACTGTGACACACTATATACTCCCTCCGTCTCAAATTGTTTGTCTTTCTTGACATTTGTGAATTATGGAAAACAAACTAGACAAATAATTTGAGTCGGAGAATGTAATATATATGTACTTTGGAGCTTGGCAATCGCCTAATTAATGTGACCATTAAAACAATACGTTATTGCATGTGGTCATACATTATACTACCTCCGTTCCAATCAAACGCTCCCATTTTCCAAAAATGGATGTTTCACACAAACGATACCATTTCTAAATTTAGTAAACAATTTTAGTAGTAATATACTATTTTACCCTTGCTTTTAATTAATTGTGTGGATTTTACCAACCCCACCTACCCCTAACATGTGGGTATAAGAGGGTATAAGAGGAAAGCATATGTCAAAAAGCACTTGCATTGATTTTTCGTCCAAAATAAAATGGGAGCGTTTCTACGGAACGGAGGTAGTACATATGGTCGATCGATCTACCAGAGCTTGGCATTGAAATTAGAATCAAGGGCTTTATTACCCTATACATCAGAACCAAAATTTGTACTTTAATTTGTATAGCCCTGAAACCAAACTTGTCTTTTTTGTTTTTTGTGGTGAAAATATTTTAATTACATTTTTAAGTCTTTTGTAAACCCTAAGTCCCAAACCCACCCTTCCACTTTCTCTCTCTTCTCTCTCATTGTCATCTCAACCTAAGTCCCAAAACCCACCCTTCCACTTTCTCTCTTTTCTCTCTCATCGTCATCTCAACCTAAGTCCCAAAACTCACCCTTCATTTTCGGGTACCTGCATATGAACAGCCCCATAGGTATGTAATTGTACATGGACATCCAGATGAGCACTTTTTAAATAAAATTTTCGTATTTTGATATTTGTCTTTGCTGTGCAAAGGAAAGAAACAAAATGAAAACAAATAGGCATCGAGGAGCTTAAAAGGGGGAAAGCATAGCCATACATGTATTATGCTTAATTAGTTCTTCAACTTTCAATTATAGCTGTTATTTCTAATACATTCATTGAGATTTAGACTCATCTAGCACTAGCAGGACATACTCATTGATGGGTAGATGCTATATGATTCCACATCCCATCGATTTTCCTGGTTACGTTGGATAAGTTTCCAGATTGAACAAGTTTTATATTCTCATTTGGCGATTCACCATCTCCTCTGAAGGTCTTTTTTAACAATGTTTCGGCAATCAAGAACAAGCCTTGCTGCACCAATGCACCTATTATTGCCTGAGTTGGTGGTACGGGGGAGCAAACCAGAATAAAAACGAATATAAACCATAATTTGCTACCTGCCATGTTTTCTTTCTGTTCTGTCGATGGTAGTGAAACTCTCATCTCAACTAGTAGATTATATACCATGCCAAAAGTAAGGTATGAAATGAAACGTTCCCGTACATTTATGTAAATAAATAAATGTTTATAAATTCACTTCAAGCATAGGCAATTTTTCCAAGGCAAAAAGGAATTACTCTGTTTTGTAGAGAGAAATTCGACGAATAAACATTACATTACATACCTGATAGGCATTAGCACGAACACCGCCTGTGAACCATAAAAAAAAATTGAATTAATCCAATGAAACGGGAAGCTATGTCTAAGAGAGAAAGCTGTCAAGTTATGCAAATCCCAAGTTAAAATGCAACGTCCAGACTTCAAAAAATATGACTGAGCAAGTAACATTTATCAACAATACAGAATCAAGAGGGAAAAAAGAAGCCTTACAGAAGCTCCTGAGCTGGAAGCTTGCTTTGAATACCTCTCTTCATACAAAAAATGAAAGGGATGCCCTTTTCTGGAAACAGCAAACAGTTTTATTTTATTTTTTGCCAAGAATTATGTGATGATTGTAGAAACAATATAAACGACTAAGTGGACAACTACAACTTCAAAATGATTAAGCTCTCACCGGGCAAAAATGGTACAGATACCTCTCGTCCACCAACTCTCAATACGTTCTCCTTCAAATCAATTATTCACTGCAAAATAAGGTCTCGTCAACTTTTCTGTTAAGCTTAAAGGGAATACGGAATCATGAAGGACATAGCAATTAAGATATATTACCTGATGTTTGCGAAGCATATCAAGACCAAATAGGAACTCCATGTTGGGAGAGTTAAGGACTGTAAAGGAACATTGGTAAAGTACATTCCCAATGAGGCAGGAGATTTTTGAAGTTCTTACAATAGGACTTCCAAACAGAGTTTAGAAATAAGAAAATGAGGCAGGAGATTTTTGAAGTTCTTACATCAAAAGACTCCTAAAACACCAGGAGATTTTTGTAAAACAAAATCTACCCTATACTCCTATATAACAACTTTAGTAACCTATTTTCTGTAAACTATATAACCTGTATAAGTGCTATACAAACAAATTTACTTCCTGATAAAAACAGGGGCAAGACCAACATGCTCACACCACCTCTTATTCTTGCTTGTATCTCTGATCTTCTCAATATTGCTCAATTGAACCCGCAGTTCAAACTTGATTCTTGCTATCACCTTGTGAAAATCTGCTGTTTCCTGTTTAAAAATCACATGGTTACGCGTGATCCAGACATGGTATATGCAAGCTGTCACCGCAGCCTTACACATTGATCTATAAGCTGACGAACCTTGTATGTGTTTGAGTCCCCATGCTACAAGCTCAGACCAGCTGCCTGTGGGAGTCTGAAACTGCATGAAAACACCAATCTGTTTCCAGATTTCTCTAGCAAAGGAGCACTGTAAAAAAAGGTGTTCATGGCTCACAAAGCACATTTGCTATCCACATTTGCTCCTCTAGCAATAAGTCTATCCCTTGTAAGGAGCTTCTTTTGCATCATGACCCAGGCTGTGAAAGAATGCTTTGGGAAACAGTTTCTCCCCCAAACAAACTTGTACCAAGGCTGAATTGGATCACCTGGGTAGAGTGTTGTATAAGCTGCTTTGGAAGAGAAAGCAGGAGGGACAGAAATCCATAGCAGCTCCCCATTCTGAACAAGAACACACTTCAGTGCCTCATCTCTAAGATTAATTCTACAACAATATATAGAGATACTTTATACAAAAGGCTCATTTCGATGGTTTACCCTAATAATAATGCAAATTTATCACAACCCACTTCCTTCATTTATTCTATACAAATGATCAACTCTCTTCTCTCTCTCTAGGTATACATATGTATAAATGTTGTTAATCGCTGTTCCCTCTGTGAGACAGCATGCGAGACTAATGCTCATCTCTTTTTTGAATGTCCTTTGGCAAGAGATGTGTGGCAGGGCATCCAGCAATGGTTGGGAATCACTAGAAGAGCATTAAGCCTTAAGCATGAGATAAGATGGTTCAGAAATCACGTTAGAGGCAAAGCCTGGGCTAGCAGGTTGAAGAGATGTGTCCTCACTGCCACTGTTTATGAAGTTTGGAAAGAACGAAATCAAAGAATCTTTGCTGGGAGAAAGAGCAATATCTCTCAACTCATCTGGCAGATCAAGTACTACACTAGTGCTAGGATGATGTCCATCAAAACTATTGAGGAAAGCGCCATGTTGGATGCTCTCCTCAACTAGTCCTCTCTGTCTTCCCTCCCCTTCTCTGTATTTTTCTAGGCTTTTTCTGGTTTTTAAAGGGATGATTCCCCACATTGGGGCCCTGAGTCTGTACTAGACTTGGCCTAAGGGTGTCACTTTGGCACTCCTTTGAATGATGGAATGAATATATATCACCATTTTCCCAAAAAAAAAAAAAAAGAAAAAAGAAATTAGAAAATTATAATCAATATTCACTCACATATATAACATTTTATTAGTCAAAAGCATAATTTGTGGTTGTGGGCATACTATTATCAATATCAATCTTCTCTATATATATAAAGCTGGTATATTTCGTGAGTTTTGAGCCGCGCCACATCATTAAATATATTATTAGAATAATTTTTAAAAAAATATAATTGAGAGTTTGACTTGTAATAAAATAACTAGAGTTTTATAAGTGTTATAACTTAATCTTTATCGAACCTTCGAAAGCAAATGTAATCTTCTACACATCTTAAAAAAAAAATAATATTTATACCATCGTATTCGCATCGGAAAATACTTCAAAATGAGATGCATTTACAATATGTTTAATATCAACGTATAAGATCATATATCCAATTTTAATTAGCGTAAATATATATATATATATGTATATTAAAATATATAATAGTGAAGAATAAAATAACAAGGAAAATAATAAAAATATATTTAACTTAACTCGTGCATCGCACGGGCATCATTACTAGTACAAATACAAATATCAATACTTTAGAATTTAGATTCCACTTCAAGATTTATCCCCTGTTATTCATTCCTAGAAACAAGGAATCAGCAAAGTATTTTCTTTTCTTAGTAAACACAAGCAAAGTATCTTCCCATCCTTTCTGTTTACTTCATTACCTTACCAATTACCATTCATTCTCTATAAGCTGTTAGCCTAAATCCTAATACAAACATAAACGCAACTACTTAACCCTGGCCTATGAATTTAATTATCAATTATTTAGGGCGTGCTTGGATTGTGGAGGTTACAAGTAATTGTGAATTGTGCAACTTGGTCGAGGGGAGGGAAAATGAAAAATAATAATAAATATAATACCTATCACCTCCCCTACAAGGCTATGACTATAGTCTATACCTTCCTGCATTTTACCTTGTAATTTAATTTAATCTATTATCGTCAGCCGAATCCAAATACATTTATGAGTTTGAATTGATTGCCATATACTTGGAAGGGCTTTGCAAAGGCAACAACCATGTGGTCTGTGGATGTGGAATCCCAAATCCCATGCCATATTGCCATCCCTACCAATTCCGATCCTTTTTTCTTTTCTTTGACAAACCAAACGAAAACGACTACTCAACCAACTATGCAACAATCAAGCAATCAACAGCGACCAATTTGCTGATTGCTACTAAACTCATACCATTAATAACATAATAAGAGTACGTGTCGATACACACAAGCTAAGCACAACTAAATTTACTACTCCGTTAGTAACCAATGCTTCTACTAGGTTGGTTTAGGTGAGCCAGGATCCTCTGCAGTACCAATTTTGGTGTTGTCCCTTTCTTCTCTTTTTTTGTTTCCTCCCAACTTCCAAATTTCTCAACCCTCCCTATTTACACTGTAAAATAGGGATGGATCTCTGTAGAACTGCAGAAAATCTAAACCCAATTTAAGTTGGGTTGGGCGTCACTCACAACTCACAACTCACAAATTAGAAGTATTCCATTGTGCCGTATTGTATTTGTATCTAGTGGAGAATCAAAATTGAAATCTAAGAAATGCATGTCGAGAGACATCATTATTTTGTCACTGATTAAATATTTAATTACATGAAGAGCTAGAGAATCTTTGGGATTCTATGAGCCCTTTCCATCATATTATAAGCTACAAAAATTTTGATTGGAAGGAAAAAGCGGCCACGTAATACAACTTGACAAAAAAAAGTACTCTTATCTTTGAGTGGTGACATAGTACGTGGAGTATCTGATTTACTACTCCATATCTCCAAGCAACCTCAACTCACAAGCAAACGATTATTATCCCCCTTCAAGGCTTCAACTAAACTATGGTAGGGAGCAATGAGCATGATTGGTTGTGCTCGTGCCGTGCTTGGGTCGTGCTCGTGCAGTGCCTTCGTGCTTTGTAACAGTGTCGTGCCGTGTCGTGATTATAGTTGTCGTGCTTCGTGTCGTGTCGTGTCGTGCCTGCTCTTCCAAAAGGTAGGCCCAGGTCGTGCCCGTGCTCGTGTTTGTGTCGTGCGTGCCGTGCCTATGCTTTTTTTAAATAATATTAAAATTTTCGTCGTGCCGTGTCGTGTCTGACCGTGCCCGATCGTGCTTTCTTTTCAAAATCCTTGTCCGGGCCCAGCCCAGGCCCAGTCATTCGTGCTCGGGCCCGTGTTTTCTCCGTTTTGCTCGTGTCGTGCCATGCTAAAAGCGTGCTCGGTCGTGCCGTGCCTCGTGCCTCGTGCTAATCGTGCCCAGTGTCATCTCTAACCCTATCTAAAGGGAAGGATTCAGAGTAATTTCTTCAAATCTCCGTCTTTGTACAATATCTTGTGCAGCATGTGTTGTGCGGACTTAGTTCACCGTGGACCAAGTAATTTTGAGGGCTGGTTCCATGTAAAGTAAGGGGTGGCTCTAGGTAAAGTAAGGGGGTGGCTCCAGGTGAAGTAGGGATGGTGCCAAGTATAAATGTTAGGGGTGGCTCCACTTTTAGAGGGGGGTGGCTCCAAGTGAAGTAGGGGTAATTTCAAGTATTGATCCACCATGGACTAAGTCCACACAAGTTTTTGTATATCTTGTGTGGATTTAGTTCACGGTGGACCAAAAATCAAATCTTTTTCAAAAATACCTCCCACATCCCTAAAAAATTTGGACTATATCTTGATTCAACCTTTAATTCACTGTGTACTAAGTCCACACAAAATAAACTGACGTCTTTCAATTAGAGGAGGTGGATTATGGCTTTTAGATAAAAAAAAAAAGGGTGATTTTTTAAAACTGGATAGATAGAGAGAAGAAAACAGTACAGAAGAGAAAGAAAACAATAAAGAATCCAAACGAACACCTGATATGTATTTTGTTGCTGGCTTGGGCTGGCTATCCATGACCATGATCCATAGCCATACTCATAGGAGAAAATCCCAAGGAAAAAGCCGAGTGACCATGATCCAATTCAATTCACTGGCGTTCATTATTTTTGAGGCACTTTAGTACAATCACACAGCCTTAACAAGCAAAAACAAAAATTAAATACAGTAACTTTGGGTCGACCCATTGACATACATGCTGTAGCCGTTGTTACACTATTCTCTTTGGTGGACTTGGATTAATTTTGTCAAAGTCTTTGGATATGGGCCACTGTACTTGGACAGTCGGACCATCGCATTATAATTTTACCATCGGGGTCAACCTTATTACAAAAACTTGTGTGAACTTAGTCCATGGTGGATCAATATTTAGAGTCACTCCCTACTTCACATGGAGCCATCCTCCTCTAAGAGTGGAGCCAACCTTACTTCACCTAAAGCCACCCCTCAAATTTATACTTGGCACAACCCCTACTTCACCTGGAGCCACCCCCTTACTTCACCTGAAGCCACCCCTCAAAATTACTTGGTCCATGGTGGACTAAGTCCACACAAGACCTACTGCAACCTTATGTCGTTAATTTTTCTCATATTGGCCTTTACTCTTGGAAAAATCAGCCCGTCTTGTGTGGATTTAGTCTACCATAAACCAAGCCAGGATATAGCGCAAATATTTTAAGGACATGAAAAATATTTTTTAAAAAATTTGATCTCTAAATCCACCGTGAATTAAGTCCACAGTACACTATATTTTGATCCCAGCAAATCAAAAAGATCCAAGCCTATGAAGTCCGAAGAAAAAAGTGATTACAAGACAGTTTTCTATACTCATAATGGTAGGGGTTAATAATGTGATGATACTCTGTCTTAGCGTGCATTCACTTAAACAAACTTTGATTAGTTAGTCTAGCTACCTTTTCCAATTATAGATATTGTATAATACTTCATTCAGATGTAACATAATTAAACCAAAAAAATCCTTGAAGTCTTTAGTTTTGTATTATCACTCTTTTGATTATGATCGTCTCTCAAAAGCAGAAACTCGTATGAGTTAACTTAAACTCAACACTAATTGAATGTAGAACCTTAGAAGCACAGAGTCGTAACAATATTCAAATTAAGAAAAAGTCCGGTTATGATCAAATCTCAAGTAGTAAAAAACCACCAAAACTTTGAGGCCTAATTGGAAAATTATTTTCTAATTTGGACATCAATGATTGGCCAAGACATCAAGGCACTTGGCCCATAGATGATCGCTCCTATTATGAACCTTAGAAGCCCTTTTTTCTAAGTCCATTTCAGCCAAGAAATCATTCACAATCAAATCATTGCAACTTTTTCCCATCAGAATAAGTTGCTTACAACACTTACCCTCAACATGAACCCTGAAAAAATCATTACTCATAATTTCAGAAGCACAATCCAATGTAACTTTTGATGTACAAAACAATAGTGATGCCCCTTCTGGGTCATCGGAAGCCTGCGCGGAGAAGCTGATGTCCGAATCGGAGTCGTCGGGCGCTAACTCGCTGTCCGGGGTCAGGAACCCGTCGAACATATCATCTGCTAGAGTGAGTCTTGATATAGTCACCAAGGCTAAGGTAATGGCTAGGAATGATAACAATAGTGACCTTCCCATTAGGCTCTTCTTTTAGACTATGTTCTAGTTGATTTTGAACGTTTTACTTGGGATGGATACTGTGAGTGGCAAAAGCTATGGGTGAGATTTATTATGTATAGGATTTTAGTTTGTGACTTTGTGTAGCTATATTCCTATATGTAACGTTCTGCTTTTTGGTTAAATTTCAAAGAAAGAGAGCATGGACATGAGGCTTCTTCAATATTCACTTGACTCCCATTAATTTTGAACATGAGAAACGCAAGTTATTGTACTTCTTAGACAATGTGGTTCATATGGTGAATTTGCCTTTTTGTTGTAGGATGTTTTTTGTTCTATATTTGGCACCTAATATTAGCATGTCTTGTGTGAACTTAGTCCACCGTGGACCAAAAACATTATTGAAAATTTTAAGGATATAAAGGATATATTTAAAAAGATTTATACCATTGATCCACCACGAACTAAGTCCACGCAAGTTTTTGTTTAATTATTGTATTAGAGCGTTGTCAAAATGTTAGTGGGCTAGGGCCAAGAAATATAGTGGGGTGGGTCTCAATTAACAATATGAACTCATTTAAATCTTTGGGCTGTAGCGGTGTCCAGGCCCACCATTTCGTTTACTAATATGAAGTGGATTTTATTTTATTTTTTAACAAGATATTTTCCTCACCCAAAAGTGGAATATTTATTGAAGATGTGTGTGTTTGACCAATTGGTATATACATAAGCTAAAACTTAGGAATTATGGAATTAAAAGATGTTTTAGTAGTTAATTTAGAAGTATCATCCTCAATTGTTAGGATGAGGGTTCAAAAACTATCTCGACTTTTGTGTTCCTCTAATAGCTAAAAGTTGTAACTTTATAATAGGGTTTCAAGTATTTTCGTGAGCGCCCACAAGAATTATTAATTGTACCTTAGACAATGTGTTGGGAAGTTCCATTTAGCCACTCTAAAGAAAAGAAGCTTCTCTATGCATTATTCACACTTCATTCAAACCCTTATACCTTGGAATGTTCGTTTCATCATAACTTATAGCTATCTAACTTTATATTTTTGGGTGAACATTCAGTCGAAATTGCATGCCTTAGCAACAAGGAAACTATTTTGAGTATTCAATATGATCAAATTTAAAGTAATAATCTCTATCATAACAATACCTTATAAAATTAAAGGAGCATACACTGCAGTATTGAGTATTCAATATGATCATATTTAAAGTAATCAAAAGAGTTACCCAATGAGAGGCCTAATAATAACTAGTAGTAACAAAAGTATAGAAACATTATTTGTAGTCAATTTATTGACTTGGACTTAATACTTGTTAGCCAAAACTTCAATACACTTATTCCAAAGATGATCACTCCTATTATGAACCTTAGAAAACTTCTCTTTCACATCAAATGCAGCAAGTATACCATTCACAAGCAGATCATTACATTGTTTCCCCATCCTTGTTAGTTGCTTGCAACACCTACCCTCAACATGAACCCGAAAAAAGTCATGGCTTAGCAACTCGGAAGCACAATCCAATGTAACTCTGGACTCACAATTCAACAATTCAATGTCAGGGGTAGGCACAGGGGAAAAGGTGACATCGGAGTCGGAATCGTCGGGCGCTAAGTCGCTATCGGGGGCGAGGAGGTCGTCCATCATGGTTTCCTCTAGGGTCTGGCCTGAAATGGTCATCACCATGGCCAAGCCAATTGCTAGGAATAACGGTAGCAGCCATGACCTTGCCATTTTGCTTGATGTTATATTTCTAGCTAGTTGAAACCTTTTTTTTTGTTGTGACTAATTTGTTTTTTAAGTGTACTATATATAAGGCCGAAGTGTCTTGGGCACTTGGGCTGTGTATAGTATAAGCTATAGATGTAACGTTTAACTTTTTAACCTTTGTCAAAAAAAAAAAAAATCAAAAAAAAAGTTCGACATTTTTTTTTTGTTAAAGAAAACTCGTTCAGCCATTCAAGGGTATTCATTCACTACACTAACTTGGCACACCCGAAAAACGTAACTTCTAGCTTGTTCTTGTGCAAAGTGGTGCAAACAAATTTAATGCAACTTTAGGATGTTTTGATTTCTATAATTGGAAAAACCAAGGTTTGTAGTAAATGTGTAGGAAGAGAACGGTACTACACATACACTGACTACACATACACTCAGTGTATGTGTAGAGATATAAACTTTTAATCTGAGCTTTACATGTGGCAAAAATATAGAATACTAGGTGGATGCCCGTGAGTATGCCCGTGCATTGCACGGACTGTGATTATATTATATAACGTGATTATTAATCTCATCGAAAAATCAAAATGTAATTGTTAGTTATGAAAAACTATTAGTAATATATGGATAAATATTTATATAATCCATTTAATATATATCATGAATGGCATATAATAAGATTACTATGACTTATAGGGCATCTTATCTAAGTTAAACTTTTATCATCAATTTCAATAGAGTAACTATTAATTAACTCATCTCATATGTTACATGATCTAATAGGTAATACTTTCAAAGTCTTTCTATGCTTGATGTTGTTACGCATATGCTCTTATGTTGATATAAGTGTACAACTAACCTTTCAAAGATATGATCCTTCTTTTATGGTAAAATCAGTTTAAATGTCTAATGTATACATAACTACTTTTTAAAAAATAAAGAAGTTTTAGACGTAAACCTTAAAATAGCAAAAAGTAATTTTAATGCTTGCTTGTTTTTTCAAAGTTATATGCCGTCAAAGTACTGCCTTGAAGTACGTAGAGTATCTGATTTACTACTCCATATCTCCAAGCAACCTCAACTCACAAGCAACCGATTATTATCCCACTTCAAGGCTTCAACTAAACTATGGTAGGGAGCAATGAGCATGATTGGTTGTCCATAACATTAATATTAACAGTAACCTTTATTTCTATTTAAAAGGAAGTGTTGTTTAACGATTTTCCAAATTAATAAGTAAGAATGAAAGGTTACCCTACCCTACCCAATCAATCCATTCTATCTTGATATCAGGCAACCCTATCTAAAGATGGCTTCGTGCCGTGCTTGGGTCGTGCTCGTGCCGTGCTTGGGTCGTGCTCGTGCCGTGCCTTCGTACTTTGTAACAGTGTCGTGCCGTGTCGTGATTATAGTTGTCGTGCTTCGTGTCGTGTCGTGTCGTGCCTGCTCTTCCAAAAGGTAGGCCCAGGTCGTGCCCGTGCTCGTGTTTGTGTCGTGTCGTGCCCGTGTCGTGCGTGCCGTGCCTATGCTTTTTTTAAATAATATTAAAATTTTCGCCGTGCCGTGTCGTGTCTGACCGTGCCCGATCGTGCTTTCTTTTCAAAATCCTTGTCCGGGCCCATCCCAGGCCCAGTCATTCGTGCTCGGGCCCGTGTTTTCTCCGTGCTCGTGTCGTGCCATGCTAAAAGCGTGCTCGGTCGTGCCGTGCCTGAAAACGCCTTAGCAACGGATTGGTTCTATCCGTTGCTAAGAAATGCCTTTTTTTTCACTCAAAAAAAAAAAGAAATGCCTTTTCTTATTTCTTAAATCTAACGTATTTTACCTTAGCAACGGATTGGTTTCTATCCGTTGCTAAGAAATTTCTTTTTTTATTTCTTGAATTTGTCGTATTGTACTTTTTTTATGCTTACCTCAGTTATTAAAGGGTTCTATATTGACTTTGTCTAGTGCTAATTCGAATCCTATTACCTACAAAAACTGGATGATTTTTTTATAGTGGGACACCTAAATTATTACATGGAAGCAAATTGTATACTACTTTCACATTCACTCTTTGGACTTACTTGATTTTACTTTTGTACATCTCATTTAAAACTGTTTGATGATTAAGATACGAAACATCGAAAGCCTATATTTGTGCAGTATAAGATTTTTTTTTTGTGGAGAAGTTGTGCAGCACAAAATGACAATATAAGTTGAGCTACTATAAAAGAAATGTAATTCATCATTAAACCCCTCATTATCCTTACTAAAATATTATTAGTGATACTTATAAGTTATAATCAATTTCCTTTTAATACGATTCTGTTAAAAAAAATCATTTTAATAAGTTAAAGGAAATTTTAACTATTCACTACTACTAGTACAAGTATTTTTTTGGAAGAACCAATAAGTGGTTGGTGTGAGTGGTTCGGTATTCTCATCCCTTAAGCAAGGTCGAGGATTCGAATCTTGTGAATGCAGAATCTATTTAGTGGGAGCACTTTACCCCTTCATAGACCACCCCGATGTAAATATGATTAGCCTTAATGACTTAGGTGAACCTGTGGTTAAACCAAATAAATATTTTTTTTTGAAGGCTTCACTCACTACTACTAATATTAGTCATTATGCATTTATTGTGGCTATATACAAAGTTTGAATTATTAAAGGTAATGATATCGCCAGGTCAATAAACATGCATAATTAATTGATATTGGTTCAATATATATAAAAAGGCTCAATTTTATATATAACTAGATTATATGCCCGTGTCATGCACGAGACTTGTTTATCAATTTATTATGCACACTCTGTCATTAGAAGAAATATGATAACTTTTTTTAATCATATAAATATATAAAGTTGAATAATAAGAGTAGCAAAGAACAATAATAATCTTTTTATCCAAAAAAAAAAAAAACGATATTTAACAAAGAAATTACATTTTTAGTGAATTTATAACTTTTTTAGGATAATAAATATAATACTTATGTTACTTATTTCTTATTAAAATAAAATAAAACTATTTTTAGTTTCTTTTTAATCACCCATGCATTTATGGCTATTTATTACTTATTCAATGCTTGGTGAGAACTCAATTTTACATATATATATTGATTGATAACCTCATTTTAATGTGAGTTGGTCTCACACGAGACTTACTCTTATAGATGAGTCCTCTTAAAATGGGCTCTTTCTATAGACGTAGTAATTTAATTTATTAATTAATTTATTTTATATCTAACCACTTAATTGGAGATCAAGGAGGAAAATGATAAATTCATGTCAGACATCATCACTTTAGAACAAAAAATGATTAAAGAAAGTAAGTGTTAAATATTATGGTATGCCATCTATGACACATGTTCTTTCACAGCCCAATGGTCGCGCGTTAGTGGCCTAGCTTACCAGGAGGTCATCGGTTCGAATCCGTTTTTCATTTGCTTAGTAGTGCCTATTTGACATGGTAATAAATTGGGTCGATTGGTTATGATAGTAATTTAACTATGGAAAATTTGGTGAAAACCACCTTAAGTTTAGTTGGACTTGTCAATAACCCTCTTAAGTTTTCAACTTGGGTAGGTACCCCTTTTAAAATAGAAAACGCCTTACCTGGCACCCCTTGTTTTCTTTTCCGACCAATTTAATATAGAGGCAGACCAAAATACCCTCACGTGCACTGTACGTGACTCACTTAACTCTTATTTTACTCCCCCAACTTAACCCCTTTTAATTGTTCCCAATCATTTTGTCTTTTTTTTTTTTTTCATTTCCTTCCAAAGAATATCTTTGTCACTTAAACATCCACTCTCATTCTCAGTGTCCTTTGCTCCGTTTCCTAATTGTCACCCTCATACCAATCTCTTCACCAAAATCTCATGTTTACATTCGTGTGTTTGGGAGAGTTTGATAACATACCCCCTCCCAAGTCTTTTCCCAAGCCACAAGCCAACGCCACTAAATAAGTCGAGGCTTGGTAATTGGTATGTATACTTCCGTAATTGCACTCATTACTTGATTTTGTACTCCCAAAAAGGAGTGATTGGAGAAGTTAGGGTTTTCTGGCTACTCTTCGCTTTAAATGCGCATATCGAGATTCATAAGAACACAACAACCACAAAAACATCAAATTCTAAATGACTGTGAAATCGACAAACATCGGCCCATAGTCAACGCAACACCGCCGAGATTGACTGAGAGAAATTGAGGTGAGAGAGAAAGAAAGAAAGAGAGAATTACTAGAGAGAAGAGCATTTGCAAATGTTGAGAACAAATGTAAAAGGGAAGTTGATTGGTATTATGGGATACGAAGAGAAGTTATTAATGAATATGAAGCAGTGAAGATGATGGGTTGATTAAAAGGAGAGAGAAAATTGATGGATCGAGGAGAGAGAAAGATAGAGGGGAAGCTGGAATGGATTCAGATCAGGGATTTGGTTTTTTTTTTTTTTTTTGTGTGTTGCTAAGTGAGAGAGGAGTGACTTAGTTAAGGTGTAGATCTTTTGATTTTGTAGGGGATTATTACTAATTAACTAGCCTATTTAGATAAAAGGGCAAATTACATGGGTAAAGTTAGAGTTAAGTGAGTCACGTGCAGTGTAGGTGAGGGTATTTTGGTCTGCTTGTACATTAAATTGGTCGGAAAAGAGAACAAGGGGTGTTAGGTGAGGAGTTTTTTATTTTAAAGGGGGTATCTGCCAAAGTTGAAAACTTAAGGGGGTTCTTAACAAGTCCAACTAAACTTAAGGTGATTTTCACCAAATTTTCCTACTTTTAAAATTCTTATCCAACTTCCAATTACCAGCCCCCCTATGGGATTAAACACGTGGAATAAGAGGCCTTTTTATCCCCATCCCTACTCCTTCTCTATTATTCCCCATCCCTGACACCAAACATGGGATTTTATTGTACGTTAGGTTATGGAAGGTTACGGGATGTCATGTTATGTTATTTCCGTTTTCTTGTTGGGCTCATTAGTTTAAGCCCAGTCCGGTTAGGGTTAGAAAATCAACCTTAATTTCCTACTCCTATATATATATATATGATATAACCTGTAACTCTCAGAATTATCTCAATACAAAATCTGATCTCCTCTCTATCGTGGACGTAGCCAAATTGGTGAACCACGCAAATCTGTGTATTGATTTATCTGTTTGTCAATCTTTTCTTGCATCCGTTATAACAACATGATCGTATATACGTACCTGGATGTACCCACGCCGGGTGATGCTCGTGTTCGAAAGCATGCGATCGAAGAATGCCATTCCTGCTAAAATAAACACATCCTCAAACTATTACTACAACATTAGATTAAATCGATAATGATCTCTCTAAATTCCTTCAGTTATGGTCATGCATGAAACCAATACCATACTAATACTAATAATAATAATAATAATAATAATAATAATAATAATAATAATAATAATAATAATAATAATAATAATAATAATAATACCTATTAATCAGCAGATAATCTTAATCTAATAATCTCTGATCCTAAATAAAAACATCACATAGTTGCTGATTAGAGAACAAAATTCGAGGTTCTAACAACTCCATATCTATAATAAAACCAATAGCCAAACAATCGGATAATTTCAAGATTCATCATGCATTTGAAACATCAAATTAGCGAAATCAAACAGAAATTAGAAAGATTGGCTAAATCAAAATGCAAAATCAGTAATCAAAACCAGAGAACGATTGCAAGCAACTACTTTTTTATAATAAAATCAGTGGTTAAACCATCGGAGAATTTCAAGATATGAAACATCAAATTAGCAAAATCAAACAGAAATTAGAAAGATTGGCTAAATCAAAACGCAAAACCAGTAATAAAAACCAGAGAACGATTGCAATCAACTACGTATTTATAATAAAATCAATGGCCAAACCATCAGAAAATTTTAAGATACGAAACATCAAATTAGCAAAATCAAACAGAAATTAGAAAGATTGCTAAATCAAAACTTATGCTGTTATGCAAAACCAGTAATCAAAACTACACAAATATACCCTAAATAAAACATCGACAAAATATTGGACTAAATATCAAGATTTTTAAAAGTTTAATAAAATCTAGGTTAAATTAACACCAAACAAAACGTAAATCAAACAGAAAATTGAGGGAGACAGATACCGTACCAAGATTATCAAAGTAGTTCTGTGTGGGTCTTTAGTTGTGACAAAATCCAATGTCCGGTGAAATCAAAATCAAGAACGATGACCTAAGTGTGATAAAATCTGTAAAACAACAATTAAAACATGAAACTAAAAAGAGAATGTGAATTTAGACAGAGATGATGATATTGATCATGGATTACCAAAATCGAGAGACAGAGTAGTTTTGTGTCAAGAACTTCGAGGAACTTCAATCTCCAAACGTCTAATTTGGTGAGGAGACGAGAGAGAGAGTTAGAATCAAAGGTACAAAAATAAGAGAGAGAGAGAGAGAGAGAGAGAGAGAGAGAGAGAGAGAGAGAGAGAGAGAGAATGACTGAAGTAAAATGGGTTGAGAGCTTTGTTCAACTTTCATTTCGTTTCCAAATACTTTCTTATATAGCTTTTGATTTCCCTTTCCCTCCCATATTTGGTTTTCGAAAAGATTCTCATTTGTACAAACTTGTGCAGAAGAGAGAAGGAGACATAATAGTAAATCCTCATTTTCATTTTTTTATTTCGATATGATTGATGATGAAGGGGTGGGGGAAGGGGTGGGGGTGGGTAGGGGTCCAATGATAAATGAAGATTGAAGGGTGTGGGGAATTTTATTTTATTATTATTATTTTTTATAGAGGTAAGAAAGATAGTACACATTAGGGTCCATCTCGGAGAGTTACATAACCCTAATGCTCAAACAAAACGAGCTCAAGCGGAAATGGAGTAGCATGAGCTCGTAATCGGGAACCCTGGGATGCGTCCAAAGTACGAGGTGAACTTCAGCATTCATCTTCTTTATTGCACTTGTTTGATCCATTATCTGTGACTTCTACAAGATGAACAAGCATCACCACCAACGAATTTAAACTAGAACTATTAAGTCCAATCAAGCCCCATCTATAATTTGCTTAGAATCCAAAACAAGATGGTGGCCATGGCAATCTGAGCAAACGAAGCACCAACACGGCAGCAAACACTCCAAAGGAGACCAATCGAGACAAACCAAACTCCTGATCTGTTTTTTCGTCTTGGTTTCCCTTAACAATTGAATTCAAGCTTTTATGGTAAATAACAAGGCCATAGGGAAGGTGGCAAGGGCTAAAATTCTCTCTATCCTCCCCAAAGAGAGAGAGAACCCAGTCTAAACTGAATAGCTGATGGTGAGATCCAAAAGAGAGAGAGGCAGTGTTGAGTGACAGCGAGCTGTGGGGAGCAAGGGTGAGCGGTGGTGGTCGATGGTAATAATTGGTTGATAAAAGATGGGCGGAAACGGCGACGGGGATGAACGGAAGAGTCTAAAAGTAAAGAGCAGTGGCGGTTTGGCGGTGGGCCGGGGGGCGATTGAGGCGGTGGTCTAAGGGGCAACAAATGGTGGGCAACGTTTTCTAGAGAGAGAGGGAGAACCTTCTGAAAGGGGTGTGAGGAATTGGGATACACTACTATCAAACTTTGTACTGTAAGTTTATTATATCTTTTAGGGCAAATTGGTGAAAACCTCCAAGAAGTTTGGAGTTTTTGCTAAGAACACCCAAACATTTTCAACTTTGGCAAGTACTCCCAAACAAAATGAAAAATGTATTTAAATATAAAAAAATAGAAATATATGGATCGTCCGTGCGTAGTACGGGTAAAGTCATAGTATGTAGTATTGTTTGCTTTGTAATCTTAACATTGTGCTATTGATCGATTAATAAAATATCATTTTTTCCACTATAATAAGGACGTACGCACTTTTGCTTAAAACATGTACTTCAATAAGGCTGCATGGTTGTCAATCCATGTCGAAAAATCTAAATTTTGTAAAAGTAATTCTTTCTTTGGTAGACAAAAAAACATAAATATTATTAATATATTAATGCGTGTATATGTATAAAGGGATGCCTTTAGAGTGCATCAAAATATAAACTTATATACTGCACATATTGTGTTATGATCTAGGAGATGTAAAATAAACTTATATACTTCTCAATAACCTATATAAGAGCTCTACTATGATTTTTTATTATTATTATTTTATAATTTGATTATTATTGTATTGGTGTTAGACTTAGTAATTGGTTTAATATGAAATAAAATAATATTACAAGTTAAAAGTGGAGACTTATTTATACATGATGTAGGAAATCGAATTATAATAGCAACAGAGAGCATCAAAAGAAGGTCAAAGAAAAGGTTGGAGTTGGACAGTAAAGTCTGTGATTTCGTGGAACATCAATTAGAAGATAAAATCTGAGAAACAATTTCAAAATTTTGTGATTTGCTCTAAGCTAAAATAATTATACAAACTAAACCAAATAAAGAGATAATAACCTTTGAAGAATTGTTTTTTTGGTCTTTGCCAAGGATATCCACCGTCGATCCCAGTGACTAATTCTCTCGCCCCACCTGTCAGTGCACTAAGCGGTAAGGGGCTGGCCAAGGAATTTTTTCCATTCGCAAGAGTTGGAATTCGAACCCCCAACCACTTATTTAAGGGATAAAGTGCTGAATCACTACACCAACCCATCTTAATTACCTTTAAAGAATTGTTAATAATATAATACTTACTTCATAAAGCAATACATTATTATGATGGTTTGTTGCTATTGTACCTAATTACGTATATTGTTTGATTGTAGCACCACACCCACGTTTTAGGATGATTAGTTTAAGCCTATTTGCTATTAATAGCAAAATATATTTCTTGATTTTTTAATTGATTTTGTAAATGAACATCTTTTAATTTTGCTGGGTATGATTTTCACTGGAGTTTGTGATCGTAATACTTGAAATACATATTTTCAAACGATTAATAACATAACCTCTGCAATACATAGGTTTGTAATAACAAATTGATCTCATTTGTTGGTAATAATAACAAATTGGTCACATACTCAAGGCTTTATATACCCAAAACTAATTTCTTGAGAAAATTGAAGCAATTTTATGCAATACATCTCGTATTTCAAAATTTCAGACCTAGATTGACATATATAGCTGAAAATGTAGAAATCTATGTATATACCTATAAATAAACAATCTAATAATATAAACAGCAAGTCTTGTGTAAGACCAATTAACAAAAAATTGGGGTCACTTTTTAGAAATGTAGGGGTAACTTATGGTGAGAAGTGACCCTTTTTTCATTGAAAAGTGACCGCGTTTTACCAAAAGTTACAAAAAGACTATCTTATAAAAACTTTTGTATAATATAAAAGTACTTTCATCTTAAACAAATATAAAATATTATTGACATCTAACCCGTGCATCACACGGGCTTTAAAACTAGTATGTAAGGTATACCATGCAAATAAACTAGTATGTCTAGACTGATCTAAATAAGATTATAAAATAATGAACACCAGTGAATTGAATTGTAGTAAGCATTACAGGACTAAAATATAATACTTGATAGAAATTTTATGTCACTTAACCAAACTGAACATTAACATTGTCGGATTGAATTGAAACGATTTTTACTAGATAAGTGAAAAAGAATACACCTTTAATGAAAGAATACTTTCACTCATTCCATGTAGTTATTTTTCCATTATACTTGTGAATTTTTATTTATTTATTTATTTATTTTTTTTTTTTTTTTGTGTTTTGAGGAAGATGAAGTAAATATTTATCTTTCATTTTAAAATTTATTGTAGGAGAGTGGGTTAACCCATGTGTAGCACGGCTTAGCCAACTAGTTTGTAGAAATACAAATTACAACTTGTACGGTACAATTAATAATGTACCCTCATCGATAAGTATCACCACTCTGGACTCTTGTTTTGATCGTGTCAAATATTCAACAACAGTGCCAAACCACTGAGCTATCTTTGGCAATACCAATTACCAAATTGATCTATATATTGCCACATATAGATAATATACTATAGATAGATCTTCTTATTCCCACAAATAAGGTGATTCAAGCATTCAATTATGTAATGAGCTGAAATAGCTATAAAGGATTAAGGATTGAAGCAAGGTAAGTATTTCAAAACTTTGAGAAAAACGACTCAGAAAAACAGGATGAACAAATTGAGACATGCAATTTGTGCCAACTTCCTCTTGTCAATTCTTCTACTATCATTGTTGCAGAGACCTGCATCAGCTGTTTTGAAAGTATGTCAATACAAACTCATAATTTATCTACGCTCTACTATATCTAAATATTTGTATTAATCATTATCATTTGAATTAGTGGAAAACTAGCTTAACTCTGACAATGTATTAGTTTACATGTAATTACTATTATCGTCATCATCATCATTATTATATGTCAAACATTAATAAATTACCCAATTTATTCACGAATTGTATTAATTAATTCTCATTTATATTTGGTATTTGATCTCTTGCGGACATGCAGCAATATGTAGTGTATTTAGGATCACATGCACATCAAGGACGTCGTTTAGAGGTTGATCCCGAAATTGTGACAAGATCTCATCATGACCTTATCTCCTCTTCCTTACAAAGGTAGGAACATACTTGCTAGTGATAGATCAATATACAATTGATGATTTTTCAATTTCTCATTCTTAAGATTATACCTCCGTACAGGCGTATATAGTATTACAATCTCAACCTAGCTAGCAAAGTAGCTAACAGTTTCTCGTGTTTCTCTCATGAACATTTACCTACTTTGAACTTTTTATCATCTCTTTTGATTTATATATATACACAGCGATGCTCAGGTTGTAGATAGATTAGTTTACTCATACAACAAGATATTCGATGGATGCTCTGTACTTTTGCATGAAGAAGAGGCCAAAGAGCTTGCAAGTACGCTAAAGATCTCTTAATTTGTTTAATTAAGTTTAATACATTCATATAATTTATTATTAATATTAATGTACTTACCTATTAGACCTTATTGTTCATTTCCATTAATTACCTTGCTTTTTGCCTTGTTACAGAGCTTCCCAATGTGGTATCGGTGATGGAAACAAAACTGAAGAGTCTACAAACAACTCGGTCTTGGGAATATCTAGGACTTGAGCTCAATGATCAGTTAAATCCTAAAGGAATTATAGAAGAAGAAGAAGTGTCGTCACTTTGGAAGAAAACGAAATTCGGAGAGGACATAATTATTGCAAACGTTGATTCTGGCAAGTCTTTAGTTGTCATCATACTTTAAGCAGTTTGAAAAATTTATAACCACATTCACAACAAATATAGTAATTAATTTCTTTGCATCCAAAAAATAATTAAAGAAAAACTAATTTTTAAATGTTGTTGAAATATTGTATGTTTATACAGGTGTTTGGCCTGAATCAAGGAGCTTCACAGACGAAGGCTTAGGTCCCATTCCCAAAAAATTTAAGGGTAGATGTGAGAATGAAAATGATCCTGAATTTCGATGCAACAGGTAAGTAATACTCACTCATATTATTGTTCGAATCATTAGCATTCGATAGATATTATGATTTTTAAAAATTTATTGGTACAAATTAATTGATTTGTAGGAAGCTTATAGGAGCAAGATATTTTTACAAAGGATTTGCAAAGGCTCTTGAAGAGCAGATGAAGATGAAATTCACTTACAAATTATCTCCTCGAGATCCGAATGGGCATGGGACACATACACTGTCAACAGCAGGTGGAAATATAGTGGAGGGAGTCAGTTTCAAAGGATTTGGGAACGGAACAGCGAAAGGCGGAGCACCAAGAGCTCGTGTTGCATCTTATAAGGCTTGTTGGCCATCATTGGAGGGAGCTAGTATACAGTGCCATGATGCAGATGTTTTAGCCGCCTTTGAAGCAGCCATGGATGACGAAATTGATGTCATCTCCTTTTCAGCAGGGAATCCTGCCCAAAACTATTCTCATGATCCTTTGTATATTGCCTCCTTTCATGCTATTAAGAATGGCATCCCCATTATTGCTGCCGCAGGAAATGATGGTCCAAAGCCCGGAATCATTATGAATATATCCCCTTGGCTTTTAACTGTAGGATCTTGTTCTATGGACAGGGAGTTTACAAGCTCTGTTATACTCGGCTCATTGGGAACAAACCGAACTATCATCAAGGGAAGAAGCGAAGCATCATCTAAGCGTAGGAGTTTAGCCGTTGATATGACTTATCCGTTAATTAGTGGTGCTGATGCAAACAACAAGAGTGTTAAACCCTCTGATTCGTAAGTAGATGATTCACTGCATTGTCATTGAAATGAAATAATTGTTGATATATTGTTATTCGGTCTCTATGCAACGTAACGTAAACTCCCTTCACTATAACATGCAATATATAGAGGCATGTATATTATTGATGATGATGATGATGTACAGGCTGCATTGTAAACCAGAAAGCCTTGATCCAATTAAAGTGAAAGGGAAGATTTTGGTATGCCTCAAAGACGACGATGTTGAAAATAATATACAAGTACAGTCCTTCATGGGATCGGATGCCGGGGCTATTGGAGTGATTATAGTAGATAACCAGAAAAGGGTATTAGTGGATGTTTCTGTTTATAATACTCTCATTCCCACAACAAGTATCAATTATAAAGATGGTCTACTACTTTTTGATTACATGAAATCAACAAGGCAAGATCGATCAGATTCATCTTACATTATTCTTGCTCGTTCCTAATTAAATGGATTTAGTATGTGTGTACCTGCTGATACTTTGTCAATTTACATATATAGGTCCCCATTGGCATCTTTTACTACACCAACAACGAAATTGGGAGTAAAGCCTTCTCCGATAATGGCTACAACGTCATCTAGGGGTCCCAATCCAATAACACCTTCAATTCTAAAGCCTGATGTGTTAGCCCCTGGGATTGGTATCATCGCAGCTTATTCTGAAGACAAGAATGCAGTATTTGGACCCACACCATATTCAGCAGCTGATGGGACATCAATGGCGGCCCCTCATGTGTCAGCCATTGCTGCCCTTCTTAAGAAACTCTACCCTCACTGGACACCCTCCGCAATAAAATCCGCAATCATGACTACAGGTTAAATATTGCTTCTAAGTATTTTTCATTTATTTAGCAGCTTATTATTATTATTATTATTATTATTATTATTATTATTATTATTATTATTATTATTATTATTATTATTATTATTATTATTATTATTATTATTATTATTATTATTATTATTATTATTATTATTATTATTATTATTATTGTTATTATTATTATTATTATTATTATTATTATTATTATTATTATTATTATTAATTATGCATATCCATTTATACCCATGCAGCAAACAACTTAGACAATACCGACAAGCCAATACGCGAAGTAAACATGAGTGAGGCTACACCATTTGCCTATGGTGCAGGCCTTGTAAAGCCCAACCTAGCCATGGATCCTGGCCTAGTTTATGACATGGATCACCATGATTACCTCAACTTTCTATGTGCACTTGGATATGACAAGTTGGTCATCAAGTCCTTCTTCAATCATTCTTCTAAATGTCCCAAATCAGTCAAGATTGCTGATTTCAATTATCCCTCCATCACTATTCCTGATTTCTCAGGAAAAGCAACTATTACTCGAAGGCTAAAAAATGTTGCAAAGCCAAGCACTTATACTGCACGAGTCGACGCACCTCCTGGAGTTTTAATCGTCGTTGAGCCTAAGACTCTTATATTCTCTAAGACGGGTCAAGAGCTTGAGTACAAGCTTTTCTTTACTTCTCAGGCAAATCTACATCCTAAGGATTTGGGTTACTCTTTTGGGAATTTGTTTTGGTCTGATGGCAAGCACATTGTTAGAAGTCCTATTGTTGTACAAGGGAAAATTTCTTAGTTTACACTACATTCTTATCAAATAGGACTACTAATCTATATCTATACAAATACAATAAATAAAATAGTTTGTTGGTATTGCAAGACCTAAAAATACTATTACCAGGCCACTAATATAATTAGTTGACAATATAGCTCTCATTGGAAGGAGGAAAAAAAAGCAACATGAATTATTCTATTTTCATAATCCGGATTTGTATACACTTGCCTCTTATTTACGTATTGAGTATAGTAGTTAATTTTAATCATAATGATAGTCATATAAAATTATTGCCAAAAATACATAAAGTTGTTTTATTCATGCAACATATTTACATTTCCAAGGAACTGAGCAATTAATCACATAAGATATAGCTGGATAATCATTTCTTTTTCTGTTTTCTTTGGGGTGCAAACTCTGATTCAATATCATGTTCTATGGACAGATAATCGTTTCATGTAAAGAAAAGAGGTGGGCTTTACTTAGTCTCATAAGTTGACTTTCAATTAGTATTCGCATAACCATTTTGAAATTCATTCCTAGCTTAAATTTGTAATTCTATTTCAAGAGCCACTACCCAAAAACTATAGACATCATATCAGACTTTTTTTTAGTGGCGAGTAACTGTGACATACTATATACTCCCTCCGTCTCAAATTGTTTGTCTTTCTTGACATTTGTGAATTATGGAAAACAAACTAGACAAATAATTTGAGACTGCCTGTGGGAGTCTGAAACTGCATGAAAACACCAATCTGTTTCCAGATTTCTCTAGCAAAGGAGCACTGTAAAAAAAGGTGTTCATGGCTCACAAAGCACATTTGCTATCCACATTTGCTCCTCTAGCAATAAGTCTATCCCTTGTAAGGAGCTTCTTTTGCATCATGACCCAGGCTGTGAAAGAATGCTTTGGGAAACAGTTTCTCCCCCAAACAAACTTGTACCAAGGCTGAATTGGATCACCTGGGTAGAGTGTTGTATAAGCTGCTTTGGAAGAGAAAGCAGGAGGGACAGAAATCCATAGCAGCTCCCCATTCTGAACAAGAACACACTTCAGTGCCTCATCTCTAAGATTAATTCTACAACAATATATAGAGATACTTTATACAAAAGGCTCATTTCGATGGTTTACCCTAATAATAATGCAAACTTATCACAACCCACTTCCTTCATTTATTCTATACAAATGATCAACTCTCTTCTCTCTCTCTAGGTATACATATGTATAAATGTTGTTAATCGCTGTTCCCTCTGTGAGACAGCATGCGAGACTAATGCTCATCTCTTTTTTGAATGTCCTTTGGCAAGAGATGTGTGGCAGGGCATCCAGCAATGGTTGGGAATCACTAGAAGAGCATTAAGCCTTAAGCATGAGATAAGATGGTTCAGAAATCACGTTAGAGGCAAAGCCTGGGCTAGCAGGTTGAAGAGATGTGTCCTCACTGCCACTGTTTATGAAGTTTGGAAAGAACGAAATCAAAGAATCTTTGCTGGGAGAAAGAGCAATATCTCTCAACTCATCTGGCAGATCAAGTACTACACTAGTGCTAGGATGATGTGCATCAAAACTATTGAGGAAAGCGCCATGTTGGATGCTCTCCTCAACTAGTCCTCTCTGTCTTCCCTCCCCTTCTCTGTATTTTTCTAGGCTTTTTCTGGTTTTTAAAGGGATGATTCCCCACATTGGGGCCCTGAGTCTGTACTAGACTTGGCCTAAGGGTGTCACTTTGGCACTCCTTTGAATGATGGAATGAATATATATCACCATTTTCCAAAAAAAAAAAAAAGAAAAAAGAAATTAGAAAATTATAATCAATATTCACTCACATAGTATAACATTTTATTAGTCAAAAGCATAATTTGTGGTTGTGGGCATACTATTATCAATATCAATCTCCTCTATATATATAAAGCTGGTATATTTCGTGAGTGTTGAGCCGCGCCACATCATTAAATATATTATTAGAATAATTTTTAAAAAAATATAATTGAGAGTTTGACTTGTAATAAAATAACTAGCGTTTTATAAGTGTTATAACTTAATCTTTATCGAACCTTCGAAAGCAAATGTAATCTTCTACACATCTTCAAAAAAAAATAATATTTATACCATCGTATTCGCATCGGAAAATACTTCAAAATGAGATGCATTTACAATATGTTTAATATCAACGTATAAGATCATATATCCAATTTTAATTAGCGTATATATATATATATATATATATATATATATATATATATATATATATATATATATATATATATATATATATATATATATATTAAAATATATAATAGTGAAGAATAAAATAACAAGGAAAATAATAAAAATATATTTAACTTAACTCGTGCATCGCACGGGCATCATTACTAGTACAAATACAAATACAAATATCAATACTTTAGAATTTAGATTCCACTTCAAGATTTATCCCCTGTTATTCATTCCTAGAAACAAGGAATCAGCAAAGTATTTTCTTTTCTTTTCTTGTCTTAGTAAACACAAGCAAAGTATCTTCCCATCCTTTCTGTTTACTTCATTACCTTACCAATTACCATTCATTCTCTATAAGCTTTTAGCCTAAATCCTAATACAAACATAAACGCAACTACTTAACCCTGGCCTATGAATTTAATTATCAATTGTTTAGGGCGTGCTTGGATTGTGGAGGTTACAAGTAATTGTGAATTGTGCAACTTGGTCGAAGGGAGGGAAAATGAAAAATAATAATAAATATAATACCTATCACCTCCCCTACAAGGCTATGACTATAGTCTATACCTTCCTGCATTTTACCTTGTAATTTAATTTAATCTATTATCGTCAGCCGAATCCAAATACATTTATGAGTTTGAATTGATTGCCATATACTTGGAAGGGCTTTGCAAAGGCAACAACCATGTGGTCTGTGGATGCGGAATCCCAAATCCCATGCCATATTGCCATCCCTACCAATTCCGATCCTTTTTTCTTTTCTTTGAAAAACCAAACGAAAACGACTACTCAACCAACTATGCAACAATCAAGCAATCAACAGCGATCAATTTGCTGATTGCTACTAAACTCATACCATTAATAACATAATAAGAGTACGTGTCGATACACACAAGCTAAACACAACTAAATTTACTACTCCGTTAGTAACCAATGCTTCTGCTAGGTTGGTTTAGGTGAGCCAGGATCCTCTGCAGTACCAATTTTGGTGCTGTCCCTTTCTTCTCTTTTTTTGTTTCCTCCCAACTTCCAAATTTCTCAACCCTCCCTATTTGCACTGTAAAATAGGGATGGATCTCTGTAGAACTGCAGAAAATCTAAACCCAATTTAAGTTGGGTTGGGCGTCACTCACAACTCACAACTCACAAATTAGAAGTATTCCGTTGTGCCGTATTGTATTTGTATCTAGTGGAGAATCAAAATTGAAATCTAAGAAATGCATGTCGAGAGACATCATTATTTTGTCACTGATTAAATATTTAATTACATGAAGAGCTAGAGAATCTTTGGGATTCTATGAGCCCTTTCCATCATATTATAAGCTACAAAAATTTTGATTGGAAGGAAAAAGCGGCCACGTAATACAACTTGACAAAAAAAAGTACTCTTATCTTTGAGTGGTGACATAGTACGTAGAGTATCTAATTTACTACTCCATATCTCCCAGCAACCTCAACTCACAAGCAACCGATTATTATCCCACTTCAAGGCTTCAACTAAACTATGGTAGGGAGCAATGAGCATGATTGGTTGTCCATAACATTAATATTAACAGTAACCTTTATTTCTATTTAAAAGGAAGTGTTGTTTAACGATTTTCCAAATTAATAAGTAAGAATGAAAGGTTACCCTACCCTACCCAATCAATCCATTCTATCTTGATATCAGGCAACCCTATCTAAAGATGGCTTCGTGCCGTGCTTGGGTCGTGCTCGTGCCGTGCCTTCGTACTTTGTAACAGTGTCGTGCCGTGTCGTGATTATAGTTGTCGTGCTTCGTGTCGTGTCGTGTCGTGCCTGCTCTTCCAAAAGGTAGGCCCAGGTCGTGCCCGTGCTCGTGTTTGTGTCGTGTCGTGCCCGTGTCGTGCGTGCCGTGCCGTGCCTATGCTTTTTTTAAATAATATTAAAATTTTCGCCGTGCCGTGTCGTGTCTGACCGTGCCTGATCGTGCTTTCTTTTCAAAATCCTTGTCCGGGCCCATCCCAGGCCCAGTCATTCGTGCTTGGGCCCGTGTTTTCTCCGTGCTCGTGTCGTGCCATGCTAAAAGCGTGCTCGGTCGTGCCGTGCCTGAAAACGCCTTAGCAACGGATTGGTTCTATCCGTTGCTAAGAAATGCCTTTTTTTTTCACTCAAAAAAAAAAGAAATGCCTTTTCTTATTTCTTAAATCTAACGTATTTTACCTTAGCAACGGATTGGTTTCTATCCGTTGCTAAGAAATTTCTTTTTTTATTTCTTGAATTTGTCGTATTGTACTTTTTTTATGCTTACCTCAGTTATTAAAGGGTTCTATATTGACTTTGTCTAGTGCTAATTCGAATCCTATTACCTACAAAAACTGGATGATTTTTTTATAGTGGGACACCTAAATTATTACATGGAAGCAAATTGTATACTACTTTCACATTCACTCTTTGGACTTACTTGATTTTACTTTTGTACATCTCATTTAAAACTGTTTGATGATTAAGATACGAAACATCGAAAGCCTATATTTGTGCAGTATAAGATTTTTTTTTTTGTGGAGAAGTTGTGCAGCACAAAATGACAATATAAGTTGAGCTACTATAAAAGAAATGTAATTCATCATTAAACCCCTCATTATCCTTACTAAAATATTATTAGTGATACTTATAAGTTATAATCAATTTCCTTTTAATACGATTCTGTTAAAAAAAATCATTTTAATAAGTTAAAGGAAATTTTAACTATTCACTACTACTAGTACAAGTATTTTTTTGGAAGAACCAATAAGTGGTTGGTGTGAGTGGTTCGGTATTCTCATCCCTTAAGCAAGGTCGAGGATTCGAATCTTGTGAATGCAGAATCTATTTAGTGGGAGCACTTTACCCCTTCATAGACCACCCCGATGTAAATATGATTAGCCTTAATGACTTAGGTGAACCTGTGGTTAAACCAAATAAATATTTTTTTTTGAAGGCTTCACTCACTACTACTAATATTAGTCATTATGCATTTATTGTGGCTATATACAAAGTTTGAATTATTAAAGGTAATGATATCGCCAGGTCAATAAACATGCATAATTAATTGATATTGGTTCAATATATATAAAAAGGCTCAATTTTATATATAACTAGATTATATGCCCGTGTCATGCACGAGACTTGTTTATCAATTTATCATGCACACTCTGTCATTAGAAGAAATATGATAACTTTTTTTAATCATATAAATATATAAAGTTGAATAATAAGAGTAGCAAAGAACAATAATAATCTTTTTATCAAAAAAAAAATGATATTTAACAAAGAAATTACATTTTTAGTGAATTTATAACTTTTTTAGGATAATAAATATAATACTTATGTTACTTATTTCTTATTAAAATAAAATAAAACTATTTTTAGTTTCTTTTTAATCACCCATGCATTTATGGCTATTTATTACTTATTCAATGCTTGGTGAGAACTCAATTTTACATATATATATTGATTGATAACCTCATTTTAATGTGAGTTGGTCTCACACGAGACTTACTCTTATAGATGAGTCCTCTTAAAATGGGCTCTTTCTATAGACGTAGTAATTTAATTTATTAATTAATTTATTTTATATCTAACCACTTAATTGGAGATCAAGGAGGAAAATGATGAATTCATGTCAGACATCATCACTTTAGAACAAAAAATGATTAAAGAAAGTAAGTGTTAAATATTATGGTATGCCATCTATGACACATGTTCTTTCACAACCCAATGGTCGCGCGTTAGTGGCCTAGCTTACCAGGAGGTCATCGGTTCGAATCCGTTTTTCATTTGCTTAGTAGTGCCTATTTGACATGGTAATAAATTGGGTCGATTGGTTATGATAGTAATTTAACTATGGAAAATTTGGTGAAAACCACCTTAAGTTTAGTTGGACTTGTCAATAACCCTCTTAAGTTTTCAACTTTGGTAGGTACCCCTTTTAAAATAGAAAACGCCTTACCTGGCACCCCTTGTTTTCTTTTCCGACCAATTTAATATAGAGGCAGACCAAAATACCCTCACGTGCACTGTACGTGACTCACTTAACTCTTATTTTACTCCCCCAACTTAACCCCTTTTAATTGTTCCCAATCATTTTGTCTTTTTTTTTTCATTTCCTTCCAAAGAATATCTTTGTCACTTAAACATCCACTCTCACTCTCAGTGTCCTTTGCTCCGTTTCCTAATTGTCACCCTCACACCAATCTCTTCACCAAAATCTCATGTTTACATTCGTGTGTTTGGGAGAGTTTGATAACATACCCCCTCCCAAGTCTTTTCGCAAGCCACAAGCCAACGCCACTAAATAAGTCGAGGCTTGGTAATTGGTATGTATACTTCCGTAATTGCACTCATTACTTGATTTTGTACTCCCAAAAAGGAGTGATTGGAGAAGTTAGGGTTTTCTGGCTACTCTTCGCTTTAAATGCGCATATCGAGATTCATAAGAACACAACAACCACAAAAACATCAAATTCTAAATGACTGTGAAATCGACAAACATCGGCCCATAGTCAACGCAACACCGCCGAGATTGACTGAGAGAAATTGAGGTGAGAGAGAAAGAAAGAAAGAGAGAATTACTAGAGAGAAGAGCATTTGCAAATGTTGAGAACAAATGTAAAAGGGAAGTTGATTGGTATTATGGGATACGAAGAGAAGTTATTAATGAATATGAAGCAGTGAAGATGATGGGTTGATTAAAAGGAGAGAGAAAATTGATGGATCGAGGAGAGAGAAAGATAGAGGGGAAGCTGGAATGGATTCAGATCAGGGATTTGGTTTTTTTTTTTTTTTTTTGTGTGTTGCTAAGTGAGAGAGGAGTGACTTAGTTAAGGTGTAGATCTTTTGATTTTGTAGGGGATTATTACTAATTAACTAGCCTATTTAGATAAAAGGGCAAATTACATGGGTAAAGTTAGAGTTAAGTGAGTCACGTGCAGTGTAGGTGAGGGTATTTTGGTCTGCTTGTACATTAAATTGGTCGGAAAAGAGAACAAGGGGTGTTAGGTGAGGCGTTTTTTATTTTAAAGGGGGTATCTGCCAAAGTTGAAAACTTAAGGGGGTTCTTAACAAGTCCAACTAAACTTAAGGTGATTTTCACCAAATTTTCCTACTTTTAAAATTCTTATCCAACTTCCAATTACCAGCCCCCCTATGGGATTAAACACATGGAATAAGAGGCCTTTTTATCCCCATCCCTACTCCTTCTCTATTATTCCCCATCCCTGACACCAAACATGGGATTTTATTGTACGTTAGGTTATGGAAGGTTACGGGATGTCATGTTATGTTATTTCCGTTTTCTTGTTGGGCTCATTAGTTTAAGCCCAGTCCGGTTAGGGTTAGAAAATCAACCTTAATTTCCTACTCCTATATATATATATATGATATAACCTGTAACTCTCAGAATTATCTCAATACAAAATCTGATCTCCTCTCTGTCGTGGACGTAGCCAAATTGGTGAACCACGCAAATCTGTGTATTGATTTATCTGTTTGTCAATCTTTTCTTGCATCCGTTATAACAACATGATCGTATATACGTACCTGGATGTACCCACGCCGGGTGATGCCCGTGTTCGAAAGCATGCGATCGAAGAATGCCATTCCTGCTAAAATAAACACATCCTCAAACTATTACTACAACAACATTAGATTAAATCGATAATGATCTCTCTAAATTCCTTCAGTTATGGTCATGCATGAAACCAATACCATACTAATACTAATAATAATAATAATAATAATAATAATAATAATAATAATAATACCTATTAATCAGCAGATAATCTTAATCTAATAATCTCTGATCCTAAATAAAAACATCACATAGCTGCTGATTAGAGAACAAAATTCGAGGTTCTAACAACTCCATATCTATAATAAAACCAATAGCCAAACAATCGGATAATTTCAAGATTCATCATGCATTTGAAACATCAAATTAGCGAAATCAAACAGAAATTAGAAAGATTGACTAAATCAAAATGCAAAATCAGTAATCAAAACCAGAGAACGATTGCAAGCAACTACTTTTTTATAATAAAATCAGTGGTTAAACCATCGGAGAATTTCAAGATATGAAACATCAAATTAGCAAAATCAAACAGAAATTAGAAAGATTGGCTAAATCAAAACGCAAAACCAGTAATAAAAACCAGAGAACGATTACAATCAACTACGTATTTATAATAAAATCAATGGCCAAACCATCAGAAAATTTTAAGATACGAAACATCAAATTAGCAAAATCAAACAGAAATTAGAAAGATTGCTAAATCAAAACTTATGCTGTTATGCAAAACCAGTAATCAAAACTACACAAATATACCCTAAATAAAACATCGACAAAATATTGGACTAAATATCAAGATTTTTCAAAGTTTAATAAAATCTAGGTTAAATTAACACCAAACAAAACGTAAATCAAACAGAAAATTGAGGGAGACAGATACCGTACCAAGATTATCAAAGTAGTTCTGTGTGGGTCTTTAGTTGTGACAAAATCCAATGTCCGGTGAAATCAAAATCAAGAACGATGACCTAAGTGTGATAAAATCTGTAAAACAACAATTAAAACATGAAACTAAAAAGAGAATGTGAATTTAGACAGAGATGATGATATTGATCATGGATTACCAAAATCGAGAGACAGAGTAGTTTTGTGTCAAGAACTTCGAGGAACTTCAATCTCCAAACGTCTAATTTGGTGAGGAGACGAGAGAGAGAGTTAGAATCAAAGGTACAAAAACAAGAGAGAGAGAGAGAGAGAGAGAGAGAGAGAGAGAGAGAATGACTGAAGTAAAATGGGTTGAGAGCTTTGTTCAACTTTCATTTCGTTTCCAAATACTTTCTTATATAGCTTTTGATTTCCCTTTCCCTCCCATATTTGGTTTTCGAAAAGATTCTCATTTGTACAAACTTGTGCAGAAGAGAGAAGGAGACATAATAGTAAATCCTCATTTTCATTTTTTTATTTCGATATGATTGATGATGAAGGGGTGGGGGAAGGGGTGGGGGTGGGTAGGGGTCCAATGATAAATGAAGATTGAAGGGTGTGGGGAATTTTATTTTATTATTATTATTTTTTATAGAGGTAAGAAAGATAGTACACATTAGGGTCCATCTCGGAGAGTTACATAACCCTAATGCTCAAACAAAACGAGCTCAAGCGGAAATGGAGTAGCATGAGCTCGTAATCGGGAACCCTGGGATGCGTCCAAAGTACGAGGTGAACTTCAGCATTCATCTTCTTTATTGCACTTGTTTGATCCATTATCTGTGACTTCTACAAGATGAACAAGCATCACCACCAACGAATTTAAACTAGAACTATTAAGTCCAATCAAGCCCCATCTATAATTTGCTTAGAATCCAAAACAAGATGGTGGCCATGGCAATCTGAGCAAACGAAGCACCAACACGGCAGCAAACACTCCAAAGGAGACCAATCGAGACAAACCAAACTCCTGATCTGTTTTTTCGTCTTGGTTTCCCTTAACAATTGAATTCAAGCTTTTATGGTAAATAACAAGGCCATAGGGAAGGTGGCAAGGGCTAAAATTCTCTCTATCCTCCCCAAAGAGAGAGAGAACCCAGTCTAAACTGAATAGCTGATGGTGAGATCCAAAAGAGAGAGAGGCAGTGTTGAGTGACAGCGAGCTGTGGGGAGCAAGGGTGAGCGGTGGTGGTCGATGGTAATAATTGGTTGATAAAAGATGGGCGGAAACGGCGACGGGGATGAACGGAAGAGTCTAAAAGTAAAGAGCAGTGGCGGTTTGGCGGTGGGCCGGGGGGCGATTGAGGCGGTGGTCTAAGGGGCAGCAAATGGTGGGCAACGTTTTCTAGAGAGAGAGGGAGAACCTTCTGAAAGGGGTGTGAGGAATTGGGATACACTACTATCAAACTTTGTACTGTAAGTTTATTATATCTTTTAGGGCAAATTGGTGAAAACCTCCAAGAAGTTTGGAGTTTTTGCTAAGAACACCCAAACATTTTCAACTTTGGCAAGTACTCCCAAACAAAATGAAAAATGTATTTAAATATAAAAAAATAGAAATATATGGATCGTCCGTGTGTAGTACGGGTAAAGTCATAGTATGTAGTATTGTTTGCTTTGTAATCTTAACATTGTGCTATTGATCGATTAATAAAATATCATTTTTTCCACTATAATAAGGACGTACGCACTTTTGCTTAAAACATGTACTTCAATAAGGCTGCATGGTTGTCAATCCATGTCGAAAAATCTAAATTTTGTAAAAGTAATTCTTTCTTTGGTAGACAAAAAAACATAAATATTATTAATATATTAATGCGTGTATATGTATAAAGGGAGGCCTTTAGAGTGCATCAAAATATGAACTTATATACTGCACATATTGTGTTATGATCTAGGAGATGTAAAATAAACTTATATACTTCTCAATAACCTATATAAGAGCTCTACTATGATTTTTTTTTATTATTATTTTATAATTTGATTATTATTGTATTGGTGTTAGACTTAGTAATTGGTTTAATATGAAATAAAATAATATTACAAGTTAAAAGTGGAGACTTATTTATACATGATGTAGGAAATCGAATTATAATAGCAACAGAGAGCATCAAAAGAAGGTCAAAGAAAAGGTTGGAGTTGGACAGTAAAGTCTGTGATTTCGTGGAACATCAATTAGAAGATAAAATCTGAGAAACAATTTCAAAATTTTGTGATTTGCTCTAAGCTAAAATAATTATACAAACTAAACCAAATAAAGAGATAATAACCTTTGAAGAATTGTTTTTTTGGTCTTTGCCAAGGATATCCACCGTCGATCCCAGTGACTAATTCCCTCGCCCCACCTGTCAGCGCACTAAGCGGTAAGGGGCTGGCCAAGGAATTTTTTCCATTCGCAAGAGTTGGAATTCGAACCCCCAACCACTTATTTAAGGGATAAAGTGCTGAATCACTACACCAACCCATCTTAATTACCTTTAAAGAATTGTTAATAATATAATACTTACTTCATAAAGCAATACATTATTATGATGGTTTGTTGCTATTGTACCTAATTACGTATATTGTTTGATTGTAGCACCACACCCACGTTTTAGGATGATTAGTTTAAGCCTATTTGCTATTAATAGCAAAATATATTTCTTGATTTTTTAATTGATTTTGTAAATGAACATCTTTTAATTTTGCTGGGTATGATTTTCACTGGAGTTTGTGATCGTAATACTTGAAATACATATTTTCAAACGATTAATAACATAACCTCTGCAATACATAGGTTTGTAATAACAAATTGATCTCATTTGTTGGTAATAATAACAAATTGGTCACATACTCATGGCTTTATATACCCAAAACTAATTTCTTGAGAAAATTGAAGCAATTTTATGCAATACATCTCGTATTTCAAAATTTCAGACCTAGATTGACATATATAGCTGAAAATGTAGAAATCTATGTATATACCTATAAATAAACAATCTAATAATATAAACAGCAAGTCTTGTGTAAGACCAATTAACAAAAAATTGGGGTCACTTTTTAGAAATGTAGGGGTAATTTATTGTGAGAAGTGACCCTTTTTTCATTGAAAAGTGACCGCGTTTTACCAAAAGTTACAAAAAGACTATCTTATAAAAACTTTTGTATAATATAAAAGTACTTTCATCTTAAACAAATATAAAATATTATTGACATCTAACCCGTGCATCACACGGGCTTTAAAACTAGTATGTAAGGTATACCATGCAAATAAACTAGTATGTCTAGACTGATCTAAATAAGATTATAAAATAATGAACACCAGTGAATTGAATTGTAGTAAGCATTACAGGACTAAAATATAATACTTGATAGAAATTTTATGTCACTTAACCAAACTGAACATTAACATTGTCGGATTGAATTGAAACGATTTTTACTAGATAAGTGAAAAAGAATACACCTTTAATGAAAGAATACTTTCACTCATTCCATGTAGTTATTTTTCCATTATACTTGTGAATTTTTATTTATTTATTTATTTATTTTTTTTTTTTTTGTGTTTTGAGGAAGATGAAGTAAATATTTATCTTTCATTTTAAAATTTATTGTAGGAGAGTGGGTTAACCCATGTGTAGCACGGCTTAGCCAACTAGTTTGTAGAAATACAAATTACAACTTGTACGGTACAATTAATAATGTACCCTCATCGATAAGTATCACCACTCTGGACTCTTGTTTTGATCGTGTCAAATATTCAACAACAGTGCCAAACCACTGAGCTATCTTTGGCAATACCAATTACCAAATTGATCTATATATTGCCACATATAGATAATATACTATAGATAGATCTTCTTATTCCCACAAATAAGGTGATTCAAGCATTCAATTATGTAATGAGCTGAAATAGCTATAAAGGATTAAGGATTGAAGCAAGGTAAGTATTTCAAAACTTTGAGAAAAACGACTCAGAAAAACAGGATGAACAAATTGAGACATGCAATTTGTGCCAACTTCCTCTTGTCAATTCTTTTACTATCATTGTTGCAGAGACCTGCATCAGCTGTTTTGAAAGTATGTCAATACAAACTCATAATTTATCTACGCTCTACTATATCTAAATATTTGTATTAATCATTATCATTTGAATTAGTGGAAAACTAGCTTAACTCTGACAATGTATTAGTTTACATGTAATTACTATTATCGTCATCATCATCATTATTATATGTCAAACATTAATAAATTACCCAATTTATTCACGAATTGTATTAATTAATTCTCATTTATATTTGGTATTTGATCTCTTGCGGACATGCAGCAATATGTAGTGTATTTAGGATCACATGCACATCAAGGACGTCGTTTAGAGGTTGATCCCGAAATTGTGACAAGATCTCATCATGACCTTATCTCCTCTTCCTTACAAAGGTAGGAACATACTTGCTAGTGATAGATCAATATACAATTGATGATTTTTCAATTTCTCATTCTTAAGATTATACCTCCGTACAGGCGTATATAGTATTACAATCTCAACCTAGCTAGCAAAGTAGCTAACAGTTTCTCGTGTTTCTCTCATGAACATTTACCTACTTTGAACTTTTTATCATCTCTTTTGATTTATATATATACACAGCGATGCTCAGGTTGTAGATAGATTAGTTTACTCATACAACAAGATATTCGATGGATGCTCTGTACTTTTGCATGAAGAAGAGGCCAAAGAGCTTGCAAGTACGCTAAAGATCTCTTAATTTGTTTAATTAAGTTTAATACATTCATATAATTTATTATTAATATTAATGTACTTACCTATTAGACCTTATTGTTCATTTCCATTAATTACCTTGCTTTTTGCCTTGTTACAGAGCTTCCCAATGTGGTATCGGTGATGGAAACAAAACTGAAGAGTCTACAAACAACTCGGTCTTGGGAATATCTAGGACTTGAGCTCAATGATCAGTTAAATCCTAAAGGAATTATAGAAGAAGAAGTGTCGTCACTTTGGAAGAAAACGAAATTCGGAGAGGACATAATTATTGCAAACGTTGATTCTGGCAAGTCTTTAGTTGTCATCATACTTTAAGCAGTTTGACAACTTTATAACCACATTCACAACAAATATAGTAATTAATTTCTTTGCACCCAAAAAACAATTAAAGAAAAACTAATTTTTAAATGTTGTTGAAATATTGTATGTTTATACAGGTGTTTGGCCTGAATCAAGGAGCTTCACAGACGAAGGCTTAGGTCCCATTCCCAAAAAATTTAAGGGTAGATGTGAGAATGAAAATGATCCTGAATTTCGATGCAACAGGTAAGTAATACTCACTCATATTATTGTTCGAATCATTAGCATTCGATAGATATTATGATTTTTAAAAATTTATTGGTACAAATTAATTGATTTGTAGGAAGCTTATAGGAGCAAGATATTTTTACAAAGGATTTGCAAAGGCTCTTGAAGAGCAGATGAAGATGAAATTCACTTACAAATTATCTCCTCGAGATCCGAATGGGCATGGGACACATACACTGTCAACAGCAGGTGGAAATATAGTGGAGGGAGTCAGTTTCAAAGGATTTGGGAACGGAACAGCGAAAGGCGGAGCACCAAGAGCTCGTGTTGCATCTTATAAGGCTTGTTGGCCATCATTGGAGGGAGCTAGTATACAGTGCCATGATGCAGATGTTTTAGCCGCCTTTGAAGCAGCCATGGATGACGAAATTGATGTCATCTCCTTTTCAGCAGGGAATCCTGCCCAAAACTATTCTCATGATCCTTTGTATATTGCCTCCTTTCATGCTATTAAGAATGGCATCCCCATTATTGCTGCCGCAGGAAATGATGGTCCAAAGCCCGGAATCATTATGAATATATCCCCTTGGCTTTTAACTGTAGGATCTTGTTCTATGGACAGGGAATTTACAAGCTCTGTTATACTCGGCTCATTGGGAACAAACCGAACTATCATCAAGGGAAGAAGCGAAGCATCATCTAAGCGTAGGAGTTTAGCCGTTGATATGACTTATCCGTTAATTAGTGGTGCTGATGCAAACAACAAGAGTGTTAAACCCTCTGATTCGTAAGTAGATGATTCACTACATTGTCATTGAAATGAAATAATTGTTGATATATTGTTATTCGGTCTCTATGCAACGTAACGTAAACTCCCTTCACTATAACATGCAATATATAGAGGCATGTATATTATTGATGATGATGATGATGTACAGGCTGCATTGTAAACCAGAAAGCCTTGATCCAATTAAAGTGAAAGGGAAGATTTTGGTATGCCTCAAAGACGACGATGTTGAAAATAATATACAAGTACAGTCCTTCATGGGATCGGATGCCGGGGCTATTGGAGTGATTATAGTAGATAACCAGAAAAGGGTATTAGTGGATGTTTCTGTTTATAATACTCTCATTCCCACAACAAGTATCAATTATAAAGATGGTCTACTACTTTTTGATTACATGAAATCAACAAGGCAAGATCGATCAGATTCATCTTACATTATTCTTGCTCGTTCCTAATTAAATGGATTTAGTATGTGTGTACCTGCTGATACTTTGTCAATTTACATATATAGGTCCCCATTGGCATCTTTTACTACACCAACAACGAAATTGGGAGTAAAGCCTTCTCCGATAATGGCTACAACGTCATCTAGGGGTCCCAATCCAATAACACCTTCAATTCTAAAGCCTGATGTGTTAGCCCCTGGGATTGGTATCATCGCAGCTTATTCTGAAGACAAGAATGCAGTATTTGGACCCACACCATATTCAGCAGCTGATGGGACATCAATGGCGGCCCCTCATGTGTCAGCCATTGCTGCCCTTCTTAAGAAACTCTACCCTCACTGGACACCCTCCGCAATAAAATCCGCAATCATGACTACAGGTTAAATATTGCTTCTAAGTATTTTTCATTTATTTAGCAGCTTCTTATTATTATTATTATTATTATTATTATTATTATTATTATTATTATTATTATTATTATTATTATTATTATTATTATTATTATTATTATTATTATTATTATTATTATTATTATTATTATTATTATTATTATTATTATTATTATTATTATTATTATTATTATTATTATTATTATTATTATTATTATTATTATTATTATTATTATTATTATTATTATTATTATTATTATTATTATTATTATTATTATTAATTATGCATATCCATTTATACCCATGCAGCAAACAACTTAGACAATACCGACAAGCCAATACGCGAAGTAAACATGAGTGAGGCTACACCATTTGCCTATGGTGCAGGCCTTGTAAAGCCCAACCTAGCCATGGATCCTGGCCTAGTTTATGACATGGATCACCATGATTACCTCAACTTTCTATGTGCACTTGGATATGACAAGTTGGTCATCAAGTCCTTCTTCAATCATTCTTCTAAATGTCCCAAATCAGTCAAGATTGCTGATTTCAATTATCCCTCCATCACTATTCCTGATTTCTCAGGAAAAGCAACTATTACTCGAAGGCTAAAAAATGTTGCAAAGCCAAGCACTTATACTGCACGAGTCGACGCACCTCCTGGAGTTTTAATCGTCGTTGAGCCTAAGACTCTTATATTCTCTAAGACGGGTCAAGAGCTTGAGTACAAGCTTTTCTTTACTTCTCAGGCAAATCTACATCCTAAGGATTTGGGTTACTCTTTTGGGAATTTGTTTTGGTCTGATGGCAAGCACATTGTTACAAGTCCTATTGTTGTACAAGGGAAAATTTCTTAGTTTACACTACATTCTTATCAAATAGGACTACTAATCTATATCTATACAAATACAATAAATAAAATAGTTTGTTGGTATTGCAAGACCTAAAAATACTATTACCAGGCCACTAATATAATTAGTTGACAATATAGCTCTCATTGGAAGGAGGAAAAAAAAGCAACATGAATTATTCTATTTTCATAATCCGGATTTGTATACACTTGCCTCTTATTTACGTATTGAGTATAGTAGTTAATTTTAATCATAATGATAGTCATATAAAATTATTGCCAAAAATACATAAAGTTGTTTTATTCATGCAACATATTTACATTTCCAAGGAACTGAGCAATTAATCACATAAGATATAGCTGGATAATCATTTCTTTTTCTGTTTTCTTTGGGGTGCAAACTCTGATTCAATATCATGTTCTATGGACAGATAATCGTTTCATGTAAAGAAAAGAGGTGGGCTTTACTTAGTCTCATAAGTTGACTTTCAATTAGTATTCGCATAACCATTTTGAAATTCATTCCTAGCTTAAATTTGTAATTCTATTTCAAGAGCCACTACCCAAAAACTATAGACATCATATCAGACTTTTTTTTAGTGGCGAGTAACTGTGACATACTATATACTCCCTCCGTCTCAAATTGTTTGTCTTTCTTGACATTTGTGAATTATGGAAAACAAACTAGACAAATAATTTGAGTCGGAGAATGTAATATATATGTACTTTGGAGCTCGGCAACCGCCTAATTAATGTGACCATTAAAACAATACGTTATTGCATGTGGTCATACATTATACAGTACATATGGTCGATCGATCTACCAGAGCTTGGCATTGAAATTAGAATCAAGGGCTTTATTACCCTATACATCAGAACCAAAATTTGTACTTTAATTTGTATAGCCCTGAAACCAAACTTGTCTTTTTTGTTTTTTGTGGTGAAAATATTTTAATTACATTTTTAAGTCTTTTGTAAACCCTAAGTCCCAAACCCACCCTTCCACTTTCTCTCTCTTCTCTCTCATTGTCATCTCAACCTAAGTCCCAAAACCCACCCTTCCACTTTCTCTCTTTTCTCTCTCATCGTCATCTCAACCTAAGTCCCAAAACTCACCCTTCATTTTCGGGTACCTGCATATGAACAGCCCCATAGGTATGTAATTGTACATGGACATCCAGATGAGCACTTTTTAAATAAAATTTTCGTATTTTGATATTTGTCTTTGCTGTGCAAAGGAAAGAAACAAAATGAAAACAAATAGGCATCGAGGAGCTTAAAAGGGGGAAAGCATAGCCATACATGTATTATGCTTAATTAGTTCTTCAACTTTCAATTATAGCTGTTATTTCTAATACATTCATTGAGATTTAGACTCATCTAGCACTAGCAGGACATACTCATTGATGGGTAGATGCTATATGATTCCACATCCCATCGATTTTCCTGGTTACGTTGGATAAGTTTCCAGATTGAACAAGTTTTATATTCTCATTTGGCGATTCACCATCTCCTCTGAAGGTCTTTTTTAACAATGTTTCGGCAATCAAGAACAAGCCTTGCTGCACCAATGCACCTATTATTGCCTGAGTTGGTGGTACGGGGGAGCAAACCAGAATAAAAACGAATATAAACCATAATTTGCTACCTGCCATGTTTTCTTTCTGTTCTGTCGATGGTAGTGAAACTCTCATCTCAACTAGTAGATTATATACCATGCCAAAAGTAAGGTATGAAATGAAACGTTCCCGTACATTTATGTAAATAAATAAATGTTTATAAATTCACTTCAAGCATAGGCAATTTTTCCAAGGCAAAAAGGAATTACTCTGTTTTGTAGAGAGAAATTCGACGAATAAACATTACATTACATACCTGATAGGCATTAGCACGAACACCGCCTGTGAACCATAAAAAAAAATTGAATTAATCCAATGAAACGGGAAGCTATGTCTAAGAGAGAAAGCTGTCAAGTTATGCAAATCCCAAGTTAAAATGCAACGTCCAGACTTCAAAAAATATGACTGAGCAAGTAACATTTATCAACAATACAGAATCAAGAGGGAAAAAAGAAGCCTTACAGAAGCTCCTGAGCTGGAAGCTTGCTTTGAAAACCTCTCTTCATACAAAAAATGAAAGGGATGCCCTTTTCTGGAAACAGCAAACAGTTTTATTTTATTTTTTGCCAAGAATTATGTGATGATTGTAGAAACAATATAAACGACTAAGTGGACAACTACAACTTCAAAATGATTAAGCTCTCACCGGGCAAAAATGGTACAGATACCTCTCGTCCACCAACTCTCAATACATTCTCCTTCAAATCA
This sequence comes from Tetragonia tetragonoides, assembly GCA_038025085.1. Classification (NCBI taxonomy): domain Eukaryota; kingdom Viridiplantae; phylum Streptophyta; class Magnoliopsida; order Caryophyllales; family Aizoaceae; genus Tetragonia; species Tetragonia tetragonoides. Next base: position 349,552 of record CM076153.1, read on the forward strand.
ATTATTCACTGCAAAATAAGGTCTCGTCAACTTTTCTGTTAAGCTTAAAGGGAATACGGAATCATGAAGGACATAGCAATTAAGACATATTACCTGATGTTTGCGAAGCATATCAAGACCAAATAGGAACTCCATGTTGGGAGAGTCAAGGACTGTAAAGGAACATTGGTAAAGTACATTCCCAATCTTCCAAAGGGGACAGGGAATAAGTGAACCAAGCATGTCAAATTCAGAACCAAGCATGATGGCAGAGGATAAAGTTAAGCCAAAACATATCTAGTAGTTTATGTAAAATCTTTACGGAAGGAACAGATACAGTCCACCAAATTTCATATCACTACTTGCGGTGAGTGACACGGTTACAATAGGAACTCAAGTGTCAAGTCCGATAACTTCCAAACAGAGTTTAGAAATAAGAAAATGAGGCAGGAGATTTTTGAAGTTCTTACATCAAAAGACTCCTAAAACACCAGGAGATTTTTGTAAAACAAAATCTACCCTATACTCCTATATAACAACTTTAGTAACCTATTTTCTGTAAACTATATAACCTGTATAAGTGCTATACAAACAAATTTACTTCCTGATAAAAACAGGGGCAAGACCAACATGCTCACACCACCTCCTATTCTTGCTTGTATCTCTGATCTTCTCAATATTGCTCAATTGAACCCGCAGTTCAAACTTGATTCTTGCTATCACCTTGTGAAAATCTGCTGTTTCCTGTTTAAAAATCACATGGTTACGCGTGATCCAGACATGGTATATGCAAGCTGTCACCGCAGCCTTACACATTGATCTATAAGCTGACGAACCTTGTATGTGTTTGAGTCCCCATGCTACAAGCTCAGACCAACTGCCTGTAGGAGTCTGAAACTGCATGAAAACACCAATCTGTTTCCAGATTTCTCTAGCAAAGGAGCACTGTAAAAAAAGGTGTTCATGGCTCACAAAGCACATTTGCTATCCACATTTGCTCCTCTAGCAATAAGTCTATCCCTTGTAAGGAGCTTCTTTTGCATCATGACCCAGGCTGTGAAGGAATGCTTTGGGAAACAGTTTCTCCCCCAAACAAACTTGTACCAAGGCTGAATTGGATCACCTGGGTAGAGTGTTGTATAAGCTGCTTTGGAAGAGAAAGCAGGAGGGACAGAAATCCATAGCAGCTCCCCATTCTGAACAAGAACACACTTCAGTGCCTCATCTCTAAGATTAATTCTACAACAATATATAGAGATACTTTATACAAAAGGCTCATTTCGATGGTTTACCCTAATAATAATGCAAATTTATCACAACCCACTTCCTTCATTTATTCTATACAAATGATCAACTCTCTTCTCTCTCTCTAGGTATACATATGTATAAATGTTGTTAATCGCTGTTCCCTCTGTGAGACAGCATGCGAGACTAATGCTCATCTCTTTTTTGAATGTCCTTTGGCAAGAGATGTGTGGCAGGGCATCCAGCAATGGTTGGGAATCACTAGAAGAGCATTAAGCCTTAAGCATGAGATAAGATGGTTCAGAAATCACGTTAGAGGCAAAGCCTGGGCTAGCAGGTTGAAGAGATGTGTCCTCACTGCCACTGTTTATGAAGTTTGGAAAGAACGAAATCAAAGAATCTTTGCTGGGAGAAAGAGCAATATCTCTCAACTCATCTGGCAGATCAAGTACTACACTAGTGCTAGGATGATGTCCATCAAAACTATTGAGGAAAGCGCCATGTTGGATGCTCTCCTCAACTAGTCCTCTCTGTCTTCCCTCCCCTTCTCTGTATTTTTCTAGGCTTTTTCTGGTTTTTAAAGGGATGATTCCCCACATTGGGGCCCTGAGTCTGTACTAGACTTGGCCTAAGGGTGTCACTTTGGCACTCCTTTGAATGATGGAATGAATATATATCGCCATTTTCCAAAAAAAAAAAAAAGAAAAAAGAAATTAGAAAATTATAATCAATATTCACTCACATAGTATAACATTTTATTAGTCAAAAGCATAATTTGTGGTTGTGGGCATACTATTATCAATATCAATCTCCTCTATATATATAAAGCTGGTATATTTCGTGAGTGTTGAGCCGCGCCACATCATTAAATATATTATTAGAATAATTTTTAAAAAAATATAATTGAGAGTTTGACTTGTAATAAAATAACTAGCGTTTTATAAGTGTTATAACTTAATCTTTATCGAACCTTCGAAAGCAAATGTAATCTTCTACACATCTTCAAAAAAAAATAATATTTATACCATCGTATTCGCATCGGAAAATACTTCAAAATGAGATGCATTTACAATATGTTTAATATCAACGTATAAGATCATATATCCAATTTTAATTAGCGTAAATATATATATATATATATATATATATATATATATATATATGTATATTAAAATATATAATAGTGAAGAATAAAATAACAAGGAAAATAATAAAAATATATTTAACTTAACTCGTGCATCGCACGGGCATCATTACTAGTACAAATACAAATACAAATATCAATACTTTAGAATTTAGATTCCACTTCAAGATTTATCCCCTGTTATTCATTCCTAGAAACAAGGAATCAGCAAAGTATTTTCTTTTCTTTTCTTGTCTTAGTAAACACAAGCAAAGTATCTTCCCATCCTTTCTGTTTACTTCATTACCTTACCAATTACCATTCATTCTCTATAAGCTTTTAGCCTAAATCCTAATACAAACATAAACGCAACTACTTAACCCTGGCCTATGAATTTAATTATCAATTGTTTAGGGCGTGCTTGGATTGTGGAGGTTACAAGTAATTGTGAATTGTGCAACTTGGTCGAAGGGAGGGAAAATGAAAAATAATAATAAATATAATACCTATCACCTCCCCTACAAGGCTATGACTATAGTCTATACCTTCCTGCATTTTACCTTGTAATTTAATTTAATCTATTATCGTCAGCCGAATCCAAATACATTTATGAGTTTGAATTAATTGCCATATACTTGGAAGGGCTTTGCAAAGGCAACAACCATGTGGTCTGTGGATGCGGAATCCCAAATCCCATGCCATATTGCCATCCCTACCAATTCCGATCCTTTTTTCTTTTCTTTGACAAACCAAACGAAAACGACTACTCAACCAACTATGCAACAATCAAGCAATCAACAGCGATCAATTTGCTGATTGCTACTAAACTCATACCATTAATAACATAATAAGAGTACGTGTCGATACACACAAGCTAAACACAACTAAATTTACTACTCGTTAGTAACCAATGCTTCTGCTAGGTTGGTTTAGGTGAGCCAGGATCCTCTGCAGTACCAATTTTGGTGCTGTCCCTTTCTTCTCTTTTTTTGTTTCCTCCCAACTTCCAAATTTCTCAACCCTCCCTATTTGCACTGTAAAATAGGGATGGATCTCTGTAGAACTGCAGAAAATCTAAACCCAATTTAAGTTGGGTTGGGCGTCACTCACAACTCACAACTCACAAATTAGAAGTATTCCATTGTGCCGTATTGTATTTGTATCTAGTGGAGAATCAAAATTGAAATCTAAGAAATGCATGTCGAGAGACATCATTATTTTGTCACTGATTAAATATTTAATTACATGAAGAGCTAGAGAATCTTTGGGATTCTATGAGCCCTTTCCATCATATTATAAGCTACAAAAATTTTGATTGGAAGGAAAAAGCGGCCACGTAATACAACTTGACAAAAAAAAGTACTCTTATCTTTGAGTGGTGACATAGTACGTAGAGTATCTGATTTACTACTCCATATCTCCAAGCAACCTCAACTCACAAGCAACCGATTATTATCCCACTTCAAGGCTTCAACTAAACTATGGTAGGGAGCAATGAGCATGATTGGTTGTCCATAACATTAATATTAACAGTAACCTTTATTTCTATTTAAAAGGAAGTGTTGTTTAACGATTTTCCAAATTAATAAGTAAGAATGAAAGGTTACCCTACCCTACCCAATCAATCCATTCTATCTTGATATCAGGCAACCCTATCTAAAGATGGCTTCGTGCCGTGCTTGGGTCGTGCTCGTGCCGTGCTTGGGTCGTGCTCGTGCCGTGCCTTCGTACTTTGTAACAGTGTCGTGCCGTGTCGTGATTATAGTTGTCGTGCTTCGTGTCGTGTCGTGTCGTGCCTGCTCTTCCAAAAGGTAGGCCCAGGTCGTGCCCGTGCTCGTGTTTGTGTCGTGTCGTGCCCGTGTCGTGCGTGCCGTGCCTATGCTTTTTTTAAATAATATTAAAATTTTCGCCGTGCCGTGTCGTGTCTGACCGTGCCCGATCGTGCTTTCTTTTCAAAATCCTTGTCCGGGCCCATCCCAGGCCCAGTCATTCGTGCTCGGGCCCGTGTTTTCTCCGTGCTCGTGTCGTGCCATGCTAAAAGCGTGCTCGGTCGTGCCGTGCCTGAAAACGCCTTAGCAACGGATTGGTTCTATCCGTTGCTAAGAAATGCCTTTTTTTTTCACTCAAAAAAAAAAGAAATGCCTTTTCTTATTTCTTAAATCTAACGTATTTTACCTTAGCAACGGATTGGTTTCTATCCGTTGCTAAGAAATTTCTTTTTTTATTTCTTGAATTTGTCGTATTGTACTTTTTTTATGCTTACCTCAGTTATTAAAGGATTCTATATTGACTTTGTCTAGTGCTAATTCGAATCCTATTACCTACAAAAACTGGATGATTTTTTTATAGTGGGACACCTAAATTATTACATGGAAGCAAATTGTATACTACTTTCACATTCACTCTTTGGACTTACTTGATTTTACTTTTGTACATCTCATTTAAAACTGTTTGATGATTAAGATACGAAACATCGAAAGCCTATATTTGTGCAGTATAAGATTTTTTTTTTTGTGGAGAAGTTGTGCAGCACAAAATGACAATATAAGTTGAGCTACTATAAAAGAAATGTAATTCATCATTAAACCCCTCATTATCCTTACTAAAATATTATTAGTGATACTTATAAGTTATAATCAATTTCCTTTTAATACGATTCTGTTAAAAAAAATCATTTTAATAAGTTAAAGGAAATTTTAACTATTCACTACTACTAGTACAAGTATTTTTTTGGAAGAACCAATAAGTGGTTGGTGTGAGTGGTTCGGTATTCTCATCCCTTAAGCAAGGTCGAGGATTCGAATCTTGTGAATGCAGAATCTATTTAGTGGGAGCACTTTACCCCTTCATAGACCACCCCGATGTAAATATGATTAGCCTTAATGACTTAGGTGAACCTGTGGTTAAACCAAATAAATATTTTTTTTTGAAGGCTTCACTCACTACTACTAATATTAGTCATTATGCATTTATTGTGGCTATATACAAAGTTTGAATTATTAAAGGTAATGATATCGCCAGGTCAATAAACATGCATAATTAATTGATATTGGTTCAATATATATAAAAAGGCTCAATTTTATATATAACTAGATTATATGCCCGTGTCATGCACGAGACTTGTTTATCAATTTATCATGCACACTCTGTCATTAGAAGAAATATGATAACTTTTTTTAATCATATAAATATATAAAGTTGAATAATAAGAGTAGCAAAGAACAATAATAATCTTTTTATCAAAAAAAAAATGATATTTAACAAAGAAATTACATTTTTAGTGAATTTATAACTTTTTTAGGATAATAAATATAATACTTATGTTACTTATTTCTTATTAAAATAAAATAAAACTATTTTTAGTTTCTTTTTAATCACCCATGCATTTATGGCTATTTATTACTTATTCAATGCTTGGTGAGAACTCAATTTTACATATATATATATTGATTGATAACCTCATTTTAATGTGAGTTGGTCTCACACGAGACTTACTCTTATAGATGAGTCCTCTTAAAATGGGCTCTTTCTATAGACGTAGTAATTTAATTTATTAATTAATTTATTTTATATCTAACCACTTAATTGGAGATCAAGGAGGAAAATGATGAATTCATGTCAGACATCATCACTTTAGAACAAAAAATGATTAAAGAAAGTAAGTGTTAAATATTATGGTATGCCATCTATGACACATGTTCTTTCACAACCCAATGGTCGCGCGTTAGTGGCCTAGCTTACCAGGAGGTCATCGGTTCGAATCCGTTTTTCATTTGCTTAGTAGTGCCTATTTGACATGGTAATAAATTGGGTCGATTGGTTATGATAGTAATTTAACTATGGAAAATTTGGTGAAAACCACCTTAAGTTTAGTTGGACTTGTCAATAACCCTCTTAAGTTTTCAACTTTGGTAGGTACCCCTTTTAAAATAGAAAACGCCTTACCTGGCACCCCTTGTTTTCTTTTCCGACCAATTTAATATAGAGGCAGACCAAAATACCCTCACGTGCACTGTACGTGACTCACTTAACTCTTATTTTACTCCCCCAACTTAACCCCTTTTAATTGTTCCCAATCATTTTGTCTTTTTTTTTTCATTTCCTTCCAAAGAATATCTTTGTCACTTAAACATCCACTCTCACTCTCAGTGTCCTTTGCTCCGTTTCCTAATTGTCACCCTCACACCAATCTCTTCACCAAAATCTCATGTTTACATTCGTGTGTTTGGGAGAGTTTGATAACATACCCCCTCCCAAGTCTTTTCGCAAGCCACAAGCCAACGCCACTAAATAAGTCGAGGCTTGGTAATTGGTATGTATACTTCCGTAATTGCACTCATTACTTGATTTTGTACTCCCAAAAAGGAGTGATTGGAGAAGTTAGGGTTTTCTGGCTACTCTTCGCTTTAAATGCGCATATCGAGATTCATAAGAACACAACAACCACAAAAACATCAAATTCTAAATGACTGTGAAATCGACAAACATCGGCCCATAGTCAACGCAACACCGCCGAGATTGACTGAGAGAAATTGAGGTGAGAGAGAAAGAAAGAAAGAGAGAATTACTAGAGAGAAGAGCATTTGCAAATGTTGAGAACAAATGTAAAAGGGAAGTTGATTGGTATTATGGGATACGAAGAGAAGTTATTAATGAATATGAAGCAGTGAAGATGATGGGTTGATTAAAAGGAGAGAGAAAATTGATGGATCGAGGAGAGAGAAAGATAGAGGGGAAGCTGGAATGGATTCAGATCAGGGATTTGGTTTTTTTTTTTTTTTTTTGTGTGTTGCTAAGTGAGAGAGGAGTGACTTAGTTAAGGTGTAGATCTTTTGATTTTGTAGGGGATTATTACTAATTAACTAGCCTATTTAGATAAAAGGGCAAATTACATGGGTAAAGTTAGAGTTAAGTGAGTCACGTGCAGTGTAGGTGAGGGTATTTTGGTCTGCTTGTACATTAAATTGGTCGGAAAAGAGAACAAGGGGTGTTAGGTGAGGCGTTTTTTATTTTAAAGGGGGTATCTGCCAAAGTTGAAAACTTAAGGGGGTTCTTAACAAGTCCAACTAAACTTAAGGTGATTTTCACCAAATTTTCCTACTTTTAAAATTCTTATCCAACTTCCAATTACCAGCCCCCCTATGGGATTAAACACATGGAATAAGAGGCCTTTTTATCCCCATCCCTACTCCTTCTCTATTATTCCCCATCCCTGACACCAAACATGGGATTTTATTGTACGTTAGGTTATGGAAGGTTACGGGATGTCATGTTATGTTATTTCCGTTTTCTTGTTGGGCTCATTAGTTTAAGCCCAGTCCGGTTAGGGTTAGAAAATCAACCTTAATTTCCTACTCCTATATATATATATATGATATAACCTGTAACTCTCAGAATTATCTCAATACAAAATCTGATCTCCTCTCTGTCGTGGACGTAGCCAAATTGGTGAACCACGCAAATCTGTGTATTGATTTATCTGTTTGTCAATCTTTTCTTGCATCCGTTATAACAACATGATCGTATATACGTACCTGGATGTACCCACGCCGGGTGATGCCCGTGTTCGAAAGCATGCGATCGAAGAATGCCATTCCTGCTAAAATAAACACATCCTCAAACTATTACTACAACAACATTAGATTAAATCGATAATGATCTCTCTAAATTCCTTCAGTTATGGTCATGCATGAAACCAATACCATACTAATACTAATAATAATAATAATAATAATAATAATAATAATAATAATAATAATAATACCTATTAATCAGCAGATAATCTTAATCTAATAATCTCTGATCCTAAATAAAAACATCACATAGCTGCTGATTAGAGAACAAAATTCGAGGTTCTAACAACTCCATATCTATAATAAAACCAATAGCCAAACAATCGGATAATTTCAAGATTCATCATGCATTTGAAACATCAAATTAGCGAAATCAAACAGAAATTAGAAAGATTGACTAAATCAAAATGCAAAATCAGTAATCAAAACCAGAGAACGATTGCAAGCAACTACTTTTTTATAATAAAATCAGTGGTTAAACCATCGGAGAATTTCAAGATATGAAACATCAAATTAGCAAAATCAAACAGAAATTAGAAAGATTGGCTAAATCAAAACGCAAAACCAGTAATAAAAACCAGAGAACGATTACAATCAACTACGTATTTATAATAAAATCAATGGCCAAACCATCAGAAAATTTTAAGATACGAAACATCAAATTAGCAAAATCAAACAGAAATTAGAAAGATTGCTAAATCAAAACTTATGCTGTTATGCAAAACCAGTAATCAAAACTACACAAATATACCCTAAATAAAACATCGACAAAATATTGGACTAAATATCAAGATTTTTCAAAGTTTAATAAAATCTAGGTTAAATTAACACCAAACAAAACGTAAATCAAACAGAAAATTGAGGGAGACAGATACCGTACCAAGATTATCAAAGTAGTTCTGTGTGGGTCTTTAGTTGTGACAAAATCCAATGTCCGGTGAAATCAAAATCAAGAACGATGACCTAAGTGTGATAAAATCTGTAAAACAACAATTAAAACATGAAACTAAAAAGAGAATGTGAATTTAGACAGAGATGATGATATTGATCATGGATTACCAAAATCGAGAGACAGAGTAGTTTTGTGTCAAGAACTTCGAGGAACTTCAATCTCCAAACGTCTAATTTGGTGAGGAGACGAGAGAGAGAGTTAGAATCAAAGGTACAAAAATAAGAGAGAGAGAGAGAGAGAGAGAGAGAGAGAGAGAGAGAGAGAGAGAGAGAGAGAGAGAGAGAATGACTGAAGTAAAATGGGTTGAGAGCTTTGTTCAACTTTCATTTCGTTTCCAAATACTTTCTTATATAGCTTTTGATTTCCCTTTCCCTCCCATATTTGGTTTTCGAAAAGATTCTCATTTGTACAAACTTGTGCAGAAGAGAGAAGGAGACATAATAGTAAATCCTCATTTTCATTTTTTTATTTCGATATGATTGATGATGAAGGGGTGGGGGAAGGGGTGGGGGTGGGTAGGGGTCCAATGATAAATGAAGATTGAAGGGTGTGGGGAATTTTATTTTATTATTATTATTTTTTATAGAGGTAAGAAAGATAGTACACATTAGGGTCCATCTCGGAGAGTTACATAACCCTAATGCTCAAACAAAACGAGCTCAAGCGGAAATGGAGTAGCATGAGCTCGTAATCGGGAACCCTGGGATGCGTCCAAAGTACGAGGTGAACTTCAGCATTCATCTTCTTTATTGCACTTGTTTGATCCATTATCTGTGACTTCTACAAGATGAACAAGCATCACCACCAACGAATTTAAACTAGAACTATTAAGTCCAATCAAGCCCCATCTATAATTTGCTTAGAATCCAAAACAAGATGGTGGCCATGGCAATCTGAGCAAACGAAGCACCAACACGGCAGCAAACACTCCAAAGGAGACCAATCGAGACAAACCAAACTCCTGATCTGTTTTTTCGTCTTGGTTTCCCTTAACAATTGAATTCAAGCTTTTATGGTAAATAACAAGGCCATAGGGAAGGTGGCAAGGGCTAAAATTCTCTCTATCCTCCCCAAAGAGAGAGAGAACCCAGTCTAAACTGAATAGCTGATGGTGAGATCCAAAAGAGAGAGAGGCAGTGTTGAGTGACAGCGAGCTGTGGGGAGCAAGGGTGAGCGGTGGTGGTCGATGGTAATAATTGGTTGATAAAAGATGGGCGGAAACGGCGACGGGGATGAACGGAAGAGTCTAAAAGTAAAGAGCAGTGGCGGTTTGGCGGTGGGCCGGGGGGCGATTGAGGCGGTGGTCTAAGGGGCAACAAATGGTGGGCAACGTTTTCTAGAGAGAGAGGGAGAACCTTCTGAAAGGGGTGTGAGGAATTGGGATACACTACTATCAAACTTTGTACTGTAAGTTTATTATATCTTTTAGGGCAAATTGGTGAAAACCTCCAAGAAGTTTGGAGTTTTTGCTAAGAACACCCAAACATTTTCAACTTTGGCAAGTACTCCCAAACAAAATGAAAAATGTATTTAAATATAAAAAAATAGAAATATATGGATCGTCCGTGCGTAGTACGGGTAAAGTCATAGTATGTAGTATTGTTTGCTTTGTAATCTTAACATTGTGCTATTGATCGATTAATAAAATATCATTTTTTCCACTATAATAAGGACGTACGCACTTTTGCTTAAAACATGTACTTCAATAAGGCTGCATGGTTGTCAATCCATGTCGAAAAATCTAAATTTTGTAAAAGTAATTCTTTCTTTGGTAGACAAAAAAACATAAATATTATTAATATATTAATGCGTGTATATGTATAAAGGGATGCCTTTAGAGTGCATCAAAATATAAACTTATATACTGCACATATTGTGTTATGATCTAGGAGATGTAAAATAAACTTATATACTTCTCAATAACCTATATAAGAGCTCTACTATGATTTTTTATTATTATTATTTTATAATTTGATTATTATTGTATTGGTGTTAGACTTAGTAATTGGTTTAATATGAAATAAAATAATATTACAAGTTAAAAGTGGAGACTTATTTATACATGATGTAGGAAATCGAATTATAATAGCAACAGAGAGCATCAAAAGAAGGTCAAAGAAAAGGTTGGAGTTGGACAGTAAAGTCTGTGATTTCGTGGAACATCAATTAGAAGATAAAATCTGAGAAACAATTTCAAAATTTTGTGATTTGCTCTAAGCTAAAATAATTATACAAACTAAACCAAATAAAGAGATAATAACCTTTGAAGAATTGTTTTTTTGGTCTTTGCCAAGGATATCCACCGTCGATCCCAGTGACTAATTCTCTCGCCCCACCTGTCAGTGCACTAAGCGGTAAGGGGCTGGCCAAGGAATTTTTTCCATTCGCAAGAGTTGGAATTCGAACCCCCAACCACTTATTTAAGGGATAAAGTGCTGAATCACTACACCAACCCATCTTAATTACCTTTAAAGAATTGTTAATAATATAATACTTACTTCATAAAGCAATACATTATTATGATGGTTTGTTGCTATTGTACCTAATTACGTATATTGTTTGATTGTAGCACCACACCCACGTTTTAGGATGATTAGTTTAAGCCTATTTGCTATTAATAGCAAAATATATTTCTTGATTTTTTAATTGATTTTGTAAATGAACATCTTTTAATTTTGCTGGGTATGATTTTCACTGGAGTTTGTGATCGTAATACTTGAAATACATATTTTCAAACGATTAATAACATAACCTCTGCAATACATAGGTTTGTAATAACAAATTGATCTCATTTGTTGGTAATAATAACAAATTGGTCACATACTCAAGGCTTTATATACCCAAAACTAATTTCTTGAGAAAATTGAAGCAATTTTATGCAATACATCTCGTATTTCAAAATTTCAGACCTAGATTGACATATATAGCTGAAAATGTAGAAATCTATGTATATACCTATAAATAAACAATCTAATAATATAAACAGCAAGTCTTGTGTAAGACCAATTAACAAAAAATTGGGGTCACTTTTTAGAAATGTAGGGGTAACTTATGGTGAGAAGTGACCCTTTTTTCATTGAAAAGTGACCGCGTTTTACCAAAAGTTACAAAAAGACTATCTTATAAAAACTTTTGTATAATATAAAAGTACTTTCATCTTAAACAAATATAAAATATTATTGACATCTAACCCGTGCATCACACGGGCTTTAAAACTAGTATGTAAGGTATACCATGCAAATAAACTAGTATGTCTAGACTGATCTAAATAAGATTATAAAATAATGAACACCAGTGAATTGAATTGTAGTAAGCATTACAGGACTAAAATATAATACTTGATAGAAATTTTATGTCACTTAACCAAACTGAACATTAACATTGTCGGATTGAATTGAAACGATTTTTACTAGATAAGTGAAAAAGAATACACCTTTAATGAAAGAATACTTTCACTCATTCCATGTAGTTATTTTTCCATTATACTTGTGAATTTTTATTTATTTATTTATTTATTTTTTTTTTTTTTTTGTGTTTTGAGGAAGATGAAGTAAATATTTATCTTTCATTTTAAAATTTATTGTAGGAGAGTGGGTTAACCCATGTGTAGCACGGCTTAGCCAACTAGTTTGTAGAAATACAAATTACAACTTGTACGGTACAATTAATAATGTACCCTCATCGATAAGTATCACCACTCTGGACTCTTGTTTTGATCGTGTCAAATATTCAACAACAGTGCCAAACCACTGAGCTATCTTTGGCAATACCAATTACCAAATTGATCTATATATTGCCACATATAGATAATATACTATAGATAGATCTTCTTATTCCCACAAATAAGGTGATTCAAGCATTCAATTATGTAATGAGCTGAAATAGCTATAAAGGATTAAGGATTGAAGCAAGGTAAGTATTTCAAAACTTTGAGAAAAACGACTCAGAAAAACAGGATGAACAAATTGAGACATGCAATTTGTGCCAACTTCCTCTTGTCAATTCTTCTACTATCATTGTTGCAGAGACCTGCATCAGCTGTTTTGAAAGTATGTCAATACAAACTCATAATTTATCTACGCTCTACTATATCTAAATATTTGTATTAATCATTATCATTTGAATTAGTGGAAAACTAGCTTAACTCTGACAATGTATTAGTTTACATGTAATTACTATTATCGTCATCATCATCATTATTATATGTCAAACATTAATAAATTACCCAATTTATTCACGAATTGTATTAATTAATTCTCATTTATATTTGGTATTTGATCTCTTGCGGACATGCAGCAATATGTAGTGTATTTAGGATCACATGCACATCAAGGACGTCGTTTAGAGGTTGATCCCGAAATTGTGACAAGATCTCATCATGACCTTATCTCCTCTTCCTTACAAAGGTAGGAACATACTTGCTAGTGATAGATCAATATACAATTGATGATTTTTCAATTTCTCATTCTTAAGATTATACCTCCGTACAGGCGTATATAGTATTACAATCTCAACCTAGCTAGCAAAGTAGCTAACAGTTTCTCGTGTTTCTCTCATGAACATTTACCTACTTTGAACTTTTTATCATCTCTTTTGATTTATATATATACACAGTGATGCTCAGGTTGTAGATAGATTAGTTTACTCATACAACAAGATATTCGATGGATGCTCTGTACTTTTGCATGAAGAAGAGGCCAAAGAGCTTGCAAGTACGCTAAAGATCTCTTAATTTGTTTAATTAAGTTTAATACATTCATATAATTTATTATTAATATTAATGTACTTACCTATTAGACCTTATTGTTCATTTCCATTAATTACCTTGCTTTTTGCCTTGTTACAGAGCTTCCCAATGTGGTATCGGTGATGGAAACAAAACTGAAGAGTCTACAAACAACTCGGTCTTGGGAATATCTAGGACTTGAGCTCAATGATCAGTTAAATCCTAAAGAAATTATAGAAGAAGAAGAAGTGTCGTCACTTTGGAAGAAAACGAAATTCGGAGAGGACATAATTATTGCAAACGTTGATTCTGGCAAGTCTTTAGTTGTCATCATACTTTAAGCAGTTTGAAAAATTTATAACCACATTCACAACAAATATAGTAATTAATTTCTTTGCATCCAAAAAATAATTAAAGAAAAACTAATTTTTAAATGTTGTTGAAATATTGTATGTTTATACAGGTGTTTGGCCTGAATCAAGGAGCTTCACAGACGAAGGCTTAGGTCCCATTCCCAAAAAATTTAAGGGTAGATGTGAGAATGAAAATGATCCTGAATTTCGATGCAACAGGTAAGTAATACTCACTCATATTATTGTTCGAATCATTAGCATTCGATAGATATTATGATTTTTAAAAATTTATTGGTACAAATTAATTGATTTGTAGGAAGCTTATAGGAGCAAGATATTTTTACAAAGGATTTGCAAAGGCTCTTGAAGAGCAGATGAAGATGAAATTCACTTACAAATTATCTCCTCGAGATCCGAATGGGCATGGGACACATACACTGTCAACAGCAGGTGGAAATATAGTGGAGGGAGTCAGTTTCAAAGGATTTGGGAACGGAACAGCGAAAGGCGGAGCACCAAGAGCTCGTGTTGCATCTTATAAGGCTTGTTGGCCATCATTGGAGGGAGCTAGTATACAGTGCCATGATGCAGATGTTTTAGCCGCCTTTGAAGCAGCCATGGATGACGAAATTGATGTCATCTCCTTTTCAGCAGGGAATCCTGCCCAAAACTATTCTCATGATCCTTTGTATATTGCCTCCTTTCATGCTATTAAGAATGGCATCCCCATTATTGCTGCCGCAGGAAATGATGGTCCAAAGCCCGGAATCATTATGAATATATCCCCTTGGCTTTTAACTGTAGGATCTTGTTCTATGGACAGGGAGTTTACAAGCTCTGTTATACTCGGCTCATTGGGAACAAACCGAACTATCATCAAGGGAAGAAGCGAAGCATCATCTAAGCGTAGGAGTTTAGCCGTTGATATGACTTATCCGTTAATTAGTGGTGCTGATGCAAACAACAAGAGTGTTAAACCCTCTGATTCGTAAGTAGATGATTCACTGCATTGTCATTGAAATGAAATAATTGTTGATATATTGTTATTCGGTCTCTATGCAACGTAACGTAAACTCCCTTCACTATAACATGCAATATATAGAGGCATGTATATTATTGATGATGATGATGATGTACAGGCTGCATTGTAAACCAGAAAGCCTTGATCCAATTAAAGTGAAAGGGAAGATTTTGGTATGCCTCAAAGACGACGATGTTGAAAATAATATACAAGTACAGTCCTTCATGGGATCGGATGCCGGGGCTATTGGAGTGATTATAGTAGATAACCAGAAAAGGGTATTAGTGGATGTTTCTGTTTATAATACTCTCATTCCCACAACAAGTATCAATTATAAAGATGGTCTACTACTTTTTGATTACATGAAATCAACAAGGCAAGATCGATCAGATTCATCTTACATTATTCTTGCTCGTTCCTAATTAAATGGATTTAGTATGTGTGTACCTGCTGATACTTTGTCAATTTACATATATAGGTCCCCATTGGCATCTTTTACTACACCAACAACGAAATTGGGAGTAAAGCCTTCTCCGATAATGGCTACAACGTCATCTAGGGGTCCCAATCCAATAACACCTTCAATTCTAAAGCCTGATGTGTTAGCCCCTGGGATTGGTATCATCGCAGCTTATTCTGAAGACAAGAATGCAGTATTTGGACCCACACCATATTCAGCAGCTGATGGGACATCAATGGCGGCCCCTCATGTGTCAGCCATTGCTGCCCTTCTTAAGAAACTCTACCCTCACTGGACACCCTCCGCAATAAAATCCGCAATCATGACTACAGGTTAAATATTGCTTCTAAGTATTTTTCATTTATTTAGCAGCTTATTATTATTATTATTATTATTATTATTATTATTATTATTATTATTATTATTATTATTATTATTATTATTATTATTATTATTATTATTATTATTATTATTATTATTATTATTATTATTATTATTATTATTATTATTATTATTATTGTTATTATTATTATTATTATTATTATTATTATTATTATTATTAATTATGCATATCCATTTATACCCATGCAGCAAACAACTTAGACAATACCGACAAGCCAATACGCGAAGTAAACATGAGTGAGGCTACACCATTTGCCTATGGTGCAGGCCTTGTAAAGCCCAACCTAGCCATGGATCCTGGCCTAGTTTATGACATGGATCACCATGATTACCTCAACTTTCTATGTGCACTTGGATATGACAAGTTGGTCATCAAGTCCTTCTTCAATCATTCTTCTAAATGTCCCAAATCAGTCAAGATTGCTGATTTCAATTATCCCTCCATCACTATTCCTGATTTCTCAGGAAAAGCAACTATTACTCGAAGGCTAAAAAATGTTGCAAAGCCAAGCACTTATACTGCACGAGTCGACGCACCTCCTGGAGTTTTAATCGTCGTTGAGCCTAAGACTCTTATATTCTCTAAGACGGGTCAAGAGCTTGAGTACAAGCTTTTCTTTACTTCTCAGGCAAATCTACATCCTAAGGACTTGGGTTACTCTTTTGGGAATTTGTTTTGGTCTGATGGCAAGCACATTGTTAGAAGTCCTATTGTTGTACAAGGGAAAATTTCTTAGTTTACACTACATTCTTATCAAATAGGACTACTAATCTATATCTATACAAATACAATAAATAAAATAGTTTGTTGGTATTGCAAGACCTAAAAATACTATTACCAGGCCACTAATATAATTAGTTGACAATATAGCTCTCATTGGAAGGAGGAAAAAAAAGCAACATGAATTATTCTATTTTCATAATCCGGATTTGTATACACTTGCCTCTTATTTACGTATTGAGTATAGTAGTTAATTTTAATCATAATGATAGTCATATAAAATTATTGCCAAAAATACATAAAGTTGTTTTATTCATGCAACATATTTACATTTCCAAGGAACTGAGCAATTAATCACATAAGATATAGCTGGATAATCATTTCTTTTTCTGTTTTCTTTGGGGTGCAAACTCTGATTCAATATCATGTTCTATGGACAGATAATCGTTTCATGTAAAGAAAAGAGGTGGGCTTTACTTAGTCTCATAAGTTGACTTTCAATTAGTATTCGCATAACCATTTTGAAATTCATTCCTAGCTTAAATTTGTAATTCTATTTCAAGAGCCACTACCCAAAAACTATAGACATCATATCAGACTTTTTTTTAGTGGCGAGTAACTGTGACACACTATATACTCCCTCCGTCTCAAATTGTTTGTCTTTCTTGACATTTGTGAATTATGGAAAACAAACTAGACAAATAATTTGAGACTGCCTGTGGGAGTCTGAAACTGCATGAAAACACCAATCTGTTTCCAGATTTCTCTAGCAAAGGAGCACTGTAAAAAAAGGTGTTCATGGCTCACAAAGCACATTTGCTATCCACATTTGCTCCTCTAGCAATAAGTCTATCCCTTGTAAGGAGCTTCTTTTGCATCATGACCCAGGCTGTGAAAGAATGCTTTGGGAAACAGTTTCTCCCCCAAACAAACTTGTACCAAGGCTGAATTGGATCACCTGGGTAGAGTGTTGTATAAGCTGCTTTGGAAGAGAAAGCAGGAGGGACAGAAATCCATAGCAGCTCCCCATTCTGAACAAGAACACACTTCAGTGCCTCATCTCTAAGATTAATTCTACAACAATATATAGAGATACTTTATACAAAAGGCTCATTTCGATGGTTTACCCTAATAATAATGCAAATTTATCACAACCCACTTCCTTCATTTATTCTATACAAATGATCAACTCTCTTCTCTCTCTCTAGGTATACATATGTATAAATGTTGTTAATCGCTGTTCCCTCTGTGAGACAGCATGCGAGACTAATGCTCATCTCTTTTTTGAATGTCCTTTGGCAAGAGATGTGTGGCAGGGCATCCAGCAATGGTTGGGAATCACTAGAAGAGCATTAAGCCTTAAGCATGAGATAAGATGGTTCAGAAATCACGTTAGAGGCAAAGCCTGGGCTAGCAGGTTGAAGAGATGTGTCCTCACTGCCACTGTTTATGAAGTTTGGAAAGAACGAAATCAAAGAATCTTTGCTGGGAGAAAGAGCAATATCTCTCAACTCATCTGGCAGATCAAGTACTACACTAGTGCTAGGATGATGTCCATCAAAACTATTGAGGAAAGCGCCATGTTGGATGCTCTCCTCAACTAGTCCTCTCTGTCTTCCCTCCCCTTCTCTGTATTTTTCTAGGCTTTTTCTGGTTTTTAAAGGGATGATTCCCCACATTGGGGCCCTGAGTCTGTACTAGACTTGGCCTAAGGGTGTCACTTTGGCACTCCTTTGAATGATGGAATGAATATATATCACCATTTTCCAAAAAAAAAAAAAAGAAAAAAGAAATTAGAAAATTATAATCAATATTCACTCACATAGTATAACATTTTATTAGTCAAAAGCATAATTTGTGGTTGTGGGCATACTATTATCAATATCAATCTCCTCTATATATATAAAGCTGGTATATTTCGTGAGTGTTGAGCCGCGCCACATCATTAAATATATTATTAGAATAATTTTTAAAAAAATATAATTGAGAGTTTGACTTGTAATAAAATAACTAGCGTTTTATAAGTGTTATAACTTAATCTTTATCGAACCTTCGAAAGCAAATGTAATCTTCTACACATCTTCAAAAAAAAATAATATTTATACCATCGTATTCGCATCGGAAAATACTTCAAAATGAGATGCATTTACAATATGTTTAATATCAACGTATAAGATCATATATCCAATTTTAATTAGCGTATATATATATATATATATATATATATATATATATATATATATATATATATATATATATATATATATATATATATATATATATATATATATATATATATATATATATATGTATATTAAAATATATAATAGTGAAGAATAAAATAACAAGGAAAATAATAAAAATATATTTAACTTAACTCGTGCATCGCACGGGCATCATTACTAGTACAAATACAAATACAAATATCAATACTTTAGAATTTAGATTCCACTTCAAGATTTATCCCCTGTTATTCATTCCTAGAAACAAGGAATCAGCAAAGTATTTTCTTTTCTTTTCTTGTCTTAGTAAACACAAGCAAAGTATCTTCCCATCCTTTCTGTTTACTTCATTACCTTACCAATTACCATTCATTCTCTATAAGCTTTTAGCCTAAATCCTAATACAAACATAAACGCAACTACTTAACCCTGGCCTATGAATTTAATTATCAATTGTTTAGGGCGTGCTTGGATTGTGGAGGTTACAAGTAATTGTGAATTGTGCAACTTGGTCGAAGGGAGGGAAAATGAAAAATAATAATAAATATAATACCTATCACCTCCCCTACAAGGCTATGACTATAGTCTATACCTTCCTGCATTTTACCTTGTAATTTAATTTAATCTATTATCGTCAGCCGAATCCAAATACATTTATGAGTTTGAATTGATTGCCATATACTTGGAAGGGCTTTGCAAAGGCAACAACCATGTGGTCTGTGGATGCGGAATCCCAAATCCCATGCCATATTGCCATCCCTACCAATTCCGATCCTTTTTTCTTTTCTTTGAAAAACCAAACGAAAACGACTACTCAACCAACTATGCAACAATCAAGCAATCAACAGCGATCAATTTGCTGATTGCTACTAAACTCATACCATTAATAACATAATAAGAGTACGTGTCGATACACACAAGCTAAACACAACTAAATTTACTACTCCGTTAGTAACCAATGCTTCTGCTAGGTTGGTTTAGGTGAGCCAGGATCCTCTGCAGTACCAATTTTGGTGCTGTCCCTTTCTTCTCTTTTTTTGTTTCCTCCCAACTTCCAAATTTCTCAACCCTCCCTATTTGCACTGTAAAATAGGGATGGATCTCTGTAGAACTGCAGAAAATCTAAACCCAATTTAAGTTGGGTTGGGCGTCACTCACAACTCACAACTCACAAATTAGAAGTATTCCGTTGTGCCGTATTGTATTTGTATCTAGTGGAGAATCAAAATTGAAATCTAAGAAATGCATGTCGAGAGACATCATTATTTTGTCACTGATTAAATATTTAATTACATGAAGAGCTAGAGAATCTTTGGGATTCTATGAGCCCTTTCCATCATATTATAAGCTACAAAAATTTTGATTGGAAGGAAAAAGCGGCCACGTAATACAACTTGACAAAAAAAAGTACTCTTATCTTTGAGTGGTGACATAGTACGTAGAGTATCTAATTTACTACTCCATATCTCCCAGCAACCTCAACTCACAAGCAACCGATTATTATCCCACTTCAAGGCTTCAACTAAACTATGGTAGGGAGCAATGAGCATGATTGGTTGTCCATAACATTAATATTAACAGTAACCTTTATTTCTATTTAAAAGGAAGTGTTGTTTAACGATTTTCCAAATTAATAAGTAAGAATGAAAGGTTACCCTACCCTACCCAATCAATCCATTCTATCTTGATATCAGGCAACCCTATCTAAAGATGGCTTCGTGCCGTGCTTGGGTCGTGCTCGTGCCGTGCCTTCGTACTTTGTAACAGTGTCGTGCCGTGTCGTGATTATAGTTGTCGTGCTTCGTGTCGTGTCGTGTCGTGCCTGCTCTTCCAAAAGGTAGGCCCAGGTCGTGCCCGTGCTCGTGTTTGTGTCGTGTCGTGCCCGTGTCGTGCGTGCCGTGCCGTGCCTATGCTTTTTTTAAATAATATTAAAATTTTCGCCGTGCCGTGTCGTGTCTGACCGTGCCTGATCGTGCTTTCTTTTCAAAATCCTTGTCCGGGCCCATCCCAGGCCCAGTCATTCGTGCTTGGGCCCGTGTTTTCTCCGTGCTCGTGTCGTGCCATGCTAAAAGCGTGCTCGGTCGTGCCGTGCCTGAAAACGCCTTAGCAACGGATTGGTTCTATCCGTTGCTAAGAAATGCCTTTTTTTTTCACTCAAAAAAAAAAGAAATGCCTTTTCTTATTTCTTAAATCTAACGTATTTTACCTTAGCAACGGATTGGTTTCTATCCGTTGCTAAGAAATTTCTTTTTTTATTTCTTGAATTTGTCGTATTGTACTTTTTTTATGCTTACCTCAGTTATTAAAGGGTTCTATATTGACTTTGTCTAGTGCTAATTCGAATCCTATTACCTACAAAAACTGGATGATTTTTTTATAGTGGGACACCTAAATTATTACATGGAAGCAAATTGTATACTACTTTCACATTCACTCTTTGGACTTACTTGATTTTACTTTTGTACATCTCATTTAAAACTGTTTGATGATTAAGATACGAAACATCGAAAGCCTATATTTGTGCAGTATAAGATTTTTTTTTTTGTGGAGAAGTTGTGCAGCACAAAATGACAATATAAGTTGAGCTACTATAAAAGAAATGTAATTCATCATTAAACCCCTCATTATCCTTACTAAAATATTATTAGTGATACTTATAAGTTATAATCAATTTCCTTTTAATACGATTCTGTTAAAAAAAATCATTTTAATAAGTTAAAGGAAATTTTAACTATTCACTACTACTAGTACAAGTATTTTTTTGGAAGAACCAATAAGTGGTTGGTGTGAGTGGTTCGGTATTCTCATCCCTTAAGCAAGGTCGAGGATTCGAATCTTGTGAATGCAGAATCTATTTAGTGGGAGCACTTTACCCCTTCATAGACCACCCCGATGTAAATATGATTAGCCTTAATGACTTAGGTGAACCTGTGGTTAAACCAAATAAATATTTTTTTTTGAAGGCTTCACTCACTACTACTAATATTAGTCATTATGCATTTATTGTGGCTATATACAAAGTTTGAATTATTAAAGGTAATGATATCGCCAGGTCAATAAACATGCATAATTAATTGATATTGGTTCAATATATATAAAAAGGCTCAATTTTATATATAACTAGATTATATGCCCGTGTCATGCACGAGACTTGTTTATCAATTTATCATGCACACTCTGTCATTAGAAGAAATATGATAACTTTTTTTAATCATATAAATATATAAAGTTGAATAATAAGAGTAGCAAAGAACAATAATAATCTTTTTATCAAAAAAAAAAAATGATATTTAACAAAGAAATTACATTTTTAGTGAATTTATAACTTTTTTAGGATAATAAATATAATACTTATGTTACTTATTTCTTATTAAAATAAAATAAAACTATTTTTAGTTTCTTTTTAATCACCCATGCATTTATGGCTATTTATTACTTATTCAATGCTTGGTGAGAACTCAATTTTACATATATATATATTGATTGATAACCTCATTTTAATGTGAGTTGGTCTCACACGAGACTTACTCTTATAGATGAGTCCTCTTAAAATGGGCTCTTTCTATAGACGTAGTAATTTAATTTATTAATTAATTTATTTTATATCTAACCACTTAATTGGAGATCAAGGAGGAAAATGATGAATTCATGTCAGACATCATCACTTTAGAACAAAAAATGATTAAAGAAAGTAAGTGTTAAATATTATGGTATGCCATCTATGACACATGTTCTTTCACAACCCAATGGTCGCGCGTTAGTGGCCTAGCTTACCAGGAGGTCATCGGTTCGAATCCGTTTTTCATTTGCTTAGTAGTGCCTATTTGACATGGTAATAAATTGGGTCGATTGGTTATGATAGTAATTTAACTATGGAAAATTTGGTGAAAACCACCTTAAGTTTAGTTGGACTTGTCAATAACCCTCTTAAGTTTTCAACTTTGGTAGGTACCCCTTTTAAAATAGAAAACGCCTTACCTGGCACCCCTTGTTTTCTTTTCCGACCAATTTAATATAGAGGCAGACCAAAATACCCTCACGTGCACTGTACGTGACTCACTTAACTCTTATTTTACTCCCCCAACTTAACCCCTTTTAATTGTTCCCAATCATTTTGTCTTTTTTTTTTCATTTCCTTCCAAAGAATATCTTTGTCACTTAAACATCCACTCTCACTCTCAGTGTCCTTTGCTCCGTTTCCTAATTGTCACCCTCACACCAATCTCTTCACCAAAATCTCATGTTTACATTCGTGTGTTTGGGAGAGTTTGATAACATACCCCCTCCCAAGTCTTTTCGCAAGCCACAAGCCAACGCCACTAAATAAGTCGAGGCTTGGTAATTGGTATGTATACTTCCGTAATTGCACTCATTACTTGATTTTGTACTCCCAAAAAGGAGTGATTGGAGAAGTTAGGGTTTTCTGGCTACTCTTCGCTTTAAATGCGCATATCGAGATTCATAAGAACACAACAACCACAAAAACATCAAATTCTAAATGACTGTGAAATCGACAAACATCGGCCCATAGTCAACGCAACACCGCCGAGATTGACTGAGAGAAATTGAGGTGAGAGAGAAAGAAAGAAAGAGAGAATTACTAGAGAGAAGAGCATTTGCAAATGTTGAGAACAAATGTAAAAGGGAAGTTGATTGGTATTATGGGATACGAAGAGAAGTTATTAATGAATATGAAGCAGTGAAGATGATGGGTTGATTAAAAGGAGAGAGAAAATTGATGGATCGAGGAGAGAGAAAGATAGAGGGGAAGCTGGAATGGATTCAGATCAGGGATTTGGTTTTTTTTTTTTTTTTTTGTGTGTTGCTAAGTGAGAGAGGAGTGACTTAGTTAAGGTGTAGATCTTTTGATTTTGTAGGGGATTATTACTAATTAACTAGCCTATTTAGATAAAAGGGCAAATTACATGGGTAAAGTTAGAGTTAAGTGAGTCACGTGCAGTGTAGGTGAGGGTATTTTGGTCTGCTTGTACATTAAATTGGTCGGAAAAGAGAACAAGGGGTGTTAGGTGAGGCGTTTTTTATTTTAAAGGGGGTATCTGCCAAAGTTGAAAACTTAAGGGGGTTCTTAACAAGTCCAACTAAACTTAAGGTGATTTTCACCAAATTTTCCTACTTTTAAAATTCTTATCCAACTTCCAATTACCAGCCCCCCTATGGGATTAAACACATGGAATAAGAGGCCTTTTTATCCCCATCCCTACTCCTTCTCTATTATTCCCCATCCCTGACACCAAACATGGGATTTTATTGTACGTTAGGTTATGGAAGGTTACGGGATGTCATGTTATGTTATTTCCGTTTTCTTGTTGGGCTCATTAGTTTAAGCCCAGTCCGGTTAGGGTTAGAAAATCAACCTTAATTTCCTACTCCTATATATATATATATGATATAACCTGTAACTCTCAGAATTATCTCAATACAAAATCTGATCTCCTCTCTGTCGTGGACGTAGCCAAATTGGTGAACCACGCAAATCTGTGTATTGATTTATCTGTTTGTCAATCTTTTCTTGCATCCGTTATAACAACATGATCGTATATACGTACCTGGATGTACCCACGCCGGGTGATGCCCGTGTTCGAAAGCATGCGATCGAAGAATGCCATTCCTGCTAAAATAAACACATCCTCAAACTATTACTACAACAACATTAGATTAAATCGATAATGATCTCTCTAAATTCCTTCAGTTATGGTCATGCATGAAACCAATACCATACTAATACTAATAATAATAATAATAATAATAATAATAATAATAATAATAATACCTATTAATCAGCAGATAATCTTAATCTAATAATCTCTGATCCTAAATAAAAACATCACATAGCTGCTGATTAGAGAACAAAATTCGAGGTTCTAACAACTCCATATCTATAATAAAACCAATAGCCAAACAATCGGATAATTTCAAGATTCATCATGCATTTGAAACATCAAATTAGCGAAATCAAACAGAAATTAGAAAGATTGACTAAATCAAAATGCAAAATCAGTAATCAAAACCAGAGAACGATTGCAAGCAACTACTTTTTTATAATAAAATCAGTGGTTAAACCATCGGAGAATTTCAAGATATGAAACATCAAATTAGCAAAATCAAACAGAAATTAGAAAGATTGGCTAAATCAAAACGCAAAACCAGTAATAAAAACCAGAGAACGATTACAATCAACTACGTATTTATAATAAAATCAATGGCCAAACCATCAGAAAATTTTAAGATACGAAACATCAAATTAGCAAAATCAAACAGAAATTAGAAAGATTGCTAAATCAAAACTTATGCTGTTATGCAAAACCAGTAATCAAAACTACACAAATATACCCTAAATAAAACATCGACAAAATATTGGACTAAATATCAAGATTTTTCAAAGTTTAATAAAATCTAGGTTAAATTAACACCAAACAAAACGTAAATCAAACAGAAAATTGAGGGAGACAGATACCGTACCAAGATTATCAAAGTAGTTCTGTGTGGGTCTTTAGTTGTGACAAAATCCAATGTCCGGTGAAATCAAAATCAAGAACGATGACCTAAGTGTGATAAAATCTGTAAAACAACAATTAAAACATGAAACTAAAAAGAGAATGTGAATTTAGACAGAGATGATGATATTGATCATGGATTACCAAAATCGAGAGACAGAGTAGTTTTGTGTCAAGAACTTCGAGGAACTTCAATCTCCAAACGTCTAATTTGGTGAGGAGACGAGAGAGAGAGTTAGAATCAAAGGTACAAAAACAAGAGAGAGAGAGAGAGAGAGAGAGAGAGAGAGAGAGAGAGAGAGAGAGAGAGAGAGAGAGAGAGAGAGAGAGAGAATGACTGAAGTAAAATGGGTTGAGAGCTTTGTTCAACTTTCATTTCGTTTCCAAATACTTTCTTATATAGCTTTTGATTTCCCTTTCCCTCCCATATTTGGTTTTCGAAAAGATTCTCATTTGTACAAACTTGTGCAGAAGAGAGAAGGAGACATAATAGTAAATCCTCATTTTCATTTTTTTATTTCGATATGATTGATGATGAAGGGGTGGGGGAAGGGGTGGGGGTGGGTAGGGGTCCAATGATAAATGAAGATTGAAGGGTGTGGGGAATTTTATTTTATTATTATTATTTTTTATAGAGGTAAGAAAGATAGTACACATTAGGGTCCATCTCGGAGAGTTACATAACCCTAATGCTCAAACAAAACGAGCTCAAGCGGAAATGGAGTAGCATGAGCTCGTAATCGGGAACCCTGGGATGCGTCCAAAGTACGAGGTGAACTTCAGCATTCATCTTCTTTATTGCACTTGTTTGATCCATTATCTGTGACTTCTACAAGATGAACAAGCATCACCACCAACGAATTTAAACTAGAACTATTAAGTCCAATCAAGCCCCATCTATAATTTGCTTAGAATCCAAAACAAGATGGTGGCCATGGCAATCTGAGCAAACGAAGCACCAACACGGCAGCAAACACTCCAAAGGAGACCAATCGAGACAAACCAAACTCCTGATCTGTTTTTTCGTCTTGGTTTCCCTTAACAATTGAATTCAAGCTTTTATGGTAAATAACAAGGCCATAGGGAAGGTGGCAAGGGCTAAAATTCTCTCTATCCTCCCCAAAGAGAGAGAGAACCCAGTCTAAACTGAATAGCTGATGGTGAGATCCAAAAGAGAGAGAGGCAGTGTTGAGTGACAGCGAGCTGTGGGGAGCAAGGGTGAGCGGTGGTGGTCGATGGTAATAATTGGTTGATAAAAGATGGGCGGAAACGGCGACGGGGATGAACGGAAGAGTCTAAAAGTAAAGAGCAGTGGCGGTTTGGCGGTGGGCCGGGGGGCGATTGAGGCGGTGGTCTAAGGGGCAGCAAATGGTGGGCAACGTTTTCTAGAGAGAGAGGGAGAACCTTCTGAAAGGGGTGTGAGGAATTGGGATACACTACTATCAAACTTTGTACTGTAAGTTTATTATATCTTTTAGGGCAAATTGGTGAAAACCTCCAAGAAGTTTGGAGTTTTTGCTAAGAACACCCAAACATTTTCAACTTTGGCAAGTACTCCCAAACAAAATGAAAAATGTATTTAAATATAAAAAAATAGAAATATATGGATCGTCCGTGTGTAGTACGGGTAAAGTCATAGTATGTAGTATTGTTTGCTTTGTAATCTTAACATTGTGCTATTGATCGATTAATAAAATATCATTTTTTCCACTATAATAAGGACGTACGCACTTTTGCTTAAAACATGTACTTCAATAAGGCTGCATGGTTGTCAATCCATGTCGAAAAATCTAAATTTTGTAAAAGTAATTCTTTCTTTGGTAGACAAAAAAACATAAATATTATTAATATATTAATGCGTGTATATGTATAAAGGGAGGCCTTTAGAGTGCATCAAAATATGAACTTATATACTGCACATATTGTGTTATGATCTAGGAGATGTAAAATAAACTTATATACTTCTCAATAACCTATATAAGAGCTCTACTATGATTTTTTTTTATTATTATTTTATAATTTGATTATTATTGTATTGGTGTTAGACTTAGTAATTGGTTTAATATGAAATAAAATAATATTACAAGTTAAAAGTGGAGACTTATTTATACATGATGTAGGAAATCGAATTATAATAGCAACAGAGAGCATCAAAAGAAGGTCAAAGAAAAGGTTGGAGTTGGACAGTAAAGTCTGTGATTTCGTGGAACATCAATTAGAAGATAAAATCTGAGAAACAATTTCAAAATTTTGTGATTTGCTCTAAGCTAAAATAATTATACAAACTAAACCAAATAAAGAGATAATAACCTTTGAAGAATTGTTTTTTTGGTCTTTGCCAAGGATATCCACCGTCGATCCCAGTGACTAATTCCCTCGCCCCACCTGTCAGCGCACTAAGCGGTAAGGGGCTGGCCAAGGAATTTTTTCCATTCGCAAGAGTTGGAATTCGAACCCCCAACCACTTATTTAAGGGATAAAGTGCTGAATCACTACACCAACCCATCTTAATTACCTTTAAAGAATTGTTAATAATATAATACTTACTTCATAAAGCAATACATTATTATGATGGTTTGTTGCTATTGTACCTAATTACGTATATTGTTTGATTGTAGCACCACACCCACGTTTTAGGATGATTAGTTTAAGCCTATTTGCTATTAATAGCAAAATATATTTCTTGATTTTTTAATTGATTTTGTAAATGAACATCTTTTAATTTTGCTGGGTATGATTTTCACTGGAGTTTGTGATCGTAATACTTGAAATACATATTTTCAAACGATTAATAACATAACCTCTGCAATACATAGGTTTGTAATAACAAATTGATCTCATTTGTTGGTAATAATAACAAATTGGTCACATACTCATGGCTTTATATACCCAAAACTAATTTCTTGAGAAAATTGAAGCAATTTTATGCAATACATCTCGTATTTCAAAATTTCAGACCTAGATTGACATATATAGCTGAAAATGTAGAAATCTATGTATATACCTATAAATAAACAATCTAATAATATAAACAGCAAGTCTTGTGTAAGACCAATTAACAAAAAATTGGGGTCACTTTTTAGAAATGTAGGGGTAATTTATTGTGAGAAGTGACCCTTTTTTCATTGAAAAGTGACCGCGTTTTACCAAAAGTTACAAAAAGACTATCTTATAAAAACTTTTGTATAATATAAAAGTACTTTCATCTTAAACAAATATAAAATATTATTGACATCTAACCCGTGCATCACACGGGCTTTAAAACTAGTATGTAAGGTATACCATGCAAATAAACTAGTATGTCTAGACTGATCTAAATAAGATTATAAAATAATGAACACCAGTGAATTGAATTGTAGTAAGCATTACAGGACTAAAATATAATACTTGATAGAAATTTTATGTCACTTAACCAAACTGAACATTAACATTGTCGGATTGAATTGAAACGATTTTTACTAGATAAGTGAAAAAGAATACACCTTTAATGAAAGAATACTTTCACTCATTCCATGTAGTTATTTTTCCATTATACTTGTGAATTTTTATTTATTTATTTATTTATTTTTTTTTTTTTGTGTTTTGAGGAAGATGAAGTAAATATTTATCTTTCATTTTAAAATTTATTGTAGGAGAGTGGGTTAACCCATGTGTAGCACGGCTTAGCCAACTAGTTTGTAGAAATACAAATTACAACTTGTACGGTACAATTAATAATGTACCCTCATCGATAAGTATCACCACTCTGGACTCTTGTTTTGATCGTGTCAAATATTCAACAACAGTGCCAAACCACTGAGCTATCTTTGGCAATACCAATTACCAAATTGATCTATATATTGCCACATATAGATAATATACTATAGATAGATCTTCTTATTCCCACAAATAAGGTGATTCAAGCATTCAATTATGTAATGAGCTGAAATAGCTATAAAGGATTAAGGATTGAAGCAAGGTAAGTATTTCAAAACTTTGAGAAAAACGACTCAGAAAAACAGGATGAACAAATTGAGACATGCAATTTGTGCCAACTTCCTCTTGTCAATTCTTCTACTATCATTGTTGCAGAGACCTGCATCAGCTGTTTTGAAAGTATGTCAATACAAACTCATAATTTATCTACGCTCTACTATATCTAAATATTTGTATTAATCATTATCATTTGAATTAGTGGAAAACTAGCTTAACTCTGACAATGTATTAGTTTACATGTAATTACTATTATCGTCATCATCATCATTATTATATGTCAAACATTAATAAATTACCCAATTTATTCACGAATTGTATTAATTAATTCTCATTTATATTTGGTATTTGATCTCTTGCGGACATGCAGCAATATGTAGTGTATTTAGGATCACATGCACATCAAGGACGTCGTTTAGAGGTTGATCCCGAAATTGTGACAAGATCTCATCATGACCTTATCTCCTCTTCCTTACAAAGGTAGGAACATACTTGCTAGTGATAGATCAATATACAATTGATGATTTTTCAATTTCTCATTCTTAAGATTATACCTCCGTACAGGCGTATATAGTATTACAATCTCAACCTAGCTAGCAAAGTAGCTAACAGTTTCTCGTGTTTCTCTCATGAACATTTACCTACTTTGAACTTTTTATCATCTCTTTTGATTTATATATATACACAGCGATGCTCAGGTTGTAGATAGATTAGTTTACTCATACAACAAGATATTCGATGGATGCTCTGTACTTTTGCATGAAGAAGAGGCCAAAGAGCTTGCAAGTACGCTAAAGATCTCTTAATTTGTTTAATTAAGTTTAATACATTCATATAATTTATTATTAATATTAATGTACTTACCTATTAGACCTTATTGTTCATTTCCATTAATTACCTTGCTTTTTGCCTTGTTACAGAGCTTCCCAATGTGGTATCGGTGATGGAAACAAAACTGAAGAGTCTACAAACAACTCGGTCTTGGGAATATCTAGGACTTGAGCTCAATGATCAGTTAAATCCTAAAGGAATTATAGAAGAAGAAGTGTCGTCACTTTGGAAGAAAACGAAATTCGGAGAGGACATAATTATTGCAAACGTTGATTCTGGCAAGTCTTTAGTTGTCATCATACTTTAAGCAGTTTGACAACTTTATAACCACATTCACAACAAATATAGTAATTAATTTCTTTGCACCCAAAAAACAATTAAAGAAAAACTAATTTTTAAATGTTGTTGAAATATTGTATGTTTATACAGGTGTTTGGCCTGAATCAAGGAGCTTCACAGACGAAGGCTTAGGTCCCATTCCCAAAAAATTTAAGGGTAGATGTGAGAATGAAAATGATCCTGAATTTCGATGCAACAGGTAAGTAATACTCACTCATATTATTGTTCGAATCATTAGCATTCGATAGATATTATGATTTTTAAAAATTTATTGGTACAAATTAATTGATTTGTAGGAAGCTTATAGGAGCAAGATATTTTTACAAAGGATTTGCAAAGGCTCTTGAAGAGCAGATGAAGATGAAATTCACTTACAAATTATCTCCTCGAGATCCGAATGGGCATGGGACACATACACTGTCAACAGCAGGTGGAAATATAGTGGAGGGAGTCAGTTTCAAAGGATTTGGGAACGGAACAGCGAAAGGCGGAGCACCAAGAGCTCGTGTTGCATCTTATAAGGCTTGTTGGCCATCATTGGAGGGAGCTAGTATACAGTGCCATGATGCAGATGTTTTAGCCGCCTTTGAAGCAGCCATGGATGACGAAATTGATGTCATCTCCTTTTCAGCAGGGAATCCTGCCCAAAACTATTCTCATGATCCTTTGTATATTGCCTCCTTTCATGCTATTAAGAATGGCATCCCCATTATTGCTGCCGCAGGAAATGATGGTCCAAAGCCCGGAATCATTATGAATATATCCCCTTGGCTTTTAACTGTAGGATCTTGTTCTATGGACAGGGAATTTACAAGCTCTGTTATACTCGGCTCATTGGGAACAAACCGAACTATCATCAAGGGAAGAAGCGAAGCATCATCTAAGCGTAGGAGTTTAGCCGTTGATATGACTTATCCGTTAATTAGTGGTGCTGATGCAAACAACAAGAGTGTTAAACCCTCTGATTCGTAAGTAGATGATTCACTACATTGTCATTGAAATGAAATAATTGTTGATATATTGTTATTCGGTCTCTATGCAACGTAACGTAAACTCCCTTCACTATAACATGCAATATATAGAGGCATGTATATTATTGATGATGATGATGATGTACAGGCTGCATTGTAAACCAGAAAGCCTTGATCCAATTAAAGTGAAAGGGAAGATTTTGGTATGCCTCAAAGACGACGATGTTGAAAATAATATACAAGTACAGTCCTTCATGGGATCGGATGCCGGGGCTATTGGAGTGATTATAGTAGATAACCAGAAAAGGGTATTAGTGGATGTTTCTGTTTATAATACTCTCATTCCCACAACAAGTATCAATTATAAAGATGGTCTACTACTTTTTGATTACATGAAATCAACAAGGCAAGATCGATCAGATTCATCTTACATTATTCTTGCTCGTTCCTAATTAAATGGATTTAGTATGTGTGTACCTGCTGATACTTTGTCAATTTACATATATAGGTCCCCATTGGCATCTTTTACTACACCAACAACGAAATTGGGAGTAAAGCCTTCTCCGATAATGGCTACAACGTCATCTAGGGGTCCCAATCCAATAACACCTTCAATTCTAAAGCCTGATGTGTTAGCCCCTGGGATTGGTATCATCGCAGCTTATTCTGAAGACAAGAATGCAGTATTTGGACCCACACCATATTCAGCAGCTGATGGGACATCAATGGCGGCCCCTCATGTGTCAGCCATTGCTGCCCTTCTTAAGAAACTCTACCCTCACTGGACACCCTCCGCAATAAAATCCGCAATCATGACTACAGGTTAAATATTGCTTCTAAGTATTTTTCATTTATTTAGCAGCTTCTTCTTCTTATTATTATTATTATTATTATTATTATTATTATTATTATTATTATTATTATTATTATTATTATTATTATTATTATTATTATTATTATTATTATTATTATTATTATTATTATTATTATTATTATTATTATTATTATTATTATTATTATTAATTATGCATATCCATTTATACCCATGCAGCAAACAACTTAGACAATACCGACAAGCCAATACGCGAAGTAAACATGAGTGAGGCTACACCATTTGCCTATGGTGCAGGCCTTGTAAAGCCCAACCTAGCCATGGATCCTGGCCTAGTTTATGACATGGATCACCATGATTACCTCAACTTTCTATGTGCACTTGGATATGACAAGTTGGTCATCAAGTCCTTCTTCAATCATTCTTCTAAATGTCCCAAATCAGTCAAGATTGCTGATTTCAATTATCCCTCCATCACTATTCCTGATTTCTCAGGAAAAGCAACTATTACTCGAAGGCTAAAAAATGTTGCAAAGCCAAGCACTTATACTGCACGAGTCGACGCACCTCCTGGAGTTTTAATCGTCGTTGAGCCTAAGACTCTTATATTCTCTAAGACGGGTCAAGAGCTTGAGTACAAGCTTTTCTTTACTTCTCAGGCAAATCTACATCCTAAGGATTTGGGTTACTCTTTTGGGAATTTGTTTTGGTCTGATGGCAAGCACATTGTTACAAGTCCTATTGTTGTACAAGGGAAAATTTCTTAGTTTACACTACATTCTTATCAAATAGGACTACTAATCTATATCTATACAAATACAATAAATAAAATAGTTTGTTGGTATTGCAAGACCTAAAAATACTATTACCAGGCCACTAATATAATTAGTTGACAATATAGCTCTCATTGGAAGGAGGAAAAAAAAGCAACATGAATTATTCTATTTTCATAATCCGGATTTGTATACACTTGCCTCTTATTTACGTATTGAGTATAGTAGTTAATTTTAATCATAATGATAGTCATATAAAATTATTGCCAAAAATACATAAAGTTGTTTTATTCATGCAACATATTTACATTTCCAAGGAACTGAGCAATTAATCACATAAGATATAGCTGGATAATCATTTCTTTTTCTGTTTTCTTTGGGGTGCAAACTCTGATTCAATATCATGTTCTATGGACAGATAATCGTTTCATGTAAAGAAAAGAGGTGGGCTTTACTTAGTCTCATAAGTTGACTTTCAATTAGTATTCGCATAACCATTTTGAAATTCATTCCTAGCTTAATTTTGTAATTCTATTTCAAGAGCCACTACCCAAAAACTATAGACATCATATCAGACTTTTTTTTAGTGGCGAGTAACTGTGACATACTATATACTCCCTCCGTCTCAAATTGTTTGTCTTTCTTGACATTTGTGAATTATGGAAAACAAACTAGACAAATAATTTGAGTCGGAGAATGTAATATATATGTACTTTGGAGCTCGGCAACCGCCTAATTAATGTGACCATTAAAACAATACGTTATTGCATGTGGTCATACATTATACAGTACATATGGTCGATCGATCTACCAGAGCTTGGCATTGAAATTAGAATCAAGGGCTTTATTACCCGATACATCAGAACCAAAATTTGTACTTTAATTTGTATAGCCCTGAAACCAAACTTGTCTTTTTTGTTTTTTGTGGTGAAAATATTTTAATTACATTTTTAAGTCTTTTGTAAACCCTAAGTCCCAAACCCACCCTTCCACTTTCTCTCTCTTCTCTCTCATTGTCATCTCAACCTAAGTCCCAAAACCCACCCTTCCACTTTCTCTCTTTTCTCTCTCATCGTCATCTCAACCTAAGTCCCAAAACTCACCCTTCATTTTCGGGTACCTGCATATGAACAGCCCCATAGGTATGTAATTGTACATGGACATCCAGATGAGCACTTTTTAAATAAAATTTTCGTATTTTGATATTTGTCTTTGCTGTGCAAAGGAAAGAAACAAAATGAAAACAAATAGGCATCGAGGAGCTTAAAAGGGGGAAAGCATAGCCATACATGTATTATGCTTAATTAGTTCTTCAACTTTCAATTATAGCTGTTATTTCTAATACATTCATTGAGATTTAGACTCATCTAGCACTAGCAGGACATACTCATTGATGGGTAGATGCTATATGATTCCACATCCCATCGATTTTCCTGGTTACGTTGGATAAGTTTCCAGATTGAACAAGTTTTATATTCTCATTTGGCGATTCACCATCTCCTCTGAAGGTCTTTTTTAACAATGTTTCGGCAATCAAGAACAAGCCTTGCTGCACCAATGCACCTATTATTGCCTGAGTTGGTGGTACGGGGGAGCAAACCAGAATAAAAACGAATATAAACCATAATTTGCTACCTGCCATGTTTTCTTTCTGTTCTGTCGATGGTAGTGAAACTCTCATCTCAACTAGTAGATTATATACCATGCCAAAAGTAAGGTATGAAATGAAACGTTCCCGTACATTTATGTAAATAAATAAATGTTTATAAATTCACTTCAAGCATAGGCAATTTTTCCAAGGCAAAAAGGAATTACTCTGTTTTGTAGAGAGAAATTCGACGAATAAACATTACATTACATACCTGATAGGCATTAGCACGAACACCGCCTGTGAACCATAAAAAAAAATTGAATTAATCCAATGAAACGGGAAGCTATGTCTAAGAGAGAAAGCTGTCAAGTTATGCAAATCCCAAGTTAAAATGCAACGTCCAGACTTCAAAAAATATGACTGAGCAAGTAACATTTATCAACAATACAGAATCAAGAGGGAAAAAAGAAGCCTTACAGAAGCTCCTGAGCTGGAAGCTTGCTTTGAATACCTCTCTTCATACAAAAAATGAAAGGGATGCCCTTTTCTGGAAACAGCAAACAGTTTTATTTTATTTTTTGCCAAGAATTATGTGATGATTGTAGAAACAATATAAACGACTAAGTGGACAACTACAACTTCAAAATGATTAAGCTCTCACCGGGCAAAAATGGTACAGATACCTCTCGTCCACCAACTCTCAATACATTCTCCTTCAAATCAATTATTCACTGCAAAATAAGGTCTCGTCAACTTTTCTGTTAAGCTTAAAGGGAATACGGAATCATGAAGGACATAGCAATTAAGACATATTACCTGATGTTTGCGAAGCATATCAAGACCAAATAGGAACTCCATGTTGGGAGAGTCAAGGACTGTAAAGGAACATTGGTAAAGTACATTCCCAATCTTCCAAAGGGGACAGGGAATAAGTGAACCAAGCATGTCAAATTCAGAACCAAGCATGATGGCAGAGGATAAAGTTAAGCCAAAACATATCTAGTAGTTTATGTAAAATCTTTACGGAAGGAACAGATACAGTCCACCAAATTTCATATCACTACTTGCGGTGAGTGACACGGTTACAATAGGAACTCAAGTGTCAAGTCCGATAACTTCCAAACAGAGTTTAGAAATAAGAAAATGAGGCAGGAGATTTTTGAAGTTCTTACATCAAAAGACTCCTAAAACACCAGGAGATTTTTGTAAAACAAAATCTACCCTATACTCCTATATAACAACTTTAGTAACCTATTTTCTGTAAACTATATAACCTGTATAAGTGCTATACAAACAAATTTACTTCCTGATAAAAACAGGGGCAAGACCAACATGCTCACACCACCTCCTATTCTTGCTTGTATCTCTGATCTTCTCAATATTGCTCAATTGAACCCGCAGTTCAAACTTGATTCTTGCTATCACCTTGTGAAAATCTGCTGTTTCCTGTTTAAAAATCACATGGTTACGCGTGATCCAGACATGGTATATGCAAGCTGTCACCGCAGCCTTACACATTGATCTATAAGCTGACGAACCTTGTATGTGTTTGAGTCCCCATGCTACAAGCTCAGACCAACTGCCTGTGGGAGTCTGAAACTGCATGAAAACACCAATCTGTTTCCAGATTTCTCTAGCAAAGGAGCACTGTAAAAAAAGGTGTTCATGGCTCACAAAGCACATTTGCTATCCACATTTGCTCCTCTAGCAATAAGTCTATCCCTTGTAAGGAGCTTCTTTTGCATCATGACCCAGGCTGTGAAGGAATGCTTTGGGAAACAGTTTCTCCCCCAAACAAACTTGTACCAAGGCTGAATTGGATCACCTGGGTAGAGTGTTGTATAAGCTGCTTTGGAAGAGAAAGCAGGAGGGACAGAAATCCATAGCAGCTCCCCATTCTGAACAAGAACACACTTCAGTGCCTCATCTCTAAGATTAATTCTACAACAATATATAGAGATACTTTATACAAAAGGCTCATTTCGATGGTTTACCCTAATAATAATGCAAATTTATCACAACCCACTTCCTTCATTTATTCTATACAAATGATCAACTCTCTTCTCTCTCTCTAGGTATACATATGTATAAATGTTGTTAATCGCTGTTCCCTCTGTGAGACAGCATGCGAGACTAATGCTCATCTCTTTTTTGAATGTCCTTTGGCAAGAGATGTGTGGCAGGGCATCCAGCAATGGTTGGGAATCACTAGAAGAGCATTAAGCCTTAAGCATGAGATAAGATGGTTCAGAAATCACGTTAGAGGCAAAGCCTGGGCTAGCAGGTTGAAGAGATGTGTCCTCACTGCCACTGTTTATGAAGTTTGGAAAGAACGAAATCAAAGAATCTTTGCTGGGAGAAAGAGCAATATCTCTCAACTCATCTGGCAGATCAAGTACTACACTAGTGCTAGGATGATGTCCATCAAAACTATTGAGGAAAGCGCCATGTTGGATGCTCTCCTCAACTAGTCCTCTCTGTCTTCCCTCCCCTTCTCTGTATTTTTCTAGGCTTTTTCTGGTTTTTAAAGGGATGATTCCCCACATTGGGGCCCTGAGTCTGTACTAGACTTGGCCTAAGGGTGTCACTTTGGCACTCCTTTGAATGATGGAATGAATATATATCGCCATTTTCCAAAAAAAAAAAAAAGAAAAAAGAAATTAGAAAATTATAATCAATATTCACTCACATAGTATAACATTTTATTAGTCAAAAGCATAATTTGTGGTTGTGGGCATACTATTATCAATATCAATCTCCTCTATATATATAAAGCTGGTATATTTCGTGAGTGTTGAGCCGCGCCACATCATTAAATATATTATTAGAATAATTTTTAAAAAAATATAATTGAGAGTTTGACTTGTAATAAAATAACTAGCGTTTTATAAGTGTTATAACTTAATCTTTATCGAACCTTCGAAAGCAAATGTAATCTTCTACACATCTTCAAAAAAAAATAATATTTATACCATCGTATTCGCATCGGAAAATACTTCAAAATGAGATGCATTTACAATATGTTTAATATCAACGTATAAGATCATATATCCAATTTTAATTAGCGTAAATATATATATATATATATATATATATATATATATATATATATATATATATGTATATTAAAATATATAATAGTGAAGAATAAAATAACAAGGAAAATAATAAAAATATATTTAACTTAACTCGTGCATCGCACGGGCATCATTACTAGTACAAATACAAATACAAATATCAATACTTTAGAATTTAGATTCCACTTCAAGATTTATCCCCTGTTATTCATTCCTAGAAACAAGGAATCAGCAAAGTATTTTCTTTTCTTTTCTTGTCTTAGTAAACACAAGCAAAGTATCTTCCCATCCTTTCTGTTTACTTCATTACCTTACCAATTATCATTCATTCTCTATAAGCTTTTAGCCTAAATCCTAATACAAACATAAACGCAACTACTTAACCCTGGCCTATGAATTTAATTATCAATTGTTTAGGGCGTGCTTGGATTGTGGAGGTTACAAGTAATTGTGAATTGTGCAACTTGGTCGAAGGGAGGGAAAATGAAAAATAATAATAAATATAATACCTATCACCTCCCCTACAAGGCTATGACTATAGTCTATACCTTCCTGCATTTTACCTTGTAATTTAATTTAATCTATTATCGTCAGCCGAATCCAAATACATTTATGAGTTTGAATTAATTGCCATATACTTGGAAGGGCTTTGCAAAGGCAACAACCATGTGGTCTGTGGATGCGGAATCCCAAATCCCATGCCATATTGCCATCCCTACCAATTCCGATCCTTTTTTCTTTTCTTTGACAAACCAAACGAAAACGACTACTCAACCAACTATGCAACAATCAAGCAATCAACAGCGATCAATTTGCTGATTGCTACTAAACTCATACCATTAATAACATAATAAGAGTACGTGTCGATACACACAAGCTAAACACAACTAAATTTACTACTCGTTAGTAACCAATGCTTCTGCTAGGTTGGTTTAGGTGAGCCAGGATCCTCTGCAGTACCAATTTTGGTGCTGTCCCTTTCTTCTCTTTTTTTGTTTCCTCCCAACTTCCAAATTTCTCAACCCTCCCTATTTGCACTGTAAAATAGGGATGGATCTCTGTAGAACTGCAGAAAATCTAAACCCAATTTAAGTTGGGTTGGGCGTCACTCACAACTCACAACTCACAAATTAGAAGTATTCCATTGTGCCGTATTGTATTTGTATCTAGTGGAGAATCAAAATTGAAATCTAAGAAATGCATGTCGAGAGACATCATTATTTTGTCACTGATTAAATATTTAATTACATGAAGAGCTAGAGAATCTTTGGGATTCTATGAGCCCTTTCCATCATATTATAAGCTACAAAAATTTTGATTGGAAGGAAAAAGCGGCCACGTAATACAACTTGACAAAAAAAAGTACTCTTATCTTTGAGTGGTGACATAGTACGTAGAGTATCTGATTTACTACTCCATATCTCCAAGCAACCTCAACTCACAAGCAACCGATTATTATCCCACTTCAAGGCTTCAACTAAACTATGGTAGGGAGCAATGAGCATGATTGGTTGTCCATAACATTAATATTAACAGTAACCTTTATTTCTATTTAAAAGGAAGTGTTGTTTAACGATTTTCCAAATTAATAAGTAAGAATGAAAGGTTACCCTACCCTACCCAATCAATCCATTCTATCTTGATATCAGGCAACCCTATCTAAAGATGGCTTCGTGCCGTGCTTGGGTCGTGCTCGTGCCGTGCTTGGGTCGTGCTCGTGCCGTGCCTTCGTACTTTGTAACAGTGTCGTGCCGTGTCGTGATTATAGTTGTCGTGCTTCGTGTCGTGTCGTGTCGTGCCTGCTCTTCCAAAAGGTAGGCCCAGGTCGTGCCCGTGCTCGTGTTTGTGTCGTGTCGTGCCCGTGTCGTGCGTGCCGTGCCTATGCTTTTTTTAAATAATATTAAAATTTTCGCCGTGCCGTGTCGTGTCTGACCGTGCCCGATCGTGCTTTCTTTTCAAAATCCTTGTCCGGGCCCATCCCAGGCCCAGTCATTCGTGCTCGGGCCCGTGTTTTCTCCGTGCTCGTGTCGTGCCATGCTAAAAGCGTGCTCGGTCGTGCCGTGCCTGAAAACGCCTTAGCAACGGATTGGTTCTATCCGTTGCTAAGAAATGCCTTTTTTTTTCACTCAAAAAAAAAAGAAATGCCTTTTCTTATTTCTTAAATCTAACGTATTTTACCTTAGCAACGGATTGGTTTCTATCCGTTGCTAAGAAATTTCTTTTTTTATTTCTTGAATTTGTCGTATTGTACTTTTTTTATGCTTACCTCAGTTATTAAAGGGTTCTATATTGACTTTGTCTAGTGCTAATTCGAATCCTATTACCTACAAAAACTGGATGATTTTTTTATAGTGGGACACCTAAATTATTACATGGAAGCAAATTGTATACTACTTTCACATTCACTCTTTGGACTTACTTGATTTTACTTTTGTACATCTCATTTAAAACTGTTTGATGATTAAGATACGAAACATCGAAAGCCTATATTTGTGCAGTATAAGATTTTTTTTTTTGTGGAGAAGTTGTGCAGCACAAAATGACAATATAAGTTGAGCTACTATAAAAGAAATGTAATTCATCATTAAACCCCTCATTATCCTTACTAAAATATTATTAGTGATACTTATAAGTTATAATCAATTTCCTTTTAATACGATTCTGTTAAAAAAAATCATTTTAATAAGTTAAAGGAAATTTTAACTATTCACTACTACTAGTACAAGTATTTTTTTGGAAGAACCAATAAGTGGTTGGTGTGAGTGGTTCGGTATTCTCATCCCTTAAGCAAGGTCGAGGATTCGAATCTTGTGAATGCAGAATCTATTTAGTGGGAGCACTTTACCCCTTCATAGACCACCCCGATGTAAATATGATTAGCCTTAATGACTTAGGTGAACCTGTGGTTAAACCAAATAAATATTTTTTTTTGAAGGCTTCACTCACTACTACTAATATTAGTCATTATGCATTTATTGTGGCTATATACAAAGTTTGAATTATTAAAGGTAATGATATCGCCAGGTCAATAAACATGCATAATTAATTGATATTGGTTCAATATATATAAAAAGGCTCAATTTTATATATAACTAGATTATATGCCCGTGTCATGCACGAGACTTGTTTATCAATTTATTATGCACACTCTGTCATTAGAAGAAATATGATAACTTTTTTTAATCATATAAATATATAAAGTTGAATAATAAGAGTAGCAAAGAACAATAATAATCTTTTTATCCAAAAAAAAAAAAAATGATATTTAACAAAGAAATTACATTTTTAGTGAATTTATAACTTTTTTAGGATAATAAATATAATACTTATGTTACTTATTTCTTATTAAAATAAAATAAAACTATTTTTAGTTTCTTTTTAATCACCCATGCATTTATGGCTATTTATTACTTATTCAATGCTTGGTGAGAACTCAATTTTACATATATATATTGATTGATAACCTCATTTTAATGTGAGTTGGTCTCACACGAGACTTACTCTTATAGATGAGTCCTCTTAAAATGGGCTCTTTCTATAGACGTAGTAATTTAATTTATTAATTAATTTATTTTATATCTAACCACTTAATTGGAGATCAAGGAGGAAAATGATAAATTCATGTCAGACATCATCACTTTAGAACAAAAAATGATTAAAGAAAGTAAGTGTTAAATATTATGGTATGCCATCTATGACACATGTTCTTTCACAGCCCAATGGTCGCGCGTTAGTGGCCTAGCTTACCAGGAGGTCATCGGTTCGAATCCGTTTTTCATTTGCTTAGTAGTGCCTATTTGACATGGTAATAAATTGGGTCGATTGGTTATGATAGTAATTTAACTATGGAAAATTTGGTGAAAACCACCTTAAGTTTAGTTGGACTTGTCAATAACCCTCTTAAGTTTTCAACTTGGGTAGGTACCCCTTTTAAAATAGAAAACGCCTTACCTGGCACCCCTTGTTTTCTTTTCCGACCAATTTAATATAGAGGCAGACCAAAATACCCTCACGTGCACTGTACGTGACTCACTTAACTCTTATTTTACTCCCCCAACTTAACCCCTTTTAATTGTTCCCAATCATTTTGTCTTTTTTTTTTTTTTCATTTCCTTCCAAAGAATATCTTTGTCACTTAAACATCCACTCTCATTCTCAGTGTCCTTTGCTCCGTTTCCTAATTGTCACCCTCATACCAATCTCTTCACCAAAATCTCATGTTTACATTCGTGTGTTTGGGAGAGTTTGATAACATACCCCCTCCCAAGTCTTTTCCCAAGCCACAAGCCAACGCCACTAAATAAGTCGAGGCTTGGTAATTGGTATGTATACTTCCGTAATTGCACTCATTACTTGATTTTGTACTCCCAAAAAGGAGTGATTGGAGAAGTTAGGGTTTTCTGGCTACTCTTCGCTTTAAATGCGCATATCGAGATTCATAAGAACACAACAACCACAAAAACATCAAATTCTAAATGACTGTGAAATCGACAAACATCGGCCCATAGTCAACGCAACACCGCCGAGATTGACTGAGAGAAATTGAGGTGAGAGAGAAAGAAAGAAAGAGAGAATTACTAGAGAGAAGAGCATTTGCAAATGTTGAGAACAAATGTAAAAGGGAAGTTGATTGGTATTATGGGATACGAAGAGAAGTTATTAATGAATATGAAGCAGTGAAGATGATGGGTTGATTAAAAGGAGAGAGAAAATTGATGGATCGAGGAGAGAGAAAGATAGAGGGGAAGCTGGAATGGATTCAGATCAGGGATTTGGTTTTTTTTTTTTTTTTTGTGTGTTGCTAAGTGAGAGAGGAGTGACTTAGTTAAGGTGTAGATCTTTTGATTTTGTAGGGGATTATTACTAATTAACTAGCCTATTTAGATAAAAGGGCAAATTACATGGGTAAAGTTAGAGTTAAGTGAGTCACGTGCAGTGTAGGTGAGGGTATTTTGGTCTGCTTGTACATTAAATTGGTCGGAAAAGAGAACAAGGGGTGTTAGGTGAGGAGTTTTTTATTTTAAAGGGGGTATCTGCCAAAGTTGAAAACTTAAGGGGGTTCTTAACAAGTCCAACTAAACTTAAGGTGATTTTCACCAAATTTTCCTACTTTTAAAATTCTTATCCAACTTCCAATTACCAGCCCCCCTATGGGATTAAACACGTGGAATAAGAGGCCTTTTTATCCCCATCCCTACTCCTTCTCTATTATTCCCCATCCCTGACACCAAACATGGGATTTTATTGTACGTTAGGTTATGGAAGGTTACGGGATGTCATGTTATGTTATTTCCGTTTTCTTGTTGGGCTCATTAGTTTAAGCCCAGTCCGGTTAGGGTTAGAAAATCAACCTTAATTTCCTACTCCTATATATATATATATGATATAACCTGTAACTCTCAGAATTATCTCAATACAAAATCTGATCTCCTCTCTATCGTGGACGTAGCCAAATTGGTGAACCACGCAAATCTGTGTATTGATTTATCTGTTTGTCAATCTTTTCTTGCATCCGTTATAACAACATGATCGTATATACGTACCTGGATGTACCCACGCCGGGTGATGCTCGTGTTCGAAAGCATGCGATCGAAGAATGCCATTCCTGCTAAAATAAACACATCCTCAAACTATTACTACAACATTAGATTAAATCGATAATGATCTCTCTAAATTCCTTCAGTTATGGTCATGCATGAAACCAATACCATACTAATACTAATAATAATAATAATAATAATAATAATAATAATAATAATAATAATAATAATAATAATAATACCTATTAATCAGCAGATAATCTTAATCTAATAATCTCTGATCCTAAATAAAAACATCACATAGTTGCTGATTAGAGAACAAAATTCGAGGTTCTAACAACTCCATATCTATAATAAAACCAATAGCCAAACAATCGGATAATTTCAAGATTCATCATGCATTTGAAACATCAAATTAGCGAAATCAAACAGAAATTAGAAAGATTGGCTAAATCAAAATGCAAAATCAGTAATCAAAACCAGAGAACGATTGCAAGCAACTACTTTTTTATAATAAAATCAGTGGTTAAACCATCGGAGAATTTCAAGATATGAAACATCAAATTAGCAAAATCAAACAGAAATTAGAAAGATTGGCTAAATCAAAACGCAAAACCAGTAATAAAAACCAGAGAACGATTGCAATCAACTACGTATTTATAATAAAATCAATGGCCAAACCATCAGAAAATTTTAAGATACGAAACATCAAATTAGCAAAATCAAACAGAAATTAGAAAGATTGCTAAATCAAAACTTATGCTGTTATGCAAAACCAGTAATCAAAACTACACAAATATACCCTAAATAAAACATCGACAAAATATTGGACTAAATATCAAGATTTTTAAAAGTTTAATAAAATCTAGGTTAAATTAACACCAAACAAAACGTAAATCAAACAGAAAATTGAGGGAGACAGATACCGTACCAAGATTATCAAAGTAGTTCTGTGTGGGTCTTTAGTTGTGACAAAATCCAATGTCCGGTGAAATCAAAATCAAGAACGATGACCTAAGTGTGATAAAATCTGTAAAACAACAATTAAAACATGAAACTAAAAAGAGAATGTGAATTTAGACAGAGATGATGATATTGATCATGGATTACCAAAATCGAGAGACAGAGTAGTTTTGTGTCAAGAACTTCGAGGAACTTCAATCTCCAAACGTCTAATTTGGTGAGGAGACGAGAGAGAGAGTTAGAATCAAAGGTACAAAAATAAGAGAGAGAGAGAGAGAGAGAGAGAGAGAGAGAGAGAGAGAGAGAGAGAGAATGACTGAAGTAAAATGGGTTGAGAGCTTTGTTCAACTTTCATTTCGTTTCCAAATACTTTCTTATA
Organism: Tetragonia tetragonoides; assembly: GCA_038025085.1. NCBI lineage: Eukaryota > Viridiplantae > Streptophyta > Magnoliopsida > Caryophyllales > Aizoaceae > Tetragonia > Tetragonia tetragonoides. The sequence continues at coordinate 394,112 of CM076153.1, forward strand.
TAGCTTTTGATTTCCCTTTCCCTCCCATATTTGGTTTTCGAAAAGATTCTCATTTGTACAAACTTGTGCAGAAGAGAGAAGGAGACATAATAGTAAATCCTCATTTTCATTTTTTTATTTCGATATGATTGATGATGAAGGGGTGGGGGAAGGGGTGGGGGTGGGTAGGGGTCCAATGATAAATGAAGATTGAAGGGTGTGGGGAATTTTATTTTATTATTATTATTTTTTATAGAGGTAAGAAAGATAGTACACATTAGGGTCCATCTCGGAGAGTTACATAACCCTAATGCTCAAACAAAACGAGCTCAAGCGGAAATGGAGTAGCATGAGCTCGTAATCGGGAACCCTGGGATGCGTCCAAAGTACGAGGTGAACTTCAGCATTCATCTTCTTTATTGCACTTGTTTGATCCATTATCTGTGACTTCTACAAGATGAACAAGCATCACCACCAACGAATTTAAACTAGAACTATTAAGTCCAATCAAGCCCCATCTATAATTTGCTTAGAATCCAAAACAAGATGGTGGCCATGGCAATCTGAGCAAACGAAGCACCAACACGGCAGCAAACACTCCAAAGGAGACCAATCGAGACAAACCAAACTCCTGATCTGTTTTTTCGTCTTGGTTTCCCTTAACAATTGAATTCAAGCTTTTATGGTAAATAACAAGGCCATAGGGAAGGTGGCAAGGGCTAAAATTCTCTCTATCCTCCCCAAAGAGAGAGAGAACCCAGTCTAAACTGAATAGCTGATGGTGAGATCCAAAAGAGAGAGAGGCAGTGTTGAGTGACAGCGAGCTGTGGGGAGCAAGGGTGAGCGGTGGTGGTCGATGGTAATAATTGGTTGATAAAAGATGGGCGGAAACGGCGACGGGGATGAACGGAAGAGTCTAAAAGTAAAGAGCAGTGGCGGTTTGGCGGTGGGCCGGGGGGCGATTGAGGCGGTGGTCTAAGGGGCAACAAATGGTGGGCAACGTTTTCTAGAGAGAGAGGGAGAACCTTCTGAAAGGGGTGTGAGGAATTGGGATACACTACTATCAAACTTTGTACTGTAAGTTTATTATATCTTTTAGGGCAAATTGGTGAAAACCTCCAAGAAGTTTGGAGTTTTTGCTAAGAACACCCAAACATTTTCAACTTTGGCAAGTACTCCCAAACAAAATGAAAAATGTATTTAAATATAAAAAAATAGAAATATATGGATCGTCCGTGCGTAGTACGGGTAAAGTCATAGTATGTAGTATTGTTTGCTTTGTAATCTTAACATTGTGCTATTGATCGATTAATAAAATATCATTTTTTCCACTATAATAAGGACGTACGCACTTTTGCTTAAAACATGTACTTCAATAAGGCTGCATGGTTGTCAATCCATGTCGAAAAATCTAAATTTTGTAAAAGTAATTCTTTCTTTGGTAGACAAAAAAACATAAATATTATTAATATATTAATGCGTGTATATGTATAAAGGGATGCCTTTAGAGTGCATCAAAATATAAACTTATATACTGCACATATTGTGTTATGATCTAGGAGATGTAAAATAAACTTATATACTTCTCAATAACCTATATAAGAGCTCTACTATGATTTTTTATTATTATTATTTTATAATTTGATTATTATTGTATTGGTGTTAGACTTAGTAATTGGTTTAATATGAAATAAAATAATATTACAAGTTAAAAGTGGAGACTTATTTATACATGATGTAGGAAATCGAATTATAATAGCAACAGAGAGCATCAAAAGAAGGTCAAAGAAAAGGTTGGAGTTGGACAGTAAAGTCTGTGATTTCGTGGAACATCAATTAGAAGATAAAATCTGAGAAACAATTTCAAAATTTTGTGATTTGCTCTAAGCTAAAATAATTATACAAACTAAACCAAATAAAGAGATAATAACCTTTGAAGAATTGTTTTTTTGGTCTTTGCCAAGGATATCCACCGTCGATCCCAGTGACTAATTCTCTCGCCCCACCTGTCAGTGCACTAAGCGGTAAGGGGCTGGCCAAGGAATTTTTTCCATTCGCAAGAGTTGGAATTCGAACCCCCAACCACTTATTTAAGGGATAAAGTGCTGAATCACTACACCAACCCATCTTAATTACCTTTAAAGAATTGTTAATAATATAATACTTACTTCATAAAGCAATACATTATTATGATGGTTTGTTGCTATTGTACCTAATTACGTATATTGTTTGATTGTAGCACCACACCCACGTTTTAGGATGATTAGTTTAAGCCTATTTGCTATTAATAGCAAAATATATTTCTTGATTTTTTAATTGATTTTGTAAATGAACATCTTTTAATTTTGCTGGGTATGATTTTCACTGGAGTTTGTGATCGTAATACTTGAAATACATATTTTCAAACGATTAATAACATAACCTCTGCAATACATAGGTTTGTAATAACAAATTGATCTCATTTGTTGGTAATAATAACAAATTGGTCACATACTCAAGGCTTTATATACCCAAAACTAATTTCTTGAGAAAATTGAAGCAATTTTATGCAATACATCTCGTATTTCAAAATTTCAGACCTAGATTGACATATATAGCTGAAAATGTAGAAATCTATGTATATACCTATAAATAAACAATCTAATAATATAAACAGCAAGTCTTGTGTAAGACCAATTAACAAAAAATTGGGGTCACTTTTTAGAAATGTAGGGGTAACTTATGGTGAGAAGTGACCCTTTTTTCATTGAAAAGTGACCGCGTTTTACCAAAAGTTACAAAAAGACTATCTTATAAAAACTTTTGTATAATATAAAAGTACTTTCATCTTAAACAAATATAAAATATTATTGACATCTAACCCGTGCATCACACGGGCTTTAAAACTAGTATGTAAGGTATACCATGCAAATAAACTAGTATGTCTAGACTGATCTAAATAAGATTATAAAATAATGAACACCAGTGAATTGAATTGTAGTAAGCATTACAGGACTAAAATATAATACTTGATAGAAATTTTATGTCACTTAACCAAACTGAACATTAACATTGTCGGATTGAATTGAAACGATTTTTACTAGATAAGTGAAAAAGAATACACCTTTAATGAAAGAATACTTTCACTCATTCCATGTAGTTATTTTTCCATTATACTTGTGAATTTTTATTTATTTATTTATTTTTTTTTTTTTTTTTTTTTTTTGTGTTTTGAGGAAGATGAAGTAAATATTTATCTTTCATTTTAAAATTTATTGTAGGAGAGTGGGTTAACCCATGTGTAGCACGGCTTAGCCAACTAGTTTGTAGAAATACAAATTACAACTTGTACGGTACAATTAATAATGTACCCTCATCGATAAGTATCACCACTCTGGACTCTTGTTTTGATCGTGTCAAATATTCAACAACAGTGCCAAACCACTGAGCTATCTTTGGCAATACCAATTACCAAATTGATCTATATATTGCCACATATAGATAATATACTATAGATAGATCTTCTTATTCCCACAAATAAGGTGATTCAAGCATTCAATTATGTAATGAGCTGAAATAGCTATAAAGGATTAAGGATTGAAGCAAGGTAAGTATTTCAAAACTTTGAGAAAAACGACTCAGAAAAACAGGATGAACAAATTGAGACATGCAATTTGTGCCAACTTCCTCTTGTCAATTCTTCTACTATCATTGTTGCAGAGACCTGCATCAGCTGTTTTGAAAGTATGTCAATACAAACTCATAATTTATCTACGCTCTACTATATCTAAATATTTGTATTAATCATTATCATTTGAATTAGTGGAAAACTAGCTTAACTCTGACAATGTATTAGTTTACATGTAATTACTATTATCGTCATCATCATCATTATTATATGTCAAACATTAATAAATTACCCAATTTATTCACGAATTGTATTAATTAATTCTCATTTATATTTGGTATTTGATCTCTTGCGGACATGCAGCAATATGTAGTGTATTTAGGATCACATGCACATCAAGGACGTCGTTTAGAGGTTGATCCCGAAATTGTGACAAGATCTCATCATGACCTTATCTCCTCTTCCTTACAAAGGTAGGAACATACTTGCTAGTGATAGATCAATATACAATTGATGATTTTTCAATTTCTCATTCTTAAGATTATACCTCCGTACAGGCGTATATAGTATTACAATCTCAACCTAGCTAGCAAAGTAGCTAACAGTTTCTCGTGTTTCTCTCATGAACATTTACCTACTTTGAACTTTTTATCATCTCTTTTGATTTATATATATACACAGTGATGCTCAGGTTGTAGATAGATTAGTTTACTCATACAACAAGATATTCGATGGATGCTCTGTACTTTTGCATGAAGAAGAGGCCAAAGAGCTTGCAAGTACGCTAAAGATCTCTTAATTTGTTTAATTAAGTTTAATACATTCATATAATTTATTATTAATATTAATGTACTTACCTATTAGACCTTATTGTTCATTTCCATTAATTACCTTGCTTTTTGCCTTGTTACAGAGCTTCCCAATGTGGTATCGGTGATGGAAACAAAACTGAAGAGTCTACAAACAACTCGGTCTTGGGAATATCTAGGACTTGAGCTCAATGATCAGTTAAATCCTAAAGGAATTATAGAAGAAGAAGAAGTGTCGTCACTTTGGAAGAAAACGAAATTCGGAGAGGACATAATTATTGCAAACGTTGATTCTGGCAAGTCTTTAGTTGTCATCATACTTTAAGCAGTTTGAAAAATTTATAACCACATTCACAACAAATATAGTAATTAATTTCTTTGCACCCAAAAAACAATTAAAGAAAAACTAATTTTTAAATGTTGTTGAAATATTGTATGTTTATACAGGTGTTTGGCCTGAATCAAGGAGCTTCACAGACGAAGGCTTAGGTCCCATTCCCAAAAAATTTAAGGGTAGATGTGAGAATGAAAATGATCCTGAATTTCGATGCAACAGGTAAGTAATACTCACTCATATTATTGTTCGAATCATTAGCATTCGATAGATATTATGATTTTTAAAAATTTATTGGTACAAATTAATTGATTTGTAGGAAGCTTATAGGAGCAAGATATTTTTACAAAGGATTTGCAAAGGCTCTTGAAGAGCAGATGAAGATGAAATTCACTTACAAATTATCTCCTCGAGATCCGAATGGGCATGGGACACATACACTGTCAACAGCAGGTGGAAATATAGTGGAGGGAGTCAGTTTCAAAGGATTTGGGAACGGAACAGCGAAAGGCGGAGCACCAAGAGCTCGTGTTGCATCTTATAAGGCTTGTTGGCCATCATTGGAGGGAGCTAGTATACAGTGCCATGATGCAGATGTTTTAGCCGCCTTTGAAGCAGCCATGGATGACGAAATTGATGTCATCTCCTTTTCAGCAGGGAATCCTGCCCAAAACTATTCTCATGATCCTTTGTATATTGCCTCCTTTCATGCTATTAAGAATGGCATCCCCATTATTGCTGCCGCAGGAAATGATGGTCCAAAGCCCGGAATCATTATGAATATATCCCCTTGGCTTTTAACTGTAGGATCTTGTTCTATGGACAGGGAATTTACAAGCTCTGTTATACTCGGCTCATTGGGAACAAACCGAACTATCATCAAGGGAAGAAGCGAAGCATCATCTAAGCGTAGGAGTTTAGCCGTTGATATGACTTATCCGTTAATTAGTGGTGCTGATGCAAACAACAAGAGTGTTAAACCCTCTGATTCGTAAGTAGATGATTCACTACATTGTCATTGAAATGAAATAATTGTTGATATATTGTTATTCGGTCTCTATGCAACGTAACGTAAACTCCCTTCACTATAACATGCAATATATAGAGGCATGTATATTATTGATGATGATGATGATGTACAGGCTGCATTGTAAACCAGAAAGCCTTGATCCAATTAAAGTGAAAGGGAAGATTTTGGTATGCCTCAAAGACGACGATGTTGAAAATAATATACAAGTACAGTCCTTCATGGGATCGGATGCCGGGGCTATTGGAGTGATTATAGTAGATAACCAGAAAAGGGTATTAGTGGATGTTTCTGTTTATAATACTCTCATTCCCACAACAAGTATCAATTATAAAGATGGTCTACTACTTTTTGATTACATGAAATCAACAAGGCAAGATCGATCAGATTCATCTTACATTATTCTTGCTCGTTCCTAATTAAATGGATTTAGTATGTGTGTACCTGCTGATACTTTGTCAATTTACATATATAGGTCCCCATTGGCATCTTTTACTACACCAACAACGAAATTGGGAGTAAAGCCTTCTCCGATAATGGCTACAACGTCATCTAGGGGTCCCAATCCAATAACACCTTCAATTCTAAAGCCTGATGTGTTAGCCCCTGGGATTGGTATCATCGCAGCTTATTCTGAAGACAAGAATGCAGTATTTGGACCCACACCATATTCAGCAGCTGATGGGACATCAATGGCGGCCCCTCATGTGTCAGCCATTGCTGCCCTTCTTAAGAAACTCTACCCTCACTGGACACCCTCCGCAATAAAATCCGCAATCATGACTACAGGTTAAATATTGCTTCTAAGTATTTTTCATTTATTTAGCAGCTTCTTATTATTATTATTATTATTATTATTATTATTATTATTATTATTATTATTATTATTATTATTATTATTATTATTATTATTATTATTATTATTGTTATTATTATTATTATTATTATTGTTATTATTATTATTATTATTATTATTATTATTATTATTATTATTATTATTATTATTATTAATTATGCATATCCATTTATACCCATGCAGCAAACAACTTAGACAATACCGACAAGCCAATACGCGAAGTAAACATGAGTGAGGCTACACCATTTGCCTATGGTGCAGGCCTTGTAAAGCCCAACCTAGCCATGGATCCTGGCCTAGTTTATGACATGGATCACCATGATTACCTCAACTTTCTATGTGCACTTGGATATGACAAGTTGGTCATCAAGTCCTTCTTCAATCATTCTTCTAAATGTCCCAAATCAGTCAAGATTGCTGATTTCAATTATCCCTCCATCACTATTCCTGATTTCTCAGGAAAAGCAACTATTACTCGAAGGCTAAAAAATGTTGCAAAGCCAAGCACTTATACTGCACGAGTCGACGCACCTCCTGGAGTTTTAATCGTCGTTGAGCCTAAGACTCTTATATTCTCTAAGACGGGTCAAGAGCTTGAGTACAAGCTTTTCTTTACTTCTCAGGCAAATCTACATCCTAAGGATTTGGGTTACTCTTTTGGGAATTTGTTTTGGTCTGATGGCAAGCACATTGTTACAAGTCCTATTGTTGTACAAGGGAAAATTTCTTAGTTTACACTACATTCTTATCAAATAGGACTACTAATCTATATCTATACAAATACAATAAATAAAATAGTTTGTTGGTATTGCAAGACCTAAAAATACTATTACCAGGCCACTAATATAATTAGTTGACAATATAGCTCTCATTGGAAGGAGGAAAAAAAAGCAACATGAATTATTCTATTTTCATAATCCGGATTTGTATACACTTGCCTCTTATTTACGTATTGAGTATAGTAGTTAATTTTAATCATAATGATAGTCATATAAAATTATTGCCAAAAATACATAAAGTTGTTTTATTCATGCAACATATTTACATTTCCAAGGAACTGAGCAATTAATCACGTAAGATATAGCTGGATAATCATTTCTTTTTCTGTTTTCTTTGGGGTGCAAACTCTGATTCAATATCATGTTCTATGGACAGATAATCGTTTCATGTAAAGAAAAGAGGTGGGCTTTACTTAGTCTCATAAGTTGACTTTCAATTAGTATTCGCATAACCATTTTGAAATTCATTCCTAGCTTAATTTTGTAATTCTATTTCAAGAGCCACTACCCAAAAACTATAGACATCATATCAGACTTTTTTTTAGTGGCGAGTAACTGTGACATACTATATACTCCCTCCGTCTCAAATTGTTTGTCTTTCTTGACATTTGTGAATTATGGAAAACAAACTAGACAAATAATTTGAGTCGGAGAATGTAATATATATGTACTTTGGAGCTCGGCAACCGCCTAATTAATGTGACCATTAAAACAATACGTTATTGCATGTGGTCATACATTATACAGTACATATGGTCGATCGATCTACCAGAGCTTGGCATTGAAATTAGAATCAAGGGCTTTATTACCCTATACATCAGAACCAAAATTTGTACTTTAATTTGTATAGCCCTGAAACCAAACTTGTCTTTTTTGTTTTTTGTGGTGAAAATATTTTAATTACATTTTTAAGTCTTTTGTAAACCCTAAGTCCCAAACCCACCCTTCCACTTTCTCTCTCTTCTCTCTCATTGTCATCTCAACCTAAGTCCCAAAACCCACCCTTCCACTTTCTCTCTTTTCTCTCTCATCGTCATCTCAACCTAAGTCCCAAAACTCACCCTTCATTTTCGGGTACCTGCATATGAACAGCCCCATAGGTATGTAATTGTACATGGACATCCAGATGAGCACTTTTTAAATAAAATTTTCGTATTTTGATATTTGTCTTTGCTGTGCAAAGGAAAGAAACAAAATGAAAACAAATAGGCATCGAGGAGCTTAAAAGGGGGAAAGCATAGCCATACATGTATTATGCTTAATTAGTTCTTCAACTTTCAATTATAGCTGTTATTTCTAATACATTCATTGAGATTTAGACTCATCTAGCACTAGCAGGACATACTCATTGATGGGTAGATGCTATATGATTCCACATCCCATCGATTTTCCTGGTTACGTTGGATAAGTTTCCAGATTGAACAAGTTTTATATTCTCATTTGGCGATTCACCATCTCCTCTGAAGGTCTTTTTTAACAATGTTTCGGCAATCAAGAACAAGCCTTGCTGCACCAATGCACCTATTATTGCCTGAGTTGGTGGTACGGGGGAGCAAACCAGAATAAAAACGAATATAAACCATAATTTGCTACCTGCCATGTTTTCTTTCTGTTCTGTCGATGGTAGTGAAACTCTCATCTCAACTAGTAGATTATATACCATGCCAAAAGTAAGGTATGAAATGAAACGTTCCCGTACATTTATGTAAATAAATAAATGTTTATAAATTCACTTCAAGCATAGGCAATTTTTCCAAGGCAAAAAGGAATTACTCTGTTTTGTAGAGAGAAATTCGACGAATAAACATTACATTACATACCTGATAGGCATTAGCACGAACACCGCCTGTGAACCATAAAAAAAAATTGAATTAATCCAATGAAACGGGAAGCTATGTCTAAGAGAGAAAGCTGTCAAGTTATGCAAATCCCAAGTTAAAATGCAACGTCCAGACTTCAAAAAATATGACTGAGCAAGTAACATTTATCAACAATACAGAATCAAGAGGGAAAAAAGAAGCCTTACAGAAGCTCCTGAGCTGGAAGCTTGCTTTGAAAACCTCTCTTCATACAAAAAATGAAAGGGATGCCCTTTTCTGGAAACAGCAAACAGTTTTATTTTATTTTTTGCCAAGAATTATGTGATGATTGTAGAAACAATATAAACGACTAAGTGGACAACTACAACTTCAAAATGATTAAGCTCTCACCGGGCAAAAATGGTACAGATACCTCTCGTCCACCAACTCTCAATACATTCTCCTTCAAATCAATTATTCACTGCAAAATAAGGTCTCGTCAACTTTTCTGTTAAGCTTAAAGGGAATACGGAATCATGAAGGACATAGCAATTAAGACATATTACCTGATGTTTGCGAAGCATATCAAGACCAAATAGGAACTCCATGTTGGGAGAGTCAAGGACTGTAAAGGAACATTGGTAAAGTACATTCCCAATCTTCCAAAGGGGACAGGGAATAAGTGAACCAAGCATGTCAAATTCAGAACCAAGCATGATGGCAGAGGATAAAGTTAAGCCAAAACATATCTAGTAGTTTATGTAAAATCTTTACGGAAGGAACAGATACAGTCCACCAAATTTCATATCACTACTTGCGGTGAGTGACACGGTTACAATAGGAACTCAAGTGTCAAGTCCGATAACTTCCAAACAGAGTTTAGAAATAAGAAAATGAGGCAGGAGATTTTTGAAGTTCTTACATCAAAAGACTCCTAAAACACCAGGAGATTTTTGTAAAACAAAATCTACCCTATACTCCTATATAACAACTTTAGTAACCTATTTTCTGTAAACTATATAACCTGTATAAGTGCTATACAAACAAATTTACTTCCTGATAAAAACAGGGGCAAGACCAACATGCTCACACCACCTCCTATTCTTGCTTGTATCTCTGATCTTCTCAATATTGCTCAATTGAACCCGCAGTTCAAACTTGATTCTTGCTATCACCTTGTGAAAATCTGCTGTTTCCTGTTTAAAAATCACATGGTTACGCGTGATCCAGACATGGTATATGCAAGCTGTCACCGCAGCCTTACACATTGATCTATAAGCTGACGAACCTTGTATGTGTTTAGAGTCCCCATGCTACAAGCTCAGACCAGCTGCCTGTGGGAGTCTGAAACTGCATGAAAACACCAATCTGTTTCCAGATTTCTCTAGCAAAGGAGCACTGTAAAAAAAGGTGTTCATGGCTCACAAAGCACATTTGCTATCCACATTTGCTCCTCTAGCAATAAGTCTATCCCTTGTAAGGAGCTTCTTTTGCATCATGACCCAGGCTGTGAAAGAATGCTTTGGGAAACAGTTTCTCCCCCAAACAAACTTGTACCAAGGCTGAATTGGATCACCTGGGTAGAGTGTTGTATAAGCTGCTTTGGAAGAGAAAGCAGGAGGGACAGAAATCCATAGCAGCTCCCCATTCTGAACAAGAACACACTTCAGTGCCTCATCTCTAAGATTAATTCTACAACAATATATAGAGATACTTTATACAAAAGGCTCATTTCGATGGTTTACCCTAATAATAATGCAAATTTATCACAACCCACTTCCTTCATTTATTCTATACAAATGATCAACTCTCTTCTCTCTCTCTAGGTATACATATGTATAAATGTTGTTAATCGCTGTTCCCTCTGTGAGACAGCATGCGAGACTAATGCTCATCTCTTTTTTGAATGTCCTTTGGCAAGAGATGTGTGGCAGGGCATCCAGCAATGGTTGGGAATCACTAGAAGAGCATTAAGCCTTAAGCATGAGATAAGATGGTTCAGAAATCACGTTAGAGGCAAAGCCTGGGCTAGCAGGTTGAAGAGATGTGTCCTCACTGCCACTGTTTATGAAGTTTGGAAAGAACGAAATCAAAGAATCTTTGCTGGGAGAAAGAGCAATATCTCTCAACTCATCTGGCAGATCAAGTACTACACTAGTGCTAGGATGATGTCCATCAAAACTATTGAGGAAAGCGCCATGTTGGATGCTCTCCTCAACTAGTCCTCTCTGTCTTCCCTCCCCTTCTCTGTATTTTTCTAGGCTTTTTCTGGTTTTTAAAGGGATGATTCCCCACATTGGGGCCCTGAGTCTGTACTAGAAATTAGAAAATTATAATCAATATTCACTCACATATATAACATTTTATTAGTCAAAAGCATAATTTGTGGTTGTGGGCATACTATTATCAATATCAATCTTCTCTATATATATAAAGCTGGTATATTTCGTGAGTTTTGAGCCGCGCCACATCATTAAATATATTATTAGAATAATTTTTAAAAAAATATAATTGAGAGTTTGACTTGTAATAAAATAACTAGAGTTTTATAAGTGTTATAACTTAATCTTTATCGAACCTTCGAAAGCAAATGTAATCTTCTACACATCTTCAAAAAAAAATAATATTTATACCATCGTATTCGCATCGGAAAATACTTCAAAATGAGATGCATTTACAATATGTTTAATATCAACGTATAAGATCATATATCCAATTTTAATTAGCGTAAATATATATATATATATATATATATATATATATATATATATATATATATATATATGTATATTAAAATATATAATAGTGAAGAATAAAATAACAAGGAAAATAATAAAAATATATTTAACTTAACTCGTGCATCGCACGGGCATCATTACTAGTACAAATACAAATACAAATATCAATACTTTAGAATTTAGATTCCACTTCAAGATTTATCCCCTGTTATTCATTCCTAGAAACAAGGAATCAGCAAAGTATTTTCTTTTCTTAGTAAACACAAGCAAAGTATCTTCCCATCCTTTCTGTTTACTTCATTACCTTACCAATTACCATTCATTCTCTATAAGCTGTTAGCCTAAATCCTAATACAAACATAAACGCAACTACTTAACCCTGGCCTATGAATTTAATTATCAATTGTTTAGGGCGTGCTTGGATTGTGGAGGTTACAAGTAATTGTGAATTGTGCAACTTGGTCGAGGGGAGGGAAAATGAAAAATAATAATAAATATAATACCTATCACCTCCCCTACAAGGCTATGACTATAGTCTATACCTTCCTGCATTTTACCTTGTAATTTAATTTAATCTATTATCGTCAGCCGAATCCAAATACATTTATGAGTTTGAATTGATTGCCATATACTTGGAAGGGCTTTGCAAAGGCAACAACCATGTGGTCTGTGGATGTGGAATCCCAAATCCCATGCCATATTGCCATCCCTACCAATTCCGATCCTTTTTTCTTTTCTTTGACAAACCAAACGAAAACGACTACTCAACCAACTATGCAACAATCAAGCAATCAACAGCGACCAACTTGCTGATTGCTACTAAACTCATACCATTAATAACATAATAAGAGTACGTGTCCATACACACAAGCTAAGCACAACTAAATTTACTACTCCGTTAGTAACCAATGCTTCTGCTAGGTTGGTTTAGGTGAGCCAGGATCCTCTGCAGTACCAATTTTGGTGTTGTCCCTTTCTTCTCTTTTTTTGTTTCCTCCCAACTTCCAAATTTCTCAACCCTCCCTATTTCCACTGTAAAATAGGGATGGATCTCTGTAGAACTGCAGAAAATCTAAACCCAATTTAAGTTGGGTTGGGCGTCACTCACAACTCACAACTCACAAATTAGAAGTATTCCATTGTGCCGTATTGTATTTGTATCTAGTGGAGAATCCAAATTGAAATCTAAGAAATGCATGTCGAGAGACATCATTATTTTGTCACTGATTAAATATTTAATTACATGAAGAGCTAGAGAATCTTTGGGATTCTATGAGCCCTTTCCATCATATTATAAGCTACAAAAATTTTGATTGGAAGGAAAAAGCGGCCACGTAATACAACTTGACAAAAAAAAGTACTCTTATCTTTGCGTGGTGACATAGTACGTAGAGTATCTGATTTACTACTCCATATCTCCAAGCAACCTCAACTCACAAGCAACCGATTATTATCCCCCTTCAAGGCTTCAACTAAACTATGGTAGGGAGCAATGAGCATGATTGGTTGTCCATAACATTAATATTAACAGTAACCTTTATTTCTATTTAAAAGGAAGTGTTGTTTAACGATTTTCCAAATTAATAAGTAAGAATGAAAGGTTACCCTACCCTACCCAATCAATCCATTCTATCTTGATATCAGGCAACCCTATCTAAAGATGGCTTCGTGCCGTGCTTGGGCCGTGCTCGTGCCGTCCTTCGTGCTTTGTAACAGTGTCGTGCCGTGTCGTGATTATAGTTGTCGTGCTTCGTGTCGTGTCGTGTCGTGCCTGCTCTTCCAAAAGGTAGGCCCAGATCGTGCCCGTGCTCGTGTTTGTGTCGTGCCGTGCCCGTGTCGTGCGTGCCGTGCCTATGCTTTTTTTAAATAATATTAAAATTTTCGTCGTGCCGTGTCGTGTCTGACCGTGCCCGATCGTGCTTTCTTTTCAAAATCCTTGTCCGGGCCCAGCCCAGGCCCAGTCATTCGTGCTCGGGCCCGTGTTTTCTCCGTTTTGCTCGTGTCGTGCCATGCTAAAAGCGTGCTCGGTCGTGCCGTGCCTCGTGCCTCGTGCTAATCGTGCCCAGTGTCATCTCTAACCCTATCTAAAGGGAAGGATTCAGAGTAATTTCTTCAAATCTCCGTCTTTGTACAATATCTTGTGCAGCATGTGTTGTGCGGACTTAGTTCACCGTGGACCAAGTAATTTTGAGGACTGGTTCCATGTAAAGTAAGGGGTGACTCCAGGTAAAGTAAGGGGGTGGCTCCAGGTGAAGTAGGGATGGTGCCAAGTATAAATGTTAGGGGTGGCTCCACTTTTAGAGGGGGGTGGCTCCAAGTGAAGTAGGGGTAATTTCAAGTATTGATCCACCATGGACTAAGTCCACACAAGTTTTTGTATATCTTGTGTGGATTTAGTTCACGGTGGACCAAAAATCAAATCTTTTTCAAAAATACCTCCCACATCCCTAAAAAATTTGGACTATATCTTGATTCAACCTTTAATTCACTGTGTACTAAATCCACACAAAATAAACTGACGTCTTTCAATTAGAGGAGGTGGATTATGGCTTTTAGATAAAAAAAAAGGGTGATTTTTTAAAACTGGATAGATAGAGAGAAGAAAACAGTACAGAAGAGAAAGAAAACAATAAAGAATCCAAACGAACACCTGATATGTATTTTGTTGCTGGCTTGGGCTGGCTATCCATGACCATGATCCATAGCCATACTCATAGGAGAAAATCCCAAGGAAAAAGCCGAGTGACCATGATCCAATTCAATTCACTGGCGTTCATTATTTTTGAGGCACTTTAGTACAATCACACAGCCTTAACAAGCAAAAACAAAAATTAAATACAGTAACTTTGGGTCGACCCATTGACATACATGCTGTAGCCGTTGTTACACTATTCTCTTTGGTGGACTTGGATTAATTTTGTCAAAGTCTTTGGATATGGGCCACTGTACTTGGACAGTCGGACCATCGCATTATAATTTTACCTTCGGGGTCAACCTTATTACAAAAACTTGTGTGAACTTAGTCCATGGTGGATCAATATTTAGAGTCACTCCCTACTTCACATGGAGCCATCCTCCTCTAAGAGTGGAGCCAACCTTACTTCACCTAGAGCCACCCCTCAAATTTATACTTGGCACAACCCCTACTTCACCTGGAGCCACCCCCTTACTTCACCTGAAGCCACCCCTCAAAATTACTTGGTCCATGGTGGACTAAGTCCACACAAGACCTACTGCAACCTTATGTCGTTAATTTTTCTCATATTGGCCTTTACTCTTGGAAAAATCAGCCCGTCTTGTGTGGATTTAGTCTACCATAAACCAAGCCAGGATATAGCGCAAATATTTTAAGGACATGAAAAATATTTTTTAAAAAATTTGATCTCTAAATCCACCGTGAATTAAATCCACAGTACACTATATTTTGATCCCAGCAAATCAAAAAGATCCAAGCCTATGAAGTCCGAAGAAAAAAGTGATTACAAGACATTTTTCTATACTCATAATGGTAGGGGTTAATAATGTGATGATACTCTGTCTTAGCGTGCATTCACTTAAACAAACTTTGATTAGTTAGTCTAGCTACCTTTTCCAATTATAGATATTGTATAATACTTCATTCAGATGTAACATAATTAAACCAAAAAAATCCTTGAACTCTTTAGTTTTGTATTATCACTCTTTTGATTATGATCGTCTCTCAAAAGCAGAAACTCGTATGAGTTAACTTAAACTCAACACTAATTGAATGTAGAACCTTAGAAGCACAGAGTCGTAACAATATTCAAATTAAGAAAAAGTCCGGTTATGATCAAATCTCAAGTAGTAAAAAACCACCAAAACTTTGAGGCCTAATTGGAAAATTATTTTCTAATTTGGACATTAATGATTGGCCAAGACATCAAGGCACTTGGCCCATAGATGATCGCTCCTATTATGAACCTTAGAAGCCCTTTTTTCTAAGTCCATTTCAGCCAAGAAATCATTCACAATCAAATCATTGCAACTTTTTCCCATCAGAATAAGTTGCTTACAACACTTACCCTCAACATGAACCCTGAAAAAATCATTACTCATAATTTCAGAAGCACAATCCAATGTAACTTTTGATGTACAAAACAATAGTGCTGCCCCTTCTGGGTCATCGGAAGCCTGCGCGGAGAAGCTGATGTCCGAATCGGAGTCGTCGGGCGCTAACTCGCTGTCCGGGGTCAGGAACCCGTCGAACATATCATCTGCTAGAGTGAGTCTTGATATAGTCACCAAGGCTAAGGTAATGGCTAGGAATGATAACAATAGTGACCTTCCCATTAGGCTCTTCTTTTAGACTATGTTCTAGTTGATTTTGAACGTTTTACTTGGGATGGATACTGTGAGTGGCAAAAGCTATGGGTGAGATTTATTATGTATAGGATTTTAGTTTGTGACTTTGTGTAGCTATATTCCTATATGTAACGTTCTGCTTTTTGGTTAAATTTCAAAGAAAGAGAGCATGGACATGAGGCTTCTTCAATATTCACTTGACTCCCATTAATTTTGAACATGAGAAACGCAAGTTATTGTACTTCTTAGACAATGTGGTTCATATGGTGAATTTGCCTTTTTGTTGTAGGATGTTTTTTGTTCTATATTTGGCACCTAATATTAGCATGTCTTGTGTGAACTTAGTCCACCGTGGACCAAAAACATTATTGAAATTTTTAAGGATATAAAGGATATATTTAAAAAGATTTATACCATTGATCCACCACGAACTAAGTCCACGCAAGTTTTTGTTTAATTATTGTATTAGAGCGTTGTCAAAATGTTAGTGGGCTAGGGCCAAGAAATATAGTGGGGTGGGTCTCAATTAACAATATGAACTCATTTAAATCTTTGGGCTGTAGCGGTGTCCAGGCCCACCATTTCGTTTACTAATATGAAGTGGATTTTATTTTATTTTTTAACAAGATATTTTCCTCACCCAAAAGTGGAATATTTATTGAAGATGTGTGTGTTTGACCAATTGGTATATACATAAGCTAAAACTTAGGAATTATGGAATTAAAAGATGTTTTAGTAGTTAATTTAGAAGTATCATCCTCAATTGTTAGGATGAGGGTTCAAAAACTATCTCGACTTTTGTGTTCCTCTAATAGCTAAAAGTTGTAACTTTATAATAGGGTTTCAAGTATTTTCGTGAGCGCCCACAAGAATTATTAATTGTACCTTAGACAATGTGTTGGGAAGTTCCATTTAGCCACTCTAAAGAAAAGAAGCTTCTCTATGCATTATTCACACTTCATTCAAACCCTTATACCTTGGAATGTTCGTTTCATCATAACTTATAGCTATCTAACTTTATATTTTTGGGTGAACATTCAGTCGAAATTGCATGCCTTAGCAACAAGGAAACTATTTTGAGTATTCAATATGATCAAATTTAAAGTAATAATCTCTATCATAACAATACCTTATAAAATTAAAGGAGCATACACTGCAGTATTGAGTATTCAATATGATCATATTTAAAGTAATCAAAAGAGTTACCCAATGAGAGGCCTAATAATAACTAGTAGTAACAAAAGTATAGAAACATTATTTGTAGTCAATTTATTGACTTGGACTTAATACTTGTTAGCCAAAACTTCAATACACTTATTCCAAAGATGATCACTCCTATTATGAACCTTAGAAAACTTCTCTTTCACATCAAATGCAGCAAGTATACCATTCACAAGCAGATCATTACATTGTTTCCCCATCCTTGTTAGTTGCTTGCAACACCTACCCTCAACATGAACCCGAAAAAAGTCATGGCTTAGCAACTCGGAAGCACAATCCAATGTAACTCTGGACTCACAATTCAACAATTCAATGTCAGGGGTAGGCACAGGGGAAAAGGTGACATCGGAGTCGGAATCGTCGGGCGCTAAGTCGCTATCGGGGGCGAGGAGGTCGTCCATCATGGTTTCCTCTAGGGTCTGGCCTGAAATGGTCATCACCATGGCCAAGCCAATTGCTAGGAATAATGGTAGCAGCCATGACCTTGCCATTTTGCTTGATGTTATATTTCTAGCTAGTTGAAACCTTTTTTTTTGTTGTGACTAATTTGTTTTTTAAGTGTACTATATATAAGGCCGAAGTGTCTTGGGCACTTGGGCTGTATAAGCTATAGATGTAACGTTTAACTTTTTAACCTTTGTCAAAAAAAAAAAAAAATCAAAAAAAAAGTTCGACATTTTTCTTTTGTTAAAGAAAACTCGTTCAGCCATTCAAGGGTATTCATTCACTACATTAACTTGGCACACCCTTTTGGATTTTGTTTTTTTGAAAATTATTGCTGAAAATACCTTTATAATTTAGTTTTGACACCCATATTATTACTTTTCTAGATTCGGCAGTGTCGGTACTATTATCACAAGCAAGCGCTAAAACAAACTACTTACTGCGCACCCCGTAATATCTATGACTAGTCAAATGGAGAATAATTTTAATCTATTAAACTTATATGCCACCACCACTATACATTGGTGTCTTTATTCTACCTTTTTCCTGTGAAGATGCAAAGGATGCATTGATGTTGGCTACCATTTGCCTTCTCCACCTTGCTTGAAGTCCCATAGGCCAGAGTCTTTCTTACTCTTATAAACATCAACATCGCTTGCTCATTTTTGCCAAAGGGGCAGCTCAGAGTGAAACTTTTTGGTGATCTTTCCTTGCAGATTGTCTAAGCTTTTCGGTTTCATTTGGTGCAAGTTTATGATCCAGGCTTCTCTTTGTCCTGGCATCATACCCGATGGGAAACAAAAACACACAGTGGAAGAAAAGAACCACACTACAGGCGAACCTTTCTCTGACGGTGCAAAAGAGAACTGCAGAAAGTATGGATAGAGCTCTAACTTCGATATGAAATTACAAGGGACAGGTGAAAACAGAGCGGATTCAAGCAATCTTATCATAATCAGAATACACAGGCGGAGTTCGGCATGGTAGATCAAGGAGCACAAATACAAAGAATAATCTACAATCAGCAATCCAGAGGCAGAGAATGAATTTCAGAAAAACATGTTACAACATTAGGACTGTAAGTACAGATAACATGTTACAACATTGATATCATAGATATTAGCTACATGTTTCTTTTTACAGAATCAGTTGACCAGTTCTGTGACTGAATTTTCTTAAGGTAACATGCAGCCACAAACAGAGATAAACAAAATATATATCGTCATCATCTAAACAAGAGAGATGGTTAATCATGCATATGACTGAGGAAGGTGCCTTTCTCCTTGATCCAAACCCTCTAACTCATACCAGATTATTCACATAGTATCTTCAAGTACCTCGGTTTTCGGTTTTCAATTGGTTCTCTGAGTACCTCCTCTGAATTTCACATTCACCATCTCTACACCCAACCTGGGCTTATTATACATACATGTGCCCAGGTGGAATGTTAAAAAGATCTTTATCACATCTTCTCTGCAAGGGAGAGCTGACTTCTAATTAGACTGATCAATTTGCTTGTCTGCAATTTGGCTGTTCAGGAATTCCAGCACTGAATGGCGCTGCAAAGTGAATTATCAATAGCGTAAGCGTTGTTACAAACTACTCCATTTCTATGTCAAAGTAGATGCCAAAAAGGAACTCTCAATAAGATGTAAGGTGCAGACATCCTAGTGGTTCTGTTCTGGTGGATGGGGATGGGCGAAATTTAACATGTTACTAGATAAACATTTAAAAAGGCTTAAATAATACTAGTTGAAATGTTACAGAAAAAAAAAGAAAGGGAGTTATTTGCTACAGGGAGTGCACAAGTTCCTGA
The DNA here is from genome assembly GCA_038025085.1 of Tetragonia tetragonoides. Lineage (NCBI taxonomy): Eukaryota > Viridiplantae > Streptophyta > Magnoliopsida > Caryophyllales > Aizoaceae > Tetragonia > Tetragonia tetragonoides. The sequence goes on from CM076153.1 coordinate 413,844, forward strand.
AGTACCAATAGTGATAGAATGCCTAGTAAAAAGACTAGACACCATAAGATACACATCATTGTCAAATCGGACTAGCCGGCAGGACAATTTAGCAGTCGGACTAGATATGACTGGCTTAATCTGTTTCAACAGGCTGGGCTGACTGAGTAGGTAAGTAAAGTTGTTACAGCTACAATGGTAGCTATCCATGGGTATCCTAGCAGATGACAGCCTGCCCCTTATAAGTTCAAGTTCTTGGATCCATCCAATGGCCACGAAATGAATGTTCCACAGAGACAGTTTAGACCAAATGCAGAGTTTAACCAGGAAGTCTTACCCGTTGCTCAAGAGTAGCTTCATCAGAGTCTATCTTCAATGATTCCAACAAATTTATAGCTTCACGAAAGCCAGCAATAGCTCCATCATCGTCTCCAAGCCCTCGGTCGACATCAGCCACTTTTGCTAAAGAAACTGCTACATCTAAAGTCTGCAATCATAGATATGAAGTAATGAAGTAAGATCTAGCCAGCTCAAATTTTGGTTGAGAAAAGAATTCATTTTTCTTAGAAACTAGATGTTCCAACTCAAGCTCCCTTTCTCATTCAATGAGTGGTTTCATATACCGCTGCTAGAGAAAAATGATCCTCTTCATCACAATGGAAATGTCTTATGTTTCAATATATGACATCCCACCCAAGAGGTGTTTGGCCCACTAAACAAGCTACAACTTGTAACAATAGGTCAGAAGTTCAAGCCTCAAAGGAAGCCCTATAGGAGTTAAGTCCTAGAATGCTCAAGTCATGCTTTGGGAGCCGGGAGCCCGGGAGGTGCCCCTTAGCCATGCCCCAAGGAGGAAAAAAAAAAATGTGTCATCCCAACATGGTTTCCCAAACTCTTTATAGCAATAATATTTTCTCAACTTACACTCATATCTGTTGTTTCCCAATATTCTTGCTCTTTAAAAGAGAGGCATTATTTAGGAATAAAGTAACAAGTATCCAAGTTGCCAAAATATTCTTTCTTGCAGCGGCAAGTTTGGATAACTTCTGTTGAGGCATCTTCAGCTCAATGGGGACACTTCTAGTTCTTCCACTACTGGAAATGAGGCAAAGTGAATTCCTAGCTCTGTAACTCATAATTCAGAATCCACATTGCTCTCAAAAGAACCTATCTTTACAAATGAGCAGAAAGTTAATTTCCCTAACAGTTTTCTGTGCCCTAATACATCTTACACAGACATAGAGAATAAAATACGAATCAAACTATAATGAAACACTGCAGACAAAAGTTCAGACAAAACCATTCGGTCTCACAACCAGTTCTCTGTTTCAAATCCAAGGAGAAAAGGTATAAGTGATCTGTAAGAAATATCAAAACTCAGAACAATGGCAAATCAAACAAGTAGAAATAGAAGCTAACCAGAGATGGAGAATGGCCACGACTTTTCAAGGCATCACGACGAACATCCAAAGATCTAAAATAATAGGATCTTGAAGCATGTAGATCTCCATCATAGTATTTCAGATCTCCAATTTTATTAAGTGAAACAGAGAGAGTATGTCTTATCTGCAGAGAAGAAAACTCTTGTCTTTCACAACATCCATTTAAAATAGGCAGTCCCCAGAAGAATAAAATGATACATCACCTCCATATCTTCTATGGGCAATTTTGACAAAAACTCAACACTTTCTTCAAAGTAGGTGACTGCAGACCCAGCATCTCCAATTGCACGACTGCATTACACTTGACATGTTAAGAAACAGTTTTCTTATAAATGAAAAGGAAAGCTGACAAAATAAAATGTTCATAAGATAGGGGGGGGGGGGACTGACTGTCGAAACAATTTACATGCAATAGTCCAGCCAATGGTGACAAAGAGCACAAAAAGACAATTCAGACCCTAATAGTCCATTATGGATTTTAGTTGTTCCCTAGCATAATAAGGCAGTCAGAGAGAGAGAGAGAGAGAGAGAGAGAGAGAATACCAGCAATCTCCTAGCAAGCCCAGCACGGCTCCTAGTTGTGAACAAAGCTCTGGCTTGTTACCAGATACCTCTAACTGTTCCCTGATATCAGCTGCACAGAGTGAGAGCCTTGATTTCGCACTTTCAACATTTTGGCCTCGAAATGCCTGCAGACGCAAAGAAAGGTGTTCCAATGAAGATTTCTTCAACAGCTACATCAGTTGTATAATTGCAGAGTATATATGCCAATTCAGAGGGTGGATGTTAGAGGATTTTTATAACAATTTGTATCTCTTTTTTTTGTTGGAACACAAATTTTATTTATGTTCAGCATTACTGCAATAGAGTTTAAGTTATTACTTAAAAGTTTCTAAAACAAGAAGGGTTGTACTTGTACTGTCATAGTATCTCGGGTACTGTTCATCAATAAATTAACCCACAAAGTATCACTCCAAATTTCTTCTGTCTCTCTCTCTCTGTTTCTTTCTTCTTTCTCTTCAGCTCCCAGAGCTATTCACATTCCACTCATCAATTTCTAGCTTAGGGTGAATTTATCACGGATCAGAGCTCCAAGATTGATCAAGTCTGTTTATGCCCTGAGTCATCCTTCCAGAAGATGAGTATGTCTTGTGAGCTAGGACTTTCCTTCCAAAATACAAAATCTTCCAAGAGTCTCAAATTCTCAATCATATGATGCCTACAATGGCAAGCCATTATTCCTTCATAGTTCAGATCACCCCGTATGAAGTTGGTGAATAGTGAAAACTTTACTTTGGTTGGGCAAATATCCATCATATCATGCTCAGCAAAACAAAGGAAAGAGATTTGGCCCTCCATTTAGGAAATGGAAGCCTCCATTTCTTTTAGGAAATGGAGTGGATCCTAACCCCAATAATTTACTGTTACCATTGGAGAACGAGACAAGTAAAGAGAGAGAAAATGTGTCTTCATTGGCTATACCTTTGGCCAAAAGGCATACAAGATATTTCATATGGAAACAAAATAGGTTTTGATAAATAAGGAATAGGGATGTAATTTCAAAGAACAGATTTTTCCTTTCAAAGATTCTGTCATTCTGCACCAAGATGTCTGGATCTGTTTTGCCTTGCCTCTTTCATTATGGTTCATGATGCAATACACATAAATATTCCTTCCTCCTTCAATAGATTCAGTATTCAAATCACATCCTCCACCAGTTACTACTCACTAGTACTACTGCTGCTAAAATGTTACCATTTGCTAGTACTGCTGCTGACAATTTCACCTGTTCACTCATCCACTTCAAACAATTCCAGCCCATTAAGATGATCTACTACAGTTACTATGCTACCTACTTGGCTCAAGGTTTTTTGATTGCAATGCATATTCAGCTAGTCTTGTCCCAGTTGCATCCTCTTCTATACAACTTTCTACCCTGTCTCATAATGCGTTGCCAACTTCCCCAAATTGTTGATCGTATACCTTCACCTGCCTTTATCCTTTATTTCAAGTTTTTCAACCACACTGGCACATTTTTCACCCAGCTAAGTTGCTTCCTTGACAGATTTATAGCTGTCCATGAATCCAGCTCTTACAAACAATCAAAGCAATGCAGCAATTGCAAAACAGTTATCTCCATTGGAATTAAACCCCACTTGGGATCTCACAACCTCCCTGACATCTAAATGGGTGTACAAGGTGAAGTTCACTCCAGATGGGACCATTGAAAACTGCTAAGCCAGATTGGTTGTTAAAAAAGGTTGAATCTAATCAAGGGAAAACATTATGAATACACATTTTCTCAAGTTGATAAATTAGCCGCTGTCAATTTGTCAATTGCATTAGCTACACAATAATGGGTCTTCACAGATCACACCAACTGGATATAAACAAGCTTCTTAGCAAGCTTACTTAGAAAAGGGGTATACATGTTGCCTCCAAAGAATTATAGTAAAGCTGGTTCAGGGCAAGTATGCAATTGCAAGCTAAGTAAATCAATATACTGTCTCAAATAAGCTTCTAGGCAATGGAATATCGAGCTTATAAAGTTCTTAGTTGGGCAAGGTATACTCGATGAAAGCATGATTCCTACTAGTTTACTCAGGAGGCTGGAGGATAGTACACTTTAGTATGAGTGTACGTAGATGGCCTGCTGATTTATGGAGATGATGTTGGGGGAGTCACTTGCCTTAAGGCTAGATAGCTTGCACGATGCTTTTAATATGAGACCTTGGGAAGGCAAGATATTTCCTTTCTTATTAAATCACAAAATCACTACTGGTATTCTTCTTAATCATGTTTTAGAAAGCCTGTAAAGTTCCTTTGCCTGAAGGACATAAACTCTCTAAGAAGCTGCAGTGTATGTTCCTGAATCCTAAAGTCGAACAGTTGTCACACTGCTATACCTTCCCCTCAGATAACCCGCTATCTCCTATGCAGTTCAGCACTGGGATCAATTTTAAGTTTTGCCAGTAACCGAGACAGCCACATATGCTTGCAGCTGAACATGGTTTAAGATACTTAAAAGGCAACCAAGCAAGGGTCTCTTCTAACCTGTTGCAAATACTGTCCAACTCTCAAGCTTCGGGCCTACTGTCATGCAGATTAGGGTTCATGTCAGATGAACAGTAGGTCCTTAAACAGGAAGTTAATGATTCGTTATAGCTACTTTTTACTTCTGTCAAACACTCAAACACTACAGAGATAAGGAGTAAGAAGTTGTATGCATATAACGGGATGTAATATCTTGAATACTGTTCACCAACAAAGTAAGAACAAAAATATCTCTCTCGATTTCCTCTCTACGTGTCTTCGTTTTTTTCCTTCTTCTTCATGTCACATACTTATTTCTACTCATAAATTTCTAGCATTAGGGAATTTGACAATACAGCTTTATTCTTCTTCAATATTCATTGACTTCTTAAAAGTTTCTAGCTAGCTTCCAAGTATTCAACATCACTTACCCTCATGGCTTGTTGCACCAAGAAAGAACCTCTCTCCAGTGACACATCCTCATAGATCACAAGTTTACTATCGCTGACTGCCTCTTCGGCATCAGTACCAGCATGAGACCTCTTGATTCTGGCATGACCTTCGATGAACCGATCAACAACCTTCTGAAGATCCTTATCAGCCTCAATCTTCTCGATATCAGCCCCACATAATGGACAATCTTTAAAGCGGGATATGCATGCCCTGGATTTCAAGGACGTGGAAGAAACATACTCAGGAAAAAAAAGAAGGAACAACATAATGTTCTGAATCAATCCAGGTGTTGACTAAAATTAACAGTTGTTAAAGTTAAGCTTACTTGCAGTAAACGTGGGAGCAGGGCATGCATTTACTGCATTCAAACAGAAGGGCTTGGCAGATCACACAGCTAAGAGGTCCTAGCTTAAACGAAGCAGAATCATATCCAAAAGGACATTTGGGCTCAATCCTGGTGGAATCAACCGACTCGGTTTTAGGCTTAGTTTCATGTTCTGCAGTGTGCTTACTTTGGTTTTCGCCACTTCTTTTTGAAGAGGCATCATCAGGACGTGCAATTTTGACAAATGGGCAAACTGGAGTCATCTCGATCAAGACTGCAGTAAACAATAATTAGAGTGAGTTTATAATAAGAAAAATATATTGTAAATGAGGAACATAATATTACATTCATATAAATGCAATACTATATTGAAAAAAACTCGCTTTCATCTGAAAACAGATTGTTGCGGATAGATCCACGACACGAAAGCAAATGTGATTGTTTGAAAGCAGCTGAAAACAGATGCATAGCACGGAAATGTGCATATGGGTGGTAGGTGTAAGATATATCTCAGCCAAGACAATAGGTGTTAATAATAATTCTAGCATTGTGGAGTATTTCCTAATCTGATGTTTTTCCTAATCTCATTTACAAACCAGCAAAATCAACAGCAGTATTCAAGGAAGTCAGGCAAAACCAATCAAATATTGGAGAAAGCAATAGCCTAACTAAATTGGAAATATAAATCTATCGGACCAGCATTATTATTGAACAGCAAAAGTAGGGGTTAATTATGAACAATAGTTGTGAGATATAGAAACCCTAATAAATGGATGTTGCGAAATACAAAACTGAAACCTACAGTCAGTGAAGCAATCTATGGTTTAGTTACAGGTACATGCTAATAGTAGTATTGAACCAGGTATGTGACTACTCATTTTTGTTTCATTAAGACACGAATTAACCCAAAAATTCAAAAAGAATAGAAAATTCTGCCTCATGAGTCATAGAGATTACCTTCTGAATCTTTACCGGTCAAATCTTGACCCAATTTCGCCAAATTTGCCTGGAAATCAACCAACGTTCTCGAAAATGGCGTCGAAATCGATGCAGAAATCGTCGCACAAATTCGAGAGGAGAGAAGAGGGAAATCGATGTTTAGATCTTCACACAAATTCGCGGTTCAATCCATGGGAAGTTTTAAGGGTTTAGGTCTATGAGAGTCTATGAGAGAGGAGAAACGCTGGGAAATTTTCGCGTTTATGTCTCCATCGCTCAATTTCTTTTTTTTTTTTTTAATTTCTCTTTTTCTTTTTCCTTTTCTACAACCAATCTTACGGCACGTTCTTTTCAAATAAAGACTAGTAAGTGGGGTAATTGAAAATAATTAGGGACAACTAGAAAGTTTAAAAGTTTAATCAATAACTAGGGTAACTAGTGAATTTAGACCTGGTAAAAATTGACTTGACTCGACTCGACAACTCGACTTGAACCTAACCTGTAAAAAGTGGGTTAGAGTTGAAATTTTCAACCCATTTATTAAATGGATTAGGTTAAGGTCAAAATTTTCAACTCGAAAACAACCTTTTAACCGGTTTACTAACAAATGTCAATTTTATTTTTGAAATTCAGTAAATATTTATGAGCCAAATAATTAATAATCACGGACAAGTATAAATTTTCCTTAATCCAATAGTTTGTTTTGTATATATCTACTTACTATAGAAATTTGAGGATGTGGTGTCGACAACAACCAACAATATCAGGGACGCCTTTTTCTTAGCGGTTACGCGCGTGTATTCACATTCCCAATTTCTTCTTCTCTTTCTTTTTTTTCCTTCTTTCTTTTTTTGTAAACATTTTCCCAGATACCCCGTAAATTTCAAGTTTTCCCCCTCTCCCTCCTCCCTTTCTCTCTCTAATACGTATTAGCGGCCGTTTGGTTGGGTAATGATTAAGGAGGTAATGAAATTAATTTATAGACTAAATAAGAGGTATGTAAGGGGGTGTGGGTTAGATTTTGTGAAAATGAGGGTAATGATTATCTCCATTTGGGGATAATAGAATCCCACATCCCCTTATGACAATACTTTTCCCCTATTTTTCCTTCATTTTCTCCATTACCCCTTTAATTATTACCCTCATCACCACTTCACGTTACTAATTTACACTTTAGTTTGCCTCATTACTCCCTTAATCATTACCCTCATCACCACTTCACCTTACTATTTTACACTTTAGTTTGCTCCATTACCCCCTTATTACCCCCCTTAACCGTTTTGGGATGGTTGTATATTAGAGTTTTTGGTTTTCAAGATTTTCTATCTTCTTATAGAAATTCTATTTGGGAGCTTAAAAAAAAATCTTTTATGTTTACTTTGTTTTCGAAACTAACAACTGTAAATCATAGGCCCCGTCCGACAAGCTTTTTAATTGTAGGATTTGAAAATATTAAAAACTAAAACAATGTTTTGTTTTTAATTTCTGGTTTAAGTTTCAAGTTTCCAACAAATATTTGGGGATTTGACAATGGTTGAGAAGGAAATATGGAGGGAGAGGGTAGAGGAGAGACTCAAATAGAGTGGGAAGAGAGGAGAGGGGGGGGGACCACGAAACTGATCAGAGGAGAAGGGAGAGCTGGAGAGAGGGAGAGGAGGAAGGGAAGGAGGGAACCACGTAACAGAATGTGGGGAGAGGCCAGAGGGGAGTATCAGTGTATGTTAAGAGGGAGGTAAGATTAGTACTCGTGTAACTAATATTGATATATCTACGAACATGTAACATTGACCATCACTAAAAGAGAGGGTTTTGGAAATTTTGCATTCATGCGACTCCTCATATTTGTTGCAGTAGATAGTACATTTTCATGGGGTATGAACATGTTATGACGGGATTCGCTTAATTAGCAGTTTGTTATATCAGATGCAAGAAAGAATAACAGAAACAGGAAATCAACAGAAGGATTTAACGTGGTTCACCAATTAGTCAATTGGCTACATCCACAACCAGAAAAAGGAGATCAGATTTGTATTGAGATAGTTATGAAGGTTACATATTACAGTATATATAGGAGATAGGAAATTAGGTCTAATTTCCTAACCTAACCGGACTGGGCTTACTTTAATGAACCCCAATAGTAAACGGAATAACATAACGTAACCTTCCATAACCTAACATATCGTAACATAACCTAACGTACGATATCGTAACATATCATAACTCAAATACCGAAGACTTCAAGTCATACCCAACAGAACAAATAAAAGCATGAGGGAAAATGAAGGCAAGAAGCTAAGCTAGAAAAGTAGTATTGGTAGAGAGTAGTGTGGGTTGTAAAATTAATTCCAAAAAATGGTTCAATTATTGTCCATCATACTGAGCATATTGCGTCGTTCAAAGGGAAAAGATCAAACACCGCCTACAGTAGCTGATGATGAACAGTTTAAGCAGTTGCGACTTCCTCTAGGTGAAAGCCACTGCCTCACATTTTTTTTTGAATGTGATCCTCTGTTGCTTCCCTCGGCAAAAGAGGGACCAGATGCAGTAGCACATGAAGGATTTATGTCCTGTCAGTCAAAGTGCAAAATCCGGGAATTAATTACAGAGATAGTCGACTCATCGATTTAGTAGATCGTAATGTTTAGCTAGAGACCGCTTACGATAAATGGACCGATATGAATCGGGCCAACTACTAAATGCGTTTGGGCCTAACGGGTCACACATATGCGTTGAATGGATCAAATAAAAGAGAGATAGAGAAAGGTATGTGGACCCATAGCGGGAAGCCCACAAGACTATTACTACGGTTTCCTAGTTGGACTAGGAAACTAGAGTTTTAGCTTATAAGTGAGTTTAGTCAGTTAAATGAAAAGAGACTGACAAAAATCACGCCTCTCTCTCCAAAAGAAACTAACGTGTGTTTTGCCTAGGCCAAGGAATAGTTCCTTGTTCTCGTTCTAGCTAACGAACGCTCACGTGATCCAAAGTTCAATCGCCGTGTGGACTACGCTAGAGGAGCAACACTTGGGGTTCATCTCTGTTTTGGATTCATTGAACGCAATTTCATCAACGGAGGCACGCATCAAGAGGTATATGAATATGTATTTAATGACCCATTAAGTTTCCAGTTTTTCTAGTTGTCTTCCGCTTATATGATTAGATCATTGCAACTAGATCCTACAGCACAAGCACTAGGTTCAGTTTAAGATGTAGATCAGTTCATGAAATTCTTTTTCCTTATTAAATCTTAAAAGTCAAATAATAATAGTAATAAACATATTGAAGGTAATGGACGAGACGAAACCTATTCTAAAAATAGTAATGATGAGAATCCATTATTATTAATATATATTCCAGAATAGGTTTCGTCTCTTTCAGCCAACCACTATTAACAACGTCTTATATAAATTTTTGGGTAAGTATTTATACTCAAGCCATTTGACCCCCAAAAAATACTGTAATTTCCTAGACAGAGCAAGAAAAAACAAGAATATTGTGCAACAAATACTATGACGAGCAGGAACACACAAAGAATATAAGAAGGCAAATATCTGGAATTTTATTCATTTTTGATGAACAAATATCTGGAATTTTGAAGTACGAAGGGAAGTAGTAAAACAAAAAATGGGGTGATAAATGAAAGGCGACAAATAATGTCACGTGTAGGATGACATCCACAAGTTTGAAGGGGTGGAGCAGGAAAGATCAAAGATGTGTGTATGCGTGATCCCGGATCCAATCCAAACAGGCCTTAAGCTTAAACAAGGCATCAGATATTTTGCGGGTTGGATATTTTTGTGTTGATAAAAAAATCTGGGATATTAGAGGAGGATGATGTGGATACATGACAAAGCGCATGACACGTGTAAAAAGTGATGCCAACTGGAGTGCTCTTTTTGTCCCACCACCGCCTTTCTTTCTTTCTCTCTCTCTCATCTCTTCTCCTCTTCTTCATCACCTTAACCCTCCTCTTTCTCACCCACGACCACACCCATTGCAATTACCACCACCATCTCTTTCTCTCTCTCTCTCTCCTCAAAATCCCCCAAAACACCAATTTAATCAGACCATATAACATTAAGAAATATTCGATTTGCTGGCTATGGCGGGTGCGATCAGCTCGCAAACTTCCGGCGTCACTGCCAGCGATCTCTCTACTTTTATAGACCAGGAACAGATTTCTAACATGGTAATCCTCTTTAATTCTCCTATTCTTTCCTACTTTCATTTTTTATTATTATCAATTTTTCCCCTTTTCTATTTGTGTTTGTCATGTTTGGTAATTGGAGATTTGTTGCTTTATTCTTTTTTAATACTTGCGGAAATTTGTTCCCACTGCTTTCTATGCTTGATTTTGGCTTTCGGTGTTGCTCAATTCACCTAAAATGTTGCTGTCTTTTTTGTTTTCAAGTTTTCGATTGCAGCCGATGGGTTCAATTAATTAAATCTTAGTTTCTGTAATTAGTTGGATAGCGATAATTGCCCGTTGTTGTTGATGAACAATTCGTCATTCGATTTTCTTGAATACGCATTAATTTCCGTTTGGGTAACAGTGATGTTTGTACCCAGGAAAAATTTAACTTGTGACTTGTTATATTGTCCTCTTGAGTTTCATGAATTGGTTACCAAATGACATTGATTTGGAGTATGGACATTGATCGTTGTCCGTTGAGTATTATTATTATTTTTTTTTTGCTACAAGGACGGATGCAATAGCCCGCAAAACACACGCGCCGGGCAAGCCAACCCATCTTTGATGGGCCGACGGGCTCAAGTAGAGGAGACCCTCCCTACAAAGAAAGGTAGAGGAGATTTTTATTATTCTCCCTACATGAGTATTCGAACCCCTGACCACTGGGTTGTGAGGGGGGAGCACTTACCACTTGAGCTCCCACCTCATCCTCCCGTTGAGTATTATTTTGGTTTATGAGGGTATTGTCACTTTTTAAGGTCTCCAAGCTAAGGAAGGTTATGTAATTGTAAAGCCAATTAATTAGGTCTTTGTGCTTAAAATTTTCATGACCTTGGCTACTTTTAGAGGTGGCAGTTGATCATTATCATTTTATGACTCTTAGGTTAATGTTTCAATATTCCGTTCGAGGGTATGGGGGTGTGTGTTTTGCCAAGAGGTCTATTTGGGTGCGGATAAGTTGCAAACTATATCCTGGGGTTTTTATCTTGCCATGATGGAATCTTGTATTAGGTCTAGCTCACCATTTTTCAAAAAATTTCTGCCAAATTTCACAATGCATGCGGTTTTAATCCAAAGTTATGAGTATGGGCATTGGCCGGTATGTTTGTTTTTCTCCCTACTTCATCCCTGCTTTCCTGTGCAACTTCATGCATGTAGTACAGTCATTTCTTCCAGGCATCACCTTTCTGTGCTTAGGAGTTGGGATATAGAAGTTATACCCAGACAAATGTTTCTATCCTATCAAGATCATGGTCCATACTGGGGATTGGTTATATTTTGGCAATGAAAATTTGCTTATCATCTCTTACAATTATTCTTACTTCTCTTTTGCAGGACTTGTCGGAAAAGGATACTACGTCTTCTGAGTGGACGGATGAAAAGCATAGTATGTACCTCAAGTCTATGGAAGCTTCATTTGTAGACCGATTATACAGCTCTCTGGATTTGAATGGTCGGCACACACAAAAGAAGCATCATTCTAAAACACCTTATGAGGTATACATCTAGCTTTTATATTTTGTTATAGTTCTCCCTCTGTTCTCATTGGTGCCCTTATTTGGTAATTTTTTTTTGCCATGTTAGACATGTCAATCATGTGTTGCTAATTATCATTATTCGTTTGATCTTAGTTTAAAGTCCACCAAAACGGTTGCTGGCAGAGAATCAAATTTGAAAGAGGTGAACCACCCCCTCAACCAGCAGGAGAGGGCCGTGTTCTTCAGCAAAATCCATGGTTCCAGCATTTCAGGGTGGGAGTCAGAGAAGATCAAACTGTCCAAGGAAACACTTCCTTTGGAAGTCAGAATGTGAGTTATGGGGGACGGATGGCATTGATGTGTGGGTTAGCAAATATCTCAGAGCACTCTCCTGTTTGTCAAGCTCAACAAGATTCAAATGTTGCTGAAGGTAATTTTGTCATCTACATTGAGGAATCGCATTGTCAATTTAAAAAAATAAACATCATTCTGAGGTTTTTATTTTTGTTCCCAAAGGCCACTTACTGTTTGAGAAAGATCATTCATACCATTTACGGTGTTTTAATACTGACCATTGACATGCTGGAATAATTAGTAAGATGCATGCCTATATCAGCTCTAAGGTTTACCTGCAATTTTAGCATGCTGGTAAGTGGTAAGTGCCTAAGTGGTAACAATGATTTATGGAGTAAGCATTGATGATTTGGGTGACCCTTTTCAAATATCAATTGATTTTGTGGACTACATTATACGATCGGCAGCTTGTATGATCTGATATGAGTTCAAGTGATGCTTGTCACAGTTATCAGTAATAATAAGAGCACCAAAAAAGGAAATGAAGTATGTGTACTTTTACTCCAAATTAGAGACATTTATTCTGGGAGGAGAGGTAGCTATCTGAAATAGGAGTTGCTGGAGGATGTATATATTGATTGAAGGCAAGACCAGAATATTTATTTATTTTGTCCTCTTTTGGTTTACAGCTTTTAAACACATGGCCAATTTTAATAAGCGTAGAACGTTCTGGTCTTGAATGTTTCTGGTATTAGGATGTAGCTAGTGTGCTGATCCTAGATTTGTTGAAGGAATTTTGCGAACCATTTATAGACTGCCATGCAAAAGTTTTAGTGTACGTCCCCCTACAACGGGGTGGATGTCTACCATTCTGGAAGCTAATGAAACAATGAAAGCCTTTTAACTGATAGCTGCTTTCTTTACTGAAGTCTTTGAATCACATTCATCTTTGCAGAGGCCTCAGGTCAGAATTTTGATGAAGATAATGAACAAGTGGGGACAAGTAACCTGCACATTATGAAAAGGAAGAAAATGGTTGAAGCAGCTTCAAGCAAAGACCAAATGAAGCGCAGAATTGGTATCTAGAGCCCGGAATTGGGATAGGATTGAGAATGGTAGCAGATAAAATCCAACGGCTTTCACTGATCGATTGGCTTTGGGTTTTCAGTGATTCGTTCATCCTGCAATGTTCTAATGAAGATTAGTACCAAGGAAACGGACAGAGGAAAAGAACATAGAGATTCTATCGACAAAGAAAAGGACTTTGTAGATAACTCTTCTCTAGTTTAAAGCATGTTGAGGCACAAGCTGGTGGGTGGTTACATTGTCCTTGCCATTACCTGATGTGGGAGACAAGCTCTTATGGGTTCTTTTTCCCAGAAAAAACATCAATCACAGTTGCTTTCTTTCTCTTTTTTCTTTTTCTGTTCGCCAATCTGGCGGGAGTTGTAGGAAGGCTTGGTGGGATATATGTTGAGGCAATATGATAGATAGATGACGAGTTCTCAATTGACATCTATGTACATAATAGGAATGTCAATAATTAAGTATGATTCATTTGTTAGGTCTAGATATTTTAACATGAGTGCTGGATCTTGTAGTCTCTGCTTTTTACATTTGGGGACAGGATTGTTAATCAATAAAAATTACATTGAGAGTATTCCTTTCCAATTGTAAAACATTTGTGTAATTTTCAGGAGACGATGAGCCAGGTTTCCAGTTTCCAGTTTCCACCACGGGAATCGGGGCTGGGAGGGGGATTCTCTTGCTTTCGAGGCAGAATTTACAGGAAGTCATCATCTATGTAAAGGACTTAAAAGGACAAAGATAGGTCACACAATTATAAAACTCGGGTTCAAACTTCACAAGTTCACATAGCTTGATCATACAACAAGGGTAGTATTAATTAAACAAACTCAAGGTGAAGTCTGAAAACAGAGAAATTCAGCACCAAAGTTCAGTTACACTTTTCCTATCAAAGGCAAGCTCTACCCATTTATCTACCAAATGGTGGGTGGCTCCAGCTCCATGCTCCATGCTCCATGCTCCCTATAACTACAACAAATCTCTGCATTCCTTATACGACCAAGTGCCATTCTAGTCTCCTTGACCATTGCATGCACCTCCCAAGGATTTCCGATGTCGGACTTAATCCACGAAACAGCATCCCTTGAATCACTTTCCACAATGAGTGCCTGTTTTCCACACAGGTTTGACCTCTCAAACATTAATAACGCGTGCCTGATAGCAAGCAATTCAGCTACACTGGAGTCAAAATGATCCAGGGGTCCCGAGAAGAGCGCTATTATTGAATTTCCGGAACCCATCAGGGCACCTGCACATCCTGCTGCCCTGGGATAAAGTCTAATGGATCCTTTGACGATGAATTTGAGTAGCGGGAGAGATTCGTTGATGCTAATATTGGAGTAATTGACAGAGTTATGAGTATCAAAGAGTTGGGCAGGACAGGCATATGTGTATGCCAAGGTCTGTACTTTTGGAGTGAAGGGATCCCTATTGAATGTGTTGATGAATTCAAAAGACATTGTGTCCCTTGAAATCAGGTGATTTGAATAATAATAATAATAATCATTGAATATGTTAGGTGAATTTGAATGTGCAGCAATGACCCAAATTAAAAGGGTCATCACTTCCTGAACCATGGCCTATCTTATTTTGGTAATAAGGATAGTCTGAAATGTTGAATGGAGCACGTTGGATGAGAAGAATGGAGTTTTGACGAGCAAGTTCCTCGATCGAGATTCCAATGGCTATATGGAGCAGAGGTTTTATGAGTAACATGGATTTCACCGTGTGATGGCTGACCGTAAGAGTCGAGAGAAGTAGCGCAAAGATTAGAAGCATGACCAAAAGCCATGGCCAAAGAGAGTGAAAATGAGAAATCGCCTTCACCAACAAGCAATATTTGATGACAACATGAGTAGTGTTTCAACCATCCGCATTTCTCTCTCCTTGCAGGCTATTATAATTAACACTTTTATTGAGATCATCTTCTAACTTCCTTCTCTATCATCACTCTATCTACTAAGTACTACCATAATTCTCTATTCCCATTCCATTTAGATTAAATAGGACACCAGCCATTATTTGGAATTAAATATTAATATATTAAAGTTTCCTAATCTGGCAAAACTTTTCCTTAAACGAGAATTCTGAGGACGATTATGACTTATGGATGATAAGTCGTTCAAATTGGGTTCAGAAAATTCATTTGACGAAGCCCAACCGCCCTTGTTATTTATTACAGTATTGCCAATTGCCAGCAACAAAAGAAACACAAAAAGGCACACAACACAACACAACACAAGTTTGTATGATATTGATGGGTTTTGTTTTGGGCGTGTTGTCATTTCAAACCTTTTACTGTATTTCCCGAGTTTTGGACTCTTGCGCGGTAGCCCCATTCTTCCATTCTCAGATCACCTGGAATCCAAAGCCCACCCCACATTTATCTTTGCAGCAGGTATTGTGTGAACTTAGTCCACCGTGGACCAAGTAATTTTAAAGGGTGATTCCAGATAAAGTAAAGGGTGGTTCCAGGTGAAGTAAGGATGGTGCCAAATATAAATTTGAGGGGTGACTCCACTTTTAGAGGGGGTGGCTCCAGGTGAAGTAGGGGGTGATTCCAAGTATTGGTCTATCATGGACTAAATCCACAAAAGTTTTTGTATTATTTTGTTTCTTTCATCCTAACCACTTTTTTTTTTTCTTTTGAGAGGAATAGTGTGGTCCTTGAATTGATACTTGATATATACTCTCAATACTATTTCAGTAAGTTTTGTGTGACCAACTTACAAAAAACGGGGTTATTTTTAGAAATACGATAATGGGGTCACTTTTTAGAAATGTAGGGGTCACTACTCACTTATGGTGAACATTGATCCTTGTTTCATTACGTAAAGACCGTTTTATAAAAGTTTTTGTGATACTATTTATGTGATGAATGGAATCGAATAGAATGGAAGTAATTTTAGTTTACATGCTCTCTCTGCAAGACTAAGTGGAAAGATGTGATAAAAAGAAAAAAAGTAGTGCATAATAATGTTAGGTTTATTGATAGAATTGTATATTCAGGATAAGTAAAAATCACTTAAACTCCATCCATTGGGATGGATCCAGTGTGGTTTGAAATTGTAAAACATTATTCCTAAGTTCATCAATTCTAGCAACTTCCTCAGGTGATAGTATCTGAGACTGACTAGCTTCTACCATACTTAAACCTTGTTTCGCCTTTCCAACTTGTGTCTCAGCTTGTGCTACCAAACTTGCCATAACCTCTAAGTTGCTCTTCAATCTCCTCTTCTTCTCTCGAGCATCCCGCAATTCCACCTCAAGACTCGCTATCTTTACTTCCATCTCCGAACAATTCTTTTCTAAAATGTTGTAATCTAGACGCGCATCACTAAGGTTGGTTTCTGCTTGATCAACCCTATTTGTATGTGTTACTATCTCCTTCTTCAGCTCATCAGGTCGTTTCCGTTTGGCCGCGACACGTTCCAACGCATCATATGACTTCACCAAAGACACATAGGACTCAACTTTACTCTTTAATGGAGTTGGATCACCCTTAAGTTTCTCCATACCCTTGTACACTGTCTCAGCTTCTTTGTATCTCTTCTCAACTTCGGGGAACGGAGCTTCCTTCAAACTTGCCAAGTATTTTGCCCCTATATCTCGAATTGCCTCCGCAAATATATTCGTAGAAAGAGGTCAAAATACAAACTTAATGTACTAATGACCCATAACCACCTAATAATTTCTCTACTAATAGCGAGGATTGAAAGAAGAAAACTAGTACTCCGTACAAGAGTGGGGAGTGAAGGATGCAGAGATCGGGCACTAACAAAGAACACTGGAGAGACTGAAAGAGATCTACTATAAGAAGGTGCCTGATGTAGGTTACTTATTTCCATGGCCACCCCCCTTAATGGTTAATATAACCACAGGCACATACTCAGCTCGGTGCTCCAAAAGCTAGGCTAAAGGAACGGTTCATACAACACTTACAGGACTGGGGAATGGAGCTGCAGGGCATGCAAATGAAAAGTAGGCTGGGAAGGTCAAGAACCTACACCAGACGGAGTTGCTCCGCCTAATCATTGAGGTGCTAGGCTATCCGAGAATGGCTGAACCAGAAATCTTCTGTTCTAATATCAGCATTACTAATATCGACAGATAACGTTATATATGCAAGGCTAAAATCTATTATAGATTTATACTGGCACTAGTAGTATATCATCAAATAGCCATTTGGTTTCCTTGATTACGTGTTTAAGACTATAATGGGAGATTTCCCCTCCCCAAACTCAAAAGATAATTTCATTACTTTTAAAATACCAACCATATGGCTCACTCCCTTGGAGCACATACAATAGACAGAACCGAACAAATGATGTTCAAAATATATGCTAGTAGTTGTCAAAGGCAAGGCCGAATTTGTAAGTTTTGCTGGGGCAGCAGTAGAAGAATTGGTTACCCCCAAATCCACACATGGTGCGATACCCTGGGTAATCTTTGCGGGTGAAAGGCACCTCTTCAAGAACTAAGAGTCCTTCATTTAAGGCCAGTGACTTTATATCCCACTGCAGGAAGAAGCCTTTTGACTTGTGAGTTATGTGTATTTCCCCACCCTCTTTCAACAACTTCTTAGCGTTCTCCATGAACTGACTGACCAGCGTCCGATGTCGGCTGCAAGTTATGCACCTAATTAATCATGGAAAAATGTTTTTTTTTTTCCTTATTTTTTCTTCTTTTTTATTTGTTTTTGTTTGGGATTCGGGGTGGGGGTTTAAAGCTAATAATGTTTACTGACCTGAACTGGGATTCACGAGGTTCATCACGAGCACAGAATCCAGCATGTGGGAAGTTGTAGATGATTCTATCAAACCTCATGCTGTTGAACAAATCCATCATTTTGGTGCAATCTACACCATGCAATACAGTGCACCCTCTCTCTGTCAATTTGGAGATGTTATCAATGGCACGGCACTTGTAATTTTTGCTCAAAAATTCTGCAAGAACAAATCAGAGACGTCGATTAATAAGTTAAAAAGTGGCTTATATATTAGATTCTCAACTGATCGATAACATGAGTACAAATGGTACTGATAGTACATTCTCAACACTTTTTAAGCCTCAGTTATAACTTATAGTTTCAAAGTAAAAGGCATGCATACAAGAGAAACTGAGATACATAGGGTCATAGGGATGTACAGAACATAATAATTGAATTTCGAGCTTTTAAAGTTGTTCCCATTTAAAACCGATAAACTTCATGGAGCACAAAGGGAAGCATATGGAGGGAACAAAGAGATCTCAGAGTAAGGGAGATGGGGTGAAGGAGGGATCATGTCTTTTACCTTTGGAATCGAGAGAGGTAGCTAACATGTTCACAGCTGAACCAAAAGCTTCGGCCAAACTCGCTGAGAAGGAAAAGTCCCCTTCACCAACCAACAGCATCTTTTGAGAGCTCTTATAAGGTCCTATACTTCGTTCTTCCGTGATAACATCTTTGGTGTTCAGTGTCTCTATGATACCACCATTTACAAAATCCACCTCGGTCATGTTTTCTGGTTCAACATCACCTACATGTTTGATTAGCACTGTTGAGCCTTGTTGGTTCACTATCACATCTTTGATTTTTTCTGCACATTCTGCTCCTGTTTCTTCATCCAAATATAGAATACTTGAAACCTCTGCAACAGAAGAGTGCAGATCACCATGATCAATATCTGAATCTGTGCAGGACGACACGGAAGATGATATGTCAATAAGTGGCTTCGCCTGCCAGGTTGCAACGGCATCCTCAAGTCTAGCATGAGACTCAAATGTCGAAAACATGGATGGAGAAACATTTATAATTTGATGCAGTGCTCCATCATGCCTGGGGTAGACGTTGATCAAGTAGCTTAGGCCTTGTGGATGAGAAATCAGTGGATCATTATCAGCTTCATCTCCCTTTACTCTACACAAACACTTTAAAGCAATTGAGATGACTTGACCCATTTAATATTCCTTACGCCTTCTATCTTGATTTTCTCACCACAGTATTGGAGGGATCCGATACCCTGCGAATGAATGAAAGAGAAGATGATCTACTAATTCAATAAGTTCTCCGCAATGATAGCAAATTCAAGAGCATGTGGACTTGTGATAACTGATAAATGATAATAGAGATCAAGAGCAAAGAAGTGAGGAGTCCATTTAAGTTCATGACAGTCAAATTGAAGGCCAGGTGCTAGTTGTAGGATAGGCACATCGTAAAAAATGCATGATTGACTTCGATGGAAACGTCTCCAACAAGAAACGGGATTTGTCAGTGAACTGATGATTAATATAAAAAAGGAAAGCCCAACAAAACATTAGTGTCAGACTGTCAGTTAAGCAGCAGCCTAAGGTAACTGCAATTTTCTGATTAGCCAACAGCATATACTGTCTATCCAAGAACTTTGAAGATTGAAGCATTATGGCAACTAAGAACAGAAAAATTGGCTTTCCACTCTCAAGTAAGGAACAGGTGTGTCATTCCATAATCAAAAACCAAAGCATTTAGTTCAATCCAAATTCCAAAACCCCACAAAGTTTCAAGCGGTCACCAAGTTGTAATTCCCATTCAGAGAAGAGGGGCCAACAGCAAGCAAACTTCACTAAGAACACCTACCAACCAATCATGGTGGAGTCCTTTCATCAGGTGAAAGCTTAAGTTCAGCATTGAAGCGCTTTACAAATAACAGGTGATAGGAAGCGCTCTCCAAACAAAATCAGTGAGTGAGGTTCATTCTGAAATTGCTAATAAAACAAATAGTAAGCCACTTGTTTTAAGATTTTAGAAATTGGTCCTTATATTGAGCACTAACCAACACATTCACCAACACATTGATTCAATTTTGAAACAGTAGAGACAGCAATGGGATCAAACTGATCAGAGGGGGCAAAAAAGGTTGAATTTTTTTGGGTACAAAAAAAAAAAGAAGTTGAATTCATCACATGAAGCCCCCCACCCCCCAACAAAAACACCTATCAGTTTATATATATTTTTTTAAATAATGATGGAAAAAATATACAATTAAATATAAATGATAGAGGGGGCTATCATGCATCAACAGGGCTTAGGCCCAAAAAGCAGAGTATTCTCTGTTTAGTATTTCTCAAACAGATAGAATTATTGGTCATAGAACAGAGAAAATAACAAGAGCTAGCACATGCACATCAATGGAATGATGGAATTGCACATACATTTGCTTAGTATAAAAGAGAAAAGACACAAGTTCTTTTTTGTTCAAATGAACACTGATCACAAATATACTTACTGAAGACACTTTGGGTAAATCTTGGATGATAAAGATTGTCACTTTAGCAGATAGATAATCAAGCGAGGAAGATCAATTATCAACTCCCAAGAATGAAGTATCTCTCCATGAACATGATCTTGAGGTGCATGCAATGGAAATGAGAGAGAGAGAAATTGGAAGGTTTAAGGAAAGGAAAGGAAAGGAAAGGAAAGGAAGGAGGGCAGTGGGCAGTCTCATTGGGAAAAGCTGAAAATTGATTACAGGAGAAATGGAGGGAGAAAAAGTAAGGTTGAAACCGTTGATTGGTTCGTACTCCCTTTTTTTTTTTTTTTCTTTTTTCTTTTTGGGACAAGGCTTTATGACTTTGATTACCCATTAAAAAACGGCTTGAAGACTTCCATGGAAAGTAATTTGATGGGGCCTACACAGCGGGGAATACTTGTTGTCTGATAAACATACCACTCTAGTTGGGCTTTAGCCCGAACATATGATCATGGATCCTCCACCAACCCTGTTCCTCATTCCTGTCTGTCTTGGTCCATAGCTCAGGGGCCTTTGGGTCTTTATCAGTTTACTCTTCAGGGTCCTTCATCCTCTCTTGCATAGCAATCCCTCCATGTTCATGATTTCCTACTCTAGGACTAGGAGGCAATAGGCAAGCAGTAGAAGTTTAGATGCATACTCTAGGAATAGGAGCATGAATTTAGATGCATATTTGATATGGGAAGTGTGTACCGATATGCCCGAAAATGGCGAACTTGTATTCAAGATGGAACCATATGTTACAATCAACGATTCTGTTGCTTGTACTGGCCAGCCTATGTGTCTCTGAAGAACCAACAAATATTGGGAAACTACAAGGCACGAAACCGAACAAACAAACTTGACTTGGGCTCTTCTTGCATGGCTGTCCCAAACTAATAAGTTCACAAGTTAGACAACCTAGCTTGCCACAAGCCATATTAAAGCTGTCCAGAAATAAGTACTGTGATTATTTTCGGGCTCCTTTATTCTTTAGGGACTGTGCCAGATTATTCTGAGCCGCTGATTCAGGCAGCTGCTTCCCTTTGGACGGCCTTACAACGAAAAAAGCAGCTGATATGTCATATGATCCTGTTCCATTTGATCCAGAAAATCGATGTCCTGTACATCTCTTTTTGAAAACAAATATTATAAGCCCTTAAACTTTCTGCCCTTTTGATTATTATTACTTTAATAAAGCAGAACTACTTACATGCCCTCCAATGCTGTGCACACGATCTTGAAAGAGAACTAGAGCCGTCCATCCTGCTGATGATCGCGGCATCAGGAATACGTCAGAAACATATCAGAAAATCTTTGCAGTGAGCTCGTCTGCAGGGGATAAAGGGTGGGTCAGATGACTCAAATCTCCTGAAATTTCTTAAGGACTAATTAAACGATTCAAACATGAACATACATGGAACTTTAGCTACCACCACTGCCCACTTTTTGTCCATCTAAAAAGCAGCACTCTTGGTCCACTTACACACCCACCCTCTCTCAATCAAAAAAGCTCTTTATCTCTTTCACTTTTGTATGATCCACCTTCCCCTCCTATAATTAACTTCTTAGGATCATCTTCCTCAACTTTCATGCTTAGGCCAAGAGGTTTATGCTCAGAAACCACAACACACAACAAAACTAGTTTATGGTTTCAGAAAATTGCTCTTCTACCATTCACCTAGAAGGCTCGATGTCCCTTTGAGAAAAGTGCTTTCAGTTTCAGGCCATCTCTAGCTTCTCTACAACACCACCACCCAGTAAGGATCCTGCTCAGGGCAGGATCTAGGGTCTGCTCTAACTTCTTGGGGGTTAAAAAAAATGCGACCCCTTCCACCTCCTCCACAAAGGCACCACGGAACACTAAATACACCCTCGGAGATCCGTAATACATCAACTCCTCCCACCCCCCTTTTCATAACCAGGCAAGCCACAAATCAGAAGGGCCCAGCTTTGAATTACTCACCAGCACCCTTTGCCCGGCAAATGAGCAAGGACCCTCTACTTCACCATCCTCGCAAGACTCACCCGTTCGTTTGGTGCATTGCGATCATAATCCTCGTGTTCTGCCTTCTCCTCATCTTCCTTGGGATCGCAACTCTAATAGTCTTCCTGGTCATCAGGCCGAGATATCCGTCATTCGACGTCCCCAACGCAGGCCTCAATGCCATCTATTTCGATTCGCCTGAGAATTTCAATGGAGACTTTACCTTGCTGGCAAACTTTACCAATCCAAATAAGAAGATGGACGTCAGATTTGATTACCTTGATGTAGAGCTATACTTCGGCGACAGGCTGATAGCAATTCAAGCTCTGGAGCCGTTTACTCAGAGGCCAGGGGAAGCAAGGTTGGAAGTGGTTCACTTGATATCCAGTTTGGTTTATCTGCCACCGAATCCTGCAATTGAACTACGGAGACAAGTGCAGAGCAACAGGGTCAAATACAATATTAGGGGGAGGTTCAAGGTCAGAGCTATGCTTGGTAATGCTCGTTTCTCGTACTGGTTGCATTCGAAGTGCCAATTAGAGATGACCAGTCCACCTCGTGGATTTCTTGTTGCCAGAAACTGCATCACTAGAAGATGAATATGGAGAACTCGAGCTTTCTCCCCTTTCTTGTCAGTTGTTTCATTTTTTTAATTTTTTTTAAGGCATCGTTACTTTGTAGCACAGACATAGCTGCCTGGATGTACAAATATCAGTCTTCAACATATCCAACTACATACATACAAGTAATGAAAACTTGAAACAAGTGTTTTAACATCTCATTTTGCCCCGTCAAGAATCATCGATTACACTTTTGCATCTAACTTTTAATAAATGGTGAAAGATTATATTCATAAGTCACGATGATAATCAAAATCATTCAATTACCATTTGTTTTGAACTCTGAAGCTCGGAGTCTAGGCAACTAAGCTTGTGAAGGCAAACATTCATAGAAACATCTATGTCATCTATCAAAAGTACAGTAGCAAAAGGCGCTTTGCTTTCATACCCTCTCCCTCAATGGAAAAAGGAAAGCTACAATAATGCAAACACCTCTCAGTGAAGTTTCTGGGAAGGGAGAGGAACAAGTAAGGAATGGCATGTTATTGTCAACAAGTCAATAGTCTAAGGCAAAATGCAATTAGATAATCTCAGCTGTGCGATTCAAAGACTTTTCTAGCAAGAATGGATTTGGGATCCCATTATGTATACATAAATAAGGATGCAAACACATCAAACAGATAACAATTCGGATGCCTATAACACTACTGTTACTGCAAACATTTAGTGTGAGGTTTGCCATGTTAGTGTCCAATTGCTAACAACAGTCAGATCATGAAACTCCTCGACCTAAATTAAAGCATCAGTGAAATGGTTATCCAGAAAGACCTAGCAGCATTGTCAGTGTCTAACCAATTTCTTTCCAGATCACACATACAAAAGATTTTCCTGCCTACCATTAACCAGCACATGGTGAAGGCTATTATTGGCCACTAAACAATGACACGTGTCAGAACAATTCAAGTTCCTTAATCGTCTTTATCAATCCACTAAGGGAAAACGCATTAGGGCTTCGCAGGTGACAAATCATTCACGATGAATATTAAAATGACTCTCTTTATTTCTCAGCCTATAGAAAACGTTTTGAGCAATTGGTATATTCCACTCAATGCAGCCCAAAAGCTCTAGATATGTCAGAATAAATGTTTTCTCCCCTCATAGGCTTTTATTCGCAGTATTCATGAGATTCAAAAAGTGAGGGGAAACTTCAGAAAGGCCGTAAATCCGTAATCTATCGGATTTCAAACTCATCAGCAGAGAAACTATTTTACATATTCCTTATCTTCAAACAACAACTCATATCTCATCACGACTAAAGAAACAAGACTACATGAGTCGAACAAAATATCAAAAGAATGGTCACATGGCTTTACTTATGCATGCACAGAGCTCAAAAGGCTCTATAGAAGCCAAGACTCCAACACATTTTTCCAGCTATATGATATCCTTAAAAGCAAAAGGTCATTGTGTCGAATTTTAGACAAGCTGCAAGCTCTTTTTACATCATAATTCATATGGGACTTCTTCCTCCTGTCTTAGTTGAAGCCAGCATACATAACCATGCATCATCAGAGATCAGTAAAAGAAACCAGGAAAACATGTAGAACTTTAGACAGAAAGGCAGAAACATCCAAAATCCAGCCTCACTGAAGGGAAACTTTTATGAGAGAAAAGACAGCTCACATTTCATGGTACTATAAACTCCAAAGTTACATACAAAAGAAACCCCCTGGTGATAAATAGAAGAATTGTGACAATAATTTGCTATAGATGCAAAGTAAGGAAGAAGAACTTGTTTTACCCCAATAACAACCGAAGTGAATCCTCAAGATAAGTATTATTCTGATCAATCTAGTAACAACAATAGCAAGACAATTTTTAAAGAGAATGCATATAGCAGTTTACTTCTCCACTTACGAAAATCTGAACTCCTCAGATTGATTCCATGGCACACCAAGTTACCATCAGCACAGCTATCAATTTTACAACATCAAAGCAGAAGATAAACCAATCAAGATGAAACCGCATAAGGCAAGAATGATAGTTTTGGATACTGTTTCAATCCACCAAACTTCCACTTCTCATTTATTCATATTAGTGAAAATTCCACTGGATTCCAATTAAATAGAACTATTAATACACTGCTGTCATAATGAAGACGTAAAAACTCAAATAGGTGACTAGTTAACACTGATTGAAAAATACATCACACAGTGTGTTCAAGATTGAAAAAAGAAAAAGAACCTCTTTGTGTAGACTGGTATAGTACTCCAATCTGCCTATCCCCCTGCTACTTCAGATGGTGTCTTGGCTATGATTGACAAAGCATGTAACCCGTTCTGCAACTCATCTTGCAACAAACCATATATCATTCTATGCCTCTTCACCAAACTCTTTCCTTCAAACTCATTAGACACTATCATCAAATTGAAATGGGTTTCCCCATCACTCCCCCTCACACCCGCATGTCCAGCATGCTGATAAGATATGTCCTCCAATTCCAATTCAACAGGCTTCAGTTCTCTCTCCAACATCTCCCTAATTCTCTCTCCTCTACTCCCTAATCCAGCCCCGCCATCCGATTCCGAAACCGGCCTGTTTCCTTTATTCTCACTCCTAACCTCATCAAGATTCGAACTTTCCACCACAGAAGACCCATTTAGACCAATTACTTCCACTTTAGGCACTGAATCATCAATACCCATCTCAGAATTCGACCCAGATACCGAATTTCCATCCTCTTTCTCAGCCTCCAAACCCAAAAACAAAGCTTTCCGTTGCATCAACTTAAGCATATTCAAAAACCCATTATTCCTAGAGGGAGTTAAGTTCTGTTGGAGGCCCAAAAGGGTAACAAAATCAGGTGAAACCCTCAAAATATCAGGAATTGATTGACCAGAGAGACCCTGAACGAGCAAAGCTGCAAGGCCTTTGGTCATAATGGAATCAGAATCAGCTTGATAATGAACATTATTATGTGGGTCAAGATAAGCTCGAACCCATACCTGCGAAACACAACCCTCAACCTTGTTTTCCTTGGTCTTGTATTTTTCTTCAAGAGGAGAGAGATTGGAGGCATAAAACATGAGCTGTTGATACTTTGCTCTTGGCTCTTGGGCAGCTTGAAAGAGCTTGATGATCTCTTGGAGCTTTGGGGGAAGTTCTTCAATGGGTTGAAGAGAAGAAGAAGAAGAAGGAGAAGAAGAAGAGGAGAGAGAAAATTGGGGTTTAGTGGGGAGTCTTTGGAAAGAGATGGATTTGAGAGAAGAAGGGAGAGAGGTATTAAGGGGAAGAGATGAAAAAAGGGTTTTTGAAGAAGAAGATGGGAAAACAGTGAGTTGAGGGAGTTTGGTTATGATTGATCGAATTGATGAAGGAATCGACATGGATGACATTGGGGTTGAGACTAGAGTAGAAGCACAAGGGTAGGACTTAGGAGAGAGAGTGGACAAGAGAAATTGAACCAGTTTGCAATTGTAGCAGAGGAGCAGAGGAAGAAAGAAGAAAATTGGATTTGGAAGAAGTTATCACTGCAACGCATCGTTTTATTACTAAATAACACTACTTTTTTTTTTTTTTTTTTTTGAATAGGCAAGGAAGCCGGGCTCTTTGGCCGATTACATCATTTGGGGAGGGGGATGGCCTAAGACCCATACCACAAATATCACTCTCAACTCTAAAGTTGAGGGGAATAAGACTGGAACCCCCAACCTCTAAATTGGAGGTGTGAGAGCTCAACCAAGTGAGCTCCCCACTTTTGCTCACTAAATAACACTACTTGATTCGTTGGGTCGGTCAGCTAATCTGTTTTTTTATTTTGGTGGTCAATCTGGTTAAACCTCAACTTTCATTTTCCTTTTTGTCTTTTTCATTTTCTTCATTTTTTCCCCATTTTTTTCCTTAATGAGGAAGATATTTATATCAATAAACACCATCCAGTTATATTTGTAATGACAAATATCCATTTAACACTTTAATAGTAAGAGTGCGGTGAAATTCATCCGTCTTAAATAAGTTTTTGGGTTCGTATAGACATAATAATGAAAAAATATAAATTCACATGCCACCAATTTCTTATATTTTCCTCCTAAAAGATTATTCATGGGTCTCATTTACGCTTTTAATTTAGATTAAAATCTCGTCATCAACTTCCTTATTTATAAATTTGATCTAGTTGTAAATTGTGGTTAAATAGACACATCAATGTAGAAAATTTCCGAATGAGATTCATAACTCAAATTCACTTTCCTTTCATCGTGTAGCACTAGCATATCCATGAGCAAATAAAATATGTATCTAATTGACCTTTATGTCTCGAAAAACCTAGCTCCAAAATACCATAAATACTTAAATTATAAACAGAACACTTGGAAAGGTATATAAAAAAAAAAAAAATGAACATAGAAAACTTGGCCTCCATTTATCTGGGAAACAAATGCTGGTAGTTAATTGTTTTTGCAATTTTTCTTGGATAAGATTCCAAAATGGTGTAATTCATATTTGGATTTTGAAATGTAGAATGTAAAATTGTAGATTCAAAAAATCGTTTATCAGACATAGATAACGAAAGCTATTTCGTAATTGCTGCATTTTTTTTTAACATCAGTTAGTACAAGACTTGAAAATGCATGTGCATGGTCAAAATAAACAACTGATATATATAACCTGAAGGAATTACAAATTGGACAACTTAGAAAAGAAAATAATGTAAACAAGTGATCCGTTTTTCAATTTTTTTTTGGTTACAAGTGATCCATTTATGTACCAGATTAGCAAACTTTATAGTATACAATGCAAGGAGCAGGATGTTATTGATTAAGCATCCTAGTATTTGTAACCCTTAACAAACAAGCTCTCAGAAGCAGCACCAGCAGCAGCACTTCCACCAGCAGTGTACTTGCCAAGGGTTGCCTCAGAGTTAGCCTTGCACCTACCTAAGAATGTCTCTTGTGCTTTGCCCACATTTTCTTCCTTCCCACTCCATGCCTTGAGGGTGCTTTGCTGCAGTGCTCGCCCAAATGAGAAGGACAGTGTCCACGGCTTCACCACCTCCAGCTTGTTCATTGCATCCAGATTCACTGTCGCCTCTTCCTCACTCTGCCCGCCAGACAAAAACACAATACCTGGGACCGCTGGTGGGACAGTTCTGCGGAGGGCTGTTACTGTGTGTTCTGCAATCACCTCTGCTCCAACCTGCAGACCATATCAAACAGTCAGATTCACAGCACTATATTAAACAGCTTTTTCTAAAGGTCTTCAGTTTATTAGGACTAGGTTGTAGTATATGAGCAACCACTTGGGTAAAGAATGCACATATCTAGTCTTTCTCAGTGGAGAACTTTGAGGTAGGTAGCTTGCCAAAGTTATCTTAGTTACACTTGACTAGCTATGAGACATAGTGT
This sequence comes from Tetragonia tetragonoides, assembly GCA_038025085.1. Classification (NCBI taxonomy): domain Eukaryota; kingdom Viridiplantae; phylum Streptophyta; class Magnoliopsida; order Caryophyllales; family Aizoaceae; genus Tetragonia; species Tetragonia tetragonoides. Next base: position 442,261 of record CM076153.1, read on the forward strand.
TGTTCTCAAATTTACATCTAATGGTAACAGTCTCTCTGTATTTACACCGAGGCCTGGGTAGTGGGTTAGTGTTTGGCTTGATTTAGTGATATGATGCATTGTTAAGGCTAGGGAAATGGCTGGCTAATTACTAAAAAGTAGTAGCCTGAACTGATATATATATATGGTAAAGTTGAGTTAGTTTACCTTGGGGCTATCAGAACCTGGGGTAACCATGTTAGGTTTGAGGAGGGTCCCCTCAAGAAGGACATGGTGATCATTCAGAGCCTTATAGCATGCAGCTAGGACAGTCTCAGTCACAGAAGCACACTTTTTTATATCATGGCTCCCATCGGTCAGCACCTCCGGCTCAACAATGGGGACCAGCCCATTCTCCTGGCAGATGATCGCATAACGGGCCAGACCCTGCGCGTTCTGCTGGATTGCCAGCTCTGAGGGCTCATTGGCCCCAATCTTGAGCACAGCCCTCCACTTGGCAAAACGGGCCCCAGCCTTGTAGTATTCTTGGCACCGCGCCCCAAGGGAGTCGAACCCTTGGGTTGTGGTCTCCCCATTGGTTCCCGCCAAGTCAACGACCCCCTTGTCAACCTTGATCCCAGGAACCACACCATTCTCTTGGAGGAGCTCGACAAAGGGTTTTCCATCAGTGGTCTTCTGGTAAAGCGTTTCCTCAAAGAGGATGACCCCTGAGAGGTAAGTGAGGGCACCTGGAGCGGTGAAGAGGAGCTGCCTAAGAGCTTGGCGATTGGACTCGACATTCTCAACGTTGATGCTCGTCAGTCGCTTCCCGATGGTCCCGGTGCTCTCATCTGCAGCCAGGATCCCCTTACCAGGAGTGGCAATGTACTTGGCAGTTTTGATCAGCTCATCTAGGAATTAAAAAGTTGTATAAATATTAGTGCATTTTATTATTGTAACATTCGTGAAAGCGGTACAAGTAGGAGTATTATTTATGCACAGGATAGGAGTATAGTAGTACCTGCATACTTTCCAACGAAGGCTGACATGCTTCAACAGCTGAAGGATAAGCTTATCACAGAGCTGGATAAAGACTGCTGCTGGACGAAATGCAAGCTAGACTTCACCAAAGAATCAGACTTTATAAAGATCAGCTGAACCTGTAGGAATATACCAGTAGGATCTCTCTCATCTCATGCCATGTCTAGACACGTGTCCGATATCTAGCGATCCAAGGTTATCCTACATGGATAAAGAAATGGTTGATTATTTCATCTGCCAAGTGGACCTGATTTGTACTCATCTAATGTGTGGAAGGCTTGTATCCCTAATCCTTTTTGTTATTTCTCGAGCAAGAATCCTCCTAACAAGAGGGGGCCATAATTCATAAAGCCAGGTTTTGAACCTTTTCCTAAAGACAGGTTTCAGAACCTACCAGCATCAACACCCCTCACAACCTCGCAAAATAAATAAATAATAAATAACAAAAGGAGGGGTAGGGAGAGGAACAACAATATCCTTACAAAACCTCGAAGCCAATAACAGCTTGCAAAATTATATCCATTTGGTATCTTGGGGCAAAAATGAGGATTAACTGAAAAGGAACTAAAATTGCTAACATTGATTAAATCATCATTAGTCAAGCTGTGACAAACACCTCAATTGGTGTTAATAGGAGTTCAAAGTGAGCTAAAATCCAACTATTACAAGATGATATATGATGCTGTAAGATGCTCATTCTGACGCACATGTACCATCCTCACTAACTCTCAACACCTCGTATGCAAATATGCTCCCTTCAATTACATCTCCTGCCACAACCTGGTGCTGATCGTCTCCCTTGTCACGAAATATAGAGGTGTATATGTAAATGAATTTGATGTATAATGGAGGTATAACATTATCTAGGCAGAACCTCCATGCCATTCTCTATATTGTTTCTGGAACTTCACCCTAATCTGCATGTAGTTCTCCAAAGTTGACGGAGAACAATAAACACTTTCTCTGGATCATTCATCATCTGTTCCAAAATACCTGTCTCCAAACTCACCCATGCCTGGTATGACACGGAAGTCTTTATTAAGACCAGTTTCAATTTCAGATGTCACAATCTTTATTCTCGGAAAGCTTTTGCAGACCATATGCACTCCTTGGGGTGCCTGAAAGCAAGGTAACAAAAAACATGTTGCCCGGATTAGAACAACAAAAGCAGCAAGTGCTTGCAAAGAAAGGAACACTTGGTACCAATTGGAGCATTAAATGAGAATGGCGACATTACTTACAGATATTAGATTGAGAAATATGATGTTTGATTCAGGCACACCCTTCTTTATGAGTAAAGATATGGCTTGAACAGCAGAATTCCCTGAGATGTGAACAAAAAGATTAGTACACATAAACAATGCTACTCTATTACAAATGTACAATTGGATAATTAAACTAAGGGAATCTCTTTTGGTTGGTTAAGTAGTGGTCATTTGTGAGCATGGCCTAGACGCCCTCAGGGTAGCACTGGAATGAGTTAGCGAACCCTCCTTAACAATCTCAAAGGAATATTACTTATGTGTGAAAGTGCTAATAACAGTGTGACGAGAAAAAGAAAACAAATGGCGTCACTAATAGAATTATATTTGTAACCTGCATAAAAAATGCTAGCTAGCCATGGTGTCACTAAAAGAGTTATAATTACTTGCAACCTGCATAGAATGCTAGCTAGCCCCGACTTGAAACAAAAGCCTTAATCTAGGTGCCAAAAGATTTTTAAAGAAATAACCTTGGTGAACAGTTTTATGAGGATTAAGCATTACTCGTGACAAACTTACAATACAAGAAAATTGGACAATAACCTGGGACATGAAAAGGAACAAACCTGTTCCTAGGATTGGATCCAAGAGCAACACATGCCGATCTGCAATATCTTGTGGTAGTTTTTCATATATTAGCTGCCAAAACAATCATGCGATGATATGAATCCAAAGGTACCAAACAAAAAACAGCAGAAAAGTTCAGGATTACATGGACTTTAGGCAATTAAGAAAGAGATCTCCACCTGTTTCCCGTTGTCACCTTCCCTATGTATAAGAATTTTCCCAATTTTGATTCCCTTACAGCAAGCACGTAAAGCATTTTCCATACTCTCACCACTAGCAAATCAAAAGAGTAGTCAGATAGTAACACTAACTATGAAGCAAATGGTGAATGACAGCCAAATATAAGAGTCTCCTTCTACAAAGATTCGGGATCATCTTTGATGAATAAAATCACAATCGTGCAACTGAAAGCCATTTTAATTTACTCATATTTTGTCATGAACAAATATCACAAACAAGAAGCAAAAGCTAAAAAACACTAAAACTGGTCCTCAGGCTTTTACTAACCTTCTAATGATGGACACCCCACACAACCTCTTGCAGAAGTCTACACCAGTATATACAGAGCCTGAAATTATAAACAAAAGAACAAAAAACAAAACAAAAAAAAGTCAGGATGAAAATTCGACAAAGCAACAACTTCATTCATCCACCTGAACTAGCAGCCTCAGCCTGATGTTTAAATAAATAAATAAAAAATCACTAAAATAAAGACAACATTTTCATTCCTGAAACGAAGCATAATCACAAGGTCAAAGAAGACACAGTGGCTTTGGGGAAATGAAGATTGTGGGAGCTTACCCGTGGGAGTGATAACCTGCTTTTCCGTAAATGGGAGGTGTCCCAACCCATGCTCCACAACCTAAACAAAAGAAGGAAACTTAGAGAAAGTAAAGCAAACTTAGGTATGTAGAATTGGTGGAGTGGGCTCAATGTGGGTCAAAGAAGAAACTAGAAACTGGGTCATCAGCATGACAAACAAAACAGCAGAACCATGGCAAGCTTACCCAGGCCCAAGAGATATCCAAACCATTCCATCATTTGGTTCATTTCACTAACATACTAATTGGTAATAGGCATCCATAAATGGCACTCTGACAACACGCTCTTTTCTGTGAAAAGGAAGATGTAAACCCCTAAGAATTGGTAAACAGCTATTGTCTTTATTTGAATTTGTATTTTTATTTTTTGGTTTTGAAGGAGGCATAACGGGCGTGATAGGAATCGAACCCTCAAAGGTTGGGAAAAGTACTCCTAACCACTGGAGCATGTCTTGATTGCTCCCCTCATTCATTTTATTAAAAAAAACTACAAATCGCCAACTCACCAACCTTTAACATGTAGACAAAATTTTCCCCACAAAACAAATTATTAAATGGATAAATGAACCACAGTAACTCTACGAAAACTGTTCAAGTGTCAAGGATGTCTCCAGGCAAGAAACAGGACGAGATTAGAATGCATGGGGATCTGTAATCTGACAAGGAGCAATACCCACCAAGCGGATCAGACGATCAGCATAAAATACAAAATCATGCTTCGTCGTCTGTGCATCACGGATAAGCGTATGCATGCCACGTATCTACAAAACGAGAAAAAAAATTAGTTTAACCAGAATGCAAGACATATAACAAGTCATCAGGAATCAGGATGAAAGGTGTACCTGAAAGGTTGTCTGAATGACATATAGATTAGGATATATTTTGCACAAATCGTGTTGACCAAGTTTTGTACGAATGTGTTGCACAATTAGATCAACGGCCACATGATTGTCGCCACCACGAGGAATTATAATATCTGCATACTTCTTCGTTGGAAGTATGAAATCATCAAATGCAGGCTTCACAAATTTTGAGTACTGCAGCATTTGTCAGAAGGGAACTAAGTCAAACATGATATATTATTACACGGAAGCAGGACTAAGATACAAACATCCACTTTGGACATGTTAATAGATAAAGAACTCAGTGAGATTCTGCTTATGATGACTAATGACATTCTCCAGTGGCTCATAGAATGAAAGAAGCATGTCGGAGAACATTCAGCTCAAGAAGAGTCATCATATTGAAGATGCTCTCACTAGTCACTAGAATGTCAAACTAGACAGAACACTCAGCTCAAGAGGAGCCATACTATTGAAGATGCTGTCACGAAAATGTCAAACTAGGTAGGTAGTATGAAACTAGAACTATGTTCATGAAAGATGCCCCATGCAGAATACACACTGAAAAAACTATGGAGAATTATACCATGCTTACTTATCCTATGAGAACAAATGAATCCCATTCATATATAGTGATGGCGATTCCCTAACCAATGAGAATATAAATGAAAACTAACCTGATCAAGTACCGTGGCAATATCTCTACTCTTCTCAACCGTATCACGCCTTATTCTTCTTGCCAAGCGTACATCAGCATCTGCACTGAAAACAGTATATGTGAAGAACATCAAAGAAAATCCAAAGATCAATTACACTACACATGTCAAGGTGCTCAAAAACAAAATTTTATACGAGGCAACTAAATAGAATTGCATCGGCATCTGCAGTCTTCTGCACAGAAAACAGTACTATGTTGAGCATGGAAACAAAATTAGGTAAGTCATAATTATCTAGCCCTACAAATTTAAGCTTCAAGGATACACTGCCAAGAAAAATGGGTATTGGTTGAAGCTGATACAAAAAGACTTTATAAACATGGTAGATAAACCTTCTGATGACAAAGGAATTTTTTTTAATCAAGCTACAAAGCAACCCATGCTGGCAGAAATGAACACACAATGGTAGGGAAAAGGGACAATTTTAATCAAAACTATGACCTGTACAACCACATGCACTTTTGTCTCACATCAAGGTCCACAATTGGTAGGATAAAACATCAATATCATATAATCTTTGCAGTTTTACTTATCTAAGGAGCAATTTTATGACTTTTTTCCTCCATAATTATGTCAATTGATGTGATCATTTGTAACAAATAGGAGCCTCCCAAAACCCCAAACAAAGAGAGCATCATCAATAAGCAGAAACACTTGCACAAGGAAAGAGGAGGGACCTGTATCAACAAAAATCTTCATATTCATCAATTCACGAACACGAGGATCATGGAAGACAAGAATCCCTTCCAAAATAATTACATCTGATGGATTGACCTGCCAAGATTCCATGTCAATAACGGAAAAAACAACTCCAAAGCAGAGCCAAGCATTGGAACATTTTCCCCAGTATGTTTAGCGCAGGTTCTGTCCATCTAATGTTTTGATACCTTCACTATTTCAAATACTCAGTCACTTGCAAGATTGGAATCTCTGTATTCAAACTATCTCATAAAGAAAGCAGCCCTCCTTCATGCAACAAGATCCCAGAGAGATTATCATGCCGAAGTTTATACACTATTACCATAACTTATACAAGATTGATAAGACGAAAAAAGAACAAGATATTCTCATAGTCAAAGGAGAATTTGACAACAATCCTAAACCTACACACTTAATGATATGCAATTCAGTATGTTACTTTGCAAATTGCGAGGCTAATCAACAAAGTTTATGATAGCAAAGTGCTAAGAGGCATTGAAATTGCCTGACAGATAGACAAGTATCAACAGATGCAAAAGGCAGTGCCCTGGATATATCATACTACAAAGACGATTTACCCTTCGAGCCGGAAAAACATTGTTTTTGTAACTCTTGAAGTCATAATTCGGAATATCCACTGCTTGTCCATGCCTTAGTTTATCCATCGTACAGAGCAATTGCTCTGTGTCAAATGCATCTGAATAAAAAGAATTACTGTACATTAGAATTATAGGCATGCTTCTGGCAATTAGACAGTTTAATATCCATCACACAAAAAGGATGAAACTGAGAATAGGACCCCAAGATAAAGTATTACTTGCTAGATTGAAGCCAACAGCCAACAAAATAAACAAGTATTTGTACAGATAATGGTGAATTGCAACAGCTAAGGACGAAGTTTTCAAAAATTTCATTAAGATAACCACAGACCAAATACAAGCAACCATTGATAGCAATAGCACGTAGAGAGAAACTGCAGAATACCAAAGATAATATGCTCCATTAACAGAATAGTAACTGCTGAAAATAGTTCAATTTCATAGTGAGGAATCTAATAAATTAGATTTGGAGGTATTTCACAGCCTACAACGTGCACAGTCTAAAAACAACAAATATGCTCCTACATTGGAGCATCCAAAACAATATAGCAAGTTAAAACCATCCATGCAAAAGGAACACTTTATGATAAGGAACACATTCCCAGCCTTCTTTTAGTGGAGATGGGACAGTTATCCTGCAAATATCTAAAAGGTAAACTCACCAGGGTGGTCAAAGTTGTATTCATAAACTCGTCCAAGCTCCTCCTCAGTCAGAGTATGATAAAACGAATCCTGACACACCAAAGATGAAATACTTATTCACCGGATACCAACTGGTAAAGGGCCTAAAGGCCTTCAACTATCAGATTTAAAAAAAAAATTATATATAAAAAATATAATTAAAAAAGATAGAACTATTGTAGGTGATTGTAGGTGAAGACTCCCATGGTGGGCTCATCAGCTGAGCTGATAGTCAGCATAATAAAGCACTGATTGCCCTCCCCTTACAAACTTCAGCTTTACAGCAGTAGATTGCGTTCACAATCTCAAAAGACTGATTTAAATATTCAACACAATGTTCTGAGGGATCAGAGCGCACGGCTCGAAAATCCCTAGATTCTTCGTTTATACATCTAAAAAACACAATTTTCTGAGGAGGCTTGAAATAAATGAAACTGAATCCGCGTCAGTGGCATGAGATAGTTAGAGTATAGAACCATATTGAACCTCCACCCACTAGGATGAGTTTTGCAAAGTGCTTTATTAACATAATTCAAATATGATTGTTGAAAAGGCAAGGCAAGGAAATAAGCGGACTATGTTATAACAAACCTGAAATAACATTTGCACTTTCATCAAAATAGCAGCCTAAGCTACTCCCTCCTTCAACCCCCAACTCCCAGTCAGACCAATATACAGGGACTTTACTGGTTTAACTAAATTTTCTAATGCCATATATCAAGAACTCCTGCTGCTTGACAAGATATCTACCTGATTAACAACGACGACACGCTGATCATGAAGCTGCTGAATAATCATATCACAAACTGTAGTCTTTCCTGAGGCTGCACCCCCAGCAACTCCTGTTCAAGAAATGTGTGATTAAGTGATAAGTGAACCATAAAGAAAAATGTGAAGATAAAATGAAAGAAAAATATTCAAGCAAGAAATCCACAGGAATTCAATGCCTCCCTCAACAAAACCCCAATAAAGCCTTTTCATTAATCTAATTCCGATAGTGAATAGCACAATGGCTAGAGAACATCTCCAGCTAGAGAAAGGAATCGCGTATGGACTTGCCGAAAAAAGGAAAAGAAAAGAAAAAGGAAGAAGGGATCCAAGGAAGCTTGAGTCAGACGCTATGTGAGCAAGTAATATGTATACAATACAATAAATGTCACCTTTCAAGTAATCCAAGATTTCAAATGCATTCCGTGAAAGATTAATGAAAGGAAAATATAAGCACATCTGTACCCTACCAATGACAAAAGGTTGATTGTAAACATTTTCAGTAGTTGATGTTGTTGGTTGCTCAATCACTGCTTTTCGGGACTCTATGCCATGCAGGTGTAATCCAGAAAAATGGACTCCTGATGAGGCCTCTATGATATCTACAACTGATTGGGAACCCATTTAAGAAAACCTGCAAAAATATCTAACAAGTGAGGCATGTCAGTATAGACAGCTAGCGTGCTGCTTCCGACTATAAGTAAGAATCATTGCAAAATGCGTAAATGTTTGGCGACAGCAGAGAACAATGATATATGGAAAATATCAATTATGCTGGTTAAGTACTGTAATATCAATAAACCACAAAGGTGTTATCTTTTTTAAGGTTGGAAAAGGAGGGAAAATGGCCAATGCAGATGGGCTTCAAACCCTGGTCCAGTACTCTTCTACATCAATTGTAAGCATTTTACATCAATTGATAGTGACTTAATTTTATTTTTAATTTATTTTTACTTTTCCTTGCTTCAATTATTTGAAGACGACAGAAATTGTAATGAAAGCAGCCAACGCAGGCCCCAGGGTGTCAACAAGAGCATAACCACAATGACATATAAGGGGTATTTCGAGTCTCCTGCTGTGACTATGCAAGCTTAGGAATCACATCCCACCAAACTGAGCGTTAAGGTTCAATTAGAATATCAATGTCACATATTTTGACCAAGTCACATGTAGTATTAGATAAGAATCTTATGCATTGCTTCCCTAGACAAGAACATTGGTCCGGCACCTCATCAAAAAAATATCTTGTACATTCCATGGGATTGGGTCTCACATCAATTTTATATGACAAGCACCTTAGAGGACCACACCAAACCAAAGCAAAGTAAAGCAAACAAGCAGCCCCTAATGCAGCCTCATTTGATCCCCAAAATCCAATCAAAGAATAACCAGTTCCCAAAACCAATCACACAAAGATGATTCTATAATCAAAGATCACCCCTTTAGGCTTTAATCTCAAACGTTATAAGCAGTAGGTAGTAACCAGAATAATCAGCTGAAATCCCATGAAAAACAAAAATTGAAACTTGTCGACATTGATCTGGGGGGCACAAAATTGTAGCAGAAATAAGAATGGCAAAACAAAGGAAACAAAATCGGATCTTTATTAAATCACGAAAAGGGTAACTGAAATAAGAAAACAGAAAAAGACATAGATCCAAAGTAAAAGCAGATCATACATACATACATACATATGTAACTAAAATGTGAATGTGGCCCATGAAATAAATCGGGTAATAAAGCGAAAAGAGAAGGTTGTGATGGAAAAAAGAAAACATAAAGATGAATGTAGAGAGTTAAATATGTATGTGTGTGTGAATATACCTTTGATACGATCTGATACCTTGGTTGGAAGATATTTGAAGAACCCGGGAGGAAAACAAAAAAAAAAAAAAAAAAAAAAAAAAAAAAAAAAAGGGGGGGTGGCGGAGAGATAAGAGAGTGTAAAGAGAGAGAGAGAGAGAGAGAGAGAAAACGAAAATGCAAACGCAAACCAAATTTAAGTGAGAAAGAAACGGGAGTTCCGCAATTTCATGGAGCACGTCTTACATTTATATCCGACGCTTAGAGGATCACTCAACAATACATTTGTTTTCTTGGGATTTTTTTTATTTTCTCTCTATTTTATAATATCACCTCTTCATTCTAATTTCTAGTATACAAAAGGTTGTTTCTTTTTTTTTTTTTTTTTTTTTTGGATATAAAGGTTGTTTCTAGTATAGTAGAGTAATTAATTAATTAAGTAAATGGTAAATTTGTCAAAAATTCCCCATTAAATTTAACACACAAATTTCTATAAGCATTCTTTCTGTAACTTTTGGTGAGACGGGGTGACTTTCAATAAAACAAGGGGTCACTCCTTAATATAAGTAATCCCTACATTTCTAAAGAGCGGCCCAATTTTTCTGTAAGTTGGTCTCACATAAGACTTGCTCTAAATCTAAATCGTCATGTCCATGGCCTCATTAATTCTCACTCAGGTCGATCCGATCATGTTTGTAGTGTCTAATACTCCGACTTAAAGTTACGCTTGATGTACATGACACCGTTCCACTTTTCGCTTTTCTTTTTTTTTCTTTCTTTTTTTTCTTTTATGTATGCGATGGTCCTAATAAGTCGCCTTGTTCTTTTCGTTGTCTCCATAGTGCATTGCATTTTATTTCTCGTTGTTCCGTTCTGCATTTTGTACTTCATTTTATCTTACATTTTCTTCACTGCGCTGTTCTATTCCGTTGCTCACCTTCTAGCCTCGTTCCGTTGAAGAGAATCGGGCTTAAATACTCCTAACAATTATTCGTCCAAAAAGAGGGACTTGGGTGCACGTGGTATTACTATTTATTAATACTACTAGTGGGGATTGAATTATACTACTACTGTTGTCTGCTACTGCCGACGCTATGACGTGATAATTGGTACAGTACTAATTAAAAAGGTGTATGTTATATTAATGGAGAAATATCAGTAAGATGTGAAAATTGCGGGACGTTGATGTTGCACTTATCGGTAGGTTTATAAAATAAAATTAGTAGAGTAAAAGCGGTGAATGCCTGAAGGGCGAGTCATTTGATGAGTTGAGATTGAGATGAGGTAGAATTGCGTAATCAACTTCATCCCCCATGAGATTGACCATCATAGCTTCCACGTAGGTACCATATCTGACATTAGCTGTACGGAAACTGTGCTTTTAGATTTGGGTGATTCCCAATTAATTAATTTACTCCCCAACTAAACTAATACCACGCACTATACTACAGTACTATTCTCTACTAATAATCTATATATCACTAGTATTTACTAGGAGCTAGGTGTATGTATATGTTTTACAACTATTTTATTTCTTGTTTTGACAACACCATTGATTCAACACTATTATTGTCTGCCCTTTTTTTTCTTTTTTTTTTTTTTAGGGGTTATATATTAGATAAGTTACTCAATTACTCTCATGTTCAACAAAATAGCAAATCCAACTCAATTAAATCGGCTAAATCGGAGAATGATAGATTGTTCTACTGAGTTGGTAACTCATCTCCTCGTTGTAATAGATGGACTAACGATCCACTTGAGTTATATATGTGTGCTCACTTACTTAGGCCTAATTATTAAAATTTATCAACTTATCAAATTAGTAGGAATCTTAAAAAATCACTTTTTGAATCAATGAGAATTAGTATGTAACAAACACTTACAAATTAAAACTAGTGGGATTAGTGGAGAGCAACACAGTTACTTATCATGTTAACCTCATTCGTCAACACATGTAAATTCAGTATTATAGTAGTAATTGACAATTCTTTAGGTACTGATTCAAGGTATTACGAGTAGAGTAGTGGTAATTGATAGAGGGGAGAGTGGAGACAAGAATCTGGTTGTTGACACACTTGATAGTGGAGAGTGGAGACTGGAAATAGCAGGATCAGATAAAAAGACTGGCCCATTACCATTAGTTGAGGTTCGGTTTGCTGGCCTGCTAATCAATTATGGGTAGATGGCTAGGTGAAGTGCAAATGATATAGTTGGGCTTAGCTTTGATCATTTCAGCTGTAATCAGTCCATGAGATGAGTCCATATGTGATGTGATGTGATGTGATGTGATGAGCCAATTCAATAACTGATTATTACCAGTCCATGGCCCAAAGAAATTAGACGAGCTTTATCCTTGTTTTTGATACCTTGGTTGTATGTGTGCGCCTCAGCGTGGGCCACGGCACCTCTAAAGTTTAAACTGGTCCTTGCTTGTACACTACTCCCGCTCATCAGGATTCAGGAGGGAAGAGACCCCAGTTTGTCAATTACTCGGAGGTAAATGTAAATCATCCGAGTAAAGGAATGGATAATAATCAGGCATGCCTAATGAAACTTAATACAATTATATATGGACCCCTCCCATATGATCTCGTTTTTTGGCAGCAAGACCCTCCGAAAATGGTACTCGGAAATATATTGTAGACATATATATTAACACACGTAAAGATTTAATATAGCATAACCTCTCAATTGCTCAACATATTTATAGAGAAGAAAACAGAAGGTTGATTAGATGGCTACTTTTGGACATAGCTCTGATACTGGAGCTAGTCTTCATTCTGAGATAAATTATTTGCACAATATATAGTTCAACCACATAACCTTTACAAATATTTACTACTAAGATTTACTTTGGAGAGGAGCGAGAGCATCTTAACTTTTTTCTTCCTTGTCCTTGCCTTACAAATAAAATAAAGGAATACTACATGGTTTAGCATTGACTCTAATGTAATAATACTCCACCCTTACCATATATCATTTTCTCAAAAGCATGACCACTATTAGCTCCTATATCAGTATGTCTTATCCAAGGTCCGCTCAAGAGTAGCCCTCCTCAACTTATAAAAGAAAATAAAAAGTAGAAAGAGTTACAACCACAGATTTTTGTCCTCTTTGATACACAAAATACACACAATACCTATAGGCATGAATGGTCTTTGCAAAATTGGACTGATTACTTGTTTAGTATCCATGTCACTTTCGAACTCTTGTATCTCTGCAGTAGAGTTGGGTTTGACCAAATGCTCCTGCGGCTAATTGTGAGACAAGTATTATTGTTGGAGCAATAATAATAATGGGAGACAAATGTTCATTACTCTCTCTAATTCACTTTAGTAATAATAGTCATTCGGGAGGGATTTCTTCATTCTCCCCCCTCAGGCCTCAAACTCTCAAGGTGGGTCACATCATCAAATTATTCCACATACAAAACAAAACAAAGGGAGCTAGATTTGCCTCCGCAATCATTTAAATTTGCCGAATCCAACGGGAGGGAGTATAACAAGTGACTCAAACTTTTGGCACTTTTTTCCATTTCAATTCAAAATTCCCAACGTATACTTCTTTAATTTAGCCCTCCTTAATACTCCAACCATTATATTGGTCTGAACAAAAAAATATTCTAGTTTTGAAACCCAAACATTGGAGGGACTGGAGTATCTAAATCTTAAAAATATGGTTCAATTGTCTCGGCCTTGTTTGGTTCATGTGAGTAAACTCTCTATGTAAGTTATAAATTCATGGAAATCGAAGTTACATATGTAAGTTGTAATTTCATGAAATTTACTTATATTGTTTGGTTGATAAAATAAACTTTCTTGGAAGAACTACAAAATGGCATACTTATCCTCATTTATATACATAGGTATGAGTTTTTTATGGGCAAATGTATAATTTGGATAGGAGAAGCATGAGAACCTCCACTTATCTAACCCCCTATGTAAGCAACTTTTCATGTCTCATGGGAAGTAAGTTACATAGGGAAGTTCCACTTCCAAAGAAGTTGATAAATCCAAAAAAAGAAGTTAAAAAACTTAGATAGAACTTGCACTTCCCATACTATCTTACATCCAATCAAACAAGACCTAGGAGCATTTGATTTGGATTACCATATGCCAAACCATGGCATAAATTTACATCCTTAAGTTTTTTTTTTTTGTTTGTGTGTGTTAAGGTAATAACTCTAACATTTGATAATGTGCTTGATGAAAATAAAATAGATTATAATGCATACAATTATTACTACCTTATTTATTTATTTATTATCACATTATTATGAGTTTAAAATTTAGGTTTAAATTATTGAGTCCTCCAATAGTCGAATCTACTCTCAAACGGTACACCCGCCGATCTAACTCTAAGATTACAAACCCAAACAAAAAAGAGAAAAGAAAATCAACGGCAACGTTACTTTCAGGTAAGACCGTGAGACTGAGAGAGTCTTTTTTTTTTTTTTTTTGTTTTTTTTGTTGTTGTTGAACGGACCTTCCCGTGACTCCGTGAGAGAGTCTTTTTAATTTCTCTCCTGGTGTATTGTATTTGTCTCTCCACAACACAACCATCCTGAGGCTCACGCAAACCTCTGCTTCTCTTCTCTTCTCTCCTCTCTCTCTCTCTCTCTCTCTCTCTCTCTCTCTCTCTCTCTCTCTCTCTCTCTCTCTCTCTCCATCCACATAGACATAGTCCACCCCATTTCACCAAAAACCTCTGCTTTCAATATTTACATGGGATGGGATTGGGGATTGGAGATTGGAGATTGGAGATTGGAGATTAATAGTACTACAAGAAGCCTTTTCGTCTTCATTTTTCAATTAATTAACAACCCAAATAAAAGCTTAATTTAATTAAGGTAAGAAGCAAACTTAGGTTCTGTCTTAACTTCCTTCTTTTTTTAAAAAAACTCCACGATCGATCTTACTCTCAAATTTGGCGATTTACTAATTATATATTCTTAACTAGTTTTGACATAATTAAGTATATTGATTGATGCATATGATGTGATTGATGATGGTGGCCTGGGTGATCAACTGATGGATCATATATTCATTGAATTCTCCAGGGCCAGACAGTGTTAATTATATACTCCTACATACTACTTTTGAGTGGAGTGGATCATCAAATAAAAGAGAGAGAGAGATGATCGAGATCGAGATCGAGATCGAAATCAAAATGAAGGAAGAGACATGTTTGATGATATCGCCCTCCCCCCTGCAAAAACTTCAACTTAAGGGGGGGACTCAAGGCTTTGGTGCCACCTTCTTCTAATAACATTACTATCATGAATTATAATTACAATAACGCGGAGCCTGATGATGAATTAGCTCAACGAAAAGCCGGAGAAGCAGGTTATTTGTTTGTCTTCTTTACTTTGCAATTTGCATAATATTTTCTCCATCTCTATGAGTTTCTATCTTAGATACCCAGTATTTATCTATATCTCTATCTCTATGGCCACAATCTCGAGTAAATACTTAACTGTTAGTTTGTCTCTGGTTTTGCAAGTCTAAATTTTGATACAAATTAAATTAAATTAAATTAAATTAAATTAATGTTCTAGTTCTAGTATATGTTTATTCCCGGTATGTACTGTACTGTACGTAGTACCTATGAGTCAGGTCAGAATAATGTTTGCATATACAAACAAACATAATTCAATTCTCATTACTACTACTCTGTATAGTACGAGTATTAAAAAGGAATTATCATGTTTTTGGAAATCTTAAAAAATACTCGTATTAATTAATAATAATTAGAATTTGGATTGGATTTGATTTTAGCAAGTCACATCATAAATCATATTGCTGCATAGATCAGATCAGATCAGATCAGATCAGATCAGATCAGATCATCACTTCTTCCATGAAATAATAAAATGGACATGATGTATTCATGGCTCGCTCATCATAAACACAGAAACGCATAAACACAATTCATAAGTTTATTAAGAAACAAACTAGTGTAGCAGGAAGTGAATATTTGGGAAAGCAAAGCCAAATAAAGAAATGCATTAGATTCTTAAGGTTCGAGTATTGAGCAACACTGATCCCCCCATTTGTTTTGGTTTTTACGTTAAGTTTAGGCATATGCTTGCTGCTGAATGCTGATAGCACAACTGTAGAACTAGATCCCATTGGTGATGATTTTATTTGAAAGAAAAAGACAGAGCCCAAATAAAAAGGGAGAGTTTGTGCGACTCATTATGATGTTCAGTTGAGCCGTTATGGGGCTGGCCCATCTGCTTAGACCACTTTAGAAGAGTGGGCCCATTAAGTGGACTTGGGTCTTCCCTTAATCACCTGAATTTGCCTTCCTAATGAAGCTTATTTGGGACCCAAACAATACCTACACCTTAGTCCTTAATGATGGCTTTAGCAAGTGGAATTATCCTCTAAAAGGATTTAGATTTAGACAAATAGACATGCTGCTTGAGTGCATGAGAGAGTACTGATGACTAATGTTTTCTTGCTTCCTTTTAACCCTTTAAGGGGAGATATCTATAATTGACCCAATTCTCTCTAATTACACCTTTGTCAAAACTTGGTATCCTATGTTCCTCACTCTCATAACTTCAATTACGAGTGTTCATTTTCAAGCCTTTAATCCC
The DNA here is from genome assembly GCA_038025085.1 of Tetragonia tetragonoides. Lineage (NCBI taxonomy): Eukaryota > Viridiplantae > Streptophyta > Magnoliopsida > Caryophyllales > Aizoaceae > Tetragonia > Tetragonia tetragonoides. The sequence continues at coordinate 458,622 of CM076153.1, forward strand.
CAAATAGATAGTAGTACTCTATGAGACTCGTATACTTTGAACTAGACCCGAAACGAATCCTTTGAGTTTGAGTACACATCATTACAAATCCAAGTAACATAGAGATATCGTTTTAAGGTTTTGTCACTCCTCTTAATTCATATTCTTTGGTTAGTAGATAGAAACAAATTAGTAATGTCTAATGTACATGCATGATAAAATTTGTAATTAATCTAGCAGAGTTTACTTTGTGAAAACTCATAACGGAAATCTAACTATTTTAGCTTCACTTCCTAAACATCATAATAACTTCAAAATTCAATCCTACATGGGGCCATGAAAGGTTAGGAATTCCTCACGAACTTCAAAATAAGGCTATTTGATTCCCATTGGAGGCTCATAATAAGCCACTATAACTGTAATAATAACTACTCAACATGGCAACATACACACTGAAAATGCCACCAAAATAGGAGTGAGTAACTAACAAATAACTGCTCTAATAATTAAAAGGCATAAGTTAAATGTAGTATTAGTTGCAAAAGGGTGTGGGCAAGTCTTAATGATGCCAAACTGGGGGCTGCAGCTGCAAGGAGAAACCAAGCAGCAGGATGGCTAAGGGCAATGGATCAAGTTGCATGGGACACCCTTCCGAAGGACCCTTCCGAGGAACACTTCTGCTTGGCCCTCCGTAATGGTCTCATCCTCTGTAATGTCCTTAACAAAGTCAATCCTGGTGCTGTTCACAAGGTACTGCTCCTAATAACAATCTTCCTTAATTACCTTTCTTTGTATTTGATTGGTTTCCTATTCTTTGCATTTCCATTTTGATTTCAATCTGTTTTTTGTTTTCTGAAATTATTGTTCAAAAACAATTTAAAAGGTGGTGGACAATCCTGTTGTAACGATGCAATCCACGGAGGTAGCAGCACAATCAGCCATTCAGTACTTTGAAAACATGAGGAACTTCTTGGTAACTGTTGACAATATGAAGCTCTTGACTTTTGCAGCCTCTGACTTGGAAAAGGTTTCCCTTTTCCCCTTTGTTGGTTGCTCAGATCAGTTTGAATATTATGCATGTCATTCTCCATCCCCTCAACGAATTGAACATATTATGATATACAGGGGGGCTGTGCAAGTAAAGTTGTCGACTGCATTCTTTGTCTAAAAGGTTACTATGAATGGAAGCAAGCTGGTGGAATTGGAGTGTGGAGGTATGGTGGAACGGTGAGGATCACATCATTTCCAAAAGACTGCTCATCCTCTTCGGTTGGCAGTGAAAGTGCTGATGAGTCATCATTCGATGAATACGAATCATCACAATATGAGCAGCTTGCAGAGTTTCTACACCTGTCTAGCAAGGTTTCTAATGAGGAAGCGAAAGCAGCAAAAGCTTTGAGTTCGCTCTTTGATCGCTTTGGACTCAGAATTTTGCAAGCATACATAAATGAGAGGAGTGGAACTGAAGCTTTGCCTTTGAATTCAATGGTAGGTAAGATACGTTCTCCCTTAATTAAGTTTCAACATTAGTCTGCTGACTATCAATTACTGCATTTCTGCTTTCTCTTCATGGTCACTGAAACTGATATTAGTTTTTTTCTTTAATAATCATTGCAAGATAGAGTCAGATGTTAACATCAGATGAAATTGTGTATAACAATCTGACATCAGTGTGTTGGCCGAATTATGCAGGTAATCGATACTGTGGTCAGGAAGGTAGTTAAGGATTTATCTACAATGCTTGTTTCTCAGGGTATTCAGGTAATAGCAATTCTGAATTTTACAGGCCAACTCTATTTTTGCTTGCTATCCTTGGAACTGACATCCTAACTTTTGCACACTGCATTCTGTAGCTTGGATTGATATTGAAAAAAATCCTAAAGAGCGAAACAACATCATTGTCAAATGAAGAATTCTTAGAGGCTATTTCACAGTATCTTAACCAGAAGACGGGTACTAGGACTAATGACGCAACAGAGTTCTGTGTATGTGGTGGGAGAAGAGAGATTATCCAGCAGGAGAATATCCATGCCGCAGACTATAAGGAAGTGATCACTGACCAACAAAAACAGATATCGGTATGCCTTCACATTATCTTTTTATTGTTTCGTTTCTTTTTGTCTTCGGGTAGGGGGAAGAGTGGCTTGTTGATGTTGATTCTTTTCAGGAACTGAAATCATCATTCAAAGAGACAAAACTAGAAGTGAGGAAGGTGCAAGTAGAATGGGACGAAGAGATTAAAAAACTTGGTGAGAAGCTACCTATTCTATATTAAATCAAAGCAGTCCAACATAATATATTTACTATTTGATGCGTACAACTTTTTTTTTTGGGAGACTCTTTATAATATGCTTGAGTTTATGTTCTTATATCTGTAGAAAGTCATGTAAAAAGCCTTGAAGTGGCATCCTCTTCTTACTACAAGGTAGTAGAGGAAAATCGCCAACTTTATAATCAAGTCCAGGACTTAAAAGGTACCACTTATATGTTTATGCGTAATCTCTGACACATATCTGGATTTTTAGAAACGAAAATCTTGATGAAATGTGTCTCTTGTAGGAGCAATTAGAGTCTACTGTAGGGTAAGACCCTTTTTACCAGGACAATCGGAAGGGAAGTCCACTGTTGATTATATTGGAGAAGATGGAAACATGATGATTGCTCATCCACATAAGCAAGGAAGGGATGCAAGAAGAGTCTTTTCTTTTAACAAAGTATTTGGTGTAGATGTTACACAGCGTAAGTATCTCTACACATACCTTAATCCAGTACGATACATTTAAACTATACGATAACGTGATTAAGTGGAGAGAATAACAGCGTTCATGACTGTATGCTGTTAGCACGAGATTCATCCATTAAAATGGGAAGTATCTAACAGAAGATAATTAAGTTTCTGTCTCCAACCTCGACAAAGTTATTTTTTACTGTATAACCAACTGGCATCTCGACTAAGTGTTATAAACCAACTCGACTAGTATTCATGGCATCTTGTCTGATTAGGATGCGTATAAGTTCTAACATGTACCTACACACTTATATTTTATCGAGATGCTTATGTAAGCTTATAAATGAATCTCACAAATGACTACCTTTTTGATGCAGAGCAAATCTATGCTGATACTCAACCTCTGATCAGATCTGTTCTAGATGGTTACAACGTTTGCATCTTTGCATACGGACAAACCGGCTCTGGGAAAACATATACTATGGTACCAGAAAACCTGTTCTGATTTTAGCTTGACAATGTCCTATGATGTTGGAATTAATTTGGATAACATTTTAAATGTTTAGTACTTTACTAATAAGAAAAGAAACTAAATCTTAATAATTGGCGGTTAACAATGCTATGGATACAGTAAAAGATGAGTTGTGTGCTCCTATGGATCTTGTTTCTTGTGTGACTTTCTCATGCCACCACCTCTTTTTGCTGTCCAGAGTGGCCCTGATTTGACAGCAGCAGATACATGGGGAGTAAACTACCGAGCTCTGCAAGACTTGTTTCAGATATCAAAATCCAGGGTTGACACCATTGAATATGAAATTGGAGTCCAAATGATTGAAATATACAATGAACAAGTGAGAGACTTGTTAGTTGTTGATGGCTCTTCCAAAAGATATCCTTTTAAGGGTTCATTTCATCTACCCTTATTTTGTTGCTTTGTCCAACATCTTACATAGTACATATGTAAGATTTGTGTGACTCCTTAATTAGATGTACGTTAGATATACGAAATAATTCGCAGCTCAATGGCTTGAATGTGCCTGATGCATGCTTGGTCAAAGTCAACTGTACTCAAGATGTTCTTGAGTTGATGAGAATAGGCTTGAAGAATCGTGCTGTGGGTGCAACTGCCCTGAATGAGAGGAGTAGTCGATCTCATAGGTGAGCACCTTATGAAAATATCTCAATTTTGCATGTTTTTTTTTTCTTCTTCTTACCTATCATTATCCAAAGACTCATTCTGGTAGTTCCCTAATGTTTCGCAGTATATTAACAATCCATGTCCAAGGAAAAGAGTTGTTCTCCGGATCCATTCTTAGGGGTTGTCTCCATTTGGTGGATCTTGCTGGTAGTGAGAGGGTCGACAAATCTGAGGCTGTTGGAGAAAGGTTAAAGGAAGCTCAACATATAAACAGATCACTTTCTGCACTTGGAGATGTTATCTCTGCTCTTGCTCAGAAGAGTGCTCATATTCCTTACAGGAACAGCAAGCTTACTCAAGTACTGCAAGATTCTTTAGGTAAACATCTAGAATTTTGTTGGATATTTTAGATAAACTAGAAGAAGGAAAGACTTGCATTGGGAAAGACACAAAAGTTGGACACTATTGTTATAGTCGTTTTACTTTTGTTATATATTCATCTAGTAGTATAATACATATTGGCGTATGATATTTTACGAGTCACTTTGCCTTGTAGGTGGACAAGCTAAAACTTTGATGTTCGTCCATATAAATCCTGAAGCAAAGGCTATTGGAGAGACCATAAGCACTCTGAAATTTGCTGAAAGGGTTGCTTCCATAGAACTGGGAGCTGCTCGTGCGAACAAGGAAACTTCTGAAATTCGTGACCTTAAAGCCGAGGTTTGTTCTCTTTCATGTTTCTTGAATTGTTTTGACTCTTTTCCACCTTTGAATACGCCTCCTGAAGTTAATTTAGCCTCTAATCTCTCGTTGCAGATTTCGAACCTCAAAACAACATTGGAAAGGAAAGAAGCTGAATTTGAACATCTGAAATGTGCAAATGTCAAAAGTAATTCCGAGAATCAAAAAGCAAGAGCGGTTTCACCAATGCATGTGCCAAGGCTTGGACGAACAAGTGATGATAAAATAACTGAGGTAGGTCAAAACTGGTACAAGACTTCATTTTGGGTGTTTGTTCTCATATCGCAGTAGAAGTGTCCACCCGTTTGCCAAATATTTGTACTTTCTTTTAACAGGCTAGAAGCTGTTCGTCGGGCAAGCAAAGAAGGTCACGTCTTCCCGCCGGGTCTACAGAAAATGAGATCATATCGAAGATGCCCTTCATAGCTGAAGAAAAGCTTGGAAGATCTGGAAATCTAAGGTCACCATCCCCTCCGGTTAGGAGGTCATTGTCTACTGACCGAGGAGCACTTGTTAGGAGTAGGCTCAAACCTGAAATGACCGAGAAACCAATTGCAAAACCTCAGTTTCCAGTTAGAATATCAGTGAACAAGTCTGTTGCACCAACACAGACCACGAAGCCATCTGTTGATCACTTCACAAGAGGCAACTCACGTTCACAGGAGCCAGCGCAGCAAGATAACTTCTCCAACTTACCGAGTAGCCTTCATTGGCCCAACTCAAAGAAAGTCCTACCAGACCTTGAAGATGAACAACTTAAGCAAGTGCTTAGTGTTAGGCAAGTGGCGGTGAGGAAAGGAAAGAATGAGAGTAAACCCAAGACCAAGAATCAATTTCCATCTAGAATCCCAAAGATTGACGAGTCCTTCACCTTGCTCACGGACATTAATGCGGGAGGAAAGGTTGAAGAGGGTTGGAAAAGTGATTTTTCTGAGCCTGAAAATGAGCTCTTTAGCTCACCTGTCAATACCACTTCGAAGTTGAAGAAGTTTCGGCAGAACTCCTCTAGGAGTTCCCAGTATCTTGAGCCAAGGTATGACTTGTAATCAGTATCTCAAGTGAGAAAATAATTAAAGCAGTGTCACAAATGACTTAGAATGGCGAAAGAAACATTTAACATTAGTCATTAAGCATTGTTTCTCAGACTCAACTTTGAATGTATCAAAGTGTTTGTATGCTTGGAATTTGTTAATTTCAGGGCAATTTTTTAAAGTTTTTTTTTAAAGTTTTTTTGTTTTAATTCGTCCTCAAATGCAGGGGACTGGCACAGACAGAGTCAATTATGTCGGGAAAGATTGAGAGCAAGCTCCCAACCAGTATTGGTCACAATCTGAAGGACAGCAGCAACGCATCCATGCTCGAGCTGAGGAGAAGCCGATCTACACCACGTGGAAAGTTTTTTATCCTGCCTTGAGGCAATCCATAGGAAATTTGTTAAATTGATTCTGTTAACTATTATGAGTGTACAGTGTTTGATAGAGAGCATGCCCATGTATTTAATTGTGGAAGCAGCATGCTAAGGTATCCGATTGATCTTTCTAACATTTGAGTTCCTCAAGAACAATTAATGTTATTCTTTTTGGCCAGTCAGTACACGCTATTTGCGTTGTTTTTGAGGTATCCACATTGTTCTGCGGCTTCTGCCATAGCCTACAGGATCCCTAATCCTTCAAGGTAGTCTTGAAAATACTATTATTTCCCATGGAAAAGACTAAAGAAGTAAAGAGTGAGAATTAATACTAAGTGTGTAATAGAAAGAGAAGCGACCAGCTTTAAAAAAAGTAAAAAAAAAAGAGAAAAAAAAGAAGAGGAAGCGACCAAGAATTATAATAAATGGGTTCCTAAAGTTCTGTTAGATTCAGAATCAAGGGTTGTGAGTGAGTTGATCTGCCAATTGTTCCCTCAATGTAATGGCTTTAAATAAACATGTTAACAGATACTGAATATCCTATTTTTGGGGTAAGGCTTTTCTTGGCAGCTGAAACAAGGTTGAAAAAGTTTTAACTTAAGATGGACAAAATAATTTCTATCATCTTCCGAGCCCTTCACACCATATTTGGATATCACTATTTTGATTACCCCCATTCCTGACCATAGTTCAGCATCATGATTCAATCACATCAACTCCTCTGCATCTTCCTCATCTTGAATTGTGGTTTCAGCTCTATATTGGGAATTGTTGATTGCAAATGTGCCTCCGTTTATGGCAGGGTGGGGAATGACCTTCTAAAGGAGAGGTAAAGTGTTCTGCTCCTTCCATATTCCGACATTAGAGACAAATTATACACATTTATGTCTTGTTCCAGCTCTCTCTTGATTGGTTCCAGGACATGACAACAACAACAACAACAACAACAACAACAACCCAGTAATTATCCCGCCTAGGGCGGGGTCTGGGGAGGTCCAGATGTACGCAGTCTTACCCCTTCTAGTCGCCTAGAAGAGAGACTGTTTCCGACAGACCCACAAAAACATTTTTTTTTTTTTAAATACATTTTCAAAACCCCCCCCCCCTTTTTTTTTTCTTAAACAGCAATAAAGAATGATCAAAAGGGCGAGAAGTAAAGCGGTAGACATACTGGCACAAGAAGTCACTAATTAAACAATATATAAAGTGACGGCGACCCTGCAGGCTATAAACAAAATGAATCCACCCCTAGTACTAGCCAATGCACAACCATAATCTAACGAGGATCCTCTACTCGAATCCTGCTACGCCATAATTTCCTATTTAGGACCAAGTCCTCGGTGAGATCTAGAAGGGTCAAGTCCTGCCTGATTACCTCTCCTCAAGTCTTCTTCGGGCGTCCTCTTCTTCGTTTACAGTCTCTAAGTGTAATTCTCTCACACCTTCTCACCGGTGCATCTCGATGCCTCCTCCTCACATGCCCAAGCCACCTAAGCCTTGTTTCACGCATCTTGTTGTCAATATCGGTCACTCCCACCTTGCCTCTCAACACTTCATTCCTAATCCTATCTCTTCTTGTAGAGTTGCACATCCATCTAAGCATCCTCATCTCGGTCACCCGCATCTTCTGCACATGCACCTGGCTCACCGGCCAACACTCCACCCCATATAGCATAGCTGGCCTGATGGCTGTACAATAAAATTTGCCTTTAAGTTTTATTGGGATTTTTCTGTCACATAGAACTCCCGTTGCACTCCTCCACTTTAGCCACCCTGTCCTGATACGATGCGTCACGTCATCATCAATCTCCCCGTTGCCCTGTATGATTGAACCGAGATATTTGAAACAATCCCTCTTCGGTACTACTTCAGTACCAATCTTAATCTCCATATCCGAGTCAACCCCATCTCCTGTAAACTTGCATTCCAAGTACTCGGTCTTTGTCCTACTTAACTTAAATCCCTTTGACTCTAGTGTATCCCGCCAAAGTTCTAGTTTGGCATTAACACCTACTCTAGTCTCGTCTATCAAAACAATGTCGTCGGCAAACAACATACACCAAGGCACATCCCCCTGAATAGTCTTAGTGAGCTCATCCATAACGGTTGCAAATAAGAAGGGACTCAACGAAGACCCTTGATGTAACCCAATATCTATAGAAAATTGCTCAGTTTCCCCTCCTGTAGTCCTGACCCTAGTCCTCACTCCCTCGTACATATCCTTAATCACTCGGATATAGGCGACTGGAACCCCCTTGGATTCCAAGCACCTCCACATAACTTCTCTGGGTACCCTGTCATACGCCTTCTCCAAATCAATGAAAACCATGTGTAAGTCCCTTTGTCTATCTCTGTAGTACTCCATAGAACGTCTAATCAGATGAATCGCTTCTGTTGTCGACCTCCCTGGCATGAAACCGAATTGGTTCTCCGAGATAAGAGTACTCTTCCTTAGTCTTTTCTCAATCACTCTCTCCCATAGCTTCATGGTGTGACTGAGTAGCTTAATACCTCTATAGTATTATAAAAAAAAAAAAAAGGGTTGGTCTATTAAGCTCAACTTAATCTTCATGCATTCGTATGCATATTACACTAGCATCCTGAAGAGGTAAAACTTGGCTATATCAATTGACTTCAAATTTACACGAAAAAAACAACACTTTCTCCAAAAATGGTCCTAAATTAAAGATTTGACCACCTCTACCAGTTAATATTGGTGTTTGGTACATATCGTTTCTTGATCCATTGAGATGGAAGTTATTGATGGGATAAAATAAATTAGCACATCTAGCTGGGACAAAGCAGATGTAGCTTTCACTGCAGTTGTGCTACCACATCTCACTCCAATCACTGGTGGGATCCTCTTGCCTATTGGACCAACACCTTAAAAAAAGCCTTTCAAACTGATGCAACTTCCCTATTATTGCTTTATCTACTCACTATTCAGTACTCAATGTTGGTTCTTGGCTGTGAAAAGCCAGAGGCCCAGAAGAGAGTGAGATGTCACAACTCTCAAGTCTTTATACTACATGGATAAACCATAACTCTGTATCAACAATTCTTTAAAGCTGTACAGAGTTTGGGATTTAAAATCAGTCTTCTAGGTTGATTTATGCACCACCTTTTGACGTACTTTTCACATACGGAGTACTAATTTTATTATGATTTGTCAGCCTAGTTATTCTTATTCCTTGAAACTTTCTGAACGGCAACAAAAATTTAGAAATGCTTACAAATGGGTACACACTCTAATACATGATTTATAGTCTACTAAATAGAGTTAACTAAGTAAAAACATACTTCTCCACACAGAATAAGTTCAAATTTTTGATACAATTATGCAATGCAACTTGACAGATTATGCATATACAATCCTCAATCTATCTACCAAAATACATTTTTAAGCATCAATATCACTTATATATATGCTTCTGAATAACAAACTTACCGGAGACTCGGAGAGTATGGACATCCTCGGAGTTGGATGGTTCCTTTGATGGATCTACTACCATAGCTATTCAGTCATTCACCACCACTGTCAAGTATCCAGGACATGAGTTTAGCTTATAAAATGGATTTGGTCTTAGAAATGCCGTTTGCAATCTTCTTCAATTCAACCCATCCTTGGTCAAGATCTTTCCCTTGAGAAATTAGATGAAGATGACCCATCAAATTTATGTACAGAAAGCTCAGTCACCTGCATTTATCAAGCAATGCTGGTAGGCTCATTGCGCAACATTGCCATAACATGGTCCAAAGATTCTGATTCCCATTCTCTTGCCATTACAATAGAGAACCTCTCTGATGATGACCATCAGACCTGCCAGATTGAGTTCCAATCCTGGCAGTTTTGGAGCAGGAAAGGGCTCAAGTCTCTTAATGTAGACGATGAGAGAGTAGACGTTTTCTGGGATTTCAGGGCTGTGAAATTCTCCACCAACCCTGAGCCATGCTCTAATTACTATGTTGCCATAGTGTTTGACAAACAGGTGGTGCTGCTATTGGGAGATTCCAAGAAAGAAGCGTTCAAGAGAACCATGTCAAGGCCATCATCAGTAGCACCCATACTGCTGCATAAGGAGGAACTTTTGTATGGGAGCAACTGCTTTCACACAAAGATGTTGCTAGACGACGGGCCAAAAGAACATGATGTTGTAATCGAGAACTGTCTTCTGAGACCTAATGAGCCAGAGCTGCGGATCAGCATAGATGGGCGAATGCTAGTTCGTGTGATGAACCTGAATTGGAGGTTTAAGAGGCAATGAGACGGTGTTGGTTAACAATGTGGCGGTGCAAATATTCTGGGATGTGCATGATTGGTTGTTTAGTGACCCTGGCTCAGGCCATGGATTGTTTATTTTCAAACCTGGCTTCCTTAAGAATGCATTAGATAATGATAAGCAAGATCATAGAGATCGTAGGAAAGGACACCATGAAGAAGATTATGAAGGTTCATCAGGTGGCTGCTGTCATTTTGTATTTGCTGTGAAGGTCGTTGAATGAGGATAATTTATTGGTTTGATAGCTATAAAAGTTAGGATTTTTAAGCCCCTGATGGTAGTTTCATTGGATCATATCTTTGCTGATCTCTAGGTTAGGGCAGTAGATGATTATGCATGTCAAAACTACATATTTCCCTTGGGTGCATGCCACTGAGTTTTGTCAGTCAATAAGAATTCAGAAAAACACCGATCAAATTTCAATAATGATCTAGCAAAGTAGAATATGATTAATTACTTGCAAGGTGATAAAGAGTTGCCAAGGTTCAAATTACTATATTCCCTCATGGCGAAGGAAGAATTGGGTCGACAACATAATTGAGCCCCATCAACAACCAAAGATTAAACACTACAAATTGGGATGTTTCTATAAATGGCGAGTGATGTTGCTGAAAAATATAAATTTCTACAACCCCAACAGTACAGAAGCAAATTTATGATGGCAAAATTAACAAATGGCTGCCTCATATATGGGGCTCCTGAAATGGCAGGCTATTTATAGATGTAGCATTTTTCATATCATGTATAACATGGATATCAATATAAGAAAACCAGTAATTGTTAAAGGGCAATATGAATAGCACTGCAAAATCCATTTGTCATGATAAGTAAGACTCACAAGGTCTCCATAGGTTGACGCCTGAGCTCAATTTCTCCGGCACTGAAGCAGACCATGTATCCAAGTCAGGCAAAGGTCCAGTGAGTGCTAAGTAATTCCCACTTTCATTCTCAGGCATCTTCTTCCAATTCACCATTTTCCCACCAAATGCTTGACACAATGCCTTAATGGTTAAATTGACCTCCCACCCTTTCTCAACAGCTAAAATTCCACCATCATGACTTGCACCACCACAATTCACCATGATCCTCCCATTAGGCATAAGTTTCTCTCCCATTTCCAACCAAGTCTCAGCCTTTTCCAGCTGGGGCAACACTTTGGCATCGGAGAACAAATCGACAATAATCCCAGCATAACCGCCTTCGACACTGGCTGATGAGCACAGGGCATCGCCTACAAGAACCCGAAGAACTCCACCTGACTCGTTACCCATTTCAAGCTCAGAAAGGCCAAAAAAGGCTCTTGCTTTATCAGCCAAAATCTGATCAAGCTCCCACCCATCGATGCTTAAGGAGGGACATACGTCGAACAGTTGGTGGGCAATGGTGCCACCCCCAAGACCGAAAATGGCAACAGGGCCTTGGGGAATAATTGAAGGCAAACTGCTAAATTGATCCCTGTAGGAATTAGTCCATATTTGTCCCTTGTATAGAATACTGTGTACATTTCCACTATCATCTAAGAGTAAAACTTTTGCATTTTGAGATTCTAATATTACTATGCTGTTATACTGGCTTCTTGTGGCCGTCAATACTTGAAAGTCGTCTTCTTCTTCTTGTTCTTCTTCAATGGTGTTTGTGGGTAAGCTTGATTTTGGTCTGTTTTTGGTGATAAGTCGTTTTATAGGAGATTTGAGGGGGTTCAATAAGGAAAAAAGAGTGTCATTGAGGTCATGGGTTTGGTGAGGAAGAATTGGAGATGAAAGAGAAAAAAAAATGTGATTGAATAGGGGTGAAAGGGAGAGCATTGCCATTTGCTGCTCTCTCTCTCTCTCTCTATCGGGTGGCGGAAATTGTTTACAAAATCAGTGCACCAATCTATCTTAGTGAAGTTCCACCTTTGTGTGCGTGTGGGTTATTTATACCGCCAAGCAATCAACTAAAAAACCAAATTGAAAGTTAGTTCCTCGATAGGTTTATCGTGACTCTGGAGTCCCCTCGGTATCTCGTGAGGGACATTCGAATTCCCGAACTTTGATATCGCTTATGTCTTTGTGTTTTGGCTCTTACATCAGTGTCCCGTAAAATCCTCTTTTAAATCTATCAAGGATCGGATAAGAAACCCCGGCGGCCTCCCATGTCCTTTAGGGGAATTCCATGCTATATGGTGCGAAAATATCCATCTTCGTTCTGGGGCCCGGAAGCCCAAAAACCGCAGATTATAGCTTTCGTTGTCGGCTTCCCAAGCCCCAGGTGTCATTTTTTCCCAAACTTCTCCATGGGGTCTATCATGACCTTAGAGGATCCTCGGTGCCGCGGGAGGGACACTTGGATCCCCAAACATTGATATCCCCCATGCATTCGGTGTTCCGGCTCTTACACTAGTGTCTTGTAAAACGCCATTCCAAACTTATCAGGGATCGAATAAGTGACCCAGAGGGCCTCCCATGCCTTGTATGGGTGTTCCATTCGATCTGGTGCAAAATTTCCACCTTTATTCCAAGATCTTCCAGAAGCCCAAAAAACGTAGATTATAGCCTTCATTTTCGGCTTTCGAGGTCCCTGGTGTCATTTTTACCCAAACTTCTTCGGGGAGTCTATCATGACCCTAGAGGACCCTCGGTGCCTCGAGAGGGACATTCGGATCCCCAAACTTCGACATCACCCATGCCCTTGATGCTCGATCTCTTACACCTATGTCTCGTAAAACGCCCTTCGAAGCCTTTTAGGGACCGCATGATTGACCCCGAGGGCCTCCCATGTCCCCTAGGATAGTTCCATGCGATGTGGTGTGAAAATTTCCACCTTCGTTTTGGGGCCTCCCGAAAGTCTAAAAAACGTGGATTATAGCCTTCGTTTTTGGCTTCCCGGGAACCGGGTGTCAATTTTGCCCAAACTTCTCCTCGCGGTCTATCATGAACCTAGAGTATCCTCGGTGCTCCGGGAGGGACATCCGGATCCCCGAAATTCGATATCACCCATGCCTTTGGTGTTTTGATTCTTACACCAATGTCCCGTAAAACGCCCTTCCAAACATATCAGAGACCAGATAAGCGACCTCGACGGTCTCCCATGTCCTCTAGGGGTGTTCCGTGCGATATGGTGCAAAAATATCCACCTTCATTCCTGAGCCTCCCGAAAGCCCAAAAATTGTAGACTGTAGCCTTCGTTTTCGGATTTCCGTGCCCGAGTGTCATTTTTGCCCAAACTTCTCCGGGGAGTCTATCACGACCTTAGAGGACCCTAGGTGCCCCGGGAGGGACACCCGGATCCCCAAACATTGATATCTCCCATGCATTTGGTTTTGCGACTCTTACACTAGTGTCCCGTACAACGTCATTCCAAGCCTATCAGGGACCGGATAAGCGACCAAGAGGGCCTCCCATGTCTTATACCGGTGTTTCGTTGCGATGTGGTGCAAAATATCCACCTTTGTTCGGGGACCTCCCGGAAGCCCAAAAACGTACATTATAGCCTTCGTTTTCGGCTTCCCGGACCCCTGGTGTTAATTTTTGCCCAAACTTTTCTGTGGGGTCTATAATGACCCTAGAGAACCCTCGGTGCCTTTGGAGGGACATTCGGATCCCCAACTTCGATATTACCCATGCCTTTGGTAGTGTCTCGTAAAACGCCTTTCCAAGCCTATCAGTGACCCGATAAGCGACCCTGAGGGCCTCCCATATCCCCTAGGCGTGTTCCGAAGCCTTTTCGGCTTCCGGGGGTCTATCATGGCCATAGAGGACTCTCGGTGCCTCTGGAAGGGTTATCCGTATCCCTGAACTTCTATATCATTCATGCCTTCGGTGTTCCGACCCTTACATTGGTGTCCCTTAAAAAGGTCCTTACAAGTCTATGAGGGACACGATAATGGACTCTGGGCCCTCTTATGTTCCCTAAGGGTGTCCCGTACGATGTTGTGCGAAAATATCCACCTTCGTTCTGGAGCCTCCCAGAAAACAAAGAAACGTGTAGTAGCCTTTGATTTTTGGCTTCCCGATTTTCGTTTTTTTCCCAAACTTCTTTGAAAGGTCTATCGTCAATCTAAAGGACCTCCGATACCTCGGGGCGGTCCTCTGAGTACCCCTACTCCGATTTCATTCATGGGACATAGAACATGGGCTCACTAGACGCTGAGACATGAGTTACTCATAATTTGTTTCAATAAATTTTGATATATTTAGTTCATTTCAAAAAAAAATTTTGGTAGGTAATTACTAATTAATTACTACTCCATTTCCTATTTTTTTTTTTTTTTTTTTTTTTAGAATTCCCACAGTTGAAACTGGGGTCTATGTCACCTAAAAAAAAAAAAAAAAAAACAACAACAACTGGGGTCTAGGTTGAAAACGTTGACTTCACGCGGTTTGGCCGTTTGGGTAATTGGGTTAGACCGAGTAACGATAAGAAAATATAAAAATTCACCGCCTTAGTTCTGCGGTCTGTTCCGTTGGTTCACCCTTCACCGCTTGAGATTTTAACCGCCTTACTAACAAGTACATGAGGTAGGGTTATTCTACTTTTACCGAGTAGTATAAAATAAGGACTCAGGAAGGAAAAGAAAGAAGCGGGAAAGGAAAGAAAGAAACGTTTCGAGAAAAGAAGTTAGAAACCTCAAAATCGAAATTAGGGCTTTCAGTTTCTGTCGTGTTTGCGGTGTAATGGAGAGAGAGGAAAATGTCGAGCTTAACATCAGCGAATTTCATCGTCAAGCTCTCATTCAATCTTCAACCCAGGCTTCTCTCTCTTTCATGGTACATGGTTTCTCTCTCTCTATTTTTCTTTCTTTCAAAATTGTTTATTCTCTTTTTCTTCTCTTCTGATATGCAGTACTACATTTCTTTTTTTTGGTTGATTCGCTTTTAATTTATTTCTACTTTGTGAAGATATGGGACTTGTAGAATTGATGATAAAATGGAATCCTGGGTCACTGAAAATAAATTAAACGGCTGATTAAGTAATGAATTGTGGCATATTCAAATATTGATAATCTCTTGTTGAAGCTTATAATTCCATTTGAAAGGGTATTATTATACTTTTAATCTTGATTTAAAGATGAATCTAATAGGGTTACTCTAATGTATATTACTAGGTTAAAGAGGAGTGGTGTTAGATGTTTTGCTCACAAAGCTGATGAACCCGAATTTCCTGTAAGATACATTCCTAAGAAACACCCAAATGTCAAACAAACAGGAAGCTCTACTTATAGGGACACTTCTTACCAAGATGGCATGCCTACTTGCTCTGACTCAAAATTACTTCAACAAAACAAAGTGGGCAAACAGTCTAAATTTGGAACTCGGACGAGCACTGGCAGATTATCGTTAGACACTGAAGGTGGTACTCATATACTACTGAATAATTTCTTTTTACCTTCTCTGTGATTATCCTGTTAATGTACTGAGTGAAAAAATTGTTTGATGTTGATTTAACTTTTCTTTTTCTGTGCCCAACTTGCACTTAAACAACTATATGGAATGTCATTGTCCAGAATTGAATCAAGAAAGTGGTTATGGTGAAGGAGTAGTAGCAGACACTGAGCGTATAAGACCTGTTGAGGAGATTGTTGAGGAATTGCGACGGCACAAATGGGATCAAGAAACCACTTCTAGCAATGAATTTCTTCCCTCTGAGGACCTTAAAGAGCCTGAGGAAGTTGTTCATGAATCACACAATAGCTTTGATCGAATCCAACAGTTCAAATTTAATCACGAGATCAGTGACAATAATGGAGTTATAGATACTGACTATATGGATGCACCTGAGGAAGATTTTGAAGAAATGCAAATGTATAATGGGGGTGGCAAAGGCAAACAGGAAAGATCAAGGATTAAGCAAGATGCTGAAAAGTTGGCTGTTGAATTACTTGCAAAAAGGTCCTAGTCCCTTTCTATTCCCATCTTTGTTTGTGTAGTATTGGAATGAATAACCATTATTGAAACTCTTGTGAAGTTATAATACTTTCGTTGTTCCCTATATATTGCTAAGTCTGTTTATACTTGTTTGCAGGGCATTCACAGCAGTGGAGCTGCGGAAGAAACTTAGTGCAAAACATTTTCCTCTTGATATTGTTCAGGCAGTGATACATGATTTCATGGTCAAGTGGGTAATATGTTCCTTATCAGGAATGCTTTGTAGTTCATTAATCGTCAAAATACCATATTGTATCTCTGAAATGCTGTCATTGAAGTGGTGAAGATCGAATGCACTAGGAAGTGTTCTGACTTTTTTTGTTTTATTTGTGTAGAGGGCTCATCAATGATCGCCTGTATGCGGAAACATTTTCGCAGTCTAGATGGACTTCTTCAAGTTGGGGACCCAGGCGTATTAAGCAAGTAAGCTTCTCATGTGCTTCCTGGTGACTTCCCTTTATTTGCCCTTACTCTGCAGTTTCTAACATTAATTACCTTGTAGAGGCATGACATCTTTGAACCTTTTCTATAGAAGAGATAATTATAATTTTACTTGTACATCTTAATTATGGTAATTTTTAAGATACCCACCATTTAGAAACAACTTTAAGATGGGGGTGCGACATTGGGGATATGGGAATACTGGCTTAGCATAAACTACTATGATGGTTTTTCAAGCCTCAGTGCTCTATGACTTGTAGTTAAACTTGATTGCTAGAGTGCCAGGTATTAAATTATCAAAGTACATATTAGCCATATTGACACGATCCATATGCTGCTCCTTTAGGAGATCTTGTTTGATTTAATTTGTTGAGGATGGATTTCAAGAGTTTCAGAGTCAGCAGCTTAAGCTTATAAGACCTAGGTCTTCTTCAAAGTATGTCATGGAAGTCTGAGTGATCCACTGATCCTTATGTAACTTGATTTTTTTTGGTAGTTTTGGCTTCTAATTAAATACTCTGAACTCCGATGTTTTTTTTTTCTTTTTTTTTTCCCGATGTTTAAGCTAATGCACATTACTGAACTGTCATGATCATGAGATATTTGGCAGCTGATGAGTTTGTACTCCACCAAAATTCCTTAATTTTCTTCTTGAGGCCAGTTAGCGCAGATTCTTTCTCAGATACTCATTCATTCCACAGCTGCTTACATGCTTCAACTCTAAGTAACTTCCTCTTGTCTGCTTACCCTCCTTGCCCGCATTAGGTTGACTGTTGTCTTGACTCTTTGAATGTTGTAAATGAGGTGTTTCCATAGGGCGGGAGGGACTGAGGGATTATAGGAGTGAGAGAACTATTGCCAAATTGTTGACCTTCTCATTTTCACTATTTATACTATCCATATTACACTAAGTTAAGGACTGCTCTTTGTTGGAATCAGGCACTTTCAAAGAAGGGCGTTAGTCAAGTTGATGTGGAAAAGGCTGTAAAACTAGTTTTTGAGGATGGTGAAGATGGTGATGATAGATCGAGCCTGAGGCTCTCAAATTCTTCTGTAGAAAAGCTGTACGTGCAGGCCTCCAAGCAGTGGCTACGGAGTCAGAATGTGCCTCATGAGACACGCAAAGCAAGGATCATAAGGTGGCTTCAATATCGTGGGTTTGACTGGGGTGTTGTTAGCATCATCTTGAGAAAATTAGAATCTCAACATCCTCCTTAGAACATGTCATGGCCATTTGTTGTTTCGCTGTTCACTGCTTTCCATATTAAATTGGAAACAGTAGCTTCCCATCTACATTACTCCACTTTCCTTAATGATGTCACTTTAGCTGAGCGTTTTGCCCAAGTGGTCGATAAGGATAGTCTTCATTGGTTAAATACTGCTGCAGTGCAAATCAGCAACAACCTTTGGGACCTTGCCAAAGAAGAGACATATCCGAATGTGATTACTATTCTTAGGCCCACAGAGGCAGCTGAGGCTCTCTTTATGATAATCATATTTTGTAGTTCTATCCTCTGAGGGTTGAAAGGATTCAATCGAAATGCTTGTAAATTATGTTTGCCTCAGATATGGGTTTGTATAATGGTGAGTTGTGTTTCTTTGGGGTAGTGAACAACGGATTATTAGCTAGCATGATCTTCAACCCACTTTCCTTTTGTTTGGATTTATTTGGGATGGTGAATAATTATTGAATCCCACCATAGGATGTGGATAGGGAGGGCCTTCCAACCACTTGTTCCCTCTCAGTTTCTTTTTCACCCATTGTTTCTTTCTTTTCATTTTATTATCATGGAGCAAAGTACCTTGACATTCTTTCTTTTTGCTTCCAACTTACATTGTATATGTACCTCTTCTTGAATCCTGTTTTTGCCGCTTTCATGAGTCAGCTTGCTGTATTCTTTCTAGCAAGGGTTACCACAAATTTGCTTGTAAAACTCCAAAATAAAGCTTTTCTTCTATGAAGTTTGATTCTTAATAACTCCCTTCCTTTCATTCTGAGAGAGACTGGCTTAATTTTCATTCTCTGCATTTGGTAGTCACATATTGACACTCCATTTTTAAGAATTTCAAATGATTTCACTAAAATACCTCAAAAATGGAAAGCAGTGTTTTGGGGGTGAGAGTGACACCGACACGTGTAAGGGAGCGATATTTAGGTGGTATTTGTAAAGAATGATTTTTGGAGTACTATTTTAGTGAAGTAGCCATTTTCCGAACATTCTAAAATTTGCAACCGTGAATGTCGTCTTCAGGCTAAGACTTAATTCTCAATTTTTTTTTGTTCATCAAGACTTAATTCTCAGTAAGTAGCTTCCCTCTCTCTCTCACTCTAGTTAGTCGGTACAGGGAAACAATTTGCTGAATTGGGTTGTTAGTTGTGGTTTAATGAGTCCAAGTTGGAATCATGTAATGTTGCTCTAGAATTGCCATTGCTTGGATTTGGATACTTAGGCATGTGCTCTAAGCCTCTATCTAGGTAGGAGTGTAGGACGTTGTAATTACTTAGCCTTGCTAGTCAAGATTAGCTTAGCTTGCTAATTAAGATTAGAGTTGCCTGTTTTTCAGGGTCGGCCTTTGAATATTGCTGTAAAGACCTTAGCTCAGAACAGAACACAACACAACAGAACCTCACATTGTCACATGGACACGTGACTGCAAGAGGGACCACGTGACCCGCTGTAATAGGGAGGAGGGAATATCAACAACGGGAATCAATCTTATTCCTCTTGCATTAATTTCTAATTTACAAAAATCCAAACCAACCAATCATTGATCCCATCTTTCCCCCTAACGTTAAATCTAAATGTACCTTTCTTGGTACTTATTAGTCTCTCTCTCTCTCTCTCTCTCTCTCCAGTCCCCAGTTTCCTTTCCTGCTACTGTTATTTTCTTTACCCTTACTTACACTAAACATTATGAACTCCTCTTCTCCCCAGATGACATTCCTCAATCCTCATATTATTAAGCACGCACGCTCTTCAAAACAACTTATTTGCACAAATTACATCTCCCAAAGCTTTTTATATACTAGTATATTAGAAGCTTATGATACAAATTACTGTTAATTATTACAATCTACAAACACCGGAAATATGAAGTGACATATATTGTGATAAAGACTACCTATCCGCTCTAATTCATTCCTGACTTGGACCTGTACAGAACGATGACTGTGTCTTGTTTAGAAGTTCTATTTTTTTCTTCATCCTAACACATTGAACCATCAGAGAAAGCAAACGAGCAATTAGAAGACCCATGGCTGACTACATTCCGTTGAGGAGAGGGTGTTGGAAGAGCTTGCACTGTGCTTTTTGTAAAATCAGGCTCCGGCCTAGCACTATCAACATGTCGGATCTCCTTGAGCATAGCCACAACATCCTTCATGGTAGGACGGTCATCTGCCCGGCTACTGACACAAAGGAAGGAGACGGCTAATGTCTGCAGCATCTCGTGCATTTGAGGGTCGGCCCTTCCCCTGAGTTTTGCATCAAGAATGTCAGCTGGGTCAGCCTTGCTCTGCAGATGATCTCGGACCCATTGGACCAGTTGTGCTCCCCCAGGCAATGCTGGGTCTAACGGATGCTTTCCTGTTAAAACCTCTAGGAGAACCACCCCAAAACTGTACACGTCGCTTTTCTCGGTCACTCGATGCACTGAAGCAAGTTCTGTTGATGCACAGATTTCAGAATGATTAGATGCTAACAGTAAAAATATATACACAGAATTAATTGGAAAAAAACTAGATTGTTACTGCAGAACTTACCCGGTGCCATATATCCGTAGGAACCAGCTAGATGATGTCTTTGATTCAATTTAGAGCAATCATCACTAGAATTGCTGTTGACAAGCCTGGCTAGTCCAAAATCAGCAAGGTAAGCCTCAAATCTGGGACCCAACAAGACATTCATGGCTTTGACATCCCCATGTAAGATGGAAGGTACACAATCATGATGCAAGTACGCAAGTGCATGGGCAACCCCAAGGACAACCTCGTATCTTGCTTCCCATTCTGCTCCTCCACCCTTCACAGCACCATGAAGGAGTGAACTTAAGCTCCCATTGGGGAGGTAATCGTAGAACAAGAGCTTCAGGCTCCTATTTGAGCCCCAGCCCAAAAGTCGCACTATATTCTTGTGACGGATAGAACCCAGGGTCTGAATTTCCGACCTGAATGCCCCAGTCTCTTCTGTAGACCACATCTTCTTTACTGCAAGTGTCTCCCCATTCGGCATAGTTACCCTGTACACTACTCCTGAACTGCCTGTACCTAATACATTAGCTGATGTCAAGTTTTTGACCACATCGTCGATTGAGAACTCCATTTTCTGGTAGAGATTCAACTCCCAAGTCTCTTCTTCAATCATATGTCGATCAGCTACCCGAGCACGGACTAGCATGTAGATCGCCAAGAGTATCAGAACCACACTTATGCTGACTAGGATCGACATTGCTAGCTTCATAGTGTATCGAGCTCGTGCGGCATGTTGATCAGCGGGATTCCCAATTCCATCGGATATATAAAGTGCCTTGTTACCGGCAAGGTTGCTGAGAGGGAGTTTGTGAAAGAAAGGTGTGTTGGGCAATTGCCCAGAGAAATCATTGAAGGAAACATTCAAGGTAACGAGGTTTTGGAGGTTTGTAAGGATATTCAAGTTGCCACTGAGCTTGTTATGGGAAAGATCAAGGACTCCTAGCCTACTTAAGCCAGAGAACTGGGTCGGGATCTGACCTGAAAGCTGGTTGTAGCTAAGGTTTAGGGAGATCTCTAGTGCTGGGAGTTGACCAAGTTCTTTTGGTATCTCCCCTGAAAAACCATTGTTTCCCAATTCTAACAGTTGTAATTTATTGCATGACAGAATCTCAGCAGGAATTCTCCCAGAAAATTGGTTCTTACCCAGGTTAAGTTTGGTTAACTCTGTCAAAGAGCCAATAGAAGATGGCAGTGTACCTGTGAGCCGGTTGTCTGATATGTCTACAAATTGTAGACTTTTTGGCAGTGTATCAGGCAAGGAGCCTGTGAGTCCATTTAAATGGACATCAAAGAATTCCAGGCTCTGACAACCCGACAACGAAGATGGAATCACTCCGCTGAAATGATTGTTGCTTAAATCAAGGAAATTCAAGCTCTTCAAATTTCCAATCTCCGATGGAACAGTTCCTCCCAGTTTATTTCCATTCACTCGGAACCTGTACAAGTTAGTACAGTTGCCTATATCAGGGGGTATAAACCCTGACAAATTATTGGAGAGTAAAAGCAACTTGGTGAGATTTCTTAATCCAAAAACCTCTCTGGGTATTGGACCAAATAGGCCGTTGTAAGAGAGATCAAGTGCTTGAAGCTCCTCACACTGAGCAAGACTCGGGGGTATCTTGCCTGTCAGCTGATTCTGCCAGGCAAAGAACAGAGTCAAGCTCTTTAAATTGCCAATATCTGTGGGTATGTCACCTGTGAGAGCATTATTGTCGACCTCTAGGTGAGTGAGAGCAGTGCAGCTGGTGAGCTCAGGCGGTATGATTCCTGATAACTGGTTCACACTCAGCTGTAGCTCTTGGAGACCCGAAATATTCCCAAAGCTTCTTGGTATGCTTCCTGTCAGCAGGTTTTCAGACAGGTCTATGACAGTAAGCTCTGTGCAGCTTCCCAGCTCATCGGGGATGGTGCCCACGATGCTGTTCTGCCATAGAAGTAGACTTTGGAGCTTTTTCAGCTCCCCAATCCTTCTGGGAATCGACCCAGAGATCGAATTCTGGTACAAATACAGGTTCTGCAATTCAGTGCAGTACCCAATCTCTTCCGGGATTGGACCAGACAATAGAGCAGTATATATTGCAATTGTCTGGATTCTCTTGAGATTTCCTATAGATGGTGGGAGGCTGCCTGAGATGCTGGTCTCAGCAAGGCCAAGCATGACCAAGTTGGTGCAGTTTCCTATCTCAGCTGGGATATCTCCCTTGAGATTCTGATTACCACCAGCTCGAAACACTTCCAGCTTCTTCAATCCTCCAAAACTCTTTGGGATTTCACCGTTGAGCTGGTTATCGTAGATGGTAAGATAAACCAGGTTAGAAAGGTTTCCGATGTCAGTAGGGATGGAACCTTCAAGACGGTTAGTATGAAGAGACAGAGTTTGTAACTTGAGCAGGCTGCAGATTTCATTTGGGATTTCTCCAGAGAGAGAATTGTCGCTGATATCAATCAGCGTCAAGGCTTGATAATCTCCAAACTCTTTTGGGATGTTGCCAGTGAGGTTGGTTGATGATAAGACGATTGAATTGAGAGACTTGAGGGCCTGTAAAGATGAAGGCAATGAACCTTGCAAATTTACAGATTTGAAACTCAGCTCAACAACTTGTCCCTTGTCATTGCAGCGAATCCCGAACCATTGGCAAGGGTCCGGGTCAGAAGGGTTCCATGACTTGAATGTGTCTGTGGAGCTGTTCAAGCTGTTCTTCCATGATAGAAGTGATTGGAGTTGTTCATCAATGGAGAGACAGGAATGGAAGAATAGAAAGAAGTTGAGGAAAATAATTGGTAATGTGTGGGAGAAAGTAATAGTGGTAAGTTTAAGGGGATTGCTTAGAAGTGCAGGCATTGCTGCTGCTGCTGAGATAGCAGAGAGAAGCAGGGGATAGGGGGGCTTTGGGATTGTAGAGCGGGGGGAAACCCCATGTTTTGTTTATACAACTAAAAGCACAAGATCCGGTTGAGTTGCACTTCAATTTTTATATTATTTTTCCTTCTTTTTTTTTTTTTGGATTTGTAATGTCGTTGCTAACTAAGGATGATCAATGATCATGTTCTTTTTTTTTTTTTTTCTTTTTTTTTTCTTTTTTTTTTTTTTGTTTCCCCTTGAGGGCCCTTATATATTAAATTTATTCTATTATTCTGCATTTCCTTGGAGCATTAGTTTCAGCTGTCAATTTTCATAAGCTGGGTACCTTTTTGGAGTTTGGTTTCTGAGTGGATATTATTTGTAAATTTCTGCAGCCTGGAGGTTTTATGTCCATTAATTGCTGTCAGGAAAGGAGGATGAAAAAAAATAAAAAATAAAAAAAAAGGAAGGTAGTGGTGGTGGTGATGTTACTGATGTATGTTAATATTGAGTGCTCCTTGAAAACAATGTTTACTGTTCATCTCTCTTGGCAACTTCTATGATCTTTGCTTCTAACTTTTCAGAATTAATTTGCTGTGTCTGTGTGTGTGGTTTTTCTGTATTCTGTTTTACTTGCTGTCCTGTGTGCCAAACTTTTGCTCATTCATGAAGTTAAAAAGTCCTAATATCTCTCTCAATGCTGCAAATTTTGGTTAAACCAAAAGACTGAGTTTGGGGCCATCAAGTAATCTAGGTGGTCACAAATTGGATGAGTTGGCCATGTGTGTTAGTTTGGAGGTATCTTCTCGATAGCTTTCTATTCAATAAAAGAACTTCCTGGGCATGTCTCTGAATCTCACAAAGGTAATCACAGAAATAATTCTCATTTTTGGAGGTAAAAAACGTCTCATTTTTATCAAGCTCTAGAATTTTAACAGAAAGCTGTTTATACACATTTTTTTTTGCTCGTCCTTAAAAGGGGCGCAACATGAGGACTTCCCAGGAGGTCACCCATCCTATTACTACTCTCGCCCAAGCACACTTAACTGCGGAGTTCTGATGGGATCCGGTGCATCAGTGCTGGTACGAGCACCTGTTGATACACATACATACGGGTCAACTATACCATATTGCAGTTTTCATCTTTCTGAACGTACATTAAGTTTTGGATCTGAGATTAGCTGATCATCTGTAGATCAGCAAATAAGATGTCTGATTCATGCTAAAGTTTTTTAATTTTAATTTAAAATATTGATTTGTTTATACTTTGATTATAGGTGTTATGTTTTGGAATCTGAAGGAGGAGTGAACTGCACATGGAAGCAAAGAGGAGTAAGTAAAAGGATTTTAGTTTTTCTTTTCTTTTTAATTAGTTTTTGTCATAAATAAATAAATAAATAAATCTTAGTAGTAGTATTTTATATCCCCTGCAGATGCAATTTGGTCATCCTGTCGGCTCTCCCTTTCCTGTAAAGAATTAAGTATAAAAGAAAATAATACGATCTATTTAAGAAAAGATAAAAAGTAGTATATGGTGTCTTCATTTCGGAGAAGAGAGGGACAAAGTCTCCATCACCAAAGAGTTGTTAATTATTAATCTTTCAGATACTGAATTTATCATTAAACTAACCAACAAAAACACTTATAAGATTGTTTTACGATGAAATGGGGTCGCTTTTCATAGAATAGGGTTTACCGTTTACTTTCTAATAGAATAGGGTGACTTGTTGTAAAAATTAATACGGTTTTATTTGTAGGGTTGAGACTGTCTTACCTTACTTGCTCAAACTAACCTATGTTTCAATTTGTTCTGGAATAACAATATGGTAAGATTATAGGAGTACTAGTAGAATAAGTACGGAGTATTTATATGTACCTCATAAAAGATGACGAATTTTAAATCCTTCTCTAAGCAAAATGTAAACCTAAACTAGTTTTACATGAATGTTTAATAATAATGGGTGTGGGAATAAATGTTAGTAATTGGTTTAAGGAGTGTTGATGAAGGAAATGAAGACGATTTGTGTTGGAAAAAACAAACCACTCAGCTCAGGCTCAGTAAATATAAGACAGAATCTGTTGGGATTGGTTATGAAATCCTTAAATGAGGGGCAATTACTGAGGAAGAATAAGAATAAAGTGGGTGCGGTAAAAATGGAGTAAAATAAATAGTTAGTACTGATTAAAAATCCCTGCTCAAACAATCATTAGTGGCATGTTAATAAAAAAACTCGTATTAGGGATGTTTAATTTTGTAAATGTTAAGTCGTCACATGCTCATGACACTCCCAAGATGGGGCTATAAGTCGATCTTGAGAGTAAGAAGGTAATAGCAATAATAATTATGCATCTCTCTGTTTATAATAACAATAAATAAATAAATAAATAAATATATAAAATTTTCAAGATCTTATATTTGAATTATTTGATGGTATCTATCTATCTAAGATGAGATTGGGGATGGATGTTGGATTAACTAGCTAGTAGTAGCATGTAATCACATGATGAGAGGCCAGAGGCCTGAGGCCTGAGGCCTGAGGCCTGAGGGTGATCATCTTATTAATTAGTTAATTATTATAAGCCAATCAAAGTGAAGGATCTGATCTGATGGCAATATTGCAAAATTGGGTATTAGTAAGTTAGTGATGTATGTCACATGACTAGCACAAGTTTGATCCTTCTTCCGATCCATCAACCACAGAAGGAAATGGGCAGAGGGGATCTCGATTTGTTTAAATTTGTAATTACTCTACAATATTAGATTTAAGTATTGGAGTATGTATAGTTTATTGATGGATAAGTAGTGTAGTAATTATTTATACTCAGCTACCATGTTGTATCCAGTATCCACCTCGCTTGGGATTTAAATTCTTTGTTTAACCTATTCATTCTACTCCATTATTGTTTGTTCTTCATGTCCAGGGAAATCAGTAGAGGAATAGAGGATTAGTACTGCATTGCAGTCATCACATCACATCCCGTCTTGTTTCTTTCCTTTATTCTCTCTCTCTCTCTCTCTCTGTTAGGAGTTAGGCGTCAACCCATAAAAGTGAATTGGCTTGCCCGGCGCGTACCTGATTTGCGGGTTAGTACATAGGTCCTTGTAAGAAAAAAGAGGAAACTACTTGCTCCAATTTGGGTAGCAACTAGCAATGAATAGGTAGGATTTGATTAAATTGTACTTAGGTTGTATGTGTGGGTACTTGTAAAATATCACCATAGCCATCTATATGTATGGTCCATGTATTTATTGATTGTATCTCATATATAGATTGAATATACTTATATGTAGTGGATATACTTATATTTATTTTTTGTGAAAAGGTTCACTGGTTATAATTCCACCTACATTATTTAGGCTTGCTAATAATTTATTATTTTATTTATTAATACGTGTTGTTTCTGATAGTCATATATGGCCAGCCTTTAAACCCTTGGGTCTCTGCTTTATCTGTATCTGCTTTATGTTTTCATTTTGTTGAAGTTTGGGAAATGGATTACCTTTTAACTTTGAAGAATAAATAATAATAATAATAATAATAATAATAATAATAATAATAATAATAATAATAATAATAATAATAATTTTAATAATAATAATAATAATAAATATATATATAAAAAGGAAGGAAAGGAAGATTATGTTTCTTTTAAGGCTTAAAGTGCGGATTAAAGGTCAAATCATACTACCTTAATGGCAGTCTTCACCGCCTAACCTTTCCTTAATTTCATGGATTATGGATTATGGGTTTTCTCTCTCCTTGCATGCATGCAAATTGCAATGCGTTTGTGCAGCTAATCCAATTCCAGTTCAACTACTATTATTAAGAGATCAGACTTCAAATCGATTGATATGGTTACATAATTGAAGCAACAACATATAAGTATTACACGTGCACAAGGACTGTATGTAGTACCATCACTTTAATTTGTGTGCATATAAATTAAAGGGAGTAATAGTATATATTAGAATCCTGATGATTTTGGCTTAAAATTGTTGAAAATGCATGTATGGATTATTGTTAAGTGCATACTTATGCTTGGGGAAATAGTTTTCTTTTTTGATTTTTTTTTTTATTTGCAAGTGCTTATATGTCCAGCTTTGATTAAAGGATATAAGTTATAGATTCAGAGTGAAGTTGCACGTAACACCCATCAAAACATATTCATCCAATAAAATAAATCTAAATTTGGTCAGTGCTAGCTTTTAATTGGTGATACAACTACATACCTAAGTCTTTTATCTTTCTCATCCGTAGTGCGTATGGAGATATATCGATGACATGTATAACATTTTAAGCGAAGTTTAGGTTTTAATAATAAGTATCTTATTACTATTTGATATTTAAAAAATTTTAACTTTGATGATTTAGTCCAATTGTTGTGTGATGTAATCTTTATGGCTTTTTTCCCTTTTGTCATATCACTCACTCACTCACTTTTTGGTTTAGTTTTACCAATTGAGATGGTATTGGACCTTTTTTTTTGCTTTTTGTCATAAACCCCGGGCTAAAGTTCATATCATTCCTTCCTAGTTAGCATTCCCTCAATTTCAGGATTGTTGGCTCCCATAAACATATTTTTAATTCACATTAAAGAGAAACACAACATTAAGTAATTGTCTAGGAGAAGGATCCCCTCTCAAGTAGAACTACGCCATTTGCTACCTTTACCTAAAACACAACCTAAACAATTCCATGCAATCAAATCACAGGGGTCAAACTATGTGATCTAATATTTCGCCTTTTTCTTTCTGTAAGCTCTTTTTTGTTAGTTCTTACATATGTTTCCCCTTTTTGTTGTTTAAACAAAGAATTAATCAGTACAGTATTTGCTAACACATATTTGGGTCAAGCTTAACCTCAAGTCCTCAACCCACACCCCGATTGAAATGCTGATTTATATTTTTAACCAGGCCTTTAATTGTTTTTTACTCGCAAGTTGTAAAGTGTGTTTGAAAATATCCTAAAGTAGCTTATAAGATGTAGAATCATTAACCTTTTGTAAATACTACTCTCACAAGTATCAAAAATAAAATTAAATAAGCTTACTCAAATATAGCCATAATATATAAGTTCGATTGGAAGGGTGGCCATGTTAATTAGTTGTCCTGTTGAAATAGTTGCGGCATGTATCCAAGTAGTTCGACAAGACGATCCTATGTCACCTTATCTATTTATTCTTTGTGCTAAAATTTTATCTTCTATGATTACTGAAGCTGAATCTAATAGCTCGATTTATCAAAGGTATTAAAGTCAGCCGCTAGCTATTCTATTACTGTGTGCAGATGATTCTGCTTTCTTCTTCAAGGGTTCCTTGAATTAGAGTTTTGCTTTGCTTCGGATTACTTATATGTATTTCTCAACTTGGGATTATTTTCATCGGACTAATAAAACACGGTATTATATCCATCAAATTTTCCCCACACTGTGGTCGACGGATGCAATGGTAAAATAGAGATGTGCAGGTAGCAAATTTTCCAACTTTTCTTCAGTACTTCATATGTTGATTTGAAATGTTTGTGTCTCCTCAAAATTAAAAGAACAAGACAGTACGCACTATTGATCTACAATCTTCCAAATTTCCATTATCAAGGCACCACTTCATGGAAAGAAAAATGAATTATACATTAACCTTAACCGACAGTTTTTTGTTATCAGCAGTATGTCACCTTCCAAAGCATTTCAATACTGAGGAAGTAAGAGCAGAAGTGAGGAATTTCATCCCAGCAGATCCACCAGGAAAGTAAGAAATAGCGTAGTATGCCAGTGCAAGGACCTACAAACAGTTCATGAGATGGCAAATTCCAATCAGATTTCATGCATTATCTACTTTCTGAGATTTAATCGAAGCCATGAAACGATACAGTAGTTACAAAATTATATGATATAAGCAGTGAAAATGATAGCAAGAACAAAAGGAAAATCAACAAGCAATGCCTGCAAATCGAAATGATACCAAGAAAATGAGTAGAAAGAGTACCAACAGGAGCTAGATACCTGTAAAACAGAGAAAAGTACGGACAGGACGTAGCTGTGAAGCACCATGGAAACATAGATGGTACCAACCATACAGGCAAGAAATCCCAATGAAAAGGGAAGTCTCTGCAAAAGATGAAAATAAGGATTGTAAAGAAACTCATCAAAGGGAGAGACTAAGATATGCATAGAGCCAATGCCACTATCAGAAAATCATGCAAAGTTAAAGGTACCTCTTTCGATGACATGTGAGCTAGCTGATTAGATGGCCCTCTAAGTGCAAAAAATGATCCCACGATGAAACCGCATCCAAGGGTGAAGCAGATAGCAAACTTTTGAGGCATCAGTACCATGACAGGAAGGAACATTGTGAAGGCAATGAAGACAAAGAACACCCCAGCTGCTAGTAATAAACCAAAATACATGAGAGCTTTTCCTGATGGTACATTACTAGTGGCAGACTGCAGGTTCCCGGGCAAGTCTCTCACCCCTTTTGAAACACTAATGGAACAACATGCAACAAGAGCAAGCAAAGAAGAATCAGCTACTATAAAATACCAGAACTTTTCTTATACAAACTATTGTAAAAGCAATAGTCCAGAAACTGTGCAGCAATGACAACAACACAGTATGTGGATCCTGGAGCTGGGGGATCTGGGAATTCAGAAACTCCATTTCAGCATGAAAACATATGCACCTCATGGGCTCCATACTTCATCTTCTCTCCACCCTACCGCCCCCCCCCCCCCCCAACCGAAAAAAAAACAAAAAATCCACTCGCACCCACACCTTTTGTAGCACTCCAGTGGTGAAAATACCAGGAACAATAAGCAACTATTGCTTATAGGAAGTCAACAAATGCAAATATGTAAAAGCAAAACACACTTTACATTCATGTCATTGATCACGTTCAGGGAAACAAAACCCAGAAGTTCTCAAAGGAAACAAGCTCTATGGGCTGACTTGAGTTAGGTAATCATACTAACAGCCTGAGAGCAATGACCAATCTAAGGTCTTAACCATCAGGCCATATTTGAAAAAATGAATCCACTCTCCATAGGATGGTTCAAAAGAATACTTATCAATCAGCTATTGCAACTGGGATTCTCCGGAAGGTCAGTTTCATCGAGCAGTGAGACTTGGAAAGCAAAACATGTTTCTTACTATTAGCTAATGAGTCAAGCAAGTGAATGGAGCCAAAACTGGGCCAGCTATTGAAAGAATTTATGCTACAGCTCGAAGCAAAGCCTATGCCCTACTGACCATCAAATACGAGATTGGGTCCATACGACATTTCCTGATAGAAGGAGCTATACGAAAAGGTTAAATGAGAGATTATAAAAAGCTTAATCAGGCATTCCCACTATCTCAACTCTCCCACCCACCCCCCACCCCCCCCACCCCAAAAAAATGCCAACCTCGTGCCCGTTTTCAAACAACTTACAAGAGCCACCACCCATAGATGAAGCCAAGTAGGTAATTTTTTTTCTATTTCTTGCAGAGAGGAGGGAGCCACTCTAATAGCTTACTCTATGCATCCATGAAACAAGTGATCAAGAAGTCTTGACAATGTAGCCATGCCACCCTCTGGGAATTCTTACCAAGTAGTCCAAGATATAATACATCCTCCACTTTTTGTAGGGTTAAGGATGGGGTGTGGCGTGTGGTTTCCTAACCATTCAAACACTTGAAGATTGAAATGCCACCTTTATCATTTAGAGAGCAACCCAGTTCGATTTCAGGATTTTTGCCCTAGTCCTATTGTGGGAGTAGGGAGTCTTTCCTCTAAAACCTAGTATGGCAAGAGAAAACCAAGTTTCGCTTGAGGCAATCTGTTGATGACATGGGCTTCAGTCATTACGCTTTGAAGACATATTCCAAAATGATAACACCTTATTTCTTGAAAGAAAGAAAAAAAGTTGAAAATTCTCAAATGAATTGCATGGCCAATGTGGAGATCCCTATCAACCAGAATCACATAAAACTGGAGACCCAATCCCAATGTGGGCAAGAATCAGAATTGAGTAAAAATGGAAGGGTTTTGAGATTAAACATGTTAAGTAACTCACTAGTGTTAGTCAGGTAATATTGGCTACAATATCCAATCAATCACCCAAGTTGTTGCTGAAAGATGACTACTTTATAGCATAAAATAGAAAGAGGAAATGTAAAAAAGAAAAGGGGGGAACATACACATTGAAGGTTCCAGAAACAGAATCGTTAGCGGATCTAACAGCAGACTCAATATCAAACCCTAAAGCGGTAGAGAAATCACCAGAACCGGATTCATCTTGAGAAGCAGCGTATGAATTCCAATCTGCTAATAATGATGACGATGATCTTAATGGCTGACTTGCTGTTTCATCCGTCCCTCCTGTAAACCATGCTTGTGCCGCTTTCATCCTCTCTCTCTCTCTCTCTCTCTCTCTCTCTCTCTCTCTCTCTCTCTCCTCTCTTGATTAAGAATTTAAGATGTTGATCTTGAAATTAAAAACAGTAATCGATTTGAATAGAAGCAGATCAAATTCACGGCGGTTGAGGTTGAAATGTTGAATCAGAGTGGTTGTCTTTTTTAGGTGCGACTGCCAGCGATCGAGCGAGCCAACCAACCAAGTAAGGAGTTTTCCTTCTCTGATGCGACTGTATTAAGCAACTGTATCCTCTCTACTCTTTTTTTTTTTTTCCTTTTTTCCTTTTTTCCTTTTCTTTCCTGTACGAAGACGTCGTCGTACAGGGCTACAGGCACTAAATTTTGTACTACTCCGTATGAGACAGTGAATGTTTACTAATAGTGGTCAAGTCAGGGTATATTTGGATATCTCAAAACTTCTATTCTCAACTATTCCCTAATTTATCCACTAGTGACAAATAGATCTGGTAAACAGATCAGATCGTATCGAGTTTGGATTACTTCGACCTAACATGTAAGACAACATAAGACTAATTGGGTCTAAAATCATCGATTAGCTACTATTACTATACGTTTGTGTTGAATAAGTCTTAGAAACTTTTCTTGACTACTAAAAATAAAAATAAAAACCTTTCGAGCTTCCTAATTCATAATTCACGCACGTACCAAAACTAATACGTCTTTTATTAGATGGTAACAAACTACGCTCTTGTGATAAAAAAAAAAACAAAAACAAACTACGCTCTCATACTATTACGTTTAAGCTACATGTATGAAGATATATGACTAGTACTACAATCTAAACTACAACAACAACAACAACAACAACAACAACAACAACCCAGTAAATATCCCGCCTAGAGCGGAGTCTGGAGAGGTCTAAACTACCTAATATTATACTCCATTAACTACTAATTTCAAACAGTGGAGTACGTGACTACATATTATTATTAAGAAAACTAATTAGAGCATCTAAAATGATGAGCTTGTTGGGTCATCCCATGACAATTACCGGTGACATCCCCCGAACCATCATCATAATCTTTGCAGTCTACCAATTCGTGATGTTGTTGATGCTTTCTGTGGCAATTCGATTCTAAATTTATAGGATGTTGTGTCATGACACTACCAGTAATATGATCTTCTCTTGATGCCTTTATTCCTTCACCTCGAATAATTGTCTCCTTAGAATTACAACACCAAACTGTCCAGATCTTTGCATAGACAAGTATGTGACACGTTGTTTGAACTTCTGCATAAGGATAGCAATTCAATCAAGGGTCTCATTTCTTTTGCCTTTTTCTTCTCCTTCGGCCTTTTATTAATGTATTATTATAATTTTTCCCCTAATTTGTTTTTTTTTTTTGTTGTGAGGAATTAATGACCATGAGTCGTGCTAACATTCTGTCCAACACTATATCCTAACCTAGTTTTGATACGACCTGGTACGAGTATGCTGGTCTCATACATGTGTGTTTCGACTTTTTAAGTCGCGGAACGTACGGAGCACTTTTATCTTTTAACGGCAAGAAACATCTTAAGGTTGTCGGTATACACGAGAGAAGGATGGAGAGACGAGTGTAGTCAATCAACACAAGCAACCAAATGAATGACAACATACAAGTTAGAATTAATAGACTCATAATTGACCAACTTGATGATGTTAAGGTGTCGTTCCTGATTTAATTTTGTGTACGGGATGTAGAAGTTTGGAATTTTAAAGTTATTTCGTGCAAATTTAAAGCAAGTGAATATCCCGTTCAGAACTGTAAATTTTGAGAGTACCCCATAAAATTTCCGAAAAAAAATGCGAAGTATATAAAGATAATGGTAATCAACTATCATAGGTCCCATAAGGTATCATACAACTGGGCAAGTTGTAGTTGTATGTTTCAACTTGTATATTCATTCAAGTTGTAAGTATATTGTATGATTGATAGTATACAGTACGGCAGTGTACCTAAACCAATGTAGTGAATACATAGCAGCAGTATACAATGAATAGTCAACAAAAAAGTCAAATTGGGGTTCAAGAAATTGGAGGGCTTGTTTGGTTGCGTTGTTTGTCTCTGGCCTCTTTTCTTTCTCTCTACCCTCCTACTCCCCCAAGTCCCAGGTCCTCTGCACCTCTCTCTCTTTCTCTCTCTTCATTTTACTTCACTGACACACTCCTCCAAATCCTTCATTTTCAATTCTTTTTTTTTCTTCTCTCTCTCTCTCTCTCTCGTCATCGTTGATTGATCCTCTCTCTCATATTCGTAGCACTATTAGTATATCATCTCTCTCTCTCTCTCTCTCTCTCTCTCTCTCTCTCTCTCTCTCTTCAATTGCTGAGCTCAGCTTATCACAAATCATCTCTCACTCAACTCTCGTAAACGCCGGCGATGGAGCAACCCCCCTCGTCTTACAATCGTCGCACAGGCACGCTCCCAATTCCTGATCCACGGTTTCTCTCTCTCCTTTCCTCTCATCTCTTTTCTTCGATTCTTTCATTTCTCTCCATTCTTTACTCTAGGGTTTTCATTAATCACTATTCAAATTAGGATTTTCGATTTGGGTATCTCAAAATTATTTAAAATTTGATTATTGCTTTCATGATTGATGCTTTTATATGTTGATTTTGTTTGCCATCCCATAGTTGCTGTTTCACTAAAACGAGGGCTTACATATTTGCTTGGGTTTATTAATTTGATCTACTTACTTTATTAGGGCAGCGACTAACTCTAAATTTAATTTGGTATCTTGTTTCCTTATTTTGCTCTATTTACATTATCCTTTAACAAGTTTCAAACTTTCCCTGCATTGAATATGGAAAAGAGAATTTGAGTATCTTGGTAAATTTAGAGGCTTTAAGATTTTCATTGCTACCTGTATTTGTTTGTTCAATCAAATGTTTAGCTCCCATGTTTTGCCTGATTGGTATATCACACCTTCTGAAAGTTCACATGTTACTATGTTAGATGTGCTCTTTAGTCTTAATCACATTAACAGTGATTTTTGAATTGGTAAATGGAACTTTCTTTATAGGTTACCCTCTGGGTTTGGTATGCCCAACAAAAAAACAACATATTATCTAGGGGGTAATGGTGGTTAGGCTTTGGTGTGGGTTGTATCATGATATGGAGGAGAGAGAAAGGAGGGTAATGTTGTTATTCTTGGGGGTTAGGATAATTGTTTCCTCCTATTTGGAAGGAAGAGATATTACCCCCTATGAAGTTACCCTAAATTCAACAAGAAGGAAATCTAATAATTTTTATCCCCTTCATAATTTTTTCCTTATTACTCTCAGTCCAATTATCCAAGCACCCCCGTGCTTTTATTGACTGGTAGGTTGTATGGGTATACCTGTTTTCTTCTTCTTTTTCAAGCCTTTCCTTTTTTCATATTGGTTATGCTTGATATCGAAATGGCTGCCTCAAAACATGATAGCTGATAATTAAACAAGGCGAAGAGCCATAATTGCTTTGTTTTCTTATGCTGCTAATATGTTGCAATGTTTGCATTCATTAGTAAGGGGGACGAAAGGCGAAAAACAATATAGTAAGTTCTGTACTTCAGCTAGTGAAGATATCAATCTCAATCATGTTGGTGACTTGGTGGAGAAACTGCACGATTTTGGAATTCACAGTTCCTTGTTTCATGTACTGTTACTTTTTTACTAGGTAATGTAGGTTGAAAGAAAGACAACTAGATGGGCAGGTGATTTTTTAGTTGGGTTTTACATCAAGAGCACGACTTTATTTACAACTCATACATTTGGCGTTTAGCTTCTCTGAGGTACATGTGCTCATACGACTGTTTCAATTTCTACATTATTGCAGAGAGCTTTGAGGAGAGAAATTTTTACTGTACAGCTGCACAAAGAGCCTGAGTAACAGCTTATAAAAGATGGAAAGTGTACCAAAATTTGATCGCCGAACTTGAAATGCTACAGGATTGGTGAGCTCTAGCTCATAATTTTAAATCTATCCTTGGTTGATCTTAAAAGGCAGTGAAGGTGATGGGAGCTGAACACAATCCAGCTGAGCAATTTCAAGAGGCAATTAATGGCAATCTTGCTATGACAAGTGCCTTGAGGAAGCAATACCTGGAGAGTGCCAGAGGACACTACCTGAGTGCACTGGCTGGGCTAAATGCTGGAAAGCTAGAACAAACAAAGATCAGTGATAGTGTTGATGCGTTTTCTGACCTAGAAGACGATGAAGTTGAGCAAGCAGAAGTAGCTGAGCCAACATCCATAGAAGGGCACCTAGGGAAGGCAAAGCCTTTTGCTGAAATGGATATACAGATATGCTTACCCAAGGGGGCCCTGAAAGCGGCTGACAAAAAGTTACGTTCCATGAAGGTACAGTTCAATAGAACATTAGCCAAAAATACTAAAGACCAAATAGCTGAAATGATTAGTAGAATAGGGGATTTTGGACAGGAAATAGAGAATGTAGATTCCTCCGATCTAGAAGCTAGCAGAACTGTCCTTCCGGAGCTGGGTGGTGCTAACGAGTCGCTATTGAAGGGAGTGGTAGAGGGTAGCTCCCTCCAGAGGATGGTAAAGTCTCTTAAGGCCGAGCTCAAGTATTTGAAGAAAGAACATGCGGAACTGCAAGATAAAGACGTAGAAGCAGGATTTGATTCTAGAAATCAGCATTTACATAAGCTCCTTAAAAGCAAGTTTGAGCATGAAGGTTGCCTTGCAAATGCGCCAAAAGTTGGACAAAATTTGGAAGAAGCAGCTGGGAATGAAGTACAAGACCTGAAGACTAAGGGTGAAGGTCTGAAAAGGGAACATGACGCTCCAGAAACTTCTGTAGAAATGAACAAGAGACCAAGACTGGCTCTGTATGTTGACAAAGTAAAAGAAGCTACTATGAGTACCCTTGGTCAAATTAAGAGCTTGGCTGGGAAAATTTGTGATACATCTGTGTCAACTTCCGAGTCTAGTGCCAGGATCATGGTTTCTGAAGACGAGCTTGAGTCCTCAAGCCAGAAAGTGGATAAGTTTGAAAAGCTAGAAAGGAGTAAAATGACTGCCGTTACAGGACGAGTTGGCTCAGATAAAGATGGTCACGCTTCTGAATTCTCCATCAGGTAATTGCTATATGCCCCTCACCCTCTCTCTCTTTTTCTCTCTCTCTCTCTGAGATATAGACTTTTTTTTTGGAGATATATACCGATGGCTCACCAATTCCAATTTGTAGACATCTGTCACTGATCATTGTGAAAACAAGTTGTTACGGGGGAACTTGAAGTTTCATGATCATTCCTGCCCCCCCCCCCCCCCCCAACACACACACGCACACAAAAAGAAGAAAAAAAAGCACCATTAAGAAAGTTAAGCCTTGAGGGCTTCAGCCTTAATGTAATGTCACGTTCCAGTAAATCAGAGTTTCTGCTCACTTATTTGATAAGCTTATGTATATAGTTTTGTCGTTGATGTGTTCGTTTGTTTCATAGCCATACCTCAAGTGTTCTTTCAGTGAGATTGTATACAATATAGAAAGACCCATCTTGGCATGTGTTCATGTAATTATAACTTTACTGATCAGCCAGTAGCCATCTCATGTGGTCACTCATGACTCTAAAAGTAAGTGCTTTATAATATATAATCTTCATTGATTGGAGGATATTATGTTTTTTTGTCTTCAGAGACTATGTCTTTGCCGCTCGGAATAAGAATATCAGCATGAGTTGGCCCTTTTCGCAGCAAAATTTGCAACTTTGTCTGGAGCATGGGGTAAAGGATGTATTGCCCCCTTTTCAGCTTGTAGATTCTCTGAGAGACAGCTCCAATAAAAGAGCTTTGACTGAGACAAGCTTGCATAGTGAAGAAAGCAATCTTGGTGAGAGGCTTTTGGCACTGGAAAATCATCTGGTGCCTGCCACGACCATGAATCGTCGATGGACCCAGGAACTTGCTGAAGGCTATAGGGATTCAGATTCACTTCCTTCTGTAGGAGAGAAAGATTTGGCTTTCAAGTCAACTGCAAATGGTAATTCTCTGTCTGAGGTAGAGTCTGTTTCAACCAGCAACCTTCCTTTGTCTGAGGTCTCAGATGAGAGGGGAGCTGCAGCTTCTTCAGCTGCGAACAAGAAGACAAAGAGTTCGGCCTCTCAACTATCTAATAAATGCAGAATGGCAGTTAAAATGCGCAGTAGCAGTTATCGTAGTCCAGCTGATGATATGACATCTACTTGTACTGCCCCTTCTGAAGCAATGACTTCAAAGATTTGCCCTGTTTGTGAAACTTTCTCATCATCATCCAATACCACTTTGAATGCTCACATTGATCAATGTCTCTCTTCTCAATCTACTCCAAACTGGATGAAGAATTCTAAGCTAAATAAGCCTAGAATAAAGCCAAGAAAGATTAGATTAATGGCTGATATATGCGCTACAGCTCCACATTGCACATTGGAAGATCTGGATAGAAGAAATGGTACTAACTGGGCAACAACCGCTGAACTTCCTTGTCAGAATTCTGAAATGATCGCTCAAGGGGAAAATTACAGAGTATCGTCAAGATGTGCTGTAAATGATGGTGGTGATGGTGGCGATGGTGCCGTTTATATTGATTCCAACGGAAGGAAAATTCTTATTCTGTCGAAGTTCAATGATTCATCATTGTCATCACCAAAGACTAGAGACGACCAAAGACCAAAAAAGCTGTCTAAAAAGGGCAAGGCAGGCAGATTCTTTTCACCAAGTAGGAAAAGGCGTCTTGCTAAACATTTCAAGTATCTTAAAGTTACTCGCCAGAGGAAGCGGTTTTCTTCTCGTAGGGTCGTTGATCGGTCCAATAATGTATGGCTTATTTCGATCTTGTGTACTTATTTATTATTTGTTCAATTGACTGTCTGGCCTCTTCTATCTTTTTTTATTGTTTGCATAGTTTTCTATTTATTTTGCTGGGTTGTCGTTGTTTTCATCTTATTATGTTTTGGTGTCTAGATGATTGCATGATCTGGTTACAAACGTAAAATACATAACAGAAGCTGCAAAATACTTTTAAATCTTAGAGGTTTACCTATTGTTTTGTGTTTTAAAATAAATTTATTTAACTGTTGGAAACTTTAAACTTTGTGAGCTTGTTTTCCTGGTCCTTTCTCTAAAGGTTGTATGATCCTGGAGTGTTGACAGTTAATATTTGCGTTTGCATAGTTTTCCCATCTTTCTTGATAGCTGGGTATTCTCATTGAATCTTAGGACTAATTGCAGTCCATACTCATACATATTCATCTCCAGCAGGCTTGTGGGAGTGAAGCAGCACCATCAACAGGGCGTGAAAAGCATGTAACTGAGCAACAATCGGTCTCATTTGACAAAGCTCAAGAGAAGAATAATTCTGGTGTTTCAGGAACCTCAAGGCAATGGATGTCATCCAAGAGATCTAATTTGTCAAAGAGAAATGGTCCTGAAGATATTAACAAACATTGCAGATATAAGGTGCAAGCAACACAGGACTTGCAGCATCGGCATGATAAATTAAACAGTGGAGATATGCATGCTAAGAAGCACTTAAGCTCACCTAAAAAATCTGTCTCTCCAAGTGTGGGAAAATCTACACTACACAAAACTGGGACTGACCAGAAGGGTGGTGGTTCTTGTGGAAGAACGAAATCATGTTTCCCTTCAATGACAGGCGCAAGCCAAGGAAAGAGGAAGTCCTTTGTGATGCCTTGGAAGTTAGGTACTGCTCAATCAAATGGAAAAAGCACCATGGAAGGTGACCCAAAACCTATGGATTCTACTCCAGCATCTTCTATAGAAAGGGAAGTTGAGATTCAAGCAGATGCTGTGAAAAATGTTGATAGTTCCTTACCTGGTAGCGGAATATTGTCGGATAGTCCTTATATGTGCCCATATGAAGGAATGAGATCACACAGTGCAGAAACTAACTCTAAACAAAAGAGTCTCGTGGGTGCCAGTCTCCCGTATGTTCCTGCATGTCAGTCTAATTCTAAACAAAAGAGTTCATCCCTTGAAACGTCTCGTGGGTGCAGAAGCGATGAAAAGGAAGACATGTGTGACATTAGTTGGCAGTCTGGTACTAGGCCAGACCATTTTGAAAGAAGTGAGGTTACCAAATCTCTTGGTCATGATAGCTTGATGGAAGTGCGAAGAAAGCGAGGATGGGAACATAGTCAGGTTGGGTCAAGAAACACTAATAGAACTGGTGGACTTCCTGATGAAAGCCAAGGTAATTATCATATTAACAGGGAGGTCATTGCTCCTGTGTCATCTTCCAGCTTAGCTATCGTAGAAACAGGATCTGTGGATCCTGAACTGCAGAAGGTCTCTAATGTGCCAGATTCTCAACATGCATCGCTTCAATGTTCAGACAAATTTCATGGTTCTTTGTTCAGGACTGAAGCAAGGGTGCATCCAAGTCGACCTAGTCTGAGTGATGACCATGAGATGTTTTATGAAAATGTTGTTGGGGCTGAAAGATTGGAGGTTAAGACAGGAGGTTCAGATTATAATGTTGGACGTGAAAGTTCCTTTACAGAAGTTGATCCAATACCCATTCCAGGGCCACCAGGATCAGATTTGCCAAGTTTCAGTGATATGGGCTCGGAAGATCTACACAGGAGCAGATCATTGAGTAGCAGCTTGGCACAAACATCTGGAGGAGGAGATGACGTTGATGGAAATATGTCCGATTCTCCTTTATCTGCAACATCCACTATTTCCAACTTGGGCATAATAGATGATCCTACTGTTTCAGAGCCTGAATGCTTGAGGGTTGAACTTCCAGTTTCTAATATTCTTTATCCAGGGTGGTCTGCTGCCAGTTTTGAGCCTATGGTGGGGACTTCGAAAACGTTCTCAGAGTTAGCTGCTGCTGGAACAGAAAGGATTACTTCTCTAGTTGATTGCTCAAATGAGAGTGTGATTGCTCACAATAGAGACCCTCTTCTCTTGAATAATGATAGCCTGCGATGCTGTTGTTCACGAAAAGAAGGAATTCCGTGGAGTGCTGCCTTGCATTTTGAAGAACGTCAACTTCAACTTCTAGGGCAGAGAATGGAAACTGTGGTGACTTTGCCTGCCGGAAAGCATACAGGTTCCACTTTGAACCAAAGGCCAGACTGTCTGGACACACGAGATGAAGTGCTTTATTTCAGTAGCTGCTCAAGGGGAGAATCAGAGAACTTAACTCATCCAATTGAAACCTCATATGAAAAGATCATGCCTATGGAAGTCACGACTGAAGCAGCTG
The DNA here is from genome assembly GCA_038025085.1 of Tetragonia tetragonoides. Taxonomy (NCBI): domain Eukaryota; kingdom Viridiplantae; phylum Streptophyta; class Magnoliopsida; order Caryophyllales; family Aizoaceae; genus Tetragonia; species Tetragonia tetragonoides. The sequence continues at coordinate 499,442 of CM076153.1, forward strand.
TCTCATTCCCAAGAGCTGGCGATCGTGATTCTGCAAGTCCTGCGTCAATTCTCAGGTTGATGGGTAAGAATTTAATGGTCATTAACAAAGAGAAAGATGACCATTCAAGGGATCAGGCAGTGGAAAATGTCTGTACCAATAGACAGGCGCTTCCTGTGTCGGAATGTTCTTCTGGGCTTCCAAGGAATTGGCAACATCAGTCCCCTCAGAGCACAGTATTCTTAGGACCGCTACTTCATGAGCAGGATCCACGTACTTTTTCAGTGCAACCTCGTGATGTTGATGGGTCATCAAATATCAAAAATAACTTTAGAAGTCCTAAACAAGCATCAGGAGCCATGCATGTCAACAAGCACATACATGCTAATTCCACTGTCCTTGGACTGCAGAGATGACCTTGAGTATTCTGATGTTTTGGATGAATCAAGAATAGTTGATCAGGAACACTGCAACAGTATCTGGTCTGGAAATGGGAAATGAAGATCCTGCTTTCTACCATGAATCCTGCAAAAGAGGTCATTCCTGTTGACGACACTTCTGAAACGCCCCATTTGTTTCTCTTGCTGATGATAGACATGGGAGATCTTAGGCTAAGATCTGGGTTGAGATATGACACCCTCTATCTGAGCTTATTGCTGATGGGATTTATAACCTTGATCAATGTTATGAAAGCACAAACGTACAGGTCCTTGACAGTTTTGGTTGCTTCAAGAGTTTAGGGTCATGGAGCAGTAATGCTTATTGTGTCGCCCTCTTTTTGCTGATCTTTTGGGGTCAGTGTTGCATTGTCTTCCCAATGTGGTGGTCACAGTCACCTGAATCCAACCAACTCCTTGTTTCGTTGTTTGTATGGCGCTGTCATTGGATCAGGTACAGACCATGAAAAGAAACGTGGTGAAGTTGTTATTATCACTTGTAACTTAACTATAAACAGTGAGAAGAAACAAATGCTTATCACTTATCCTTGTGACAGTAATAAAGATTATACCTCAAAAACTTTTTCTTCTTTTTTCCAGTGATGACAATTACGTTGTAAAGAATCATTTTCCTTCGCTGTATATTTATCAACTGTGGGTTTGAGTATGGAGGGTTGCGTAATCTTTGCGTTTAAATAATCTGAGTCTTTATCTTGCTTGTCTTTGTGGGCTCAAGAGTGAAGAGACTTTGTCCATGGATGTTAGTTAATGTTATAGCGGGTCATACAAGTCCATGGATGTTAGTTAATGTTATTTTGTTTACCCTAGGCCTACATACACAAATTAGATTGAAACTTCCAATATTCAAAAACAATCGACAATTTTCAAATCCTTGACTAACTAAAGAAGCAAAATACATGTATCACATTATAAGTGAAAACCTTATGGAAATGATAAATTGGTGTTGATCTTATATTTTTCTACCCTCAATAGAACATTATTAATATATTTTTCTATGCCACCATGTTTGGATTTTGTGCCATCTTAATTCAATGAGAGTAGGTGTCTTGCCTAACAATGTACTATTTATCAATATGAAAAAGAATTAAGAAGTCTCATCACCCTCATAAACATCAAAGTAGGGCTACTGAAGTTTAGTATATATCTTTCTTTTTTTTTTTTTTTAAAGAAAAACGAAACTTCATTATTATAAAGCCATCCGACATCTACAAACGATATCGAATTCTACAAGTGAAGACACATCTAAAGCAACATCAGAAACCATTCTAGTAACAAAGCTAACTTGCTGAAGAGATTTGACGAGAAAGAACGGCTTCCTTTTCAACGTTGTTGTCCATAGAACAACCTTTTTGCGGAAGACCCTGCCATAGCCTTGTTGGTGAATGTTCACATCCGAAGTTGTAGATGGCTTGTAGCAGAATAAGATGCGTAATAGTGTCATTTGACCGATGAAACGATAAACCAAAAAACCTAAAACTAGCAGTACTCTCACAAAAGGAGAGACAGTCATACCCAATAAATGGGACAAAATAACTCTCAGTGATGGAGAGACTGCAGTTATTCGAAAACCTAACACTAAAAAACTTATAAAAACTACAATAATTACAAGATTGGGGCTTACCATCAGCTTCAGAATGCTGATAGCAGCCCCTAAAACACAAACCAGGCTTTACTTTGTGAGATGAATGGAGGGAGGAAGAAGAAGGGGGAGATGGTGGGAGAGAGAACTTTCTCTCTCTACTTAGTATATATCTTTTTGAAAAATAGTTTTTTCTCTTTGAATTCAACAATTTTACATTGACATGTCTAAAGTCGAAATTTGCTTTTCAATACTCCATTCTATTGTTACGAGATTAGTTTTATAATGTAATTTATAATTATTTTATTTTGTCTCACGGTAAAATTATCTCATCTAAATTTTGCGTAGAAAGTTATAATATAAAAAATGACAAAAAAAAAAAGGACAGTTATCAATGCTTAATTTTTTCTTTTGGATCTTGTAGTGGTAAAATTTTAAAAAAAACGTAATTTTGAATAATATAATTTATGTAATTATTACTGTACATTTTACATTTTACATTTTACATTTTAGTCCCGGTAATAATGCAATCCTTGTTTGGGGACACGAGGGAAATGCCAGAGGACAAAGACAATAGTAAGCCCAGTCAGCTATTGTGGTTCAGACAGAGAGAATGGGGGACGGTGCGTCTTCTTTGACCTGGCTCTGTTTTTCTCTTTCTCTCTCCTCTCTTTCGTTTCGTATTTTGTATGCTTTAACAAACCCAGCTTTCCATTTTTCAAACCCCTCTCTCTCTCTCTCTCTCTCTCCTCTCTCTCTCTTTCTCTCCCTGTGAACTCACCCACCCCTTTTCCCCTTCTCTCTCATCATAGTTTTCTTCCAAATCTCTGCGCTCAAAACTTAAATTCAATCTAAACCTAAACCCCACTAATTTCTTCAATCATACCTTAATACTCTTTCGTATCATCACCAAGATTCTTCCTTTTTCCTCCGATTTCATGAATTTTCTGATGAAATAGTAATCGCTTTTTGTCTTAGTGCTCTACTACTCTCTTTCTTTCCATTTTCCAAGATTTCCCCCTTTTTTTTGTTGTTCTTGAGGTATGAATTTGGAGGAAAAAGAGCGTCATGATCGAACAAAGCACTCTTTGCTGACGGTGACAACCATTGGATTTTGACGTTTTATCATCGTCGTGTGACGACAACTTCTAGGGTTTTGGCCATCTTCTTGAACTCCTTCTTAGGGTTTCTTTCAGGTTCGTAATTTTATTTCATTTCTCCTTTCTTTTTATTCATGTTGCTTTCAGTTTGTTTTAGCGTTATTGATTGTATGTTGATTGATGTTGCCTTTTCTTTCTTTCTTTTGTTTTTACTTTTTTCTTGTTTTCTTTGGAGCGTCTTATTTGGATTATTGGATAAGGGTTTTTCTTTGTTAGGTAGGAAAAGTTGCTACTTTTTCATCATTGAAACCTTCGGCGGATCAAAGACTCCAACTTTAGTTTTTTTTGTTTTTTTTTTTTTTTTTTTTTTTTTTCTGGGTATTGGAGTATCAAATTTTGTGATTTCACAGATATTACTATTACTCGAATTCCCTTGTTTGTCTAACAATGTGAGCTGATCGTGTACAATCTGTAGGTGCTTTAAACATGAAAGGGAATTTTCTTTTTTCTTTTTTGGAGTGAAATTAATTGGGTAGATTTTGGAATGTGGCTTATTTGTATAGTACTTATGTCAGAATGTTTAATTACTAGTAAACCTAATTGCTATTTGTTCACATTCTGCTCAAATGGGTTATTGCCTTTTTAGTTTTGTCATCATGGGGATACTTTTTAATACTAGCTTTTTTATTCTATGATTATCCCCACCCATCCCTCAATCAATTCTACTCAGCTTTTTGAGTTGAGGTTTATGATTCTAGGGAAGCCACCAACATTTTGAGCACCTTAGATGTTGCTTGATGTTCACCATTTTGTCTTGATATAGCTAATTTTATATTTCTGGAGTAGTTTGGGAATCTGAGAACTTTGGGGAATATGGCTATTCTGTTGTCAATGTGCTTTTCATAATACCTGTCTTACCGTTTTGCATTGTTTTTCCTCTGGATGATGAGTTCAGGACGGGGCAGCTATGGTCTTGATTTTAAATTATGTTAAAAACCATTTTTGAAACGAGCTGCGCTGTCTGAGTTCCTAGCAAGACACCTTGAGACTATCTGCTCCCTTTCAGAACCTCCACTTGATCTTCTCCCCTATGCTCTCATATGGCTTGTCCCTTGCTCTATTTTGTGTAGGGGAGGCGGAGGCAGCTGTTTTGCCCTAAGTTATAGCTCTGAGTGGTTGAGGGTTTAGTTTGTAACTTGATGTTTTTTAACACTATTATTATAATTGTTATTGTTTATAATGTATAATGCAAGAAATGTATTGAGAGCTCATATGAAAGGATTCCTCTAACCTCCACTTTTCCAGTTTGTGGTGGAAAAAAATCCTATTGTCAGCTTTAAGATAGATCCTGATTGGTTAATGCAAAACTATCTCCTAGCACTGTAGAGGGGAGAGGGGATAACCAGAACAAAAAGAAGAAAGAAATGTGGAATGACTATTTCTTTGCGTCGGCTTATTTGAGATGCACTCATACTTAGAACCAGTTATGCCAACCTGACATGTTAGCTGTTCTGATTATGTGAACCTGGTCACCTTCCTGCCTTGTATTTTGGGAATATAATAATTACTTTTTTTTTGGGGGGGGGGATTGTGGGTGGAAATGAACTTTGGTACCCAATATTGTGAACTAATTTTTCAATTTTCCATTTTCAGTTTCTTTTGCCTTTAAAAAGAAGTGCGCATGTTTTGTGTTATCTAGAGGAGTCTGTCAAGCGTAGTGGTCCTCCACTATATATTGTTCAGTTTTCAAGTACTCAACCACTTTTTTGAGAATTTGAGATTGAAATAGTGGAAATTATTTGGTCAAACAGAAGTAAGATGCTGTCCTGCTGATCGGGAAAGATGGAAAGAAGAAAAGTTGAAAATGAAATAAAGCCTTTGTCCTGAAGTAATACTCTATGATATGCACCAGGAACCAGGAGTAGTAGTAATAGAAGAATGCTAAATCTTTATGTCTGAATAATAGGAATGAGAAAGACAAAGGCTGTGTTTATTACACAATAAGTAAACAGTGGGGAATAGGAGATCCAAGGAAGTGAAATATTTACAGGGTATGGTTTCCAAAAACCAAAAAGTTGTGTAGGAAGTCGCACTTGGGCTGGAAATCAAATTCCTGCAGGCAGTTGCTGACCTTGGGAACCTAGTCAGTTCAACTTCCTGTGCTTCTCCCAGCAATAAGGACATTCTTTTCCTTAAACTTTATCTAGTGACATGCTAATTGTTCTGAAACCTAATTGTTATTTGCCAGCTCTTCATTGCTAATGTGTATCTACAAATAAATAGAACTGAACACATGATATTCCAACTTCCTAGGAAACAGTTAAAGGAATTTACCTTCAAGGAACTGTAACTTCCTTAAGGAAGTAAACCTTAGTTTGAACCAAACAAGGCCAAAAACTAATTTGAAGGTACTGTTGGTCAGTAGTAATCACAAAATTTTGTAACAAAATCTAATCTGAAGAAATGAATTATGAACAAAATGAGTCCCAGCTTTAAAACTTTGCGCGGTTGTTTTGTCTGATTGTCTATTGGTAGCCTTTTTCAAAATTTGAGTCATAGGGGGCAGGTTCATTGTTATGGTATAATGCATCTGTCCTGCCTGTAATCTCTTTCTGAACTTATCTGTAGTACTACGTTGCTCTCAACCTTGTACAAATGGCTTATTGTGATTGTTCTTTGTTTTCTGCGGGCAGCCTCAAATTATTGAAGATTAATTCAGAAAAATGGTGCATACAAATGAACGGCCAAAAAAGACAAATTCTCCTAAGGTTGAAGTAGGGGAGATAGATACAAGGGCACCGTTTCAGTCCGTGAAAGATGCTGTCAACTTATTTGGTGAGGTTGCTTTTTCTGGAGAAAGACATGCAATCAAAAAGTTAAAACCACATTCAGCAGAGGTACGTCATATGGTCTGGAATACGATCTTGTTAATTGAAATTGTTGGGACAATAGGAACATGAGTGGGATGGACTACGAGCTGCCATGTAAATTCTGCAAACACCAGAACATAGTACTACTACTACTAAAGGACTTTAATGCTTTGTATTTCTTCTAATCTGATTAGGCATCCTTTGAGTGCAGAAATCATGTGCTTTGTGGCCTGTGCCTGTGTAGTCTTTCGCTTGTGGACCTGGTTCCCTGCAGGCTGCAGCCTCTAATCTAATCTGATATGTAGTATAAGGCATTGATCATAGAACTAGGCGCCTAGTGATGCCGCCTAAACAAGCTTTAAAAAACGAAATTGTTTGGGAAAAAATAGGCTTTGACTTTAATGCGAGTGGTAGGTCTCTTTCCAAAATATTGTTGATCTTTGACCAAAATGTACATCATAATTTTCCTCTGCCCAAAATGTTTCCCACTTTATGTGAGTCATGGTTTTCAAAAAAGTGGCAAATATTAGGGGAAGGTGGTAGTATAAATTTTTTTTGCCACATATCAAGAATTCATTAATTTGTATACACTGGATTTCAAAAGTACTTCAACATGAAACGCTTGTACTATAATTCTTTGAATATATAACATGTAAGAAAATAAATGTCAATGTTTTAAAAAAGAACCTGTGCAGCAGGTGGACCTTAGTAAAATAGAAAAAGAGGAGAATGGGGTGTGGGAGGAATCTATTGGCTGGCATCAAAAAATAATAAAAATAACACCTTAATTTGATTCCGCGGTTGTAAGGTTTGGGGAGGTCTAAATGCACCCAGCCTAATCAGTTGGGGCATGAAAGAATGTTTCCATTGGAGGGAGGGTGTCCATGTGTTTAGTTTTCTAGAAATCAAGTTGAGTTTGTTCTCTATTTTCTTTTCGGAAATCCTTGTGAAGAAAGAGGCAGGATATTTTATATTTAGTTTACTGTTATGACCATGGAGGCCTTTTGTGGGGACTTGATTCCATGTATGGATGTAGCCCCATGACTTTGTTTATCGTGAGAGTAAGATATTGACTTGTGATGAACTGCTCTTATTTTCTCCATTTCAATATGGAATACGTTTGCGGTAGCTGGTAGCATCATTCAATAGAAACCTTATCTTTGTTTTTTAGTTTTTCAATATTTACTGCACTTTTTCGGGCATATCATATATTGTTTGTTCATTTGTAGAGTTTTTTTAGTTGTTGAAATGATTAGTCCTTGCGTTGCTGCAGAAAGTCTTGGTTAAAGAGTCGCAGTTTCACCTGGCCCAAAAACAGCTGAATAAGTTAAAGGAGCAGCTAGAAAATGCTGAAAACACCAAAGCTGAAGCAGTAGTAGAACTTGAAAAGGCTAAGCGGACAGTGGAAAATCTGTCCCAGAAGCTCAGAGTTCTAACTGAAAGTAAGGAAGCTGCAATTCAAGCGACAGAAGCTGCAAAGAAACACGCAAAGCAGCTTGAGGAAGCTGACAGTAGCAACCTTGCTGTGACCAATGGTTTCCACAAGGAGGACTCAGGGAGTGCGAGAGAACAGTACACAAATGTACTCTCTGAACTTAATGCTGCGAAGCAAGAGCTAGCAAAAATCCGCCAGGATTACGATACATCTTTTGAAGCGAAAGCTACTGCCATGAAGAAAGCTGCAGAAGCTGAGCTTGCCGCAAAAGCAAATGTTGAACGGGCTTCTGAACTTTCAAAAGAAATTTCTACCCTGAAAGACACAATTGAGCAAGTGAGGCAGGCATCAGTTCAAGCGCAGCAGCAACAAGCAAAGATCTTTGCTGAGAAGGACATTGAGAGGCAGTCTTACAAAGCCAGTTTGGAAGAGTCTGCCAAGAAGTTGCAGATGATTAACAAAGAGTTTGATCCTGAAGTTGCGAAAAACCTTGAGGCTCAATTGACGGAAGCAATGAGTGAGATTGAGGCTCTAAGGAATGAAGTGGAGAATGCTAAGGCATCAGACATGGACTCTGTGAAAAATATTACTTCAGAGCTGGATGGTGCTAAAGAATCTCTGCAGAGAGTGTTGGAAGAGGAAAATGCCCTGCAGAGCTTGGTAGATTCTCTCAAGCAGGAACTGGAGAATTTAAGGAACGAGCATGCAGAATTGAGAGAGAAAGAGGCAGAAACAGAATCAATTGCTGGGAATCTGCATGTCAAGCTTAGGAAATGTAAGTCTGAGCTTGAGGCTTCTCTTGCAGAAGAAGCGAAAGCTAGGGGAGCATCAGATGAAATGATTGCTACATTAAATGAACTTGCATCAGAAGCAGAAAATGCAAGACGTGAATCAGAAGAGACGAAAATCAAGGCTGAAGAGCTGCAGAAGGAAGCTGAGGCCACAAGGATTTCTCTAGAAGAAGCGGAGCTGCAGTTAAAAATAGCACTTCAAGAAGCCGAGGAAGCTAAAGCAGAAGAGGCGAGGGCCCTTGATCACATCAAGACCTTGTCTGAGGAAACAGATGCTGCTCGTTCCTCTACCTCTGAGTCGGGTGCCAAGATCACAATCTCTAGGGATGAGTTTCAGGCATTGAGCAGAAAGGCAGAAGAGTCGGAGAAGCTTGCAGAGATGAAGGTGGCAGCTGCAGTAGCACAAGTGGAAGCTGTGAAGGCAAGTGAGAATGAGGCACTCAAGAGGTTAGAGGCTGCTCAGAAGGAGATAGAAGATATGAAGGCTGCCACAGAGGAGACCTTAAAGAAGGCAGAGATGGCTGGAGCAGCCAAGAAGGCTGTGGAGGGGGAGCTTCGAAGATGGAGAGAGAGGGAGCAAAAGAAGGCCGCTGAAGCTGCGTCTCGCATTCTGGCAGCAACGCAGGTACAAGCACGAGTACAGACAGCGACTCAGACGCAAACACCCCTGATGCAGACCAAGTCAGGGCCTATCGAGTACCAGATACAGAATCAGGATGCAACAGAAAAGGTAATTGGGGGCAAGAAATTGGATAAGCAGAGAACTTCAATGTCAAAGAAAGTACTTATGCCTAGTCTTAGTGGCATGTTCCAGAAGAAGAAAAGTCAAGCGGAAGGTGGATCACCATCTTATCTGCCCGGTGAAAACTGAGAAGTCTTCTGATGTTTGTGATTCTTGGGATTACCTGGGAAGAATTTGATCAAGATAGCAAAGGAAACATCTATCGGATTTCGGAAGCGTGTACATTTTGCTAGGAAGTGAAATTTGTAAGTGTCGTATCATCCGTAACGTGTGGAAAAGACATGGACGAGTCTCTCAGAAAGTGATTTATTCTGTATAGGACATGGTCACTGGTTGACAAATTTCTTGAATTAGTGTACATTATTAATTTGTTTAGTGAGTGCACTTAATGGGGCATGAATATATGTGTCTATGTGATATGTCCCACCCAGTTCCGTTCTGAAATGTCTGTCACGAGCATGAGTAGAATTTTGCTGGATAAGCATTCAAATATTATTGAGGTATGCGGTACATCGAATGATACTCGAATAAAGTCCTTTAATTTCTTGTCTTCATTTAGTGATGCAAGCAGGTTAAACTAACCGTCATTATGATCAAAATCACATAATAATGACTTGTAGCCTTGTTGAGTTGGGCCCTACCCCATGCTAATTGCTAATGCTACCGTCAATTTGTTAGGGGTAATTTCTTATTCTTTAAGCTAGTGTACATGCCCTTGTGTTGATAGATCCTCCGAAAAAGTTAGGGTAAAAATGACACCTTGATCCACGGAAGTCGAAAATAAAGTTTGTAATCCACGTTTCTTAGATTTTTGAGAGTTCCCCAAAACGAAGGTAGATATTTTTGCGTCAGATCGCACGAGACACCCTTAGCTAACATAAGAGGGCCCCGGGGTCCATTATCAGGTCCCTAATAGGCTTGTAAGGGCGTTTTCACGAGACACCAATAAAAGGGCAAAAACATCGAGTGCATGGGTGATATCGAAGTTTGGGATCCAGATGACACTCCTGCGGGCACCGAGGGTCCTTTACGATCATGATAGACCCCTCAAGGAATTTTGGGCAATAATGACACTCGCGTCCCCGGAAGCCGAAAACGGCGGCAATAATCCACATTTTTGGGGCTTCCGGTAAACCTCGGAACGAAGGTAAAAATGTTTGCACCACATTCCACAGAACAACCCTAAGAGACATGGGAGGCCTTCGTGGTCTATTATCGGGTCCGTAATAGGCTTGTAAGGGCATTTTTACAAGACACCAATTTAAGGGCCGGAAAATCGAATGCATGGGTGATATCGAAGTTTGGGGATTCGAATGACCCTGTCGGGGCACCAAGGGTCCTCTAGTACCATGATAGACACCACAAAAAAGTTAGAGCAAAAATGACACCTAGGTCCCCGGAAGCCGAAAACAAAGCCTATAATCCACGTTTCTTGGGCTTCCGGGAGACCTCGAAACGAAGGTAAATATTTTCGCGCCACATTGCATCGGACACTCTTAACTAACATAAGAGGGCCCCGGGTCCATTATCAGGTCCCTCATAGGCTTGTAAGGGCATTTTTACGAGTCACCAATATTAGGGCCAAAACATCGAATGCATTGGTGATTTCGAAGTTTGGGATTCGGATGACCCTCCTGGGGGCACTGAGGGTCATCTAGGATCATGATAGAGCCCCTAAGAAATTTTTGGCAAAATGACACCCGCGCCCCCGGAAGCCGAAAACGAAGTCTATAATCCACGTTTTTTGGGCTTCCGGGAGGCCCCATAACGATGGTGAAAATTTTCACACCACATTCCACGGAACACCCCTGAGAGACATGGGAGGCCTTCGTGGTCCATTATCGGGTCCATAATAGACTTGTAAGGGCGTTTTTATGAGATCCCAATGTAAAGGCTTGAACACCGAATGTATGGGTGATATCGAAGTTTGGCGATCCGGATGACCCTCTCGAGGTATCAAGGGTCCTCTAGGGCCATGATAGACCCGTCAAAAAATTTAGGGCAAAAATGACACTCAGGCCCTCTGAAAGCCGAAAACGAAGCCTATAATCCACGTTTTTTGGGCTTCCCTGAGACCCCGAAATGAAGGTGGATATTTTCACACCACATCGTACGAGACACCCTTAGCTAACATAAAGAGGACCCCGGGGTCCATTATCAGGTGCCTAATAGGCTTGTACGGGCATTTTTACAGGACACTGATATAAGGGACAAAATATCGAATGCATGGGTGATATCGAAGTTTGGGATCCGGATGATCCTCCTGGGGGCACCGAGGGTCTTCAACGATCATGAAAGACCCCTCAGGGAATTTTGGGCAAAATTGTCATTAGCGCCCGTAGAAGACGAAAACGAAGGCTATATTCACATTTTTTCGGCTTCCGGGAGGCCCCAGAACGAATGTGGAAATTCTCGCACCACATTCCAAACAACACCCCTAAAAGACATGGGAGGCCTTCGTGGTCCATTATCGGGTCCCTAATAGGCTTGTAAGGACGTTTTTGCAAGACCCCACATAAGGGCCGAAACTTCGAATGCACGGGTAATATCAAAGTTTAGGGATTCGGATGCCCCTCCCGAGGCACCAAGGCCACCAAGGGTCCTCTAGGGCCATGATAGACTCTACATCGAAAAAGTTAGGGCTAAAATGACAGTCGGGCCCACGGAAGCCGAAAATGAAGGCTATAATCCACGTTTTTTGGGCTTCCTGGAAAACCCGAAATGAAGGTGGATATTTTCACGCCACATAGCACGGGACACCCTTAGCTAACATAAGAGGACCCCGGGTTCCATTATCAGGTCCCTAATAGGCTTGTAACGGTGTTTTTACGGGACACCAAAATAAGGGCCAAAACATAGAGTGCATGGGTGATATCGATATTTGGGATCCGGATGACCCTCCCGAGGACACGGAGGGTCCTCTAGGATCATGATAAACCCCTAGGGAATTTTGGGCAAAATTAACACCCGCGCCCACGGAAGCCGGAAACGAAGGTTATAATCCACGTTTTTTGGGCTTCCAGGAGGCCCCGGAACGAAGGTGGAAATTTTGGCACCACATTTCAGAGAACACTCCTAGGAGACATGGGAGGCCTTCGTGGTCCAATATCGGGTCCCTAATAGGCTTGTAACTTCGTTTTTACAAGACCCCAATATAAGGGTCAGAACATCGAATGCATGGGTGATATCAAAGTTTGGGGATCCGAATGACCCTCCCGGAGCACCAAGGTTCCTCTAGGGCAATGGTAGACCCCTTAAAATGTTTGGGCAAAAATGACATCCGGGCCTCGGGAAGCCGAAAACGAAGCCTATAATCCACATTTTTTAGGCTTTCGGGAGACATCGAAATGAAGGTGGATATTTTCGCGTCACATTGCCCGGGACACCCTTAGCTAACATAAGAGGGCTCCAGAGTCTATTATCAGGTCCCTAATAGGTCTGTAAGGTCGTTTTTACGGGACACAAATTTAAGGGCCAAAACATCGAATGCATAGGTGATATCGAAGTTTGGGTTCCGGATGAAGATGACCCTCCTTGGGGCATCGAGGGTTCTCTAGGATCATTAAAGACCCCCCGAGGAAATTTTGGGCAAAACTGATACACGCGCCCTCGGAAGCCGAAAACACAAACTACAATCAACGTTTTTCAGGCTTCCGGGAGGCCCCAGAACGAATGTGGAAATTGGAAGGGCATTTTTACAAGACACATTTGTGAGGGCCAGAACATCGAATGCATTGGTGATATCGAAGTTTGGGGATCAGGATGACCCTCCTGGGGCACCAAGGGTCCTATAGGGTCATGATAGACTCCCTGAAAAAGTTAGAGCAAAAGTGACTCTCGGACCCCCGGAAGCCGAAAACGAAGCCTATAATCCACATTTTTTGGGCTTCCGGGAGACCCCGAAACGAAGGTGGATATTTTCGCGCCACATCGCATAGGTTACCCTTAGATAACATAAGAGGACCCAGGGGTCCATTATCAGGGCCTTAATATGCTTGTAAGGGCGTTTTTACGGGACATCAATGTAAGGGCCAAAACATCGAATGCATGGGTGATATCGAAGTTTGGGATCTGGATGACCCTATCGGGGGCACCGAGGGTCCTCTAGGATCATGATAGACCCCGCGCCCCGGAACGCCAAAAATGTAGGCTATAATCCACGTTTTTTTGGGCTTCTGGAGGCCCCGAAACGAATGTGGAAATTTTCGCACGACATTCCACGGAACAATCCTAGGGGACATGTGAAACCTTGTTGGTCAATTATCGAGTCCCTAATAGACTTGTAAGGGCGTTTTCAGAAGACACCAATGTAAGGCCGTAACATCGAATGCATGGGTGATATCGAAGTTTGGGGCTCCGGATGTCCCTCCTGGGACACCAACGGTCCTCTAGGGCCATGATAGACAACCTGAAAAAGTTAGGGCAAAAATGATACTACGGCCCATAGAAGTCGAAAACGTAGCCTATAATCCACGTTTTTTGGGCTTCCAAGAGACCCCGAAACAAAGATGGATACTTTCGCGCCACATCGCACGGGACACCCTTAGCTAACATAGGAGGGCCCCGGGGTCCATTATCAGATCCCTAATAGACTTGTATGAGGGTTTTTACGGGACACCAATGTAAGGCCTAAAACATTGAATGCATGGGTGATATCGAAATTTGGGATCCGAATGATCCTTCTGGGGGTACCTAGGGTCCTTGAGGAACATGATATACCCCCCAGGAAATTTTGGGAGAAAATGACACCTGCGCCCCTGGAAGCCGAAAACAAAGGCCAGAATCCACCTTTTTTGGGCTTCCAGGAGGCCTTGAAATGAAGGTGGAGATTTTCTCACCACATTCGACGGAACACCACTAAGTGACATGGGAGACCTTCATGGTCCATTATCAATTCCCATTAGGCTTGTAACGACATTTTTACAAGAAACCAATGTAAGGGACGTAACATCAAATGCATGGGTGATATTGAAATTTGGGGATCCGGACGACCCTCCCGGGACACCAAGGGTCCTCTAGGGCCATGTTAGACACCGAAAAAGTTAGGGCAAAAATGACGCCCGGACCCCCGGAAGCCAAAAACGAAGGCTGGCTTTCGGGAGTCCCTAAAACGAAGGTGGATATTTTCCCGCCACATCGCACGGGACACCCCTACTTAACATAAGAGGCCCCTTGAATCCATTATCGAGTCCCTAATAGGCTTGTAAGGGTATTTTAACGGGGCACCAATGTCAGGACCGATCCATCAAATGTATGGGTGATATTGAAGTTTGGGTTCCGGAAGACCCTCCTGGGGCATCAAGGATGCTCTAAGGTCATAATAGACTCTTCAGAAAATTTTTGGCAAAAATGACAACCGCGCCCCTGGAAGCCGAAAACGAAGGCTATAATCCACGCTTTTTGGGCTTTCGGCAGGCCACGAAACGAAGGTGGAAATATTCGCACCATATTATACGGAACACCCCTAGGGGATATGGGAGGCCCTCGGGGTCCATTATCAAGTCCTTAATAGGCTTGTAAGGGCATTTTTACATGAAACCAATGTAAGGGTCGTAATATCGAATGCATGGTTGTTATCGAAGTTTGAGGGATCCGGATGACCCTCTCGGGGAACCAAGGATCCTCTAGGGTCATGATAGACCCCTGAAGAAATTAGGGTAAAAATGACACATGGGCCCCCGGAAGCCAAAAACGAAGGCTATAATCCATGTTTTTTAGGCTTTCGGGAGGCCTCGGAATGAAGGTGGAATTTTTCGCACCAAATGGCACGGAACACCCCTAGGGGACATGAGAGGCCCTCGGGGTCGCTTATCTGGTCCCTGATGAGCTTGTGAAAGCGTTGTACGAGACACTGGCCTGGTGTAAGAGCTAAAACGCCAAAGGCATGGGTGATATCAAAGTTTGGGATCCGGATGACCCTCTTAGGGCAGCGAGGGTCCTCTAAGGTCATGATAGACCACCCGGAAAAGGTTAGACAAAAGTGACACTTGGGTCTCGGGAATCCGAAAACGAAGGCTATAGTCCATGTCTTTTGGGCTTTCAGGAGGCCCCGTAACGAAGGTGGATATTTTAACACCACATCGCACGGAACATTCCTAGGGTACATGGGAGGCCCTTGGGATTTCTGGTCCAGACCCTAATAGGCTTGGAGGGGAGTTTTGTGGGACACTGGTGTAAGAGTCGGAGCACTAAAGGCATGAGTGATATCAAAGTTTGGGGATCTGGATGACCCTCCGGGGGCACTGAGGGTCCTCTAGGGTCATGGTAGACCCCCCGAACAAGTTTGGGCTAAAATGACACCCGAGGCCTAGGAAGTCGAAAACGAAGGCATCCACGTTTTTTGAGCTTCCGGGAGGTTCCGGAACGAAGGTGAATTTTTTTGCATTACATTACACGAACACCCCTAGGGGACATGGGAGGCCCCCGGGGTAGGTTATGGGGTTATTGGTAGGCTTGAAGGGCCTCTTACTCCATCGAATGCTTATTGACAATTTTTGGGTACTAAGCATGGCTCCCCACCACACCGCGACGCCAAACCTACTCCATGCCCTCTCTACTATTATAGTGAGGTCTTACTTTTTTTTCACGACTTTTTTGAAGTGAATTCTAATTTATTTCTTTTGAAATTTTTTCTTTTTTTTAGCTTATCATTGAGTTAAAAATTAAATTAAATAGCTATAATATGTGAACTTTTTTTTTTAAAAAAAAAAAAAAAAAATTCGGTAACTTATTAATATACTTGAAAAGTTTGAGGTGGAACTTTAGGAAAATAATTCTCCAAACTCTCAAAATCCTAGTATGAAAGTTAAGCACAACGTTGTCTACTCCTTTTAGAAGTAGAACCACTAAATCTTATGAGACTCTTTAGTGGGTATTCGCTTGAGAGAGAGCTTTTGGGCAAAGAAAGCAAGCGACGCGACATGAAGCGCCTACCATTATGAAAGTTATGCAATGAGCAGGTCTACGTACTCCACAGTTTTTGGGTATCGAGCATGGCTCCCCACCACTCTGTACCACCAAACATATCCCCAAGCTCTCTCTATTATTATAGTGAGGTCTCAAAAAAATTTTCTTAAATTTTTTGAAGCGATCTGCTCTCGCAGTCAGGATTGCAGCTTTTTAGGTTTCCAACAAAAGGTATACTTAAAAATCAGATTTAGTTTACGACTATACTCTTATGTATTCTACTTATATTGTAGCATGAGTAGCATACATAAGAGTATAGTCGTAAACTAAATCTGATTTCCAATTCCTAATAATTAGGGACTGATGGACCGAATTTCAGTTCCGGATAATGCAATATCTGATAGGTACCAGCGGCGGATTCAGTGCAGGTGTCCGTGGTATCGGGCAACCAGTTTTTTCGAAATTTTTTCCTAAAATACCCTGGTTTTTGGAATTTTTTTTGGAAATTATTGCTAAAAATACCCTACCAAATTAGTTTTGGTACCCATATTATTTAATAATTTAATTTTAGCACCCATATTTTTGATTTTCTATATCCATCACCCGTTTACACTCACCCCTGCTAGTGATATTGACTAATCTAGAGTACTTGTTCATCTGAGTCAAAAATCAAATATAAATACAATCAACAAAAGTTAATACATAATAATGAGTTACCTAACAGCTATATTTTGTGAAAAATGAGCAGTTCAAAATTCACCAATTCAAACACAAGTAGTCTCCCACCACCTCTCACTACCCCTACTTCCCAAAATAGGCACGTGAATAATTCATACTTAAATCCTTTTGCTTTTATATTCTGGTGACAGAGAATCATGAGTGATATTGATTCATATAACATCACATTTTCCCGTTTTCTTCTACACAATTACCCTCTGAAGGAAGTCTGAACTAAAACCCTCACCAATACTCGCATCACATCTTCTTCA
This sequence comes from Tetragonia tetragonoides, assembly GCA_038025085.1. Lineage (NCBI taxonomy): Eukaryota > Viridiplantae > Streptophyta > Magnoliopsida > Caryophyllales > Aizoaceae > Tetragonia > Tetragonia tetragonoides. The sequence continues at coordinate 516,291 of CM076153.1, forward strand.
CCTTCAAAAGACCCACATACACACTCACTCAACAAACACACAAAAACCCACCAAATGTCGAGCTGCAAAGACGAGTCTTTAACCTTCTCAAACCCCTCATCATCCCCAATCACAGTCTCTGAAAGTGATGGCTCAAGTTTTCTTATAGACCCAAATAATAATACTAATAATAATAATACCCAGATTGGAAGTGCTTCTGGGAGCTTTCAGAATGATAATATCCTTTATGACGGCGCCGCTAATGGTGGAAGTAGTGGCAGTGATGTTGAGTTTGGTTTCTTTAGACCTGATTTTAGACAAAATCTGGTTGTGGGTACTGTCCAATATTATGATCGCCATGTTTTTTTGTGTTATAAGAACCCTCGAAATTGGCCCCCTCGTATTGAAGCTGCTGAGTTTGATCGGTTACCAAGGCTTTTATCTGCTGCTTTGGCTGCTCGGAAAGGAGATATGAAGAAAGAGGTTTGTGATTTAGTTTGGGCTTTTGGTGTCATTTCATTTTGGGCGAGTTTATTTTTTCTGCATTGAACTGGGTTTGTGTTGTTCTGTTGATTGTGCTTGTGTATATTTTGATATGGGTATTTAAAATGTTTGATTCATGGCGAAGGGTCTGTGCTAGCTCTTGAACTGGTAACAAATTTTGGGTCTGGTTTCTTTTGTTGTTTTGTTTTGAGGTCATTCTGATTTGGGCAAGTTTCATTTGATTGTATTGTATTGATCGGAGTTTGTAATGTTTTTTTGATTTGGTTGTGATTTTTGATAAATTGGTGAAAAAGATAGGGTCTTGCCCTAAGGTGACAAATTTCCTATTAAGTAATTTTTGATGCAAATTGGTCATGGCTTGATTGTAGAGGTTTGAAGTTTGGCACTTACATGGTTATGAGAATCTCTATCTTCTTCACTCCCCCTCCACCAACTCCTGCTTTGGTGTTCTGACAGCAAATGGTTGATGCTTGACATTTTCTTAAAGTACCCTGACCTTGTTTTTTAACCTAGTTCTTAGGAGAGGATGAGGAAGTGTATTTTGGTGGAGCTGTGTAGTTAAACAGGCACTCTTGTGGTTGTCAGTACTGTGCCGTAAATGCAGTTCTCATAGCTGTAACTGGGATATGCTGTGATGAGGAATGTAGGGTGAAGAAATTACTCTTGTGCCTAATAATATCTAGCAGGGATATATTACCAGTGCACGATTTATTACAGACAGTCTGATTGAGGATGTTGTGAGGATAAAAGAAAATCTCATCAGATCAGCTGATGGGACAACATATTACGTATGTATCAGACTTCGGAAGCAGAAGATGTCATTATAGTTCTGTAAACCACCTTCCATATATTTTATGTTTTTCTGATCTTTTCAAATATCCAAACACAGGTCGACTAGCCCAGACCTCTTTGTAGTGTCTTCCGCCAACATCCTCATTAGAGTCATTACTAGCATAGTATGGTGTCTATTGTTGTGGATTACGCACTTTGTTGGTGTCTGAACAGCATGCTTATGCGTGCAGTTACTCACACATTTGTATTGTGATATATATATGCCCTTCTGAGTGCAAAGTGAAAAAAGGTGGCAGATCAGACTGTCAGAGAATGAGCTCATCTTAATTTAGAAAGTTTCCTGTTGTTGTTCAGTCCATTTAAAATTTCCCTTCAGAAAAGACTGAGGCTAGATTTGAGCTTGGTCTACCCTACGGGTAAATTTGAACATGATCAGGCAGTTAAAATGTTACCTTGAAAATAGTTTTGTTGTTTGTAACCTAGATTATATTCATTGGCTGTGCAATTGTGCATGCTAAACTGCTGAATTTTAACTTATTGAGGTTGTATTTTCTGTTTCTTGCACATTGAAGACCCGCTTAACAATCTGCGAGGGACGTGATGGAACTGAAACATCAAATGGAGATGTGTTAATCTTCCCAGAGATGATCAGATACAGGTTTCTAACTGTTTTGCAATTTATTTGGTTGGATCCTTAGATATATTTACCGACTCTGCTTGCATATCTTGTGTAACATCTATCATTGATGGTGCTGATGAGTGATGACAACCCTTTTGAGAAATGCAGGAGATTGACACATTTTGATATTGATACATTTGTTGAAGAGGTTCTTATTAAGGATGGTGAATGGCTTCCTGGGAATCCAGAGAAGCTTAAAGGTTCCTACATTTTTATATGTTGTCATGGGAGCCGTGATCGCCGTTGTGGTGTATGTGGTCCTCCTTTGGTTGCTAGATTCAAGGAAGAGGTAGAATTGCATGGACTTCAAGGAAAAGTCTCTATTAGTCCATGCTCTCATGTTGGAGGCCACAAGTATGCTGGAAATGTGATAATATTTGGGCCTGGTGTTAATGGAGAAGTTACTGGGCACTGGTAAGGCTATTTCAAATCTACAGGATGGAGGTTTTTAGCAGAATAATAATACTCTCGTGATGTAGTTTTGAGCCACTTTTGTTTATGTCCACAGGTATGGATATGTTACGCCTGATGATGTCCCTAGTTTGCTTGAGCAGCATATTATGAAGGGAGAGATTGTAGAATGGCTATGGAGGTGCGTTATCTTTTTTACCCCCCTGGTCACTGCTCTATTGGTTCATTAAAGCCTTTAAGTCAGCCTGTGTGGTATAGCATTCTGAAGACAACCATGTGCACGCATACACTTAAGTCTCACCCATTCTTGCAAAATAATGTGGCCGAAGCTGTGTGAAAAGGCAAAGCTCACTAATTCATTGGCTACTCAGGAATCAGGATACTCAAGAAGATAAACATGCTTCAATATTTGTGCTTTTGATGTCATATTGATTTGTAATTGGCTTAATTTTGACTGAGATCTGCATGCATTTGAGTGCCCATGTTCCTATGTAGCTGTGTGTTATTTGTCTTATGTTTATCAGTTCCCCTCTGTCACTTTACCAATCTCAGGGGTCAAATGGGTTTATCTGAAGATGATCAGAAACAAACGCAAGAGTTGAGGCTCCAAAACGAGGGAGCCAATGCAGGAAGAGGCATTAGACAGCCTTCTAAGGTGGCGGAGATTAATTCTCCCGTATGTGGATCTCATCCTGAGACTAATGGCTGTTGCAAGGCTAATGGAAACTCCACATGTTGTCAGCGGTCTGCCTTTGCAGAAAAAGAATATTTTGATAGCAATGACAGTGAGGCAAAGGTAACTGCAAAGAAGAGCAAGAAACAACTTTCCCGAAATAACAGCTACAAGGGGTTTGGAAAGCGGAAGGTATGTGCTATGCCTTCATGGTTTGATAACTGGGAGCGTGAAGATACTTATGCAGCTCTTGCTGTTGTTTGTGCTGCGGTTTCTGTTGGTGTTGCATATAGCTGCTACAAACAACTATAGACCCTACCAGTCTTACATGGCTTGTTCATTCCAATGTTGTATTGGTAGTGTTTGCCCTCCTTTTTTTCTTAAATCTATTGGACCCCTGTACATAGACACCATAAAGGGGAAAATGCGGAGTTTGCATTTTCATTTTCCTCGTGCGATCACATAGCAGGATTCTACTGTAAAGTATGTTGTGTAAATATGTTTCTTATTGATGTATTATCTAATGTATTTGTTCTTTAATTCAATGGATATCGTTGGCGGTTTGCTTATCGCATCTCCCATGGACATGGGTTCATCTTGCTTTGATATTGTTATGTGGCCATAATAGAGCTCGAATAGTTGTTGTAAGTGAAAAGCAGAACAGACGAGCCAAAAAAAAAAAAAAAAATGAAAACAAGTTGCCCGACATTCTTAATAGTGTCAATTTAACAACCATGGTCTCCCAGGCCATGGAGAATTCTTTCATCAGGGATCGCTCTTCTTGAATGTTATCGAGGCAAGTTTCTCACGCAATCAACAAGGTACTTGATGCAGCTAACAAGAGGTCGAAATCGGAAAACCATAAAGCCTATCTGCCCAATCACCCCATGCTGCAAGGCCAGATGTGAGGTTGTGATTCTTGAGCTACAATTTGCTAGCCCTTGAAAGCTGAAGCTACTTATATGGGATAATCCTTGAATGATATAGAATCGTTATGAGCTTCTTGTCAGTGTTCTATTTATTAAGTTTTCTCTGCTTAACGCTTCTCAACTTTATTGGATTTGCCGTTTATACTCAGCCAAATGAAAGCCAGGAGTTACAAGGTTTCCATGTAATCAATCTTCTTTGCCTTTTGTCTTCACTGAATCTCACCTGGTGGACAAAAGTTTAGATAACTTGTTTTACTCCACTGTCACAAAAGCCGAAAATAATACAAGGCTACATAGCTGCTATCGCCTACCAGTATACCCCAATCTACATTGATAGGAAGAACAAACAAGTATATAACATACATATCTAGTGGCTGAAATAAATTATATAGCTGCATATGAACGGCTCTTGTTCTGTCATGCCTAACATTACAAAGTAAAAGAAACAAATTCTGCTACTAGGCGGGGTCGTCATGCTAGACCACATCCATCGAGCCTGCATCGAGGTGATGCAAAGCATCGGTATTACATTGTCAAAGATGGGGTAATGAATGGACATTTGTGGTCAATGCATAGGTGATTTGGAGACGGGCAAGGGGTTGTAAAACCTTTAGGTTGGCTGCTCTCAGTTGATTTTGATGTCTAGTTCACTAAGCGGTTTGGAGAGCGACCTGGCAAGCCCATTCTGATCCTTCTGATCCTCCAATCTATGAAACTCGGACTCTATGGTCTGAGCAATCTTGGCATCGTCTGGGTCAGGATCAGGGAATGAAACATGGAAGGAACCTTGTTTCAGCAGCTTAATAGAATCTGTCAAGGCAGCTTGCTCTTTGACATGATTATATAGCTCTTGATGAAAGGAATGGTCGAAGGAGAAACAATTATCGTTTGTTCCATTCCTAGAATGTCGAGATGATCCAGATCCCTCTCTCTTGCAAAAATGTGGGAGAGATGCATAATCCATAATCTGCATTCAGGCCGTAGTTGAAATATTAGTTAGGTAGGGACGTTTCATAACAGGACAATTAACCAAGCTAAACAATACAAAGGGGCCCCTAGAGCAGCAACTCAAGTACAAACATCTCATAGTAAAAGGCAAAATATATTTAAGGTTGAGACCATGGTTCGTTTAGACTAGCCGCATTATGTAAGCAGCTGTATGTCTATCCTTTTATGGAATGTGGTGCACAGCTGACTTGCAATCAATAGACTGACTAATTTTTTGCGCCTTGGTTAGGCACTCTAACAACTGCCCAGCCGACAACACCATTAGACCTTGATCTTGACAAGAACATGAGAAAATCAATCCATTATAGCAGCTTTACTCAAGACGAACAATTGGGATCTGGCCTCCTACAGGCATAAAACATATCCTAGCAACCCATTACTGCTCCATCCCACTAAGAACAAGTCTTGAACAGAATCGTAAACGCCAAACATTGCTAGTTATTCACGCAGAAGAAATTGACACAAACAAACCTAAGGAAAAACTAAAAACTGCATGCAGTCAACTTTGCAATGCCTCCATCCTCAGCAGTCAGCACAATAATAGCAAGCTAGAAGTAAAGTTATTTCATTTTGGGGTGCAAATGCGAAACAAGAAGCAGCACTTTTGTTGTTCACTTTTCAGATGTAAGCAGCATATCACATTAGAAAAATGGTAGGCCCAGACAAAATAAATCGACAGCAAAGAGTTAATATCAAGAGTAGTAGCTCGGCTACGTAGGAAGTTGTATTACTTGTATATCATCAAAATCAACTAGATCATAGATGGTTTACCTTCAACAACTCATCCCGTCCACATCCTTGAAGAACCTGAATTTTCTTCCTGGTCCTCTCTTGCAAAAGAGGCTTCACAACCTGCCAACAGCCAAAGGTTTAGCTCTAGATATTAATAGAATGGCACCATTTACTCTCTTGTAAGGAATAAGATAGAGCCATAAAGGGCAAACCTTCCAACATGCTGAAAATATATACGGGGCATTGGCAATGTAATAGGTATCTGTTTTCTCTGGATAGTTCAGGTCATCAATGGTAGATATGACAGTCAGCAGCTGCAAAACATGAAGGACATATGTTTACGTAGAACCAACCAACAGCAACAAAACCAATGTTATAAGGCAGCAACAACTTTTAGTAAAAAAAAAGAGAAAGAAAAGAAAAGGCGTCAGTGTGGAACATGTAATGACACCCCAGGAAAGTAAACTGAAATGACTGCCACCACAAGAGATTCTTTAACTTCAAAATCGCAAGTATACTTCCGGACACTGCACAATATCAAGAGCCAAGAAAGGGAAAGCAAATACATATTTTCATCCCCATGGTTACTTGTTTTCACTGACAAACAGTCATTCCACTTCAGCAAGGTCCTAATGGCCTCACCAAGTAAATTAGAGGAAACTTGTAAACCAGAGGACAAGAACTTTTGATTGGCACGGGAGGTCACCTTAAACTTGAGATTGTGAGGTAACCAACCACTGGAATTCAAAAAAACACTCCAAGTATGCATCCATTTAACCAACTGTCCTCCCGCACCAACTCCCTCCTTCCATTCCTCCCTTCTCTACATAGCTTACAGGGAACTTTTGAAAAGAAACATATGAATTCGGCAACTATCAGAACACACCTTTATCTGGTTAAGGGCAGATAGCCTTAAACCAGTCATATCAAGAACCTTCACGCAGGTACTAATAGGCCGTCCAAACTTCTTTGATGCAAGTGGCTGCAAGACAAGAGAAAATAGTTTGTCCACGCATTCAAATGATGTGAAAATGCTGTATATGCAACCACCATAGCATTGTGCTTACCAAAATCACACGGTCTCGATATTCATTCATTTGGATGTGTGACTGCACATAGCAGTGGACCTAAAATAAAGACATATGATGCACATCAATACTCATGGGGTGTGCTTAAGTAAAGATAGATAAGGATATTAGCAATACAAAAAGACAAAAGAAATCTTTACGGTCAAAATGGACAATATTGCGATGTGTCGCAAAATGCATGATTGATAAGGAGTCTACTTGAGCTTAGCTGGAAAGACTCGTTGCCAAGTAACCATCATAATAACTTTCCAAATTCCTTAATTTTTTCCTTGTATTTTTACTGAATTTGTTAAATTGCAGACTGGGTGAAGTTTCAAGAACATAAAGGGAGGGAGAAAATTGCAATCTCATGCTCACTTTCTAATGCTTCCCTAAGAAAGAAAATGGGATTCAACTTACGGATGCTTTGTCATATGTGCTATGTCCAACGCCAATAGCAATGACAGGAAGACCCTGATTAGAACAGAAAAATATGAAACCATTGTTAAGTCTGAGGGGGCATGAAAGAGTCCGCTTGTTGAAGGCCCATGTTGCAAATGGTCTAATGAACATAAGTGAAGGAAGAATCGACATATGAGAAAGTAAGCTTCACCTCTTTCGAGTAACCCGACATTCCCACAAGTTGGGAGTCACGTACTTTCCTATACAGCTCAGCAGGAACAATTGGTTTCTAAGGACATCAAAGAACTGAAATTAGATCATACCTACATGCTACTTAACAGCACGATAAGCTGAAAGAAGGATGTGTTCTTTTAAAATAAAATGGTTAATTTAATTAAATGCAACTGCATAAACATACTTCAAACAATAAATCCACTGCTACAACTTACCGCTAATATATTGTCAATCTCATTTTGTACCCTCCAGTTTAAACAGTCTATCAACTGCAGAAACTCAGCCTCGTCACAAACTACACAAAAAAACTAAACAAAGGGTCATAGGAATTCAATATGATTTACCATCTTGTGAGCTTTATCGACATTCCCGTCCCTAGCTTTCAGAAACCGAGTTAAAGTTTCAGTTGGATATCCCTGATGCATATTCTGAAATAGACCACAGAACATAAAGAAGCTGATGAATTAGGAACTCCTAAACTAAGAAGGCAGAATGATTTTATAACAAAAAGCTAAAATACCCTTCATATTTGAAGGAGAAAGTTAAGTTTCAATTGATGCTTTCGGTAATCAATTAATTCGCTAGAAGACTTATCAAGGATTGAATTCTACGCGCTAAATCAAACTTTTCGTTGTTGCATCACAATTCACAAAATTGTTATTTATAGTCTATAGACCTCCTTAACTACAAGAACGAACACATTAGGCAGAATTGTGATTGCTGAACAGAGCTTATTTTCGCCAAAATCTACCTAAATGCACAAAAATAAACAGATCTATTAAATTTGGAGCGGTGGCCATAATTGAGCACTCAATCAACCGGACAATAATAGATTACAGGATCAGGTACACTGGAGCAAAAATAAGTTTTTGGAACCAGCAAATTCAATAACATAGAGGAGATTATTAGCAAAGTTCTCACTCACACAGCTAATACTGCAGTCATTTAATAGTGCAGACGCCAGAAAAGTCAATATTGTTGAACTTTGACCAACTCGATCAATCATCAAAAAAAAAATAAAAAAAATACAGCCTTACATAAACAGTACCACAAATCACCGACAGAGTAGAGATTTAAACAAACCAGTTCATCAAATTTAACAAAGATCACAAGCAGATCAGGGGAACTTTAATTTCAGAAGCAGGAAAAAAATTACTTCTGAGAACCTAGTAAAAACAGTAAACTGACCTGGAAAGTCTTCTTCAGTGGTTCATCAGCTGCAAAAAAAAACCACATTTGAGAAAATAATAAAGGGTAGGTCAAGATCAGAACTAGAAAACTACATACAATACATAATAATGGTGGAAATCACACCCAAAAAAAAAAATAGGAACAAAATTAAATTCAACAAAAATAAAAATAAAAAATTTACTAACCTCCTTCAATCAAAGACTGGAACTGTTTGATGGCATCGTCATTGGCAATACCCATTTCGATTAAGGGACAGAAACCCACCACAAATTCAGCAAAAAATTCACAGAAAATCTAACGTGGGTCCCTTTATAAAATGGGATCCTAATGAACCCTTTTCAGTTCTTGGCCAGATTTCAAGCTGATATATGAAGTGAGGAGAGAGAATAAAAAAAAGAAATCACTCAATTAGTAGTGGAATACAGAGAAAGAGAAAGAGAAAGAGAAGAAGAAAAATGGAAACTTTTTGTGAAAAATTCGAGCTTTGCTTTCAAACTCCCACCTTCGGAGTTTGGATTTGATGCACTTGCTACACACCTTTTTATTTATGATGGATGGGAAAAACAAACAGAGCACTGCTAATAAAATAAAAGAATTTATACGTATTATTAATTGGAAAATTATGATACCGTGACTTTATTACCCTTTCCAGTATTTTTTTTTTGTTTTCTTCTTTGGTGTGTTTGTTTTTTGACCATATCTACGTACGTCCACTGTATTCGGCCATAATTGCTGTAATAAAGAGACTAAAGATTGTTTTGAAGATAGTAAAACAATCAATGGAGAACAAAGAAATTTTATTTGAACAAAGATATTTTAGATTTCTCATAAATTTCATAAGGGATTTTCAATTTAAAATGGAATCATTTAGTTTGTTTTATAGCACCATGCGGATTTTTTATGGGAAGTTGTATCTTTATGGGAATCAAAATCTCTTATGAAATTTATGAGAAATCTAAAATGTCTTTTTTTTGGCAACAAAATTTTTCTGAAGTTGCTCAACATATCCATCACATTATTATTATCTTTAGGATACCCATCATATTTTATTACTCGTATTAGTTAATACTCCAATCCCTTAAATTTACGTATATATCATTTATGTATATATACAAGTTATAAACAAAGAGGATAGGTGAATAACACTGGACTTGTTGTAAAAAGTAGATCTATTTTGTTGTAAAAAATACTTATATGGGATTTATTTTCATATTTATTTTAATAAGTGTATTAAAAAAAATTAATGTCAAATTTGTGTCTAAAAAATCCACAAAAGTTTAATAAAGAATGACTTATATATCGAAAATAAAATATTGCATCTTATTTAACAACGTCAAATGAATTTCACTAAGAGTTAACATATGCCTATGGGCACAAATTAGAAAAATTGTTAAATGATTTATCTATCACATTTAAATAAATCTAATATTTACTACTAATTTTTATGTTTTTTGTATTATTGATGAATTATGAATGATGGTTATGTGTGAAGTTGCATACTCGGTAAAATTTTGCTTCCTCTACGCTCTACTCATTTGATAACAACCAACAAAACACCCACTCCACCATGAAATACATGCTTTGAACTTCCAACATAAATTCTTCTCAAATCAAAGAATTTCTATCTTAACTTAAGATGATAGAATAAAATATTTTCATATTTTAGTTAACTAATACTCTAATGATTTGGAAAATAACAAATTTTGTGTGAGATTAATTTACAAAAAAGTTAGGTCACTTTTTAGAAATGTAGAAGTCACTTATGATGAACAGTGACCCTGAATTTTTTGGAAAATGATTTTCGTCTCATCAAAATTTACAAAAGGCTATTTAAGTTTTTGTGTTTAGAAAAATAGGATGAAACAATTAAAAAAAAAAAAACAGAAGACAATTCTTAAATCTCCAAAGCTACATCGTAGGGCTCTCACATGCAGATCAGGGATCAGCATAGGAGGGGGCCACCAAAATAGAGGGTCCATGATGAGGGAAAAGGAGGAACTGAGCCTTTAGGTTACGGTGGGCCCATTTACAAGTTGTCTCTCGGTTTGGTACCAAATAGGAGAGTATATATATTTAATGGTTCTTCCCTAATCTTAAGAGTTGGAACCTCTTTACTTTTTCTCTCTTTTTTTTTTTCCTTTTTCTCTCTTTTTTCACCATTCTCTCTCCTTCCCCTTCCTCCACTTGCACATTTAATGTCACCTCATGATGAGATTAGGATTCTTCCTAATTATGAGAATAGGCAAAAATTTATGTTTAATGTCACCTCATGATGAGATTAAGGTTCTTCCTAATTATGAGAGTAGGCAAGAATTTGTGATATATATTAGGCACATGCATTCAAGTTGGTACAAGGACCCAATCTTTAACCAAACCTTTAACCTTCTTTTAACCATGTTTTTGATTGGGCGTTGCTAATATCTACTATTATCATCATTAACCTCCTTTCTTTAAATATGAATTTCCATTTTTAACCTTAAAATACCAGCTTGCACAAGAACATTGTTAAAAATCATCAACATTAAATTATGAAAGATCATATACTTTGTATGAGATTATCTTGATCATAAAAACTTGTATATGACCATGTTACGCTGACTTACTATAAGACGGAGTCATTTTTTTTTTATAAAAACAATGATCATTGTTCATAACAAGTAATGTCGTCATCTAAATAGTTACCCATTTTACAATAATGAGTTGGTCTCCGTACCAAACTTGTGAAACTATTTTTTTCTCCAACCGGAAGAGATCAGATCATGTCACAATCAATCATCTTTCCCCCAATTCCAATCGGAAAGATGTGTCGTAACACATATGTAGAAATACATGCACTCTTTTGAAGTGTATAGTAATTCAAGCTGCATAGTTTTCTACTACAAGTATTATTAGTAAAAATTTAACTTTATACATTGTCATTGCAGCTGGGCTTGGAGTTTGGAGTTGGTTGGTGGTCCAAGTGGTCGAACTCAGCGTCCCGAGTTCAACTCTGCATGTCACCTGTAAAGGCCATACCATGTAAATGTCTGTTTTAGGGGGGATCTATACACATAACTGTGGGGAATTGCATTCTCAAGTTTAGTTTTATTATTAGATGGTGCGGACTATACTCCCATATTTCACAATTACAACTTTTTTCTGAATTTAAATAAGCTCAATTTGTTTTGTAAGAGGTAGAAGAATTGGCACCGAATCTTATAATAATCTCTTCAAAATTATGGATGCGCCAAGTGCTTTAAGCTATTCTCAAGTGTGGAAATGTTCCTCAGCATTTTTCCTTGGAGACCAATTCTCTCTTTTTTGTTTTTGGTGTAGGAGAGTGGAGACTAATTCTCTTTAAACCTTAAGGTATATAGACTTTACCCTTTTGATTTTATAATTTATCATGCTTGACATAATTTTATTTATTTACTCCGTATCTATTTACCTTTTATTGATCAATAGAAAATTCAGTAATTATCTAAAGAATATGGTTGAGTGAGAGGTTTCTAACTTCTACGTTCATAAAAAAAAAAATTAAATAAATAAAATTGGATTGTATATGTGGGTGATATTTTGTTTTTTGGTTCATGACTATTGACTAAGGGTATCCACCGTCGATCACAGTGACTATCCCCCGCGCTGGCTTGTAGGCACCTCAAAGGGTGAGACAGCTGGCCAAGGAATTTTAAAGCTGCTCCATGCCCAATGCGAATTTCGAACCCTCGACCTTGGTTAATATAAGGATGAATGAGTCCCTACCACTCAACCACACCTCCTTGGTTTATGTGGGTGATATATAGTTGTGTACAGTAGATTTTTGACATCAAAATTTTATTTAGATCATAATAGTAGTAAATGACTGTGATTGTGTTGATAGTGACATGGTTTATGATTCATACAAAAATTCGTATGAGACAACCTTAAGATTTTGTTATATTATTATGTTTTCATTTGCATGATTAGAAAAAGGGTATAACCGAAAATTATTTATATCCTATAGGGATGAGTTGTGCGCTGAGATTTTAATGTTAAATCAGATGGTTGGAGTAAATATCTTTTTAATTTCACATGTTGGCTGTATCTATACTATTCGCACGTACGTATAGCTCCAAAATTGCATTATTAATTGAATGCTCCGTGCATATGAATTGATTGGCAATTAACTCATGAATAAAGTTGTTAGTATCATCTCAATCAATCAAGCAGTGCCATTTGAGGTCGTTGATCCATTCCTTTCTCATAAGCACTTCTATTAACTAATTAATTAACTAATTAATGCAGATAAGAAACTAGCTAGCCACGCACAAAAGAACATCAAATTGAGACTGGTCTTAATTAGCTAGCAACAACTGATTGTGATTAGGAGAGAATATATAAATAAATTATGAATGCAACAATGGAAAAAGATAGTACGTGCAAAATTAGGCTCATGGAACAAATACCATTTTATTCGAAACGTTTTATTGACATTATTAATTGTTTGGAGGATATCCACTAATATTTGCCAAAGCGAGCAATGGCCAACAAGTAGAACCTGGGAGTATATATTCTTTCTTTAATCAAACAAGAAAATGAACCCTCATTCATGCTTGGTAACCACAGCGAACTTAAATCACTTATTACTTATAAAGCCAACATTAAAATTAAGAGGATGTGGTTGAGTGGTACAAACTTATTCATTCTTAATAAAGATTGAGTATTCGAATTTCGTTTTGGACATGTAGCAGCATTAAATCCCTTTAAAATGCCTATAAATTAAGTCGACGTGGGGAAATAGTCACTATAATTAACGGTGAATACTTTAGTGGTTTGGTGTGAACCAAAAAAATAAAGCCGACACAAACATATTATACTCCAAGTCCTATATATATAACTAAACTGAGAACCCATAGGCAATCTTGTCCTTTTTGGACCCCTTCTTTTAGTTTTCAACCTCTTTTTTTTTGGGTGCAAAGTTTTCAACTTTAAAGTGCATGTCAACAAGTTCTCACGTATTAGAATCACACATCAATCGCAAAGAAAGCACCAATTGTCGATCATCGATCATCCTTTTCGAAAGATGCCCCAAAATAATTCAAAAGTAGTAATGTTGTGGTGGGTATTTTTCCATTGTTACGAACAGCTTTAATTTTAGGCACATCATATCATATCTAATGTATGTTAACTTGTCAACTCATTAAGTTTCCTTTGCATTTATTTGGAGGAGAAAAAAATATACATACTATAAAATTGTTGTGCAGCATCTACAATTGAAATAAAACTTTTGACTCTATCAAAACAAATTAACAAAGTCCAAAATAATCAGTAACTAAATACAAATTGTACTCAAAAACAATTTCGGAACATAATTATTATTTTTTTCTAGATCCAAGAAAGCCATAGAGATCCATCCCAATAAAGTTTTATACAGGAAAAAAGTGAGGATTCAAATCTAAAACCTAATATACTCAAAAGACTCCGTTTTCACTTTTCACCACCACTAATAGGCTAATAATATCTGATTGGCTTCGAAATTGGCATGTATGATTTCCTTTCTGATGGGATTTTAGATGTTAGTAACTTAGCAATTAGCAATTAGCAATTAGCAATTAGCTCCATCACTCTCTCAAAGGGCCACAGCCCACATGTCCTTGTAGTGTCAGGCATAGTCACTAATCTTCATTTGATGTCTTGGAAGACCCTTTTGCATGAGCACAGTACAAAGATCCATCCATCTTTATTTTTTGATGTGATCTTTTTTATGACGATACTACTTTTTACAAGTTAGACATTCAACTTAATTTTCACCTGTTTTACATGTTGTACATATATAATAGAATCAATTATGGCCATAGCACAATTATTGATCATATAGAAATCTAATCAAGGTTATGTTCTAATTCACTTATTTATAATCGATTCGGATTCAGTGATTATTTTCTCACATATTACTATTCGATCATTTTTGTTTAATTATGTCCGGCTCATTTCACTAGTAAAAAACTAAAAACACCCCCTATCTCCGAAACAGGCCTAAATAACTAAGACATCTTAGCCAGATCAGTTAAAATAAATGTATCATAATATGTGTGATGTAGCGGCTACTTACTGTATTAATTAAACAATTGGCCGGATAGGGGGGCTATATTATTGACCGGTGATTTGACTTAATTAAAAACAATATACTGTAGGTACTCCCTAGTTTGCTAAGATCAAAAAATTAAAGACCTACTCACCAACGTATGTAAACTGATGGATGAGCATATAGACAAGAATGGATGATGCTTAAATAAAACAACTCAGTACTCTAATACGTAATTTGATAATGAGAACACATCACGCACCTAAACCTAATTTAATTAAGGACCATTAATTAACGATTCTTCACTTTGATTGTCGTGTTAGATTAGTTAAAAAAAAAGTGTATCAATTATTTATCTTTTGCTACTTGGGGAAATCAAATCTAAAAAAATATGTTTTGGATTTCTCCAATATTTACATGGTTGCGGGGATAGCTCAGTTGGGAGAGCGTCAGACTGAAGATCTGAAGGTCGCGTGTTCGATCCACGCTCACCGCATTTTTTTACTTTTGACTTCTGAAAATGCTTTTTGCAGTATGAAAGGTCACTTCGTGTCTGCGCAGGGTGGAAATAATTATATGTTTAACAGTTCCTGTTAAAAATAAAACCTAAACTTTTTTCTTTTTTTTTTTGTTTAATTTCAATTTCACCGACAACTTGAACAATATCCACTAAAAAACATTAAATTAATTTTGGTTCGCACTTATTAGCAAACACCAATAGCAAATTCGCAATTGCATAATAACATTGTTATTTTCTTTTTTTAAAAGGGAAGTACAATTGCGAAAGGACGTAAATGTGTGTGTTAACCTACACAATAATTACTAGTTCATTTTAACGTAGTAATCTTAATTCAGTTCAATGGAAAACAACCGTCATACTCTAATTAGAAACTATTGACTATTGTTATCTTAGAAGGTCAACAACGTATCACATCCTTGCAAAATTTTAGCAGTAGGAGAGGGGGAGTTGCTAATTTCAAGTTTCAACCCCAAATCATGTTACCAACAATCTAAGAGGTTCATGAATACTCGAGATCGTGCATTAGGGGTTACTTTTTTTGCCACGCGCAATAAAAAAGTTCCTCCTTGCCCAATCAAAAATCATGTTACCAACATAACACTCGGATCATGCATGAACCTTTAAGCACGGCATCTGCAGATTTCACCCAACCAATCTGAGAACCTCATCAACTATACATGCCCAAACCCACAGCAGAGGAATTTCTTGCTGCAAAACTGGGAAGAATGACATCAGTGTCCAGAATTACAACATGCTGTCATAAACTCATATTACTGCAGGAATTGGAGAGAACATCACGTTGATAATTCATTACAGTTTCATCAGAAATGACTGGAATAATGGAATGCCACATCTGTATGGAACGAACATGCAAATTCTGCCACTCTAATTTCTCTAATTACATTGTCTAATGCCAACGTAAAACAAACATATGATCAATACTATAACCCACATGAAAGAAAGCCCTGGAGTTCATCATCATCATCGACATCATCTCTGTAATGTTTTTGAGAACTCTACATCTTCTCCCAATTTCAAGGACAAACAGCAAAATGCTATGAAAAATAATCAAAAGAAATCAAATTCCAAATAATTATCAGACCCTTTCTGGTCCGGCATACTCACCACAGCAACCTTCTCGCTTGATGATGCAGGCGGAACAGGAATTCGCTCAAACTCCACCGGTCTTGGAACCTCCGGAGGGCTTGCACACCGAATCAAAGCCCAATTTACACCCTCAAAGAAAGGATGTTGTTTAATCTCAGTTGCTCCTCGCTTGTACGCTAACCTATGCTGAGGCTCCTTTACCAGCAAGCCCCTAATCAGATCCCTTGCCTGAAAACTGACAGCGGGTGACTCTGGGAACCGCAAAGGTTGCCCCACCACGTTGAAGAGGGTTGCTCGGTTGCCTGAACCCTTGAACGGAGTCTTGCCAAACAAGAGCTCATACAGGAATATCCCGAAAGTCCACCAATCAACAGCACTACCATGTCCCTCACCCTTGATGATCTCGGGCGCCAAGTATTCATGTGTCCCAACAAATGACATGGACCGGGCATTTGTTGGCTCTGCAATAAGCTCAGGTAGTGGGCTAACTTGGTTACCTACTTCATTTTTCAATTTCGTTTTGCGCTCTTTCTTGGATTTACTAGAAAAAAAGCGTGGAGAAAAACATGTGGTGGGAGCCACACAAGAAGGCTGAATACAAGAGGGCTCTATGCAGGCAGGTTGAACACAATAGCCAGAGTTCTTCTTTATGCCTTCAGTCTCGAAAGCTGCAGACTTAACTAATGTAGGGCTGACAGCACAACGGAGTGACAGGTCAAAGTCGGAAAGCATTATATGACCATCTTCTCTCACAAGAACATTCTCTGGTTTTAGGTCACGATAAATAATCCCAAGCATATGAAGGTATTCCATGGCAAGGAGGACTTCAGCTACGTAAAACCTGCAAATCATTCAATATCGGGTCAGACCCTAAAGTATAACAAACAATTTATTAGAAGTTCATCAAAGAACTTAAATTTTGATGTTTAGAACAATTAAATACTCTCTTGTATAGCATACATCATTCTCAATATTTAATGTCTGACACATGTACTAATAATGTCTTATGGGCAGCCTGAAATTGCTTAGTCCTTCAATTTTGCTCATTGGTAACATAATGCATTTACAGGTATATTCAAACAAGAATACGAACAGCGAAAAAACCCATCATGATCCGAGTTAGCTTCTATTGCCATGCTATGCAAAGTGATAATGATAAAGTAACTATGTATAATATCCATCAAGCCAATTTGCAGAATCCCTATGAGGCTATGACCACATGTAAGTCAAAAACAGGTGATGAAAGAAAACTGCCTTCTCTCAGCATAATCAGTTCCTTAGACACTTGCACAGTGCCACAATCACACACAAAAGCCTACCGCAGTCAAAAGACAAATGCTTCATGTATCACTCACTAATCTCTAAACTACACTAACATTAAAAGCCTACCGCAGTCAAAAGACAAATGCTTCATGTATCACTCACTAATCTCTAAACTACACTAACATTGAATGACACTGACCAAGCAGATCTAGTAGTTGCTGCACAAACACCATAGGATTGATGGCATATCATGGACTCCAACATATTTGCAATAGCAGTATAGCATCAGATGTATGCCCATGAGAACTTACAGAGTAAACATAGTGAGTATCTGACTCTTCTCCACAAGGACATAATATTCTGTGTGACTATAGTATAATCCCAGAGTTTCCAGTTTTAGCCATTATTCACCTTCAGTCCTATCTCCAGTCCCTCCTCAACTTGAAAACTAAAAACACTAAAACCCTACAACAATGGACCAAGTAAGTATCCCGCCGAGCACGGGGTCTAGGGAGGTTAAGATGTACACAGCCTTACCTAGATGCCTAATAGACAGGTCCCCAATCGACCCTGACAATCTATATTCATACTCCGGAACACAAAATATTACCAAGAAGAGAGGAAAGTACCAACTCCTGCAACACTGATAAGTTCTATGGAAATTGAAGTACTACCAAGCCTAGATTGTAAAAGCAGCAAACTGTAATAATATCATCATTGAAGTCACAAGCCCCGCATAGCTATATGCTGTTTCCTACAGGCAGGAGATATAAAGCAGGATCATCTGAAAGTTGGAAGTCCAGTGTGCAATTATTTGCATGTGCTGACTAAAAATTTATTCTGATTACCTAAGGTAAACATCATTTACTATTTTTTTTTTTTTTTTGATATCCTAGGTAAACATCTTTTAGTTGTTTAACAGCATTCATTAAGGTACACATATATGAAGTTTCAAGAGGAAGAATGGTGTTTAGGGAATAAAAAGTCAAACAACGCCATAAGCATACTTTACAAAATAGTAAGAATACACAGATTTAACGAGAATAGATATTGAAACCAGTTGGACACATGATATAAATTTGAATATAAATTGAGCAGCAAATCGAATAGTTACACTACAAAATTACAAATCGCCTGATGTTGCCTATTCAGCAATAAAGTGATAGAATAGCATCAAAGAAAACTCAAATGAATACCCGGTAACCAAGTGCTACAAGCATACCGCATATTATCTACATAAAGATAAGAGATCATGTGTGGAGATTATAACCAGAGTGATTGTGCCATATTACGAACAGATATCTTATAGTAAGCATATGCCAAAAGTATACTGCATGATAAATAGATAAAAAAAAATAGAGAACATATGTAGAATATAAGCAGTGTAATAATATGGAATGAGATCTTACTTTACTGCTTGCTCAGTGAAATACTTTCCCGGTTGTCTCTGCCTAAGCGTGTGCAGGTCACCTCCTGGGCAGAACTCCATTACCAAGCATGAAAACTTCTCTGTCTCAAAATGACAATAAAGAGATGGAAGGAAGGGATGGTCCAGAGATTGCAGGATTTCTCTTTCTGTCTGTGCCCTGAGCAGTTTTTTGCGGCTCGCAAGAGATGCTTTGTCCATAACCTTCATTGCAAAGTAACACTTTGTGCCAGTTAGCTCCGACAGGTACACACTTCCTATATCCCCACAACCCAACCTCTTCAGAAGTCTGAAGTGGTTTAAACCCAAGACTCCATCTCGTGCACGGACAGCCTGGATGGCTTCCCATCTCAGGTCCTGTGATTTGTGTGGTTTATTGACACTGCTACTTAAGCTGCTACAAGTACTTTCATCACTCACATCACTGCTTGTGCTGGGTCTGTACACACTGCTTTTCCCACTATCGATAAATTCAGCCCGGCCACTAGTCTTCGCACTTCCACTGGTCTTTGGAAGACTCCCAGCACCATCGCTAACTTTGGCTGACGATGAGCCAGCTTCCTGCTCTGATGTTTTCTTCTCATCCTCAGCACCATGTTCTAGCAAACCCCTACTCCCATTCAATTGAACAGAAGCACCAACTGGAAGTTGTTTCTCATCAACCAACGATAAACTAGAACCAAACTTCTCAGCTAAACCATTGGTAGAGCCTTTTTGAAGAGCATGTAGTGACTTCTTCTCCTCTGTCACATCACTGACAACCTGCTTTGGTGTAACATGTCGCGCAGATGGAGGTAATCTATTAGGGGTAACTGGATCTGATCTGCTTGGCTTAGTTGGTGTCAAAGTTGATGGCCTACGAGCATTTCCTTCAACAACTTGAGCACCAGCAACTTTCCCCTGCCTATCAGGGGAAGTCCTCACACTCGATTTTGAGGCCATTGACATACAGGCAAACAAAATAGAAGAACAAAATTCTGCATACCCATCACTCAGACAAAAATTTTAACCCATCAATCCCACTAGCTCCAGCTCCTAAATCTTCCACCTTCAACTCCATCAAGTATCAGATAAGTTTCTGAAATCGACCAACAGAAAGTGTTAGGGAAACCAGATGGCTATGGTGGGCAAATCTTTTAGTACATCGATAGGTTATCATAAGAATAAGAATATGCTCAAAGGGCCTTAAATTCATCATTTAGTATACTGAGTATAAAAGTAATATGACAAGAGCCTACAAACAAATTGAAGCAACTCCAAAATCCTTGCTTTTCCTTTCTTAGTTTAAAGCAAGACCTCTCAAATCCCAACCTAAATTCTAAAAGAAGCCACTAAACCAATGTATCAATCTTCAAAAGCTACTTGCTAAACAGGAGAGATTCAACATTTAATACACAGAAATCTAAAACAATCAAAGTCGTCAATAAAAGAAAAGGGAAACATTTCCCAACCAAGATAAAAAGAGGATCATTCGAGCAAAGTATTGCATGCAGAGGCAGATCAAAATCCAAACTTCATATACATATCAGGATAGCCAGAACAAAGTAGTAAAATTCTAACAATAATAGCAACAATTCACCTCACGAGCAAGTTTATCACCCCAGCATTTCCCCCAAGAGCAAGACAATTTGATCAATCAAACATAAATGCACCCCAAAAAATGGCTCTCAATGATCATAAAAGGGCAACAGATAAGAGCAAGTTGAGAAAAGTTAATCCAAAAGATAAGAAAACAGAAGGGTCAATCAAAAGCATGTCTAGATCCCATCAATCACACAGACCCACTAATTTGATCAAACTCCAGACACAGGGACGGATCCAAACCCCCCCCCCCCCCCCCCACAAAGACCCAGATGCTA
Source organism: Tetragonia tetragonoides (assembly GCA_038025085.1). Lineage (NCBI taxonomy): Eukaryota > Viridiplantae > Streptophyta > Magnoliopsida > Caryophyllales > Aizoaceae > Tetragonia > Tetragonia tetragonoides. Next base: position 537,110 of record CM076153.1, read on the forward strand.
AAAACAAAAGAAGCAAAAAAAAAAACCCAACAAAGCCCAGTTGAAAGAGGACCAGTTGAAAGTAAGTTTAAGAAGGAAAAAAAAAATCTAAGAAAAGGAGAGAAACCCAAAAGAGGATACCTTACCTGGGTTACAAAGATGAGAGCTTTAGGGTTTTTGCTTGAAAAGTGGCAAAAGGGCACTAAGTGTAGAGAGAGAGAGAGAGAGATAGAATTATAGAAAGAGGGAGATGAAGTTGATCAACCAAAATGTGTGGAGAGAGAGAAAAGAAGTGGAAGGCAGAGAGAGGGGGAAGGAAAGGGTCTGAGGGAGATGTTAGAAAGAGTTTGGTGTTTGTGGGCTACCATCAACTATCAAAGTATCAAGACTCAAGAGAGAGTGGGATGATCCATTGAGAGAGAGAGATGAAATACTCAAGAGGGGTCAAAGCTAAAGTAAAAGGCTTTTCTGGTTCAATAATTTTCATTGGTATTTTGTCCCAAACTCAAGGGTCTGAATCAACATGTGGGCCTCTTAGGCTCCAACCTGTCTGTCATGCTTTTTAGGCTGCGTTTGGTTTCCATCCTTTTACAAACGTTTCCTTTTTTTTCCCTTTTCTTTCCTTTTTTTTCTTTTTTGCTAATGAGTTTATGTTACCAAAAAAGAGGGGAAATTATCAAAAGTGAAGTGTTTCAGACATTGTGTTATACGAATCATTTTTAATTGGGTAGTGTTTGTGAATGTGTCTCTCTCCCTGTGGAATAGATAATCTCGAAAATTGGTTTGGGCAAAATAATGACAATTTTACTCAGTCAGTCAATAAAATAGGACTAATAGTTAGAAAAATAGATTGACCTCTTAAGACTTGAAAATTGAACCACTTTTTTTTCGGATTGCATTGCACAATTTGACCATTGTTGACTAAATATGTTGATTTGTGTAAACATGCAATCCTAACCAAAACAAGCCCAAAAAGAAAAAAAAGGCGTGATTACGTGTAAAACTTGGCAAGAATCTAACTAGGTGACTCAATTGACAAAATTCAATTCAATTGACTCAATGAACCACCCTTATTGATTGTCGTAAGCGCATTATGGTATATGAGGTACTGTTTTTTTTTTTTATCAAGGGTATTTATCGTCAATCAAAGTGAATACTTTTCCGTGTTGGGACAATTGCTTATGAGATTTAAGACGGTCCCATGCCCAAAGCAAAATTCGAATCCTCAACCTTAGTTAAGAGTGGATGATTTTCTACTACTCAACTATACCCCCTTAATTAATGAGATATAGATCTAAGGTAAAAATTTTGTTGTAGGGTAGTTGATTAGTATTTAGAAGAGGGTTATACCTAAATTAAAGTTAATACAAAGTGTATATTTATTGTATATCGATGGCAATGCCAAAGGTTATGATTACATGCCTAACAAATTTAGTGTTTCTAAAAGACAACTAATTAAGAATAGGGGCCTCTTGAAAGGTCAAAAAACGTGGATTATAGCCTTTGTTTTCGGGGCTCGGATGTTATTTTTGCCCAAATTTTTCTTGGAGGTCTACCATGACCCTAGAGGAGTCTCGGTGCCATGGGAGGGTCATCCAGATTCTCGAACTTCGATATCACCCATGCCTTTGGAATTCCGACTCTTACACTAGTGTTTCGAAAAACGCCCTTCCAACCTTATCAGTGACAGGTATAAGCAACCCCAAGGGTCTCTCATGTCCCCTAGAAGTGTTCCATGTGATGTGGTGAGAAAATATACACGTTCATTTCAGGGCCTCTCGGAAGGTCAAAAAATGTGGATTATTATATCTTTCGTTTTCGGCCTCTCAAAGCTCGAGCGTCATTTTTGCCCAAACTTTTTCGCGGGGTCTATCACGACACTAGAGGACACTCGATGCTGCGGGAAGGTCATACAGATCCCCGAACTTTGATATCACCATGCTTTTGGTGTTCCAACTCTTAAACCAGTTACCTGTAAAACGCCCTTCCAAGCCTATCAGGGACCGGATAAGCGACCCCAGGACCTTTCATGTCCCTTAGGGGTGTTTCATGCAATGTGGTGCGGAAATATCCACATTCGTTCCAGAAGCCAAAAGAAAACGTGGATTATGCCCTTCGTTTTCGGCTTCCGGGGGCCGGGTATCATTTTTGCCCTTAATTCTCCAGGGGGTCTATCATGACACTAGAGCACCCTCGGAGCCCCGAGAGGTTATTCAGTTCGCCAGACTTTGATATCACCCATGCATTCGGTGTTTCGGCCCTTACATTGGTGTCCCGTAAAAATGACCTTACAAGCCTATTAGGGACTCGATACGAAACCCGGGGGCCTCTTTTGTTCCTTAAGGATATCCTGTGCGATGTGGTGCAGAAATATCCACATTTATTTTTGGGCCTCCCGGAAGCTCAAAAAACGTGGATTATACCCTTCGTTTTTCGGCTTCCCGGGGTTTGGGTGTCAGTTTTGCCCAAACTTTTCAGGAGGATCTACCATGACCCCAGAGGAGACTCGGTGTCGTGCCCCATGAAGGTCATCCGGATCCCCGAACTTCGATATCACCCATGCTTTTGGAATTCCGACTCTCACACCAGGGTTCCATTAAACGCCCTTTCAAGTCTATCATGGACCGGATAAGCAACCCAAGGGCCTCCCATGTCCCATAGGGGTGTTCCCTGCGATTTGGTGCGAAAATATACACGTTCATTTTGGGGCTCCCGGAAGCCCAAAAAACGTGGATCATTGCTCGTTTTCGGCTTCCCGGGGCCAGGATGTCATTTTTGCCCAAACTTTTTCGGGTGGTCTATCATGACCCTATAGGACCCTCGGTGCCCCGGGAGGGTCATCCGGATCCCCGAACTTCGATATCACCCATGCTTTTGGAATTCCGACTCTTACACCAGTGTTCCATAAAACGCCCTTCCAACTCTATCAAAGACCAGATAAGCAACCCCAAGGGCCTCCCATGTCCCATATGGGTGTTCCATGCGATTTGGTGCGAAAATATACACGTTCATTTCGAGGCTCCCGGAAGCCCAAAGAACGTGGATTATTGCCTTCGTTTTTGGCTTCCCGAGGCCCGGATGTCATTTTTGCCCTTTTTCGGAGGGGTCTATCATGACCCTAGAGGACCCTCGGTGCCTCGGGAGGGTCATCCGCATCCCCGAACTTCGATATCACCCATGCTTTTGGAATTCCGAATTTTACACCAGTGTTCCACCAAACGCCCTTCCAAGCCTATCAAGGATCGGATGAGCAACTCCAAGGGTCTCCCATGTCCCATAGGGGTGTTCTATGCGATTTGGTGCAAAAATATACACGTTCATTTTGGGGCTCCCGGAAGCCCAAAAAACGTGGATTATTGCCTTCGTTTTCGGCTTCCCGGGGTCCGGATGTCATTTTGCCCAAACTTTTTCGGGGGGTCTATCATGACCCTAGAGGACCCTCGGTGCCCCGGGATGGTCATCCGGATCCCCGAACTTCGATATCACCCATGCTTTTGGAATTCCGACTCTTACACCAGTGTTCCATAAAACGCCCTTCCAAGCCTATCAAGGACCGGATAAGCAACTCCAATGGCCTCCCATGTCCCATAGGGGTGTTTTATGCGATTTGGTGCAAAAATATACACATTCATTTCGAGGCTCTCGGAAGCCCAAAAAAGTGGATTATACTCTTTGTTTTTGGCTTCCGGGGGCCCGGGTATCATTTTTGCCCGAAATTCTCCAGGTGGTCTATCATGACACTAGAGCACACCATCTGTGCTCTGGGAGGGTTATCCAGATCCCCGAACTTCGACAAACCATGCATTCGGTGTTCCAGCTCTTACATCGGAGTCCCGTAAAACGCCCTTACAAGCCTATCAGGGACCCGATACGGACCCCAGGGACCTTTTATGATCCCTATGGGTGTCCGCTTGCGATATGGTGCAAAAATATTCAACTTCATTTCGGGGCCTCTCAGAAGCCCAAAAAAGTGGATAATAGCGTTTGATTTTTGGCTTTCTGGGGCTCGGTTTCCGTTATTGCCCGAACTTTTCCAAAGGGTCTACCGTCACCCTAGAGGACCTCCGGTGCTTCGGGACGGTCACTCGGGTCCTTGAACTCCGATTTCACCCATAGGACTTGGGACATGGGACACGAGTGCTGGGATATGCGACATGTTATATGGGCCACCGAGATTTTGTTTCAATAACATTTTGATTTCTTAGTTCATTTCGATCCATTGTCTACTAAAATAATCTTAGGTAGAAGAACTTTATAACAAGTATTCCCAAGTTTGTGAATAAAAGGCTAATAACCGTTTCCTAAGCACTCAGTCAAATATAGACAAAAGTTTACAGTATGACTAATCATAAGTAGAAGTATAATGCAACAAACTAACTATGTCATTTAGGGGTATTAGATACCTCTAACTTTAATAGAGAAACCGCAAGTTTTTTTTTTTTTTTTTTTTTTTTTGTCAAAGGCTAATGCACGGACAACGAATGACTACCAAAACTTGAGGACATCCCTCCCCCCAACATTTTAATATTTACAGTAAACAAATTAAGAGTCAGGTTGCGCATAAATCTCTCCAAATCCCGCCTTGTTGTTGTTTCAGTTTTATTTACCAGTTAATCACAAAATTAGCACCAAACATAAAAAAAAATATTAGAACAAAGTTAGAAGTAAGGCAACCCATTAGAAAATATTAATTTAAAAAAAAACCCAAAAAAGCTAAAATATCTCGTGCCATCGCACTGATATACACCCTAATTAAATCAAATGATAGCCAGCCTATGTTTATATAATAGCCAGCCTATATGCACTCTCATCAATATATATATGTATAATTGAGTTCTCACCAAGATAGCATTGATAGGTAATAAATAATCATAAATGCATGGGTGATTAAAAAGAAATTAAAAATAGTTTAATTTTATTTTAATAAAAATAAGTAACATAAGTATTATATTTATTATCTTAAAAAGAACATTTTATTTTCACTAAAAATGTATTTCTTTGTTAAATATGTTTTTTTTTTTTTATTGATAAAAAAATTATTATCGTCCCTTGCTACTTCTATAATTTAACTTTATATATTAATATGATTATTTTTTTCATTATATTGATTCTAATAACGAAGCATGATAAACAAAAACCCGTGCATCGCAATAAGTACCCAAAAACAGGTTAAGTTATATATAGACGGTTAAGTTATATGATAGCCAGCCTATATATGGACTCTCATTAAGTTATCTATGCAGTAAGTAACCAAAAACAGGGTGATGGAAATGGACCTCTCATTTATTATTGCTACAACGATTTATAATGAGCGTTCCCACCTTAATTAATTCGTTCCCCACATTCAACATTTTTGGTGTTGAAGCTAATTAAGCATAATTGATTGGATTTTTTTGGGCATACGTACTACATATTGTCGTCATAGAAATTAAACATGCATGCATAAATGCATTGCACATTATTTTGGTTATAGTTTGGTGACCCAATTTTTGGATTTTCCCAAAGCACGTGTAGATCCCATGCAATTGCATACACAAATGAGAATGTAGGTTTGATATATATTTATATCACAGTCCTCTTAGCTAGAGAAAGATCGAACAACCACATTGACATCTCTATTCTCTCTCTCTCTCTCTCCCTCTCTCTCTCCATTGCTATATCATCGATCTTTGTTGATTCTTTGCAAATAATGAATAAAAATGGCTGTCATCAGTATCTATTGTTTTGTTTTCTGTAAACAATTCTTATTATGCTCATACAACACGAATCCTATGCTTCTTACATTTAATCATTCGAGGCGTCGCCACATGCAATCCATGTGCCCATCACCATGCTTATGTTTTTATTTTTATAAAATCAAATTTGCAACAAACAATATGAGACTTTCATTACACACGTATACATGTAATCTACATAATGGGAAGGCATGTTAAAACTTAGTTTGTGTGTTAATTTTCACTGATCGAGCTGAATTGAGTAATATATGAGAGTAAAAGCTAGAATATTGAAGTGATCAAATTACTGAATAAGTGGATTAGAACACACCTGATGCACAAATTTTGGATCCATAATTCAACAAATTAATGGCTCAACAAGCCCTTTAATAGCGTACTTGTCGTGGCAACTGGCAACCATGATACTTGGTGCAATTAAAGCACACTAGCTAAGTCCTACACTATGTTTTCATATCCTCAAGATAAAGTTCCCTAATCGTTAACATAATTAAGTGCCCATCAACAACAAAGCAGTTGACAAGCAAAAAAAATCAACAACAAAGCAGTTGAAGGCACTTGTTGTACTTTAAAACAAGTTAAACAAATACACAATTCAAGGAAAAAAGTTGGAATTGCGCCTCTTAAGTCTTGACCTTAATAAGGCCTTTTTATTTGGGACCACTTTTTTTTTTTTTATACGAGTAATCCTCAGTCACTACTCTTTGAGTGTGCACCGGACAAATCCCGAGTGTATGCAAATGCAATAGCCTGCAAACCACACACACCAGGCAAGCTAACAAGATAAATCTTGTAGACAGGCTCAGCAAAGAGACGTCATGCAATTTCAACCCCACGACCAACTCCACTACCCTTTTCAGGGACCACTCTTTAAAGACTTATTTTTGGGTCCATAATATATAGTACCCTTAGCTAGGCAAATGCACTTCTGACATAGTCATACCATACCATACAAGGGGAAAAGTAGCCTTTACAACCATTATTCACATACTCATCTCATGTGATATATATATATGTTCATCACATGGCCAGCGACCCCTTAAACCCAGTCACTGTACTACTATGATTGATTTCTATGGAGGCTGATTCTTCCACCAATTCCCATTTATGGCCTACTCTTACTGTTACCTCTCAACTAGCTTATCCACTGCCAACCAGCGATGAAAAGTTACGAGTTAAACCCTTAGGAGATAACTCAGCTGATAAGACCTCTAAAAAGTATACCAGAGGTCTCACGTTCGAGTCTCCTTACAACCACCGGAGATTTTCCTGGTCGTTAGCTTCAGGGTCCATGAAATTAGTGACACCCGTGTTATCTAAAAAAAAAGGAAGAAAAGTTACAAATTCCATTCTATTCAAACATATTACACCTCGAGTTTTCCGAGTGTAATATATCCTTGCTCTTAGTATATACCATAATCATGGTAGTTAAAAGGTTTAACTTTAACTATTCATCTATTATCATTTTCCTCGTCTTTCCCAGAAGTTGTGAAAAGGAGTATTTTTTTTAGAAAATGGAGAGGATACAAATAAAAGTGGTAAATTCTAAGAACTTATGGTGAAAATAAAACATACCCAAAGTAAAGTACGCTACTATGCAGTAACCATACCCATAACATGTATTGTCAAAAAAGCTGATACTTTGTAAAACTTTCGTTGAAAAAACATACCCCCGTAGACTCCATCTTCTACAATCATATAGTCAGAGGCCAATGGTGAGCATGTGTTGGCAGATCTGAGTTCATTTGTAAAGTTAAGTATTTGGTCTAGGGGGCTTTGTCCGATCAATAAAACAAAAAATCACAATTTACAAGTAAATAAAAAAAAATTAAAATAAAAAACCGAGGTGTCACAAACTACTAACGAATGAGACAATTCTAAATAGACAGACATCTTGGAACATTTTCCCCAAAAATAAAATTTCCCAAGAAACAAATGCGCAAAAGACAAGCAAAATTTTAAACTAATAGAGAATCCGTAAGCCAAATTTAGAAATATTGTATCAGCCAACAACTGATCCACGTGAAAATGTGCAAAAATTCATCTGTGTCAAATGTCAACCATATAATGTGGCATGGATATCTTAAGATTCAGATTTATAAAGTATGCTATATGCTATTGCCTACTAAAATAATAAGGGATGAGAACATGCTACAATAACAAGCAAACTTCAGCAGGCACTGGAACAAGATTGTTATCAGTCATCAGAACGAAAACGAGTGACTTCCAGCAAGTTTCACCATCAATAACCTAAAAATATTACATATTAGGAACAAAAACATCTTCGGCTACAAGTAACTCTCACAAGAAATGTCCAACAAACTGGCTCCATTACCACTTTTGCCTCTGGCAACAAATCAGTATGAATTGGGCTGAACATATGTACAACTGCCTAAAACCCTCTCGCACTGCTAATTTCTAGATCTCTAATAACACATGGTGAAAGACAATTAGGACCGGTATCATTGTCTGAAATTCATCGGTGAGGAATTTGTATGAATGCAAACCATGTTCAAGAAGCATAATAGGATTGGCAAGCAAACCACCTCTGAGGACTTCCACTTACAATAATCTTAGCAGCAGATGTCCCACTCTATGGTGTGGGAAGTTACAATATCATGAAAGTTCAGTGATGACACGCTTACACTTGTCTTCCAAGATCTTCACAGCTTCAGTAAAGAGTACCTCAGGAGGCAAGGCCCCAGTTGATTCAATAGTGACTAGAAGCACAAAGGAACAAAGTTAATCCCAGCATGTCAAATAAAAATTTTAAGCAATTCGTGCAATAACATATAAAAATGCTCAAACAAACATTTTTCAGATCCATTCAATGTGCGTGGTCACTTACAACTCTCCACTGATGGATCAAAAATATACCAAAAGAAAACACCCTCAGGGTTAGGGAACTAAAAGAGGATTTATAGATACAAAGGGAAGAGAGTATTGCTTGCCAACCAGAAGAAGTTGGAAAAAGGTCAGATCAACAGCAGAAGGGTACAGTCGTCACAAAGAAGATAAATAAACGAAAAGCGAATCAGCAGAGATCAGGCAACCCACAAAGCTGAGAACTTTACTAATTCTTATCGCAAAACATACAGCGGCAAGTAATAGCAACAGCAGGGATGTCAGCTCTTACGGTTTAAAGAAGTTTGCTTCACCTTTTGATTTTTCAGGCAACAAAGAATAGCAAGTTTGCTATGAACTAAAACTAAAAAGACAAAAAGGACAAAATATTTGCTTCATCATCCTCATAAGTGATTAGAGCTACATGATAACAGCAAAAAGAACACAATATAAATAGAACATACTGATCATCAGATAAAGCAGAACTTACATATAAAATGATCTTTCTTGCGTCTCAAAGCCACATATTGGTCCCATCCTTCCTCTCGAATGCATTCCCTGCAAAGTGTGCATGCCCTTGGCCGTGGGGCAGTCGCTTTTTTACCTGTTCAAGGCAAGTTTTGGTCAAAAGATAGCAAACGAGATACTTTCAGGCAGGCAAACTCGTGCCTCAAAAGCCACAACCCTCCCCAAAACACAAGTAAAAAACTAAAACATAGTCAGGAGTAGGGGCGAAAACAGGGAGAACTCCACCAGAGTTGCTTTTGGCCTTTTGCAAACAAAAAAAATTAAACTGAATGTCTGATAACTTTACAAATTCTCTAGCAAGAACCATACCAAGGGGAGTATCTTCTATGTCAAAAACATTGACTGGACACTTTTTTACTAGCTTTTCTGCCTTTTCATCATAAATATCTTGCAAGAGAACGACCTGTGCAATCAAAAGTGAAACACCAGGGTGTCAGATTCATTCTTCCAAGAGGGAAGGAGGGGTAGCAGCCAAAAATGGCACTACTCTGCTTGTTACCTCAGGAAGCATCTTGTACCAAGCAGTGGCAACTGGGGACCACTTTGCATGTTCTTTACCTACACCTTTCACAGCATGCGCTTCAAGTTCAATTTCCTGGACAATCAAAAGGACAGAAATTTAGCGAGGATAACAGCAAAAAATAATTAGGAAAGGGAGAGTGAAACCATTGTGCATCAGCACTAAAAATTAGTAGCACAGTGCACAATCTCTGTCTCAAACAATACAACAAAGAAGAAAGACATCTTTTACGAAATTGATAAAAGTTAAAAAGAAGAAGAAGAAGAAGTTCTAAATCACTATACGAAAGGAAGCAGCATTATGCCAAGATAGACAGAAATAATTAACCCTCAAACTAAAAGGAAGTAGGCCAGTATTTTGCACTTACAAATTCATAGAGAAAACACTCCATCACAAAGGCTGAATGGACAAAAATGGACAACAATTGAACTGCCAGAAAATCTACAAAAACAAAGTTATGTTACCTGGCCTGGGCCAAGCCTAGCTATTGTGATATCGGGATACTTGGGACGAATTGGATTCTCAGAAAAATCAGGTTGCAAATCCTGACTAGACTTAAAATTTGTATAAGTTTTGGGTGTTGAGCTAGAAGCCTTATTTTCTATATCCAATGAGAACATACTTCCATTTGGCAGCCACTTCAGTTCTTCTGACTTCACTGAAATGCAAGCACCATCATTATTCAAATGCACCACAAGCAATTGAAAGTCACCAAGGAACTATGACCTTAAAGCCAAGGCCCCAAGGAAAGGAGTAAATTCATACCTGTACGACGTTGTGCACCTCGTTCACAACGAGCATGTAGTCCAAAGACAATAGTGTTCTTCTCATTTGGCTCATCCTTTTCTAACAAGAGTATAATATGAGGCAGTTAATACATGTCGAAATTAATCAGAAACTTCAATTTACACATCCATCATCCTATAGTTACCTGACTTGTAATCAAAGAGCCTAGGGTCAACACTCAATGGGATGAGGCCCAACCTATGAGCAAGAACCTCATCTTGGACCAATGATGTATTGTTTGCAATGAGAACCTTTTCAATGGCCACCGTGGGAACCTGCAATAATCCAGAGTTATTCATATATTCTAATTTTTAAGAACCACCTAATCATCAAGTATTTATACTTGGCACGAAAATCCAATGCATCATCCAAATGCAGAGACATGTAACTGACACTTGCTAGATATCTTAGCTGTCCCCTTTCTAAGGAAGAAAAGAAAGGCAAGGCCTGAAAGTCTTATGGTGCCTATAGAATATAAAGATATGTTGGGATTTCACATATATTATTTGAAGTGTACAGTCCTAAGCTCCTTGATAGCAGCAGCTGTGAAGAGTATAAAACATTATAAAGTATCCTAATAAGCTGGATTCAGCAGGTGAGCTGCACAAGTTTATAGATTAAAGGTTCAAGCTAATTAATATTGTGTTTACATATTCCTAGGTGAAGTTAGAAGGTACCCAAAACTGCAATAGGATTGAATTCATAGTTTTAAAGACAGTTTAGAAATAAGGATCACCACAATGAGGAAGTATATTTCAGCATACAGTGTAATTTACAGAAGATATGGAAGCTACTATTTACATGCTTTGGCAGGAGAGGGATAACAGAAGATATCAAGCTGCAGCTCCAATTGCTTAGCACGTTATTAGAGCCCTTCAGTATTTAGTTTATCTTCGAGGTGGAAAATTAGGACCGTCTTCATTTTTTGGATTCTCTTTGATTTATTTGCCTTCTTGTGATTTGGTACTCAAATGATTATCCAATTATGCGTGCACCTGAAAACCTTTCCCAGAAGGTGGTTAAGATCCTTTTGGATGCAACCCCTGATGATTGATGCATTAAGGATGCTTTGTAGTTTGTGTACTTGCGTACGGTTCTGAGATTATAGACCCTACCTTTCTCTACTATTGCTATTGGTAAAATGCAGATAACACTAATAAAATTATTAATTGAAAAAAGAAAAATAAATCCCTCCTTCCTGAGTTCTGAAGAAGTGGAGATAAAGACAATTTTTTTATTCGCGCCTTGAATAAAGAAGTACTCTGACACATGAAGTTACATATCACCATTCATACACAAGGTAAATCTCTATACCCAAAGCGCTTGCAGCAGAATCACCAAGAGCAGAGTCACTAGAAATGCCTTTGCTACTTGTTGGCCCGCAACAAACTATAGTTCCTCAATGAAAGCTCCAGCGAATCATAATCTATATATGACTGACTGAGCAAGTTGCATCAATCTCCCTTCGAAAGGTAAGCTTCCCTAAAAATCCAATCTTTATAAAAACCAATAGTGCCAACTGTGGATTACTACTGTCTACTGAGCAAGGTGCAGTTCATGATCTCTCAATTACATCAATGGTTTTACATTCCTCACGAGTCACCATACTTCCCAAGTGACACTAGTGGCAAAAGGAAACTTCATCCATCAGCAGTATGAACCATCCTATACAGCTTTGGCACTCTGTCAACCTTTTCCAAAATTCAGAAATGGGTTGAAATACTGATTTTCTCTGAAGTTAATAGTCACTTTGTTTACTTGGTCATTCAATATCTCTAATTTCCATCTTCAACAGAGACGGACTCATTAGTGCGCAATCTTTCAACTTTGAATCAAAATCCAACAATCCAAATGCCGCAAGATTTCAAGAAGTTACATTGTGCAGTTTTCTATTTATTATCTTATTGTAATTGAACATTCATCGTGCAGTACTAGACTAAATCACTTAAGTAGCTAATCTAGCACTAAATGAAACAATAGTCCACCACATGGCACAATATATCAAAAAAAAAACTTCCATTTATAAGTGACCTAAATTAATCAAATTGAAGGCTGTTATTAAATTGTAGTACCTCGGATATAAGGATTCTGCGAAAAGCATTGGCCAAAGCTGCATCAATACCAATCATGTCGAATTCAATATCATCCTCAGTGAGACGATTAATAACGATTTTGAAATCCTTGAAGAAACTCTCCAAGCTAGCATTATCAAACCCTAACGAAGCATAAGAACCGGAGTACAAAATTGAATCAGTCTGCAAAAGATAAACGCATTACTATTAGAAAGAGAAAAGAAGAAGAAGAAATGACATAAAGCTTTGAGAGAGGAGAGAGAAAAGTACATCAGTGGGAGCATCGACTTTGCAGGAAACTCGAGTTCGCTTCAACTCCAGGTGCTCTGGTAGTTCCTTCATCCTCTCTCTCTCTCTCTCTCTCTCTCTCTCTCTCTCCTCGAGCAGAAGGGTTTAGGGTTTATGGTTTAGGTAAGCGAAGGCTTAGAAGTACAAAAGGAGTAGCATTTTCCCCCAAAAGACCAAAGTGGCTCTTTTGCCCCCCTTTGTGTGTGTCAATCACAAATTTACCCCTAACTCCTATGACTTGAAATTTGAAACCAGTAAACAGTAAGTCATTTATAAGAGTCGAATTAACAGATGATAATAATAGATGATAACAGTGTAAAACGTTTATGAGTTTTAAATAATGATAAAAATAATTGGTTAAAATATTTAAAAGTCTTAATATCTATGTTATTTAGGCTTATTGAGAAGTTAATTTTCGTTAAATATTAAAAATTATATATAATATTTTTCATATATCTTAAAAAATAATAAAAATTACACCATCATATTCAGATCGAAAAATACTTCGCAATGAGATGCTTTTACAATATATTTAGATAATGGAAGTAAGAGCGTTAAAGTTATTATGCCACATCATCAAAGAGTATAGAGTGATACCACAATTAAACTGAGACATGTCACCTAAGAATATAGTATAAGACGCGCCACCTAAGCAAACCCCATAAAACCAAAAGTTTATCAATTTTTTCATGAAAGACTAGATTTCGTGCCCATGCGATGCACGGGTTCTTGTTTATCATACATAATCCGTTATTAGAAGAAATATAATAAATTTTTTAATCATATCAATATGTAAAGTTGAATAATAGGAGTAGAAAAGAACAATAATAATATTTTTATCAACAAAAAAATATATTTAACAAACAAATTACATTTTTAGTGAATGTATCATATATATATATATATATATATATATATATATATATATATATATATATATATATATATATATATATATATATATATATAGGTGGAGGCTCCTATTCAAACCCTCCTTAAAATACAAACCGTACAAACCAAATCCTAGCCCTTAAATTTTCAAGATGAAATGCCCAATGGGGAAAGAAAAGGGACACGGTGGGAATAAACTAAAAAGATAGGGGTATAATGGTCGTTTCGCGCATAAAAAACAGCCATTTAAAATGATTTTTTCCATCAGATTTTCATTTCTCCTGTTGTCTCTCTCTCCTCACCTCTCCGACCATTTTTTTTCATTTCTCCGGCGATCTCCGACCATCTCCCATTTTTTTTCATTTCTCCGGCGATCTCCAACCATCTCCGACCAGGTTCTCTCTCCCTCTCCGGCGTACTCGGTGCTCTCTCTCCTCGTCGCTCTCTTTCTCTCCTCGCCGCTCTCTCTGTCTCTCCTAGCCGTTATCTCTACTTGTCGCTCACTCTCTTCGTCGCCAGAAAAAGCGATGGTCGCCGCCCTTATTCCATGGCCGGAGACCATAGATCGGAGGTTTCCGACCTCTGATAAGTGGTCTCCGGCCATGGAACCATAGTCGGGCGACCTTTGAGCCTCCGACAAGATTTTGGCTTTTTGACCTGGTAGTGGGTGGGGGAGGGGGCGCTAGTGCGTGCAAGCCGCCGGCGGGAGGTGACCTCACCGGTGGTGGTGTATGTGTCGATTGGGCGAGCTCAGGGGCCGTGACGGCGGGGGTGAGACAGTGGAGGACCGAGGTGGTTGGATTCTTTCAATGAATTTACATTAAAGTTTTAATGAATCTGGTATTTGAGTTTAATGAATCTGCTATTTTTACTTTAATGAATCTGTATTATTGACTAATGAATTTGAAGGTGTGTACAATGAATTTGCCAAAAAGAAAAATAAAAAAATAAATAAAATAGTGATGAAGCTGTGAAATAAAATGTAATGAATTTGTAAGTTTATGTTAATGAAGTTGTGTTTGAGCATTAATGAATTTAAGATTTAATTATGGGGGTTTGTATGGTTTGTATATATATATATATATATATATATATATATATATATATATATATGGATAATGAATATAATACTTATGTTACTTATTTCTTATTAAAATAAAATAAAATAATTTTTAATTTCTTTTTAATCACCCATGCATTTATGGCTATTTAATTTTACCTATTCAATGCTTGGTGAGAACTCAATTTTACATATATATATATATATATATATATATATATATATATATATATATATATATATATATATATATATATATATATTGATAATTTATTAGTTATCACCCATGCCTTTGGTGTTTTGGGTTACACCAATGTCATGAAGAAACACACTTCCAAGCCTATCATAAACCAGATAACCGACTTCAGGGGCCTCTCATGTCCTTTATGAGTGTTCTGTGTGATGTGTGAAAATGTCCAACTTCATTACGGGGCCCTTCGTAAGCTGAAAAAGCGTGGATTAGCATTCGTTTTCGGCTTCCCGAGGTCTGAGAGTCATTTTTGCCCAAACTTCTCCAAGGGCGTCTATCATGACCAAAGAATACCCTCAGTGTCCGGGGTGAGGCATTCGGATCCCCGAACGTCAATATCACCCATATCTTTCGTGTTTTGACTCTTAAACCAATGTCCCATAAAACACCCTTCCAAGCCAATCAGTGACCGGATAAGCAACGCTGAGGGCCTCCCATATCCTCTATAAGTGTTCTGTGCGATATGGTGCGAAAATATCCACCTTCGTTCCAAGACCTCCTAGAAGCTCAAAAAACGTGGATTATAGCCTTCGTTTTCGGCTTCCCGGGCCACGGGTGTCATTTTTGCCCAAACATCTTTGAGGGGTCTATCGGGACCCTAGAGGACCCTCGGTGCCCCGGGAGAGACATTTGGATTTCCGAACATCGATATAACCCATGCCTTTGTTGTTTTTGGCTCTTAAACCAATGTCCCATAAAACGCCCTTTCAAGCCTGTCAGGGAGGATAAGCAATGCCAATGCCCTCTCATGTACTCTATAGGTGTTCCGTGCGATATGGTGCGAAAATATCTACCTTCGTTCCAAGACCTCCTAGAAGCTCAAAAAACGTGGATTATAGCCTTCGTTTTCGGCTTCCCGGGCCACGGGTGTCATTTTTGCCCAAACATCTTTGAGGGGTCTATCGGGACCCTAGAGGACCCTCGGTGCCCCGGGAGAGACATTTGGATTTCCGAACATCGATATAACCCATGCCTTTGTTGTTTTTGGCTCTTAAACCAATGTCCCATAAAACGCCCTTTCAAGCCTGTCAGGGAGGATAAGCAATGCCAATGCCCTCTCATGTACTCTATAGGTGTTCCGTGCGATATGGTGCGAAAATATCTACCTTCGTTCCGCGGCATCCCGGAAGCTCAAAAAACGTGGATTATAGCATTCGTTTTCGGCTTCCCGAGCCCCGGGTGTCATTTTTGCCCAAACTTCTTCGAGGGGTCTATCGGGATTCTAAAGGACACTCGGTGCCCCGGGAAAGACATTTGTATACCCGAACATCGAAATCACCCATGCCTTTGGTGTTTTTTGGCTCTTAAACCAATGTCCAATAAAACGCTCTTCCAAGGCTATCAGGGACAGAATAAGCGACACCGAGAGCCTCCCATGTGCTCTATAGGTGTTCCGTGCGATATGGTGCGAAAATATCCACTTTCGTTTCGGAGCCTCCCATAAGCTCAAAAAACGTGGATTATAGCCTTCGTTTTCGGCTTCCCGGGCCCCGGGTGTCGTTTTTGCCCAAACTTGTTTGAGGGGTCTACGAGGACCCTAGAGGATCATTGGTGCCCCGGGATAGACATCTGGATTCTTGAACATCGATATCACCCATGATTTTGGTGTTCCGGCTATTGTACCAATGCCCCGTAAAACGATCTTCAAGCCTATTAGGGACCTGATAAGCGAGGCCCCAAGGGCCTCCCATGTCCCCTAGAGGTGTTCTGTGCAATGTGGTGTGAAAATATACACCTTCGTTTTGGAGCCTCACGAAAGCCCAAAGACGTGGGTTATAGCCTTCTTTTTCGGTTTCTTGGAGCCCGTGTGTCATTTTTGCCCAAACTTCTGACCCTAGAGTACACTCGGTAGCCCGGGAGGGACATCCCGATCACAAAACTTCGATATCACCCATGCATTTGGTGTTTTGGCTCTTACACGAAAGTCCCGTAAAACGCCCTTTCAAGCCTATCAGGGTCCGAATAAGTGCCCCCGAGGGCCTCCCATGTCCTCTATGGGTGTTCCGCGTGATGTGGTGGGAAAATATCCACCTTTGTTCTGGGGCCTCCCGGACGCTCGAAAAACGTGGATTATAGCCTTCATTTCTCGGCTCGGGGCCGATTGTCATTTTTACCCTAACTTCTCCGAGGGGTCAATCATGACCCTAGCGGACCCTCGGTGCCCCAGGGGGAGCATCTGGATCTCCGAACTTCGATATCACCCATGCATTTGGTGTTACAGCTCTTATACCATTGTCCTGTTAAACACCCTTCGAAGGCTATCGGGGACCGGATAAGCGACCCTGAGGGCTTCCCATGTTCTCTACGGGTGTTCCGTGCGAGGTTGTGGGAAAATATGCACCTTCGTTCCGGGGCCTCCCGGACGCTCAAAAAACGTGGATTATAGCCTTCATTTTCGGTTTCACGGGCCCCGGTTATCATTTTTGCCCTAAATTCTCCAGAGGGTATATCATGATCCTAAAGGACCCTTGGTGCCCCAAGAGAGACATGCGGATCCCCGAACTTCGATATCACTCATGCCTTTAGTGTTTCGACTCTTATACCATTGTTCCGTTAAAGACCCTTCCAAGTCTTTCATGGACCGGATAAGCGACCTCGAGGACCTCCCATGTCCTTTATGGGTGTTCCGTGTGATGTGGTGCGAAAATATCCACCTTCGTTCTGGGGTCTCCCGGGCGCTCAAAAAACGTGGATTATATCCTTCATTTTCGGTTTCACGGGCCCCGATTGTCATTTTTGCCCTAATTCTCCGGGAGGTCTATCATGACCTTAGAGGACCCTCGATGCCCCAAAAGGGACATTCGGATCCCTGAACTTCGATATCACCCATGCCTTTGGTTTTTCGGCTCTTATACCATTGTCCCGTTAAACACCCTTCCACAGGGACCGGATAAGCGACCCCGAGGGTCTCCCATGTCCTCTATGAGTATTCCGCGCGATGTGCTGCGAAAATATACACGTTCATTTCGGGGCCTCTCGGAAACCCAAAAAACGTGGGTGTCATTTTTGCTCAAACTTATCCGGGGGTCTGCCATGGCCCATGGCTTTGGACTTTGGAAGACCCTCGGTGCCCTGGGAGGGACATTCAGATCCCTGAATTTCAATATAACCAATGTCTTTTTTGGTGTTCATGCTCTTATACCAGTGTCCCGTAAAACGTCCTTCCATGACTATTAGGGACTAGATAAGAGACCCTAATGACCTCCCATCTCCCCTAGGAGTGTTCTGTGCGATGTGTGAAAATATACAATTCGTTACAGGGCCTCCTGGAAGCCCAAAAAACATGGATAGCCTTTATTTTCGGCTTCCCGGAGCCCAGGTGTCATTTTGGCCCAAAGTTCTCTTGGTATCTCTCTTGACCCTAGAGTACCCTTGGTGCCTCGGAAAAAATATCCGTATCCCCGAATATTGATATGACCCATGCCTTTGGTGTTCATGCTCTTACACCGATTTCCCGTAAAACGCCATCATGGACCGGATAAGGGATTGACATTTCAATAATCAAAAAATAAAACAAAAAACATTGTATTGACAATTAATAGTGTACGTTGTCTTTGTGATGAATGAAGACCTTTTCAATACAAGCTACAAACTACAGCTTAAAAGCATCCCTTGCACAAGTTGCAAGTTCGTGTGCTTTCCTCATTTCTTGACCAAAAAAATTTCTTAATTATGTGACAAAAGAGGTAATCTAAGTATATATCGACTACTCGAGCGCAAGACGCGATTTTATAGAAACTGATACAAAATTTGACAGATTGGGCCCGAGGTAACAGTTGTTCCTTCATCATGTTACGAAAGGTTCACTGACAATAGCCAGTTTTCCACTTCTGCAGTTCTATGCAAGGATCAGCCGCATCCTAATAATGGTTCAAATCCGCAACTAGGTCATTTCCCATCTTAATTCGCCAATTGGTCATTTACCAACTTTGTGTTTCTTGCTCGCAATTTTCTTCTCTCTTAATGCTCTCCTCTTTTCCTCCCTGAGCACATTAAAAGGCACCTATCAGCAAGTGATACAAGCATACAATTTGCATGCAATGATGCAATGGATATAATTCCATGAGATGAATCTAATCTAGTTTATCTTGACACATGCATTGTTGTTTGGTAATTTTTTCGAATCACATTATCTCCAATACATACAACCAGTTTTTTCATAGGGGCTTCAAGCATTCAAGGTATACACAGGCTTGCAAGGTTCTCGCATATATATATGAAGCCACTACATCTCATGGACAATTAAATCAGGAAGCTATAGTTGGCTTGGGGTTTAAAGAGAAAAGGGCCAAAAATATTGAAAAGTGAAACATGAGAGGAGCTCACCTTGCCCTTGAAATTTCTTCACGGGGTGGGAAAACTCTTTTCTGCCTCTTCTTTGGTACTGAAGGGGATTTTTCTTTGCCATTTTCAACTACAGAAGGTTTTGCAGTCTTCTGTTTCTTTTTCTTCTTCAGAACAATAGATTGAGATTCTTCTTCCTTCCCATTCTCCACAGGAGTATCATCCAAGTCCCCATTTCCTTGTGGTGTATCATCATCCCTCCCGCGCTTCTTAGTGTTCTCTATGGCAGAATCCTCTTTGTCCTTGACATCTTGCTCCACTGTTTCTGATGGCTCTGTTTCTGATGGCTCAGAGGAGTTTGGAGCTGACTTTGAGTTGCTCATTTTTTTCAGCTACAATACACAATAAAAATTAGAAAAGCTAAATTGGAATGCATCTCAATGCATTAACAAGAACCTCCACAATCTAAAATGAAAAAATGTAAAATATGCCCAGCGGAAAAGAGCATTCTACATTTGCGATAGTAATTCTGTTTTGGTTATGTAAAGGCTTTATAGCTTTTCCCCTCACCAAAAATTCTAACTTCCAAAAGCTAAAACTATTTTCCTCCCCGTAGCAAATACCAAATAGCAAAATCTTCTTTTGATTTAGAAAAGACCCCAGCCCCTCCAAGTGATGGAAGAGCTAGCATATAGCAGTACACAAGGGGTAAGCTCAGCAAAGCCAACAACAGCATTGCAACCAATGACAAGGACATCAGTAGGAACAATTTGCATGTAATTCAATTACTAGTGTTCACCTAGGCTACCAGTTTCGTTGGTGAAAGAAAGCTCCAAAGTCATAGGTTACCTTGGCCACAAAAAACCCGTCCATATTATGAACGTGGGGGTAGAAGCGCTTCGTCTTTTTCAATGACGGATGAAACCGATATTGTCTAAAGTGATCAAATCTGAAACATAAGATAATTCTTTTAGGCGTTTAAAATCAATGGAACAAACCCATATGAGCCACCAAAATTTAGCCACTAAGATTACCCGTCAACTCCAAAGTCCAGTCCACAGGGAACAAGTTTTACATTTCGTTTCTTCAATGCATAATCAACAACAGCTTCATTCTGCAGGATTCTAAATTAGATGACAGCAAGCGAAGTCAATGACACAGAAAATATACAGAAGCATATAATTCAACAAACCTCCATAACCATGATAGAGCATGTTGAGTACACAATGTATCCTCCAGTTTTTGAATTTGCATCCACCATATCAATAGCAGCCAGGAGAAGTTGCTGTAGACAAGTGTGCAAATGTTAATGAAAACTAATGAGAATTTAAAGTTTTACCCCTATTGCATTCATTTACCGAAACCAGACCCACAGCCTCACCACATAGAGATAATTCCCAACAGTATTTAATGTGTCTAGAGACCAGTTTTTGTCTCTAAACTCATTGTGTGCTGAGAAAAAATACTACTTGAATTGTTTCGATCATGCAAAGAGGAATCATGATAATACAGCGGACAGATGTAAGCAAAAACTAGCAAAGCAAGAAAACAACACAGCAAGATAAACACAGTCTAATACCTGCTGCAAGTGGGCGCACTTTTGTATCTCTTCAAAGCTTTTCGATGTTTTGACAGATTCATCTTTGGATATCACCTGCACAAACATGACAAAGCACAGTTTTGAAAACACAGCTTCTACAGGAGATGATGAGTGGTTACAGAAGAACAAAGTTAACTACATGTGCTATAGTCTACAGAGCAAAGCAATTCCTGAAATCATATCTAACAGGCAATTACTAAAGTGCAACACTGTAACCGTGTACCAAACATAAGGCTACAGAAGTATTCTGCTTACCCCAGTTCCACTGCAGGGGGCATCCAATAGTACTCTATCGCGTGAATTCATCCCCAACACTTTTGGCAGCTGGATAGAAAAGCAAAACATTTAGGCCAAACTTGTCAATGGTCACAAAATCAGTAGCACATACAACTTATCATATGTAGAAGTATTTTGCAAACTAAGAGGTCGTTTGGTTGACAAAAACAAAAGCACATACAACTTCTTTCCTGGGATGTAGAAAACAAAAATAATGCTGTTTGGTTGACAAAAATGGAAGTGCAACTTACCTAGTTCCCTCCAAGGTAAGTGGCACTTCCTGAAGCACGTTTTACTCCCATTTGTCAACCAAACACATTCAGCCACTTCAAAAGAAGTTCTTATTTATGGAAAATGGCAACTTCGCAAATAAAACCAAGCGACCACTAAAGGTGCATAGTTTCACATGTAGGCAGGGGAAATTGGCACAGCAAAGAGTCTCCATCATTTTCAGTTTTTTTGAGGGGGGAGGTTGAAAATGGAATCAGAAATCGTGTGAATCATAATCTGAACAAAAACAATTCAGCAAGTGGGAAGAATCTAACCTCTCTGCCATCATAGTTTATCACTATTGTGTTTGTCACCCCCATGCGGCTAATATTTGCTGACAGAGAAGGGAGCCTCTGCTTTTTCATTTCATTTGCGAATATTACCCCTACAAGTAGCAGAGTTGAAATGGAACTTATTACAAGATGAATCCAATATCGTTAACCACAGATTCCTACTTCCACGTCAGATGTTATGCAAATAAGTCATGCAGATGGAAGGTTAAAACCAAGAGCTTGTTCCAAAATCCAAATACAAGATAAGAAAGCAAACAACTTGCTCCATTGTAGAGTAAGAAACCAAGGAACACAATCCAGTCCGGCTAATAGAGTTCAGAAGGTTGATCTCCCTCTCTCTCTCTCCCGTCTTCATATTTAAACATATGCTGGGCTGCTTCATTGTGTAAAGTCCACAATGTGACAAGGAAAATACTAAACATTCCCCCAGAACTAATAAATATAAAAATTGTGTGCACACACACAAAGAAAGAAGTTTTTTTTAGATAACATAGGTATCCAGGCTTTGCCCGACTAATCCCATGGGCCCTGAAGTTATTGACATGGAAACCCTCTAGTGGCCCTGAGAGGGCTCGAAGTTGGGACCTTTGGAATAAATCTTAGAGCTCTTACCAGCTGAGCACCCCACTCAGGGTTACAGTTACACACAAAAAAAGAAGAATTAGCTGAGATTCTTGCAAGCATCCATCTTCATGTGGATCAAAAGGTAAAAAATTGGGATTCTACAGGTGATTCCCTTTGCAATCCTCTTGGAGTATGGACTAGTATCCCTAAAAACTAAAACTAATGAAACCACGCTACTCAACACACAAAAAAAACAAAGAATAGTATCTTCAGAAAAAGTATGTTGCCTTTCAGAGAAATGAGAATCCTTCAGTCCATCCAGTTGGAAAGAAATAACAGAATTTTCAGCCCAAGGATCTCAATTAGGGAGACATGAGGATCCTTTTATCCATTCAGTTGGAATAAGCGGTAGAGTTTTCAGCCCAAGGATCTTAACTAGGAAGGAATGAGGATCCTTCGATCCATTCAGTTGGAAAGAAGTGGCAGGATTTCAGCCCAACAATCTTATTTAGGCATCAATGATATTTTCAACATAGTTTCAGACGAGATCAGCTATTACTTTCACAGTTTGACCCTTTCAGGTGCAGCATCCCCCCCCCCTTCTTTTTCTTTGGTGTGGTACTCGACTACTTACAATCAATTTCTTATCTAAGAACTTCAAAGCACGGTGGCTAACAGACATTTAAATATATAACCAATCTCCCTCTACTTACTCAGAAAACAAACTAAAAGTGGCACGATTCAGTAGCTGCCTAATGGTTACACATACTAGCTTGATCACTTGTATAACAGTATAAATAAAGAGACATCTATTCCAAAACGAAAATGTATCAGTATGAAACATAAAAGTACCTGTATTTTTCATAAGAGCAGCAATGTAAGTTGTCTTCCCACCAGGAGCAGCCCTGCAAAGATAATGTAAACAACGTGACATCAATTTTGGGATCTTATCCATATTTAGAGTCATCAATTTGCATTGTCAACTACATAGAGGAACCAACAAAGAAAAACAGGGGCCTCTTGATTATTACTATTTTTAATAGATAAGAAAGGGGGCCTCTTGATTAATATTACATACGAGGGCTTCACCTTTGTCTATACACAATACCATTTATTTCCCTTCTTTTGATGAGGTAGTAGAAGCCTTTACTATTTGTGTGGGGGGGGGGGGGTGGGGGGGGGGGGGAGGGGGGGGGTGGGGGGTGGGGGGGAGGGGGGGGGGGAGGGGAGTGGTTCATAAATTCTCAGTTGAAAAGGTAACGGCATGAATTACTTACGCCATGTCCAAAATGCTCTCATTCTCATGAGGAGCTAGAGCCATTACAGGTAAGAATGAACTCGCACTTTGCAGCTGCAGCAAATCAGACATAAGCCCCAAATGTCATACATCTCAAGTACAATTTAGCACACAAAAGACATATTTGTACACAAAAAGATAAGAAGTTACCATATAGTGACCAGCCATGTACTCAGGTGTGGCACCAATGGGAACTTGTGAGTCATAAACAACCAACCCAACCTACAAACAAACAAGAGTCATGTCTGGTAGAAATAACCAACAAGAAAGCTTTCCCACAGTGCATGTACAATTAATATACCTTAGACCACTTGGCATAAGGATCAAGGTTCACTCCTCTGTTCATAAGAACACCAGCCAAGTCCCGTCTGCGTGTCTAAACCCAAAAACAAAAGTGTCTGTAAAGCCCATGTTGATTACAAAACTTGTAAAAAACAGAAGAGGGGTAACACATTTCAAAACCAAGTCAAAACGCACCTTTAAGGTGTTAGTTCTTATCGAAATTGGACGGGGCTTTTCAAAAGCTTCAATAATATCCAATAGTTCGTTAGCTGAGAACATCTACAAAGGTACAATCACCAACATTACATTAACATTAACATTACCCCAGTGCCTCCAAACAGGCTCCCGCCTAGGCAGGGTAAGGGGGGGTCGGTTGTACGCAGCCTTACCCCTGTGAGAACACAGAGAGGCTGTTTCCGTTGACCCGAGATCCGAAGTGCGACAACCATCGGCAATTTCACAATAAATAAGAAGTGCTGACAGTTTTTTGAGCCATTTATAATGGGTAAAAAGCAAAACAGATTTATATTAAAAAACTTAAATAGCTCTTTACCTCCACCAACATTTCAATGAGAAATTCATTGTACCCATAGTATGAGGACAAGTCAATCTGAAGCTGGTCAATGTAATCCTTTCTTGGCACCTCGTCTTGCCTCAAAGCTTTGAAGTCTGAAAGCACTCGTGCAACTAAAACAAAGGAGTTATTAGTAGGCATGTGAAAAAAGGAAAGCTTGCAACTTCCAGCCAAAGAAAACCGGCATTTTTCAGCAAAGAACAATGGAGGTTCAAACACAAGTCAATTTAAACAACTAGCAGATACTCCATCTGTGCAAAATAGAACATACTTTCTTTTATTCTCCTCTGAAGGTTCGGAAGATCAGGTGGTCCCAGAGCCTCTTCCTCGAGCTCCTAAAATTTTGAAGAAACAGTGCCAATAACTTCTGCATTGCTAATATCATTTTGGTAAAAAGTACTTGAGCCAAAAGAACAGCAAAATACCTCATTGGTAGGCAGTCTAAACTCATCTGAGTCTTGTCCAATATTGGTATCCAATGTTTCCATATCTGCTTGCTTTTGTTGCCTAGCCAGTTTTTTATCGAGAGCCTTAGATTTCTCCTCTATGTCAGCACCGTCTGAATCAGAATCTGAGTCCGACCCAGAATCCAACTCGAAACCAGAACCCATTTCTTTCCCTGCGCATTAGTTGTGTTCTTATTTGAGCAACAAATACCACAAAGCCACATGCTTCAAACTAGCAACGCAAAACTTTGACAAATTCTTCCAGAAAACTAATAACCCCCCAGGCCCCAAACCCCCCTCCCCCACCTAAAAACATAAACTTTACTCAAATAAACAAAATCATTCATAAAAAAAACACATAAATTTCAGGTCTTAATTGCATAAAATTTACCTTCATCCTCATCACTTCCTGCAAGGAAATCATCTGCAAGTGGGTCGTCATCATCATCATCATCATCATCATCAGAGAAAGAACCAGCATCCTGGTCATCAAATTCATCATCCTCTGATCCCAATTCAATGGACCCCTCGGAATCATTACTATCATTATCATCATCTTCTTCAGAATCCAGCTCCTGTTTCTTCTGAACCTTCTGTTGCTTCTTCTTTGATATGGGTTTCTGTGAAATTACTGCACTACCACCCTTTTTCTTACTTTTCACCATTGGAGCTGCTACAACTGTTTCTTCTTCACTTGGGTTATCAGAATCAATTGGGTCTAAATGCTTTTCACGTTTAACAGTAAAAAATCCACCTTTTTGCTTCTTCTTTAAAGCGGGTGTTGGTGGATTGTTACCCTTTTTCTTCTTTGCTGCAATTGACACCATTGTTAGGGTTTTAAGGAGAGAGAAAAATGAGAATATGGGAGAGAGATATTGAGAGATGGAGGGAAAAAAAAGGGGTTTAGCCGTTTAGGGGTTTTTCTTATTCTGCTTCAATGTTGGCTAGGGTTTATGAGAATCAGAAGTCTCATTTTCCTTTTTTCTTTTTTTTACTTCGTTTTCTTTTCTTTTTTTCGCTTTTGCGTTAAAGGTTGGGCTTTGGCGCCTATTAAGTGTTCAGTTGAGCCATAAACCTACCAGGCTCACAATTTGCCTTGATGGGCTCATTTCTTACCACAGGATTACAGGACGCAACCTCGTACGTACTTCTTCAAACTTTTTAGAGTTTGAAATGACATTTTTGGAAACGAATGTGATGAATTTTGCTGTTAATGATGTATGATGGCATAACGATGATTTATTGTCATGGCGATTATAAAATATTATAATGGATGACTTGAGACTATAGGCTCTGTTTGATTCACCTTAATTTTACTTAAATTCAATTCAATTCAGTTCATGTGTAATTTTACCACTCATATAACTTTTTATTTCGAAATAATTTCATGATGATAATTATGTCATTGGAAAAATCTCAAAGCATACTTTCAAATGAGTCCAATATTAACTATGTTTAGACGAATTTTAAATTGTTAACGATAAAGTTTAAAAAATCAGTTCAATTCAGACCAGTTTAATCCAGGTGAATCAAATAAAGGCTAAATGTACTTTTTAGATTTGGCAACAAATCAGCCTATGGTGTCATGTCATCCATCAAATGTCGCCATGACAATAAATCATCTTTATGCCATCATACATCATTTGAACAGAACATTTGATCAATTGTTTTTATAGTCACTACTCCTATTAATTAAAACGGAAAACTAAATTAAGCTTTCCAGAATTGACTAGTTGAAAGCGACATATTGCTAAATTATAGTGGATCAAGTAAGTCATTACTCCCCTCGTTTCTCTTTAAACGGAGTATATTGGATAGGTCAGTTCATTGTATTTTAGAGAACGACATGAATAATAAGGGACCGTTTGGTTGGGGGTAATGATTAATGGGGTAATGGAATAGATTTTTAGGCTAAAATGGGAGATATGTAAGGTAGTGGGGGTTAGATTTTGTAAGAAGGAGGGTAATGATTACCCCCATTTGAGGGATAATTGAAAGTCACCTTCCCATAGGGTAATGATATTCTCCCATTTTCCTTTCTTTTCTCCATTACCCCGCTTAATCACTACTCCTCATCATCACTTTACATTACTATTTTAGCCTACAAATCTATTCCATTACCCCCTTAATTATTACCCCCAACCAAAAGCCTAAATGAGTTTAAAGAAAGAGTATAAGTGAGTAAACTAATGAGATCAGAGAGAGGTTTTGTCTATTAAGTGAGCCAAACATGCCTGCCAACATCATTCTCTCGTCCTCCACGGCAGCAATGACATCACACCGTCGCTAACTCGCGCGTTACTCAGTACTCAGTACTCAGCCTAACGGCGTACGGAAGCAATGACATCATCACCCCTTGCTAACTCACCCAATTAAGTGCGTACTCTAGAACAGGTATCAAACTACTATTATTATCTCGTGGCCAAGAAAATGAAGGCGGCTACTTTTCTTTTTTTATTATTATTTTAGTTTGTGAGGCGACTACTTTCTTTTTGTGATGCACTCCATATTAGTCAATCTTAAAGTCAACTACTAGCTATAGAATATCAAATAGAGGGCGAGAAATGGTTTTCTTTTTTCTTATTTTTACCTTTGCAAGTGCTTATGTGTTCAGTTTTCATAGAGGGTGCAAATTACTGTATCAATGTGAGGTTGTACATACAACACCCCTTTTATACTAATATATGAAGTTGTTTTGAGTAATATAATTATGATAATGTGCTTGGTTTTAAATTTTTTATTTGTTTTATCTCTTCATCTTTGGGCTTTTCTTTATATGAGCTTTTACTTTGCCAAACTCTTTTTAGAAAGTGGAGGCGGAGTGAAGAGTGGTAAAAGGATTAACTTGATTGGTGTTCTTTGTAATCGTTTCATCTCGGAGTTATTATTAATAAGAATGCCTACTTAATTATCAAATATATATATATATATATATATATATATATATATATATATATATATATATATATATATATATATAATTATGACAATGAGATTAAGGACTAGTACGAGTATATATACAGGTTCTGTCTGGCAATTGGCTGGTGGTCGATAACTAGTATTGTTAGCTGATTTGACCGGCTGGTAATATTGGATGTCTAGAGAAATATTTGGTAACACTAGCGGGTAACATTAGTTTTTTTTTTTTTTTTTGATATGAGGAACCCTCAGCCACTATTCTTTGAGTGTGCACCGGATAAATCCTGAGTGTATGCAATAGCCTGCAAACCACACACACCGGGCAAGCCAACAAGATAAATCTTGTAGACAGGCTCAGCAAAGAGGCCTAGTGGGAATTAAACCCATGACCTTTGTCATGAAATTTCAACCCCACGACCAACTCCACTACCCCTTTCAAGGCAGCGGGTAACATTAGTTGGTTATATCTAAAATGACCTATAAAGACATTCATTTGATAGAGGAATTTTATGGCATTGAAGTTAATACTAGCAAGTCTTGAGTTATCTTGTTATTAAACTACATTATTGCCATCAGCCAATATTCCAAAGTTACTCTCCTTAGCTTTTCAAAAGTTGGCTTGTAGGAACCCAAAAGTCAATCTCATCACAAACTAACATCCAAACACCAATAATATTAAAGAATAGAGTAGTCAAACATCCAATTTTACCAAAAACCACACCACAAATCAACCTCCAAACACCCCTATAATACTATTCAATGCTGTTAGTGATGAATTGTCAAAATGAAGACTCAATTTACGTAACCTAAGCAAAATTAATTACGGAGCATGTGGCCATGACAAGTCGTCACTAATAATGGAGCTGTCAGCCTGTCACTAAGTCAAAAAATGTCAAACCATTATGCTTATAAATAGGCACTTACTTGTTGATCTGGTTATATAATTATTTCCATACATATGCCATAATTCCTCTCGATCGATCTCTTTAATTATTCTCTCTCTCAAATTATCAAACATGATGTTGATGATTATGGATGGCTTAGTTATTAACAGCAGTAATGTTGCGACTTCAATAGGTTGTATTTTGATAATAGCATGGTTATGGAAGGTAGTTGATTGGGTATGGTTCACGCCCAAGAGACTGGAAAGATGTCTTAGACAACAGGGAATTAAAGGCAACTCTTATAGGGTTTTGTTTGGTGATAAGAAAGAAACTGGCTTAATGCTTCAACACACCACTTCCAAACCCATGGACCACTTCTCTAATGACTACTTGCCGCGAGTCTTTCCTTTCTTTCATCAAACCATCAACAACTACGGTATGTAATACTATTCTAATCTACGGAGTAGAAATTACGTTCAACATTAAACTTTCCATTTGACTTTGCATACTTTTTAAAATAATATTATAATCATCAATAACTTTAATTTATATAAATTTAAAATTTTAAAAAATAAGATCATGAAATATTATTTTAAATAATTATACTAAGAATATATTGATTTTATACTCATATTTGTTTTCAAAAAAAAAAAAAAAAAGAGGTCAAAGTTCATGAAATTTGACCTTAGAAATCAAATGGAAAGTTCAATTATTTGAAACGTATAGAGTATATATATACATGTTTAATTTAAGAACTTGTTAATTCAATTATTTTTACTTTTTATTTTTACTCCATGCTCTAACACTTTTCATCCTCTTATTAATCTGATACAATGAGACATCAAATTCGAAAGATATAGAAAAGGATTTCTATATATGCATGTTAAGAGCATAAACCTTATGTGATGTCTCACTTCAAAAGAATGGAAGAGAGGAGACTAATATATAAGTTGGTGGGTTACTCCAACTAACACCAATTGATTTTAGGATAGAATCTCACTGGGCTTATGTGCAGTCTACTCTCCTCCACGTATGGGCCTGCAGGCGGTAGGCCTATTGAAGATTTAATAATGCAAAAATAAATAAATTGCGGAAATGATTTCCTCATTAAATAATGTATTTTTTTTTTTTTTGGTTACATGGAAATTAAATAATGTATTTGTTTTCGTTTTTCTTTTAACTTACATATATCCTAGCAGCATTACAAGCGTACCTAGTATACAATATAAAGCAATGATCTCATGAGAAAAACGTACACTATTTAATTCGCAAGGCACATGCAGGTGAAAAATCTTTCATATGGAATGGACCAACCCCAGAAGTAAACATCACAAAGCCAGAACTTATAAGGGAAGTTTTAATGAAAGTGCGAGATTTTCCGAAACCGCTTGTAAAGACACTTTCGAATGGGTTGACAAGATTAGAAGGTGAGAAATGGGCTCAAGAGAGGAAGATGATTCTCCCGGCATTTCATATGGAGAAATTAAAGGTTCGTTTCTTCCAATTGAACTTAAAATAGATGAATATATAGGTCTTGCGTGGGACTGTTTCATGGTAATAAACTTAAATAAATTGTTCTAGGACAGAGTATTATATATGTTGGAATGTTGTCGTTTGAGTGTTACTTATTTACTAGCTAGCTACTTGGCCACATTTGAAACAATTTAATTTGGACAATTGGTTAATAATGTTGTTAATTACAGCATATGTTGCCAGCATTTTCCACGAGTTGTCATGGGATGATTGAAGAATGGCAGAAGATGGCATCCAAAACAGGATCAAGTGAGTTAGAAATGTGGTCTTTTCTACATAATATGTCTGCGGACGCAATTTCTCGAGCAGCTTTTGGAAGTAGTTTTGAAGAAGGAAGGAGGGTGTTTGAGCTCATTAGAGAACAAATTGCAATCGTTGTAGGCACTTTGCAGTCAGTTTATATTCCCGGAGGAAGGTATAACAACTTTTTACATACAAAATTCTGACTTCGTCCCTAGTTGTTGAAAAAGTGCCTTGGATTAATTCGGCTCACTGGAAATATTTATCTTGATTTATTATTACAGATTTCTTCCAACCAAAACAAACAGGAGGATGACAGAGATCAAGAGGGAAACAGAAGCTTTACTGAAAGACATGATCTATAGAAGGCAAAAGGCAAGAGGTTGGAGAAGCAACTAAAGTTGACTTGTTGGGTGTACTATTGAAATCGAGCTTCCAAGGAAATAATAACAGCAAGCAGCAAAAAATGATCATAAAGTTGAGTTTGAAAGAGGTGATTGAAGAATGTAAACTCTTCTACCTAGCAGGACAAGAGACCACCTCGTCGCTGCTTGTATGGACTCTTATTCTGCTCAGCAAGCACCAAGATTGGCAACATCAAGCAAGGGAAGAAATTCTCACCACATTTGGCAACAATATACCCGACTTTGAAGGTTTAAACCAATTGAAAAAGGTAAAAAAAAAAAATTCTCTTTTTTGAACTCAAATGTCAATATAATTGATAATAATACAAGAACTTATTTGCTCATCTTCATATTTGAGAGCACTGCATGAAAATGTACTTATAAATGCTATTAACTGTAAACTACACAATCTCTATAATATTATGCTAATCTAGAATATTCTTAAGATCTACTAGATAATATTCCCTGGATTTTCATCAATAGGTGAACATGATACTGATTGAGGTTCTCCGATTATATCCACCAGCAGCAAGTGTTCTTGTTCGAAAGGTTTGTCATGATATAACGGTTGGGGACATGCAACTACCAGCCGGGGTACTAGTAAATTGTTCAATGATTTCTGTTCACCACAACGAAGAAATTTGGGGTTCCGACGCAAAAGAGTTCAACCCAGAGAGATTTTCCCAAGGGATCTTGAAGGCAACTGAAGGAAACATGTCGTTCTTCTCGTTTGGATGGGGGCCTCGTATATGTATTGGTTCCAATTTTGCAATGATAGAGGCTAAAATGGCTTTGGCCTTGATTTTACAACGCTTCTCATTGCATCTTTCTCCATCATATGCTCATGCTCCTACAATGGGTCGTGGAACCCTTCGTCCTCAATTTGGTGCTAATTTGATAATACGTTGTCTTTAGATATTTGAGCAAGAGTGCAAATTATTGGATAAAATAAAAAATTAAATGTAGATATTGTAAATTTTACTTTGGGTGTAAAGATATTTTAGTGATCAAACTTCAATATCTTCAAAGAGCTAGTTTTGTCATTTGTGTAGCACCAACTCACAATAAAATAGGGTCATTATTTAAAAATATATGGGTCACTTATTATGATTACGGATACTTGTTTCACTTAAATATATGTGATTCTTGTCTCACCAAAAATTACGAAAAGATATTGTCATTACAAAAGTTTTTGTGTTCTTTAAAATGGCGTCCGTAGGAAATACTTTCGTGGAACTTTGAACCTTTATCTTAGGAAATCATCGAGTGGAGTTATCGGGTTTTCAAGCAAAACACTTGCCCGTCCCTGCATTAAAGTCTTGTTAGGCCACCAAAGTGGCTAGCTATTAAGGTCTTATTTGACTACTCAAGTGTAAAATAGTCTTGTTTGTCTATCCAAATTGTATAAAAGGTCCTATTGCCACCCAACTATAAAAAAAATCCTATATGATCACCCAAGTGATTTTTTTTGTTTTTTTTTTTTTTTTTTGGGGAATAACTGCGCTCTTTGCTTGTCTGCTCTATTGTTCTCAGACTTTCTATGATTAATGCACTGTCTTTGCCAATTGTTTTTTTTTGATTCACGACCAATGGTATTCAGTAGACGAATATCCACCATCGAATATGTTGGCAGTCTTTGCCAATTGTTTGAGAATTATTTTTTCATACTAATACTCCTTCAGCAGTATTCGAAGTGGCAATACTTCAGTACAAACTCCCTTACGTGCTTCACCACCGTAAGCAAAAAAATGAAAAATAAAATTTATGTGCCATCAGATAGATTGAATAGATCCAGTCTCTCCCACATCCTCATTTTTCTAGACCTAGAAATTGATTCTGATAACCCAAGTGAAGAAGACTGATATTTATCTCTCTCTCTCTCTCTCTCTCTCTCTCTCCTCGCCTCCTCTACTTTTATATCCCTCCTTATTCAGACTGAGAGCGTCAATTATTTATGGGTGATGGCAATCTGACAAACATGCAACAAAACAAGGTTCGATACTCCCCAACGTAACACAGTATTTGTCAATTAAATCCTGATACATGTGATATCTATGCTCCTGAAAGTTCTTATTTTTTTTAGTAAATCTTTGTTTGTGCAATCTTGATTGTGAGTTGAGCAGTCACATGTAAGTTAAAAGGAGAGATTTTTAGTTGAATTGAGGTTGAATCACCTTTCCTAATAGAGTAATTTGAGGTTTTGAGATGAAACTGATAATTATCAGTTAAAGGAGCGATTTTTAGTTGAATTGAGGTTAAATTGCTTGCTGATTACCTTATTTTCTTCTTTATCTTTTGAGTGGGGTTTGGGTTTTTGGGGCAGCATATTTGCATACAAAAGTTCATATTTTTTAGCAAATCTTTGTTTGTTCAGTCTTGATTGTGCGTTGGGCAGCCACATATAAGTTAAAGAGAGACTTTTGGGTGACATGAGGTTCAATTCACCTATACCAATTGAGGTTTTGAGATGAAACAGGTAACTATCAGTATAAGGAGCAATGTTTAGTTGAATTGGGGTTAAATTGCTTGCTGATTACCTTTTTCTTCTTTATTTATCTTTTGAGGGGTACAAAAACTTGTGTGCACTTAGTCCATGGTGGACCAATACTTGGAGTAACCCCCTACTTTAACTGGAGCCACCCCCTCTAAAAGTGGAGTCATCCCTACTTCACCCCTCAAATTTATACTAGGCACCACCCCTACTTTCACCCGGAGCCACTCCCTACGTCACCCGGAGCCACCCCCTACTTTACCCGGAGCCACCCCTCTATTTTATCTTGAGCCACCCCTCAAAATTACTTGGTCCACGGTGGACTAAGTCCAAACAAGACAAGCTGTTGGTAAATATTGTCACTTCTCTGTCATAACTTCTCATATCATGAGTTCATGACTTGTTACTCATGGCTGGGATGAGAAGGATTTAAAAAGTATATACTTGCCTTGCTAGCATTCCTCTGAATCTCTTTGCCATGTTGAATCACTTTCATAAACATTTGTTAAATCCCGAGTAAAGTTTGTGGATAAGCTCAAAAAACTGATGAGAGATTTACGATGGTGTACCCTTCTCTGTAAGGGACAAGGTGTATAGAGTATAGACCTTAGTCTGAGAAAATTTGTGTTTAGCCCTGAAGTTTCATCAAAATTTGATGTACTCTAAAGTTACTGAATTGTGTTCATTTTGATGACTTCTTTTTCTCAAGCTTCATAGTAACACAACTTTGTTCCGCAACTCTCAAGTTTGGTTTGCCTTGATCATTATCATTGTATTATCTCCTAACAATTTGAAGAAACTTGGACTATATGGGCCTTGTGTTTTGGTCTTTTGGAGTTTATCTTGTGCCAAGAGGATGGAGCAGTTTGTGCGCCCAAGCATGCACGTAGACTATGATACCTGGACTCGGCAAAAATCGCTTGTCGACACGGATACAGGTGCGGAATACGAGTCGGACTCTCCATGTTGCAGTTGGACGCGTCTAGCTCTGAGAGAGAGAGAGAGAGAGAGAGAGAGGGAGAGGGAGAGGGAGGCTGAAAACTATGGAGTCAGTCGACTTCTCCGGCAACCAAGGTGCTTGTTTCAGTAATTGCATGTTCGATGGAATGAGGAGAGAGAAAGGAACAGAAAAAAAAGTCGGGAAGAAGAAGTAAAAGAAACAACGCTACTTCTCTCTTGTCTTTTTGCGGCGCTTAAAACTTTAGGGTTTAGAAAAAGAATGAAGCTGGTCACGTGCTTCTGTTATGAAGTACTACGCTTGTTTTTTTTAAGACCAAAAATTGGGCCTTCAGTTTGAGGCCCAAATGACAACAAACATGGTTTTATTATTTACACGGAATAAACAAGGTTTTAATATGGCAGACTCACAACTCACAAGCTTCCTACAGTATTAAAAGAATAATTTTTGAACATATAAATAAAAAAAACCTTACTATATTTGGAATTTTCCAATAAAATTAATAAAAATATTTTATGAATGTCGTATCCCCGTACCCGAGTCCAACTTTAGGACAAGGTCCCCGTGTCAGGAATTTTGACTCATGCCGAGTCCGACCCTTGGATCCGTACTCGAGTCCGATCCTCGTACCCGAGTCCATGTAACATAGCACGTAGATAAAAGACGATCAAACATTCTAGGAACGGGACATATTTGGTATCTTAGTTATAGAATGATGGATGTATGCTTCTACTTGCAGGTTCATGGAAAAGCAGGCTCACATAGAGGAATTAGCCAATTAGTTCGTTGTGAGAAGAGGAGAAGGGTGGCAAAGAAGGCTCAGCAAGAATGCTTGTTTGTTAGTGAGAAGTGGGAGAAGTTGGATACATACATCCTGAGAGATATATTCTCTCGAGTACCTATCCAAGACTTATTCTTAAATGTTTCCTCTGTCTGTGTTTCATGGGAGGCAGCATGTTGGGATCTTTTGTTTTGGAGCCACCATGTCCTTGACCTTAGTGCCACAGGTGCTGGTTATGGCCTTACTGATTTATTAAATGTAGTAACATTGCGTGTAGCGAAATCAAACCGTGCTGCTGGAAATTTTGGGTGGTTAGTCTCACCAGAAGACTATAATCAAATGTCTATAAAATTCATGAGAAAGCTACGACACATAATAGAGGGTGATGATATGTATGGATACTGTTTAGGGAGTTGGAGGCTGTCAATTCAGACCATTATTATTCCTTATGATCTGGAAATTTTGGACTCACAACTTGTTTACATTGCTGAGAGGTGGGTCAATCTTGATTAATTCCTTGGAGTAATTTGTTCTGGGTATGTATTTATGAGAAACTTAATCGATTGATTTTCGTATGTGCAGAACGCCTTGTGTTGAGCATCTAATATTGTTGGGTGCTTCAAAGATAACAGCTAGTGGATTCGATAAAGCCATCCAACACTGGAAACAGGTAAAGGAGATACATCTTGGTTGCTTGAATAATAATATCAATGATCATTGTAAACGGTTCATCGAAGCAATTGGTAGGAACTGTGTAGAGGTTGAGTACCTGCACATACATCAACAACCAGGGTTTAATAGAAGAACTAAACGCAAGGGTGATTGCAGAGTGTTGGAGTATCCCTCCTACATGGAGGAAGAACCCAATTAATTTGGGATATATTTGCTTACCATATGGGTTATCCATATGATGTTTAAGTGAAGGGCAATTTCGTATATTCACTCACAAGTGGATTCCCTTATAAGCCAAAAGGTTAGAAGGGCTGAGTGCAAGAGAGAGAAAGCCTAGACACTCAAAAAATTCAGGAGAAAAGTCTAGAAGAGAAGAGGAGAGAGAGAAGAGGAGCCACCCACGAATTTTGGTGCTGGCAGCCCAGAAATCCGCCCCGATCGACGACCAAACGAACTCCGATCGTCGCGAGATTTTAGCACGTTGTTCCTGACATCCCCCTCTTCAAATCCAACGGTCAGAATTTCATTTGGAGCTCTCTAAGTCAGTTTTCTAAATTCAGCTCTTATTTTGTACGAAATTGTATTTCCACTCTTTTGGGTGATGATTTGGGAGACTTGTTGTGCCAAGGTTGATCCTTGATGATTGTGAATACCTCTAGTTGATCTAGGGAAGAACTATTGTTGTACCCACTTGTTAATTTGTTGATTAGTGGAGGTTTTGGCACCGTTTGTTAACGGTCCCGTGGTTTTTTCCCCACATCGGGGTTTCCACGTAAATCCTTGCGTCTCCTTGTTTATTTACTGTTTTTGGGCTGATTTATAGTTCCATTTGCTGCTGTCATTTTGGTTCAATATTGTTTGGTTGCTTGAATTGGTTATTGCTCATCTTTGCATCACAACCGGGGAAAAAGTCTTTGTTGCTTCCGCTTGTGTATTTGTGTGCTTTCCCCAACATAGTGGTATCAGAGCTTTGGTTAGAGTCATTGTGAATTTGTTGTGTTGTTAAAGATGGATGAAAAATCTGGTGTGCACGGAATGATTAGTTTGAATTCTGGAAATTACTCCGTGTGGAAAACTAAAATGGAGGATATCCTTTATGTGAAGGATTTGTATGAACCAATTTTAAATGCAACCATACCAACTGGTGTTGTTGAAAGTGAGTGGAAAATATTGAACCGTAAAGCCGTTGGAACAATTAGACAATTTGTTGATATGAGTGTCCTCCAACATATTGCCAATGACACGAATGCTTATACTCTTTGGAAGAAACTTGAGACCATGTATGAAAGGAAGAATGCCTTGAGTAAAGCGTCATTGATTAGAAAACTTGTGAAACTGGAATATAAAGATGGTGATAGCATAGTAGTTCACTTGAATGAATTTCAAAGTTTGATTAACAAGTTGTCTGCAATGAAGATGAATTTAGATGATGAGCTGCAGGCATTGCTACTACTTTGCTCATTGCCAGAAAGCTGGGACACTCTATTTGTATCACTTAGCAACTCCGCACCAGAGGGCACGCTGACAATGGAAATTGTCAAAGCTAGTTTGTTGAATGAAGAAACTAGAAGGAAGGAAATGAGTTCCTCCACACAACCAGAGGCTAATGTGACACAAGAATCAAGCAGGGGAAGAAGTAAGACTCGATATCCCCAGCATAGAGACAAGTCCAGGGGGAGATCAAAATCAAAGGGTAAGATCATTTGCCACTATTGTGATAAGCCAGGCCACATTCAAAAACATTGCAGGAAAATGAAGAGAGACAAGTCCAGAGAAAGGAAAGAAAAGGGTGAGACATTCGGGCAACAACAAGAAGAGAAAGATAACAACACCACTGCAATTGCAACAAGTGATGAATTATTTTTTATTGGTGACCATTGCCTAAATCTAGATAGTGATGATTGTACTTGGGTGATTGACACGGGTGCTTCGTTTCATCTAACCTCGCACCAAGATTACTTCTCATCTTACACCAGCGGTGACTTTGGCTATGTAAAGATGGGGAATGATGGCTCATCCAAGATTGTAGGCATGGGTACAGTGTGTTTGGAGACATCCACAGGTTGCAGTTTGGTGTTGAGAGATGTCCGACATGTTCCAGACATTCGGCTGAATTTGATATCTCCTGGGTTGCTCGATGATGCTGGTTACTCCAGCAACTTTGGTGGTGGAAAGTGCAAGCTTATCAAAGGAAGTTTGATTGTGGCTCGTGGGAGCAAGCAGAGATCCTTGTATGTGATGCAAGCTAAGTTGTGCAAAGGAGAAGTACACGCAGTTGATGATTCCTCCAGCGAGTTATGGCACAAGAGACTTGGTCACATGAGTGAAAGAGGTATGCAAATGCTTGCTAAGAAGCAACTCCTTCCTGATGTTCAAGGTATGTCCTTGAAACCCTGTGTTGATTGTTTAGCTGGAAAACAACATAGGGCAGCATTTCATACTCGTCCCCCATCTAGAAGAAAACATGCATTAGATCTTGTTCACACTGATGTATGTTCTATGGATACTAAGTCACATAGCGGTGCACTTTATTTTGTTACTTTTATTGATGATTATTCTAGAAAACTGTGGGCTTTTGTGTTGAAAACCAAAGACCAGGTACTACAGTTTTTCAAGCAGTTCCAGGCCAGAGTTGAGAGAGAAACAGGCCGGAAGCTCAAGTGTGTTAGAGCTGACAATGGTGGAGAGTACAGGGGTCCATTTGAAGAGTATTGCAAAGTACAGGGCATCAGGCTTGAGAAGACAGTTCCCAAGACACCTCAGCTGAATGGACTTGCAGAGAGAATGAACAGAACAATTGAAGAAAGAATTCGATGTATGCTCTCTCATGCGAAGCTGCCTAGGATTTTTTGGGCCGAGGCAATGTTTACAGCAGTGTACCTCATCAACCGGTCACCTTCAGTTCCTCTTAATGGAGATGTTCCGCAGAGAGTATGGACTGGTAAAGAGGTATCATTCAGCCACCTGAGAGTCTTTGGGTGCCTTGCATATGTTCATATTCCCAGAGATGAGAGGTCCAAGCTTGATAGCAAGACAAAGCCATGCATCTTCCTAGGGTACTCAGAGGATGAGTTTGGGTACAGATTGTGGAATCCAGTTAGCAGGAAAGTGATTAGAAGCAGAGATGTAGTGTTCTTTGAAGACAAAACCTTTGCAGATTGTGAGAAGAAGAAACAACCAGAGCCTTCTCCTAGTGACAGCGCCAACTCAGATCCAATATTTCCTGAAGTAACTCCTAGAGTTCAAGGGGGAGAACAACAGGAAGATGGCAATGATGATCATAACAGTGATGATGGTGATGATGTTCAGCCACCACCAGATCATACACATGAAGAAGAACCCCATGTACAACCAGAACCACAGTTGAGAAGATCCACCAGAGAGAGACAGCCTACCTCTAAATATCCAGCAGATGAGTATGTGTTGATGACCGACGGGGGAGAACCTGAAAGCTATGAGGAGGCTATGTCACATGAGCACTGCAAGGAGTGGTATAATGCCATGCAAGATGAGATGAAATCCTTGCATGAGAACCACACATATGACTTAGTGGAGTTGTCTAAGGGCAAGAGAGCACTCAAGAACAAATGGGTGTACAGACTGAAAACTGGAGAAGATGGTTCACCACCTAGGTACAAGGCACGTTTGGTGGTGAAAGGCTCAGGTCAAAAGAAAGGCATAGACTTTGAAGAGATTTTCTCTCCAGTTGTAAAGATGTCTTCTGTTAGAGTTGTTCTTGGCTTAGCTGCTAGCATGGATTTGGAGTTGGAACAACTTGATGTGAAGACTGCTTTCCTCCATGGTGACTTAGAGGAGGAAATCTACATGGAGCAACCAGAAGGTTTCCAAGAGAAGGGAAGTGAGAAGCTTGTATGCCGTTTGAAAAAGAGTTTATATGGCTTGAAACAAGCACCTCGACAATGGTACAAGAAGTTTGAGTCTTTCATGAAAGACCACAGTTTCCACAAGACACATGCAGATTCATGTGTGTTTGTGAAGCATTACGCCGGAGGTGATTTTCTCATTCTCTTACTTTATGTGGATGACATGTTGATTGTTGGACAGGATAAGGAGAAGATTGCCAACCTGAAGAGTGCCTTGAGCAAGTCCTTTGCAATGAAGGACCTTGGCCCTGCAAAGCAAATTTTGGGCATGCGTATCTCTCGTGATAGGAAGAACAAGAAGATATGGCTATCACAAGAGAGTTACATCCAGAAGCTGCTAGAGAGGTTCAAGATGGACAAAGCTAAACCCGTGAGCTCGCCACTTGCAGGTCACATGAAGCTAAGCTCCAGCCAGTGTCCTACAAGTGAGAATGACAAGAAAGAGATGATGACGGTGCCTTATGCATCCGCCGTGGGGAGTTTGATGTATGCCATGGTATGCACTAGGCCAGACATTGCACATGTCATTGGGGTTGTTAGCAGGTTCATGTCTAATCCTGGTAAGGAGCATTGGGCAGCAGTAAAGTGGATCATGCGGTATCTCAGAGGTACTTCTAGAGTGTGTTTATGCTTTGGTCCCGGACAACCTGTGTTAGATGGCTACACAGATGCTGATTTGTCAGGTGATATTGATGCTAGTAAGTCTACCTCCGGATACTTGATGACAATTGCAGGGGGAGCTGTTTCATGGCAATCAAAATTGCAAAAGTGTGTTGCTCTGTCTACCACAGAATCTGAGTATATGGCAGCGGTTGAAGCTGGCAAGGAGTTTATTTGGATGAGAGATTTTCTAGAGGAGTTGGGTTTGAAACAAGACAAGTACCCTCTTTATTGTGATAGTCAAAGTGCCATCCACCTTGCCAAGAATGCAGCCTACCATTCCCGAACCAAACACATACGGAGGAGGTATCATTGGATTCGAGAAGCGGTAGAAGACAAGTCATTTGAGCTTGTGAAGATTCACACCGATCTCAACGGATCGGACATGTTGACGAAGGCCTTGCCTAAGGAGAAACTTCTTGTTTGTAGAAAGATTGCGGGCTTGGTCGAGCCCCCCATGTAGGAGTGAGGGGGAGATTTGTTGGAGTATCCCTCCTACATGGAGGAAGAACCCAATTAATTTGGGATATATTTGCTTACCATATGGGTTATCCATATGATGTTTAAGTGAAGGGCAATTTCGTATATTCACTCACAAGTGGATTCCCTTATAAGCCAAAAGGTTAGAAGGGCTGAGTGCAAGAGAGAGAAAGCCTAGACACTCAAAAAATTCAGGAGAAAAGTCTAGAAGAGAAGAGGAGAGAGAGAAGAGGAGCCACCCACGAATTTTGGTGCTGGCAGCCCAGAAATCCGCCCCGATCGACGACCAAACGAACTCCGATCGTCGCGAGATTTTAGCACGTTGTTCCTGACATCCCCCTCTTCAAATCCAACGGTCAGAATTTCATTTGGAGCTCTCTAAGTCAGTTTTCTAAATTCAGCTCTTATTTTGTACGAAATTGTATTTCCACTCTTTTGGGTGATGATTTGGGAGACTTGTTGTGCCAAGGTTGATCCTTGATGATTGTGAATACCTCTAGTTGATCTAGGGAAGAACTATTGTTGTACCCACTTGTTAATTTGTTGATTAGTGGAGGTTTTGGCACCGTTTGTTAACGGTCCCGTGGTTTTTTCCCCACATCGGGGTTTCCACGTAAATCCTTGCGTCTCCTTGTTTATTTACTGTTTTTGGGCTGATTTATAGTTCCATTTGCTGCTGTCATTTTGGTTCAATATTGTTTGGTTGCTTGAATTGGTTATTGCTCATCTTTGCATCACAACCGGGGAAAAAGTCTTTGTTGCTTCCGCTTGTGTATTTGTGTGCTTTCCCCAACACAGAGAACTTGCCTAGATTGAAGAAACTGGAGTTTGAAAGTGGATATATATATTTTAGTGGTGTAGGGACCTTGTCCCAATTGTGCTTACAATTGGAAGAAATCGACTTCGATGAATGCCAAATGACAGAAAATTTATTGCCGCCTGAAGCATATCAAGATAAAGATATGTTTATGAGACAGTTGGACTTGAGTAGTCCAATTACTTTTGTTTTGACATGGGAGTATTATTGCAGATACTTTAGCAATTTGGAATGCAGAACCATATGCTCCCATTTGTTTGTCAGAAGTCAAAACATTATTCAAGGCGAATCGACTCTTCTTACTTAGGTTCTGAGTTTGACCTGTGGATGTCGTCCTGTGAGGGTATGGACTATAGGTATTGAATGAACGAACTGCAGTTTTTGAAGGCATCATTCTCACTAGGGTTACCTATGCTATTTGTTTGTGGATTGAGGATTCTTTCATTTTACTACACTCATTATATTTTAAATTATTACTTTCCTTATAATTTCGCATTGCTTTGAGAATTGAGATTCTTCGCAGGCACTAGCATAGCATTGTACTGTAACTGTAGCATTCTTGTATCTCTTGAGACTTGCTTTTCGAATTCTTATAACCAGCTTTTATACACGCCTTTTTGGTTGCTTTTGTATTGTTATCTGAATGAAGAGAATTTATAAAAATAATTGTAAATCCACAAACAGAAGAATGTTTGTGTGTACTACTGTACTGTAATCCCGGTGGTGAGTTTGGAAAATCGCAAGTGAAGTCCACCGGCAATCTTCGTGGAACTTGCTGCAAAAGGAGTTAACAACAACCAGATCCCAAAGTTGTCTTTGCTTGAAACACCCACAGTGACGAATCGATATATGTTTTTTTGTTGGGGGCAAGCTTAAATGATTAAAATCAAAATTAATAGCACATCACAATAGTAATTGAAAATAAAATACAATGTCTCCGGTATTATATAAAATAATAATAAGGTACAATGTCACTAAAGATGAGCAATAAATAGTGTTCTACAACTCCTCTCTATAAATCTTCAACTTTTGAAAGCGATCCATCACATCTTCATTGGGGTAACGTTCAAGCGCCTCAGACAAAAAACATAAACATTAAAAGAAGCAAACATTGTTTCAAATCAATCTAACAACAGATTAAACAGAGGCTCTAAAACAATTAAATCAAAAATCTTTTGAACACATAATCCAAAAAAAATTAACAAAAAATACAATCAACCAAAATCAGCCCACCCCCCTCTTCCAAAGCAAGCTACATAAATTAAAACAATGATGTGGATCAAATTTTGGAAAAGAGTTTTGTGTCAGTGGGTGTAAGGGGCATAATAAGAAGGCCCGCATCCGAAGACTATGAATCAAACAAGCTAAAGGATTAGTTACACATGTATCTATCTAAATAAAGATATTAAACTCCGTCTAGCATTGTCTAGATAAGAAACCAGATAGCACTAAAAGTCTAGAACAAGATAGACAGGTCAATACTTCTTCGATCCATACTACATAGCTGTCTAAAAGACAAATATAAAGAACACAAATAAAAAACAGTTTTTGATCTTCTAAGCCCTGTTCCTCAGCAGTAACAAAATCATCTCTAATTCTTGTCAGGAAGTACCTATCAGCATGCAGACATAATAGGTCAGAAACAGCTCCTATCACGAACTTAAGAGCCTGCATTAAGACATGACTCTGCTTTTCTACCGTGCGTAAGGATGGTATCGACTATTGCCACTATAGCCTCCCTTACCATAGAACCCACTAGCTCCACTAGCTCCACCAGCTCCACCAGCTCCACCATACCCTGCACTAGCACCAGAGTCATAACTGCTGCCATAGCCTGAACCTCCGTAGCTACCATAACCTTCACTCCTGACATATCCACCTAAGCTTCCACTTCCATAGGCTCCACTATATCCTGCGCCATAAGAACCAAATCTGCTAGAATATCCAAGGGATGACTCCCCTCCATAGCCCCCTAAACTACCACCACCAAAAGCACCATAACCCACTACCATACTCGCCGCTACTACCATAGCCTCCATACCCAAGCCTACCACCAACACCTCCAGACATCCTATAGTTATTACCTGGGTTAAACCCACCATCGAAAGCCCCGTAGGACCCTCCATAACCAGCATAAGCATCCCCAAAGGAACGAGCCCTAGAGTTGCTACCATACGAAGGAGCTAAAGGGTGGTTTGAGGGTTTCTTTGGTTCAGCCTTCTTGATCTCCACCTACAACAAAGCAACTCAGTTAACCTAGAGCCTGCTGCATTCAAACTAAGGTGAGACTCCTTGTCTGACACAATCTAAACCTGTGTACACTGTACACTCCACCCGTGATCACAAACTAATAACATTCAAGAGAAAGGGAAAAAGAAGATCTAAACATGCAAAGGTGAAGTTCTTTTTTGCATCTTTAAATTGTTTTATAAAATCAAAGATAGAAATAGAGCATACGAACAGATACCAAAAGAAAATTAATGTTAACTCATTAAATTCACTTTTCATTCAGAACAGTAAAACAAGCTCACCTGAGTACCCTCCATGTCAATCATATTACCCTTCGAAAGTAAATCATCAACCACTTCTTCACTCTCAAAGACAACAAATCCAAACCCACGAGATCGGTTGGTTTCATGATCACGTACAATCTGGTGTTCTGCCACATTCCCATACTGGGAGAAGAAACTTCTAAGCTCATCTGTGCAGTCCAAAGTATTCAAAGATGAAATT
Source organism: Tetragonia tetragonoides (assembly GCA_038025085.1). Classification (NCBI taxonomy): domain Eukaryota; kingdom Viridiplantae; phylum Streptophyta; class Magnoliopsida; order Caryophyllales; family Aizoaceae; genus Tetragonia; species Tetragonia tetragonoides. The sequence goes on from CM076153.1 coordinate 581,402, forward strand.
TCAGGTCCTACGATCGTGTGATATCCAAAACATGAAACAAAAAGAAAGGTACTAGATGTACCACTACATCGACACCTCCCCATTATCTCCCAAAACAGATAAAACTCAGCAAAGCACGAGCCAGAAACTCATACCTTCTGAGACACTGGAAGGAATGCCCCCTACAAATATCTTTTTTGTCTTAAAATCCTTTGACTGCCCAGAACCTTTAGGTATAGTACGTTTAATTTCAACCTAAAAAACAAGTGAACAAAACCACATTTAACAGATAAAATAACACAATAAGGTCTTAGGGTCAAGATATATGCAACATTATCCCTAATAAAGAGTGTCCGCATAGTTGTATTAAGAAAGCATAGATTTTCATAAAAAAACAATAGTACTAGACTGGTAGTGGAAAAGCACACAAAATTAGATAATTGACATACTTTCCTTCCTGAAAAAAGAAAATAGATCATGCGTCAAGGGAATACCTGTTTTCCATTGATGATGTGGGTATCCTCAATAACCGTATCAACAACAGAGGGATCAGCATAAGTGATGAATCCAAAGCCTCTTGGCTGTCCACTTATCCGATCTTTCATTATCACTGAGTCTGTTATCTCTCCATACTTCCCAAAGTGTTTAATGAATATAGCTATTTGATGGGAATGAAGGTAAAATATGAAATTAGAAAATAACTAATAAAATGACTAGCAGTCAAAACCATCAAAGTAACAACTTCTAAAATGATAAAAAAAATCCCTGGTGATGTACAATGGTAGCCAGCTAGCAAGGCATCCCATATTGTAATCAATCAAATCAGCTTGATGAAATAAAGTCACCGACTCACCAAAACCTACAGATACACTCTGATCACAAAAAAAGTATCGAATTTTGATGACTATGACCTTCATGTTCATTGCAGTGTCTTTCAAAACACAGCATTAGATAAGCTGTAAAAGAAGTCAACAGGCTCTTATGACTTTCTACTCGCGTGTGGTCTGATAACAGTCATCAGGAGCAATCATAACCATCAAGGTAACAACCCGTAAAATGATAAGAAGAATCGACGATGCATAATGCTAGCCAGCAACCAAAGGCATCCTACATATTTGTAATCAACCCAATCAACAGATGAACTACAGTCACCAAAACCTCACAAATAGACTCTGACCACAAAGAAAATATCGAATTTTGAGAACTATGACCTTCATGTTCATTACAGTATCTTTCAAATACAACATTTGAATCAAAGCTGTAAACGAAGTCAATAGGCCCTTATTGCTTTCTAATGACGTGTGGTCTGATAACAGTCATCAGGAGGTGTAGAGTTACCACATACAAAGAATGTGATGCAATTAAAAGGACCCAAAGCCAACAGAAAGACATAAGGCAATGCAGAAAATAAAAATCACAAGAAGCTACAATCAACAAAGCAACCAAGCTACAATAGTAACTATGAAACTTATAAACTTAATACCCAATTTCACTACAACAAAATACCCAACAATAAAACAAACAAACAAGCAAAATCTGAAGTCAAACAGGAAATCAAAAACCTGGAGGGATGGATACAAAGGGAGATTTCGCATAAAAAAGACGAAGCACAGCATCAATATAAGAACGTATATATGTAATTAAAGTTTAGGAGACTCACGATTGGTGGTGTCTTTAGGAAGCCCACCAATGAATATCTTCCTGTAAGCCAAAAATATTTATAAAAAAAAAATAATAATAATAAATAAAATTGAGTATTCACCATGGCAAAATAAGAACGAGAAAAGGTATGAGAGAGAGAGAGAGAGAGAGAGAGAGAGAGAGAGAGAAATTAACAATAAGACGAACCCGGGACTGGCGCCATCGCCGTGAGGGCCATCGCCGTGAGGTCCATCGCCTTTGAATTTGGAAGCCATTGTTGTGTTGGTAGACTTGAAGCTCAGATCAGCGGGAACCAAAAGGGGATTAGGGTTTGAGGAGAGAGAGAGACTTGAATGAATGAATAATTAATGGATAATCAAAATGCATACGGCATCGAACAGCTTTTATATATAACGATAATATTATTAGCACAGCGATAGTGAATTGGTCAAACCAGTCCAGGCGTGTAAATATATAAGAAGGTCTTTATTTTTTTTTCTTCTTTTGATTTGATTTTTTTGATACACTTTTTTTCTGCTTTTCATTATCATAGTATGTGCAAACAAGTTACAAATCAATAGAAATAAGAGTTTTATAATCTAGTTCAATTAAACATTAAAATAGCTCACATAATTTTTACTTGTGCAATTCTTGGTCGTTTACATTAGTGATAAATAATACATCCTTATGTATACCTATATTGCTTACTAAGTTAATAAACATTAAAAAAATATATATATAAAAACTCGGAAAGAGAATAGAAAAAGTTAGTGTAAATGGTGTTTGTCAACCAATTTTGAGGGGTATAGAGGGGTTTGGGTGTCAACTGTTAAGTTTTTATGTTATTACAATGTTGCACGTTCATTGGAATGTTTTCAAGTAAGTTAAGACTCGTATAAGTGAGAGTAATCTGATCATCGACTAGCTTTTGTGTGATAAAGTCTCACGCAATGAGCCAACACTCGATCATAATATGGACAAATGTGGAGTGAACGAGTGATTTTTTAAACCTGTATGAGTGACCTACATTTCACACTAGATTTAAATTAATTTCAAAACGCGTAGCCAGAGACAATATCTCATACAAGAGACCTAAGTCTTAACCCGTACTTGAATCTATGCCACGTGCATGAGATATCTAGTATTCACATCTGTACTTTCTATTGTGAAACTCCACAATTAATACATTTAGTGTATGTACTAGTACTTGGATAAGTGATATGTTGAGAAATTGTTAAGAATCAAACGAAATAAAACACAAAATCACACTTAAAGACTTTTAAAGATTTATTATACCAATCTAAAAAAAAGAATTATTAATAAGTGTTTATAATTCAAAATAACAGATACATCATTTTCATATTTTGCAAAAGTAAAAACGATTCTTTATCTTTTAAAATTTTAAATTTAAATTAGAGATAGTATCAAATATCAAATTAATCATTCAAATTATAACATGTGTATAAACTTGTCTTTACAACTCAAATTATCATAATTACAAAATCACTATATACTGTTTTTTTGAAAAGGTGTTAAGAGTATTTTATTTGTCCCATTTTGAAAACCCAATTCAAAAACCTCCCAAATCATCTCAATCCATTGTTCTTAAAAATTAAAAAAGCCCCCCTTTCTCTGTCAAAGTTTCCTCATTATAAAACCCTCATTCTATTTTCTGCTCTCTTTCTCAAATGTAATTAATCCCCTCTTTCAAACATTTCCCAAACTCTCTCTCTTTCTCTGTCTAGTCTCTCAGTCCCCCCCTCTCTCTCTCTCTCCTCTCTCAGCTGCAAGAAACGATGAGCAACAGCGGCGCTTCTAGGGTTTCGATCCCAAACAATGTGCGAAAAACGATTCAGAACATTAAAGAGATCACCGGAAATCATAGCGAAGAAGACATCTATGCAATGCTTAAAGAGTGTTCTATGGATCCCAATGAGACCACCCAGAGGCTTCTCCATCTTGGTATATAATTTTAATTTATAAATGTTCATGTCTTTTCTCCCCTATTCCCAAATGGGTTGATTGAGTTCCTCTGTTTATGGGCTTTTTAGTTGAAATAACAATTGCCCTTTTCATTTAGGAGGGTTTTGATTGAGGGGTTGGTGCATTTGAGAATTCATATAAAGAGGGTTTTTCTTGGTTGCCATTTGCTTGGCTGTTTTCTTCCATTTACCCTTTTTTTGTTGTTTACTTGCTGTCTATTTAAATTGAATTCTGTTATCACCATGTTTACATCATTTCCTTATGATTTCTGCACTGTTTGAGTTTAGTGCAATGATTCGTGAAATGGGTGCTTTATTTTTACTTTTATATTTTTTGAGTAGGGTTTGATTTATCACTGGGTGCCCAAAGCCATTTAATTGGCTCCTGTTATGGGTAATGCCTTACTAGGTAGCATCTGATTATCTATGCAACACCCTCTTAATTCCAATATGTAGTGCTACATAATGTGGTGCTTAACTGAGTGGAAATCCAGTCTAAGGGTCAGGTTTTAGCGGGTCTTGAGGGGAATGACTTTTCTTGTTCAACTCTTGCTATCTGATGCTGCTAACATGTGGGATTGAACGGTTCTTTGATTTCCTGATACATGTCAATGTCACTAACATAGCTGTCTCCCCTCCTTCATGGGTGCCTTGTTGATGTGAAAGTTTAAGTTTAAGTTTAGGTGAGGGTGATATGATATTGATTCAGGTATTCAACATATTCCAGCATAATTTATGGAAGTTGTCACCATTGTAAAGTGACTTAATGAGCCATTTGGTTGAACAATTGACCATAACAGTTTGGCTTCGAGCGAAGGGATAACTTTGTTATAATGATCATACTTAAAGAGCTGAAGCAGTTGCTTTTGAGCTATTATGTGCCTTTAAAATTTGTTGTAGAATGAATCCAGGAAGACAAAGTTGCTCCAATAGTAGATGTCAGATAAGTTAATTTGTTAATTGGCTAAAAAGCCGATGAAACTATATTGTCTTTTGCCCCTTTCCTCTGATTTTCTAATGTTTCAATTGTATCTGTAATTCTGTATATAGGTGCCTAGGTGGTGTGCTATTGAAATGAGAATGCAGATTGGTTTTCCTGATAGATCGAATAAGCCTTATGCGGTTATGCTTGCTTTGTTTATTTGTCTCCTTAGATACCCATATCCTGTTTCAATAATGTTTGAGACCTTAGGACAAGTGTATGAAAATAATGCCTGTTCGCCTGTCTTCTTATGTATTTCATCATGTAATTCTTGAGCTCATTATGTGTGAGATTTAGTACTATACTACTATTGATTTATTACCTCGGTTTTTTGCATGTTTATTTCCAATTCTGAATGTAACAATCTATTGGCTCTTCAGATACATTTCACGAGGTGAAGAGCAAGCGCGATAAGAGAAAGGAGGTACTTACTCAACATCTGGTATGATATGTTTAATAGAGGATAGTTCAATTTTGAATGCTCACTGCTGTTGCAAGTTTCTATCGAAAGTGACTGATGATTGTCATCATTTTGCTTGGTCCTTATCTCCTTATGGTCAACAATTGTAGAGATGCATATGATCCTTATTGTGGGCATTATACAGCTGAGCTTAATATTCTATTCACACTTTGGATGACAAATACTAAAAGAACAGTAGTCGGTGATATATAAAACATATGCCACATAAAGAAATGGTTGTCCAGTTAAAGATGTCTAATTTTTTTTGAGTCTAAAAACCTGAAAGTTTAACATGGCTGAAATGGACAAAAGTTTGTCTTGAGACTGACTATGATTAAGGCTGTGGCTTTTTTTTATTTTTTCCCCTAAAGAAGGGCCTATCCTTGTTCAACCTTGAAAAATAATATATCTCACTGTAGAAGTAGTCAGTTTTGACAACTTAAATATGATTGGCAACACACATGATGTTGGGACATTGTAATGCGCTTTAGCCATAGTTTCTTTTTTTACGAAGTATTGAATTTTTTCTTCAAATTGTTGCGACAGAATGTGAAGAGCAGATCAGCTGAAGAGTCTAGGGGAAAATATGGCTATCAAGGGCGAGGGACTAGAGCTGCTCGAGGCAGCTCTTATTCTCAATATAATTCTAATGGTACTTTTAGATTCTTATGCTGTAATGTGGTTAATTTTCTCTTTTGCTTGCTATAGGCTCACTTGGACGGACTCGTGTACTTAGTGCACTCAGTCTAACGCCCTCCTTTGTGTCGACATAGTGAGTGATGTTGTACTGCTTTGTATACATGATTTTCTTGCCCACTGTTTGGAACTCTTTCGTTTTCTCTCGCCTCTATTTTCTATACTTGATGCTATGTGGGTGCTAGCCGTGTCTCTGTTTTTCTATGACTTCTCGATATGTCTCCCATTTGATTGCTTTTGTGATCCCTGGGAGAGTGAAGCATTAATCATAGTGATGACTAGTATTTCATGCAAAAATAGAGTGTTTAAACTTTTTAGATTGTAATTTCATGAAAAGAAATGGAGTTATCATAGGAGAAGGGAAACAAAAACTAATGTGATAAGTGGCTATCCTTACCAGGTTCGTGATTTCAGTTGTTGCTTGCCCCCAAAGTTTTATACTACAAAAGGCCAGTGTGGACGGGGCTTGGGGATGTCCCGAACTCCAAATGTACACAAGGTAGTAGAGAGGCTGTTACTAATAGAGCCACAAAAGAACTTGTGGATCCCGCTGGGGGCGGGGTATGGGTAGTTCCGAACTCCATATGTACGCAACCTTACCCCTATCTAGCAGAGAGGCTGTTTCCGATGGACCCACAAAAGAATTTCTGAAAATTTTCAAAACAGCAGAAACCATTTGAATAAATGAGTGAAAATATTTATGGAGTTCCCAAAAGTTCTATATTTAGGAAAATGTTCTGGAAGGAGGATGTCATAGACTCATGGTTAAGGTATTGAGAAAATGTTACTGATTCATGGTGAAGTCAAGAAAAGTGTCATTGCTTTTAACAAAGTGACAATTTTGCCAGGAGGCAGGGATTACTCTCTTGTCCCTTCGATTTAATCCTCGTTTCCCTTTTCAATTAATGAGGAAAAGAAAAATCACTACTAACTGGATTTCAAGAAGCTCAACATAAACAGAGAGAAGACAAGCTATAAGAAAATTCAGTGCAAGTGCTAAATTCAACAATTAATTTGTGGGAACTGTTTATATGTCAGTAGTTGAAAGTTTTGTTGTAGCACATATTGTCTTCTTTACATATTGGGGAAGGCATGGATCCTAATGTAGGTTTGCTTATTTCTTCCTAATAAAGCTGGGGTTCGGAGGAATGCATCCACTCGGAGGGAGAATGGTGTGGAAGAAAGTAGAGAGAAAGGTTTCAGGCGTTCTCCTGTGCCTGTTTCCAAGGAAGATCCAATACAACCACGTCATGTAGAGAAGTAAGTAACATTTTGAAGTAATCGAACCCTTTACTCTAGGGATTACTTTTAATTGGATATTGCAATCTTGTAATCTGCAAATTAGGAAGTGTTTCCAGTTTAACTTGTATTTTCTCTTTACAGGTCATCATCCGTCACTATGAATGGGCCAGGGAAGGTGCCCAATGGTAGTCTCAGTGGTGGACATGATGCCCAGTCCTACCTCTCAAAAGAAAAGATCGAAGCTAGAGCTGATAGTTCATCAATTATGCCCACAGCAAGTTCAGAACATGCACCCTCTGTATCAGATCCCATGCCGGTACCTTCTCATGATTCGCGAATACCTACTGCAGTTGGTGCTATCAAATGTGAAATGCGAATTGAAAAGATATCTGTTGAACCAACGGAGCCTATTCCTGTTAATAGAGGGCTGGGAACCGTTGAATCCTTAAGTAATAGCCATCTAAACAAAGATGCTGCAGGCATATCTTCATCTGTTATTGAAACGGAGGCCTTTGGGCATAAAAATGTTGAACAGCCAAATATTTTGGGCGAATGCCCAGCAGATGAAAAGATTCATCCTGCTGACAGTATTTCGGGGGTCAAGACTTCTGCATCACAAGGTATTGGCCCAATGCGAGGTGCTTGCTGCTGAGGCAAATGTTTTACATGCTTATTATTGACACTGTATATATATGAAACATACGAAATTGTCATCCCTGCGAACCTTGCTTTCTTTGAGTATTTTCGTTATGGTTGTTTTTTTGTTTGTTTGTGGGGTTTAAAATAATCATGAATGCATTTGATACATGCTTTTTATGTATAAATTCTTCTTATGACACATTTACTAATAGGTCGACAATGGGAAATCGTAGCCAGCATATCAACCCTAATAGTTGTTTTTGAATGAAACTAAACGGCTAATGACATTGTATGCACCTATGACTTGTTGTCACAGTAACTACCCACCTTTGAAAGGCATTGGTCCTACAGACCGTCAATGGACTCAATCTGGCCTCTGTATGTTTTGCATGTCTTGCATTTGGGCGCTTTTTGCGTTTTATGCTGTTCTGCTTGATTTCAACCTTTTGAATTTATAGTGTAGACTCCAAGATCATTTATATAAATTATATTCATTGTTGAGCTAATTATTGGGTTTAAGGATCTAAGAATTTACTTATTCTGGAATGATGTATTTTATTTTGTTCGCTAGATATCCTGTGTTTTTAGCCTTCTGACTTTTTCATCAAATTTGCTTTCCCGCAAGTAATTTTTGTGGAGGTTGGAGTGTTTGCTAAGGCATTCCCATCTACAATGTGTGCTGTGATAGCAAATTGCTGTTGATTTTGAGCTTTGATTCTGTTTTTGATAGTTGAGCCTTGATTTCTGATGATTATACTCCTGAGTGCGATGCTGGTGCCTTTATTTATGCTCATGTTGTAAAATATTGGTAGAAGCACCTATTTTCAAATCCTTGCTGCTTTAAGAACTTTTATTTTCTTTTTCTCCTCATGATTTGATGGCTCACATACTATTTGTTGATAGAGCCTGAATGCTAGATAAGAATATGACTTGAGTATCTAACTAGCTTTTATCGCACAAGATAACTTTATATTTTTTATATGTATTGAATGTAACCATTATTAGTTTTGAAACTTATTTTATTTTCATGAGTCATGCATGTGTGATCTATATGTTATACTCTGTAGTATATAACTTAACTGTTTAATTTTCACTAATATTACTTTATCTAAAAATAAAAAGTTTCGCAGATATTCTTTATTCACTTGTATTATGTGGTGGAATAAAATTATAATTTATCATCTAGTAATGTGATTGTATATCATGGATTTTTACCATAAAAATTGAAATAATAAAGTAATGAGAATTCATCTTACAATGGTAATAATGTCAAATTGATATTTGCAATGTCAAAATTGAATTAATATAGTACGTGAAATGATATATTTGTAGTAGTGAGAGTAAAGGGATGAGTTACAAGTTACAACTTGTAATCAATTGTGGAATCTTTTAATTAGATGAATAATAATTGATGGGGTCAAGTATATTTATGTAAATGCCATGTTAGCAGCGGTGAAAATATGACACATATACTTGTGTTATTATATATCTATATAGATGCTCTAATTGCTGTAGTTGTAGGCCATGGATTAGATCTTATGATGGTCTCTTAGTATGACACTACAACAGTGGTTGAAGGAAATCTTCTTAAGTAACTCTAAATGTTGCAGGTGTGGAGAAGGCAACCTCAAAGCTAGAGAAGTTGAGAGTTTCTGATCGCCAACATGTCATCATTCCAAACCATATCCAAGTCCCTGATGCTGTAAAGAACGTATTGAGTTTTGGAAGCCTTGATGCTAGATTTGGGGTAAGAGAAAGCTATGTAAACAGTGAAAGCACAAAGAACTCGGATCCTGCTTCTGATTCCACTCATGAAGCAACTGCAAGCAAACTTTTATCATGGTCAGTTAACATATCAATATGCTTATCCTTTTCTTCACTAATATCAGCACATTGTGAGCCGTGAGGGGTTTATGTTTCCTCTTAATTAATCTAATAATTGTTGTTGTTGTCGTTGTGAAAATGCTTGCTTATAAAAGCGGACCGTGACACTTATCCTATGTGTCTGCGTGCTTTTGAGTGTGGGCGACATTTGTGGTTTATAGTTTGGGGTAGCGTTGCATTTGGTTTTTTTCACAATACTTGCCTAGCCGATCAAGAATCGCAAGTGAAAGAGCATGCCCTTGGAATGTTGCTCTAGTCCATCCCGTTAACTTCCACTAAGTTAAAACTTGAACCTAAGTTATTTGTTGGTGGAAAAATGTTAATGGCTACATATTTATTTGATTGATAGTCTTGCCTTTTAATATCTGGAACATATCTATGCTGCAAAGTTCCTTTCATCTGTCTACTTGTGGAAGGAGTTGTTGCATGTCTTCTAGTTAGGTAGTAAAAAGTGTAAGTCTGCTGGATTTTAATCCTTCTGGCTCTAAGCTGTTGCTGCTTTATGAAATAGTGTATACAGTGATCAAGATCCAGTATCTACTGCTCCAGAAGGAAACCGTGCGGATCAACCTCAATCTCCATCCCATTTACCTGGAAGAAATTCACCATCAGAAAAAAAAGTTCCTTCTTCTGTGACAGTTTCAAAAGATGATCAGCTGAAGGAAGAGACTTTGCCTGCTGTAGGCCCTCCATTTCCAGTCGTTCAAAGTACTCCAAACTATAGCTTTGGTTTCATGCCTCCTATGCTGATGAATCCCCTTGTCCAACCAGAAGGATTTGAGTCCCAAGCTCATGTTTCAAACTCTCTGGTATGTGGTTTTGCTGCAACTTATTTCAGTTACAAGCTTTTCTATCTTGGACTCTGTCCTCTAGTTGCTTTTGCTCTTTCGTTTGCTGCTGGGTGGCAAAGGATCTACATGGTCAATCTCATGCTGTACACAGTTGCTTTAGCTATTTCGTTTGCTGCTGGGTGGCAAAGGATCTACATGGTCATGTAGAGGGAAAAATGTTTGTTGTTATTTAATTATAATTCCTTTATATCCTTGCTACATGTCATTTCCTAAAAAAAACAACCTGTATAGAAGACACATTAGTTTTTGCTTGGCAAAAGGACATTGCATAAGACATAAAGCCAGGAACTTTCAGTTGCGAACAGGCCTTCCACACTCCCATTAGGGTTGGCAATGAAACTTTTTGGGCTAGGAATCAGCAATAAGCTGTTTGATTTGGTCCCGCTTTCACTAATGTCACCAGATTTGCTAGGTGACATTGAATTCCATTCTTTGGTACGCGTTGGACAATTGTCTCGCTGCAGAATTCATCTCTATGGGGTCCCAAGTTCGAAACCCCTCCAAGCCAGTGGAGGTTTAACTGGTTGTTAACTTCTGGGCCTGTCGGAGATGGGATTAGTCGATTAAAGCCCGAAAACCCATGTTATCTAAAAAAAGGATTCATCTCTATGGGTCCCTCTATCGAGATTCAAGCTCGGCATTCCTGTGCTTCATAGATATGCAGCGTTGCTTGCAGTAAACTTGTATAGCTTTAACTAATGTTTTTAGAAAAATTTGGTTAAAAATCCCTTAATTTTACCACAAATGATCAGGAACCTCCTAACATGATCATTTGTTCTACCCCCTACAGACTTCAAATTCCCAGTCGTGACCCCCTTAAATCCATTTACAAATATTAGACTTATGGACCGATATGCCCTCATGTATTTCGCATGTGAGTCACTTAGTGAATATTTTTACCCCCTCTTCCTCTAACTAATCCCCCACTTACCCAACATTGACTTTCTCGACCTTATTAGAGGAAGAGCCGAAGAGGGGGTAAAAGTTTCAGTAAAAGAGATTCGCTTGCGTAACACATGAGGGCATATCCGCATATCCACAAAGAAAAGAAAGGAAAGGGAAGGAAGAGAAAAGAGCGGAAAATAATTCACATTTCCTATGTTTGGTACATGTAATAGGACGGAAAGGAAAGGAAAGGAAATCTACTCTATGATGGCTTGTGAACCACTTTCTGTCCAAATTCCACCAATTTGGTGGGAAAGGAAAGGTAGGATTTTTAAGAACAAAGCTCTCCTATCAATTCCTTTCCCGTCCCATCACTTCCTTCCTATTTTTAAAGATCAAACTTGGGAAAACTGTTAAATAACCTTTCTCTTCCTTTCTTTTCTTATGAAAAGAAAAAAGCATGCTTGCAGAGAAGATAGCCTTGGCTTACAGTTGATCTCCTTTCATTTTAAACTACTTCAGAAGGCTTGAGTCCTCATGCCCCCCCCCCCTCCCAAAAGGAGGCCAGGACCTCAGTGGAAACCCAGAACAACGTCTTTTCTACCCCCACCAGGAGGCCAGGACCTCAATGAGTACCCATGTTAAGTGGACTGTGAAGATGATCCATAAGCATGCAGGGAATCTTGTGAACAATAACTGAACCTTCATAGAAAATTCGGAAAAAGAAAACTCTTCAACATTGGTGTGTAAGCATGTAGCATTTGTTGTGAATTTTTTTTCACTAGTTGACCTTTGAGGTTCTAACCATTGTATATGTTGCGTATGTTGATTTCAGAGTGGGAGTTCTCCAGCGATGCCTACTTCAGCATCCACCCCGCCTCCGACACAGTCTGCTGGAGCCGGACACAGCTCTGTAGCTATGTCTCCTCAGCCAATTGCTGTATTTCGTCAACCTTATCCTCCTAACTATGTTCCTTATGGCCACTACTTCTCTCCATTTTACGTACCTCCAACAATGCATCAGTATTTTGGTCACACTGCATTCCCTCCACCTCTTCCAGCTGGTAATATGTATCTACCCCCACCACCAGCTGCTGCTGCGGGAATGAAAATTCCTCCTTCACCGTACAAGGTGGGAGTCAATGCAGGAAACCAAGCACCTGTAGGAATGCCATCTGGGTATGGCGCGTCCAGCTCCACTCAGGTTGGCTTCAGTCCCAATGCCGTGGTGTCATCTGGGAATTCCGGCACTAGCGAAGATCTTGTGCCATCTGTTTTGAAAGAAAATAATGTATACCCAGGACAGCAGGTTGGTATTACGTTTTTTTTGTTTTTTTGTTTTTTTGTTTTTTGGTCTAGGCTCAAATTCTCTCAGTTTTATGTCCTCAGGTTAGTTTTTGTCTTTTTGGGCCTTTTTGGATTGTTTAAGAGAATATGGATCTGCAGAGTCTCAGGTTAACTTGCACTCTGAAAATTGCATGAATTATTTCAGGAGGAAGTAGGGAGTAGGTTTCTTGCACTCGTTCTTCCTCTTGTGTTTTCATGTGACAAAAAATCCTTGAGTTCTGTAACCTCTTATTGAGAAGTTTGAATCTCTCGGTTCTTTAGTGCAATTAGTATATTAGTTAGCGTAGTGAATTTGTTTATGAGTAAACAACTAAACATCATGATCATGGCTTTTGTACTGTTTGTGAGTTGGTAATCAGTCTCCTGGAGTCAGGATATGGGAATTCATGTATAGGTGTTTTGAGCAAATACTCAATTTGTTAACTTGTTGCCATGTTTTGGACAGAATGAAGGTTCAGCTGTCTGGCTCCCTGCAGCAGGCCGTGATACAGCCAGCTTCCCTTTGAACTCTTTCATGAATCTTCCTCCACAGGGACAACATGTAATCTCTCCCCAGTCTGGTCCTGGTGCCTTCATGTATCACGCGCTCCAGCCCATGGCAACTCCGGCACCTGGTCTAACGCTGCTGCAGCAGTCTCAACCAATGGCAGGATCCATGGAATCAGTGGTCCCCCCTTCAAATGCTTATCAGCAGCCACAACGCCAGCATATCAATTGGAACATGTAGTTTCAGAGTAAGAATTTTATAACACAGCAATACTTGGTATATGACTAGAATGATCATCATTGAAGCCTTTTGGAGGGGAGAGAGTATACCTCGGCCTGATCAGAGTGTAAATATAGAAATTGTGGCCTTGAATTTGAAAAAAGATAGGGGCGTAGTTTTGTCTGTTATCCCCATTGATATGCAATCCTTCGGCGTAGAGTTGGTTTATGGCTTCCAATTTTTACCAGTGTCATTTTTTCCGGAGGCTGATAGGAATTTAAGAAGTGTGAACAGTGGAATCATTTTGTTCTCTGAAACCAACATCTCCTCTGTATATTGGATTTTGATGAAAACAGAAGGTGGATTATAGTGTTTGTAATTGGTAGAAAGGAAAATTAGCTTTTTAACATTTTCTTATGATCATCCAGTATGACCCATTTTCTTCTCTTCGATGCCCCAATCCCCAGTCCCCACCCCAAAATGAAGTTTAGTATTTGTAATCCGTAGGCTTTGTATGATATGGCGGTATTTGTCTGCCTTTTCAATGAAGGGACAGGAAAGATATAAAGTTTATGTTCATGCAGAAGTTTTGCGTGATCAGTTCGTTTATACAATGCTCTATATATAGGTTCATCATTGAGCAGATTCAATTGTCATCGAGGCGTTTTGTTGCTTTGTAGACTGTAAAGGGTGCCCATGGAAATTTGTTTACATTGTTTTTCTTCCCAAAATGTTGATTATTAGTTTGATCCTGTTTCCATCAAGCTTTTGTTTCGTTCAGTACGGCTGGCTAACTATAACTACTGCAGTAGCAAAAGAACCAACAGATAGAGTCCGAGAGACACTATTGAGGTTTCAGCACTAGCATGTATATTTTCACTTTTTTTTTCACTACTAATATTGATAAATTCACATTTAACGAATAACTGAGTTTCGCTACATTTTTTACACTGTAAAATACAATGCTTTCTTTAGAGTGAGTTATGAGGTGAATAATCTGAGCTTACTGCCCACTCCATGAGAATGTCTCCAAAAGATAATCAACCAAGTTATGTCCTATTTTACTTCCTAACAATATAACTCAACACCTCAAGGACCCTTTTGAAAAGAAAACAAGGAAATCCACATTAAGCCCCAATGAGGCAATGACCCTTTTGAGTGTGTCTTTTGCCATTTGGGTATTTCAAGTCCACAATGCTCTCAACTAAATGTTGACTAATTCTTTGTAGAGTTTGGCTTTTTCTTCCATATTTTGTGGCGCAACCAAGTGTTTTTTTTTCTTTTTAGTTACTATTTTGTTTAGAGATCCCTCTCTTGCCAATCCCAAAAAAACAAACAAATAATTTTCACCTATATTGAATTTTTGTGGTGCAATTTACAAAGTAGGTGGTATATATGGTTGCAACTTGTAAATCACAAAAGTAGCATGAGGCGTCCATTGTCACCAAATAACCTGAAGTGGTAGTTTGTTAAACTATTAGTATTCTCAATTTATATCCCTTGTTGGAAAATGCAACCACCATTTCTTTCTTTGTTCAAGTTAAACTACACATTGAAGGAAGTAGTGGGGCTATCTAAGTATCTTGGTATGCCAATGCATGTGGGAAAATCAAGGAATAGTGTGTTTGCACCTTTGAAAGAGAGAGTATGGAAAAAACTCGAAGGGTGGAAGAACCAACTCATTTCATTTGCAGGTAGAGAAATTTTCATAAAGGCCGCGGCCCAAGCAATTCCTACCTATATGATGAATTTGTTTAAGTTACCTAAGGGTGTTTCCAAAGAGATTCAAAGTGTCATGGCAAGATTTTGGTGGGGTAGTAGAGATGGAGAGAAGAAAATTCATTGGGTCTCATGGGACAAAGTAGCGGAGTCTAAGTTGGAAGGTGGGCTTGGTTTCCGACATGTGGAACTTTTTAATGAAGCTATGCTAGCGAAGCAGTGTTGGCGCATTCTTAATAACCCAAACTCATTAGCATCTCAAGTGTTGAAGGCTCGTTATTTTCCTAATTCTGATTTTTTGGATGCTGTTTTGGGACATCGCCCGAGCTACGTTTGGAGGAGTATCCTTAGTGCCAGATGGATAATTGAAAAGGGCTCTAGATGGGTGGTAGGTAATGGTGAATTGATTAGTGTCTGGAAGGGACAATGGATGGCTCGACCTCCCTCTTTTCGTGTGCTGTCACCTGCAGGGGCTGGCCAAAATGAGTTGAAAGTAGCTAACTTGATAGATAAACAGAATGGGTGCTGGGATGAATCGAAGGTTCGACCGCTGTTTATGCCTTTTGAAGCTGATGAAATTGTGGGCATTCCTCTATGTCCCAGCCTACCGCAAGATAAATTGATGTGGCACTTCGCTAAAGATGGTCACTATTCTGTTCGTACGGGATACCATTTTGCGAGATGGTATACCAAAGGGATGGAACAAGCTACTAGCTCAGAGCCGTCAAAGCAACCGTGGAAGACGCTGTGGCAACTTGACATTCCTCCTAAGGTGAGGAGTTTTATGTGGAGACTATGTGTAGGAGCCTTACCTACAAGAGCCAACATTAAGAGGCGTATTGAGGGGGTAGATGATTTGTGCCCTCGGTGCGGCTTGATGCAGGAAACTAATTTGCATGCAATTTGTTACTGCCCAGCTGGTAGTGAGGTTTGGGAGAAGGCAGGCTACAGCGAGGTGACAGAGGAAGCCATGTTTAGTAGTTCACTGGATTGGTTTGAAGGGTGGCGACGTACAAAATGCAAGACTGAGCTGGAAAAACTGTCTATGTTTGCGTGGGCATCGTGGAATGTTCGTAATGAAGCATGCTATAGAGCTAAACAACGTGCAATTGGTGAGGTGGTAAGTGAGACTTTGGAGTTCTGGAATTCATACAAAAAAACTCAGGATATTAAAGTCCAGGTGAAGGAAGCAGAGGTTGTTGTTGCTGGGTGGTCACCTCCGTCACAAGGATGGCTGAAAATTAATACAGATGCTGGAGTTTTGCGTGGTGGTGGAACGGGGCTGGGGATTGCTGTTCGGGATGAAGAAGGAACTCTGGTTCGTACAGCAGTGCAGCAGGTTGCGATGGCATGGGACACGCTATTTGCAGAAGCTCAAGCCTTGCGTTTGGGTCTTATAATGGCGGTACAGTGTCAAGCTCCTCGTATCATCATGGAGAGTGACAGCTTAATTTTGATAAATATGCTTAAGAAGAATGTTAGTCCTATTTCTTGTGTTGGTTTGATTTTAGATGAGATTTTTGCTTTAGTTTGCTGTTTTACAGAGGTGAAATGGAGTCATGTAAAACGGGAGGGGAATAAAGTGGCGCACATGCTGGCACACTTGAACCCTGTTTCGTTCTCGACTCGAGTCTGGGAAGATGATGGCCCTGTTGACATTTTGGAGTCTGTAGCTTCTGATTTTTGTTCCTCTGCGGTTATTAATTGATACACCATCTTTTCTAAAAAAAAAAAAAAAAAAAAAAGGTTAAACTACACATCAATTCTAAGCTTCAGGGCCATAGAGCCCATCCTGGCCTGGATCTTCATTTCTCTTGGGGTGTGAGTGTGACAACAATATTAAAAGGGCAATCAAACTAACTTTACATAGCAATAAATCTACGCATAATGTCCCTTTCAATCCTTGGCATATGAGCTGTTACATGTATTAGGATTAACATCCATAAACATAATAAGTTCATTACAAGCACTCTTAGTATGTAGGACACTAAGGCATGTCATGGTCTGCAATTGAATCAGCTAGCATTGGAAGATCCTTACATGCTCCAAAGTTTGGATCAAAGATCAGTCCCCTGCACTTTACAAGGAGGTTTAGTAAACAATCTTTGTTGATTGTTAGTATACTTTTGAGTTAAAAACTGGACTGCTGTAGACGAATCAGAGTTAATGATACCATATATATTAGCATTGGTCTAGTTGTTGGCTTCAATCATCTTAAAACCCTCTGTGTGATTGCTACAACTTCTGCAGTTAACACATATGGTTCTCGATCGAATCGATCTCCATAGAAAACCTTGTTTCCAGCACGTTGAATTATGATTCCTAAAACTCCACATTCTTTCCTATTGAAGCCCAAAAAACGTGGATTATAGGCTTTGTTTTCGGCTTCCCGGGGCTCGGGTGTTATTTTTGCCCAAACTTCTCCGGCGGGTCTACCATGATCCTAGAGGACCCTCGGTGCCCCGAGAGTGTCATTTGGATACCCCAACTTCGATATCCCCCATGCCTTTGGTGTTCGGACTCTTACACCAGTGTCCCGTAAAACGCCTTTCCAAGCATATCAGGGACTGGACAAGCGACCCCAAATGCCTCCTATGTCCCCTAGGGGTATTCTTGCGATGTGGTGCGAAAATATACACCTTCATTCTGGGGCCTCCCACGAGCTCAAAAAACGTGGATTATAACCTTCATTTTCGGCTTCCCGGGGCTCAGGTGTCATTTTTGCCCAAACTTCTCCAGGGGGTCTACCATGACCCTAGAGGACCCTCGGTGCCCCGGAAGAGTCATCCGGAGCCCCGAACTTCGGTATCTCCCATGCCTTTGATGTTCCAACTCTTACACCAGTGTCCCGTAAAATGCCCTTCCAAGCCTATCAGGGACTGGACAAGCTACCCAAAGGCCTCCTATGTCCCCTAGGGGTGTTTCATGCGATGTGGTGCGAAAATATACATCTTCGTTTTGGGGCCTCGCGGAAGCCCAAAAAACGTGGATTATAGCCTTCATTTTCGGCTTCACGGGGCTCGGGTGTCATTTTTGCCCAAACTTCTCCAGGGGGCCCACCATGATCTTAGAGGACCCTCGGTGCCCCGTGAGGGTTATCCGGATCTCTGAACTTCGATATCCTCCATACCTTTGGTGTTCCAACTCTTACACCAGTGTCCCGTAAAACGCCTTTCCAAGCCTATCAGGGACTGTATAAGCGACCCCATAGGCCTCCTATATCCCCTAGGGGTGTTCTGTGTTATGTGGTGCGGAAATATAAATCTTCGTTTTGGGGCCTCGCGGAAGCCCAAAAAATGTGGATTATAGCCTTCGTTTTCGGCTTCCCGAGGCTCGGGTGTCATTTTTGCCCAAACTTCTCCGGGGGGGTCTACCATGACCCTAGAGGACCCTTGGTGCCCCCGGAGGGTCATCTGGACTCCCGAACTTCGATATCACCCATGCCTTTGGTGTTCCGACTCATTTACCAGTGTCCCGTAAAAACACCATTCCAAGCCTATCAGGGACTAGACAACCAACCCAAAGGCCTCTTATGTCCCCTATGGGTGTACAGTGCAATGTGGTGCGAAAATCTACACTTTCGTTTTGGGGCCTCGGGAAGCCCACAAAACGTGGATTATAGCCTTCGTTCGGCTTCCCGGGGCTCGGGTGTCATTTTTGCCCAAACTTCTCGATGGGGTCTACCATAACCCTAGAGGACCCTCGGTGCCCCGGGAGGGTCAACCGGATCCCCGATCTTCGATATCCCCCATGCCTTTGGTGTTCCGACTCTTACACCACTGTCCCGTAAAACGCTTTTCCAAGCCTATCAGGGACTGGACAAGCGACCTCAAAGACCTCCTATGTCCCCTAGGGGTGTTCCATGCGATGTGGTGCGAAAATATACATCTTTGTTTTGGGGCATCGCAGAAGCCCCAAAAACGTGGATTATATCCTTCGTTTTCGGCTTCTCGGGGCTCGGGTGTTATTGTTCCCAAACTTCACCGGGGTGTCTACCATGACCCTAGAGGACCCTCGGTGCCCCGGGAGGGTCATTCGGATCCCCAAACTTCGATATCCCCCATGCCTTTGATGTTCCAACTCTTACACCAGTGTCCCGTAAAATGCCCTTCCAAGCCTATCAGAGACTGGATAATCGACCCCAAAGGCCTCCCATGTTCCCTAGGGGTGTTCCATGCGATACAGTGCGAAAATATACATCTTCATTTTAGGGATCGCGGAAGCCCATAAAATGTGGATTATCGGCTACGTTATCGGCTTCCCAAGACGCGGGTGTCATTTTTGCCCAGACTTTTCCGAGGGGTCCGGTAGCCATGGAGGACATTCAACTTGTTGCTGCTCCGGTACTGGTACCTGTTGCTGTTCCAGTAGCCATGGAGGACATTCAACCCGTTGCTGCTCCGGTACTGGTACCTGTTGCCGTTCCGGTAGCCATGGAGGACATTCAACCCGTTGCTGCTCCGCTACCCGTACCTGTTGCTGCTCCGATACCAGTCGCTGTTGCTGCTCAAGTGGATAATGTTGTTGTTGTTCCAGTTGACTTTCTTGTACCTTGTGGTTCCAAGCGAAGGTGTGTACTCAATCCCGATCCCGGTCCTGCTGCGGAATATGTTCCTGATGATGACAACTTTAAAAATGCTAAGAGTCAAGTTTTTCAAGTGTTTCTTAAGATTTTTTGGCAAAAGTTGAGATATTCTATCACCAAAAGAGCAGCAGCATTACACCTAAAGGATAAAGGGGTTAGAAGGCACCTACTGTTTGTTATACCAGATGCAAGAAAAATAAACAAAAATAGAGAAATCAACCCACAAATTTACGTGATTCACCAATTTGGCTACATGTTACAAGATATATATATAAGAGTAGGAAATTAGAGTTAACTTCCTAATCTAAACAGACTAGGCTTAATTTAATTAGCCTACTTAGAAAACGGAATAACCATTATGTAACCTTTGTTAACCTTACATAACATAATGTAACCTCACGGAAAGAGGAAGGATCTTTAACTATCTGGTGGATAACAATTTACCCAAACTAGTAACACATGCTTGTTTTGTCTTGCGGTGAGTTTTAAGGGTTTTATATGTAATGAATTTATTGTGATTTTTTTTTTCTTAACAGTCACGAAATTAAGGCAAAAGATGGGGAAGAAAATTTTGAAGCTTTGTGGAGGGATCTCACTGTGAATGACAAATTAGAGTATCATAGGAAGAAAGAGCTGATTGAATCTGACATAGTGTCATATTAATAGGGAGAACTAAAGTATGGTTGTGGCTACCAATGTCTTCTTCCATCAAACGATATCTTGATTATCTTTTTGTTCTCTGAAACCAACATATGTTCATTGGATTTTGATGATGTGATCAACAAGTAAGGGCATAATATTGGTGAATTTTGTTTCAATACTTTATTATGTTGGTCTTTGTGATCCACTATGTTAATAACATACTCTTTGTTCCTATGTTTTGTTTAGCAAGTTATAATACTTTTTTTATTAGTTATTTGTTATGACATGATTAATATATGATCAGATTATTTTTATTTAATTAAGTATGAGTATAAAATATGTGATATATCATGAAGCGTATTCCCAAATACTGAATATTAGTTACACGGAGTCCAATTCCCATGTAAGTCTTATTCTTGGTTAGGTATGTGTATTAGCTAGTAGTGACTAGTACTAAGCCTTTAGCGTTGCTTAGTAAACACTCTACATCTTTGATATTCTGCCAAGTGCCAGTACTATATTGCATTGCTATTTTTTCGTGCCATTAGTCATGCTAATAATTTGTGTTGGATGATTTTTGACAATTATTGTCCTCTACTTTGACATATGTGAGTCAATTAATATGTTTCAATTTCTGCATATAAAATATAATAGCTATGTGACTGATATGCTAATTTGTTTAAACAGATTTATTTTTAAATGTGTGGATAAGTTCTATCAAAATAAACTATGTTTTTAATTGAACTAAGAGGATACCCATGCTACGCACGAGTTTTATTACTATATTTTTAATACGCTCAGATAATTTTTTTTAATAATCCAATTATATATTTGAATGATAATTATGATGGATCAAAATGTTATATTTATCATAAGCAATTAGTGTATCTCCAAAAATATCTATCATTGACATGTAAAAAAAATAAAATAATATCTACTAATTTTTTTTATGGGTAACATAATATCTACTAGTTTGATACCCGTGCGATGCACCTGCACGCTACTTAAAAGTTATTTATAAAGCTCCATACAATGTTAAAAAAAAAATATACTAAAAAAAAATATACTACTTGAAATCATATATATATATATATATATATATATATATATATATATATATATATATATATAAATCCATTTCGTGTGACCACGACACGTGTGACGCCACGCAGGGGCCTTAATCGTGTGAGGACGACACGTGTGATGCCACGCAAGCAGCTCTTTCATATGGTGATGACACGTAAGCACATGCACGCCACATAGTATAACACATCATCCACCATTAATGCCTAATCACTGTTTGATTTAATTACATATTTATTATCATATTCTCAAATTAAAAAATAAAATAACTTTAGTTACGTAACTCAAAAAAATTTGAATCTTACTCCATTGGATTGGATTTGAAAAATACTTCAAAATGAGATATATATGTCCTATAAAAATTTATTTTTTTTCGTGCGGTGATTACACGTGGGACGCTAAATAAGAGAGGATGTTCATGTGACCATAACACATATGCACAATTTTTCCACATAGCCTAACAAATCATCATTGAGTTGTCCCAGAGTCATTATTACTCCACATTATCATATAATTATTAGTACATTATTTCAAACTAAAGTTGAGTCAAATTTGTGTGGGCACACCATGTAGGCCGCTACCTTGGAGTCCCAATTTCGTGTGGTGATGATACGTAAGCGGCCACGTAAGCAAGTCGTACAAATGTAGCTAATAAATGCATCATTATTCATGACATTAATATAGTAATGAAATATAACATCTATATTTATTAGCCTATTTATTTCAAATTAGAAGATAAAATGACTTTGGCTACGCAATTGTAAAAAATCTAAATTTTACGTCATTGCATTGGAAATGAAAAATACTTCAAATGAGATGTATATGTCCTATATATAAACTTATAAAGTTTGTCATCTTTCATGGAAAGTTTTATAGAGGTTAAGGATAAAATACGTAAAATTTGTGTAGGCATGACACGTGGGACGCCTCGTAGAGGCCCAAAGTAGTGTGACGATGACACCTAAGTCGCCACGCAAGCAAAGGCCACATAACCTAACAACTTATCATCATCCAAGTGTCACCCATTAATTTCTCATTATTAGTTGGCTTTATGTCTTATTACATATTTATTAGCATATTTTTATATCACAAAATAAAAAAAAATTTAGTTACCTAAGTTAAAAAATTATAAATCCGGTTTCAATGGATTGGATTTGCAATAAAGTTTAATATGAGATATATATGTCCTATACAAATTGGATCATTTGGGTGCGATGATAACATGTAGACGCCACATAAGAGGGAATGTTCGTGTGAAATGACACGCAAACGCTACATGTGCACAACTTTGCCACATAACTTAACAGATACCTTCCAAGTCCCACATGATCATCCAAGTTCAATTCGCGCGGGCGCGACTTCGTAGGACGCCACATAGAGGCCCAAATTCGTGTGACGATGACACCTAAGTCGCAACATAAGCAAAACTTGCCACATAACCTAACAACTCATTATCCAAGTGTCACTCATAAATGCGTTATCATAAGTTGGATTTGTTACATATTTATATATTAGCATATTTTTATATTGCAAAATAAAATAATTTAGTTACGTAAGTCAATAATTTATAAATCTTAGTTCAATTGATTGGATTTGTAAAAAAAATCAAAATGAGATATATATGTCTTATACAAGTTGGATTTTTTGCTTGCGGTGATAACATGTAGACACCATATAAGAGGGAATGTTCGTGTGAAAATGACATGTTAGACGCTATATGTGCACAACTTTGCCACATATAGCTTAATAAATATCATCCAAGTCCCACATGATCATCATCACTCGACTTTATTATATAATTTATTTTCGTATTATTTCAAACGAAAAAAAAATATATTTTTAGTTACATAATTCTAAAAATTATAAATCTTACTTTACCAAATTGATTTTTCTTTTTCGTTTTGGAATTTTGAGGTACGCCTCATGTTCATAAATTAATCTCTTTTACATTCATTCTATTTAGATGTAGATCGATTTAAAAAGATATTTCATGCAAAAAAAAAATTAAAATAGTCAAATGTAGAATTAGTTGTGCGGTATAAGACATACATTAGATATCACCTAGGAAGTTATCTTCATTTTTGAGAGATATTAACGAGTCCGTGCGAAGCACGGAGTTAAAACTAATATATATATATATATATATATATATATATATATATATATATATATATATATATATATATATATATATATATATATATATATATATATATATATATATATATATATATATATATATATATATATATATATATATATATATATATATATATATATATATATATATATATATAATAAAAGTGAGTTCATTTCGTGTGGCTATGACACGTGGGATGCCATGTAAGCGACGAAAATCATGTGGGCTTGACACCTAATATGCCACGTAAGCGCCAAATTCGTGTGGTGATGACACGTAAGCCGCCACTTAAGCCACCATCCAAGTGTGTCAAGCATTAATTAATAATCATTATTTGACTTCATAAATACAACCTATTATATTTATCATCATATTATTCAGATTATAAAATAAAATAACTTTTGTTACGCTACTTTAAAAAATATAATTCTTCCTCCATTGGTTCAGGTTCGGAAAATACTTCAAAATGAGATATATATGTACTATGTCCTATAAAGGTGGGATCTTTCGTCGGAGGATGACATGTAAGACGCCACATGAGAGAAATAGGTTCGTGTGAAGATGACACATAGACGCCACATCAGTATACGTTTAAAAGTGAGTCCAATTCGCGTGGGCACGATGCGTAGGACGCCACGTAGGAACTGTAAATTCGTGTGACGATGACACCTAAGCGTCATGTAAGCAAAACTTGCTACATAGCCTAACAGGTAACAACTCATCATCCAAGTGACACTCATTAATGCCCATAATTAGTTGGCTTTACTACATATTTATTAGCATTTTTTTATATTACAAAATAAAATAAATAACGTAAGTCAAAAAATTAAAAATTCTACTTCAATGAATTGGATTTGAAAAAAGTTGCAAAATGATATTTAAAAATTGGGTCATTTTCGTGCGGTGATGACATGTAGGATGCCACATAAGAGAAAATATTCGTGTGAAGATGACACGTAGATTCCACATCTGCACAACTTGGTTAAATAACAACAAAAGATATTTCTAACAATACCTTAACTATTTGATTTCATATGTATTTAACTTGATCTTTTATCTTTATAGCATAAATGAAATTTAATTATGTGGTACGTTCGTTCCTACATGATTTATGTTTATAAATCAATCTTTTTTACATTTCATACCGTGCGGTATAAAACAGACATGAGGTATCATCTACAAAGTTATCTTCATTTTCGAGACATATTCACGAGTCCGTGCGGAGCACAGAGTTAAAATTAGTATCAAATAAAGTTCAGTTATAAATTTGTAATACTGCAAAAGAAAAAGCAAATCACCCTTAAATTACGAAATTGGAATACTTGAGGAATTTCACAATGCAAATATGATGATAGTTTTTCCCTCCATTTATCTATACATGGCAAAACAAATTGAAATTATACCAATCAAAATCCATAGTAAACCTCCAACAGGAAAATCAATCGCTATACCAGAAGTATCACATGTACAGTAGGGAGATGAGAGCCACCTTGGGAGAATCAACCACAAAGTCCTAATCCGTCTCAAATCGTAATCTCATTCACAAACCCTTAAACCCGAGCCAAAAAATACATGAACCAAAGGTTATACAACTTTACGTTTCAACTTTCAAAAACTTCTAATAGAACTATAGAAGAGACCAGAAATACTATGACATGCTAATAATGACCAACAACCGATCGATACAAACATCTTTGATTAAGTTTAATACATAAAGAATAAATTCACAGTCGTATACAACAACGGAAATGCAAACTTACATTTTTAGCAATATCTAATTGAGACTATATATATAAATGCAAGATGCGGTGGATAGGGATCATTAAAAGGCTTGTTATTTTCAACTCTCAAGGCATAGAGTTCTATATAATGAAAAAAGAACAACTCAAGAAATTAACAACTTCAGCCCTAAACAACTCCCTGCTATAACATCAATTCATAGGGTATTGTGTATTGGTGATCTCAAGGCTTTAGAAGTAAGAGAGATCGAGCTCAATTCCAAGCAAGTTGTGGCTTTTGCCATTTGGGTATTCCAAGTTCAAAATTAAAGCATAATTACATGGAGGTAAAACAAGGATCCACAATGCCCTCAACTAAATGCTGACTAATTCTTTGTAGACTTTGGCTTTTTCTTCCATATTTTGTGGCGCAACCAAGTTTTAATTTTTTTTTTTTTTTTTGAGTAGTAGTTACTATTTTGTTAAGGGATCCCTCTCTTGCCAATCCCCAAAAAAACAAACAAACAATTTTCACCTAGATTGATTTTTTGTGGTGCGATTTACCAAAGTAGGTATATATGGTTGCACCTTGCACAAATCACAAAAGTAGCATGAGGCGTCCATTGTCACCAAATAACCTGAAGTTGTAGTAATTTGTTAAACTTTTATT
The DNA here is from genome assembly GCA_038025085.1 of Tetragonia tetragonoides. Lineage (NCBI taxonomy): Eukaryota > Viridiplantae > Streptophyta > Magnoliopsida > Caryophyllales > Aizoaceae > Tetragonia > Tetragonia tetragonoides. Next base: position 607,253 of record CM076153.1, read on the forward strand.
ATCAATTATATCCCTTGTTGGGAAATGCAACAACCATTTCTTTCTTTGTTCAAGTTAAACTACACATAAATTCATACGTATTGGTGATCTCAATGCAAATATAAAGTGTTTAGAAGTTCAGAGATCGAGCTCAAATTCCCAGCAAGATCTCATCCAAAGTCCAATAACAACAGTTTGCCAAATAAACACTACTACTTTTAATCATAACTTAAAGGGGCCTCTATAATAATTGAAAGCTCATTTCTTTTCTTTAGGACTATCTTTTCTTTTCTTTTCTTTTTAAATAATTTCCTCCTTTGTGTGTGTTTTTCTTTTCTCAAAATATTTGTTTTTCTATCAAATTGATATAGTTGCATTTGTGGGAAGATATATCATATATGTTCAACATTTCCATATTATGTCTGGGAAATCATGCAAATTGAGAGACTTCCATGGGGATGGGGTTGTGGAGAGATGCCAGAAAGTTTATCAAAAGGAAAGACAGTGATGCAGGCGAAACAGGTTCTTCTTCTTCTTCTTCTTCTTCTTCTTCTTCTTCTATTTTGCAATGCCGGATTTCATGATTCGTTGTGATCATTGAAATGGCAAGCCATCTTTAAAATTTAAAAAAAATATGTATGAAGGGCTGTTTTATTTATTGTATTTCTTTGATCTGTCATTAGAAAAACTGGAACTGTTTTGTTAAGCTTCAGGGCCATAGAGCCCATCCTAGCCTGGATCTTCATTTTCTCTTGGTGTGTGAGTGTGACAACAATATTAAAAGGGCAATCAAACCAACTTTACATAGCAATAAATCTAGGCATAATGTCCCTTTCAATCCTTGGCATATGAGCTGTTACAGGTATTAGGATTAATTAACATCCATAAACATAATAAGTTCATTACAAGCACTCTTAGTAGGACACTAAGGCATGTCATGGTCTGCAATTGAATCAGCTAGCGCGCTCATTAGTATCCGTATAGCATTGGATGATCTTTACTTGCTCCAAAGTCTGGATCAAAGATCAGTCCCCTGCACTTTAAAAGGAGGTTTAGTAAACAATCTTTGTTGATTGTTAGTATACTTTTGAGTTAAAAACTGGACTTCTGTAGACGAATCAGAGTTAATGATACCATATATATTAGCATTGGTCTAGTTGTTGGCTTTAATCATCTTAAAACCCTCTGTGTGATTGCTACAACTTCTGCAGTTAACACATTTGGTTCTCGATCGGATCGATCTCCATAGAAAACCTTGTTTCCAGGTTGAATTATGATTTCTAAAAGTCCACATTCTTTCCTATTGAAGCAGCATCACAGTTTCAACCATCCAGTCATCCTGTTTCCTTTTCTTCTTTATCTTGTGGGTCTTTTCTTCCATGGGCCACAATTGGCTTTTGTAGTTGCATTTCTTAGGAGGGAAAATTGGGTTGCCAAACCAAAAAATCATTTCTTTCTTTCAAATTTTCCCGATCAAAAAAACAGTTTTGAGTGTTTTCCACTTCATAGCTAAATTGGGACAATCTTTCATCATCTCATGTCCTCTAGGGATGTCCCATACAATGTAGTGTGAAAATATTCACCTTTGTTCCGGAGCCTCCCGCAAGCTCAAAGAACGTGGATTATAGCCTTTATTTTCGGCTTTCCGGGGCTCGGGTGTCACTTTTGCCCAAACTTCTCCGAGTGGTCTACCATGACCCTAGAGAACCCTTGCTGCCTCGGGAAGGTCATCCGGATCCCGAGACTTCGATATCACCCATGTCTTTGGTGTCCCAACTCTTACACCAATGTCCCGTAAAACGCCCTTCCAAGCCTATTAGGGACTGGATAAGCGACCCCAAAGGCTTCCCATGTCCCATAGGGGTGTTCCGTGTGATGTGGTGAAAAAATATACACCTTCGTTTTGGGGCCTCCGTTAAGCCCAAGAAACGTGGATTATAGCCTTCGTTTTCGGCTTCCTAGTGCCCGGGTGTCATTTTTGCCTTAACTTTTCCGGGGGGTTTATCATGACCCTAGAGGACCCTCGGTGCCCAGGGAGGGTCATGCGAATCCCAGAACTTTGATTTCAGCCATATCACCCATGCGGCCATGCCTTTAGTGTTCCAACTCTTACACACCAGTGTCTTGTAAGACGGCCTTCCAAGTCTATTAGGGACCGGATAATCGACCCCGAGGGCCTCCCATGTCCCCTAGGAGTGTTCCGTGCGATGTGGTGCGAAAATATCCGTCTTCGTTCCGGGGCCTCTCGGAAGCCCGAAAAACGTGGATTATAGCCTTCATTTTCGGCTTCCGGGGGCCCGAGTGTCATTTTTGCCCAAACTTCTCCGGGAGGTTTATCATGACTCTAAAGAACCCTCGGTATTTCGAGAGGGTCATCCGGACCTCCGAACTTCGTTATCACCCATGCATTCGGGGTAGACGCCCTCACATTATTGTCCCGTAAAAACGCCTTTACAAGCCTATCAAGGACCCGATAACGGACCCTGGGGGCCTCTTAGGTACCCTAAGGGTGTCCCGTGCTATGTGGTCCGAAAATATCCACCTTCGCTCCGGGGCCTCCCGCAAGCCCAAAAAAGTGGATTATAACCTTCGTTTTCGGCTTCCTAGAGCCCGGGTGTCATTTTTGCCCAAACTTTTCCGGGGGATCTATGATGGCCCTAGAGGACCCTCGGTGCCCAGGGAGGGTCATCCGGATCCCTGATCTTTGATATCAGCCATATCACCCATGCGACCGTGCCTTTAGGTGGTGTTTACTACCTTGCAATCAAATGCTTGCAATGCAATCATTTTATAGGGTAGTTGGAAGGTGGAAAATGAAGGAGGGGGAGGAAGGAGATAGGAAAAGTGAGGTTGATTACATCATTCAACATAATCACCATTACAAGGGAAAAGTTGAGCAATTGTGATTACAATGAATGATGCAACCAACCCCACTTTTTCATCCCTCTCATCCCACTCCTTCACTTTTCACCCCACATTTACTCTACAAAATGATTGCATTGCATTACATTTGATTGCAAGCTAGTAAACGAGGCCTTAGTGTTCCAACTCTCACACCAGTGTCCTATAAGACGGTCTTCCAAGCCTATTAGGGACCGGATAAGCGACCCCGAGGGCCTCCCATGTACCCTAAGAGTGTTCCTTGCGATGTGGTGCGAAAATATCCGCCTTCATTCCAGGGCCTCTCGGAAGCCCGAAAAACGTGGATTATAACCTTCATTTTTGGCTTTCGGGGCTCGATTGTCGTCATTTTTGCCCAAACTTCTCCGGGAGGTTTATCACGACTCTAAAGAACCCTCGGTGCTCCGAGAGGGTCATCTGGATCCCCGAACTTTGTTATCACCCATGCATTCGGTTTACCGACCCTTACATTGGTGTCTCGTAAAAATGCCTTTACAAGCCCATCAGGGACCCGATAACGGACCCTGGGGGCCTCTTAGGTACCCTAAGGGTGTTCCGTGCGATGTCGTGCGAAATTATCCACCTTCGTTTTGGTGCCTCAAGAAACGTGGATTATAGCCTTCGTTTTCGACTTCCTAGGGTCCGGGTGTCATTTTTGCCTTAACTTTTCCGGGGGATCTATCATATGACCCTAGAGGACCCTCAGTGCACAGGGAGGGTCATATGGATCCCAGAACTTTGATTTCAACCATATCACCCATGCGGCCATGCCTTTAGTGCTCCAACTCTTATACACCACTGTCCTGTAAGACGCCCTTCCATGCCTATTAGGGATCGGATAAGCCACCCCGAAGGCCTCCCATGTCCCCTAGGGGTGTTCCGTGCGATGTGGTGCGAAAATATCCGCCTTCGTTCCCGGGGCTTCTCGGAAGCCCGAAAAACGTGGATAGCCTTCATTTTCGGCTTCCGGGGCCCGAGTGTCATTTTTGCCCAAACTTCTCCGGGAGGTTTATCATGACTCTAGAAGACCCTCGGTGCTACGAGAGAGTCATTCGGTCCCCTGAACTTTGTTATCACCCTTGCAATCGGTGTATATGCCCTTACATTGGTGTCCCGTAAAAACGCCATTACAAGGCTATCAGGGACCCGATAACGGACACTGGGGCCTCTTAGGTACCTTAAAGGTGTCATGTGCGATGTGGTGCGAAAATATCCATCTTCGTTCCGGGGCTTCCCGAAAGGCCAAAAAACGTAGATTATAGCCTTCGTTTTCGGCTCCCTAGGGCTCGGGTGTCATTTTTGCCCAAACTTTTTCGGGGGGTCTATGATGACCCTAGAGGACCCTCGGTGCCCAGTGAGGGTCATCCGGATCCAAGAACTTTGATATCAGCCATACCACCCATGCGACCATGCCTTTAGTATTATTCCAACTCTTACACCAATGTCATGTAAGACGTCCTTCCATGCCTATTAGGGATCGGATAAGCGACATCGAGGGCCTCCGATGTCTACTAGGGGTGTTCCGTACGATGTGGTGCGAAAATATCCGCCTTCGTTCCAGGGCCTCTCGGAAGCCTAAAAAACGTGGATTATAGCCTTTGTTTTCGGCTTCCGGGGGCCCGGGTATCATTTTTGGCCAAACGTCTCCGGGTGGTTTTTCATGACTCTAGAGGACCCTCGGTGCTCCGAGAGGGTCATCTGGACCCCCAAACTTCGTTATCCCCCATGCATTCGGTGTTCCGGCCTTTAAATTGGTGTCCCGTAAAAACGTCTTTACAAGCCTATCAGGGACCCGATAACGTACCCTGGGGCCCTCTTAGGTACCCTAAGGGTGTCCCGTACAATGTGATACGAAAATATCCACCTTCGTTCCGGGGCCTCCCGGAAGCCCAAAAAACGTGGATTATAACCTTTGATTTTCGGCTTTCCAGGGCCCGGTTTTCGTTTTAGCCCAAATTTCTCTAGGGGGTCTATAGTCACTTTAGAAGACCTCCGATGCCTCTGAACGGTCATCCAAGTCCCCTAAACTTCAATTTCACCCATAAAACATAGGACTTGGGACATAATGGGCAGGGACATGGGCCAGTCTCCCAAGGAGTGTCTCTAAACATTTCTATTAATTACAGATTCCCAACAAGCACCACTCTAACTCATCATGAAGGCCAAATATGCTTTTCTCTATATATTCCTTTCCCTTCAAGGATTTTGTCAATGATGATAGATCACCTTAATTAAGCAAACTTTGTGGTTTAAATTTTCTACAGTTTAGATAGGGTGAAGCTGAAGTATGTTTCTTTTCATATAAGTGAACTTCTTGTTACGTGTCACATTCAAGCTGGCACCTAATGCTTTGTGGTCCATGGCCTTGCGGAAAAACTGTGTTTTTTTTTTCCTTTTTCAAAACAATCTTCATAAATTTTCTTTTGTATAGAATCTTGTTATATGTCCTAATCTTAATATACTCATTTGAGCTTTGTTTTACTTTCTGAAGGTAGAGCCCTGGAGGAACTAAGAGGTTCTCTGTACAATGACCTTCGAACTTCAGAATCCGCTAAGCGGCTCCAGCAGCGGTTTTGTGGCCCTGCTGTGGCTATGTCCTTCAATTTCATGGTTGCGGTTGGGATAATCCTCACTAACAAATTGGTACATATTTTTAAAACAACATATTATAAATGTCGCTTCACATATTATATGCCTAGTAAACTTGTTGAGAAATTTCGAGTATGAATGATGCTAGCTGCATGTTGTAGGGAACCCAGCAGAAGGTGTAAAGACTTGATTTTGGTATAACTTGATGACTGATTAATGTAACTGTATGTTCTTCATTGCGTGTTAATAACAGGTGATGGGAAGAGTGGGATTCAATTTCCCTATTTTCCTCACACTAATCCATTATACAGTATCATGGACTTTGATGGCCTTGTTCAAAGCATTATCTTGGCTCCCAGCTTCACCACCTTCAAAGGCTACACCTTTTTCTTCTCTCTTCTCTCTCGGTTTTGTTATGGCTCTTTCCAATGGCCTCGCCAATACTAGTCTCAAGCATAACAGGTTTCCTCTTTCAAACACCCCATTGTTTCTCCAATTATCTCAAGATACACTCAATAATGTAATTAGTAGCTTTTCACATCATTGATAGTGTTTTCTGTTTCCCTTCTGATTTCTTTCTGCAGTGTTGGGTTTTATCAGATGTCGAAGATTGCAGTAACTCCAACCATAGTTCTCACTGAGTTCATCCTCTTCCGGAAGGCCATTTCTTACAACAAGGTGTCTCTTGTAACCTTTCTGGGTATATGTCAATAAATCGGCGTTTTCAACCTGAATAACTCTTACCTTTTCTTCTGTGGCACATGTAGGTTATAGCTTTAGCCATTGTGTCGGTAGGTGTGGCAGTGGCAACAGTGACAGATTTAGAATTTAATGTCTTCGGTGCCTGTGTCGCTATTGCTTGGATAGTTCCTAGTGCAGTGAACAAGATTCTCTGGTAAAATCTGCAACAGCAGAGCAACTGGACTGCCCTAGCGTAAGAAACTCGGTTTATTAATCCATTTGATCTTATTAGAGAATGGATTAGCTCACTGAGTATTTTTCTGACATTGTAAATTAGTTAGTGATCATAAGTAAATACAACCTTCTACGTGCAGATTGATGTGGAAGACAACTCCAGTAACAATCTTCTTCTTACTAGCTCTAATGCCCTGGCTAGATCCTCCTGGAGTTTTGTCCTTCGAGTGGAACATCAGTAACTCATTGGCTTGTGGTATCAGCTGTCCTTGGCTTCCTCTTACAGTGGTCTGGAGCTTTAGCACTGGGGTAAATTCAGAACTTCAAAAATTTTCCTTTCCACAACTTTCCACTTCTTTAGGCATATTCAGAACTGGAAATCAGCATTGATTTATATTATCATCCACTTCCGGAACTTAACGTGAAACTTGTCTCGTTTTTGTGAAATGCAGGGCGACTTCAGCCACATCTCATGTCGTTCTAGGGCAATTCAAGACCTGTGTAATCCTGCTCGGAGGCTATGTACTGTTCAGTTCAGATCCAGGACCCTTAAGTCTTTGCGGAGCAGTTGCAGCCTTGGGTGGCATGTCAGTTTACACATCTCTCAGTCTTAATGAGTCTCCTGAAAGTGTAGCCAAGCAGAATCTGAGTCAGAATCAGCCCCTGAAACCTAAATCTGATATTGAAGAAGACGAGGAAAAAGCAGATGTAAAGAGTGTCTCAAGTGCTGACTGATCAATCAGGTAGCGGTTCTCAAGGGAGTGTGTGAAACAGTGCTTGAGCAAAGCATGAACAGTACAGCAGAGTAAAGAGAGGGGAAAATCAAACAGCTACTCACATTAGCTTGGAAAGGAATCGTGTACAGAGAAAAATTATAAATTTCAGAGTTCACACTGCTTTTTTTATTTCCCTTCTCCACTGAGCAGCAAACCCTGCCACAAATAAATCTAGTCTATTTACATGCTCTTCAGTCTTCATCTTGGTGAGGGGAGGATTTCGAAGAGAAGAAACAGACTTGTGGATCATGAATTGTTGAAGCTAATTTCATTCAACCAATTACAATTAGTATAACCAACCTACTGTTTTCACAACATTTCAATATACAGTAACGATTTCAAAATGTTAAGAAACACAAGTGATTCAAATGTTCATCAGCCGAACTTTTCCATATTCATTGCTGTGCTCAGAAGTCAGGGTTTCTGGCATCGCTAAGGAGTAAGGACCAGAAGTCAGAACCTTATGCTGTCTGAATCTGCTAACACGAATGGCAGAACCGCAGAAGCCTTCACAGCATGAGACAGAAGGCTCTTTCTCTTGAAACAAAAATGTACACCAGTAGAAAGAATTCAAATGAAAAGGAATAAATTGTGTATATATTGCAAACCTTTTGTTATTATGTATAAATGAATCAAGTTTTCTTTTTTTTGTTTTTGTTTTTGATAATTATGCATAAATGAATCAAGTTAAATTCGGGTACTTACAAATCTTGCATAACAAAACTAAATCATCTACAAAGAAATTTGTAAGAGCTGAGCTACATCAATGCTTTTGATTTTGGAGGGTTTTCTCTAGACTTTCATTCTCCATCCTCATGGCATCAAGATCTGCTTGCAGTTTATCCATATCCAAACGGCGGGAGGCAATCAATGAAAGCCTAGATTCAAGTTCTGCAACTTCCCTTTGAGCTTTATTAGTTGCAAGGATCTTCTCGCGGATCTCCTCAAAGCTCTCATGAATACTTGTTAGTAGCCGGTAAGCTTGATGACCTACAGAGCCTTTCTTTGCTTCCCTGAAGAGACAAAATTCAGTACTTTAAAAGATGACCCCATTTATTTTAGACAGCAAAATTGAAGACAGGAAGAGAAATAAGGGAGAAGGAAAATCTTTGACTGATAAATTAAATTATAGCAAATATGTAGTCTGAAGATTACAGAGCAATCCGCATTTGACAGCAATTCTCACCTGAATACCTTTTCACCAACCACTGCATATGTTCGATGAAGGCGTTCCTCAATTGAATTGCTCTCTAACTTAAGCTCCCTTGTGTCTTTTAAGATGCAATCAGTATCAGCATCCAATTTCCTACTGTTCTTCGTAATCTCAGTGATTCTTTGGATATAAGATCTCCTAGAAGCAACTTTTGGCTGCTTTTCCAGATCAGCAGCAAGTTTAGCACACTCTTCCTCCCTTTTAGGCAAAATACATCCAAGGGAACGATGAATCATTAACAAAGGCAAACATCAGAGAGCAGACATTTGAATGAAAATATTCTTAAGTGAGTAAAAATAAAAGGAGAAAAACCAAACCAGTCCATATAGGCCTGGGAGTCATGATTTATGTACGTTAATCTGCCGTGATTTCAAATTATTTTCTATGCCTAGGGACCATAACTAGAGATACCTACATGGTTTCATTCTCAGAGAATTTAGAACTAATGTAGATAATATAGAGTTGGTTTTTCTATAGTTCAAAGTTAAAAGGAATTTGCCAACAACCTCACAAGTAACAACCTAGAGCCTACTCATTTATGCTCACTCATCCTTGGTGGTGAGTGCAACAAAAGTGAGTTGGTTTTTCTAATGCCTATTCATTTTCAATGTGGACGCCCAGACATGCAGCACATAGACAGCATTCGTATTATGAACAATCCACAATGAGGTACAGTTCCATCTTTTCTAGAGCACTTGGGTAATTTTTGAGAGGACTTTGGTACTAATCAGTACAGTGAAGTTTAAAGCATAAGTGTAATTTCTCAGAGCATATAAGCTACTGGCACACACCTCCTTCTGATTTCGGATAAAACAGAATCCAACTCCATTTCATTCGCTTTCAGCTGTTGCAGTTTAAGATGACCGGCAGCGTTAGTTGCACAAAAGGATTCCAGAAGATTCCACCTTTACCCTTCCAAAGGCTTCCTAGAAACATCCCTGCAAAGTTACCAATACATTCTCAGTATCTTATCAACCTGCTTATGCTGATCTAAACCCACCAAGTCTCAACTCTGGTCAGAGCATCTCCTGAATAGCAGCTCAATTAAGGTGATCTATCATCATTGACAGTATCAGCCATATCACCTATGTGATCATGACTTTAGTGTTCCAACTCTCACACCAGTTTCCTATAAGACGACCTTCCAAGCCCATTAGGGACCGGATAAGCGACCCCGAGGGCCTTCCATGTACCCTAGGAGTGTTCCGTGCAATTTGGTGCGAAAATATCCGCCTTCGTTCCAGGGCCTCTCGGAAGCCCGAAAAACGTGGATAGCCTTCATTTTCGGCTTCCGAGGGCTTGGGTGTCATTTTTGCCCAAACTTCTCCGGGAGGTTTATCATGACTCTAAAAAACCCTAAGTGCTCCGAGAGGGTCATCCGGACCCCCGAACTTTGTTATCATCCATGCATTCGTTGTACCGGCCCTTACATTGGTGTCCCGTAAAATTGCCTTTACAAGCCCATCACGGACCCGATAACGGACCCTGGGGGCCTCATAGGTATCCTAAGGGTGTCTCGTGCGATGTGGTGCGAAAATATCCACTTTCGTTCCGGGGCCTCCCGTAAGCCCAAGAAACGTGGATTATAGCCATCGTTTTCGGCTTCCTAGAGCTTGGGTGCCATTTTTGCCTTAACTTTTCCGGGGGGTCAATCATGACCTTAGAGTACCCTCGGTGCCCAGGGAGGGTCATCCGGATCCCAAAACTTTGATTTCAGCCATATCACCCATGCGTCCATGCCTTTAGTGTTCCAACTCTTACACACCAGTGTCTTGTAAGACGCCTTTCCATGCCTATTAGGGACCGGATAAGCGACCCAAAGGGCCTCCCATGTCCCCTAAGGGTGTTTCGTGCGATGTGGTGCGAAAATATCCGCCTTCGTTCCGGGGCCTCTCAGAAGCCCGAAAAATGTGGATAGCCTTCATTTTCGGCTTCTGGGGGCCGAGTGTCATTTTCCGGGAGGTTTATCATGACTCTAGAGGACACTCGGTGCTCCGAGAGAGTCATCCGAACCCCCGAACTTCGTTATCACCCATGCATTCGGTGTACTGGCCCTTACATTGGTGTCCTGCAAAACGTCATTACAAGCCTATCAGGGACCCGATAACGGACATTGGGGGCCTCTTAGGTACCCTAAGGGTGTCCTGTGCGATGTGGTGCGAAAATATCCATTTTCGTTCCGGGGCCTCCCGGAAGCCTAAAAAACGTGGATTATAGCCTTCGTTTTCGGTTTCCTAAGGCCCGGGTGTCATTTTTGCCCAAAATTTTCCGGGAGGTATATGATGACCCTAGAGGACCCTCGCTACCCAGGGAGGGTCATCCGAATCCCAGAACTTTGATATCAGCCATATCACCCATGCGGCCATGCCTTTAATGTTCTAACTCTTACACAAGAGTGTCCTGTAAGACGCCGTTTCAAGCCTATTAGAGACCGGATAAGCGACCCCGAAGGCCTCCCATGTCCCCTAGGGGTGTTCCGTGCGATGTGGTGCGAAAATATCCGCCTTCGTTCGGGGCCTCTCGGAAGCCCGAAAAACGTGGATTGTAGCCTTCCATTTTGGATTCCGGCGGCCCGGGTGTCATTTTTGCCCAAACTTCTCATGGAGGTTTATCATGACTCTAGAGGACTCTTGGTACTCCGATAGGGTCATCCGGACCCTCGAACTTCGTTATCACCTATGTATTCGGTGTACCGGCCCTTACATTGGTGTCCTGTAAAAACAACTTTACAAGGCTATCAGAGACCTGATAACAAGACCCTAGGGGCCTCTTAGGTACCCTAAGGGTGTCCCGTGCAATGTGATGCAAAAATATTCACATTCGTTTCGTGGCCTTCCGGAAGCCCAAAAAACGTGGATTATAGCCTTCGTTTCCGGCTTCCTAGGGCCCTGGTGTCATTTTTGCCCAAACTCTTCCGGGGGGTCTATGATGACCCTAGACGACACTCGGCGTCCAGTGAGGGTCATCCGGATTCCATAATTTTGATATCAGCCATATCACCCATGCGACTATGCCTTTAGTGTTCCAACTCTTACACCAATGTCATGTAAGACGCCCTTCCATGCCTATTAGGGACCGGATAAGCGACCCGAGGGCCTCCCATGTCTACTAGGGCTGTTCCGTACGATGTGGTGCGAAAATATCTGCCTTTCTTTCGGGGCCTCTCAGAAGCCCAAAAAACATGGATTATAGCCTTTGTTTTCGGCTTCCGGGGGGCGGGTGTCATTTTTTCCCAAACTTCTCCGGGTGGTTATCATGACTCTAGAGAACACTCGGTGCTCCGAGAGGGTCATCTGGACCCCCGAACTTCGTTATCCCCCATGAATTCGGTGTTCCGGCCTTTAAATTGATGTCCCGTTAAAACGCCATTATAAGCCTATTAGGGACCCGATAACGGACACCGGGGGCCTCTTAGGTACCCTAAGGGTGTCCTGTGCGATGTGGTGCGAAAATATCCATCTTCGTTCTGGGGCCTCACGGAAGCCTAAAAAACGTGGATTATATTCGTTTTCGGCTTCCTAGGGCCCGACTGTCATTTTTGCCAAAATTTTCCGGGAGGTATATGATGACCCTAGAGGATCCTCGGTACACAGGGAGGGTCATCCGGATCCCAGAACTTTGATATCAGCCATATCACCCTTGCGGCCATGCCTTTAGTGTTCTAACTCTTACACACCACTGTCATGTAAGACGCCCTTTCAAGCCTATTAGGGACCGGATAAGCGACCCCGAAGGCCTCCCATGTCCCCTAGGGGTGTTCCGTGCGATGTGGTGCGAAAATATCCGCCTTCGTTCCGGGGCCTCTTGGAAGCCTGGAAAACGTGGATTATAGCCTTCATTTTCGAATTCCAGGGGCCCGAGTGTCATTTTTGCCCAAACTTCTGCGGGAGGTTTATCATGACTCTAGAGGACTCTCGGTACTCCGATAGGGTCATCCGGACCCTAGAACTTCGTTATCACCCATGCATTCGGTGTACCGGCCCTTACATTGGTGTCCTGGAAAAACAACTTTACAAGGCTATCAAAGACGTGATAACAGACCCTAGGGGCCTCTTAGGTACCCTAAGGGTGTCCCTTGCAATGTGATGCAAAAACATTCACATTCGTTTCGTGGCCTTCCGGAAGCCCAAAACGTGGATTATAGCCTTCGTTTTCGGCTACCTAGGGCCCAGGTGTCATTTTTGCCCAAACTTTTCCAGGGGGTCTATGATCAGGCCCGTCTCTAGGGGTAGGCACCGAGTGCGACCGCCTAGGGCCCAACATTAGAAGGGGCCCAAAACGAAATACATAAGACAAAATATACAAATAGTGTGCCTTCCTAATATAAATACTGCTCTGGCTCAGTGGATGGTTGTGGGAAATGTGGAAGCACATATGTTGTTGTGTGGAGTTCGAATCTCTTGGGCCTCAACTGTTTTTTTTTTTTTTGGAGTCTTTCAGTTTTTCAATTACAGTACGTTTTAAGGGGCTTCTTTTTTTTTCTCTTTTTCTTTAGTCCCATCTTATTTTGTTTCTTAATTTTTTTTCATTTCATTATCCCATGTTCTTTTTAGTTTCTACTCGTTTCTTAATCCTATCCTCGTTTTGTTTTTTTTTTGTTCCAATCCTACTTCCAGCATCATTTTGTTGTCTGTCTGTAAAAAAAAATTTGATGTACAAGGTTTATTATTGCATACAATTTTGATTGTGATATTAATACCAATACTGATATTTACAAATAAACCCAACAGAATCTAAAAGAGATGTATCTAGAGTCTTGCAGACGATTTTTTTATCAATACTCTTTATTCATAGGGGTAAAAGTAATTTTACATGAGGCATGTTTCAAGAAATTTCTTTAAAAGCAAATTATCTTGAACAAATGTCACTATACCGCTTATCCTTCTCTAGCCTTTTTTTATGGGGGGAGGGGAAGTGGTGAAACAAAATTATTACTCAAATACTTAAGGGGCCCTTAATCTTGGTTTTAAAAAGCGCGCCTCAAGCGCGCTTAAGCGCGAGGCGAGGTAAGGCGATGACCTAATCGCCTCAGAGCACCCAAGGCGACGCGATTCCAGGAGGCGAGCTGAAGCGCACGCTTCAAGCCACCTCGATCAAAGCGCCAGACGCTGCGCTTTTCTCGCTTCATGGACGATGGGTAGAGAAAGAGGGATGAGAGAGAGAAAGAGGTTTTGATCTGCACAAACTAAGGTGGATCTCCACTGCTGTCCTCAGATTCTTTCCATAAATCAACCCAATCAAAAAATTTGTGAACAAATCGAGACCCAAATTCAATTTAGGGTTTGATCTCAAAACCCTAGAACCTAGATCTGCGAATTGAAGAGCTGAGAGAAGAAGTTAAGAATGAAAGGTTAGGGCTTGTGATCGACTTGGAGAGGCGAGCCCCTCGGCACGATCCCGGCGTGAGGTGCTCGGCTGCCGGCTGCCGGAGAGAGATTTTTTGTGCGATGGGCTGGCCGGAGACAGATCTTCTCTCTTCGTTCTTCTCTCTCTTCGTCTTCTCTCTCTTCGTTTTTTCTCGGTTCTCTCACTTCTCCTGGGCCCTTATTCTTTGCTCTAGAGATGCTGATGAGATGCGCGTGTCTTTTCTCTTTTGATTTTCCACGTGACCCATTTCTCAAGATTCCTTTATGCCATACAGCTGTCCCACACTCTCTCTTTATCTTTTACTGTACCAATGCCAGTACTGTATATTGACCCACAACTTATTATTACTTTTCCCTCTTAAAATTTATAAATTGTCACTACCATTTATTAAAAAACACATTTTCTGGTTTCCTTTTTAAGGAATATATTCAGAAAGTTAAATAAAATTTTGAAAAATGTTGTTTTAAGTAGAAAATATTATGTAAAAATATAGTTAAAAATTAAAATATTTATTTAAAGATGTTCGCTTCGCATACGTGCAGTAATACCAAATACCCATATCGTATTACAGTTAAACACTTAAATCTGTGCTCCTACACCATCAAATGACTCACATATTTTAATTTTTATAATTTATGTCTATTTCTTATATTAAATTTGTAGAATAAATATAAAATAAATGATAAAAGTTATTTAAAATGTGTTTTGTGAAGAAAAAAATGTGTAAAAATTAATTTATAAATTATAAAATTTATTTAAATAAAAATGCGCCTCGCATACATGAGGCGTGCGCTTTCGCTTCGCGCTTCTCGCCTCGTCGCTTCGGCCCCCTTGCGCCTCGGTGCGCCTCGCGCTTTTTAAAACCCAGCCCTTAATTTGGTTTCGCCCTAGGGCCTTTAAAATGTCAGGAACGGCCCTGTCTATGATGACCCTAGACGACCCTCGCTCTCTAGTGAGGGTCATCCGGATCCCAAAATTTTGATATCAGCCATATCACCCATGCGACCATGCCTTTAGTGTTCCAACTCTTACACCAATGTCATGTAAGACGCCATTACAAGCCTATTAGGGACCGGATAAGCGACCCAAGGCCCTCCCATGTCTACTAGGGGTGTTCCGTACGATGTGGTGCGAAAATATCTGCCTTTGTTTCGGGGCCTCTCGAAAGCCCAAAAAACGTGGATTATAGCTTTTGTTTTCGGCTTCCGGAGGCCGGATGTCATTTTTGCCGAAACTTCTCTGGGTGATCTATCATGACTCTAGAGGATCCTCGGTAGAGGCATCTGAAACCCCGAACTTCGTTATCCCCCATGCATTCGGTGTTCCGGCCTTTAAATTGGTGTCCCGTAAAAAGCCTATAAGGGACTCGATAACGTACCTTGGGGCCCTCTTAGGTACCCTAAGGGTGTCCTGTGCGATGTGGTGCGAAAATATCCACCTTCGTTCCGGGGCCTCCCTAAAGCCTAAAAAACGTGGATTATAGCCTTTATTTTCGGCTTCCTAGGGACCGGGTGTCATTTTTGCCCAAAATTTTCCGGGAGGTACATGATGACCCTAGAGGACCCTCGGTACCCAGGGAGGGTCATCCGGATCCCAGAACTTTGATATCAGCCGTATCACCCATGCGGTCATGCCTTCAGTGTTCTAACTCTTACACACCATTGTCCTATAAGACGCCCTTTCAAGCCTATTAGGGACCGGATAAGCGACCCCGAAGACCTCCCATGTCCCCTAGGGGTGTTCCGTGCGATGTGGTGCGAAAATATCCGCCTTCGTTCGGGGCCTCTCGGAAGCCCGAAAAACGTGGATTATAGCCTTCATTTTCGGATTCCGGGGGCCCGGGTGTCATTTTTGCCCAAACTTCTCCTGGAGGTTTATCATGACTCTAGAGGACTCTCGGTACTCCGATAGGGTCATTCGGACCCTCGAACTTCGTTATCACCCATGCATTCGGTGTACCGGCCCTTACATTGGTGTCCTGTAAAAACAACTTTACAAGGCTATCAGAGACCTGATAACAAGACCCTAGGGGCCTCTTAGGTACCCTAAGGGTGTCCCGTGCAATGTGATGCAAAAATATTCACATTCGTTTCGTGGCCTTCCGGAAGCCCAAAAAACGTGGATTATATAGCCTTCGTTTTCGGCTTACTAGGGCCCTGGTGTCATTTTTGCCCAAACTTTTCCGGGGGGTCTATGATGACCCTAGATGACACTCGGTGTCCAGTGAGGGTCATCCGGATCCCATAATTTTGATATCAGCCATATCACCCATGCGACTATGCCTTTAGTGTTCCAACTCTTACACCAATGTCATGTAAGACGCCCTTCCATGCCTATTAGGGACCGGATAAGCGACCCCGAGGGTCTCCCATGTCTACTAGGGGTGTTCCGTACGATGTGGTGCGAAAATATCTGCCTTTGTTTCGGGGCCTCTCGGAAGCCCAAAAAACGTGAATTATAGCCTTTGTTTTCGGCTTCCGGGGGCCAGGTGTCATTTTTTCCCAAACTTTTCATGGTGGTTTATCATGACTCTAGAGAACACTCGGTGCTCCGCGAGGGTCATCTGAACCCCCGAACTTCGTTATCCCCCATGCATTCGGTGTTTCGGCCTTTAAATTGATGTCCCGTTAAAACGCCATTACAAGCCTATTATGGACCCGATAACGGACACCGGGGGCCTCTTAGGTACCCTAAAGGTGTCCTGTGCGATGTGGTGCGAAAATATCCATCTTCATTTCAGGGCCTCTTGGAAGCCTAAAAAATGTGGATTATAGCCTTCGTTTCGGCTTCCTAGGGCCCGGGGGTCATTTTTGCCAAAATTTTCGGGGAGGTATATGATCACCCTAGAGGACCCTCGGTACCCAGGGAGGGTCATCCGGATCCCAGAACTTTGATATCAGCCATATCACCCATGCGGCCATGCCTTTAGTGTTCTAACTCTTACACACCACTGTCCTGTAAGACGCCCTTTCAAGTCTATTCGGGATCGGATAAGCGACCCCGAAGGCCTCCCATGTCCCCTAGGGGTGTTCCGTGCGATGTGGTGCGAAAATATCCGCCTTCGTTCCGGGGCCTCTTAGAAGCCCCAAAAACGTGGATAGCCTTCATTTTCGGATTCCGGGGGCCCGGGTGTCAGTTTTGCCCAAACTTCTCCGGAGGTTTATCATGACTCTAGAGGACTCTCGGTACTCCGATAGGGTCATCCGGACCCCAGAACTTCGTTATCACCCATGCATTCGGTGTACCGGCCCTTACATTGGTGTCCTGTAAAAACAACTTTTCAAGGCTATCAGAGACCTGATAACAGACCCTAGGGGCCTCTTAGGTACCCTAAGGGTGTCCCATGCAATGTGATGCAAAAATATTCACATTCGTTTCGTGGCCTTCCGAAACCCCAAAAAACGTGGATTATAGCCTTCGTTTTCGGCTTCCTAAGGCCCGGGTGTCATTTTTGCCCAAACTTTTCCGGGGGGTCTATAATGACCCTAGACGACCCTCGGTGTCCAGTGAGGGTCATCCGGATCCCAGAATTTTGATATTAGCCATATCACCCATGCGACCATGCCTTTAGTGTTTCAACTCTTACACCAATGTCATGTAAGACACCCTTCCATGCCTATTAGGGACCGGATAAGCGACCCGAGGGCCTCCCATGTCTACTAGGGGTGTTCCGTACGATGTGGTGCGAAAATATCTGCCTTTGTTTCGGGGCCTCTCGGAAGCCCAAAAAACGTGGATTATATAGCCTTTGTTTTCGGCTTCCGGAGGCCTGGTGTCATTTTTGCCCAAACTTCTCCGGGTGGTCTATCATGACTCTATAGGATCCTCGGTGCTCCGAGAGGGTCATTTGAACCCCCGAACTTCGTTATCCCCCATGCATTCGGTGTTCCGGCCTTTAAATTGGTGTCCCGTAAAAACGTCTTTACAAGCCTATGAGGGACTCGATAACGTACCTTGGGGCCCTCTTAGGTACCTTAAGGGTGTCTCGTACAATGTGTATGAAAATATCCACCTTCGTTTCGGGGCCTCCCGGAAGCCCAAAAAACGTGGATTATATATATATATAGCCTTTGATTTTCGGCTTTTTGGGGCCCGGTTTTCGTTTTATCCCAAATTTCTCTAGGGGGTATATAGTCACCTTAGAGGACCTCCGGTACCTTTGAGCGGTCATATGAGTCCCCCGAACTCCAATTTCACCCATAAAACATAGGACTTGGGACATAACGGGAGCTGGGATATGGGATGGGCCAGTCTCCCAAGGAGTGCCTCTAAATATTTATATTAATTATCGATTCCCAACAAGCACCACTCTAACTCATCATGAAGGCCAAATATGCTTTTCTATATATTCCTTTCCTTTCAAGGATTTTGTCAATGATGATAGATAACCTTAATTAAGCAAACTTTGTGGTTTAAATTTTCTATAGTTTAGATAGGGTGAAGCTGAAGTATGTTGCTTTTCATATAAGTGAACTTCTTGTTACGTGTCACATTCAAGCTTGGCACCTAATGCTTTGTGGTCCATGGCTTGCGGAAAAACTGTGTGTTTTTTTTTTTCTTTTTTCAAAACAATCTTCATAAATTATTTTGTATAGAATCTTGTTATATGTCCTAATCTTATACTCATTTGAGCTTTGTTTTGCTTTCTGAAGGTAGAGCCCTGGAGGAACTAAGAGGTTCTCTGTACAATGACCTTCGAACTTCAGACTCCGCTAAGCGGCTCCAGCAGCAGTTTTGCGGCCCTGTTGTGGCTATGTCCTTCAATTTCATGGTTGCCGTAGGGATAATCCTCACCAACAAATTACGCATGCATGTATATGAGTATTTCTATATGCCTAGGGACATTAACAAAGGCAAACATCAGAGAGCAGACATTTGAATGAAAATATTCTTAAGTGAGTAAAAATAAAAAGAGAAAAACCAAACCAGTCCATATAGGCCTGGGAGTCATGATTTATATACGTTAATCTGCCGTGATCTCAAATTATTTTCTATGCCTAGGGACCCTAACAGGAGATACCTACATGGTTTCATTCTCAGAGAATTTAGAACTAATGTCTGCTATAGTTCAAAGTTAAAAGGAATTTGCCAACAACCTCACAAGTCACAACCTAGTGCCTACTCATTTATGCTCACTCATCCTTGGTGGTGAGTGCAACAAAAATGAGTTGGTTTTTCTAGTGCCTATTCATTTTCAATGTGGACGCCCAGAAATGCAGCACATAGACAGCTTCGTATTATGAACAATCCACAATGAGGTACAGTTCCATCTTTTCTAGAGCACTTGGGTAATTTTTAAGAGGACTTTGGTACTAATCAGTACAGTGAAGTTTAAAGCAAATGAGTTGGCACACACCTCTTTCTGATTTCGGATAAAACAGAATCCAACTCCATTTCATTCTCTTTTAGCTGTTGCAGTTTAAGATGACCGGCAGCGTTAGTTGCACAAAAGGATTCCAAAAGATTCCACCTTTTCTCTTCCAAAGGCTTCCTAGAAACATCCCTGCAAAGTTACCAATACATTCTCAGTATCCTATCAACCTGCTTTTGCTGATCTAAACCCACCAAGTCTCAACTCTGGTCAGAGCATCTCCTGAATACCAGCTTGAGCAACTAATATTTGTATCGACATAAGCAACAGTGCAACACTATCAAGTTCTGGAATAGCGTATACTATAGCTGATGTTGCTTTGAGAAAATATGAATTTATTGATGCCTTTCAGCTTTCAGGCAACATTCTTGGGCATACCACATATTGTATGTTCTCTTTTGGTCTTTCCTGTTCTTCCCTACTCCCCTATTGGGGGATTACTTGCGGACTTGTTTTGAGATAAGAGATTACCTACACACACCAAACATAATTTCAAAATGTTGATGGAGCTTATATATATTACCATTGGTTCTCCAATTCCTGTAACTTGTGCTTCTTAGCTTCTATTTCCTCATTGAGCTGATCAATGTAGAAGCTGACAGAATGCTCATCATCAAGCGCCATTCTTACGGCTTCTTTCAGTAACTCAAGCTCCTTTTCTAGAAGCTTCTCTTGATCATTTCCAGCTGCCTCCTCAAACAACTTTTCTTGATCACACATTTCCTCTGTGTTAAATCTATACTGCATAACATTATAACAAGGGGAAAAGTGATCAAGAAAAGAAGGGTCAAGACTCGAGGAATATAAAACCTAAGCGCTCCTACTCTCCAAACTCAAACCTTCTTCCTTTTGTGCATGTAGAAAAATAATCTTCTATTTAATTTTAGTTTAAATTCGTTCCTTCTAATGAGGTTTTCTTAACAAAAAACAACACCTAGTGCTGATCCTTGTAGACAAGGTCTATGGAGGTCAAGATGTAGACAATGCTATGATTGCTATCCCTCAAAAGAAGAGAGGCTGTTTTCCAAAAAGTTAGAAACTAAAATCGTATGATAAAAACAACACTCCAGACCAGACAAGCAACAATGAATAAGTGGTAGCCATGCACCAACAATTATACAGTCTGTATATACCTCGGGAGATCTCTGCTCCAGCTTCAGAATATTCAAAATATCAGCAGATTCTTCTATCTGAGGAGCCATTGCCCCCAAGCTTCCAGCACATGCTATTGATTCTCTGTTGTCAACTCTGCAAGTTCTCTCCATGGTTGAATCTAAACCACTAAAAGATTTGTTTATTACAGATGCTTCATCCAACTTGTCCTACACAAATCACTTGACGCAATGGATTTCAACACTGTTACTAGATGATTCTGGTTCATCACTGTCTGACTTCATAACTTACTGAATATTCAGATAAACCCCATCTTCATCATCCTTCTCTAACATTATATTGATTGACAACTTCTGGGTTTCCAAATGAATTATTTTTCTTGGCCTCTGATGTCAAAATGGCCTTTCCACTGAAACTTCACCAACTGATAGAAGCTCTCTTCTGATGGGTACAGGAACTGTCATAAGCATAAGCACAATGGCGTTCACATACATAGGATTGGGTGATAAAAAGCAGCAACAATCATAAGAAAACCTTCTTAATTCAATTAAACTACATTAATTGAGTTGCCAAAATATATGCAAAAAATTTTGAAAAAACCCAGGACATCACTCATTATTTTAGGGTATCCTGCCATTCATTCAATTTTCTGGTTTTGGTTCCTCCATTAATAAATTTTCAAATTGCCATTCATATAATCACATCACTCAATCCAAAAGAAACAGCTATAATCAGTTTCAAATCACAGAAATACTTAAACACAAGGCCACTTTCCTCAGATTCTTATTTGTGTTATATCAAAACTCAAAAATACAGGAACATTTCAAATCCAAATTCCCATTTTCACTTCTCCTTAACATTCCTCAGGATTACCCACACCAAGCTCCAAAAGGGTACAAAATGGATTGGACAATAATTGCAAAGTTTCAATCTTTTCTCAGATTCTCTCTCCTCAACTGGTAAGTTATCACCTAAAACCCCTTCCCAAGAATCTCAAATCAAATCAGGCAAGATTTATTAATTCATATATAAACCTGCAATGAAAAAACGAGCAGCGCAAATGGGTAACAAATACCAAAAGATTAAGCCAAACAAACAACCCCCTGAAATCTCACTCAAACCCAGAAGGGGCAAACAAAATAAATAAAGATTAGAACTTTTTGCTCAAATTGTGATTAAGAAAAACCGAAACTTTCCCGCGATACCTTTGTCTTTGTGGAAACTGATCTGTGTATCTTCTTCTGATTGTTCCCTCTCTCAGTGCAGTGATGGTCTTCTAGTCGCCATTAAAAGGAGCTGGTCTAAAACCGGTACGGCTTCGTATTGATGAACTTAAGCTGTTATATTCTGTAAGCTCTTTTTCCATAATTTCTCTTCTCTAAATTTTGTATTTTATTACCAAGAGATCAAGTTTATATAGTTCAACTTTTTTTGCCTTTTTTGCTCTGATTCAAATACATTCTTTTTTACCTTCTCAAGAAAATAAAAATGGAAAAATAAATACACTTTTTTTAGTGATATATTTAACTACACCTCCTATAATGTTTGTATTTATGATTAGAAAAAAGTTAGTTTAATTTCTCGTCAAAAAATAAAAGAAAAAAAGTTATAGTTTGGCATGCAAAAATGGGATGGAAGGCAATACCACTTGTATTTGAACTGTGAAATATAGACATGTAAGAGTATTTGAGATTTAAGAGAGGATAATATATGAAGTTATCAACAAAGGTTGCATTCTTGCATGCTTGTGCATTTCTCTTGTGCTAAGAGTTAGAATTGCCTCCCCTGATCAGTTAGTTGGATTTTGGTTTGGCTGTAAAATTTCGAGTCACGTTCTTGGCATTCTTCCTGGAGTCTTTGCAGGATGGTTAAAAAGTAAACAACTAGTCCCTTCCCATGAAAAATAACTAGGCATGGAAAGGATGATGTCCAACAACCAACAATCTTACTTGATAAATAGTTCAAATTCTGGTTAATTACAGTTGACTTGACACTTTCCTTGGCTGCAAGAAATGTACTGTTTGAAAAGCTAATTTAGGCTGATCTCACTTATATTAATTACCAAAATGGAGATTAAGAGAGATCAAGATGATATCGAGGACATGCCATCCAGAGCAATGAGTTCCATGCAAATTGCAGGTAGCAATGGCTTTGGTCATAGCGTCGAATTCATGTCTCAAGCCTATCTCAGAAACAGGAGCTCAGAAATCGACATTGATGATGAGTCTTCGCCTTCTGTGGATCGTCCCCTTCCTATATTTCTCAAGGTACTACACTTGATCATCCTTCTTAAAGAAGTGCTCAAAATTCTTTACCATAGACTTCTACGCGATTCTGTTATGAAATGAGTTACAGTGATTTCATCTGCAATGGCTTTGATTTAGTTCGAAGATATTCACTACAAGGTGAGAAACAATGAGAGTTCCACAGGTAATCCAGTGAGAGCAGTGGTAACAACGGTGGCCTCCCAACTCAACACAGATCAAGACGATTACTACAAACACATCTTGAGAGGCATTACAGGAAGCATTGGCCCTGGTGAATCCCTGGCTTTGATGGGTCCTTCTGGTAGTGGGAAAACCACCTTGCTTAAGATCATCGGGGGTAGATTACAAGAAAATGTCAGAGGAACTATGACTTACAACAATGTACCTTACAATCCCGCTCTTAAAAGAAGGTCAGAACAATATACTTTGTTGATAATTATTGAAGAAGTATATAGTGTTTTATGTTGCACTTCAAATGAATCTTGCCAAATTTTCTTACAGGATTGGATTTGTGACCCAAGATGATGTACTGTTTCCACAGCTTTCTGTCGAAGAAACATTGGTTTTTGCTGCATACTTGAGGCTCCCTAATAGCATGAGCAGGAAACTGAAGTACCAAAGGGTTGAAATGATAATCAAAGAACTGGGCCTCGAAAGGTCTTAAAAAATAAGATGATAATTTGTCTATCATTGAATGTTTTTGTACCAAATATTCTAACTTCATCATGTTTGAGAATAATTGACATGACAATTGATCATATTATTTGACACAGATGCCGTCACACAAGAGTTGGAGGAGGGCTAGTGAGAGGTGTTTCTGGTGGAGAAAGGAAGAGAACCAGCATAGGTTACGAGATTCTGGTCGATCCTTCACTGCTCTTGCTCGACGAGCCAACTTCTGGTCTTGATTCCACATCTGCCAACAGGCTGCTTCAAATCCTTCAAGGGCTTGCTAAGGTTTCTTTTCATGTCCATAAATTTGATGTGCAGTTTTTCTGAAATCAAACAAAATACCAAATTTACATTTTCTATTTACAATTCATCAGAATGGAAATGTACATATTTCTTAATGATTTAATTTTTGATGGGTCGAAATAATTAGGCAGGTAGGACAATAATCACAACGATTCACCAGCCTTCGAGCGGGATGTTTCACATGTTTGATAAAATTCTGCTGATATCAGAAGGCTATCCGGTGTATTATGGAAAGGCTAGGGAGGCTATGGACTACTTCTCATCTTTGAGGTTCATTCCAGAGATACCGATGAATCCTGCAGAGTTCTTGCTTGATCTGGCTACCGGACAAGTACACGACATTAGTGTCCCTGATGATGTGATGAGAAACAACGGAGCCCCTGCTTCTGAGAAGGCTGTTCTTAGAGTAAGCATGTATATCTTAGTCCTTAATTCATACTTGTATTTGTTTAAAAAATTTATTCTTTGATATTTCCTCATTATATTTTTTTGGTTTTGTTTTGTCATGCTTTCTTAGTACATACAACTCAAGTACAAAATGCAACTGGAGCCGAAGGCAAAGGAAGATAATCACCAATCAGCAAAGATACCAGAGCACCTTCAATTAGCCATTCAAGTTAAGAAGGATTGGTCCATGAGTTGGTTTGATCAGTTCTGCATATTGTTTAAGAGGACATTTAAAGAGAGATGGAGGGACTATTTTGACAAACTGAGACTACTTCAAGCACTTGGTGTAGCAATTCTATTAGGCCTTCTCTGGTGGAAATCCAAGAATGGAACTGAGGCTCAGCTTAGAGATCAGGTAACTTCATATACAGTCCTATAATCAGACAAAGAAAATTTCTTCCCAAGACAATGTGTAAGACTTGGAAATATTTTTCTATTTACAGATTGGTTTGATGTTCTACATTTGCATTTTCTGGACATCCTCGTCAATTTTTGGGGCCGTGTATGTCTTCCCCTTTGAGAAGATCTACTTGGTGAAAGAAAGAAAAGCAGACATGTATAGATTAAGTGTGTACTATGTTTGTAGCACATTGTGTGATATGATGGCTCACATTCTATATCCTACCTTCTTCATGGCCATTGTATACTTCATGGCTGGATTTAAAAGAACCGTGTTGTGCTTTTTCCTTACCCTTTTGTCGATACTGCTCATTGCTATTACAAGCCAAGTAAGTTAAATCTTTCTGCCCTTTTGGTTTCTCCACCCAAAAAATTTCCACTTTTTGATGCTAAAACTTCTTTTTACCCTCATTCAAGGGGGCTGGAGAACTCTTTGGAGCAGCAGTTCTGAGCATTAAAAGGTCTGGGATGATTGCCTCTCTGATATTAATGTTGTTTCTTCTCACTGGAGGTTATTATGTTCAGGTAACTTTCAGATGTTTCTACCTTATCTTTGTAAAGAATAATGCTATTTTCAAATGAAGTAATTAAGCCCAGCAACAAAATTTTCCCTCTTTCCACCAATAATTAAGTATGCACATGAGTGTAATTCATATTCAAGTTCTTAAACACTTCATTGCGCAAAATCTTTGGGCCCATTCTTTGAACATCTGCATAAGTTCGACCTAAACACATGAAAACCCTTTAAGGATGAATAGCCATATCCGACCCTTTGATCCAACATGAGGCTTGGCAATGACAAGCAGAAATATATGCCTACTGCCTAGGGAAAATGGTAGTGGCCAAAAGTAAGAAGTATACACAACAACTAAGGAGACAGAGTTTGCAGAACTTCAGTGAGTTTTAACTGTTTCTACCGGGTATTTTGCTTAAAACTACCGAAGTTTAGCACTTTTTGTTTAAAACTACTGCGATTTCGCAACTTTGTGAGAAACTACCTTGTTTTCATTTTTTTTTGCCAAAGACTACCATTTGACGGAAAAATGACTAACGGGGTTAACTTTGAGTGTGAACAACTTAATTTGACCATAATACCCCTCATTTACGAACCAAAAACACGTGCCCCTCACGTGCCCTTTTTATTTATCAAAACATTTCCATTTTTACATTTACCTCTTTTTTCCCTTTTCTTTTCAACAAATCCACTGTCCATCTTCTATTCTCTTTCTTCATCAATCTTTGGCAAAAATACTTCCACCATGGCATCATTTGCTTTCTTTCTTTCTGGTCTTCTCTATCTCTTGCTCCTAATGACCACCAACCAATTATTAGTTATTTAGTGGTCATCGATGACGACAAATCAAAGGCTATGGACCTCTGATTTGAGGTTAATGATCACTTAATTTTAGTTAATTTTTTTCCTGCAAGAGCTGAGTTATGGGCTAAATTCATGGTGCATGTACTGAATTGAGGGTGGACAGCTAGTGAATGGTGGAGGACGTTGGCAAACACCGTAAGTAGAAAAATTGGGTTGTTTTAATCACCAATTTAGAGGTAGAGCAAGTAATTTTCAATGGGCAAAATTGACTTTCGGCTAAGTGATTTGCACCAGCCAAGATGAAAAGCTGCCTATAGCAGCTGGTGTAAGCTCACCAGCCGGCAACCAAACAGCTTCAATGGATGTTGGACCAGTCAAACAGCCAACAATTCCACCAGCCACTCCAACAGCCGGCAACCAAACAGCTTCTTAGACTTTATGGTTGAGCGCTGGAACACACTCTAATTATCCTGTCTCAACTACCTTTACTAATCTTTAGATAGAGAAAAGAGAGAGAAACCAATTCAATGGCGTCGAACTCGAACCCCAACCCCAATCTGATGAACCTCAACAAACCTTCTTCATCATTATCAACCAATGACTTTCTTACGACCATGAAAAGGGAAGATTTTTACCTGCTTGATTCAAGATCTTCAATGACAAACACAAATATGAGGTGATCAGAGCAGAGAGGAACAAATCAGAGAGAGAAATCGAGGAGAGAGAAAGCGGAGAAGGAGGAGAGAGAAATCGAGGAGAGAGAATGGGGAAAAAAGGGGGGAAATAAAAGGGAATAAAAGGGGGGGAAAATAAAAGGGGTAAAGAGAGGGAAATGATTTTGACTCAGTCAACTAACTTAAGTGAGGGGTAATATGCTATTTTACACTCAAAGTTAACCTCGTTAGTCATTTTTCCGTCAAAGGGTAGTCTTTGGCAAAAAAAATGAAAACAAGGTAGTTTCTCACAAAGTTGCGAAATCGCGGTAGT
This sequence comes from Tetragonia tetragonoides, assembly GCA_038025085.1. Classification (NCBI taxonomy): domain Eukaryota; kingdom Viridiplantae; phylum Streptophyta; class Magnoliopsida; order Caryophyllales; family Aizoaceae; genus Tetragonia; species Tetragonia tetragonoides. The sequence goes on from CM076153.1 coordinate 633,870, forward strand.
TTTAAACAAAAAGTGTTAAACCGAAGGTAGTTTTAAGCAAAAAAACCGTTTCTGCCTGTTAAAACGTTTACTGTTTTTGTTTTTAAGATACAGTTTCTCAACATATGGTTCAAATCTTCATTATGTAACAAGATATTTTTACTTTAATCACAGTAATGCATGTTATGCCTATTGTTTTTTGTGGCAGCATATTCCAAAATTTATGCGATGGTTGAAGTACGTGTCATTCATGTATTACGGGTTCAGACTGCTGTTGAAAGTACAGTACTCAGGGGACCAATTATATGAGTGTGAGAGCAAAGGAGGATGCAGAACTCTGCAGAGCTCCCCTTCATTTGACACCGTAAATCTAAGTGGTGGCTTGCAAGAAGTTTGGGTCCTTTTAGCCATGGCTGTAGGCTACCGCGTATTTGCCTATCTTTGCCTTCGCAAAAGAATTAGTTCTTGCCATTTTTAACCATCACAAGGTGCACCGATAATTGACATGTCAAATGACAATCAGTGTGTTATATATTCTTGTGGCAATAATTACAATTGTCTCTCACATGCTTTTCTGTCAATGCTAATAGTATAGGAACATAAACATTTTGTACGATATGATTCCATTTCTCTTGTGTTTTCTTCCTCATCCAAGATTTCATGTCTCTTTAGGCCTTTGGGACCTTGTACAAAGCCATTTGCTTCAGAGAATGAGGTTAAAACCTAATGGCAATAATATATCATGCTAGGGAAACGACACTCAAACTTCTAACTGAAACTATACGACCCATTGATTGAATGCAAAAAAGGTTCTGACAAAAATTTGCACTGATATTTAGCGACGTCGTTACACAACTCTCCCCTAAATAGATACTGAATTTTATACAAGTCGCTGGAACTGTTGGTATATACTACTCAATATCAACAAGCTCATCGTATATAGCACGTCCTGAATGGGACTATTCAATAATGTTAGTCACGAGGCACTACTTTTTGTATGTTTCTGAGTAGGCCTTTCCCTAACGTGAGGGCTGACATACATATAGATTTGGTTTTAAGTGCTGAATAGAACCTACAAATATCAAAGTAATTAACTGCAATTGCAAATGTACAGCACCTCCTCCTCGATCAGCCACTAAATTCAGTAGAAAACATTACATTACATGTATCTATATGCATATAAAGACTAAAGTATGATTAAATGAATAAAATATGGCTGTACGCCACCAACTAATGATAATTTAGTGTGATAGTAGATATCAATAACATTGATTGGGCCTCTAACCATCAGTTTAAGCTTTTGGTTGAGTTGGGTCCAACACATGGTATTAAAGTAGTTAAGACCAAAAGGTCTCGAGTTTGATTGAGCCTCCAACCATCAACTTAAACTTTTGGTTGATTGAGTTGGTTCCAACACAGAAAAAATGACATAAACATGCAGTAGCTCGGTTTATTATTAGAAACAAACTTGAGTTACTTACAAGGGAAGGTGCATAGAAGGTTCCTGGGGATAAGGCGATAACTCGATAAGCGAACGCTGCGAGGGATTATTGATAGCAAAGGTTTTCTTGACATGTCTATTTAAACTTTTGTTGGCATGGCAAATGCTAAAATTTGGGGGAGCCTGCATGGACATGTAATCAGACGAAAGGACTAAGGACAAAAACATTACTGCGCAACATTCGTCTCTTTCTTTACTTTATCTGATTCTTGGCTGATCGTGTTTTTCTGGCATTCCTGGACACACCTTGGGGAATCTCTAATCTGCAATGTTTTTCTGACATTCTTGGACAGTACTTGGGGAATCTCTAATCTGCAATGTTGTAATCTTACTGGCCAAATTTACTGCCGTCACTGTAAGAGTAATGAAACTGAAAGCTATATACCATTAGAAGAAATAACAGTTCTGATTTCTGAAGCTGAAAGCAGTATATATTATAGAATAAATAATAGTTCTGATTAGCTTATCGCAAATACAAGAGTGTTTTTGTATTGCAGATGCAAGATGTACAGATCCCATAAGGGAATACTTGTGTGATTGACTTGTGATCCATCCTCTTAAATCTTCACTGTAAACCAAAGTACTTCTGTATCACCCTGATCAAAATGTGTTATATGACACTTTGCCTGTTTGACAATCCATATTAGATGAAATGAATACAAAACCCCCTTAAAATGGCTGTATCCGACCATTTGGACAGCACTTCATATGTATAAGATGAGGCCGATGCTTGCTCTAAGCTAAGCCAAGTTCTAGCGGTGACAAATGTTATAAGATCAAAGTATATCACACACAAGGGAAAAAAGATTATAAAAAGGTACAAGTTTCTGTATGTGGCTCAACAATTTGCCTACATCCATGGCGCAACCAGCCAGGGTTTTCTTATCATTCTGCTTCTCACGTTGCCTACTTGCATATTTGCATCAGAACAGAATAAGGCCTCCTTAATTTGTTAAAAAAACTTGTGAACATAAAAAAAAAAAAAAAAAAAAAAAAGCAAACCTGCCATGCTTTGCTCAGGTGTATAGTCTAATCAATCTCCACAAACCAATAATAAAAGGTACATAGAAGTAGTTTTTATTTCTTAATCAGTCGTCACCATACATGTTTTCTTGGTAATTAGGGTGACATTGTGACCTTGGTTCATCTAAATAAGTTTCACACGATATGATGTTGCAAGCAAGATAGTTTATGTCTATTTCAATAACTTTTAGTTGTAAATAAGAATGTTTCACCTGCTCTGACATATGGACGATATAGGCTCCAAGAAAGGAAAATTCTTCATTATAATACACCAGTTTCCTGTCATGTTGTGGGTGGCATATACCTTTAACCTATGTATGTGCATATAAATGCATTAATATCCTGTAACCATCAACATGACCAATTACCAATTCTTTCACACTCGTTGTCGATATCAGAAACCCGAAAGAAGCCTTAAATGGCCTCAATTCCCTGTTCTGTTATAGAAAGCAATTCCAAGTCTGAAACTGTACCATGGAAGGACATGTTCTGCTCAGCTTCTTTTCAGATACCTCATTCTGACACTTTTCCTATGGCACAGACTGATCTCTCTCCTCCACATCACTTCATTCAAGGGAAGGAATTAAGCCAGCTTGATGTCCCTGAAGAAGCTAACCAAAGTGCATTCTCCGACATACCAGCTGAGGTACATTTTAATGAGCTAACAGTGTTGGCATGTCAAATGGCTGTCATTTGTCACTTGTAAAAGTCACTTTACATTGGTATCTACTTGGAATTTTGCACACTTTGATTTCTGGTAACAGAAGACATTTGATTGGTTTAGCTAGTTTAGAACATATCAACCCCCATGAGGCATAAGTCAATTAGGCAAGCAAGGCTTCTATACTGTCAAAGTTTGGCCAACCCAATTTTTAGTTCAATCTATTTGCTTCTCTCTTTTTCCCTCTAAATGTTATTAGTATAAGTATTGTGCTAGTATATAAAGGATGATCATAGTCAAACAGAAAAACTTATATTACCATATGAAATAATTCCTTGCAGATTATAGGTAGGCTGTCTTCTTTCTCAATGGACCACAATCCTCAATGCACCCTCGAACTCAACTCGAGTTCTTCTACCGTCCCATGGCAGGCCATGTTTCGCACAGCTTCTTTCAGAAGGCCTGATTTATCCCCTCGGAACAAAACTTGTAATATGATGGATGACCAAGCTCCGGTGCATGAAAATAACGCTGCATCTTCAGAGAATTCAGCACATAACACCATAGTTTCCACCCCAAAAGTGATGGAAACCGAAGAAACTAATGATGTAAGCACGTCAGGGAGTTCAGAAACCCAAGATAGAGAATCTGAGCAGAAGACTTTTCGTGGTGATGCTCAGATGTGGCTTGCTGTATATGTTACCTTAGCTCAAGTAGGACTAGCAGTTTTGATATTCCTATTTTATGGATTCTTCAAATTACTTGAAGAATATGTTCGTCCTATTATGTGGGCATCCCTTTGTTCAATTCCTCTGCGAGGAATTCAAGACATCCTTGTTGAATTCTGGTCTGAGCCACTGAAGGAAGGTCTGACTGACACGGTCTTGGCAGTACCAGTAGCTGTGTTAAGGGCATGTTCTGGCACAATAATTGATGCTCGCGATGTATTTTCATGGGTTTTCTACGGTGAGAATCTGGAGGATGTAAGACCGGAGAAAAATGGTTTCTTAAGGCTGGTTCGGAGGCTTGTTTCTTTCGGCCTTTTTGTATTTGCTTATGAGCAGATTGGCAAGTTTGGGGCATGTACACTCATTGGATTATGCTTCATGTTCAGCTCAAATCTCTCTCCATCTACTATATCTGCTGTCTCTACTCTGAAGAGTGACAGTTTTCGCCTAAGAAGCAACAATTGCTCACCACAAAGCAACCAGAAGCTTCATCGAGATAATATTGGCAGGACTATCAGTCAGTGGGTTCTGATGAGGCTGAAAACAATCCTGGCAGTTGGATTAATTGTCGGGATGATCGTTGGAAGCCTAGCTGGTGTGATATTCTTCTCTTATCAGATAGGAGCCGAGGGAAAGGATGCAGTGATCTCTATCAAATCCCACATTGAGGACAGCAAGTATGCAGAGAAGCTCGGCATTAAGAAATGGATAAACGAAAACAATGCCATGGAGCTTATGGATTGGTACACAGCTGAATGCTATGGAACATTATTGCAGCAGATAGACACTTTGGCTTCTAACTACAACTTATCGGAGCTCGTTGAAGTAATCAAGCAATTTGTGATCACCCCATATACTGATTTCCCTGAAAATTCATCCATCCTCCTTGGCCCTCCACAGAGAAGAAAGTATACCTTAAAGTTGGGAAATCTAATAGAAAAGCCAGTTCTTGACAAGGCCAAATGCTTTGCAACTCAAGGTATGGGCCTTTCTTTCCGAATATTGGCAAGCAGCAAGTTCATCTTAGATGGAAGTGCACATTTCCTGCTATACATAGGGCAAGCTATGGTATCTGGGGCAGCAGGGCTAGTGCAGTTTCTGATACAATCCACTGTATTCTTTTGGGTTCTGTACTATCTTCTCACATCAGAATCCGGTGGGGTGACTGAGCAAATCATGAAAGTCATCCCGGCTCCAAAATCAGCCAAGGATCGATGTGTAGATGCCCTGAACAACGCCATCTCAGGGGTGCTTTTAGCCACAGCAGAGATTGCATTTTTCCATGGCTGTTTCACTTGGCTTCTGTGTAGGCTTTTCTCCATACACTTTGTGTACATGTCAACTTTGCTTGCATTCATCAGCCCTTTGCTGCCTATTTTCCCTTCTTGGCTACCGACAGTGCTGGGAGCTGTGGAGTTGGTGCTCGATGGAAGATATGTTTTGGCCATCGGCTTTTGTATAACTCATATTGTGGTCATGGATTATGGAGTATCTGAAATTGCAGAGTATGTGCCTGGATATAGCACCTATCTCACCGGAGTTAGCATCATTGGAGGAATGACATTGTTCCCATCAGCATTAGAGGTAAAGTTAATTTCTTTTCTTCACCATCACTTCCCTTTTACTTAGCTTCACATGTTGATTTGGTAATTAGTGCATGTATGCTTTCTGAATTAGTTTTAACTGGATAATTCTTCATAACATTAGCACTTGACGTGACTCTTCGTCATGGATACAAACCCTCTTGAGCGTAGCTAAAGGGCACCTCACAATGCACGGTTTTGAACTACTTAAATCTAAAGTGGGAAAACAAGCTTTTCTTTGTTAAGACTTTTTCCTTACACTACTAAGCCAGCAGCAATAATAGATGCTGAGTACGTAAGATAAGATTAGCCATGTGATGTGTGAGCCACTAGCTTTAATAGTGGTTTTGGTTATAACTTGCTTTGGATGTTTCAGAATTCAGATATTATTTGATCAGTGAAAGTGACTTGCATTTATGGAGAAGATAAATTATATAAAGAAAACTCTAGTGATAAATTATATACAGGCAACTCGTAAGTCTTCTGTCTTCTTGTTCTTGACATTAAGAATTCTACAAACTGGTTTACAAGTGAAGCCTTACAAGTTACAAGAACAGCATTTCTGAAAGCAATCAAAAGTGAAGTAAATTTTTCCTTTTTATATTCCTTCAATCATTTTCCCATTTTGAATACTACCAGTCAACCCCACATCTGAATAAACGAATAATAATTGCACCTTTCTCGTCCACCCTTGGGCAATTCATCTGCTCATCAAAGTTCACCCTGTCCCTGGGCATATTTCGCTCTGGCGAACACAAAATTTAAACATAACGTAGTCGGAGATGTCTTCTTAATTGTCATTCACTTGTATCTTCTTTTCCTTTTCTTACTTCGCAATAAAATCACCCTCCTCAAACTTAATTCTCAAAAGAAATAAAAGAAAAATATGGAATTGTTTGTTGTTGATTTCATTTTTAATATTTATAAACCGACAAACCCCACATTTCTCTGTAGTCTCATTCCAGGTTGAGGTTGCAGATCACCCAACCAACTCAAATCCTTTTCTCTATTATCAACCACAATTATCTTCTCTCTCTCTGTCTCTCTCTCTCTCTCTCCCTCTATTTCAATTTAATTTAATTTTGTTCATTGTCAATTAGTCCCAAATTCACATCAATTCAATCCAATACCCATAATAAAAAAATAAATTAAAAAAAAAAACTTCTTTCTCCTTTTGTCCCTCTCACCAATTCAAATCAGATCAAGCTCGCAAATCACGAACCCAATTACATCCCTCCATTTCTCCATCACCCAAAAAAAATTTAAAAAAAAAAAAAAAAAAAACTCCATTTTTCTCTCTCTTCCAAGTTCCAGCCTTTGAACCCCATTTCACAACTTCAACCACAACCCCATTTCTCTCTCCTCTTTCTCTCTCTAGTCTCTTGCCAATTAATGGAACTGGTCCCATATTCAGACCCAGAAGAAACGTCAAACACCCCAACACCACCGTGGCAAGACATGTTCCGATCAGCCTCTCTCCGCAAACCCACTTCCACCACTTCATCACCACCGCGTGACCCCAATGCTCCACCCTCAACCACCGCAACAACCACCACATTGTCCGGCGACCCTCAAGTTCGTTTAGCCCTCTACATCGCCATGGCTCACGCTGGTTTACTTTTCTCTCTCCTCACTCTTTACGGTGTTTTTCGTCTCTTAGAAGGATATCTTCGCCCCCTTCAATGGGCGATCATCTGCTCAATCCCCTTACGTGGAATTCAACAAACCCTTGTTGGGTTTTGGTCTGAACCTCTCAAGCTTGGCCTCACTGAAACCCTGTTAGCCATCCCTGTGGCGGTTTTTCGGGTTTTTGTGGGCACCATTGTTGATATTAGGTCTCTTGTTTTCCGGGTACTTCGCCTCAATAAAAATAAGGCAAAGAAACCGGATCAGAGGATGAAGAAGAAACAAACCGGGTTTTCCAGGTGGTTGCGTTGGCTTCTTTCTTTTAGTATATTTGTGCTTGTTTATGAGAGATTAGGGTTGTTTGGTGCATTTGGGATTTTGGGATTTGGATTCTTTTTTAGTGCTAGTAGTGTAGATTCAACAATGAATGCTGTGTCTAATTTAAGGAGTCATAGTTTTAAGAGGAGTAAAGTGAGTGCTTTTTTTACAAGAGGGATTTTAAAGAGGTTAGAGACTATTGTGGCTATTGGTTTGATGGGTTTGATGATTGTTGGGTTCTTGGCCTGTGCTATGTTTTTCTCTTATAAGATTGGGGTTGAGGGTCGAGATGCGGTTTTCGCGTTGAAGTCTCATGTTCAAGAGAGTAATTATGCTGAGAAGATTGGGTTTAAGAAGTGGATGGATGAGAATGATGTTCCTGGCATGGTGGATAAGTACAGTGCAAAGTTTTATGAAACTGTTTCTGAGCAGATTGATGGGTTAGCATTGCAGTATAATATGACTGAATTTGTTACTGGGATTAAGCATTTTGTGATTAAGCCGGAGAATTCGTCTGAGCCTTCAACCCAGTTGATGTCTCCTTCTCCTTATACCGAAAGGATCATCAGTTTGAGGGCAAAGTTTAAGGATAGGGCTTGGGGAGATATCTATACTGATGTTGATGACATTGCTAGGGACCTTATTGCTAGTAGAGTTGATTTGGTTGAGAAGGTGAAGGGGTTTGCTCTTCAAGGACTTGATGTGGCTCAACGTGTGTTTTCGAGTAGCAAATCTGTTCTAGGTGGAGGTACCAAGTTTATGTTCACCATTTTTGGGTCAATTGTCTCTGGAGCTGCTGGTTTCATCAACTTCATATCTCAGTCCATGGTATTCTTTTGGGTTCTGTATTACCTTATAACCTCGGATTCTGGAGGGGTCACTGAACAGGTGATGCATTTGCTCCCTGCTTCAAATGCAGCCAGAACTCGATGTGTAGAAGTTATCGATAAGGCAGTTTCGGGGGTCCTGTTGGCGACGGCTGAGATTGCCTTGGTTCAGGGTTGTTTGACTTGGCTTCTGCTTAGGCTGTTCTCTATCCACTTCTTGTACATGTCGACTTTGATCGCATTCCTTTGCCCTGTGTTGCCCCTTTTTCCAACATGGCTGGCAACTGTGCCAGCAGTTGTACAGCTTGGTTTGGAGGAAAAATACATATTGGCCATTTGCTTGTTTGTAATTCATCTAGTGCTCTTGGAGTATGGGGCATCTGAGATCTTAGAGGATATACCTGGTCACAGTCCATACCTTACCGGACTTAGCATTATTGGAGGGATGACATTATTCCCATCCGCATTGGAGGTAAATTTATGGTGGAGTCTTTATCTGGCCAAGTTCTTATTCATTTTCTTTTCCACATTTATTTGTTTACTTACCTTATCATATGTTCATATGCAATGCAATTTCATTGGTCTTTGTGAGAATCATGCCTTGCCTGCCCTCTGTGAACTGACATGGAATTTGAACTCGAGTTCTCGAGTGATCCATATGTCTCGTTGTCAACTTTAAGTGATGCTGTAGCTCATGTAGTATTGGAAGCTTTGATGTTTTTTGACTTGTATGTTCACAGTTCACTTTCAAAACTTCGACCAGGATACATGAACTGAAAACTGGAATGGAATTTAATCTTCAAATCCATTGCAGTTTTAGTTTACATAGATACTTTTGACGTTTACTTGCTACATACATCTGCTTATGTTATTTGTTGGATTAATATAGTACACTAGTATTGTTGTGTTCCATTTTTATTGTTGATCTTTTTCCCTATCGGTACAAATCCTTGACCTTCCTTGCCGCTCATGAAGTAGTGTGTTTTTGCTGTTGGTTTTCCGCTTACAACACACTCCTGTTAATAACAAATGGTGCCCTTTTTTGTGCCTTTTTTTCTTGTTGTATGCAGGGAGCAATAATGGGGCCTTTGATAACCACTGTTGTGATTGCTCTCAAGGACTTGTATGCTGAATTTGTGTTGAATGAACCAAAGGACAAGAGTGAGTAAGACCCAAAATCAGATTTCTCTTGCTACCTAGACCTGGCTTGCTTTGTATCTGACCAATGGCAGAAGTTTGGGCATGCATCAGCTTAAAACACTTGCAGGTGCCCCCAGAGCATGATTTCTGTGAACATGTGCATAGAGAGCTACCATTGTGGTTGTGGGTGATGATACTATTTATTTTGGAGCAGTTGCTAGGATTGTTATCAATGTCTTAGCTATTCTTTGTGATATGCCTTGGAAGCGCATGTGTACAACTGTTTTGTTCATAACTGTTTTGTTCATAATGTAAGATCCCTAGTTTTGGCAACTTGAGTATGTAATGTCCATCGTTCAGTTTTGTTGTACAATTTTTTTTTTTGCTAGTCAGTTTTGTTGTACAATTGAAGTCTGCAGTATTGTTGTGAATTGTGATCCAGAAACATGTATAGACTAAGTCTATGATCAGTAAACAATTACCGACCATGTTTTGCTGTTTTTTAGTACGTTTTCTTCTCGCATTTTACACGACAATATTCGTGCAATTAAACTCCCCTTTTTTCAGAATTCCACCTGAAAAATTGTTCCAAGCAGTAAGTTTGCATTTGTCGCCATTGGCATTCCCTAACAAAAGCTTATAGATGAGCAAAACAAGCTCATAGTATCCCCCTTCATGCGTCAAGTCCAAGTCCTATGGCATTGGATGAGGTTGAAATAAGCACAACCTTATCAATAAGTAAAACAATTGCATTGACACAGCACCAAGGCATTGAACGTTGCAACTTAAGCGATACATTCATACATTGTACTCCATAATTCATTAATCATGGAAAAAAGTTAACTGGTTAACACAAATCTCGCCGCGATACAATTTACAGAACTGAGCAGAGCTATTAAACGAGAACATGAAGGAGATTCAGACCCAACACCAGTTCTAAACCCATAAGAAAAACAAATTTACTTCATGTATCTGTGCAAAAATTTCCTGTGGAAGTCATTGCGGATAGTGTCATTGATGAAGCGTTTGGGTGCCTTTGCCTCACCTCGTGTTTGGTTCTTGAACACAACATCATCATCCCACCTGTGCATGAAACACAAGGAAACTAGGAAATCAGAGAACAAGAAACACCACATACCTATCACTTATCAGTCCATCACAGAACATTTCTTTATCCTTTTCCTTGAATCTCCTTTGTGCTTTTCCTATTCCTTTTTTTTTGGGTTAGGGAGGGGAGTGAAGAGTGTGAAGTTTCCATTAGCTAACCTTCTTTTAACATTGAAGTTGGTTGGATTACTTATATTAATCAAAGGGTTTCCCCGCATCAGCTCTGCTTCTTTGACTCTCAGCTCCTCCTCGTGATTTTGTCGGTCCTGCAAAAAAAGATGGACATAGAGGCCAAATATTTCAAACCTAAGTTTTGATATGCTATATGTAGTCAATGCCGTCGTAAAATGACTGGCTCAAAACTATAGCAAACAATTAAATCTAGCATAAAGTCTCACCTGACGCGCCTTCTCCTCGGCCCTTTCCTTCTTTATATGTTCAAGCTCAGCTAAAAGGGCTGCAGTGTCATCCTCCTCATCGTCATCGTCGTCGTCGTCATCATCACTGAACACATAAGACAGTAAACAGGAAAAGGGTCGGTCTGTTAAACCAAATCATTCCTTCAAGCAGCAAATAAATCCCTCAATGATCAGAGTAAAGCTGCGCACAATCCTAGTATAGATGGAAGTATTATACACTAATTCTTTTGTAATAACTTGAATCAGCCTTGTTAAACAGTGTTTTCTTCTCTCTAAGAGAAGGGAGAAAGCAATCTTTGCCCCACGTTCAGCATTTCATGAATGAGGTTTTAGCACACCTGAACATACAATACACTAAAAGTGGCAAGAGCAGCACTTAGAATAAGCAGTTTGGACCCTTGTGCTAGCAACGCCTATAGGAGGTCAGTAGTATTAAACAGAAGACTGCTTCAGAAAGACCCTCAAAGAAATAAATTTTCAAAAGAGGTAAAAGTTATGTATGTACTATGTACTCACAGGTTACATTAAAAGAAACTACCCTGATACTTTTCCCTCATGACCTCATTTTTGCAACTAATCATAAAGCCAATTTTGCACTTAACGCCATTTGAAACTTGAAGTTCCGAGCATAGAGGCTTCACAAGCCATTCTTGATAACTACCTTAGTTTACTTACTTGACCAGCAGATTTACCAGTCACAAGATTGGGTTTTGAAGTTAGTGGACTTATTTTGCATATTACATTGTTGTGCTCTGACTTGTATCATTCAAGTAGGGAAACAAATGGAACAAAGACATACCATGTCAAAGTAGTTGAAGTTCAAGTCTTTTGCTAATAATGGAAAGAGATCATCATTTTGAAACCAAGAATGTTAACATAAAAAGAAAGATGGAAGCAAAAAGAAGTAAAAATAACCTTTCATCATCACTCTTTATATCTGTATCAGAATCATCGGCATCTGCATTTCTTGGAACAATTCGATCTTCAGCATCCCTCTTCGACCCTAAAGTAAAGAAAGAGCATAATGAATTTGAATACTCATATTATTAACTCCAACTACCCAGTCCCAAAGTACCCAAATTTTTGAAAATCGAAATTGAAATACCAAATGTAGACAGCACCCACCTTCCAACAGAAGATGGCCTCCCTTTCTACGATCTCTTTCCTCTGCAAACCACACAGAAAAACTTCAAACTTGATAAAGAAAATTTCAACGGACATTCAAGCAAAAAAGAAAGTACTAAAACAAAATATGTTGAATGTTTAATTACTTAAACTAGACCACATAAAAATAAAACCCTCGGTTTCCCTTACCACCGTATGATTTATCTTTTGATGAAAAATGTCTTCGTTCACGGTCTTCAAGTTCGTCACGGAGGTTCCTCTTCTGAATTTCATCATGGGTGTCCTGCCCTTCCCTCCTGTAGGAAAAATCAAACCACTACAACTTTAGATAATAAGGCACCGAGTATATTTGTAGAGGCAAATACTCGTAAATGGAAGTGTGATTTGGTACAGATTATGTGACAATGAAAGATATGGCTGTCTAACTCTCTTTTATTGGCTTTGTGCTTGACATGGCATAATATGACTCCTTGTCGTCTCTTTGGTCAGGTGATGGAGTTAAGGACTAAGATGACTCCATAATGACAAATATCAGACCCTACATTGCCTATTCCCTCATCCTCCTGTAGTCAAGAAAATCTACTTCACTTTTCCATCACAAGATTCACAACATGCACTTCGAGCAAACACCACACTTGGAACAGTCAATTGTGAAAATTTCAAAGAAAAACCTAAATCAGCAATTACAATGACCCTTTCTGATCAAAGGTTGCCACTGCTCTTGCTACTCCGGCACACCTCAATAAATAACAGCCAAGTATAAGGAGGTCCAGATGTAAGGAGGTCCAGATGTACGCAAACTTACCCTTAGCTAGTCACCAATAGAGTATCGACCCACAAAAACGGATTTCTATTTTAACATTTCAAAACAGTTTAAGTAGTTTGAAAGAGCAAGGCTCCCGCCTATAAGGGGGTTAAAACGTAAAAGTACGCAGGCCATATCCCTATGTCAAAATAACGGGTGCTTCCATTGGAGCCTTGATCTGAAATGTTTTGACACACTACAAATTCATGAAAACTAATAACCCATTTTGGTTTAGTCTAATATGATCAAAAGCTGAAAATTTTGCCAATAATGACTATCAGGCATCAGCTCCATTGAAAAATTGCTTTTACACGATCTTTTACATCTAACGGTTTCAAAAGAATTAATATCCTCTCACACGCTGATGTTTGATTCAACTATTGACATGGCAACCTACTAAATCAAATCCAACATCTTACTTACTGACAGCCTGGTGATCAACATCTTATTGATTGAGAGCTTGGTAATCAACATCCACATCTACTCAAGTCAAAACTAAGATCAATAAGAGTCCTGTGGGACAGCAAACCACTAGTAAGAAACTTGCTGAAGTTCCATATCCAGGAACTTCAACAAGTACGGCTAAGTCAACAGGTCAATAGCACCTACAGAGCTTTACTGGTTTTCCATGCGACACTTGAGATCCTTGTTGAAGTTCCATATCCAGGAACTTCAACAAGTATGGCTAACTCAACAGGTAAATAGCACCTACAGAGCTTTACTTGTTTTCCATCTCAAAAACAAAGATTTTCTCAGTTAGGAAAACCACGCGACACCCAGGATGGATTCCAAGTGGTGATAAATACGGGAAGCGATTCTCCCCCAATAACCTCATGTTGAAACAACTATGCCCTTTACAGCACAAGGCTGGCTAAATAAATGCCATCTTTAAATATCGGATAAAACACCGTAAACTTTGGTACAGTCTAATTTATCACTTGCGAACTGCTCGTGAGTATCCTACAAAGCAAAGGGGTAAGAACAATGGTTTACCTGGGCTTCAGAGATGTATGAGCTGCGAGATCCCTGGAAGAGTACTTCTTAGATGGGCCAAAAATTCTTGTACCACCTTGCTCATTCCCACCTTTTGCAGGTGCCCACGTAGGTCTAGCTGCAGTTGTCATTACTTCTCACCAATCACAGAATATCTACAATTCAGAAGCACAAAGACACCCAAACTATCAAGATGAAGAAATTACCACAAGCTATTGATGATTGGAAAATGTAGAAGTCAATGCTTGCGTTTATTCTAGAATTTATTTTGAGTTCTCCATCTCCAGTTTACTGGTATACTTCTATCTAAATAAACAAATATGAAAAGAAAAGTAAAAAATTTTATTCAAAACTTCCACTTCTTAATTCTTTCACAGTGCAGAAGAGTAAAACATGATCAGATGAAACCATATTTCCATTAGAACTCTATTTGTTTCTGCTGTTCTTTACTCTGCCAAAAAGGCACTGACAACCAATGAGCTAAACATAGCTGGTAACCCACAAAAAAGTCCGATTCATACAGATCAATTCTATCATTCATAACTAAACCTTCGTTCTTCATAATTACCATCTTAAAAAAGTCCATAAATCAGAACCCTAATTCCTTTTTTTATTGCTTTTTTTGGGGGGGACAAGAACAAATTTAGAGATATACAAGGGTGAACAAACTATTGACAAAGGGGAAAACGAACTCCCAATACTCAGATTCTTCAATATTTCGCAGGATTTAGCGAATTAGGGTTCCCTTCGACAAACCCTAGAAGACGAAAACGAATAAGTTGGAAGTTCAAATTGGGTGCTGTAATTAAACAGTAGATGTAGACGGCCTGAAATCGATTATCAAGGAAACGAAAGAGGGTGAAGGGAAATCGAAACAAGCAAAGGAGAGAGAGAGAGAGAGAGAGATGCGTACCTGGTGCTCGGAGAAGTTGGGAAAGAACTCTGCAGCTGCCTCCCTTGGAACGGTCAAATAAGAGACACCCTCTCACGCTCGTGTTTTCTATTTTCTCTTTCTTTTTCCAGCCGTGTTTTCTATTTTAACATATCTAAAGGTTAAGTCGGTTGTGTTTTTCAAAAAAAAAGGTTAAGTCGGCTGTGTTTTTCAAAAAAAAAAAAAAAAAAAAAAGGTTAAGTCGGTTATACTTATACACCAGCACAAAGTAAAAAAGGCACGGTTAGCTACCAAAGTGTAGAGTGGGGTTTCCTCATCATCCATGTTCAAATCTCCCTTTGAGTATTTGGGAGAGTATTAAAGATTCTGGTCGATTCATTCCCGAATTGCTAATCTTGGCAGTGAATTATGTGTCATACGCATGAAATATTGGTGGTAGTGTGTTTTTAAACTTGGTCTTTGCATTACAATTTAGGGATTTATTTTTGACGACTTTGCATTTCAACCTCATTTTTGTAGTGATTGAATATCAACCGCCATAATTCACAATTCTTTAACTCAACATAAAACACCTATTATGTGACATTTTTCAATTCACATTTTCGAGGTAAAAGAACTAGAAAACAATGGAGTAAAACCTGTATAACAACTACTATTTAGCATTTACGATATTTTGAGAGAAATGGACTTCATAATTATTCATGAACAACATAGAACTGTTTCTAATAAGGTCATTAGACACATTATGTTAGAATTTTTCAGTTTGAAGTTTTGCTGTAGACAGTTATGACTTATCAGTTGATATGTTGATGTAATTTTTTTTTCTCTTTTATATGTTTTGCAAGCACTCCGCTCAGCTTTACCTCGGGTGTGCCTCAATAAAAGGTTTTCTATAAGACCGCCTCAATGTGAGGTCCTCTCTAAAACCAATCATGTACATAAACATGGCGTCATGTTTGTTAGATGGGGCATCACCCTAAGGCCGCCTCATATGAGTTTTTGTGATGTCGCCTCAATTTCTTGTATTTTGAGGGTATTATTTTGGCATCTGTGAAAGAGATAGAAACATAATGATTTACCATTTTCAAAACAAAGAAAACAGGCCATTAGTATTAGTTTTGGCGATAAAGTGCTTACTGAAATATAAAACCCACAACATGATGTAAAGTACAAGGTGTTTAAAAAACAGAAATTAATATAAATTCAAAATATAAGAATTTGCTTATTAACTACTAGATATGAAACTCGTGCGTTGCACGGGTTAGGTATTAATATTTTAAAATAAATACACTATATAATGTTAATAAAAATGATATCGAGGATCGAAATACGTTGACAATTTCACTTTGGTAGTTTGGATTCATGTTGGACATGAAGATAATCTTGTGCATTGTAAGCTAAGCTTTAGTGAAAATGTTACATTCAATATTATCAGTCATAACTCATATGCATATATGTACCAATAGAAACGTTTTTTTTTTTTTTGTCATACTCTCTTTTTTTCCTTATATATTTGTCATTACTTTTCTAAAAAAATTTCAAGTAATTTTTTTTTTCTCTTACGTGATATTCTATGGACTATGAAACTTTGTTAAAACTCTAAAACTTATAAGTTCAGCTCTTTTATCATCCTAAACTTTAATTATTTGTGAACTTTACATGTTCGTTTTTATGTGGCGACATACTTCTAGCCGGAGGCTACGTAGTTCTTCATTTTTTTTTGAAATAATTTGTCAGAATAACATAAATTATATGTAATTCTATATTAGTTTTATACTTGTAAATAATATTTAGTGTAATTAGCATTATATACTAAGTTAATCTTAATCATTCCTATCCAATTTGCACTGCATCTCATTTTGTATTTTATTTCTTCTCACATTCTGTGTCCATTATGTCATTTTGTTCTGTTATCTTTCGTGTCATTTTTGTCTGTTCCGTTCTGTTTTACACCATTCCTTTGAAAAGAACAAGACCTTGGGGTTTGTTCTTTCACCTGAAAAACTACAAAATAATATTACAACTTAATAACACCAGAAAATACCTCCTTCATTTTATATCTTATAATTATAACTTATTCTTTCACCTGATATTATTTCTTAATTATATTTTTGTTACTTTTTTAGCTTAGTAGCTCGAATAGGTGGCATTTTTAATTCTAATCTCAGATGATTCGATAAGGTGGACGCGTCTGATGCGGTCACAAAATACCTCCTTTATGTATATAGTATGTTTATGTTCGTACGTTACACGGTTCATGGTGTTAATTGCTTATATCGATCGCCGAAAATCATAGGTATAACTATCACTTAAGAAAAATTATTTAGTAATGTATGATTAAGCATTAAAATAATCATTCTAATAATAGGATTATTATGCATTATATGGGGCACATTGAACAATTATAACTCTTATCACCAATTTCAATTAAAGTTTTTAAAATTTTTACCATACAAACTCAAAATTGAACCTATTTTATTAGTAAAATTGACAAATTCGTATTAAAATGATTAAAAAAATAAATATATAGCAAACTTATCTTTCTTGTTATTTTCACTTAAGATTAAAATGTTGGTTTAGAATGGGAAAGAGTATCATAATGATGTCGTAAAGGTTTTTTTCCCTCGTTTCTTTTTTAATGCGTTTTATTTATTTATTTATTTTCCCCATGAATGTGTTAGCAAGTTAATTATGATAAAGAACATGACCATAGGAATATAACTTTCTAATTAATATAGTGAAAAAAATATCGTGACTATATTTTTGTCTTATGTTTTCTAATTGAAATTTAACTTTAATTTTTTTTTTATTTTAGGATTTCATGTGCTTGCTTAGTTTAGGTGGTGCATCTCTAAGTGACTCGGTTAACATAAACCAATGTTGTCATTAGAACAATTTGTTGACGTTCCCTATACTCTTGCAAAATGTCAATACATAAGATATAAGACAAATGAGTCTTGTTTTAAAGTGATTTTAACGTTCTTTTCATTGGTGTAAGTCGTTGTTTGAAGTTTGAAGCACAACATAAAAGTTATACGCCTGTTAATGTCTCAAATGATTTACTGATATAACTCTAATGTTCTCTCTTTCATAACTTCTATTATTATTATTATTGTTGTTGTTGTTGTTGTTGTTGTTGTTGTTATTATTATTATTTCGAATCTCCATTATTTTGGGCTTATCTGAAAAATTAACTCATTAGATCCCATCCCAAAGAAAAAGAAAAAAAAACTCATTAGCATGACTAAATGGAAATTTTTTTTAAAAAATGTGGCAAGTATAGGAATTATGATAGTTAATCAAAAATACAAATGGTGATCAAGTGATTGATCGAAATATGGCTGCATATTCTATATCACTTGCTCAAGGATCTACAGAGCATATACCATATAATGCATGAGCAATAAGTGGGAGTACTATGTTAATTGTTAAGTTTTCCATTTTGTGGACACCAAAAGATCTCCATCTTTTACTTCGAATTAGTTGTCGTTTTTCAGACAATTAAAAGGGATCTCTAAGGTGATATAGCTCCAAAGAGCTCGTTTAAGTCTACGCATTCTATGCTGTCAAAAAATGCCTCCAGATATTATGATTATCATTATGATTGATTGGCGCTTCCTATGCTCATGTAAAAAGCCAATGCATAAGATATATGACAAGGAAAATATTTTATTGACCTAGAGGGTGGCCAACCCACTTGAATAATGTGTCTATCTATCTCCTACTTTAATTGTTATTTTTTTTTTTTAGCTACTTTAATTGCTATTTTGGAAAATAGAGGAGAGAGATAGATACAATAAGGTGTGGGTGACCAACCCAATGGGTGGATGTATCATTCTCCATATGACAATATGACAAATGAGTCTTGTTTTAAAGTGTGTTTCACGCTCTTTTCATTGGTGTAAGATATTTTAATTTTTTAAACCTGAAACAAAAGTTATACTGCTCTTAATGTTTAATTATCTTCAATGATTTACTGCCATAACTCTAATATTTTCTCTTTTCTAACTTTTATTTTTTTATTTATTATTGTTATTTTATTTTAAAAAGGTTCACTTAGGTGGACTCGTCTAATACTGTCAAAAAATGCCTCTAATATGCCCGTGCGTTACATGGACTGTGACTATGTAATAAAATTAATATTACTTGATTATTAATTTCATCAAAAAATTAAATTGTAATTGTCATTCTTAAAAAAAAAAAAAAATTAGTAATATATAAATAAACATTAATATAATCCATTTAGACTCTGTTTGACTCACCTTAACTTACTTAAATTCAGTTCAGTTCAGTCCAGTTCAGTTCAGTTTAGTTCATTCGTAACTTTATCACTCAAATAACTTTTTATGCCGAAATAATTTCATGATAATAATTATGTCATAGGAAAGATTTCAAAGCATACTTTCAAATGAGTCCCAATATTGACTATGTTGGACAAATTTTAAATGGTTAACAGTCAAGTTTAAAAAATCAATTCAGTTCAGTTTATTTCAGTTCAGTTCAGTTTTATCCAGGTGAAAAACGGAGCTTTAATATCATCAATGCCATATAATAAGATTGTTATTGTATGACTTATAGGGGGCACTTTATATCATTTGAACTCTTATCAACAGTTTTTCAATTAACTTTTAGTTGACTCACCCCCATATGTTACCTGATTCAAACATGAGGTCAACATTTCAAAGTCTGTCTATAATTTTTTTTTCTTGGTCTAAGGGAGGCATAAAGGTCATCGGTCCAAAATCTTCTATACTTAATGTTAGTATGTCAATAATATTATGTTAATATCAGAGTACCAATAATAACTTTCTAAAGATTTGATCCTTCTTTTATGCTAAAATAGTTTAAATGTGTAATATCTAACAACTTAAGAGTTAAGCCATACAATTGCCTTTCTTAGATCCACCTAAGCTTTAGAGAGGGTGAAGTACGGTCTTTTATTGAAGCTAGTATATTAGCATTAGTGTGTATATGTACACAAATAAAGGAGGTGAAACTAATGTAAACCCCATAAGACCTTTATTTCCCATTTTGTTTAAGCTAAAAGGAAGGTACTGTATTCGATTATTCTTATATGTTGGACGAAATCAGTAAGAATATTGCACCAACTCCCATAGCAGTAAACAATCATATGTGGAGATCTCATTATTAAAACTTTGGCAACTAATTATATTCACCTTTATAGATATTCACTTACTTATGTGGACGCGTTCAATACTATCAGAAAATTATTTCTTTATTGTCATAAAAAAATGACTCTTTTATTTAGATTAGATTAAATTTCTAAAACTTTTTTGCTTGCCAGTGCAACTTTTTAGTTGTTTCAAACTAATTACTTGTTTAGGTGGAGTGGTGGATGTATCTTATGTTGTAAAAATATGTTTCTTTTAAATATACGTTATTTTTTTAAATCAATAAAATATACTACAAATGAGTCTCATTTTAAAGAATATTTCGTACTCTTTCCAATGGTGTAAGAAACTTAATTTTTTAAGCGGTGGAAGTAAAGTTATATGCTATTCAAAATCTAATAATTTACTCCTTAACTATTGAATATCTTCGTCAAAAAAAAATTACTGAATATGAAGCACTTTTTTTTTTTGGCTTAAGGCCGCTTAAGTGATTGTAATCGAATCCGCAATTTAGACAATATTTTCCAATCCCTTGACTATTGTTTTCCCTGAATTTATTGTAGAAGTATATATATAACGTCCTATTTTCTTCCAAGCTCATTCACCCTTATCCTTTTTTTCTTTTTTATTCTTTCCATTTTCCTTTTTTGGATTTGTAGCTAGCTTGGGCCTCAAGTTCAGGGGAAAAAAATTAAACCTACACATATTTGGATCTACCTCCATATATAAATGTTCGAGTTACTCAATTTAGTAGTCAGCACCCAAGCTTGATCACATTTGAAAACTAGTCATTTCAATTTGCAAAATGCAGATCTTCGTGAAAACGTTAAAAGGGACAACCATAACCCTAGAAGTGGAACCAAGTGACACCATCACAATCCTAAAGTCTAAGATCGAAGCCAAGGAAGGCATCCCCGTAGATGAGCAACGCCTTATTTTTGGTGACAAGGAACTCCTCGACTACGAACACGACTACGAGCACGAACATGAGCACGAAGATGATGATGGAGCCACCCTGGCGGATTACAAGATGGAGAAGGGATCGACTGTCGACTTAGCATCAAGGCTTCGCGGTGGATATGGATATTGGATGGAGTCATCGGTAAGGGCGATGGTGTACAAGAACAATATCATCAAGAAAGTGTGTCGTAAGTGTTACGCTCGACTTCCCTCTCGTGCTACAAATTGCCGTAAGAAAAAGTGTGGCCATACCACTCAATTAAGGGATAAAAAAGTGCCCTATTGAATGCGTGGATATTTTTCTTATCTTAGGTGAATTAATTTTACTTGTTGAGTCACAATAATAATGATTTTACATATGCAACAACGTATCTTTCTTTTTTTTTGTCGGAATATATATGCCGGGCATATATATGTGTGCAATCAAAATGGTTTTGATTGCACACAGGTTACGTTGTTGATAAGTATTTCAATTGAATCTACTAGCTATTTCATCAATTGAATCTACTAGCAATTTCGTCTAGTTATAAGGTGTTCACGAGTGCATCTGCTCGTTTGCACTTTGCAATATAACTTCAGTGACTCGCGAGATACCTCAAAACGACTAAGAAGGTTTTAAGCGCCTATGAGGCTTACGACTAATAAAAGGACACAATGTTTGAAGTATATGTGGTAGGAAGGTCCTGAGAAGGACAAAAGGAAGCAGCAATTAAGCAAGCAGGGCCATGTACAGTACTATAAAATACTGATGGTGCAAATCAACTAGCATTATAAGGCATCAAAGGGGCCATTTTCATTACTGATGTTGCATAATCCAAATCACTGGTTGGATTAGGTGGCCAACTTAAGCACCTTAAACACCATTATACCCGCCAAAACTCCACAAATCCTTCTTTACCTATCATTAATTTACTAAATATATATCACATAATGCAAAATAATCAATCACCAAAATATGATCCCTAAACTAACCCACATAGAAGATCCTAACAAATAACCAAACAAATACCTCTCACTTTTTTAATTGCTTGCTTTAATAAACAAAAACAAAAACAAAAATCGTTGTTAGGCCAACCGTTGTTATTCAATCGCCATTTCTCTCTCTCTCTCCCTCTATCAATTCCTGTTGTGGGTAGTAGCAGATCACCTCTAAAACTCCCTTGGCATCAAAGCAACTTAAAGGTTGGTTTATTGGTCACCATCTAAAACCCAACTTCACCTTCCTATCTTATAGCTCAAAACTCTTGATCCCTATTCAAAAACCTTCCCTTTCTTTGCCCAAATGAGAAATTATGATCAATGCAACCCAAAAAACAGTACTCTTATTCATCCCTTTTCGATTATGAATTCGGGTTTGTCGTCAGATAGTTTGCACCACGACGATGAAGTTCGAGAAGGAGAAGAAGAAGAAGATCGAATGAGGGGAGGAGCACCAAGAGGTGGTATTATCCCACCAGCACCATCAATGTTAATTAGGTTGGCAATGAGGATATCGAGAGCGAAATGGTTTACGTTCTTAAGAAGAGTTTTCCATTACCAAAATGGGTCAAGGTCTCATCTTGGATCAAATCCTTTCAATTCTAAGAGTTGGATGGTGTTGGAATTTGTAGCACTTGTTATTCAAATCTGCATTACTTTGATTACTCTCTCTGTTTCTAAGGCAGAGAAACCTGTTTGGCCTATGAGAATATGGATTGTTGGTTATGACTTTGGTTGTGTTATGAACCTCTTTATCCTCTTTTGGAGATTTAGGAATTCCCATTTCAGACAAGGTGATGATGATGATAATGGGATTCCCCTGCCTGATGTGGAACAGCAAAGAACCAATCAAGATTCAAGGTACATACTTAATTAATTAATTAACTACTTATTACTCCCTCCGTTGCAGAAAAAATGTTAATATCGTTGATTTTGTTTTAATTAGTACTTTCGGAAAATCTATTTTTTATAGTTTATGTATTCATATAAACACAAATATTTATGGTCAAAGTAGTGCATTGTAGACCGTGCAAAAGTAAATGTTAACATTTTTCAGAAACGGGGGGAGTATATAATAATTGTACATATTTGAATTCAATTACTTTGAAAAAAAAATGCTGAACTATTTGTTTGAGCAGGAGTTTGCAATTGGTGAACAAATGCAGGGCATCACTGGACATATTTTTTGCAATGTGGTTTGTGATGGGGAATGTTTGGGTGTTCGATTCTCGGTTCAGGTCGTCGGATCGAGCTCCGAAGCTTCACATCCTATGCATAACCATACTGGCTTGGAATGCCCTTACTTACTCATTCCCTTTCCTCCTCTTTCTTCTGCTCTGCATTTGTGTTCCATTAGCTAGTACCCTCATTGGTTATAATATGAACTTGGGTTCTGCTGAAAAAGGGGCCTCTGATGATCAAATTTCCCAATTACTTAGCTGGAGATATAAACAAGTTCACACCACCTTAGACCCTGCCAAGGATAATCCTGTATGTTCACAAATATCCCTCTCTTCCCATTTTTTATTTTTTTTTATATTATTAATATGTTAATGAATAAAATAGACCAGTCTTGTGTAAGACCGTCTTCGATTTCTATAAATATTGATAAAAGATCATATGATCTCATATAAGTTTTTGCGATTAGTAAACTCGTAATCCATGCTAATGATAGTAGTACTGATAATATTGTGTACCTAATAATCTTGCAGGAATGTTGCATATGCCTAACGAAGTACAAGGACAAGGAAGAGATAAGGCAATTGCCATGTACTCATATCTTCCATAGAAAATGTGTGGACCAGTGGCTCAAGATATTATCCTGCTGCCCCTTGTGTAAACAGGGGATAGATTCATAGATAGCTGAAATTAAACTCCAAAAACAAGCCAACATATATATTACACCAACTTTTTTTTCTTCTTCTTGTTCTTTTTCTACAAGAGGATAAATTGTACAGCTTGATGTAAATAGAAGCAATAGTACATAGTAGTCTTGATAGTGAAACAAAGCTTTAGAATGTTTTATATCTTCAAAATGAATATTAGGTTGTACCTGCATTCTTGTTTAACTTGTTTGTATATGAGTTATAATGTTTCTATATCTTATACGACTAATAATGTTTGGAAACGTTATTGGCTAGTTAAAAGTTAATATTCGGTAATAATTTTGAGGTGGTATTAAAAACTTATGTTCAAAATTCGCTTCGTTCTTCTTTATGCCTCTTTTGTACCAAAATAAACTTCAATGTCAGAAAATGACTTCATCTTATCTATCACAGTTTTACTACTTACAACCACGAAATCTAGTATGAATCGTTCTTAAGGTGAGACCCTCTCATACAAACACGATGTAATGCCAACTTCATACTTGTATATATAGGTAGTCTCACCTCGAGGCGGCCTCATACAAAACTTAGGGATCAATCTTCAGTTCTAATATTGCATACCACAATTTTCACAGCAATTCAAATGGAAAATTCAAGGAAATGAATGGCAGAAGTATGATGGATTGATGGGGACAGCTTCTTAAAGATGCATCTCTTTAAATTATATTCCATAGTGTTAAAGAAAGTTGGGGGAAAAAAATTAAATCCACTTTGATATATTTGCATATGCTGTGGAAAGAGAAAAGAGATGGGAATCAGGAGCAGGGCATATCTGCTTTTGCCCATAGTAATGGGAAAATTCTCTCCACTGACAGACATCCCCATGATTGACAGACATCCCCATGATTTCCCATGTAGTAGTAGTATTTTATGCAGGGTTTTAGAAGACATATCCATTATTAGCTGCATTAGTGGGAGCCATGTACCCTCCACTTAACACATTGGAATCTAATTATATGCTCCTACATCAACATATATGAATTTTTAGTTAGGTGAGTTTAGGTAGTATAATATATATTTGATGAGAAATAAACTGAAAAAAAGTGGTAATGGATACTCCATGCCTCCAACTAATATATGTACTAGTATTATGCATACAAACATTATTTCACTAAAAGTTACAGAAAGACCGTCTTATATAAATTTTTATTTTAGATCTTATGTAAATTTTTTTCAATTAATGTGACACGATGATTAACATTCGAAAATTACTCAAGAACAATTTACGATCTAAAGAGTTATATCTAGAGCTTAAAATATAAATTATTTTCAACTAAAAAAATATAATAAATACAAAAGTCTCTTAAATATAAATTTGGAACAAATGATGACCATTAGATAGAAGGAATAGATTGATGATTTGCGTACGAGTCATAGTTCAATCAAAATACGCAAAGAAATATTTTGATGAGTAATAGATGAACTATGCACATCATCATTTCTCCCTTTTCACCTCCCCTACCCCCACTTGGGGAGTTTCAAATCATGGTTAGATCAGATAGATACTCATATCAATAAAATGTTACATTATTCATAGAAAATAACCAAAATGTTATAATCTCTGATTATAAATTATAATTTAATTAACATGAGATGCAGGACACAATACAATAATGAGTTTATTTTAAACTCAAATCTTGGGATTTTGCATATTTATCTGGCGTCACATGCGACTTTGTGAGTCAGGTCAATTGTTTCCTGAATCAAGTACTTAGAAATTAGAAGCCAAATATATTTTCCCAAGATTTACTTGAATACAAACAATACAAATTGGCCAATGGCAAACAAGGCAACACAAAGACGACGTCGTGGTGGACAGAAACGACAATCGCATGTTCACGTGCCAATTGTCATTTGTCGACTTGGAATTGGATTACCAAGTGCAATGGCATTCTCGAAATTATCCCACAAAACCAAGCCCTATTGTTAAAAAAACCCAAAATTTTCTATAAGACAGTTTTTCTGTAACTTTTGGTCATTTAAACAAGGATCACTATTTACGGCTCAGTTCTCACCGTAAGTGACCCCAATTTTCTGTGAATTGGTTTCATATAAGACTTGCTAAATTACTACTATAAAATACCACATAAAAACTTCTATAAGAAAGTCCTTTCCTTTTATAAAAGTCTAAAAAAATGAGATAAACATGTATAGAGATAGAGAGTATTGTCTAATACGGAAGTAGATTGAACTGGTTGAAGTCTTTGATTCGTGAATTGTTTTTGTGATTCTCTCTCCTCTTCACCAACGTCAATTTTCTCTCACCTTCCTCTTTTTTCCGTTTATATATAAAAGCTGAGAGAAAAACACAAACACTCCCCCCCTGCTCTGCCACATCTCATCTCTCTCTCTAAAAATTTGGAGAGAAATAGGAGAGAGAAAAAGGCAGGAAATAATGGGCGATCTGAAAGCAAAATTTCTTCAAGTATATGAAGTGCTTAAATCTGAGCTCCTTAATGACCCTGCTTTTGAGTGGACTGATGCATCTCGTCAATGGGTCAACCGGGTAAAATCATTATTCATTGTTTTGTTTTGTCATTCAAATTTCATGTTTTTGTTATTCTTATCGATTGATTAGTAAGGTCTAGATTTATATCCTGATCTGGGTTTTATTTGTTTAATAAGGCATTGATCATTGTTTGAATTAAAAGATGTTCAGATTAATGGTTATATAGTACATTATTTGATTGATCGTTTAAATAAATTAGGGATGTGATTGATTTTGAATTGGTTAATTGATTAATATATGTAAAGTGCAGTACTTAGACAGTTGTTCTTTAGTAGATTGATGAAAAATTTAAGAAAAAAAAGATTGTATTAACAGATGACACTTTTGTTCTGAAATCTCGTTTGATTGACAAAAAATTATCCAAGAAATTTTATTTGGGATTTGAGTCACTTATTTAGTTGGCAGAACATAATGTACCTGTAGTGGGAACAGAACTTGCATAATGAGTAATTTATAAGTAGTCTCACTAAATTTCGAAAATAAATTATCTCTCTGGCTTTGATTAGCATTGTAACCAAACTTGGCAGAGCATTCCCTTGGAAACTCAACATGATTAGGCTTGGTGACTGTAAAACTTTTTGTTGAGGGCTCGTTTTCGGCCTCACGATTCTATGTAGTGATTCAGAGGAAATTCATGTTGGAGATCTTTTCATCCTCCCTATTAATGTAAAATTACAAAGGTCTAAAGATCGGAACCCATGACCATGGAGTTATATGTAGTTCTAATACTAAATTGTCTAAATCTTAATCCTCCTATGTGCATAGTACAATAAAGAATTTTAAATTTATGTCAAAATTTTCTTTTTTTCCTAAACTCTACTTACACCACTTTTAGTCTTTACAAGGAAACGACAACGGAGAATGAACACTTTTGTCTCTTCATGAAAGTACTAAATTCTCCCAAGTGATTGAATACCAAACTGCTTTATTCGACATGTGTATTCTTTGATAGTATCTTATCTGTTGTCCCTAAAATGTTTTTTGTGTGCATTGTTTCAGATGCTGGACTACAATGTACCAGGAGGTAAGGAATCAAAGTGCCTGTCCTTTTCATTGTATTTGTTTCTTTGTCAGTGATGGAACATGTGTTGCACATTGAGATGTTTGACAATGTGTATTATTTTTCCGAGGAATCGGGATTGCTTTAGGTAAATTGGGTTATAGGCTATGTGTTGACTATGTAATTTCCTTAGGGACTGTATGGTTGATGTGGTTCAGTTGTGTATGCTAAAGTACACAGAAGGTATTGAATGTGGACACTTGACAATGGTGGTTGCTCTGCTGCAAAAGTGGCAGCCACCTAAGGGCAATACAACTTCAGAGAATTCCTATGGTGTCCTAACCATGTGGGATCTATGATATCTATAACTTAGGCTTTGTATAATTATCACTGAACTTACTGTAAGTAAGGGAAGGGGAGTTCAATGAACCAATCCGGTTCTGAACTAGAAAATATTACTTAAAATTTTAATTTTCACAACTGATTTCAGAGTGTAAGATATTGAAGTACTAATATAAATGTGGAGTGACTACTTGTATCGAAACTCCCAAAAGCTCGAGGCACCTGTGTTAACTGGCAGTCCTTATGTTTACTTCATTGTGTTTCATAAAATGCATTACCTTGAAATTTTTTTGTTGATGTTGTGGATCGCAGGGAAGCTAAATCGAGGGCTTTCTGTTATTGACAGCTACAAGTTGTTAAAAGATGGAGAAGAATTGACTGATGACGAGATCTTTCTGGCTTCTGCACTTGGATGGTGTATTGAATGGGTATATACTTGTGAATGTTATGACATATGAAGTCCCCCTTTTTCTCCCTTACTTCAAGGGGTGATAACATAAGTAACTGTCTTCCTGTGTCCTGACTCTGGCAGCTTCAAGCCTATTTTCTTGTACTTGATGACATCATGGACAACTCTCATACAAGGCGTGGGCAACCTTGCTGGTTCAGAGTTCCTAAGGTGTGCACCCATTGCAAGAATCAGCCTTGATATGAGGATATATCATTTCGTATAACATATGCCCTGCAATAATATGTTAATGGAAATTTCTCGCTTCTTTCAGGTTGGCTTGATTGCTACCAACGATGGTGTATTACTTCGTAACCATATCCCAAGAATTATCAAGAAGCATTTTAGGGACAAAAAGTACTATGTGGACTTGGTGGATTTGTTTAATGAGGTAATATTTCTTTGCAGCTGAAAGCAAGGGTTATTAAAATCTCCAAGTACTGATAGCTCAGATATCTCTTCCCTCCAAATGAATTACAGGTCGAATTCCAGACTGCCTGTGGACAGATGATTGATCTCATCACCACTATAGAAGGAGAGAAAGATCTTTCTAAATATTCATTGAGTCTGTAAGTGGAATCAAAATTATATGCTCCTATAAACTGGCATTCCATGGTTTTTTCTTTTTCACAAATTTGTTGTGTTTCTAAATTGATTACTTCTGATGCAGTCACCGTCGCATTGTTCAGTACAAAACTGCCTACTATTCATTTTATTTGTCGGTGAGTTTTAATTCCATGACTCATTATAGCTCCAAGATTGTGCATATATTATGCTGGAAAATACTTGTGGTCTTGACTGAGTTTCCTTGAGTATAGAATTGCTGGTCTTGTTCGTATGATCTCTTTCTAAAAATATTAGCCTATACTCATTAACTGCGTCATAAACTTTCTTAACTAGTGCTCATCCTTGTGTGGAAAATATGAGTAGATATACCTGAGAGGAGTTCCCATCTTGAAATTTCAGTTGCATTCGCGGCATGGCTATATTCAACTGTATTCATTTTTATTCGACTTTCTGCAAAATACTAGTAATCTTACTATGATTTATAGTTTACATAGAACCATGGACTGTTTGATGTAGTGAAGTGATAGAAAACAGATCATTTTGTATTTTTTCCGATATGAGACTTTTCAATGTCCTACTTTGACATGCTGGCCACTGCTCTTATCTCACAGGTTGCGTGTGCCTTAGTCATGTCTGGGAAGAATCTCGAAGATCATGTTGATGTCAAAAACATTCTGATCGATATGGGAGTATATTTTCAAGTTCAGGTGAGTTGTAAAACATGGGAATGTTCTGGTTCTTATGTATGTGAACAGTGAACCGGGAAGAGAAGAAGAAGCAAGTGTCAGTGACTGTGATTAAAAACCACAAATCACTTCATTAGCAGAATTGCCTCTTCAATTTGAAATGTTTAATATTTATGTTGTTCCTTTGTAGGATGACTATCTCGATTGTTTTGGAGACCCTCAATTTATCGGCAAGGTGAGCTGCGTATCTGTCACCTGCTACATCGTTGAACTGACATGTCTGACTATCTGGTTGTCTTAACTTTGTGCTCTTCTGTACTTCAGATTGGAACTGATATTGAGGATTTTAAGTGTTCTTGGCTGGTTGTGAAAGCTCTGGAACTCTGTAACGAGGAGCAGAAGAAACTCTTACATGTGAGTTAAAGAGTGCAATTCCTTACATTTATGAACCGGTATTGCTATCTTTGTTGCGCTTATGTATCAACTGTGTTTTCAGGAGAACTATGGCAAACAAGACCCAGCCTGTGTGGCTAAAGTGAAAGAACTCTATAACGAACTCAATCTTCAGGTTAGTTCTCCACCTTCTCCCTTATTTTGACCCCAAGGTATCCGTTCTTCCTGGCCTGGACCAGGTGTAACCCTTTTGGCCTTTTCTTATTTGTGATAATATTTTGTAGGGTGTATTTGCCGAGTTTGAGAGCCAGAGTTATGAGAAGCTGGTAAGTTCCATTGAAGCACATCCTAGCCTACCAGTTCAGGCAGTTTTAAAGTCATTCTTGGCGAAAATATACAAGAGGCAGAAGTAATTGTCGTCTGTTTTAGCGTGTTTGTGTAATGTTTTTGCAGCCGTGAGTTAATATGTAGGTGGTTCTTGTAATCTCATTTACTGCACAGACAGTTCATATTCATCTTGATGCTCCTGTAAAAGGGGCTTGTCTTTGTAATCTCGTTTTTTCTGTTCGAGTTGGTAGTACTATTGAATCAATTAACTTCTCGCTCGCTCCCTCTTCCCTTTCCCCCATCGCTAAGATAGCCCACATACCTTGTATAACCTTCTCCTCCTGCAGTCCTGCACAGCTGCACTTGAAATGAAGATATCTTCGATTCAACTTCCTTTTTATCAGGAACTGGCAAAAGTCTGGATCATTATTTTGCAAACTTTAAAAATTGAGAATGCAAAGATACCGGAAGATTTTACTTTCTTGTCCACAATCACGGTTTTTTTTTTTATTATTTTTTTATTTATTTATAAAGGTAAGATAAGAGGAATTAGGGCTCCTCATCTCGAGGAGAATCACGTGAGCAGTGTTCATTGCTGTGTTGACATATAGTCATACACCACGGGATTTCAATCAATTGACCTACGGATTATATGTTTTGACTCTGTCATGCGAATTGTACCAACCATACTCGCGGTTAGGCAGGTCAGTTTTCGAGTCGGGTAAAATTTCCCAAGCTCTTGCTAAAAATGATGGAAGACATACTGTTTCTTTTCTACTCCCTCCATTTCGGAGAAACTTTACCATTTTCTTTTTTGCAGTCTCCAATATATTATTTTAACCGTAAATATTTGTAGTTATATGAATATATAAACATATTCACGGTCTCCATTTTGGTATGCCTTTCTGACTAT
This sequence comes from Tetragonia tetragonoides, assembly GCA_038025085.1. Taxonomy (NCBI): domain Eukaryota; kingdom Viridiplantae; phylum Streptophyta; class Magnoliopsida; order Caryophyllales; family Aizoaceae; genus Tetragonia; species Tetragonia tetragonoides. Next base: position 664,738 of record CM076153.1, read on the forward strand.
TTTTAAAAGTGACTAAAATATTCTACCATCAAAAAGTAATAGTGTTTGGCATGCGAAAAATATACTCACGTAAATTAAAGTTTCCAAAAGACAGATTATGAAAAGCTACTTTAAGCATAACCAACACATTTCAATCAAAATTTCCCACGATGTGTTAGTTATTCACTGAAATCCCTAAACTTGCGAAAACTAACTTTCGGTTGATATGTTGGTTCACTAAAAACATGGAAGCCCCTAATGTTATGAATGAGAATATGGTCTTTGTACATTGAATTTATCCTTTAATATGACTTGAAGAGTTATATGAGAAAACTGCCACTCAGTCTAAATATATAGATATGTATCAGCATACCTTAGTGTACATTGGATTTGGCAACCTCTTTATAAAATCATCCTACCTAGATGCACGCGGAAAAATGAAGAGAGACATTGATTGTTGGCTAAAATTAGAAATAAAACCCATGCAATTGCAAACAGAAGAGAGGTAAATTAGTTGTTGCATGTTACATAAACCACAAGTTTAATTACCATATTAAAAATAGAAGGTAAGGGGTTTTTTGAGACCAGGAAGTCAGGAAACTCATTCTCAAAATGGCGATTATTTATCTATCTACTTTTGTTATTATTATCCTCTTGTCTTTTTTCCTGGGTGCTTTTTCTCATCTCCGGTCTGCTTTCCACCGACGAAGATATACCAATAACTTGTCTCAGGTTGCTGATCCTCCCATCACTTTACACCAAAAGTTCCCTGATTTGAGCATTCAGGACAAAGGATTCAGGTTACTTTCTTCTAATTAATTTTGTTCATTTTGAAAAACACAAAAAACTTGTATAAGTTAAACCTATAGGCTATAAAACAGGTCGTCTCACATTTCCCTCATCCCCACTTTTTCACTCTCCTTTCTCCCTACCATGTCTTACGTATAGATTCGTCGTACACAAAAGAAAAACATACAAAGATGAATGGGGTTATGGTGTCATTGACTCATTGTATTGATATTTGACGTCATGACCCAATGTAAATACATACAGTATATAAATTTATATTTTATAAAATATTCTCTCTCTCTCTCCATGCTTCTCATGGCCCATGTAAATATGTAATCATATTTTCAACCCTATTGGATTAGACACCAAATTTGGCGTGATTTTTTATTTATTTTATAATTAACGTGAAATTAAGGAGATGGCAAGCTAAAATTATGAAGAATTATGGTTATTGTTGCTTACTAATTTAATTTTCTTTAAACCCCTCAACCATGTCAAATGTTTTCATTTGTTTGTTTTTTATTATTGTATGTGTTCCTAGGTTGCATAAAATTAAGACGTCAATGGATGAGAAGGCTTATGAGCAAAAGGTGATAAGGCGAAAGAGCTCATTGCAACATATAGACGTGGACGAAGCACAGAAGCAGGCCGTGGCCGAGGCCCAAAATGAAGGCCCAATGGTCCAGTTGACAACACCAATGTCAGCAATGTCAAGCCTTAAGAAGTCATCGAGCACTCGCTCCAATTGCCTATGCTCCCCAACAACACATGTTGGGTCTTTTCGTTGCAGGCTTCATAGACATGGGTCCAAGATCCGCCGAGGCCATTCGGTCGGGTCGGATCTATCTGATTTGGCTAACAAGTTCTCTACTAAATCAAGCTTAACTGCCTCATCCTTGCGGACGTAATCATTAATTAATTTATTTATTTAAAATGTTTTCTACTAGTGTTCTTCGTCCACGGTGAACTAAGTTCACATAAGACGTATTAGAGTTTAGATGGTGGTGCTATTGCTAATGTATGTAAGATCATGATGTTCAGTGGATGTTTTTGTAATATTGCTAATGTTGTTGAATTGAGTGAGAGACATACACAGTGGCGGATGCAAAGGGGGACAGGTGGGGACAGTGGTCACCCCATTTTTTTTAAAAAAAATCTGTGACTTTTTTTATTTTTTATTTTTTTAATTTGCAATTGAGAGTAAATCACGTGAATTTGGATTGCTCCTCAACGCTTTCACTCTCTCAGCGCCTCTTCCTTTCCTCACACACACACACGACATAACTCCTCTCTCATCCCCTCACCATTTTTGCTTCTCCTCTGTCCTCTCAACTCTCGCCTCACACAGACACACACGACACACACGGCACTGGACTACTGGGCTACAGGCGCCGCGCAGGAGAGACGAAGTACGGGCTCGACGGTCGACGGCAAGGCTCGACGCCACGGCGAGGCTATTGCAAATTTGCAATTCTGCGAATCCAAATGCTCTTATTTGTTGAGGTACACCACCTTAATTCTTTCCCTCAATCCTTCTCTCCATAGTTAGTATAGATTATAACTTGTGGGTTTTGAGTTAGAACTTAGAAATTGAACAAATTTGAGTAATTTGGTTTATTTAACTCAAATAAGTTGAAATTAGGGTTTGAAAAATAATTTATTAGATTGATTTGAGTAATATTGCGAACTGATTATTCATAAATTGAATAAATGTTTAGAGGTGTTTGTTAACTTGTGGTGCTAATTTCATTTAAAAATGGGTATTTATTCATTGGAGTACTCTTGTTCATTGTAGATTCCATTTTTTTCTTGCGTGGCTTCACTGGCTTGTAATATTGAATGATTGTTTGGTCACTTTCATAGAGAAGGATGTCTTTAGTGAAGTAACCAATGATGAGGTGCTCCATCGGTTCCAAAATATGAAGACTCGTCGAGGACAAATGTAATTTTTATTTGGTTATTTTGTAATTTTTTTTTCTTCTACCCGCATTAGTTGTAATGTGGAATTGTGTGACGCTTTGATATTGAACTTTTTTTTATGTAATATGCATCGATTATTTTCACTTGATTTTGTCACCTTATTTTCCGAATCCTGGATACGCCACTGGACATACATGAGAGAATGTTAGTAATTTAAAATGTATCATTACAGCTTTTGTAAATGTACATAATGGAGATGATGAATTAAGAGTACTCCTATTTTATAGTACATAGTGTTGATTGTAAGTTTAGTTGGTAGATTTTTCTTATGGTTATGAACTTATGATGGTATTATTAGCTTGTTATTCAAGGAAGTTTTACTTGCGATGATAGGCAACGTCCAGGCGTTGAAACTATAATACCATCCGATTTACAAGAGGTTAAGATTGAATGATTTAGTGGTTAAGTCTTACTCTCAATAATGATTTCAAAGCGAAAGACCATTTTAGAGAAAATGAGGCATTTTCATTCATGACAAACTGACAACATGTATTAGGTGCTCTCAGGTATATGGAGTGAGGTACAGTCAGTCTAATCTAATATATATATATAAAAGTGGAGCATGCACGCTGCTGCATTGACACGTGTTATGTCACGTCAACTTACCCAGTCAGCACATATCCAGTAATTAATGCTATGTCCTGTAATTAATATAATACATGCATGAACCTTATAATCAAATTAAATGAGCATACATGAACATAAACTTCATAAATACGGTACATGAACATAACATAAATTATACTAAAGACTAGGCATAATGTATTTAATAATGGGTAGTAGTCCATAAATAATTTTTATTTTAAAATAAATGATGAAAATTATGTATCGGTAATCTTTATACATACATCTCAAAATTCTAAGTGATTTCAAACCCCAGTTGTATAGTAGAGAGTCATTGTTGGGAAAGTACATGGTTAAACACCATGGAGGTGGAGAAATATAGTATTGGTAGAATTTGTAAATAAGATAATTGTAATGATAATTAATTTCTTCAATAATTATTTGAAAATTCTTTTTTTTTTTTAAAAAAAAAAAAGAAGAGAAAATCAACTGATATCTCCACATCGATTTAAACAAGAGTTGGATAACAAATGAATGACACATAAGAAATTTAACATAAAATATGATGTAAACCTACTATAGTTAAAATGTTCATAAGATAGGATGTAAACCAACGATGGATAAATAAAAACTACTCTTTGTAGAAAGTTATGGATATACGTAAATACATGAAGGTATAGATATACTAATTTGATTTGTATATAGTATGTCAAGACGGTAGTTATGAATTTGACACTTAACTATGAACTTCATTTATCCATTTGGATCAAGCAACTATTTCATGCATGTCAAATAAGAAAATTTAAACTACACATAGCTAAAAAAATAAGAGAAAAAAATAAACATCATACACATCATAATTTTGATTTTGTGTAACTCTATATTACTTGCTATATGCCTAGCTAATTGATAAATCATTCTTAATTAAAAATTTGAATAACAATATTGTAAAATATATTTTCTAATGATAATTTACAAGCTCATGCATCGCACGGGGTATACATCTAGTTAATATTCATGACTCAACTCAACAATAGTTATTAATCCATTCCATTTTAGGGTATAAATATATCTATCTCTATACACTTGAGAACACTTACAAATTTGACGCATCCTGCATTTTATCAATATAAACTACTCGGATATATCCTCAAAATATACGTTTTTTTGGGGTGCTATAAGTAATAATCGACTTAAGAGTTTTCTTTTGTTTTTATATTTATTTTTAATAAGGAACCGACTTGAGTTTTGAGATCATATATATGCTAAAAGACTTGGGAGTATCAGCGGCACGGCAGCACCAGAGGCAGAGGGTCTATCTTATATTCGGACTCTCTTTCCAGCTTCTCCGACCACCAGGTACCTCTCTCTCTCTCTCTCTCTCTCTCTCTCTCTCTCTCTCTCTCTCTCTCTCTCTCTCTCTCTCTCTCTCTCTCTCTCTCACTGCTCAGAAAGAACATATTATCGCCGCCATTGAAGCTCCATCTCCAAGGATAATCTAAGCTCAATTCATCTCATATTGAATTCATCGTATGTTTAAATTTTAGGCAAAATCAAACTGCCGATTCTTCTTCTTCTTCATGTCTCTCTCTCTCTCTCTCCTGATATCTAGCCTTTCAATTTCTAGGGTTTTTCAATTTGTTTTTATGTTTTTACACAGATATTTATTATTGAATTGTAGGCCTAAGTTGATGATTTAAATATGGCGGTATCTTCGTTGAGTGTCGCTGCTGGCGTTTCCCCCGTTTTATTGGCCCCAGGTATGTAAATGTGATTTCTTAAACTAGCAGCCTGAATTTGTTAGATTGAACTGTCAAATACTTGCAAAATGGGGTCTTTAATTCTGGCTAAGTCTTGTTTGGTTCATTTCTTTTTTGCTTCTAGTTTATTGGAGGGTAATAATGAATTGAAACCATCTTGATTGAAATTGAGCTATCTTTGTTGGCCTTTTATTGGTTTAGTGAGGGGGGCCCTTTTTTGATGCATGAAAGGTTGGCTTTTGAGTTGTATTGTTGTATGAGGTTGAGGATGTGCTTAGCTATCTTAGGATTCACAATTTAAGATTGATCTGAGTCTTCCCCTAGTTGCAGTGATGAATGCCCAATGATTATTATTGTCTTTGATCGCTTTGCGTGCTGGATGATACTTAACTACAGTTTTTTAGACATCTTGCGATGAAGAAATTGTGATTGGAGAATAATGATGATTGCAAGTGTACTTATTTTCAGGGATGGGTTTCAATTTGATGCTCTTTGATTGTAACTAGGTTAGTACCCGTGCGATGCACGGTTGACGGTTTAATTAGACATAATAATTCATATTAAGGGTGCTTATTTGAAATGTTTATATGAATTTTGATGTGCTTTTGTAAGCCCATGTGCAAGTAGTATTATTATCCTTTTCTTAATAGCTAAAATAGCAGTATTGGTAAGCTAAGTTGAACATGTTTTTGATTAGTGAGATTGGAGCTTCCAGGCAGCGGTCAATTGAAGCATTACAACTCTGAAGTAGTTGGCTTTGGCAACTTATCATTAAATTTGCATCACAAACAACGGTTAGCTCGAACTCTCCGGGTTTGTTCCGCTTCACTAGTATGCACAGCTTCTGGGTTTGGCAAGCTATCACTTCATTTGAGTCACAAACAACAATTAAATCAGGCTAGTGGGATGCGTGCTGCAACTCTGATTTGTGCAGCTGCTCTGGTGAGTTTTCCACCATCAACTAGATTTCTTTTTAGCCTTCAGCCCTCCTTTCTGGTTAATTTCAGTTTTTTAAAAAATAAATATTGCTCTTCATGTTTAGTTTGGGAAATTTTCTGCTCTTGGATGACAAAGACCTGTGTAAATATCAGTAATCTAAAAGGTTATTTGGGGATGAATGGAGTACTAAGAAATGAATAATATGTGAATGGTTATGGAGACCTTAGCTGTAAGCCTGTGGCTATTCCTCCAGCTTGTTGATCTTCCTAATTCTATGCATTCTGAGTTTGATGATTTCAGCTGTACAAGTCCACTAGTATGAGATGCAAAGTTCGGATGGCTATCTAGGTCAGAAGTGGCCTAAGATAAGTGTGTTTTGGACAATGTGCATCATGATGTTACAATTCAGCAATATCTTATGGTGCTCCTGTAGCTACACCATAGGGAAGAAAGATATACACCATAATGTCGCATCAAAGACTGGAAATTTGTGCGGGAGGCAAAGCATTATTCGGACATCTTCCGGCATGGGGGGGGGGACCCTTGCCAAGCAAAGCAATAGAACTCCTTGCTTGGCTACCCCGTGAAATTGGGGGACAAGTTGTGGGGGACAAGTTGAGAGTTCGGAAAGAACTTCCTTCTCCTCCCCCTTATTCCTATAATAAAGATAAAAACAAGGACGGGGGGGGGGGGGGGGGGGGAGGGGAGGGCAAAGAAGAAGCGTCTTAAAAAGTTTCAGTGCTCTTGTGCAGTAAGTTGCCCAAGCTTCATTTAGTTACGGTCCTCTGCAGCATGGCACATCAAGTCTGAATCCTGAGTTTTGGAGTTATCTTTGTAATCCCACCTCAGGGCACAGACAACAGTTATAGAGGTCAGAAAGTATGCAGCCTTGCTCTAACTAAGGAAGACAAAAAATCTGTCTTGGTTTTTTGAGACCTAATTGAAGGGGCTTTACAATGGCCATCATTTGTTCCCATATATCTGTCGCACTGAATTAGTCGTCATAGCTTTATTTGTATAATAGACCTGTATGTTTGAGACTTGCTCATTAAGTTCCCCTTTTCCACTTCCTCTGCAGAATGCAAGATGTGGAGCAGAGCAGACCCAAACCGTGGAGAAGCCAGTTTCTGTAATTTCCAATGCACCTGTTCATGGTAAGTTTGACTCCTCGTAATTCCTGCACTCTTTTTGCTGTATGAGATTATTGGGAAAAGCTTTAATGACCCTGAGGGTCACCAACTCCCTCTTTATATCTCTCTAAAACGCCGCTATTTGTAGCGGAAAAGACATGGGGAGGGTTAAGAGAGAGAGAGAGAGAGAACGCATAAGGATCACTCCATCACTCTCCTTGGATTAGTAGTAGAAATGAAGGATAAAAAAGACTATCTTAGCAAGTTTGTTCAGTGGCATAAGAAAATATTTTAAATGTGACTATTCTAGCAAATGTAATCATTACTCTTGCCTTTTGGTTCTTGGCCTCGAGTGTTAGCATTGGTGACACTGACCTCACATTCAAATTCCATTATGCTACAACTGCACCAGATGCCAATTGATATGGTCGAGTTGATTTGAATTATTTAAAGACATACATGTGAAGCAATTCATTTATGTACTTGTGTTGGCCTTTATGGATAGTCAGCACTTTATTTAGTTTTAGGCTTTGGACCTCAAGACCACCTAAAATGTTATTACGATTGTTAGTCATTTGAAATGCAATACGTTGCAAGTTACTCTCTGGGTAAGGGCTGTTGGGTGGTTAGCTACTAAGTTGAAGCAGATTGTTGTCAGAACTGATAATATTCTTTCAGAAATAAGAGGAAAAAGTCTATTATCTGCTACACTTGAGATTATTTTGTTGCTTCCATTACCTTGTTTGTTGGGCCTTGATCTGATGCTAAAATTTGTTTGCAGAGAAATCGCCACTACTTGATGATGGTGGAAGTGGGTTTCCACCTCGTGATGATGACGGTGGAGGTGGTGGTGGGGGTGGTGGAGGTAATTGGAGTGGTGGTTTCTTCTTTTTCGGTTTTCTTGCGTTCCTTGGATTCTTGAAAGACAAAGAAAGTGAAGGACCTTATCAAGATAGGCAGAATTGAATGACCAAAGTTTTTAATCTTTTGAGTCGATGCTGTTGTCATGGAACCTTGTCTATACAATCTCTATAGATCTCATATATTCTTTTTGGTTCAAAGAATGATGCCTGCAGAGTGTTTATGTTTCTTTTTCTTTTTTCTTTTTTCTTTCTTCTTTCTTCTTTCTTCTAACCTTAACTGGTTAGGCTTTAGCGTTGTTAAAGCAGATCTCAACTTAAATTCATTGTAAACCTCTTGTGCTTCAGACGCTTGATGAAGCATTTTGGAGCAACATGCCAATGAACATTTCGTGCTACTGAGCAAAATTTGCCCAGGGATCTCATCTATTACGAAAATGGGTTCACATTTAAAAACCGCGCGAGTCCCTAAAAAAAGGAACTAAAGGAACTACGTGAGAACGCGCTTAGAATTTAGAAAGGGAATTTTATTGCGAACAAGGTTTGCCATCTCCTTCGAGGTCTTGCATGTCAAAAACCCTACACTCAAAAAGAGTGATATCTACGGAGTATGGACCAAAATTTTTATATCTGTAGATGAGAAACCGTTATTTTTGGCCGTTTGCTTCTTTTACTTGGAGGGGGGTAGGTAAGATGGATCTTTTATAATTTATTCGAACTTATCATTGAATTAATTTGAACCGTTTATTAGAGAAGTGGAGAACACACCCTAAAAAAGCATTTAGGGAGATTGACACGACAATTTAGGGCCAGAGAGGTGGTAAAGAAATGCCATATATACATTCAAAATTGCTTGGGATCTCAAAATGAAACATGCCTAGGCTACCGTTCTTACATCTAAATGTACACGATGCCGAAGCAAAACAGATTTACAACCATTACAACCCCTAATGTTTTGCTCAAAACCTTCATCTTGTTGGTCTAGTCCAGGTCGTCTCTGAGGTGATGGAATTTGCATAGTAAACCTGCCTCGAGGTATCATCCCAGTAAGGCTGAAAAACACAATAGCTGAAGTATTAATCATCATAAGATACTGAAATCATTTAGTGAACCTATATCCCATTGGGATAAAATGATTAGGCATCACCCATAAGTGTAAACAGTAAATTACCTGTTCATTATGAATGAATGAATAAATAAGTGAATAAACGTAATTCAATATAACTATCAAGAACATGGCTTCTTACAAGGATGTGTACATGTGAAGAGTGAAACCCTCGGGGGGGGGGGGGATAAAAACCAATTTCTTCATAACCAATTAAATCACAGAGTGTGTGCATGTACCTGCCACCCAGAAGGAAGATCTTTCGAGAGTTCATTTAAATCAGGTTGCTTGGTCCCATCATTGACGGCATCTAAGGATGTCTCTACAGTAGCTTCTTTCCGAGCTCTCCTACGCTTCACTCGTTCACGCCTAGAACCAAGCGACAACAAAAACCCAGTTCAGACAAAAAACTTATGATGAGACACATGTTTCAATGTTCATCCAATTTTTTTTTTTGTCTTCTGCCAGCTGAGCAAACTGGAAAAGAGTGCGACTTAGAAGTACAATTGAAGACAAACATGATAAAGAGAGAAAAAATCATTCTTGTGTACACAACCAAAATACCAATGGCAATTTACAGGGGATAGGAATGTCATCATGTACTGATGCTTCACACATTGGTTGGAGTCTCAGAAAAGTCACTTACCAGTCACCGCCTAGTGGTTGGAAATTTGCATTTTCTTTAGCTTCCCCACTTGCGATCTGCTGTGCACGCCACTCCTGCAATCAAGGCTACTGGTTAGATAAATGAGGGAAACGCTGAAAACAAAGCAAATAAACAGTGGTCAGTTGGCTCTTAATATACCTCTATTTCTCTTCGTCGTTTCTTTTCTAAAATTTCCAGAGGAGTTTCACGCTCTTCTTCTTCCTCTTCCTGCAATTCCTCCTTTGCAGCCTTCCACTGATGAAATAAGATTTTGAAAACCAATGAGCTTAACTGCCACATTCTAGATAATATGCGTCACAATATTGATGAGCATGTTTGTTCATAAAACATAATATACTAAAAGTTTTACCTTGTCAACCAAGCTGGAGACTTTCTTGTTAGACCTTAACGAGGAAGCCACAGCAACCTTTGGCTTTTTCATTCGTGAAGCTGCTGAAAGACCACCATGAACAAAAACACAAGTATCAATGATGTGTTATATATTTCTTATCCAAAAAAAATGATGTGTTATATATTAGATCTCCTGGCACAGATGTAACTAAAAAAAACTTAAAGACACTAAAATACCAACATGAGAGTTTGAGATGGGAAGAAGCGGATGAATGAGAATTACTAATCTTCTGCCCTCAATCAAAAACCCTAGCCAACCACAGGGTTTGGGGAGGGAAAAAGAAACTAGCACCAATGAAGATTAAGGCAAAGATAGATAGATCCTCCCACTGTGATCTCACAGCTGGTGGTAAAGCTCATATCCATGGAGAGGATATGGGAACATTGGAACCTTCTCTTCCCTTACAGATAAAAACAATAGGCACATTAAGTAAACATAAACATAAATCAAACTGATCCTCCCAAGTCCCAAGGGCCACTGAGATAAGTTAATCCAATTATAGAGAGAATTTTTTTGGTGATTGTTAGATCTTCTCCCTTGATTAACCATTTCCAAAACCGCAGTCGCAATTATAATAGATTTCATTACTTCCTATATGAACTTCTAAAATGCGAAAGATATAGCAGAGAAAATTTCATGTAGTATGGATTAAAAATATTCATGGCGAACAGGGCACTTACCTTTAGACTGAGGCTTTGAGGGAGCAACTGGCGCATCCGAAATGGCAGCCAGTGTAGTAGTCACTGTATCAGCAGTGGCTGGAGCACTGAAAGAAGAAGCTGAAACAAATTCTTTTGCAGGAATGGATGTCGGGGCTGAAATTACAGAAGTCAAAGAAACTTCATTAGAGGCAGCAGCAGCTGAAGTACCAGGCACAGGGGGCTCAAGAAGCTGATCTGAATGCAAAGCTGCTCCCGTCATTGTATCAACAGTTCCAATCTGACTCGAGGATAGTTGGTCATAATTCAGGTGAACAGATGGAGGTTGGAAGCCTGAGGACCCCATGGTTGATTCCACAGGGACTACTGGCACCACTCCATTCTGAAGACCATAGTATACTACAGAATCAGCAGGATTAGGAACTGCAGTAGGCTGCATGGTCGAACCGGTCACATAATAAACAGCCGGATTGAGAGTAGCAACCTGACTTCCCTCATAAAAACTACTACCAGAGGCATCTGTACTCATGGTCTCATAATAGTTCACATTAGATCCTGCATAAGTCACATTGTACTGTCCGTTGTATATGGATTGCACCGGATCTAGCTCAGCAGGGGGTGGCGGTGGACATGACTCAGGTGGCTCATCAGGTGGGGGAGGAGGAATCCATTCCTCATCAGGAGGAGGTGGAATAAATTCACCTGGTTCCAAATCCAGCAATTGCTCTGCCGTAGGAGCGTTCACATGAATTAATTGATCTGATTGGCTGACCATTTGACCTCCCATATCTATGGTTCTGCTCCTTGCAGGACTCAAATCTTCAACTTCCATGTCAATGTCCATGTCCACATCTTCTCCAGACTGAAATTCAGGCTTTGGACTTGCTTTTTCCCCAGGTGCAGCTTCGTTGATTTCTTTCCCACCCTCCTCTCCAGACAGCGAATTTGTCAGATGGCCATGCACAGAAACTTGCTGCGAAATTGAGTCTCCACCATCATGGACTACTGCCGAAGCATCAATATCATGCAAATTTGCGAGCAAATGATTAGGAGAAAGTTCGGGTTTTCCTTCTCCGTCTACCTTCGCGACACTTCCTTCAGTTGAGCTCAAAAACAATCCACTAATTTTATTATCCTGTTCCCCAATGTCAGTGTTGATAGCATCTTTAAGCTGATTCAGCTGTCTTTCTGAGTGTAGCCAAAAGGGCGCCAAAGACAATCCATGGGATGAAAGAGACCTTACATCAGAAAGCCTAATCTCGATTTCTAACATATATCTTGATATCCAACCCTGCTGATTAGAGCCAGACCTGAAACAAACAATGCAGTGAAGTATTAAATACGATTTAAAAACCTACAATTGTGCGAAGAAAGAAACCTAGGACAAATAGGTTAGACTAAGCAAATTTTAACCCTACCCTTGCAGCGACTTCAGCCTCTCTAGCAATGATTCAGCATGTGTTATGAGGTGTGAAGGCAGATCAATTGCCCCTTGTTCGCTGATCATTGTACTATGACCATGTACCTCATGACTACCAGCACTTGAACTTTGCCCACCAGCTATGAATTGCTCGCACAATGAATAGTTACCAGGGGTAGAGGATTCATGAGGCAGTGCACTTACTAGAGTTGAGGTACCCAACAACTGACTTCCGTCTTTGCATTGCTCCACATATTGATTGGCCTTAGGTTCATGTTCATATACCCCAGTCGAACTTGAAACACTAGTTGTGTACTCCACACCATCCCTAGTTGAAAAATCATCTAACTTTACACCAAAAGCAGCGCTCGAAGCATTTATATCATTAGCAGCACTCTCTTTCATTTCTGTACCCAACACTTCAAGTTCATCGACCAGTCCAGCTCCCTGAGCCAAAGCATCTGGTACTTCCCACGAAGTTTCTCCGGTAACAGTGTTCCAGTAGTAGTATCGGTTACTTTCTTCATGCAAAACCATTTTCCAACAAGAACTCACAACTCCACCAGTTTGGGTATCAGAAGCCTCAGGAACAGGATCTAGGTTTTCCATGATAACTTCGTGACCTTTCCCGTCAGATGCAACTTCATTACTCATAACCCTACCATCCTCCACTAATAAAGCACTTGGTGAGGCTAAACTTGTTTCCGGATCGTGATTATCAGCCTTCTGCTTCTGAGAGGAAAGGTCTTCACTGCTACCAACTTCCCCCTTTCCAAATGGTATACCAGCTGACACTTTCGTCTGTTAACATAATAAGACCACCACAAATAAAAAGTCAACATTTTCACAAAAATATCATACCGACATATAAAACTACAGGTAGCCAACTCTAAAACCACATAAAACATCGAGATGTTTAATTTTAAAGATAAAATTTCATCCATATGAACATGCACTTCTCCAAAATCATTTTAGGAAGATAGAAACCAATTATTTTGAGATAGAGGGGTTATCATCCACAACTGTATGAGTCTTATCCATGCTTTAAAAAGCCCAAACTAACAGAAAGGTCTCAAAACTCACACCTATGGACGAACCTCAGCAGGCTAAGCTATAGAATTAACATTACCTGGTTGTCATCACACGCCAAAGAGCCATCTGGTGCACTAGCTGTGTCATTCATTCCTTCATCCACTTCATCATCACTATATTGCCCAAGTAACGACAAAGGATTCTCAGCTTGAGGACCTGAAACACAACATTAACAAATTACACACTTGCACTGCTGCCGTATATTTCCACTATCAACAAGAAAACATAGCAAAATAAATTGACATATAGAGATAGTAAGGAGGTTTAAGTGTCGAAGTGAGTATATGGAGTTCCAAACTGAAGGACTGCATAATAGCATTTACAATCTGTCTGCCACCAACCTGACACACATCAGGAAAAGTTAGCAAGGCGTGATGCTAATGAAGTGAGAGATATACGAACCGAAGAAAAAATTTCCCGTCGGGTTCTCCAAGAATGCTGCGAAGCTGCCAGCTAGGGCATTACAAGTAGGAAGACATTCATTATATCACTGTGACAGGGCAGGGCTGATCTCACCAATGGATGTTCCCAACACCACAGCCATTCTACATTCTGAAAACAGATATTTGGAAGGGGAAGCAATAATCTTATATCATAAAAATCCATATTCCATGAAGACAATGCCGTCACTTATGTCTTCTCTACAAAATCCTTTTGAAGAAATCTCACAGAACCCACCTGAAGAAGAGGGTGAATTGGGTAACTCTGCGTCAGGTTTCGCATCCACTTCCTTTCCAACTTCATCTTTTGTAGAGGAGCCACCCAAATCTCCTAATACATTGGAAGCAAAAAAAAATTAAAAACCTTCCACATATAGGTATGTAACTATGTATAAATATGTGTGTGTGTATCAAAACAACAAAAACCTATTACAGTATATCCTTTGTCTACACAAGCACAAATGTTCCTTTTACACTGCACTGGGGGAGATGCATGTGTACGTACTCCCAATGTGACCCTTCCCCTCCCCTTCCCGCAAAACCACCACAAACAAGCCCACCCCATTGAAAGGGGATGCAAAGATGGATTGAAAAGCGTGTACGAAATCACTAATCAATATATATATATGAAGGAGGCATATTCCGACAGCAATGAGGCGTGCCACGTATGCAAGAATTTTAATAGCGCGCCACCTAGGCGAAGATAAAGACAAAAAATAATCGGCGTAAAGCATTTAGGAGTATTAGTATCCTTGTCGGTGTAAAATTAGATATTGAAACTACTAGAATTTTATAAAGGTTATAACATATCTTCGACAAATATTCAAAATCACATATAACATTTACTACACATCTCAAAAAATAAAAAAAAATTACACCATCAGATTGGGATCAAAAAATACTTCAGAATAAAATGCATTTACAATATGTTTAGAATATATAAGTAAGTATTTTTCGGGAACAATAAGGGGTAACAGCTAAGTAAAAAACATTGGACGCGCCATCTAAGCAACAAAGTAATTAATAAAAATAAATAATTAGTAGCTGACCTCGGAATTTTTTTATAATTATCAGTAGGATTCGAAGAAAATATAGTTTGAATATCAGTAGAATTCTAAGAAATAGAGTTTGCATCCCCTCAAAGAAAACAGAATTTGCATTTCAATAAACCACAAATAATGGAAGCAACGACCCTAATCCCATATTTTGGTGTTTATTAATTGTCAATTGTCATAGCAACTAGCAAGCATCTTGAATCCCAATCGATTTTTGACGTCTTTTAGTGTCTATATATAAAGCTGATATTTACAAGTGTTTTGAGGCACACCACTTCAACGATTAAAATTAAAAGTTCAATTATTTTGTGACTTTAAATAGTTTGAAAAATGAAACGATAATCATCAAATAAGTTGGCCGTTGCTCCATCGTCGTTAGTTTGAAGAATTTTCATCAAGGTTGAACACTTGCAAGGATAAGGCACTCAATTAGTCATTTTCTTTTTGGCAAAAAAAAAAAAAGAAACAAAAAAACAAAACAAAACGGATTAGCAGTATTTAGCACCCAAAACAAGAGCCGGATGATCCTCCAGTACATAGATGTTCCTCCTGCTGTTAAACTTAATGCACAGGTTGTCATAGAATTGTACGTGGTCATGATTCCTCATCAATAAATTGGTTCACAGATGATAGGCCAATTAGGTTGTTATTGTTGGGTGCTTTGCCTTATTAGAGTATAATCTTTGAACATGTTTTAATCCATGAAGATGTTTACATTTACTTTTTCATGATCTCTAATGTACCACTTTGGCCGTAAATAATTGAAATTGTATGCATATATAAATTATAAAATTATAATTTTTCAAAAGTATTCTTTAAAATTAATCTAACAATAGCATTTTTACATTACAAATCTTTGTATTTTTTCACTAATTCATGGTCAAAGTTTGACCTTGAAAAATAAAGTGTAAACATTTTGGTGAAACGGATGGAGTATTAATTACTACTATGCCAAATACATGATATGAGATGTCACTCTGTTGCGTGGCTTGGCAGTTTTAATTGTTTTTTTTTTGGAGGTTTTAACTCTGAAAGTCTACAAACACTTGGAGTCCTAATATGAGTATGCATGAGAACCTACTTCATATAAGATTGATATCCCTCATTCACATTTGCCTCATCCAACTAGTCGTAGCCCCTTACCTTCCATTAGACATATTTCTTTTTCCATTTTTATATATTGATTTTCATACATATAGATTTCACTCTATACTTTTACAAATAAAGGATTCAATTTTGATATGCATAATAATAAAAGTTACTTTTTTATGACTCTATTTATTAAATTGAAAGTGTTGAGGTATAGTCTATTTTTTTTAAAAAAAATATTGTATAAGCTAATGAAATAATAGTTTAAAGTATTTAATATATGAAATATTATATACGAGTGTATTAACATTGAAACCGTGCATAGCACGGGCTTTAAAACTAGTTTATATATTAGATAAAGAAAAACTTGAAGAACCATTACTAAAGACAGCACACATGCACGCACAGAGCAAGCTAACAAACACAAATAGCTCCAAACCAAATTTGACGCCCTTTCTATCAAAAAACCGAAAGCAACCTAACTGTAACCCACCACAAGGTTAAAACAATTGAGTATTTCCATTTAAATCCAGTATTTTGTCATCGTAAATACACACTAATATTATTGCTCAACCAACTGAATTAGCAAAGTAACCCAAAATCAATAAATTTGTGCCCTTAACCATGACTAAAACACCCCTCAAGATGCCAATGAACCCTAGCCCTAAAACTAACCAAAACAAGCAAACATAAGTCGAACTTTTTTTATTTTTCTATGTTTCCAACAAATTGAGCACAAGGGCACTTCAGATTTGAAACATAAACCCTAGAAAGAGAAAAAAAAAGTAGAGAGAGAGAGAAAGTACCAGAGGGTTCATCAGCAAAGAGATCGAGCTTAACTCTGCGACCAGCACCAATCTTCGCTGCTAATCTTCGTTCCTTCCTCTTACCCATTTAATTTCAGTTCCAATTTCAACCCCAATTTCAATTCCAAATTCAATTTCAATTTCAATTTTTACTAAAGATTGAATCTTTCAGCAATTACCCACGAAAAATTGAGAGGATTTAAGAAATCGCCAGAATAATTTCAGCATAGATTTCCTACTTTGTTTGTTCGTGTGTTTTGTGATTTATTATCGCCCACGAAATAATGAAATTTGCCAAAAGATTTTGTGAGTTCCCTCCTTATGTTCAAACCCTTAGGCGGTGAGGCCTTGGCCTGTTTAGGTTGGGTTTCGGCCCAATAGAGTTTTGGGCTCTTTTGCACTTTGTTTTTAAATTGTTTCTTTTTTCTTTTATTTTTTTGAGAAACTGTTTTAAAATTGTTGACCAATAATACATTAGGTGATTTTATTTTATTTCTTAGTTTTTTTGATAGAGGACTAGGTGATTGTGAATTTGTGATATCGTGATTGCAATTTGCATGAGTTCTGCTGTCTAATACAAGGATGAAACTTTCTCTTTTACCAAGTAAAGCTTGTACTAGTATTAATTTTATGTGCTTTACTCAATCAAGCGTGTATAAAATTATAATGTATTTGGAGATCCTTTGATGTTTATGTATGACACAAATATGTAGTTTTTATATACATATTTAAGAAAGGGTTGATAATAAATAAAGGTTAATCCATAGACAGATTTAAGATGGCTCTGGTCACTTTTATAGACTCTAATATGTTTTGCTACAATCTTTTTTTTTTTTTATATGAGAAACTTACAACCACTATTATTAGAATATGCACTATATAAGCTCTGAGTGTGTATAATAGTTTGCAAACCACATAAACAAGACACAACCACTTAAATAGTATAGATGGATAGATCTATCAAGAGACCCTCACAATTCATACTCCTTACGAATTCAAAAGTAGTTTGTGTAATTCGAGAATATAGAAGTGGTCCATTGAAAATAATTTTTAATTGTATGCCACAAATTACTATTCCATAGATGACTATTGTGTAATAAAACTAGTAATATCACACAAATTAGTAAAATCTGAATTCTAAAAGACCAAAAATACATAATCAAAACCTTATAGCTTTAACTATGCAGGTGTAAATTGCTTGCTGCTCAAACTCTCTCAAAATTAAATCTACAAATTATCCCTTTATTTTAATGCATATCCCAAAATACATGGAACTTCTTGAAAATAATAGGCTCATAATCAATAAAATAATATTGCAAAAGGGCTCATCTCATAAGTGAATTCCTTTTCTTTATTTTTTTTTTTCCTTATTTCTGGGCCAAACTCAATTATTTGCGATAACTGAAAATACCCATTAACCCATTACTCGCCTGCCTCACTCAATGAAAAGGTGACGAAAAATGAATTGAGCCCCACTACTATATACGAAGTACTCCCTTTAAGAACCAAAAATAAAAAAGAAAAAAAAGAAAAAAAAAAGGGTTAGAAATCTTCACAGGGAAAGAGATCGCCTCTCTCTCTCTCTCTCTCTCTCTCTCTACTTATTCTGCGCTGTCTGTCCTCCTCCGTCCCTTCTCTCTCTTCCCCTTTCTCTCCCTCGCCCCCCCTCTCTCTCTCTCCTACCTGTCTGAGAGTGTCTCGTTCGTGGGAAGGCAAGCTCTCTCTCTCTCTCTATCTATATCGCTATTGTCATAATTGCTGCTAATAAGTTTTGATGTTTTGTGAATTTTGTAAATAGACTCTGATTGTTGTTGGGTCGAAGAAAAAAAAGTGTTGCTTTCTTACGTTATATTTGTTGGTAATTACAATTTTGATAAGGGGGAAATTCACCTGATTAGCTCTGAAACTTACTCATAACAAAACGAATAATATAAAATTTTAGATCTTGACAATATTCTAGCTTGGAAGATATCTGGAATTTTGGATTTCTGGGTTTGTAAGGTCAGATTTGCAGCTTTTTCTTCTTGTTCTTATTTAATTTATGTTTTCCTCAAAGTGGGCATTTTGTTAGTTCATTGCTTAATTGACCCAGAAAATAATAGTATCTGTTGAAGTGGATGGTACGGATTTGTCAGAAATAGAGATTCTTGATAGAGTTTGTTAATGCGATTTGGCTAAGTGGTAGGACAATGTCTGTATTATGTGCTCAATTTTGCTAAATTATTTGTACACACTTTGTTATGTTTTTCTTATGAATACATGTATTTGCAATGGCGCTGGAACTGGATATACCAGCTAGAAAAGCTTAAATGCCATTCGGAGTTTCGCTGATGGTCTGTGCATCTGGATGTCCCACATAGGCAAGGGGTGTTAGAATGTTATTAGGGCGGCAATGATTTATCGCTTTAATGTTGAAAATAAGTGTAGAGAAGATCATATGCAATGGGCTAAGGAAAATTAAATCAACCAACCATGTAAAATTGACTGGAAAACAAGCTTTTGGGAAGTCGTCGACATTAGGAGAGTCTTAATGGTTGGGAATGGGAGGAACTGTTGCAGAGGATTGTGGTCTACATCACGATGAGCTCATGTACCTCCAGGAGCTTTTTGAATTCAATAAATTTCTGGTGGAAGTCTTGAGTGTAGAACTGTAGTTATTTCATGTGCTTTGAGGTTTTAGAGAGTGACTGGTGATGCGTCCATCTTAGATTTAGCTCAACTTGCTACCTGTATCAACGAGGTCTAAATGGTACTTGACTACTACATTATGAGTCTTGCTCCGTTACTTTTTCTTTGTGTTGTTTTCTACATCAGGGACAATAAATATAGATGAGCATATCTAGAGGATTATTGTCTGTGACAGTGTCCTCTACAGAAGCAGAAATGTTAGTTGTTAGAGGAGCATATCTCCTGTCAACTTCACTGTTTGTGATGTTCTCCAATACAGGAACAGGACAGTTTAAGGAACATATCCCTGCAACAGGAAATGAAAAGTGATAGTAAGGAAATAAGCCTGTGGGATGGGAAAGAGATTAATGAATATATTATCTGAGGCCTGGACCATCTTATTAAGGCGGTGCAGACGCTGCACTTACAGTTTTGAGATGGCTAAATAAATTAACATAAGTGGAAATACTCTTTATACATTCTTTTTCTGATAGTCTTTCTGATGTGCTTGACAAAGGGATGACAGTTGGTTTGACTTTTAATACAGATCAGCTGGAGTACCTAACTTGCAATTTCATTTATCACAACTGAAGAAAGAGAAGTATC
This sequence comes from Tetragonia tetragonoides, assembly GCA_038025085.1. Classification (NCBI taxonomy): domain Eukaryota; kingdom Viridiplantae; phylum Streptophyta; class Magnoliopsida; order Caryophyllales; family Aizoaceae; genus Tetragonia; species Tetragonia tetragonoides. Next base: position 684,736 of record CM076153.1, read on the forward strand.
AGGAAATGGTCAACAGGTGAGCTAAGTTATGTTGCTGAACATAATACGGTATCTTGGAAATATGCCCATTTGATCTGAGATAGGAAGTTGATTGCCTTTTCCCTGTGACATAACAGGTATGGAGTCTTCTGATGTGTGGGAAATATCATGGTGCAGTGTTTAGATGGCTTCCAGCATTTATTTCTTTCCCTCTTACGATGTTGCGACCTGGAAATTTCTAAACCACGGCGGGGGATTGAAGACCCTGAGCGTCTAGCAAGGGAGACTGTCTGTAAGTAATTTAGTACTATCTTGTCTGCTACAGGTTTAAATGTGTATATTATCAAGACAATTTAATGCTTCTGTTTGATTAAGACTTGATTTTTACATGCTACTAACACATATCCAGGTGCTTGGAGATTTGCGCCATTTGTTGCTTTCCATTGAGAAGCCTTAGGAAAATGCTTTCATTTGTGTATTAATTGCTAGCAATACTGAACAATTTGCTCTGTATTCTTTAACATTGTTTTCTTTATTCTTTTCTATTGCAGTTAGTGTGAGTGAGATAGAGGCACTTTATGAGCTATTCAAAAGGATCAGCAGCGCTGTGATTGATGATGGTCTCATCCAAAAGGTCAAGTGACATTATCATTGGAATGAAAACCATTTTTCATCCCTGAAATCGTATTTTAATCTAACTACTTGAAATGTTACTTTAATTTTAAATTGTCAAGTTGTAAATGATTAGTTACCAAGACCTGATTATGAGTTACATTACTGGACATGTGTTGGCGCATCTCAAACTAGAAAGAGAGATGTCTAATATGGAAGCGGAATTTTCGTTTTGCATTCGCAAGTAAACATTTATGCTGGAGATACTTAGGTTATTCATCTAAATTGTAGTTTTATCTTTTTTGCTCTGCAGGAAGAATTTCAGCTGGCCTTATTTAGGACAAACAGAAGGGAGAGTTTGTTCGCTGACCGGGTAATTTCTTTCTGTCAAAACTGAGTTAGTCTGTACTCTATAATTCTGAGGATCAAATTATATATCTCGTTGATAAAGGTTGTGAATGTGTACTGCGCATCCTGTATTTTTCCTTACAAGATTTAAAAAAAAAAATTAGTAGAAGAATAAAATGTTGTTTTATATTGAACACATTTCTTCGAAGTTTTCTCAGAAACGCTGAGTGTTATCTATTGTTGCAGGTCTTTGACTTGTTTGACACAAAGCATAATGGAGTTTTAGGTTTCGAAGAATTTGCTCGTGGACTTTCTGTTTTTCATCCACAAGCTCCCATCGAACAGAAGATTGATTGTATGTTAACTTTAAATGTTTGAGACAGTTAGCAGCTTGTTATGTGTCAACCAGTTTTCTAACACTGAACTCATTTATCTTATCTGCAGTTTCTTTTAAGCTGTATGATCTCAAGCAGCAAGGTTTTATTGAAAGGGAGCAAGTGAGTAGTCGTTCTATCTAAAAAATATCTTGTTCACAGATATGTGAAACTGCATGTGGTAGTTATAGTCATTACGAATCTAGATATTATGTGTTTCTGAAATCCCCATGACCATTTCATGTTTAGTCATCATTATCTTGACACAACGTCAACATTACCTCAGTGCCTTTAGGCGCCAGCAAGGCGAGGTAAGGGTGGGGTTCTTGTGTGTGCAGCCTTGCCTCTGTGAAAATGGAGAGGCTGTTTCAATTTTATCACTATCCCGAGAGACAATAACTTATCCTGCCCTATGAGCTGGTCAAGCTGGGATGTTAGTTTACACCAGTTTCAACTTGGCTTCAGAGGCCCTCCTATTTCCAAACCGGTATGAAGACCGCCTGTCATGTTAGAAGTGATACGTTCTATGGCATATTGGCTGAGGTGAATATGGTTTCACTAATCAGTTTTGGTAGGCCTGCAGGCCCAGTCGTGAAGGTGGTAACAGGTACAGTTGCATAACAATTTGGAAGGGGGTCATGTGCTGCTCTCTTCTATTCAATACTTCTGTTACAAAATCAGTTCTCACAGCCATCAAGTCCGCTTCTCCCCTAGGTTCCTTTTGTCAGAGTCTACATCCAAGGAAGATATGCCTTAGAGTGCCATCTAAAGCTACCTAGGTCATCCTTATCAACCTCGATTTCTAAAATTATAGTTACGGTTTCAGTTTCAGTGTTCATGGTAATCAGAGGATTTTTCTCATCTTAGCAGTGTAGAGCTGGTGGTATTGATGGACTAGTGACTTGTAGTTTCTGCCTGATTAGCTATTTGATTGTCATGATGCTTATTGCAGCACTCAACACTTTCAACTTGTGCTTGCCTTTTCCACATCGCATTACTTGAGCTTCTGATGTTTTCCTAGAGGAATATGCATGCATGTCCTTGCACCAACTATCTGGTATTACAGTTTATGGGTGTTGCTGATATGGTTTTTTACAGGAGAAATAGAATTCTCTGATCTTCATTATTTGTGCGTTCAAGTAATAACAATTACTGATTGTTGGAGCACATATTCATCTTTATTTTCTTGAGTTGTCCTCTCATCATGTAGATTTTTTGCTAATTTTGCGCAGGTGAAGCAAATGGTAGTGGCCACATTAGCTGAAACTGGAATGAATCTTGCAGACCATGTTATAGAAGAAATCATTACCAAGGTACCTCATCAATCAAACCCATTCTACTATCATGAATTTTGATAATTGACATGCGTGCGCAAATGTGGTGGCTTATTTTTCTCGAAGTAGTGATTTTTCTTTGTTGATAATAGAGATATTATTGAAACAACCAATGTGACCAAAACAACTAACTGGCTTGAAATAAACCAAAACCTTAAGACACCCACACCAACTGGAGCCATAAGACGAAACACCCGAAAAGGAAAAACATATGCCCCTGTGACAAAAGAACACCCTATCCAAAGAGATCACTAGACACCAACAACAAACATCCGACAAGGAACATAGTAAACCTGACAATACTAAAGCACGCCTAAACATTCTCAGAAAACGAACAACTTTATTCTACCAACCATTTCTGTAACTCTCTGGGTAAGACAAGCCCATTCTTTTTGCAAAACTCAAGATCCCAAAGGGGTTTTTGGACTCCAATTGTTCCTGGTGGTCACTCGCACGAGCATAACGAGAGCCTCTGACAATTCTTTGACCCATCACAATTGGGCTTGCATGAACCCCACCCCCACTACGCAGGACCAAAGCCCATTTTTCCAAGCCTGTTTTTCGGGAGATGTCAGTACCCCAAAGCCCGTCTTCTGGTTTTGGGGTCTGTGTTGTGCTTTCGGAATTGTGTAGACGTTAATTTAAACCTGTTCTATTATCTTTTACAACACTCATTTGGACCATGTTTCATATCAACCTGTCTTGATTATGTGCTGCAGACATTTGCTGAAACAGATACGAAACAAGATGGGAAGATTGACAAGGAAGAATGGAGAAACCTTGTCTACAGACATCCATCACTATTGAAGAATATGACCCTGCAATATTTGCAGTAAGTCCTCAGTCACCATGCATATTTTAATCCTTGTCCACCTAGGAATTTTCTTAGTTTTCTTGGATACTGTCATAGTCAGGCCATTGAGATTAAATTAGGGGAAGGATGGTTCATCACTACCTGCTCTTTTATGCAAACCCTTAATTAAATTGGGGAAATATTCACACGTAACACCTGTATATCTAACAACTCTCAACTGTCTAGCTTTCCCTCTCTTGCTATCACACCAGCAATTTTGAGCCAGGGAACAATTCTTCTAAATTTTATTGTAAAGTCGCCAAGGTGGAACATAACAAATACTGTAGTGGTAAAATGGACCAACAAAGAGGAGTGAAATAACAAATAGTAAAAAAATGTACCAAACTACCAACAAAGAGGAGTGAGATAGAGCAGTTTAACGGGATACTAATGCTAGCACTTGCTAAAAGGTTAAGGTAGTTTCACACTTTCATTGATCCAGTCACCCTGGTTACCCTTTGTCTTTGGTGCGAATCACCCTGGTTATCTTGGGGTTCCATTATCCAAGCTTCGCTATTGAACATTCCGAGTCTGGGCAGCACTAGATGGAAGAGTAGTTGGTTCTTTTATTTTCATATTTTTGTACTAATTCAGATGTTTGAATAGTTTTTTTTGACAAACACTGACTTCATTATGTTACGTTGCTTCTTTTTGCCAGGGAAATTACGATTACATTCCCGAGCTTTGTTTTCTATTCGCAAGTTGATGACACCTGAGTTGCAGATCATTCAAGCTTATATCCTGTGCCCTGTTATCAGTTTATTTTTTGATTTTTCTTCCCCTTTCCGGATGGCTTTTGCCAGACAACGAGGATTCATCATGGTCTTCTTTTTTTGCGGAAACCCTTATGTACAGAGGTTTGAAAGAAGTATTTCACATACTGTCCGTGAGTAGCTTCTAATAATGCAATCGCTTTCTTTGCGTGGATTATTCATCCCTCTTTTATTAGAATTAAGAATGGTCTATTGAAAATAGTATAGTAGACAGTACAGCATGTTCTGTGAAGGTTCTTAAATTTTTGTCAGAGTTGAATGAAGATTGATGTTTTACCAGTTCTGAATGTAAATTATTTTGGGTGTTAATTACCAGATCTGAAAGTGGTTTTTCTATTTGTAGATTTTCCATACGAGCTTGGGAGTAAAATTTGTTTAACTATAATCAACAATCAATTCGTGCTAAAGCCTTAACTGTTAGCTCACAGCAAGCAACTACGCAACTAGCAAATGCAGTATAAGACTAACACGATGCCCGTCACCAGGATGTCAGTGATACGATGCCAAACCTTAAATCACTTGTTCAGTTTTTCTTACCCAACTCAAGTAATGAAACATGTTGGGTATTTCATTTTGCCATCTCATTCGCCTATTTCGTTTTTTTTTTATAACAACGAAGATTATAGTCTACACAAAAACTACTTTTCTAAATAATGAGAGCCTTTTTATTTTGAGTTGGTCTCACATCCAATGAAAGCCAACTTTGATTCTGATTCAACTTGATCTTATGCTCTTTAGAGAGCTTTGGACTAATGGTCTTAAGAAGTAATATTGAAGACAGTGTCTCATCAACATCTTTCAATTTCACTATTGTGTCTTAAAACAAAACTATGAACCAGAAGCATCAGCGACAATACCATCAAGTATATAGTAACATGAGTAACACCAGAACTATGAAAAAACAAGCCACTAAAGCTATTTCGAGTACAAAAGACAGATAAAGCAATCAACATATGCACATACTAAACAACAGATAAATAAAGAGGATGGCGTGAAATAATTACTGCAAAAGATTAGGCTATATAGAGATAAGGAGATTAATACTTGTTCTAAGAAATTGAACCAAAAAGGCCTCCAGGCCATAACAAAACCATACTTTCCAAACTCACTTCTGCTGGAGGCAAAGACATGAAAAGGATAGGATATAGCCACTACTGAGTACTTAAAACTCCGAAAACTAACAACATAAAACTTAATCGACTTCCTCCATCTTGGAGCCCTCAGCATCAGCCTCCTCAAGTGCAGGCATCTCAACGTCAGCATCAGCGGCATCCTCATCAATGCTCAGACCGAGCTTCAACATTCTGTGAATGCGGTTGCCGAAGGTGTTGGGTTCATCGAGGCTGAAACCAGAGGTCAACAAGGCAGTCTCGAACAAGAGAAGAACCAAATCCTTAACAGACTTGTCGTTCTTGTCAGCATCAGCCCTCTTCCTCAGCTCCTCCATGATTGAGTTCTCTGGGTTGATCTCCATCGTCTTCTTTGAGGACATGTAACCAGCCATGCTTGAATCCCTCAAAGCTTGAGCCTTCATGATCCTCTCCATGTTAGCAGACCAACCGTACTCACCAGTGACCAAACAGCAAGGAGAGTCAACAACACGGTCAGAGACAACAACCTTCTCAACTCTGTCGCCAAGAACATCCTTGATGACCTTGCACAGACCCTCGAATTTCTCCTTCAATTCCTCCTGTTTCTTCTTCTCGTCCTCACTTTCATCAAGCTTCAAACCCTCCTTGGTGGCAGACACGAGCTTCTTGCCCTCAAACTCCTTGAGCTGTCCAACAGCATACTCATCAATGGCGTCAACCATGTAAATGACCTCATAGCCCTTCTTCCTCAACTTCTCAAGGAAGGGAGAGTTCTCCACAGCCTTCTTGCTTTCACCAGTAATGTAGTAGATGTCATTCTGGCCCTCCTTCATTCTGGTCACGTAGTCCTTCAAGCTGGTCAACTCATCACCACTCTTGGTGGAGTGGTACCTGAGTAGCTCAGCAATCTTGGTCCTGTTCTGAGTGTCCTCGTGGATACCCAACTTGAGGTTCTTAGAGAAAGCTTCGTAGAACTTGTTGTAGTCATCCTTGTTCTCAGCAATCTCAAAGAAGAGCTCAATGCACTTCTTGACCAGGTTCTTACGGATGACCTTCAAGATCTTGTTCTGTTGAAGAGTCTCTCTGGAGATGTTCAGGGGCAGATCCTCAGAATCAACAATACCCTTCACAAAGCTAAGGTACTCGGGGATCAGCTCCTCACAGTTGTCCATGATGAAGACACGGCGAACATAGAGCTTGATGTTGTTTGGCTTTTTCTTAGTGTCAAAAAGATCAAAGGGTGCTCTCTTGGGCACAAAGAGGACAGCCTTGAATTCAAGCTGACCCTCAACAGAGAAGTGCTTTACTGCCAAATGCTCTTCCCAGTCATTGGTAAGACTCTTGTAGAAAGCAGCATACTCCTCCTTTGTGATCTCCTCAGGCTTCCTCATCCAGATGGGCTTTTGCTTGTTCACAAGATTCCACTCGTTGGACACTTCCTTGATCTTCTTCTTTTTCTTCTCTTCTTTCTCTTTTTCCTCGTCAACATCCTCTACCTTACCCTCTTCGTCTTTCTTCTCCTCCTCCTCTTCGTCATCAGAAATCTCCTTCTCAATGGTCTTCTCAACCCATAGAGAGATTGGGTAGCTGATAAACTCAGAGTGCTTCTTCACCAAATCTTTAAGACGGCGCTCCTCAAGGTACTCGAGTTGGTCCTCCTTGAGGTGGAGGGTGATCTTGGTACCCCTATCAAGGGGCTCACCAGAATCCCTGGTAACTGTGAAGGATCCACCAGCCTGGGACTCCCAAATGTACTGCTCGTCGTCATTGTGTTTGGTTGTCACAATAACTTTCTCGGCAACAAGGTAAGCAGAGTAGAAACCCACACCAAACTGACCAATCATGCTCACATCAGCCCCAGCGGCCAATGCTTCCATGAATTCCTTTGTTCCAGACCTTGCAATGGTACCAAGGTTGTTCACCAAATCTGCAAACACGGGAATACAAGGTTACAATATGTAGAGTTCCAGAACATATAGCAAAACAAACACAAACATAAAACAACACAATCAAGTGAAAAAACAGGAAAAAAAAAAAAAAAACTCACCAGCTTTGGTCATCCCAATACCACTGTCAATGAGTGTGAGGGTGTTGTTAGTCTTGTCAGGGATAATGTGAATGAAAAGCTCTGGCTGACCATCGAGCTTGCTCTTGTCGGTCAAAGACTCAAAACGGATCTTGTCCAAAGCCTATACAACACCAAGTTTCAAGACCACAATAAGCATTTATCAAACATACTAAACTTTAAAAAATTCAAATCTGGCATCACAGTAGTGATATTTAATTCAGGGTAAATTGTGCAATTGCAATACCACCATATCAAACATGTGATAGCATATAATATCAACTCAAATTTAGCACCAAACTATCAACCATTGTTGCACACTAGGAATTTAGACCATATATAAGACGCTGACAAAATACACACATCCATCACATATTTACTTAACAAATCTACAACATAAATACCAAATCTCAGTCCTATTCAATTCATGACTGGAAAAATATGTAATAACATGTAATATCAGCAACAGCTACTACTTCTAAATTTAGATACTGACAGATACACATTCTGTAACTATAACCGCCAACATATCTCAACAACATGGGAGTAACTCGCTCAATAACTTAATTCTAAAATACTGCTATGAAAATTTAAGTGCCAGATATCCGCATAGTAGTCCAACAGCACCGTTCACTAATTAATTCCTCGCCATAACATATATAGAATTAACAGAACGATACACTAGGCCAAAAGCTTCATTATCACTACGAATATACAATTTAAACTAGATCGGAACGTGCAAATAGTTTACGTAGTATCACAATCACATCTCAGAAGTAGTTTTAAACATCAATTTAACTAAACTGAACTAAAGTAAACATAATCACATTATGCAACTAGTTTTACCCATCAAATCGACTAAAATCAACTAAACAATGCATAATCACATCTCCGAAGTTGTTTTAGATTACCGATCAACTAAAAGCAGCATGATCGCATGTCACAAGCGGTTCTACATATCAAATAAAGTAAAATCAACAAAAAAAATATCAAACATCAAATCGACATGAACCCTAACCCTGACCTAAACAGATCAGATATCACAATCAACATCAACATCAAAATCAAACATCACATCACAAATCGAAACACGCAGAACAAAATCTCATAAAAGTAAAACCTAGAAACTATAAAGAGTAAGAAAGAGAGAGAGAGAAAAACATACATCAGAAGCGTTACTGATGAGCTCACGAAGGAAAATCTCTTTGTTGCTGTAGAAAGTGTTGATGATGAGACTGAGAAGCTGGTTGATCTCAGCCTGGAAAGCAAACGTCTCTTGTTCCGCCATTCTTCTGATCTTTTTCTCTCTCTTCTCTTTCTCTCTCTAAAAGAAAAATGAAAAGGTTGAAGAAGAAGATGATGAAGAATAGGGTTTTGGAAGTAGGAGGCGGAGAAATGGTGGAGAGGGTGAGGCTTTTATAGTAGTCACCACCAAGAACAGATGAATAAGTTAGGGTTTCTAGATCCTTCTATTTGACAGCGATTTTTTTTGGGGAGCGGATTTTTTTCTTTTTTCGTTGCGAATAATATTAGACTCGTTGATTATTTAGATTTTAGACGTCTTTTTTCCCAGTTGTGGTGTCGAATAATGTGATGCGAAATGGTGACGTGAAGGTACATGATTGGGTAGCGTCTTGCACATGTGGCCACCTTTTTTTTTTCCTTTTTGTTGAACACAATCCTTTAAAAGAAAAACTAATTTTATTCTATGCTTTTTTTTTGTAGGGTAATTTTATTCTATGCTTAGGAGGTGAATTTCCTTTATGTGTTTTATTATGCTACTTTTCCTTTGTGTTGTTAAGCCTTTTTCTTTTTGCTTTTGGTGTTTTTTTGTTTTTCGTTTGGTGGTACAAGGCGATGAAGAGCTATGCTCGGTATCCAAAACTTATGAAGTAGACACGTTAATGTATTTCATAATGGTAGACGTTCGCACTAAAAAAACTTTTATAATGGTAGGCGTTTCATGTCGCGTATCTTATCTTCGTTCGCAAACAAGCCCTTTCTCAAACAACTACCTACTAAAGATTCTTATAATATTTAGTGATCTTAATAGGAGTAGACAATGCCCAAAGCATAACTTTCATATTGGGGCTTTGAGAATTTGTAGAATTTTTTCCAAAAGTTCCACCTCAAAGTTTTCAAGTAAATTATTAAGTTACGGGTTTTTACAAATTGTAGCTATTTAATTTTATTTTCATTTAACACTGAAAAGTAGAAAGAAAAAAATTTAAAAAATTAGAAATCACTTTAATCAAATTGGAAAAATTTATGAGACATCACTATAGTAGTACAGAGATTTTGGGGTTCGTTTGGTGGCACGTGGTGGTGGAGAATCATGCTTGGCACCCAAAAACCGTGGATTAGCCTCCGATGTCCAGTAAGAGGTCCTTCCAAGCCTAACCAAGAAACTGATAACCTACCCCGGGGCCTCCCATGTCCCCTAAGGTTGTCCCGTGCGATGTGGCGCGGAAATATCCACCTTCGTTCCGGGGCCTCTCGAAAGCTCAAAAAACGTGGATTATATCCTTTGTTTTCGCCTGGGGCTCGGATGTCATTTTTGCCAAACTTCTCGGGGGCCTCTATCATGGCCCTAGAGGACCCTCCGTGCTCCGGGAGGGTCATCCAGATCCCTGAACTTCGATATCACCCATGCCTTTGATGTTCTGACTCTTATACCAGTGTTCCGTAAACGCCTTTCCAAGCCTATCAGGGATCATATAAGCAACCTCGAGGGCTTCCCATGTACCCTAGGGGTGTTCCATGCGATGTGGTGCGAATATATCCACCTTCGTTCCGGGGCCTCCGGGAAGCCCAAAAAACGTGGATTATAGCCTTCGTTTCCGCCTTCCCGGGACCCGAGCATCATTTTGGCCCAAACTTTTCTGGGGGTCTATCATGACCCTATAGGACCCTCGGTGCCACCGGAAGGGTCATTCAAATCCCTGAACTTTGATAGCACCCATGTCATTGATGTTCCAGCTCTTACATAATTGTCCCGTAAAAACGTCTTTCCAAGCCTATCAAGTACCAAGTAAGTGATCCTGAGGGCCTCCCATGTCCATTAGGGATGTTCTGTTCGATGTGGTGCGAAAATATCCACCAGCGTTATGGGGACTCCCGGAAGCTCAAAAAACGTGGATTATAGCCTTTGTTTTCGGCTTCTGGGGGCCCGGGTGTCTTTCTTGCTCAAATTTCTGCGGGGAGTCTATCATGACCCTAGTGGACCCTCGGTACCCTAGGAGGGTCATCCGAACTACGACATCACCCATGCATAAGGTGTTTCAGCCCTTAAATTAGTGTTCCGTAAAAACGCCCTTACAAGCCTATTAGCGACTCGATAACGACCCCGGTGGCCTTATATGTTCCCTAAGGGTGTTTCGTGTGATGTGGTGCAAAAATATACACCTTCATTCTGGGGCCTTCCGAAAGCCCCAAAAACGTGGACTATAGCCTTTTATTTTTGGCTTCCAGGGGGCCGATTTCTATTTTTTACCAAACTTCTTCGGAGGATCTATCATCATCCTAGAAGACCTCTGATTTCTCGAAACGGTCATCCGAGTTCCCGAATTTCAATTTCGCCCATGGGCGTTGGGACATGGTGCCCTTTTCACTTACTCTAGCTCTATGGAGATTGAAAATATCATTATTGATGTCAAGAAGGATCTTCACTTCTTCGATAGGGTCGAAGTGCTCCACTATTTCAGAGAAGCTAATTATGTAATAGACTTCATGGCACACTTTGGTCACTCTTGTGCTAATCTGTACACTTGATCTGCCTCGTTTGATCAGTCCTTAACCAATCTTTTCGTTAGGGACGCCTTAGGTTATCAACTTATGACTAGTTGATAACCTGGTTGTCTTGCCTTATAAAAAAAAAAAAAAAAACTTACTCTAGCTCTACCTCATCTTCTTTAAAAAATTATTTTTATTTAAATTTTTATGGGAACCTCACTAAAAATTTTAAAAATGAAAAAAGAATAATGGCCATATACAAAATAAATACCTGGCCAATTCCTCTATCTCGTCGGTCATCTTTGGCGAGAATATCTGCTCAAAACCCGCCCCAAAATATGGCACTTCGTTCTGCTACTTCTACCACTACTCTTCAAGCTGCCATTAATTTACCTCGCGCTTCATTAAATCCAAGGTATATTCTTCAATCTTCTTTTAAATTTCATCCAAATTGCAGATATAATTGCTTATTTAGATGTTCAATCTGTATGATTTTGTAGCTATTTCAACTGTTTTTGCAATGTTGAATTACTTACCAGGGCCGTCTCTGAGATTTAAGAGGCCTTGTGCTAAAATTGAAAGTGAGGTCCTACTCTAACTTTTTATAGTGATCGATAAACCTATTCGGATTGAAAACTTTTTTTTCCTTTATTATTTTTATAAGGAACTGAACATAAGACTTCCTCTTTTGTGGCATTACTGCAAAAACAAATGGGCAACAAAACAAAAACAATAAAAGAAAATCTAGAATTTGGCAATAAATCTATAGAATTTTTTTTTTGATAGGAAGTAGAAATTTGTTGTAGAATTGTAGTACCGTTAATGGTGGAATAATAGGGGTTTATGAATCTTTGTCCTTTGTAATGGGAAGAACCGCAGAACAAAATACGAAGAGCCACAGAAATATGTGAGGGTTGAAAGATAATCTCGAGATGGTAAGTTTGATGGGGCAGTAAAATGATAGTGAATAGTACTAAATAGGGGTATTTCCAGTACCTTTTATTCTAATATTCGTACATCAAGCACATACTTTAGTTTTTGTAATTCACACATTTATATTTTCACTCACCAAAAAAAAAATAATTCAAGTGGGGCCCTGTGCAAGTGGGGCCCTGTGCAATCGCCCCACTTGCACACCCCAAGAGCCGGGCCTGTTACTTACAGTACGAGAAATGAACAATTAAGCACAGGGCACAATCCACATTTTTGCTCCTTACCCTCTTGAAATTGGCTTGTTAACTTGTTGGCAAATACTCAAAAAAAAAAAAAAATGGCGAAAATACTGGAGTAATAATTTGAAGGGCTTACAGAATTTCAGGGTGGTGGTGGTGAGTGATTTCATAGTTTATTTAGGACTTGGATACAATGAAAAGGGCACTTGGTGACTACTGCTGACCTTATCAAATTTGGATGTCTGCACTACTCTGAATTGACAGATATTCACATGTTAATTTTCCCACCATTGTAGGCCTAGGAATTTGAACTGATTTTGTGGAACTGTGGAAGTTAGTAGAATCAAAGACAATTCTAGTTGAGTACTCATTTCTCTTTTGTTATTGGAATTAATTGGAGACTTCCTGCATAATTCTTCAATGGAGGGAAAGTATTAGCATGAATATTTTATTATTTTAAAGTATTAGCAGGAATATCTAATTCTGAAAAAAAAATCTGAGTACACGTACAAAATATAGACTGTTCCAACTGGAAGCACATGCACAAAATGCAATCTCTAAACGGCTCGTGTTGTCAGATGTAGTGATCACAAGAGGACAATAAGCGTCAATGCAAATTACTCTATTGCGAAAAATGCTTTGTGGACGGTCAGAAGCCTTCCAAGGAGGTTGTTACTTTTGGTGGGATTCGTACCTATCTTGTCTAACGGGATTCCTGTTCCTGCTGCACCAATTCCACAGATGGAGGAGCCTGAGATAATTCGGTAAAATGCACAGTTATTAGTGTTTCTGTTTCTTAAAATTGGCACACTGCTTAACTTGTCTCCCCTTTGAATGAAATTTCTTGCTTGAAGCACCCAGAACAAGGAAGCTTCCTGGAGGAATAAGGATTCAAGGTATGGTTATCATAGGATCCATGTTATGTTCACTTGAGTTTAAAACTAAAGGGCTCTAGTTTTAGATTTAATCCTGTCTTATTGGAGTTAAGAGCTAGTGAACAGTGAAAATTTTGCGGGTTGCAGTTCGTAGCATCCCATTGTTCCATGCGTTGTCCTTCACCTCAAGCTGTGCTGTCATCACCATTTCCTTCAGCGAGGAACAAAAGAAGTATGTGTAAATGAACACATGTTGATTGCCCTGATTTGGCCTTTGATGGGCTGTCAAAATCAGAGGACAGCTACATTCCAACCTATGTTGCTCGAACTCTTAATTCTATCATGAGCTCTCGCAGTTGACCCTCAAACGCCTGGATATAATTTGACAATAAGGCGCTTAAAATTAAACCTGAAATGAAATGCAACTCAGTGAAAATAGCCAAGTCTGCTCTTGGATCTGCATTGGCACCATTCATCCCCGAGCTTGACTATCATAGCTTTTAGCCTATGAGATAAGAATGATGCCATTATAAAGCATGTGTAATATCTGTTCAGGTTGTGCAAGGTACAGTTATGCTACTATTCTTAGTTTTATGAGTTCTGTGTCAGATGTTGTTGATGGAGAGGGACAAGCAGCAAATGACGGAGATGTAGTAGTGTTTAATTATGTTTGTCGGCGGTCAAATGGGTATTTTGTTTACAGGTATGCACTTCCCTTCTCATTGCTTTGAGTCCCCTATATATAAATTTGGAGGTAACAAAGATATACTAGGACGATTTTTTCTCAAGAGTCATTCCAAATGCATAGTTAAAACAGATCCATGAATTTCTAGGGATGGAGAGACAGTCCACCCAGTACAATCTCTTATAGAGTGGTCCATATTGGCGGTCCAATCTGCTTTGTGGTTTCCTTCTCGAAAGCGGTATTAATATCATGATGACGTTAAGAATGCCAATATACAGCATACTGGATCATAGTTTAAACCTGAGTTCTCCATGATGTCACTTTGTGTTTTCATCACTGCCCCAACTATCATTTTACAGACAGACTCTGTGTTATACTTGTGATTCATTCTGTGTTGTGGGGCAGGAGGCATGGTTCCTTTAGGTAGCCTGTTTAGTGTTTTGTTTTACAACCCATATATGTTCCTTCTTCGCCAAACTTTTAAATTTTTTAAAGTGTAATAGATCTTCATGAACTTCGCCAAACTTTTTTAATTTTTTTTTAAAGTGTAATAGATCAGGGGCGTGTGTTTGTGTTTTTGTTTTGTTTGTTTGAGAGGGAAAGGGGGATTGATTGATGAAGAGTAATTAACGGCCTTAGACGCATCTCCTTGTTGAGTGAACTGGTTTTGTCTTAAGCTTTACAGTGGTTGCTTTTACCTTGTTCTTAAACTTGAATTTATGCTCCATTATGTCACTTTGTGTCTTAGTCACTGCTGAAGCTATCATTTTCTGTAGACTGATTCTGTGTTACTTATGATTCAGCACTGTTGATCAATTCACTGGAGAGGCCATGCCTGTTACACTTCCTTTGGATGAAAAACAGGTACATTCCTGACCAATTTGGAGTGTTAAAAAAAGGAAGTATGATTTTCTGATTAACATGATCGAAAATGACAGGGGTTTGAAAATGTATCCTGCACACATTTGGCCTGTCTTCCTTTCATTTGATGTGTGGAAATGCATACTTAACATATATTTTGTGTTTCAGAACAGATCATAAAGGGCCTGAAGGATGTCCTAGTTGGCATGAAAGTTGGAGGTAATGACATGATTGTTCTCAAATTTCTTTTATCTCTCTTTATTGAAGATGTGTCACCTATTCTGTGCATGTTTATTTATTTCAGTTAAATCCCTCTCTCCGCCCTCCCCTAAAAAGAGAAAAGGAAAAGGTTCAAAGGAGCGTTGTTTAGATCTTTAATTCGGTTCTAAGAATTGCTAACTACTCATATGTTTGAAAACTCCAAATGCAGTACTTGATATTGTAGTTTAGTTCAACTTGACATTGTAGTATGAATTGGCTACAAAGTTCATCATTTCCCATATCAAAACAATGTGAATGTCTCCTACTTGACAAGAAATGCCTTTGGCCTAAAATGGTATCGCATTGGTAAGCTAACATATTGTATTTAAGGAAATGGGATAAGCTTAACATCGAACTTGATTTTGAAACATCTATGCTCGACTCTGAACCCTCTAAAGGAACAGGTGGTTTTATTTAGACTGACTTAGAAATCTAGTTGTTTGTTTCCAGTATTTTTGTGTTTTTCTGTAATTTATATCTCCAAACTTCTACATTCAGCACTGCCTATGCTAGGTAGTTGGTGTTTTATTGCCTGTTAATGTAATATTTTCTTCATGAAGGAGCTAATGAGTTCTTTTTCTTGATGCACTAGACTTCCAACTAGTTTGACTTCCTCTTCTTGCAACTGATTCGGTATAGCATTGTGTTTTCTTTGGCATCTCTTTCTTGGTCAACTCACTGGAATTTACTTCATGTTATCTCTTTCAGGAAAGAGAAGAGCCTTGATTCCCCCATCGTTGGGATATGTAAATGATAACTTGAAACCCACACCCGATGAGGTAGCCTTCCTCTTCCTTGGAACAAAGATTATGAATTATTATGTGTTTGTTCGCCCATACATGCCCAAAATGCGGTTGTGGAAGCTTTCTGAGTGGCTTCTCTTAACTTTTCAGTTTTCTTAGATTATTTTGTCACGTAGAAAAAGGTTTAAGAGCAACGCAGACCACAAATTGTTAATTATATTTTTCCTTATGATTATTCTTTAGTAATATATATTCCTTATGGTTCCTTACTGCAGTTTGGCCCTCGACGTAGCCTTTTGTCTCATGCAAATGAGCCCTTGGTTTTTGAGGTGCAGCTTCTGAAAATAGTTTGATGCCGTTATGTTTTGGCTTTCAGATGTCGCTCATATTTACAGCAGATGAGCTCTCTTGTAACTGTTAAATTAGTTTTTTTGAAGCTAAGTATCCTAATTTGAACTGATTACAATCCTTCACTCTTTGTTTTCTTGAGATGGTATTTTTCTTATATACCATACAAGTATCATCTATAATAGTAAAGCATGAACTCTAAATTACTCCGTAAAGGAATAATCACGTTGCATAGACCACGTCTATACAGGGCAGCTGAGCTATTAAGAGCCATGCTCTAGCTAGCATGCCACTAGTTCTATCTAACTAGCTATGACAAACAGCAACAGAAACTGCTTTGTACAACCCGACATGGAAGAAGATAAATAAAATGAAGCTAAGGTAACTCCCTACGGATTTTGTTTGATCTTCAATTCTGGCACAATCAAGATCTAACATGTCACACATTTTATTAACTTCTATTCCTATGTAGTGCATGGTCGCTCTTCAAAAGTGATAGATAAATGGATAAACCCGTGAACAACTAGGTAGCAAAAGCTGCATAATAGCTAGCACGCTGAATCTTTCTTCTCTAGACCGAACAAAGTAATCATGTCTCTCTTCCATTTCTTCATCCCAAATTCAGCCTCTGAATTTATGCAAAGAAGCAGCTTGTGCATGGATGATGTTGCCTCAGCCTGCGCTACTGAGGTTGGATCTCATTAACTGTATTGTGCGATTCTTGTAAGAAGGCCAAATAGGGGTAGAGAAATTTAAACATATCTACTCCTCCTCCGTTCCATAATATAAGTCGTTTAAGGATTTTGCACACAAATTATAATTAATCTACCCCCTTGCCAGACACTTGTTTATAAAATTGTGTATGGCTTCTGGATTGCAAAACACTTGATGGCAATTTGGAAGCAGACTTTCAAAACATGGGTTGTTGACAAGCGCACCACTTAAAGAGCACCCAGTTCCATTTCTTGGTGGGAAACCTACTGTGTCCAGGCAACAGCCAGGCTTCACGCAAGCTTATAAGTTCAGCAGCAGCAGGTGTTTAAGGCTGACATTTGCAGAAGACGCCAAAATGCCAGAATCCCTATCTGTTGCGTATGACGACGACTCCACAAGCATCACCAATGGGATTTCTGATAAGTGCCATCTACATTGGAGATTAAGGAAGCCTTGTTTTGGTGGCTTCCAGCTAACGACAGCTTCAGTGACTCTAAGGACCCTGCTACCAATCTGAAAAACCAAGAGATTAGTTATTAACATGGTTGTTGTGTCCTTATGTGGGGCAGTGCAGCTTGAATAATGCAAGTAGCCACTTGATTACATTGTTAAAGATGATGAACATTGAGAGTTCAGGTTGAGTTCTTCTATGCAGTGTTCCATTGGATGCAGATGCATACAGATTGCTGCTGGGTTATCCAGAGTCTAGGATTCGCAGTTCCTCAGCATCAGTTTCTCCAAAATTACACGTACTGCTTATTTTACAATAGTCCTAAATTGTGAAGGTATGGCTAAGAAAAGAATTGGAAATTTGAATATAATTATGATCGTAGTTTAGGACTGGAAGTAAATAGGATGCAGGGTTCAATGCCCCATGCTAAGGCTTAACTTCAAAATACAAGCAAAGTGACCCTTTGCAACTGCTGTATAAACTATAAAGAACTAAGAGAACATACTTCGTATAGACAGCTAAGCTACAGTTTTCACTTGGACAAACAATGTTTTTCAAGGCACGAAATTAATGAACCAAGCTGACAGCAAACAAACAGAACACGTCCAAGTCCGACTAGCAAGCAACAATCTAGTTTCACTTGAACGACAAATAGTCAGTAAACAATACTGCTCATGAGTTCCAATTTTTTTTTTTGATCACTGGCTCACTGCTAATGAGTTATTAGCTTAGATGAAAGCATTTAAATTCTTATTCTTGGTTTCTTTTCTAGATAATTCCAGATTGAGAGTCCTTTCTTTCTCATGCCTCTAGTAAATCAGTAATGATAAGAATGAAACAGAAATCAATCTATTACCTTCTTATAGTAGCATCATTTCAACAAGACTACCGATGAAGAGGGTGTGATATCCATCTACTTTCTTGAGCGCTGTAAGTTTAGACGTATATACTGGGCACATGCTTGACAATACACTTATACTGTCCCTTTTCTCGCAGCATGCAGGCAATATACTCAGAGGCCATATCAGAGAAAGAAAGAGTAGCAAGGTTTCTCAGGAGTTTGATACCACAGGGAACACCTTCAAGCCGTGGGCATGCTCCAATTTTCAGCTCTTGTAGGAGAGGCAGAGCATCAGTCTCTATCACCATCCATCTCAAGTTCCGCAAATCATGAAGCCGTAGCATCTTTTGAGTTTTTGAAAGCCCTTCCACCCTTAAACCAACTTCTCACCCTCATATCCGCCTTCAACAAGGTTCAGATCCGCCAAATTAGGCAAAAACTGGAGGATTTCCAGTGGATCATCAATTATCTTTGAACACTTAAATCACAATCTTGATAAGTTGTTGAGGTTTTGAATCCAGTCTGGAAACTTTGACTTCTCTAAGGATCCTTTCAAGCTAAGGGGCTCAAGCAAGGGTGGATAGAACTTGACGTACTGCAAATCCATAATCTCATCTGCAATACTAGTAACACTTAATGATTCAAGATCTTTCATTTCTCCCACTGCACTACAAAGAGGCAACCTGTCTTCTCTTTTGATTCTTCCAATTCCTGAACACCTTAACTGTTTCAAATTCTTCAATTCATCCATCAGCCCAGCTCTACAACCATCTACATGTTCTAGACTCTGCAGTTTCTTGAAATTCCCTAGTACACCTATGGGTATCCTCAAGCCTGCAGCACCATCAAGATAAGCAAGGAGATGCTGCAGATTTTGAACGTGGTTCATCTCACTTGGTAGCTCAAGTATAAGATATTGCTTTAGATCCAGAGTTTCCAGGTCTCGAAGCTGACCTATAGAACTTGGAAGCACCTTGACCTTAATATATCTTAAGCCCAGATATCTCAAGTGGTAACAAACTTCCCACCTCAAAAGGAACATGATCGACAGGAGCGTCTTGAAGATCAAGTACTTTAAGGAAACACACAGCTTTAAGAAGGTTACTGGTCAAAAAACCGGGCAATGTTTCTGGGCCTTTGCTAAACCAAAAAAGAGAACGGATGCGAGTGTATCTATTTGAACTACTCTTTGAAACATTATCTATCACCCTGGTGTTGTGGATAGACAATCGGCAGAATCGGTTATCCACATGGGAATACTTTTTGGACAGAACTTGACAAAGCTGAACTCCTCCAACTTCGAGAGAATCAAATCACGCAGAATATCATGAACCCGAAAACTTTTGGCTTTTCCTACTCTATCAACCTCTGAAACCAGAACCAAACTTCTATGGACCAGGTCTGTCAAATAGACCCTGTTCAGAAGTCATTCAGCTATCATCAGACTAGAAAATGAAAATGTGATCTTAGCTCTTAGTAAACCACTAGAGATCTTCTAGTTTGAATACAGTTTAGAGAGAAAGTTAATATAATTTGGCATTAAATAAATTAAACCATTAGAAATTAAAAACACAAAATGTTCAATAACAATTACATGTGACTGAATTAGTGCACGCACAGTTGCACATGCTCGGGAACTAGTAAAAGCTATTTAACCTGCTAATTGCTAAACCTAGATGTCTAACAGTAAAAGATATCAGCAAGAACAATCAACGTATGTCAAAATGACCAATTATCATTAAAAAAAGGGGCCTATAAGGCTATAACAGATAAGAAGAAACAGACCTTCAATTATCATTAGTTTACAAAACGTCCTGCTTCACAGCTTCCTCAATGAATGCCTTGTGATCTACAAAGTCCTTCAGTGAAGGTCTGTCTATATAGAAGCTACAAAATTTAAGATGAGTGAGTAAGAATAGTTACATAAATCCAAAAAGTCAAAACAATGGAAACTATCAGATAATATTATTTCAGAAATCTGTTTTTCAAATTAGTCGAAATCTTTAACAATACCTCTTACCCTCAAGGTAGTTCCTCAATTTATCAATGATAGATACTTCATCATCTAGTGTCGTGATATCCCTGGGAATAGACTCCTTAGTTGCCTGATGAAACTGACTAAGCAAGCTCC
This sequence comes from Tetragonia tetragonoides, assembly GCA_038025085.1. Lineage (NCBI taxonomy): Eukaryota > Viridiplantae > Streptophyta > Magnoliopsida > Caryophyllales > Aizoaceae > Tetragonia > Tetragonia tetragonoides. Next base: position 704,979 of record CM076153.1, read on the forward strand.
TCAGCACATCCACTATCCTGTAAGAATGGGACACTGTGTTCCAAGCATATAAAGGGAATTGCTTCCTCACTTCCTTATCATCAAAGACCTTTCGAATAATCGTACTCTTCCAAAATCCGCCCATATCCAGCACTCATATCACCGAACATCTCACATCTCGTTTCTCCAAATCCATCAACCTGATTATCCCTCTCTTCGGATTTCGGAATCTCGATGCCAACAAGTTCAGACTCTTCCACATAGAGTGAGAACACTCGAGGGTCTTGCCAGTTGGTAGGGGAGCCACCACCCAGATTGCTTAAGCTCCCCTCAATGCTTCTAAATCGATAGGTTTCCCACCTTTGATAGATTAAGGAAAGGATTGTTGAGACAAGTGCTTGAAGATGGGAAGGCCTTGGAGATTGACATTGATCTTAAGAAGCTAAGGAGGCAAGATAAAATGGTGTTGGTTAATAACATTCTCAAGGTTGTTGAGGATGATAATGAGAAGTTCCTAAGAAGACTCAGAAATAAGATTGACCAGTAAGTGATCGCTACTAAATTTGCAACCAACTTGGATGGTAAAAGTACCGACAGGTCGTATTAACACATTGAAACACCTAGAGAAGAAATAATAGGGCACTCCTTAGAAAGTGATGATAGGTAGAGAAAACTTAGAACAAAAGGCAACATGTGTTAAATTAAGAAGAGGCAGCATTACATATCTCTTGCAGTAGTCAAAATCAAATCAGCAACTTTCCACCAAAAGATAAAAATAATCAGCAACAAAGAAAGAAAAGACAGTATGGCAAGAAGTGGAAAAGACTAACAGCAAGGAAACAAAGGTAACAAAACTCAATCAGATCTTCATAACCCTGAAATAGCTATGGCACTGCAGATCAGGCTTTATAAAGGTTAGATGCTGAAAACCAAACTAAGTCAGATACAAATGCGAGAACATTGTATTTGCAAGCCAGCTACATTTGAAAAATGAGATGTAGACTGAAAAATGAGATTCTTCAGAAGCTCCAAAAGCAGCTACTGGATGAATTTCATTCAAAGCTTTCACATTCTTTCGAATCCAATCTACATAGACACCTCAGCAAGGATGCTATTATGGAAAAGCCACAGAGGTGATAGCCATATTTCAAGAGTACCATAGCATGAACAAAATACGGAGATGCATGGAATAAAAGGCTGGACTAAATAATGAACAGAAAAGATTGCATAAAGGTGATACTGAACAAAATTCAAGCGAAACACCTTTCGGTAATTAATATCCACAGTAGGGGTGTGGGGGCATGCTAGCTGCGCATATGACCAGAAAAAATGTAGCAAAAAGAAAGTAAAAGGTAGGTGAAATGTAAGTTCTCTATTTCCTAGCGAAAGAAAAACAACTAGAAGCTTGTACCTCGGCACCTGAAGATTTATCAGAAGAGCCTAACTGCCCACAAGAGAAGCATTGATGTTGCTTATTCAAACAATTTACATTTGAAATGAGGAATGGCCTGCACAACAGAATCATACATCAAATCCCATATAATGAAGGGGAGGGGGGAAACATGTAAAATCAAATGAGTTAACATATAAAATACTCTCTTTCATCTAAATACATAATAAGAGAGGTGTAAAACAGCAAACCTTAACTTCCTTCGCAGTAAGGCCAAGAGAAACACAGTAAACACAGTTAGAATTTTCACCATCTTTTTGAGTTGCATAGAATGGTCTCATGCAAATTCCGTTACACCTGAAATGAAGACAATCAATCAAGTATCAATCTTACATCTCAAATACACATACAAGAAATCAAAGATAAGACACTGAACAAACTTATTGACTTCCTGCAGTTAAGCCCTTAGGGAATTCTTAACTATAAAAAAAACCTTTAGGGAATTCTTCGATCTGATAAACCTTAAGCCTTTAGGGATATTTGCCAACTTTCTTTGAAGAGGGAGGTTTGCAGAGTTGCAGGGGCGAGTCCTCCTGACGGAAAGAATGACAAGTTGATAATGAGTCAAGGCAGACACTGAACAGGAGAAAACACACTGATTGGAAACAAAACAAAAATCATTCTTCGTAATATCTGGTTTTTGATACCATGGTGTACAAGAGTGCTCATAAGACTTCCACATAACCTCGATCTCATGAACTGAACGAGCAATTCACATATCTACAAGACACCGCCACTCACAGGAAACCACATTGCTTACAACAATTCTTCAACACCCACAAGCGAAACTTCCAATTTGTGCATGTAGGTGTACATCTTGACATCCTCAGACCTCATTAACAGCAAAACCCAGTCTAAGCGTTATAAGAAGTAAATTGTTTGTGCAACATATTAAATAAAAGAGGATGTACATACCACAAAACAGTACCGCAATCATCACCAAGGCAACAAACAGAATGAAAAGGTTCTTCCCTAACATATTCTTCTTCACACTTCACCAGAACTATCTCCGTCCTTACCAAAACCTTCTTCCTCCTTGCCAGAACCGTCTACCTCCTCACCAGTCTGTCTTCCTTGTTGTCACCTACAAACTCTTTCTTCCCTTAAGTTGGTATATCCTATAAAACAAAGTACAGGGACATCTCAGCACTACTATGGCGCTCAAAGAGAACAACAAAGAGGAAAGCACAAGTGTTAGTTCCTTGATATTAGAAATTTAGAATCAATTATTTTAGATAAGAAAAAAGTTTTATTAATAGTAACAATGAAACAAATACATCCTAAGAGGACAAGGAGTAGAAAATTAATATCATTATCATTATGATTACCAGGAGGCTCTCATGACACTCCTGCCTTGAGCAGGGTATAGAGAGACAGGTAACAAAGCCTTACCATGTAATTATGAAAAGGTTGCTTCCGTTAAGACAGAATTATTAAGATATTTGTAGTCTAATAACATAAAAGACTAAGAATTTCCACAAATCTCATTAGTTGTCTTTTAATATCAAGGCTTATCTTCCAGAAATGTCAATAGCTCCTGTTCAGAAGTCATTCAGCTATCATCAGACTAGAAAATGAAAATGTGACCTTAGCTCTTAGTAAACCACTAGAGATGTCTAAGATATCAGCAAGAACAATCAAAGTATGTCAAAATGACCAATTATCATTAAAAAAAAAAGGTGCCTCTAACAGTCAAGATGAAACAGACCTTCAATTATCATTAGTTCAAGAAACGTCCTGCTTCACAGCTTCCGCAATGAATGCCTTGTGATCTACAAGGTCCTTCGGTGAAGGTCAGTATTTACAGAAGCTACAAAGTTTAAGATGAGTGAGTAAGAATACACACATAAGTCCAAAAAGTGAAAACAATGAAAAGTATCAGATAATATGACATGGTGGATGTACCTCAAATTTTGGGACAACTTTTTCCAGGTATCCTTCTCATTCAGTCCTGGACTTTTCTTCACTAACTGAAGAAAAATTCACAGCTATTGACACTGTCCTAACATTGTGTTCATAGCTTTTCCTTGGTTTTAGAAGCTTGATCCAGATGTTGTCCTTAGAAAGAACTTGTATCTCAGGCTTTTCACCAGAAACATCAAACTTTCAAGCTTTGGCGGGCTTCACGAATTTCCGAAGCCCATCATCTGTCAATCCACAGATATATCTGTTTCTGCCATTTCCTGCTCTGCATGGTTTCATAGTTATCCAGGTGATACACAAGGCTGAAAATAAGATTGGTTCATCATCTTCATCTAAAAAGTAATAATATGAAACAAACTTAAGCAATTCCTCAATCTCGTCTTCAATATATGCCCTTCTCCCGGGTTTCGCTTAATCAGGAGGTACGAAGAAATCTGCAGGACACATACACACAAAATTGGCAAAGGGTTGGATGTCCCAATTAAACATAAAAACAAGAAAGATCTTGAACTTATAAGCAAATTTGCACCCACATCATATTCTGTAACAAACTACCAGGGTTAACAAACTACCAGGGTCAACATCGTAACTTAGAAGTCAGAACCATGACAATTTCACAAAACCTTTGGAGATAGACACAAGGAAATCCCTTCAACAGCAGCACTGTCACATAAACACATTAAATTATCGGTACAGAAAAAAAATAAAATTCCCACTTAATGCAGTTAGGTTAAAGTAAATTAGTTAAGAATTAAAGCACAATCACTAAGATTAACATTTTTGGACAGAAATAAGCATCTAGGTTTAGGTTCAAACTCAAATAATTAAAAAATCATACCAATAAACAACGCAATCAACATTGTTTATTAACAAACAAGGGCCAAATGTGATGCATCAAATATAGTAAAAGTCCTTAGATTGCTAACAAATTATGAATTGAACAAATAAAAAATGAACAATAATTTTAGGGTTTACTGATATTCGGTACCTTTCTGTGACTATGAATCCGCAAAAGAGGACTTATCATATGGAATCTTCCACGAACAGTATCAATTGTAACTCTCCGCCATCTAACCAAAAAGACTAAGAGAGAGAGAGAGAGAGAGAGAGAGAGAGAGATGAAGAGTGAAGACAAGAAGTGGGGGTTGGGGGTTTATTTATAGGTTCGGAATGACGGTGATGAATGGGCGGTTGTTTATACGCTTACTGGAAAATTGGTTTTCATTGCTGTAATAAAACGCGGTTTAGTCATTAACAGCAAGAAAAACGCGTTTTAGTCAAAGAAAAAGCTGTAAAACGCGTTAAACGGCACCGTGTTTTGAATCACAGACATAAAATAAAAAAGCCCTATTTAAACTCCTAAATTCACTTCCTTCTCAAACATGGAAAGATAATCAACTCTCCACATCTCTCTCTCTCTCCTCTCTCCCTCTCTCCTCTCTCCTCTCTCATTTCTCAATGGATACTCAGCTTCAAAATCTCATTTACTTCTCTTCACCCTTCATTATCCATCTCTCTCTTTCTCCCCATTTTCGAACTTAGTTTTGTTCTCATTGAAATCTCTAATCGATACTCAGCTTTAAAATCTTCGAACGTCTCTCTCTCCTCTTACCACAATCCCTAATCTAGAATGTCAGCATTTGTGCATGGCTCTGGTTTTTCGAAACCCTAATTTGGCGATAATTTTGAAAGGTCTGTTACTTCGAATCCCTATTTTTGGTTTTGGCTATTCCTCTGTTTGGCGATCGAAAAAAGAGTGCCCTAGTTTCATCCCGCAAAATTTGGAGGTACTAATTACTTTTCCCTTTTTTCTACTTCAATTTCTTGTTGTGTGACGTGCATTTATTGTTTTTCTGTCATCTTCAATCAACACAACTATATATTCTTCTGTGTGGTATTCTTGCTTATCGGTAATTTTTTTTATGGAATTTTCTGTTGTGGAATGGAAGCCTATTTTCACAAACGGAATCAAATGTTTAAAAATTGCAAAGAAATAAAAAAAGAAAGAAAAAAAACGTAATTTTGTTGATTTCTGGACATTGGAAAGTTCAGGGTGAAACCAATAGCATGTGTCATGTAAAGTGTTTATCCTGAAGTCCTCCTTGTGCTTTAACATGAATGAAGGCGTGTGATTATATGCTGCATTTGTTACTCCTCTCAGGAACTTGGCCCCATAAAGAGCAAATTCATCATCCATTACAAATTTTATTGACAATCAGAATTGGTATATTCTCTTATCTATAATGTAAAAAATTATTTTTTCTTTGCTTTGAAATCCTGGGATTGCTTCTCATTGTTTTGCATTGTAGCCTCCTAGAAGTTGAGTGAAGGGTGAATCTAGCATGGGAGGAGCACATATGCCAGAAGAGGGTTTCAAGGAGATTAGCCTAAAGGATAACTTAATAAAGGTAGAGGAATTTGCCGAGGCAATATACTTTTCGCTATAGTAAATTCTCTTGCATACCAAGTGCCTAATATGTTGATTTGGTTAGACAACAATGGAATCAGACATAGATTTCACATTTATTTTGGTTTATGTAGGCACTGAATCTTGCTACTAGTTAGAAACAATAGCAATGATAGTTATGATACTCAGCATGTTTTGTTCCCCATTCCCATTTAGTGTGTTGCTACTAGTTATCTTGATACTGTATCTTATGTTGTTGTATCCTTGTATAACAAACGACAAACCACCCCCACAACAACACCACCCAGTGCCAAGCTGCTTTGTTTAAGAGCTATAATGTTATGTGGCACGTCTTACATCAGCAAACCTGTATTTAATGTAAACTCTGCTTTGTCCAGGGTAACTTGAAAATGCAGCTTGATGAAAAAGCATTGGACTTGTTTCTGGATGATCAAGCAACCTCTGTAAGTTCCTTTACCTTGTGCAGCTGTGCAGGTATCAGATTTTTGTTAGTTATTATCTGTACATATGGTTTTTATTGCCCTCTCCCCCTACCGGTAAGGTGATGGGTTTCCACCGTTCTATTATTGCAGGTTATATTACACAAAACACTTTCTTTGAACTTCTGGAGCTTCCTTGGCTGACATGTTCTTCTCTAGGTTGGTGTTTTATCGACTATTAGAATTTATTGTTTTGTCTTGAGCTCTTATTATATTACTGCAAGTTGGATGATTTTCACTTTCTTAAGGGATTATTTGGAATTTAGTACGTTTACAACAAATTGAAGAATGGTTTTGCTATTGAAGAATCTTAATTCCAGAGCATGTTTCTCAATTTACAGGTATTGCATCATATCTATTTCATTGATTTGGGATGCCAAACTAAATGAATCAATACTGAGCTTTCACTGATTTGTTCTTGTCGTGGCAGATTGAGAATATGGGCCAATGGCAAATGAAATTGGGGTTCCTGATAAAGCATGCACAGAATGGGCAGCTCAAATAGTTCTGGGGTTAGGTACTGGAGTCAATAAGTCATGTACAGGCAGGATGATGCTTGGACCCAATGGTAAGAGACTGCTTTCTTTATTTTTGATTATTCTTCTGCTCTCATACATTGCCATGTTCTTTTAGTTTTTGCTTGTCTCAGTTTGTTGCTTTTGTGTTTCTTCATGAGTGCTTATTTTAGCTGGAAATGTTTCTTTTCCCCAGATGTGGCCAAAGAAGGAGGATTCGATGTTGTTTTCTGGAATGAAGTATGAGCCTGAGCCAGGAGTAATCATTTCAATCTCCTTTTTTGTTTGTGTGTGTGGTTTTTTTTTTTTTTTTTTTTTTTTTTTTTTTTTTTTTGCTTTTTTAAAATGTGTTTGGGAATTGTGAGATTGTTAACCATATCCTTTTTTTCCTGATACTGTTTGTGACAGAATCTTTGGTAGAAGGCGACAATGGCAACAATGAGCATGTTGTGGATCAACCTAGAAAGGAGCACGAGAGGAAGGTTGGTTCCCTGTAATTTGCAATCCACTAATTAACTGCATCTAATATCAGTGTCATCTTCATAGTACTACTACTCCTGGCTGCTACTAGTATTACTACTATTTGTTTTTTTGGATAAACTATCACTACTACGCTACGACTAATTTTACTTTCTGGCTTTTACTACTATAATTGCCACTACATATTGCATCAAAGTCCATGTTAGGGGATAGTATTATATGATTTCATTACCATGTTTTCTCTTACCCACACACTTGTTCTCATGCAGTTATGACCTTTGTCTACCCTTTAGTCTTCTTTTGACGCTTTGAATGTCAAGAGGTCTGATGGTAGTGAGATCTCTCTCTTCCCATCATTTCCACTAACATTTCTATGGTTTTCCAGTTGTGTTTGCAGTAGATCTTCTGTATCACCACACAACTGTGCAATTTCTTAGCATGGGTCGTGGCGCAAAGGATCTCAATTTAAACAATCTTGTAGTGTATGGAGGATGCAGGAGGGTGATTTTTTATTCGCAAGAAGTGCCAGAAAAATGCTTATATTTAACAACTGATAATAATTCCAGTCCGATGGGTATCTCTTTTGCTGGAGGTTAGTATGACTATGAACACTTCTGCAGCACAGAATTTTCTCATTTCATTTTCCAGATGTTAAGTGTTTTGCTTTTCTTTCTCTTACAGAATGCATTGAGAAGATGGTGAAGAATGCGCATACTAGGAAAGATATATGCCCTAGTTTTAGTGCTATTTTGGAGCAGCTTCATGAACATTTTTTTTTAACATAGGGAACTTCATAGTGGTCCGGATTTCATATGTGATCTACTGCAATTGATGATGCACGCTTGAGTTCAACGGGGTCCTAGAGTTTACAAGGATCAGTTATGATGCAGCCCACTAGAAAGGTATTGAGTTGGATGATGGTAATATGATAATGCTGAGGCATGGTCAATTAAATTCTGAAAAGTTATTTTCTGGCATTTAATTGTGTTGAGTAACCTTAGCTCTTTGACTTGTAGGAACAAGACCCATCTATGACCAGTGACCTGATACGTATGACAGTGTGGAAAATGTTCCTTCACTTTATTTGAGGTTACAGGAATTACATCAAGTCAAAATGCCTGGGCTGGGCCTGACCACTGGAAGTATCGAAAATCTAAGGGTTAGTCTGGTGATGCTTGGTACTAATTTGTAGTTACATTGTGCTGTTCTCTAATATATATGTTCACTTGGCCTTAGGTTCTGAGATTGTTACTCCACAAGACACCGACCTACAGCTAAGAGGCTGGATTCTAAAAAGGTGTAAGCAGATATTGATATCTCGAATCTTTGAACTAAGACTTGCCTGATATGTTTCCCCTTACAAATCTCAAGTCTTTGCTGCTTCTTCCCCCCCCCCCCCCAAAAAAAAAACAGCCTTACTCCAACAAACTTGCAGAGGATTGCCAATACCAATTCAACCAGAGGAGCTTGTGAAGTTGTTCCTTCCAAATGTCATGTAATCTCAGCTTCAGAATGATTTGTCCTGTTTTTTTTTTTTTGTGTTTTTTTCTTTGGTCTTCTCCCCTTTCTTCCAGATATTGCTCAAAAGAATGCACTGAATGATGAATTGCAAATGAAATCATTGTATCTAACTATCTGACATGTCATTTAAAGTTGTTGCCCTGGCCAGTTGAAGTGGCCTTTATTTATGCTTGTTTGGACATAGTTGGGGAGAATGTTGTGAAAGATTGAAACTTGATGTATTAGGGTAAATTAGATCCTTTTGGGACTGTAGAAATTTATTCAGAAGATTACTTGGGTTTGCTGTTTTGAAGATCTTTCATAGCGCATCCATTCTGGGTATCCTCCATTACCCCCTTGTTCCTGATTTCATAATAATCTTTTTTCTGCCCATAAATTGTTTAATTTTGATTGTCGAGGAAAATGTATTTATTATTATATTTTCTGAGTAGCTACCAGATTTTGTTTTTGTTTGTTGTTTTGTATGATCGTGTCGGTAATGAAATACTGATATGAAATGTAGGAAATGAAAAGAATAGTTGGGAGCTGAAGCTTATAGATCATCCAGGTGAGATTGTCAAAGTTGAAGCAGAAGATGCTTAGACCAACTTGCAAAAGGTAAGAAACTCAGATCCATTTTCTTTGAAATTTGTAAACTTTGATATTATACTGATTACTTAATTAAGGAAGCTGATGTGCATGTGGCCCATTGACTATGCCAAGCATTTGAATTTCTCATACTTCTCACAATTCTAAATCTTGCTCAAAAGGACGTACTGAATGATGAATATCATGCAATGTATTTAATGACTGCAGATGACATTGTTGTATCTATACCAGTTTCTCTGGTTGGTCTATGCTGTTACGCAAAAGGCAGATATGTTGCTTAATGAGTCATATAGAAATAAAGCTGTAGAATTAAAGATTTATTTAACAAATGACTTCTTCTGATCGATATTGTTGGCAAAAGGGATTGATATTTGAGTAAAAAATCTTCTTATTGTCTACCTGTCATTGTTGGACAGGGAAGTTGTACACTGGAGACCGGGGTGAAGAAGTTCACTTAGGGTGGATTCAGTGCATCTGAAGCATATAATGTTCCTTGGTGGAATCAGTAGAGTTGGTTTAAAAGATCAACATGGTTTGTCTTTGCCTGTTTATTCTAATGGAAACATCTTTGATTCAAATGTAGAATCGTAGAGGCCACACTCTTTTGCAACTTGTTGATGATATGCTTAAAAAGACGGGGGAGAAAAGCAGTAGCTTCTTTGCTCATCAAGATTAAGACTGCATGTACCTTGACCTTTTTAGAGGTTTCGTATGTTTCATGCTAAGCAAGGTTGGAGAATCCTATGCCAGAACAAGCTAGTACATCTCGGTTGCGGTCTGTTATGGCAGGGACATAAAAAAATGAAGGTAAATATATATGGGTTATTTGACCTTTTGGCTTATATGTCTGTACTCATGGTGGAACTCGCGAGAAAATAAATAATGGGAACAAATGGAGGATCCTGTGAAATGTATGATCGAGTGTATAAACCACAAGAAGCCAATTATTTGTACTCAATATCTAGCGAACTACACTCTCAAGCTTTACGCGTCAAATGGTCCTCTTCCTTGGTTGGAAGTCTTGTGCATGCCTGAAAAGAGATGTACCTGTAGGTGTTTAGGTTGTCTCTTCATAATAATGTGCTGTTTGAGGAACACTAATTTAGATGCATTCCTCATGGTTTTCTGTCTATTGATGTTGTGGTCGCTAAAAGAAATCTTTGGTAGACGGTGACAGCGTCAAATGAGTATGGATCAGCCTAGGAAGGAGCAAGAGAGGTTGGTTGCCTGTAATTTGCAATCCACTAGGTAGCTGCATGTAGTATCATTGTCATCTGCGACTGCCAGACTACTGTGACCATTGTTTGAGTCCTTTAAAGTGCTTATTTTGTTATGGCGAGACAAGCTGGATGAATTTTAATGGCAATTAGCTTGCTTTCTTGTGTGGGGCGTTTGGCTTGCTCGAAATCTGCATGTTTCCAGGTACAGGACACTCTTGGACCTGTTGTTCTTGATTGAATGAAGCGACAGCCAGACGCCCAGAACATGTATACACAAGAGGCGGAAGTGCCCTGCTAGAGGTTCTGTTTGGATTCCACCCAGCAATGTGGCTGTCAAGATCAACGTGGATGGTTTCGTCAATGACAAGGGGTGGATAGAACTGGGTACGGTGGCCAGGAACTGTCATGGTGATGTCTTGTTTACAGGGCTGTGTTTGCCAGCAGATGGACGCCTTTCATTACAGGGCTTGCAATTTGAGTCTCATATTTCTACTAGTTTTTCTTCCCTTGATGAGGTATATGCTGTTTTGGGTGATGTTTTATTATTTTGTCGTTTGTTGTTTGAATCAGTGGTGTGGAGTCATGTTTGTAGAGATGAAATTCCGTAGCCCACTCACTAGCGAGAGTTAATTTGGCAGGTGTTAAGAACTGTTGAATTTATTGTTGCCCGGAGGAGAGTGCTCCATTTGTAACAATGGATAGGTTATTATATATAGTATCTGCTTCCCTTCAAAAAAGATTTACAGGCGCAAAAACAAATCGAACCACTCGTACTCATATATTGTGAATACTAAACAATAACTATTACCAACAGAGTTACAGAATATGAAAGGACCTAAACAATTCATACATGCCAATTGCCATGAACGAATTTGCTCCCACACTGAAGAAATACAGAAACAACTCCAATGAAACCCCGTGACTATGTTGTTCGAGTACACTCAAGGTTCATGAAAGTAACTAATTAGAAATGAATTTAAGAAAAAAAGAAGCAGAAGAACAATAAACAATCCATACGTGTCATGCTACGCTCAGCTCAGCTATCAATGGGACTCCAGGTCTCTGCCAATTGACAGTGTAGGCGTCTAGCTAGCTAGTCTCGTTTAAGGGTTACCTTGTAACGTAGAGCCTTTAGGTTCTCATAAAATACTGCTAGAAAGTGCCTTCTCATATTTCGGAATGATATCATCCAAAATGATCAAACATGAAGCTTACTTCATTATATCGAGAATCCTGCATTGGAAACTACTTCTTCTTCTTTTTTTTTTTTTTTTTGGTGAGGCAAATAATCTCGTATAATTATTAATCACCAGAATCTAAAGTTACAGTAGACGCATCCTTCAAGCTAGCAAATCAGAGGCAAACTGAAGCACACCTTCGAGGAAGGGTATATCTTCAACTGCGCCCGCAACATGCTCAAGGATGCTACAAAAGAACTAGGAAAACAGCAAAGTATCAAATAGGATATCAATCCAAAGACAAAGAAAATCCTCAGTTTAGTGTCACTCTAAACTCAAACCAACACATGATATATTGATATCTACTATGTCTGATCAGAGTAGCACAATCTGTCTTCTTCTGCAACGCTCTAGTATTCCTTTCAATCCCAAGTGCATACACAGCACTGGTATGGCTGATCTTCAAAGCCCGTGCAGTAGCAGATTTACCCTTACAGACCTTGCTTACCATCTGCACTCTTGTTCCCAATCTTGCACACATCTGTCAATCTTCAGCCAAGAGAGTAACTCCCCCCAGACTGCCTTTGCAATTTGCATAGCAACAATCAAAAAAGAGATGTTGCAGGGTCTCACTTCCACATTCACAAAGCTCACAAGTTAGCTCATTTAGAATCCCCCACCGTAGGAGATCTTTTGTTCTGAGTCTAGGGAGCAAAGTCAACCAGAGGATAAACACAGCTTTAGGAGCAGCATCATTAGAACAAATAAGATTTTTCCAAGGTACTCTATCCATGTTTCCTAACAAGAGCTTGTAGACTTTCCTTTATGGAGAATTTACCTTGCTGTAGAACACTTAACCACTGGCTAATCTTAGTCATATGCTTCCTTGCTTGAAAGACCTTTTGCACCATCCAAGAGTCATATGATCTTAGTAACCTTAAATTCAATTATCCGATAATACTTCAACATCATCAGGAAGAGGCGATAGAAATTTCTTGTATGTATCTTCAATCCTGAAAAAAAAAAAAAAAAAAGAAACAGAGGGGCGGGGGGAAGACATTAGTAATCTGTAATTTAACATTGAAATACCAAAAAGTTGCTTAACAGAAGAAAGCCGGAAGATAGGCTAGAACTAAGAATGAAGAAATTTACTTGTCTTACAAACCTAGTGCATTTTTGAAGTAGCATTTGGCTTATTCCATGAATCATGACACAAACATTAAGTTCATCCCTAACTACCAAGACTAGTTACTAAATGCAGTATGACAACAATCAATTATTCATGTTTATATTTTTCTGTTAAAAGGTTAGTAGTATGCATGCAAACCGAAAATAAGTTACTCTTACTCACAAGGTCATAATATACCAAGATCAACAAAGAGATTAGTTATTAACATGGTTTTTGTGCCCTTCTGTGGGGCAGTGCACCTTGAATAATGCAAGTAGCCACTAGATTACATTGTTAAAGATGATGCACATTGAGAGTTCAGGTTGAGTTCTTCTATGCAGTTTTCCATTGGATGCAGATGCAGCCAGATTGTTGCTGGGTTATGCAGAGTTCAGGATTCGCAGTTCCTCAGCATCAGCGAATCGAATAACACCCCCCCCCCCCAACGTTCCAAAATTACATGTGCTGCTTATTTCACAATAGTCCTAAATTGTGAAGGTATGGCTAAGAAAAGACTTGGAAATTTGAATATAATTATGATCGTAGTTTAGGACTGGAACTAAATACGATGCAGGGTTTGATGCCCCATCTAAGGCTTTAACTTCAAAATACAGGCAAAGTGACCCTTTGCAACAGCTGGATGAACTATTAAGAACTAAGAGAACATACTTCGTACATTAGATAGCTAAACTACAGTTTTCACTTGGACAAACAAAGTTCTTCAAGGCACGAAATTGAATGTTACCAAGCTGATAGCAAACAAACAACGTCCAAGTCCAACTAGCAAGCAACAATCTAATTTCACTTGAACGACAAATAGTCCGTGAACTGCTCATGAGTACCAATTATTATTATTATTTTTTGATCACTGGGTCATTGCTAATGAGTTCCTTAGCTTAGGTGAAAGCAGCCATCAGACTTCTTTTTTCTTTTTGTGTTATATTAAAGTTTATATCTGTAATTGAATTACCGTGTTCTTTTGTGAAGTGTAGAAAATAAACAAAACACTATACTTGGGTAAGGTAAAAGAGATTGTCAAAGTTGAAGCAGAAGAAGATTTAATGTTCTTTTGTAGGTAAAGGTACCCCATTTCAGTAGTTTTGAACACTTTGCGTTTATACTGATGACTTGTTCTCTTTTCTTTTTTTGTTGGAGATTTTGATCGATATACTGACTAGTGACTACTAAAGAATTAGGATACACCATCTTCTATGCCGAGCATTTAAAAATCAAATACGTCTCACGATTCCAGATCCTGCTTTACATAATGTGCTGAATGATGAGTGCTGATTACATGTGATTCCTTTGATGCTTCCAGATGAAAATACATGGGTTTCGTTCTCTCGTTGCATAATCTTCTTATTGTCTTATTACATGACATAAGTTCTCTTGACTCATAACCTCTGTCATTGTTGTTTCAGGCAAGGTGTACTTTGGAAGCTGGGGTGAAGATCTATGCATCCACATTAATGATATAAATTCCCTGGTGGAATCAGTAGAGCTGGTTACGAAGATCAACAAGGTTTATCTCTATTTCTCTTACTTAGAATTGGTAGGCATCCTTATTGCTATATAAAAATGATATGCTTTCCATGAAAGAAGTAATTTTTTTACTTGTCAGGGTAAGACTGCGTGTACGTTGCTTTCTTAGTGTCTTAGACCAACGGTGTGATGGAGTAGTTAGAACTTAAGGAGCCAATAGGTAGTACCCAGTTTCTGGCTGAGAACGACATGTGTGTGCCTGGAAAGTGATATTGCTCATTGGTGTAGGTTCTTAGGCTATGTTCTTAATATATTATTTTGCGCATCACTAGATCCTATGTTTTTCTCTTGCCTTGGTCTGTCTATTGATATCTTGGTGTTGGTGGTGACAGAAACTTTCAGTGGATGACAACGGCTGCTATGAGTTTGATGTGGATCAGCCTAAAAGGGACCAGGAGAGGAATGAAGTTTGGTTGCCAGTATGTTACAAATTTACAATCCACTGAATAACAACTTCAAAATGATATTAAATTGTATTGTCCCATGCATCCTATTCTTCTACTACACTATTATTGTTACTGCTACTATTATGATAGCAGAATATAGGATTTGCAGTTCCTCAGCAGTGAATCGAATAACACCCCCCCCCCCCCCCCAAATTACATGTTCTGTTATATAAAAGAACTAAGAAAACATACTTATATCCAATGTTTTTCAGGTACGAAATTGAAAGTTACCAAGCTGATAGCAAACAACAGAACACATCCAAGACACCAAGTACGACTAGCAACAATCTAATTTCACTTGAAGAGGGGTTGGTCAGACAGGGGCATGACAAGCCAAAGACTAGAATTTCAGGTTCCTTCTTCTGTTTCTCTTTAATTTACTGTATTAGAGATTATGTCTTAAGTTCTTGGCCGAAAATCTGACTTGCTTGCATGACAGGACTATTTCTTTTTTTTTTTTTTGATCACTGCTAATGAGCTCATTAGCTTAGATGTAAGCATGTAAATTCTTAATTCTTGGTTTCTCTTCTAGTTAATTCCAGATTGAGAGTCCTTTCTTTCTCATCTCTCTAACAAAACAGTAAAGATAAGACAACAACAACAACAACAACAACAACAACAACATCGCACTATATGTCCCACTGAGGGCGGGGTCTGGGGAGGTCCAAATGTACACAGCCTTACCCCTAACTAGTCGCCTAGTAGAGAGGCTGTTTAAAACAGTAAAGATAAGAACGAAACAGAAATCAATCCATTACCTTCTTATGGTAGCAGCTTTTCAACAAGACTACCCATGAAGAGGGTGGGATATCCATCTACTTTCTTGAGCGTTGTAGGTTCGGATGTATATATTGGGAGACCTCCTATCAACTTTACTTCTCCATCTACAAGAGAAAGCAATTTGTCAACTGCAAAGTTCACTGCACTCTCTGCCATCCCTTGTTCCCTTATTGTCTCACTTCATTCCCCAATCTATAACCCCAATTTCGTCTGTCTTATGACAAAGTATGGGACTACACCTAACGCTTCAGAGTATTTGCTCTTTTGCTCACTATCACAAGTCAAGAAGACAAGAAGAACACACACCTATTTTGAATTTCTTGGTGATCAATATCAAAATAGTGGCCCAGTCCCACTATGCAAAAAATCAAGTCCATATAATGCAGCAGGTAGGACACAGCACAGTCACAATAAGACTCCTAAAAATATGTCTTTCCTTTCCTAACTGTTACCATTGTCACCTTGTAGGTTGGTCAAGGCAGTCTATATCTGGGTGCTGGTTTAAATCACACTACGTTCCCATAAATAAAGGAACCCAAGTACCCAAACAAAAATATATATTGGGTTACATTTACAATTTTCTACCAAAAACAAGAAATGTTTTTTCACCTTTGACGCTCTAAAAATGCAGCAGAGAATTTGGTTGAGACAATATAACAAACAGCTTGCAGACATTGATAAGCTATTACAACATTTGCAGTAGTTGCTAACATACCTTCCTTTCTCGGAGTTCTTGTAAAATTTGAAGAAATTTGGAAAGTGCACTGGCTAACCGCCATGAGTGAATTTCCCCTTCTTTCACCAAGGGAGTTGAAACGTCAATTTGAGAAAGCTTTTTTCTTCTTCTCCCCTGCAAGGGCAATTTCATTTTGCTAACCAAGTCCAAAATGTCACTACCCAAGTACCCACAGACTAGCAAAAAATTAGTATGACATCTCCTAGAGGTGGCCACTGGGCCGCGCTTGGCGCAGGCACGTAATGGCCCGATCCTTGTCTGGGCCTACTAAAATAGTTGTAGCCTGTAAAATAATTTTGGTACTTTCTTCAATAAATTGTCTTAGTGTAATCCTAAGTACTATTGCTTCCCCCCAAAAAACAAATAAAAATATACTATTGGTTACAAAGTAAAAATTATGGGTTGGTTATAAAGGTAATTTTGGTACTTATTGGAGGTGATTTTATTTGATTAGGTAATAATAATTAATTATTCAATAAGGTCTATTAATGGTTTTTTATTGATTCAATAATTATAACCAATGTGATTATAAGAATATGTACTGATTCAATAAGTAATGATATAGAAGAAGAAAAAAAAAAGAAGCTGACATCCTAAACTCCAATCTCCTCACTGATGATGTCAGCACTTGGCAAAGAGGGAACTAGTTTATTCATTTGGTGCTAGTGCTACAGAGGGAACTAGTTTAATATTAAAATAAAAAATAAAAATAAAAAAACATTATCAATACAAGTAAAGTCTGAAAATGATACCCCTCAAAAAGGGAGTCTGAATATGATATGATAGCTAAAATGGCTGTGTCTGTGTATTTGCCCAAGACTTTGGACTTATATGTACATTATTTATATAGAAACAAGATTGGCTAGTATCCAACAGAGGAAGCTAGGAGAGAGAAATTAAGAGATGGGAGATGGTGAGTATTTGCCTCTGTTTGAGACCAAACAAGCCAATGGAAGGCTCACATACAGAGTTTTAGCAGTCTCTATGTTGATAGCCATATGTATGTTATGGTTTTACAGAGTTACTCAGATTCCCCAGTTGGTTGAACAAGGAAGATTTGGTTGGATTGTGTTGTTTTTAGCTGAGATTTGGTTTAGCTTTTATTGGGTTCTCACTCAAGCTCTTCGCTGGAACCTCTACTATCGTTGCACTTTCAAAGACAGGCTTTCAGCAAGGTACTCTTCTCATCTCACTTTAATTGTTTCATTATCATGGAAAAAGAAAAAAAGAAAAAAAAAAACAGAGCATTAATTTGTTAGTCTCCAAAGTTTCAACTGTATTATGCAAGTTTAAGCTAATAGGTAAGTTACATGGTTGGTCAACCAAATATTTTTCATACTCCATATGATGATCTAATATCTTTTCATATGTATAGTGTATGAGTAACTTACATGGTAGAAAATTCCCTAAAAAAAAAACTAATATGGTAGAAAATCTAAGTTCTCATAAACTTAATTAATTATCATAGTAGGTTCTACTCCACTTCTATATGTGAGGGCTATATTTGTAATTTTGAGGTGGGAGCCGAGATGGCAACCACCTCACTTAAATTCGGGGAAGATCCGGGTTCAAATCCTATCACCACCTAGGGATTTATCCCCTCTCCCTCCTCCTAGGTGGGGCCTCCTTACCATTCTAAAAAAAAATTTAAAAAAAATAAATGTGAGGGCTATATTTGTAATTTTGAGCATATATTACTATGAAATCATCTTCTTCTTTTTTTTTTTTTTTTTTTTTTTTGAGGAAACGATATTGATTGTTCTGTGTGAACTTATTAGTTGCTATACGCCTATACCAACCAAACAAGCTAAGAGTTAAGACATTTTGTAGGGGTTCACAAAAGGAGCATATTAGTTATTACTAGTTCTTACAAGCATTTAATCACTTGAATCAAACAGCATGTAATTAAGTTACTGTTTTGTATAGGTATGAGAATAGCTTACCCAAGGTGGACATATTTGTATGTACCGCGGATCCAGTGGTTGAGCCACCAATAATAGTGATCAACACCGTTCTATCGGTCATGGCTTACGATTACCCACCAGAAAAGCTCAGCATTTATTTATCAGATGATGGTGGCTCAATTCTAACATTCTATGCTCTCTTTGAAGCTTCCAAATTCTCTAAGCATTGGTTGCCTTATTGTAGAAAATATAATGTAGAGCCACGGTCTCCTGCTGCTTATTTTAGCTCAATGCCTCAGCCTGACAATGCTAATCATTCTAGTGATTTCACATCTATTAAGGTGATTGTAAACCATATACTGTACTAGAATTCTTACTCAAGATGGCGTAGTTTTCTGATTTGCACATACTAATTGTTTTGGTGAATCGTGTCGTATGTAGACATTGTACGAAGAAATGCAGGACAGGATTGTAACATCAACAAACCTAGGTCGAATTCCAGACGAAGTACGTGAAGAGCACAAAGGATTTTCTGATTGGAACGACTCACACACTTCTAAATATGACCATGACACCATTCTTCAGGTTAACTCACCAATTCTCCCAATTTGCAAAGAATACATGTGTAATACTTCTTAGCAATGGTTTCTTGTTCTTCTTTATTCTTTGTTAGATTAGATGAGTACTTTCTTTTTTGTTTTGAAAGAAAGGAATCAACTTCATAACTCTTCAATGTCTTGCAGTACAGAACGCATCAACAATCTTAAATGAGTACCTATTTAATCACATGTACCTACGGCATCAACAATCATAGATCTAAAATGAGTTATGAGTACCTAATTTATCACATGCAAGTTTCAATCAAACAATTACATACATCTACCTATAACTAGTCAAAAACAACAGAGCATAATTAATCCTACTCTTTGAAAAATTGCCTACTTTTCATACTTACTGCTCCTATGGGCTGGATAATTCTTTGACTTAATTTAAGCTAAATCTTATTTAACATATCAATAGTTTTACATAACGACTTCTTTAATATTTCTTCTTACGCACATCTAGATATTGATTGATGGAAGAACTGTAGAATCTAAAGATGTTGAAGGTTTCCGATTGCCAACACTAGTGTACTTAGCTCGGGAGAAGAGGCCTCAGCACTTCCATAACTTCAAAGCTGGAGCTATGAATGCACTGGTAAGTGACCTATGTTGACACATATATTTAACCCTGGCCTTGACCTTACTTTCTCCCTATGTTTTTATTGTTTTATGATGAAACCATACTATACAGATAAGGGTGTCATCAGAACTTAGCAATGGACCGATAATCCTCAACGTCGATTGTGATATGTATTCCAACAATTCACAATCTATTCGTGATGCACTCTGTTTCTTCATGGATGAGAAGAAGAGCCAGGACATTGCCTTTGTGCAGTTTCCGCAAAAGTTTGAAAATGTTACCAAGAATGATTTATATGGTGCTTCCCTTGCAGTCATATGTGAAGTAAGAACTAAGTATTCCTTTTCTATAGAAGGATTTCTCATTTCTCTATGATTTTAATTTAGATAGTAATTTCTAACTTTAATGATCTGTTTTTCTTCAATCGATTTGTCATACGAAGGTCGAATTTGCTGGTTTGGATGGCTTTGGAGGTCCATTGTATATTGGAACAGGCTGCTTTCATCAAAGAGAAATATTATGTGGAAGGAAGTACACTAAGGAGTATAAAAATGAATGGAAGGCCCAAAGTGCATTAAAGGTGGAAGGAACTGCGCATGAGTTGGAAAAGAGAGCCAAGACACTTGCTAGCTGCACATATGAGATAAACTCTCAATGGGGAAACGAGGTACGAAGTATTTATGTATCTCTCACAATATGCGTACTTTCATCTTAGACTAATGCTATTTGAACACAACGTATGTCTTTACATAATCTTCCCTTCATGCATCCATATCATCACATTTTAAGTCTGTATATTTTGGTTTGTAATGTTGTTGGCTAAAATTTTTATATATCGTCTAGTGTATCGATATACTTTTAGTTTTTGTCTAAATTCTATGATTCGGAGATGCAGATGGGACTGAAATATGGGTGTCCTGTTGAAGATGTGATAACAGGGTTGGCAATTCAATGTCGGGGATGGAAATCTGTGTACTTGAATCCCAAAAGAAGTAGTTTCCTAGGGTTGGGGGCTACCACTTTGGCAGATGCACTAGTGCAACACAAGAGATGGAGCGAAGGTGATCTTCAAATCTTGCTTAACCATAGCCCTTTATGGTATGGGCATGGGAAGATTAGCCTAGGCCTTCAATTGGGCTATTGTCACTATTGCCTTTGGGCAGTCAACTCCCTGGCAACTCTATCTTACTGCATAGTCCCTCCTCTTTACATGCTCAAGGGCATTTCCCTATTTCCAAAGGTAATTTTGTTACTTTGTAGTATGTCAAAACTTGACACATATACCTTGTCTTCAAACTCATAACGTTTTAAATTTCTAGGTTTCAAGCCCATGGTTTCTTCCCTTTGCCTACATCATCATTGCCAAATACTCCTATAGCTTAGCGGAATTTCTATGCTCGGGGGGCACAGTCCTAGGTTGGTGGAATGAACAAAGGATGTGGCTCTACAAGCGAACATCATCCTACCTTTTTGCCTTGATCGACACGATCCTCAAGCTCCTTGGGTTTTCCAACATGAAATTCGTCATCTCGACCAAAGTGGCTGATGAAGATGTATCTCAAAGGTTCAAGAATGACATCATGGAGTTTGGGGTCTCTTCACCTATGTTCACAATATTGACTACCCTTGCATTGATGAATTTGCTTTCACTTGTGGTGCTGATAACAAAGTTGTTAGTAGTGGATGAGAGAAGAATGGTGATTGAGAGATTTGGGTTGCAGATTATGCTATGTGGTGCTTTGGTTGGAATCAACATCCCATTGTTTGAAGCTCTTGTTATTAGGAAGGACAAGGGCAAAATGCCTAGCTCTGTAACTAAAAAGGCAGCTTTAATAGTCTTCATAGTCTGTGCTTTATTTTTATCAGTGAAACTTTGACTCATGGATATATTTAAGGTATGATATATAAGGTTTGTTGCTCATTTTTTTGAAATTATTTTGATAAGAACGTTTAAATTCACAATTAAAATTTAACAATAATTTTTTTAGCTTAAACGGCTTGTTCAATTTTATTTTATACTCACATATATCTAGAAAATAAGTTGTAATAGATATAGATCAGTCTTGTTTGCCGACCAGATATAGATGACTATAGTCTACAGATAGATAAGGATAGGAACAAGATAGCTATGACTTATTCACTAACAGTAGTTTGTAACTTTGTATTCTTGCTGTTTGAATCATTTGAGAGAGATGGAAGATGATGGTGATTTTCCTCTGTTTGAGACCAAACAAGGTGATGGAAGGTTCCTATACAGGACTTTGGCAAGCTCTATGTTGATAGGAATATGTATGTTATGGATTTACAGAACTACGCAAATACCGCGGATGGGTGAAGAGGGAAGATGGGGTTGGTTAGTGTTGTTCTTAGCTGAGATTTGGTTTGGTCTTTATTGGGGTCTCACTCAAGCTCTTCGCTGGAAACTTGTCTATCGTCGTACATTCAAAGACAGGCTTTCGGAGAGGTGCTCTTTTCCTTGTATCACACTTTGAAATTTTTCTACTAATAGTTTTTGCCCGTGCAAGTGGACGTAGAAATACAAGCTTTAATTTTCTGGATAAATTTGTATAAAAGATAGAGTACTACTCATTATTGATTTCCATATAGGTATGAGAGTAACTTCCCCAAGGTAGACATTTTTGTATGTACTGCGGATCCAACGGTTGAGCCACCAATAATGGTTATCAACACGGTTCTATCGGTCATGGCTTACAGTTATCCACCAGAAAAGCTGAGCATCTACTTATCCGATGATGGCGGCTCAATTCTGACCTTTTACGCTCTCTTTGAAGCCTCTCATTTCTCTAAGAATTGGCTGCCTTACTGTAGAAAATATTATGTAGAGCCAAGGTCCCCTGCTGCTTATTTTAACTCAATGCCCAAGCTTATCGATCCTAATCATTCTGGTGATTTGGCATCTGTCAAGGTGAGTTCTAATGAACTATTTGGTTTAGCATCCAGTTAAGTCTTGCATTATTCGTACAAGATAACAAAGTACCAAGTTTTTTCTTTATTACATGTTGGCTTTGTAGAAATTGTATAAAGAAATGCAGGACAGGATTGAAACTTCAACAGTCCTAGGTCAGATTCCGGACGAAGTACGTGCCCAACACAAAGGCTTTTTCGAATGGAACGACTCGTACACATCTAAGCATGACCATGACACCATCCTTCAGGTTGCTTGCCAAATCACCCAAACTGCATACAGAACATGTCCAACATAAACATTACATAGCAAATTTCTTGTCCTCTATATGTTTGATTGTTTGGATGAAAACTCATTAATTGCATTAGCTAAAAAAAATCTTAAGAGATGATGACAAGCAAAGTGCCAATCAAACAGTTACATACAGTACATGATATATAACTCTGTTAACTGCTGCAGAAAAAACTGCTGCAAAGTTATTCCAAAAAACCGCTCTGTACTTTGTACTTACTGCAAAAAACTGCTGCAAAGTTATTCCAATAACCTAGCTAACTTTTCTTATGGACCTTATCGTCTACTTAGTGAGATAACGATAATTGCATGTAGTATAACTTTGCATATGAAATTTTCTGGTTTTTGTTCTTATGCCTAGATATTGATCGATGGGAAAAACCTACAAGCAATAGATGATATGGCTTTCAATTGCCAACACTTGTTTACTTAGCGAGGGAGAAGAGGCCTCAGCACTTCCACAACTTCAAAGCTGGAGCTATGAATGCACTGGTAACCCATATTGACACATATATATAACTCTTGACCTTGTTTCACCCCTACTTTCTCCCTATGTTTTATTGTTTTATGATGAAACCATACTATACAGATAAGGGTGTCGTCAGAGCTTAGCAATGGACCGATAATCCTCAACATTGACTGTGATATGTATTCGAATAATACACAGTCTATTCGTGATGCACTCTGTTTCTTCATGGATGAGAAGAAGAGCCAGGATATTGCCTTTGTGCAATTACCTCAAAAGTTAGAAAATGTTACCAAGCATGATATATATGGTGCTTCCCTAGCAGTGTCCAGTGAAATAAGAACTGAGTATTTCATATTATATTGTAAGGATTTTCTCGGTAATTTATTATTATCCTGCTTCAACGATCTGTTTTCCTTCAATTGGTTTGTCACATAAAGGTAGAGTTAGCCGGTATGGATGGCGTTGGAGGTCCAATGTATGTTGGAACAGGCTGTTTCCATCAAAGAGAAGTATTATGTGGTAGAAAGTATACCAAGGAGTATAAGATTGATTGGAAGACCCAAAATGCATTGAAGGTGGAACTGCCTATGAGCTGGAAGTCAGAGCCAAGGCACTTTGTAGCTGCACATATGAGCTAAACTCCCAATGGGGAAAAGAGGTTCTCTCTCTTTTGCCTAAAAATTTCCATTCTTTCCTGTACATGTCTAGATCTGCCGTTTAGTTTTGTCTATTTAATTTAAATATGATTTGGAAATACAGATTGGATTGAAATATGGATGTGCTGTGGAAGATGTGATGACGGGTTTGGCAATTCAATGTCGCGGATGGAAATCAGTGTATTTGAATCCGGAAAGAAGTGGTTTCCTTGGGTTGGCAGCTACCACTTTGCCAGACATACTAAAGCAATATAAGAGATGGAGTGAAGGTTGTTTCCAAATCATGCTTCACCATTGCCCTTTGTGGTATGGGCATAGGAGGATCAGTCTAGGCCTTCAATTGGGCTATTGTAACTTCTGCTTGTGGGCGCTCAACTCCCTGCCAACCCTATGCTACTGTACTATCCCTTCTCTTTATATGATCAGAGGCATCTCCCTATTTCCTGAGGTAATTATACACGTTGCGTTTTAGTGTGTCAAAACTTGGCAACAGCTACCTTAGCCTTAGGTTCAAGCACATAATGAATATGATGCAATGTTTTAAATGAATTTTTCTAGATATCGAGCCCAATGGGTCTTCTCTTTGCCTACACCATTATTGCAAAGTACACCTATAGCTTAGCAGAATTCCTATGCGCGGGAGGCACGATCCTAGGCTGGTGGAATGAACAAAGGATGTGGCTCTACCGACGAATATCATCCTACCTCTTTGCCTTGATAGCCACGATACTCAAGCTCCTTGGATTTTCTGACATGAAATTTGTGATCACGAGCAAAGTGGCTGATGAAGACGTATCTCAAAGGTACGAGAATGGTATAATGGAGTTTGGGGTCTCTTCACCTATGTTGACTGTAATAACTTTGGTTGCATTGTTGAATTTGTTTTCCCTCATGGTGCTGATGACAAAGTTGTTAGTGTTGGATGAGAGAAGAAGGATGCTCGATAGATTTGGCTGTGTGTTTCTTTGATTGTAATCAACATCCCATTGTTTAAAGCTCTTTTTGTTAGGATAGACAAGGGCAATATGCCTAAATCTGTGACAGTAAAGGCATCACTGATGGCCTTTTTAGCTTGTGGTATTTTCTTACCTGTCTTTGACTAGGAGATGGAATTACAGTGAGAAATTTCATTGCCACTAAATCTGTTCGTTACAGTTGGAATAAATTTTGGGCTTCTAGTTCGTGTTTTCGAAAAATGTAGTTGCTCGTGTTGAGACTCTTTGCAAAAAATTGCTCTGGGGAGGGCAAGAAAAGCAGGTAAAAACTGCATAAGTGGCTCGGAAGACATCAATCTGCTAGGCTGAAAAGAGTGGTGGATTTAGTTCTATGAATGCATACTTTGAATTTACTACTATGGTGTGTAATGAGTGATGATATTATGCCATTTGAAAAGATAGTCAGTCAGTCATGATGTTCCTAAAGTTGGCAAGTTTCTTCGTTCCTCTTTGGGGGTGGCTAAAAAGCACCTCCTAACGAACGGCCTCAGGTATTTCACGAATTAATTTGTGAAGATGTTCCTCAAGAGGTTTGAACCCATGACCAAAGAGGAAGGCAATTCTTCTTTGCCATACCAAAACAAAAGTTGGCAAGTTTTGCTAGTTGCAAGATATTCAAATTTTAACAATATCTTGTGTGGACTTAATTCACGATGGACCAAAGATGAAATCTTTTTAAAAAACAATAGGTCTAGTGTGAGACTCCCTCACCTTGAGGCCTCTTAGTGTTCCACTACATCACTAATCCCCTTCTCTCTCTTCCCCTTCCCCCCCCTCTCTCTCTCCTCCTTTCACCTTCACCCTCACCCACACCCACACCGCCACCACCTGACCGCCTCACCACCGCCACCGCCGCCTCACGTTCACCTCCCCGGCAACCGTCGTGGCCGGCGCTGGCCAGAGACCACGACGGTGGCCCCCACCAGCCCACCCTACCCCTCCCCCTCTCTCCTCCCCTCACCCCGTAACCACCGCCACCACCTCACCTTCACCTCCCCGGCCACTGTCGTGGTCGGCGCTGGCCGGAGACCACGACGGTGGCCCCCCACCAGCCCACCCTACCCTCCCTCTCTCTCTCCTCCCCTCACCCCCAAACCATTATTTTCTCCCTCCTCACCGCCCCACCGCCCCTCCACCCCCGCCCTGGCCACGGCGGAGGTCGACTCCAGCCGTCGACCTCAACCGTGGCCTCCCTCGACAACCACCTCCCCCGTCGTCCCGGAAAAGTAATCGTAACCCAAAAAAAATCCAAAATTCCCAAAAAACGAAAATCCTAGCTCTAGATTGGTTTAAATTTGGGCATGGTGAACCCTTAAAAAAAAAAAAAAAAAAAAAAAAAATGGTCGGCGCGTGGATCTCTCGGCCCGAGCGGTCGCAGCTTGAGGCGGCCGCATTCAAGTTTTTGCGTTTAAAAAATATCTCACATGTCTCTAAAATATTGGACTATATCCGTGATTTACCCTTTGATCCACGGTGGACTAAGTTCACACAAGACGAGCTGACATGTAGGTTGTGAATTTGCTAATGCTCCTTCGACCTCAAAGTAAGCCCGTTAAAAAAGCCCAAATGAGAAAGTCCATTACAACAAGCCCGTCCACTATTTTTTTTATTCTTTTCCTTTTCAATTATCCAGAAGAAAAAAGAATACAAAAATTGAATGCCAACGTGAAAAATACTGATTGGTTATGCTACGTGGAGTCACCACACCACGTGGGCTCCAATTACTCTTTTGAACATTCTAGTGGACCCCACTTCTGAAGTCAGAGACATGGGCGAATAGATAGAACTGCGTAGCTGTTGTGTACCTGAGAAACACCAGATCACAGCCCCCAAACTCAAACTCTCAAAGCCCTCAATCTCATCACGACCAAAACTAGAACTCCAAAGAACACTCACACATCTCTGTCTCTCCTCCTCTCTCTCTCTCTCTCTCTCTCTCTCTCTCTCTCTCTCCTCTCTCTCTCCTGATTTATGATACGATAGAGGTTATGTTTTGTTTACTGTCTGTAGATTAATATAAATCAAGTACAGTTGTTTTCTGGGCATAATTTTGGAGCTGGGAGAAAATAAAATAAAAGGTAAAATCTTTACTTCACTTTTCATCTGAATTCAATCTTTCTGTTATGCAATTGTTACCTGCTAATTAAATTATGAGTTTAAATTGAAGGAATTAGTGATTTAAGTTTGTAGTATGAAAAGATGGATGTTTTGATTTATAAATTCGCACTGCGTTATAAAATCTTCGTATGTGATGTTTTTTCGGGTCTATTTATTGTAGAAAAGGGTTGATTAGATTAGGTTTTTGGAAAATAATGTGCCCTTTTTTTAATTGATTGTCTTGCTTGTAAATAAGAGAGGAACTAGAAATTGGTCCCAATTGAGTAGTGACATTTGTTAATGTGGGACAATGGGTAGTGAGATTGCAATTGAGAAAAAGAGATGGATTAGCTCACCTAATAGAGTTGTTCTAGCATTAGCTAGTTAGGTTTACATTGGTGAGTCAATTGAGGTGAAATCGGTTTCGTTGTTTCGAATTCTTAGGTAGTTCACACACTCGATTAGGAGATACGTCTACTATACCTTAACAAGGAATAGGTGGTACAAAGGCAAAAGAGTATAGTGAATGAAACCTCTTTTTTCTTTTCTTTTTTTGGTCTTGACCATTGTTATTTGAGACCCAATTTCACTGGCCCTAAGAGTGAAGCATGTAGTCTAGGGCTGAATTTGTCCTCGTAAATTTCTTTCTTTATGTGTATTAATACTACATAAACAGTTTGCATTGATTTCTCAAATTCGATTTCTCAAATTCGGTTCTCAAGTTTGATAGCTTTAAACATATATTCTCTCCTACTTATATAACCATCGTGAAGACGTGAAATATATAGAGATAACAACTTGTTGCCTGTCGGGGCTAGCCTTGACACTGAAAATAATCTTTGTGTATATATTTGTTCGAATACTAAGATGGCTTTATTTTTTCGTTTTGTTAATGTTGGATGTGCTGACTGCTTGAGAATTTATGGCAGAATATGCTTCATTTAGCAATTGGCTTAATCCGTAGGAAAATATGATTATTGTTGCTTGTCATATTTCGGGTTTACTTGTCGCCGCTTCTGATATTTCCACTATTTTTCTTTGGGTACAGATGAAATCATCTTCTCTAATGTATCTAGTAATCTTGCTGCTGGCTCTATCTAGCCTGCAACTGGCACTCAGCCTTAGATTTGTAATTGATAGAGAGGAATGTTTTTCTCATAATGTTCAGTATGAATGGGATACAGTTCACGCTTCTTTCGTTGTGATCAAGTCGGATTCCCCGTGGCGCACTGATGATGGTGTTGATCTAGTGGTGAGTGGAAACTGCTGTTTTTATGGCATATAATTATTCTATATGAGTTATCAGTAACTGGAGCTTGTGTGTTGCTTCCTTTCTGATTCAGTGTTCTCTGCAATTTCCCTTCCCTATTGGCATTGCATCATTATTCTTCCGGACTTCCTATGGTTTTTCCTGTAGTGCTGTACCACTTACCCCTGTCAGATAACATTATCCATATTAGCTTCACTTAGCATGATTTTAAAGATACATGATGCTCTCAAGAGCACACAATCCACCAATAGAAACAACCAAAAAAATGGATGTAAAGCGATCATAAAGTACCATATCATTTATTCTGTGGTATGCTATAGTGAAACATTACATGAGGCCTTTGTCATACTCATACCCATCCTTGTTGAGGGACCTAGGTGCAAAGTTGGATCAGTTTGGATTCTTGATACTATTTCAAATATGGTGCTGGTCCGTTGTTAGAGGTGGATGAAACCAATTTCATATTGAGTGTAATGAGCTTCTATCTCTTTTCGACATTATCAGAAGTAGTTTTTAGGCCCCTTTGGGTCAAGATGTAAGCAGAAGTAATAGAAACAAATTTTGTTTCCTTGGCAAGGTGTTTTTTTTTAAAGGTTTTGATCTTACTGAGGATAACTACACTCCTCCCAAGTTGATACCCTACTCGCCCCAGTAACCTTTATTTCCACCATGATATTCACCAGCATGGCCAATAAAGAAGCCCCTTCACTTTCCACATCACCACCACCTTGGCTAATAGTCAGTCCATGCACCACCATACCCATTACCATCCTCTCAAATAGTGCTTTCGTTGATGGTCAGCCATGGCGAGAGCATGACATTTTCTTTGTGTTTTATGACCAAATTGCCCGAGTCTGGCTTGAATAATGTTTCGTGATGCTCATCCATGAGGAGAGAATGACAACTTTAAGTTCTATGACCACATTGCCCAAATCTGGTGGCAGATGTGGTGGAAACTTGAAGCTTCTTCACCATAAAATCGGGTTCAACCTGATCACCGATAACTGTGCTGCTACCCAGCCACCAGCAATCTGTTCCATAGCCACCTACAACACTTACCATACGTCAGTTGTCATCATAATGACTACCGGCCGTTGCTTTGCTGCTTGCTGCCATCAATTGTTGTGTTCACCTTTGGAATAATGACTAATGCTGATGACTGATGTCCGAGGGGGCGGGGGGGCTCTGTAATTCTTCTTCTCTCTTTTGTTTTCCCCCATGTAAATTGAAATGATTCTGTGCTTGAGCCTTTCGTTAGGACCCTACGTCAGACAGATTTGAGTTTCAAATCACATGAAGACATAGTGCGTTCTAGTAAAAGTAATCCTTTAGGGTAAAATTTGTCAATGCGGACGGATTAGGGTCATAAGCCATTAGTAAAAGTAATCCTTTAGTGTAAAATCATGTACGGTGAATGTATATCTTGCTAATTAAGGGGACTCGTGTATGATTTATATATGTCATCTTGTGTCAAAGGGTTGGATGGATTCTGTTATTGTCTGATTAATGTATTCTGTTTTGTAACTATGATTACTGTCTTTAATTTTGGCTAGAATCTAATCTTGTGTCCTCATGGAATTGTCAGGTGAAAGGACCTGAAGGAGATCAGCTCCATGATATTCATGACAAGATCAGTGAGAAGCTTGAGTTTGTTGCCCATAAGAAAGGAGCTTATCGTTTCTGCTTCACTAATAAGTCCCCCTACCATGAAACCATAGATTTCGACGTGCAAGTCGGGCATTTTACATACTATGATCAGCATGCAAAAGACGGTGAGATCACGGTTTTGGCTGTGTCCTGTTTGCTCTGTATGAGCTTTTAAGACACTTATATGATTTCAGAAATTTGCTGTTAACTTTTTTACACATGATTGCAGAGCATGTCAAACCCTTAATTGAACAGATCGAAAAGCTGGCTGAGGCTCTTTACAACATTCAGTTTGAACAGCATTGGCTGGAAGCACAGACTGATCGACAAGCGTTAGGTAACTAGTAACAAAATATGATTTTCTCTTGAGTTGATTTGCAAGCATTAGATTATTAGATGCTGTCTTGAACATTGGAGCACCAGATGGTACCTTTCACCCTTTTAGAAGGATGCTTCCTCCGCCGCACCCCGAAATGAAAATTGCACTTGATTTATATGAGGCTGCCCAAAAATGACATTACCTTCCTTGAAATAGTAACATTCTACATTTCACTTTGCTTTCATTCCATCTGTCGTTGGAGGTTCTCTTAGAAAAGGCATATTTGGAACTATGGCAGATAGCTAATTAACTGGTAATTGGAGAAAGTTGGCACCTACTGGACTCAAACATAGAAAAACATGCCCTTAGTACCACACTACCATTGTTGACACTGCGCTTTGGTGCAGCAAATTATGGTGTATTTGAGTCTTTTGGGATAAGAATGTAAGATCATCAGGGATTCCTGAAATTCATTTTCCTGTTGCCTGTTGAAGTGTTGATGAATGCTACCTGCAGAAAAAATCAGGTTAACAGTGACAATCCTTTCTATATTGATCTGACTCAACCCATATGAAAATGCAGTGAATGACGCCATGGGCAGGAGGGCAATTCATAAAGCATTTTTCGAATCAGCTGCCCTCATTGGCGCTAGCGTATTGCAAGTTTATCTTTTGCGGCGGCTGTTTGAACGGAAGCTTGGAACCTCAAGAGTTTAGAAGCTTCATTACACATGTGATTTGTTGTTAACTTATGATTACAGTTGGGAATTAGTTTGCTCTATACCATATTTTAGTTATTTCCCAAATTTCTCCTGGATAAGAGACCTGTATTCTAGAGATCACTAATGAGAAATCGAAAGCTTTGCTATTAAGTTATGTTTGTGGCTCTTCTCTCCTACCCGCACACACAAAAAGGAACATTTCAGAATGAATCTAGTTGAAAGTTCTAAAACATGATGTGGCTGCTTTCTTTTATTGCTCGTAAGCGTGCTGTTAAGGCTTGAGTACCCCAAATGTCTGGGCACTGGGCAGTAGCAGTACGTTGTTACTTCTCATATATGCAATTGATGCAAGCATAGCCATAGGCGTATATAGTCTCATAAACTGATGACATACAATATTATAATTTTCACTGCTAAATTTATTTTATTTTTTTTTGGTCTTTGTTAAGGGTACACACCGTCGACCACAGTGACTAATCTCCTCGCTCTAACTGTCAGCGCACTAAGCGGTAGGGAGCTGGTCTAGGGATTTCTTCTATTCGCAAGAGTTGGGATTTGAACCCCCAACTATTTTTTTAGGGATGAAGTGCTGAATCACTGCTA
Organism: Tetragonia tetragonoides; assembly: GCA_038025085.1. Lineage (NCBI taxonomy): Eukaryota > Viridiplantae > Streptophyta > Magnoliopsida > Caryophyllales > Aizoaceae > Tetragonia > Tetragonia tetragonoides. Next base: position 736,492 of record CM076153.1, read on the forward strand.
AATTATTTGATGCAACTTGTTTTCTCATGAGTTGATTGTTGTAATGGAATTCTGTCAAAAACAATCCATTACGTTTCCTGGCAAGTGGGTAGACGACCAATAATCTACCACTCTGGCCTATCAGCTACAGTACTTGAAGAAAATTCTTTTTTTAATTTGTTTTGCTCAAAGCATGTGCTATACTCAACATAACCCAGGGAGAAAATTCCCCCACTTTTTATTGGTCTTGTGAATTCCTCTTGAGTCTTGAACTGGTCTTTGTTGTTATCTCCGATATGTGAATTAAATCAATGCATTTTTTTTTCCTTTCACAAAACGTGTGAGTAGGGTGTTTGTTTTTTTTTTTGGTTACATGTGAGTAGGGTGTTTAAACTACAGAGTATTAATGAAAGTTTAGTTCAATTAACTGAAAATTTTCTATACTAATACAACGATTTTAAAATTGTTATAAACAGCTTATTAATTTTCGATATGTTTAATCAATCAATTGAAAGTTGTTCCCTTTCGAACTTTATAAGGTACAAATACATCATATCGTTGTGATTCATTACGTTTTTGATTGATTTATATCTTTAAAGAAGTAGAAATAAAAAAAATGTAAAAAACAAAGCCATGGATAAATAGATTTAAACTTAATAAGATCAAGATGAATCTTTTTTTAGTGAAATAACCTTATGACTTCATTTTTTCTCTTATAGATGATGAATACTTAAATAAAAATGAACTACATATTCTTGCTTTGTTATTTATTTATTTATTTATTTGATGCTTATTTTCATTTTTAAAAACAAGATGATTATTCTTTTACCTTTGTTATTAGTGATTGTTTAGTATTTAAGTTTTGAAATTTAATTTTTGAATGTAATAATGACGACAACAATTGAAGACGTGCATGTAAGTGGTATTTGGACCTTCTTTTCGAATCTATATTATCGTACTCAATACTCTCACGTGTATTTGCGTCAAAGTATGAGTGAATTTGAAATTTTCTTTCAACTCAATATTTAGTGGATGATTACTCTATTACTTGGAAAAGATATTGTGTAAAGTTATAGAAATGATATACATCACTAGAGATATGAAAAACAAACATAAACACCATGTAGGATGCATATCTCTGTATAAAAAATTATAAAAATAGTCTATTATTCACGAAAACTAGTTTATACTGTCCCATGGTGAGATGATAAACATTGTTATGGGAAAGCCAAATGGAGGTCATTGACCCATGTCTCACTCTATATAAAAAAAGTGATAGTCATCTCACATTAAAACAGTCTTACTTATTAGTAAGCCTTATGTGAATTCACATAGAATTGGGGTCACTATTTAGAAATATAGGGGCCATTTATATTGAACGGTGCTCATTATTATTTTATTGAAAAGTGATCCCCATTTTACCAAGAGTTTCCTAGAAAGACGTTGTTATAGATTTTTTTGTGCTCAATAAACATTTGCAACAAAAAAAATTTAAATAAAAAAATAAAAGAAGTAAAAGGGATAAATACGATGAAAATGACATTAAATATGGGTCCATAAACGCCGTGAAAAGCAACGGCGTTTGAGCAGTGCATTGGAGAGAGAGAGAGAGAGAGAGAGAGAGAGAGAGAGAGAGAGAGAGAGAGAGGACCTGTAAAAAGTCCCCACGTTCACATGGCTATTTCTGGCACCCCCAACTCACAAACCCCAAAGGTCGTCATCATCTATTCTCTTTCTCTCTCATTTTCTCTCTCCTCCCCTTTTCATTATTTGCTCCTCCCTCTCTCTCTCCTCTCTTCGCTCTTCCCCATTTTCCCATTCATTTTTCTCACAAACGAATCTCTCGCTCTTCTCCCTCTATCTGTATTCATGACGGTAAGCAAATTATTTCATCCCTTTTTTCTTTTTCTCTCTCTCTTTCTACTTCTTTATGTTCTTTTTTTCGCCCTTTCCCTTTTCTTCCCGAACCCTAGATTTGTCGCAATTCTCTGATTTTTATGCTTTTTTCTTTTGATTGATTTGATCCAGCTGTTGCCTTGCGTTATAATTTGAATTTCTTATTTTTGTTATGTCGTTTCTTGGTTTTGATTTGATTTTGGTTAACCCCTCTTCTCAATCGATTGCCATTTTTGTTATTTTTTTGGAATTTTAACCTAGAATTGTTTTACTTGTGCGTTTCAAGATGTGTTCTACGTAATTAATACACAATTTTATCAATTTGGTTAATTGATTCATCTGAGCTGATTCTGATGATAAATCTAATTGCTGAAGTATTTATCTGTAGGGAGGGAGGGAGGTGCTAGGTTTGGATTTTTTGAAGTTCTGTGGAATTGAATTTTGCGTTTTATATTGCAATTATTGGTAGTTGAATTTATTTGGGGGATTGGATAGCACTTCTGAAGAAAACTTTTGTCATGATGGATTTTGCCTTATCTTAAAACAATTTTATTTTTTTTTCTGTTTATGTGTTTCCACTAGTGAATGGACATTTTAGGTTTTCCAAGTATATGTTATGGGATTTGTCACAGCTGGGTCTTGCACTGCACTGTAAATTCTTCTGAAGTTTCCTTTTTGGTTATGTTCTTTTATGCCGTGCAATGTGCGAACTGATTGCCTTCTCCATTTAATTATGATGTGCTGAAGATCTTAGTTTGATGGGAATACACTGTATTGAGTATTGACTTATATAACCTATGTGCGAGTGATGGCTTCGGTTAAACTTGGCATTATTTTGGATCATGTCCTTAAGTATTCAATTCCCTTACATGGAAGAATTCTCGTCTTATGTTCCAAAACTTACCTCATTCTCATTAGGAAACTGCGTATCAGGAGTTTTAGTAGTCTGATTGTCTGATTATCTGATTGGTTGGCAGAGCTCCTCCCAAAAAATGTTTTGGAGTATTATACATTGAATCCTGTACTCCACTGAGTTAAGTTTAGTGCCATTTTCGATAATGTTTCTTCCATCCACGAGTGAAGGATCAGCTCTAAAGTTCAACGGTGGTATTAGTGTGCTTGACCTCTTTCTCCTTACTCTCCTTGATTTAAGTGTGCTCAGATTGGGGCGGGTTTGGACTCTGGAATAAATAGCGGGTTTAGTGATTTATAGTCCATATTGAATGATCTTTGAAGCAGGTTGGAATGTACTGATGGTAATCAAAAAGCGAGAAGTGGTTGATCTTGATTCTATGAATGTTCATTACAGAAGGATGTTTTGGTTCTTTTCTTCTCCGCTATCTGCATAATGCATAGGAAATGACTACGTTTTCGAGTTGGGTGGTTGCTTGGGTCGATGGGGAAAATAATTTCTGAAAAATGACCACTGAGTGAGAATATTTTAAGAAGAAATTTGCGTCTGCAGTTTTGTGTACAAATGAGGAAACTGCTACGACATAAGACAGGCTAGCAGCAAGTTTTTCTGATGTTGGTCTGACCTCAGGGCAGACCTTCACATGTCCATCTAGTTTTGGATTCGTGTGCTCCATAATGGGCAAAAGATTGAGTCTGTATGCAATTGCTGGCATTGTCATAAAATTGTTCGAGGCTTGGCAAGAAGGATTTTGTTTAGTAAACTTCATTTTGAGTCCTATTTGCAGTTGACTTGACTGCAGCTGTAGTCAGTCAGCACTTAAACTGTGAGGAGTGATTATCCTGTTTGGATATTGTTTCTTTTGTATAAGGGAATTATATCTCCCAATAATACTCTCTAATGAGTGGGAAACACACTTCAGTTGGTAAGGCAAACCTTTGATTTGTTATGCTAAACCATTGGTCAGTTCAAATAACCAGCGAAGATGACTCAATCTGAGATGGCATCTGGTTATCTTTGCATTGAATATATTTTCAGCTTGATTTTTCTTTGCAGTTTTTGGGGAGAAATGAACTCAAAAGCGGGCTATTCTTGGGAGCCAATCTGGGGTGGGTGTGGGTATGTGACACTGCACTACTCACCCCAGCCTGGTTGTCTCTGAATCTGAAAATGTGTATAGCCTGATCTTTTGACCATCTTTTTTTTCTCTGTTTTTCTTTATTTTTCCTTGCTGCTTTTCCTCAACGGACATTCTCCTCGTTGTATCTGTTCTTCTGATGTTTCTTTCTTTTATACACTTGTAATTTCTGGTGTTGTTAGATGGATTCAGGTATAAGCGAGTATTTCATTGTGTACTGAAAGTTCCTACCGTTTCTAGAGAAGGGCATTAGCAGCTTTCCGTAGAGTTTCTAGACAATTTGGGCGTAGGAGCTTCACTGTTATTTTATAGTATTAGTATTTTATTTTTAATATTTTTGTAGATACAATTTTAGCACTTTATTCCAAGGTCATTCATTGAGCATGATGGATTGTAGGATGATTCAAAGGATAGAGTAGACCATCGACTTCTTTAGTTAACATTGCTTTAGTAAGTAGTTCTGTCTGAGGAGCTTCTGCTTAAGAAAGAAGAAAGGGGTTAAGTACTTGAACATTCTCTTTTTGTGGTGGTTAGTGGCTTCAATTCCATTTTTAATATAATGATAATGTTGAAAATGAAAGCGGCAAGTCTTTGAAGAACTTATCTTGGTTTTTCCCGAACTTTTACTTCTAATTTCTCTGCCAGTGCTGGAGTACCACTAGGTTCTGTTTTTGCTGTTAGTTTGTTCCACTCTAAAGTTGTCTAATGTCTGGAAAGTTATCTCTTGCAGTTGTAGTCTTATACTTTCTGAAGTTTAAGGGCCATTGGTCTATTGGTACTTTGTGATATCTTAATAAGCGAAATCATGGCATGAAGTTAGCTTCCAGTTTTCTCGCGCCGCCTCTACTGTTTAGCATCAACAGTTCTTTAACAGATGCTAAAGTTCTTTAACAGATCGGAAACGTCCTCTCTGCTAGGCGACTAGCTAGGGGTAGGGATGCTACAATTGGACATTTGGACCTCCCTAGACCCCTCCCTCTGTGGGATATACTGGGTTGTTGATGTTCTTTAACAGATGCCTTAAGTAGCATAAAGTTGGCTTCAATTTTTTTTTCTTTTTTCTGTTTTTGTTACTATGTTCACAAGATGCTCTTTGTTCGTAATCTGTTGTGTTTCTTCTTCCATCTTTCCTGGTTTTGATGTAATGACTTATTTGTTTAATCATGTTTCTTGTTTCTGATGGAGGCTTGAAGTAATTTTTAAGATTTGAGTGTCAAGAACCAAGGAGGATGCTTTTCCTTTTTTCCTTTCTGAGAGAGGGGGAAGAGGGGGGGGGGGGGGAAGTAGAAGGAAGAATGTTATGGACCAAGAGTGAATGATAAGACCAATACTGTCTTTATTTTAAGAAATTGACAAGTTTGTTGAACATAGTTCTGGTTAAACATCCCAATTTATTTTGCTCTCTTGACTGTGTTGGATCTTTGGAGAGCAAATTAAGTAAGGCATTTATTTATTTATACCTTTGACAGGACAAGGGAAGGCCATTGCCCAAGTTTGGTGAATGGGATGTCAATGATCCTGCTTCAGCGGAGGGATTCACTGTGATCTTTAATAAAGCCAGGGATGAAAAAAAAACAGGCGGAAAACCCGAGTCTCCTGCAAAGAACCAGTCTAATTCTAGGCCTGGAATGGAGCCCACCAAGTCTCAGCCAGTAAGTCATTCAAATTTGGTCTTTCTGTAGTCTGCCTTAACTGGCTGTTTTTATTTCTTATTGAGAGAGAACTGTGTGCTCCTTTCTGAACCTGCATTTGCCAGTATTTTTATGTGGAGGTTTCATGAACTAACAAGATTTTAGCCAACTTCATCATTCTTATCTGTCTAGGCAATGTATTAGTTGGGCAACCTCGGTTATCCATGTTATCTAAAAAAAAAAAGTCATCCCCTTGTCTGCTTTCTGAAGATTGTCTTTCCCGTTCTCCCTTGCATTATTCACTGTGTGTCTTGTGTGCTTGAATGCTGATGTAAGCAACATTAACTTTGGGGTGTTTTCTGATATATTGTGTCGTGCTGGAATAGATTGTATTTGTGACTTTTGAGGTTAACTTTGAGTAAAAGGCACTTGTAACCTTTGGAGAGAAATATGCAGTATTTCTAGTCCGACCGATTTGACAAACGTGTAGAAAGGTCATGAAGTGATTTGACCAATATGAACTCATGAAGTGATGGAAAAGCAATAGTCTAGTCCGACCGATTTGACAAACGTGTAGAAAGGTCCATTAATTTTGGAAAAACATAGTTCCATGAAATAGGCATCAACTTATTTCTTGGCTGAACTGATTTTGCAGAAAAAGTGGTTATGCTGTGTACAAGCCCCAGATGTGCACTCTTGATGAAGTTGTCTCTTGTCATAAGAACAAATGGTAGGCGGACGTTTGGCTGAGACCCCACCCCAACACATTTCTCCCAAAGACAAACAAGATGTAAGAGTTGTGATAGGTGCTTCCTGGAACAACGATGTTTTTCTCTCTGCTTTTGGAATGTGTTGGTGTGGGGAAAAAGATATGAAAAGGAAAACACTTATATTGTATTTATATTGTGTGGGTCATTATTAAAAACCAGAAGTTTATTTCTTGTCTCCATTTCTTGTGCTTCTGAGTTGTAAAGCTTCTTGTTTGTGATATATACTTTTTGGCTTTTGTATCCAGTGGAGTGGACTTGGTTTTGGTATATGATTTTGTTCAGATTTGCTAGAGAACTTACTTTCTTTCTACACTGTTTCTTATAAACTCTTCTTAACTCGATCCCCTCTTTGTTTTATCCATTTCTCTGAATTTGGAAATGTGCTAGTTACTGAGTCGACTTATGAGTTTTGCTTATGTATTATCAAAGCATACTTGTTTTGTAACCTGAAGAGGTCTCCGATTTATCTAGTTGGAGAGATTGCGCAAGCAAGCATTAAGTACTAAGCGTGGCAATTTTAGCCTGAAGAATGTTTGGAATGTATTTGAGCTATGTTTCAAAGGAAGCTTGTTAGAGCTCTTCTGCCAGGGATATCAAACTTGTATCTTCAGAACTCAGAAGAAGGGATGTTTAGATAGGTGGTTTTCTAAATTCCTTTTTTTTTCTTTTTTTTTTTTTGGGTGGTAAATAACTAAACATTTGCCCCTAGCAAGTACCAAACCTGGTATTTTGGATTCATCTCCGGAATACTATGTTCAAGTCCAGAATACGATGGTTGGGCGGGACTGTGTGTGCGCGCGTGTGCGTGTGTGAGCCTGGTGTTGCACACATTTGATAATTTTAGTGAATCTTACTGCTAAACTTTAATATGAGTAATGTGTGTCCTACCAGCACAAACACTATCCAAGTATTTTTGTTGCCTTGTTGGTGGTGATTAATTTTAATCTACTACTTTCGGATGACTTTTTAGTTTCAAACATTCAATACATGGGATATGTAAGAGATTAATTAATTAGCTTAAGCTATGTTCTTACACGAAACTTAAATCGCAATCGTGTTATGAGCTAATTATATTGATTTGACCAGTAAGGATGACAATGGGTGAGTCCGCTCGCTGTGTAACACGATCGAACACGATTTTTGGCACATGTTGGATATGAGGCCGACCTACTAGCTCAGTCCAACGGTATGTTATGCAAGCTGCATGCCGTGCCTAGGCTTGGGAAAATATCTAAGCGAAATACAATCTAAAAGGCAGGTCGTGAAACAATTTGAAAGAAAGAGGCATAGGACACGTGGAAGACACTATAACACAATACATAACACGACAAGATACTAGACTACTTTTACACTATCTGCTATAAATTTGTTAGGGTGTCCCTAAGGATAGGGGATAGACCCTGATAATCAATAGGGCAAGAAGCCCACCGTCCATTACCATAGACCATGCCTCTTAAAACCCCACGAAGATGACAAGCTTTGTCACGACTAACAAGCCATTCCAAACTACAAGTCTCACTAGAGGGTCAAAACACTTGAGATTTTTTTTTTAAAAGGAAATAGAAGTTTGATTATCCAACATCTACAAATAATATGGAGTTCAACAACGTACAAATCTAAAACAACATCAGAAACCACCCCGATAACAAAGCTAACTTGCCTTGCGAAGAAAAGAAAACAATAAAGGGGAAAAAAAAAAAAAGAAAAAAAGAAAAAAAAAAAAGGGCAGTGTTCGAACAATTGAACCAGCTCTGCCCTCGCTACTTCTTCCCGTTGTCTTCCCCCCACCCCCTCTTCCCGTCTGTTCTTACTTCTCAGATATCACTCTTATTATGTCCCTTTGCACCCTTGATTTTCTTCTACCTCTACAAATTCCCAATTTTAATGGTGAGTGATTACCCACAATGTCTTCATGTCTGGTTCCTTCAACAACCAAGAAATTATGCTCACTACCCAAAAAATTCTTAAGCTTTCGAGCTTTCTCGCACTTAAACACGTCCCATTTTGTGGGAGAGAAATCAAGCAGTCACAGTGGTATCCCAGAACCATGGAACAACACTCAATTGCCGGGTAAATTAACCCCCCCTCCCTCTTTCTCTCTCTTCAGTTTTCAACTTTCGAAACTACTGTATAAAGCTCATAACTTTATGCTCCTATTTTGGGTTTTTTAAAGGGTTTTTGAGTTACTTGAAATTGATATAATTGACAGATTATGTGGGATTTTGTGTACCCTCTTCTACTTGTATACATTTCAAATGAACGGGCATTTTCTCTTTGGCTTTCATATTCATAGTGTTTCCCATACCTGTTTTGTTTTGGTGTTGAACTTGATATTGTCACTTCAATGTTTGGTCTAAGCTGTCTTTCTCAAAGTATTTAGACTTTCGAGCGCTCTATATTTCAAACCTACCTGTTATTATGTTTAGTGAAGTTGCCTGGCATATTAATTCATAAGGTATTAGGACTTTAAGGTGTTCCTTAATGGACCAAATTTCTCCATGAACTATTTCAAAATAGGGTTTGTGTTGCCATGTTGAAATTTTCACTTGGTGGGTGCAGGGGACATTGAAAAAAGCACTTATGCAATCCTCACCATTGGCCGTTGGGAGTCATTGAACCACATGGAATATAAATTGGCTTCACTCAGACCAGTTCATGGAAGGTTGGCTCTAAAATTTCTTAACTGGGTCATTGAACAACCAGGTTTGGAGTTGAATCATGTGAACCATATGTACTGTATTACAATTCATATACTTGTTAGAGCTAGGATGTATACTTATGCCAAATCACTCTTGAAGAATTTGTCGGATATGGGTACTGGTCCAATTTCCATTTTTCGTGCTCTCATGGGAACATATCGCTTTTGCAACTCGAACCCTTCCGTGTTTGACTTGTTAATAAGAGTTTATTTGAAACGAGGGAGGGTTGATGCTTCTCTAGAGCTGTTTCATTTGATGGGTTCTAGAGGATTCAACCCTTCAGTTTATACGTGCAATAAGATCTTAGCTGCGATGGTGCAACATCAGATGGATGGAGCGGCTTGGGTGTTCTTTAAGGAAATGCTTGTTAGGAGGATTTGTCCGGATGTTAGTAGCTTTAATGTACTATTGAACATTTTATGCTCAGAAGGAAAGCTTAAGAAAGCTGGGTATGTCCTTGGGAAGATGGAGGTGGCTGGTTATGTTCCGAACGTGGTTACTTATAATACTGTTCTCAGTGGGTATTGCAAAAAAGAACAGTATAAATCTGCCTGTGATCTTCTGGATCACATGGGCTGTAAAGGCATTGGAGAAGATATATGTACATATAATATGCTTATTGACAGTTTGTGCAGGAGTAATAGGAGTGCAAAAGGTTATCTACTATTGAAAAGGATGAGGAAGAAGAAGATATTACCAAACGAGGTGACATACAATGCTCTTCTGAATGGATTTATCAAGGAGGGGAAGCTTGAAGTTGCTTCAAAGGTTTTTGATGAGATGGTGAAGTTGGGTCTTTGTCCCAACCATATTACTTACAACATATTGCTTGATGGGCATTGCTGTCAGGGTAATCTTGAGGAAGCTTTCAGACTCCTTAATAAGATGGAAACTGTGGGGTTGCTTCCTAATGAAGCTAGTTATGGAACTCTGTTAAATGGATTATGCAAGCATGCTAAATTTGACCTTGCAAGAAGTGTACTTGAGAGGATGAGAGCAAATGGTGTGGCACTCAGTTGTATTATGTACACGATGATGTTAGATGGGTTTTGCAAAAGTGGGATGCTCAATGAAGCTGTAGATTTGTTCAAAACAATGTCCAATGATGGAGTATGTGCTGATGTAATCACATATTCCGTGTTAATCAACGGATTCAGCAGAGTGGGGAAGATGCATAATGCAAAGGAGATATTGTGTAAGATGTACAAAGCAGGTGTTTTTCCTAACAGTGTCATATTTGCAACAATGATTTACAATTCTTGCAAGCAAGGAAGTCTTACAGAGGCATTGAAACTGTATGCGAGTATGAACTTTGCCGGACATGAAGCTGATCTTCGTACATGTAATTCGTTAGTTGCCGCTTTTTGTAAAAGAAAAATGTTCCATGAAGCTGTAGATTTCATGGAACACATGAGTAGAATGGGTATCAGATCTAATTCCATAACTTTTGGCTGTATGATAGATAGTTATTCAAGTATTGCTGATGTGTCAAAAGCATTTTTTATCTTTGATGAGATGGTCAGGTTAGGTCATCGTCCAAGTCTTTCCACTTATGGTAGTCTGCTGAAAGGAATCTGCAGGAGTGGCAACTTGAGGGAAGGCAAAAGATTTCTTGGATTACTCCAAAGTATTCCTGGGGCAGCAGATACTGCTGCATACAACACATTGCTTGCTGCAATGTGTCAGTTGGGCAGATTGACCGAGGCAACAGATATCTACCATGAAATGATCCAAAATGATCTTGTTCCTGATAGGTACACTTATACTTCCCTTCTAAGTGGTTTGTGTAAGAAGGGGAAAATAGTCACTGCAGTTCTCTTTCTAGGCGATTTGATGAGAAGGGGAGTTTTATATCCTTGTCAAGGGGTGTATACGGTTTTAATCGATGCTTTGTTTAAGGCTGGGTTTCCAAATGCTGTTTCATATTTCTATGAAGATATGGTGAAGCAAGAGGTCTACCCTGATGTAGTTGCTGCTAATGCTATTGTTGATGGCTATTCTCGGAATGGACTAATGGCAAAGGCTAATGAAACTTTCCAGTCCATGAATGAAAAATCCTTTCCTAGTTTGGCTTCTTATAACATTCTCTTACATGGGTTTTCAAAGCAGCAGGAACTATCAAGCTGCTTTACTTTGTACGATACTTTGATGAGCAAGGGTTTTCAACCAGATAATTTGACTTGCTACTCTCTCCTTCTTGGACTCTGTGAGTCACTCAACATGGAACTTGCTGTCAAATGTCTGAAGAAGATGATATTGGAGGGAAACATTCCTGATTCGCAAACATTCAACATGATTATTAGAAAATATTGTGAAAGTGGTGAGATGGATAAAGTATTTGATCTGACTGATTTGATGATGAGGGTAGGAGTGCTTCCTGATAGAGCTACCTATGATAGCATAGTCAACGGGCTCAACAGAAAGTCTGCTTTCAGGGAGTCACATATGCTTTTTCATGAAATGCTGGAAAAGGGCTATGTTCCTACATGCAGACAGTATGCAACTGTGATGAAAGGTATGTTGAGAACAAAAAATGTAACAGGCGCATTCAGGCTCAAAGATGAGATGGTCAATCTTGGTGTGTGCTCCCATGATGTAGCTGAGAGTGCTATGGTTAGGGGACTAGTGCATTGTGGAAAGACCGATGATGCAATATTAGTTTTTGACCACATTCTTCAGATGCAGCTAGTTCCATCAATCACTACATTTACAACTGTGATGCATGGACTCTGCAAAGAGGGTAGGCTTGCAGAGGCTCTGAAGTTGAGAGAAATAGTGGAGCTGTCTCAGCTAAAACCTGATGTCATTATTTACAATGTCCTTATATCAGGTTTTTGTGCTCAAGGTGATACTGATGTGGCTTTTGAACTTTATGAGGAGATGAAACAAAGGGGTCTTTGGGGCAACACTACGACTTTCGAGATTCTCATCAATGCTGTTGTTCCTAAAAGCGACCTCGAAAAAAGTGAAATTCTTTTGAAGGATATGCAGGAGAGAGGATTCATATCTGAAATTGGGAGCTCAAATGACATGCGCCAGCTGTTGTTAGTTGCTTTGAAGAACTTGAAGTCTTTGAGACATGAAACAAAGAAATAGAGCCTGAAATCACACTTTATCATCAACAGGCAGGCTTAATGGAAGTGGGTCCAACAGTAAGCCTTCCCTTGCGGGGATTAGCCACTTTTGTTTGGCCTTCATGGAGCTGACCAAACTTGGGCTTTCTTTTCTACCTCACTATGGAGAGGTTGTCTCTTGCACCTTCTCAAAATTTCATAGATGTCAATAAGCTTGCGAATTTAGATATCTTTTGTCTTCTTGCTTTGTAAGCTTCACGTACAAACGAGAGTCAGCATCATTAGTTCACCAGTATATCATGGGTTTCTTCTTACCTAACTCTTATTGCTAACTACAAAATACTTATAGAGTCCTACACCATCCATGGATCTATAGACATCTCTGTTGTAAAGCTTCATTTTTATCTCCAGTAAATACACTTCAATTATGCATTTATGCTACTGCACTGCTGCTGTGAGTTTGAATCTTGGCTTCTGTTTTAGTTGATTTAGACATGTATTGAGGCTCTACCTAGCTCACTTTTAGGAGGTTTATGTTCCTCTTTAAGCTGTACACTTGAATCCTTATCAATATACTTTTTCTTTATCTAAAAAAACTTTTAGGAGGTTTATGCTTGCTTACGGTGAGCCTATGTCATTCTTGTTTTATGCGAGGTGTTAGTTGATTAGTAGTATTCGTGATAGTTGAGTTGCTTGAAAGTCTGCTTTGAATGTGCCTTATATAGTGCTGCTGCTATGATTTCATGTATGATTTACATTTTTTTTTCCTTCTCATGATGCTAGGTGTATTAGGGATTAGTGTCTGCAGTTATAAGACGAGAAGTCTAAGGAGGATGTTCCCACAACTACAAACAACATCCAGTGAGTCCTTTTTGCCTCTTTTTATTTTCTTTGTTGATTGTAAGTGAAACCATTTCCTTATAGTTTATTGGCTTCTTTGGTTGCGAATTTTTTTAAAGAAGAAACAACTTGAATGTTACTTTCCTGGTATTTGCTAGCTCTCATAGTCAATATATGAAAGACAACTCTAGAATGTGCAAATCAAATATAAGATTTGACAGTGCGAAGTACTACAAATTTTACAATATTACAACAGCTAAAAGATAGGTAAAATCTTGATGCAATAATGTTAGAAGGAATTCATAGAATAATTGAATAATCAAAAACAACTTGAAAGGAGATAGAGGGACAAAAATAATGAAGGATTCCAATTTACATAGCACATTGAATTCAGTATAGGATAATACACCAAAATAATCTTAATAATTATAACAAAGAGCATAATGCTTCTTGGTTTGACTTCTGTCCTGTATAAGTTTGGAGGAAGATGAACCGAAGCGGGTGCAAAAACAAGTCAAATCTTCTACTTGTTATCAGTAAGTTGAAAGTCTTAAAGTTCTAACATCTACTAGAATCTTAGCTATTCTTGGAGATTTATTTATTGTAGACTGTTTTCTGTTTAGGTATTGATCTTGTATCGTGCTGTTAGTACTATGGTTTCGGTTTGCTGGGTGGTTGATGTACACAGCGGATTTGAAGGCTGCTATTGTCCCCTCTTCAGCATGTGACTGGATTGCTGTGAGCACCTTTAAGCTGGGTTAGCTTCTGGAAGCAGAAATATGCAGGTATTTGAGAATAACCGCAGACCAAAGTGTTGGGAAGCCTAATATATGTAAATTAAAAGTGAAAAAATACACATTACCCTCATTATGATACTGTATTACATATCCTCGAGGCTTAATCTGTAGGGGGGAGGCACAGTGGTTTCCCTCTATATATATGTTATATGTCTTCTTTGCGTTAGGGCACATAACTCCACCATCTATAAGTGTTCCGTGACATATATCCACACTCTATCAACTAAAATTTTATATAAGTAGTTTCAGAAAATAATCAATCACTTATATATGCAAGTGACAAGTACTTTACTTTCTTTCTTTTCCTTCTTTTCCTCAATCTAGCTAAGTCTTTTCTGGTTCATAAAATTTAGTTATGTGAATGGATAGAGCTTCAATTTTAACTCAATTTCTGCGAGCTGATGCTTTCATCAGTGACCTCAGGACCTGCTGCATTCCTTGAGGTTGCTGGAGATCACTGAAGTTGCCCCCTGGTGACGTTGACTAATTTACCTGAAAGAACAGGAGAAATACCCGAAAGTCTACTTACAGATACAACTATTCTACTTTCCCAAAAAGCTAAGGAAGGTTGCTTAGTTGAACATGTCGAGAAAAGAAAAGGAGGAGGGGGTGGGGGGGGGGGGTGTATAGCAGGGATTCAGGAGAAACCCCACAGCTATCCATCCAAAGAGCACAGAGGTTGCTTGACTTAACATCGCCCACCTTCAATTCTCCTAGAAAACCTTAATTTGGAAAACAATAATTGGGTCAATGTGTTACTGAAGGCACCTAATAGGACTTGCTGGCATGTTTTAAATTTTGATTGATATCTAGCAAGTTTTGTTTTCCTGCATGCCTTGGAAGCTGCAGTTCTGATGAATGCATCTTTGTCTACGTTCATAATACATTGCTATCATGTCTTTCTACAGAAAACAATGTTGCAGGTCTGAACTTGAACTTCACAGTTACCGATGCCATGACAAGAAAGAGGGAGACATGGTATGGTGTTGCTGGAATCTCATTTTGCAGGTTTTTCTGCTAGCATGTACAGGAGGTCAAGCTATTTCTGTTTATAGAGAATCTCCTACATGGCTGCTCATTGGTCAGTTGCCATATTTGGGCTTTTGATTTGCAAAGCGTTTACATGTGATTGAATCTCTAGCTTGATGGAACCCAGGCAAGAAGAAATGTGAAAATAGTTGGTAGGAGGTCAAGCTATTTCTGTTTTATAGAGAATCTCCTACATGGCTGCTCATTGGTCAGGTCAGTTGCCATATTTGGGCTTTTGATATGCAAGGCGTTTACATGTGATTGAATCTCTAGCTTGATGGAACCCAGGAAAGAAGAAATGTGAAAATATCGAAGTAACGCGCAATGCCCATCCTGTGGGTTACTTAGTAGCCACCGAGTCAACCCTTGATAAGTGGTAAGAGAAACTAGAGGAGTCATTATAGATCAAGCTGATTTCTGATATTCTCGCTATTTGTTACCTGACTGTTACCTCTCTGTCTCAATGCAGTTCAGTATCAGGGGCTGGACGCTGGTCGTCCAATGCTATGTTGGACATTCTAGAGTGGACAGTGACCTTTGCTGAAGAATCAGTATATTGAAGTCACACTTTGTAGGGGAATCGTCGAGTACTGTGTTACAATAGTCCTTTCCGACTTGTAAAAGGAGAGTTGTGCTTGGTAAGTAGAGGATAAGATAAACGTCAGTTTGGAGCTCGTTGGATATATGTTCATTGCTTAATAATGAAGAAAATTATGTGACTTTAATTAGCTTTTAGCTTTTGCACGTGAGAGAAGTCTTTGGTTATTAGTTAGGCCGCTGTTATTGCCAGGCCAAAATATACTAATGCCAGGTTATTTAATTATTTGAGTTGACAATTGAGCCCTTCATACTAATAAGGAAAAATTCATTCTCATATTCTCTCTCTTCATAATATTGATTTGTCTACACTTGCCATTTATTACATATTGGGTATTTAATAATTGAATCATAATAATTGTCATAATCTAACACAAAAGATTCCATATTTGATTTAGTATGCAAGTCGTATCACGTATTTTACTTATATAACATTGAGCTTAATTTTTATGTAGCTTTATGGCCATCTTGAAATTACAAAGATTATTTTGTGGGGAAACTGATTAAAACCAGGACCAAATCATTAGATCCTATAACTTCAGGACCAATAATAGATAATAGAGGATGGAGTTGATATACACTTCATTCAAACATCAAAAAATAACGTAAGGAATGGAATGACGACACTACAATGCCAAATTGCCCATTTCAGTATGATATTTACTTAGGCTTCTAAGAATCAATAAGATTATTAATTAGCATCTGGTATGAAGGTAGATGGAATCTACTTTTTTAGACCATCTATGGCTAATAGTTTCAACAAATTGAAGAACAAAAACGAAGGTTGAAGGACAAACCCCGCAATCTATTTATCCGGTTTGTAGAAAAAATATTCCCAATTCTTTTGCTAAATTGGTGGAGTTTTACAATTCTAATTCTTATGTCTTTCCATAATTTTATTTGTAAATAAGGCAATTAAAGATAGTAGAGAGAGAATATAGATTTTTCCTTATTAACATAAAGGGCAAATTTGTCAATTCTCAAAATTAATAGCCTGCCATTAGTACTTTCGGATCTGGCAATAACAGCGGCCATTAGTTATTGCTGTCAATATTGTAGGTACTCGTACAATAGACAAATTATGAATTTTAAGTGCAAATTCGCTTTTGGTGGATAGTTGTAGTTTTGGCCACCAGGTTTTAGGCGAGCAGTACCAAATTGGCAATGTGGTGTGACAACAAGAGTCTCAGATTTCAAACAATTGCACTATACCCTCAACTCCTGGGCCATGACTAGACCTGTAAAAAAAATGACCCGACTCGATCCGACCTTTTTTTTTAGGGTTCTGACAAAGTTTTTTTGACCCCAAACCCGTTTTAATCCTAACCCGTTGAACCCGATAATTTTTGGGTTAAACCCGATTCGTTACTGGGTCGATCCGTTTGACCCGAAAATTTGAATATATCTTATATAATGAATAAAAAAGATACACGGGAATGCCTTTTTGACAAGTCAGACACTTTTCAAATATATTTAACAATTATTTTACATTATTTTCCCGAATTTGTTGCCCTTGTAACAACTTGAGGTGACTTATCTACACCCCTAATTTGTATTTCGCTAATTGATTTCTCGTATAAGATACTTAATACTTCTATTATATGTGCAAAACATAAAGAAAATATTATATTCATTGTTCATAGAAGTTAAACTAATGTAAAACTTTACTTAGTCTTTCATTTGAACAAAAAATTGGTTAAAAAATTAATGGAGAAAAAAAATATTAAATGGCGCTAATGACCCGCTGTGTCGACCCGAACCCGAAGACTCTGGGTCAAGGTCAAGCATTTCTCAACCCGAACCCGAAAGTGACCCGACCCGAAAATGACCCTAATCCGTTGTAACCGAATCCGAACCCGACCCGCCCCGTTTTACAGGTCTAGCCATGACCCATGATAAGCTTTCCAGTCCCTTTCTCTTAATAACGCAAAGAAATTTTATTTTCATTTTCATCAAAAAAAAAAAATTGAAAAAATTGCTACATGTACACCAAATCAGACATATCTGAAGGGAATTTTGATGTCCACAGACATTAGTGCTTATTTGCGGAAGATCCGAAGGAAACTGTTTTTCGTAGGATATGTAATTTGAACTAATTTATTATTTTCTTCATTAGTACCAAAAAGAAGGCTTTGATATTAGTTATATCTTGTTGCACACTAATTTAATGTGCAACATTTGCCAAAAAACACTCCCTTCAAGGTATGATATTGGAAATGGAGGTTAAATTTTAGGTTCAATGTTGAATAATATACAAAAAAAATAAGGTGATTTTACCGAAAATTCTTTTTTATGAAGCAAGTAAAATCGTAGTTTGTATGACTTACATGATTTATGAAGGTTTGGTCCAATTTTAAGCCCATAGAATCGTCTGTAGTTTTGGCAAACTACTTTTCACATACCCTACCTTTACACTCAACAACATCTCTCTACATATACTTGTTGGAACCTTTTTAATTTGTGTTTGTTTGGGATATCTATTATTCTTTGTTGTTAATTTTGGTGAATATTTTCATGCATAAATAATGCTATATTTTATTTCCTAATAATATATACACCATAGTAGAGTAAGTCTTAAGACCAACTCACAAAAAAACAGGGTCACTAATTAGATATATGGGAGTCACTTATTATGTACTATGACTCGTGACCCTTGTTTCACTAAAAAAATGATCATCGTCTCACCAAAAGTTACGATTAAACCGTCTTAAACAAGTTTTTGCGACCATAGTATAGGATAAAAAAACTAAAAGTTACCGCATCACCTTTTTATTTTTATTTTTTTGGTTTAATCACAAGTTCACCTAAGCGAGTTGGGACTTGGGCCAAGACTAATCTTGTTCATATCATGTTATCGTATCGCCTTTTTGAATTGTCCTATTTATATTTTCTATATGTATTTGTATCGATCTTATATTTATATTGGTGCAACCTAGATTATGTCATGTGATTCTTTTCGAGGATTAATATAAATATGAATAAAAAACACACCAATAAAACGCACCCAAAAAAAAAAGGACAAATATTTATTTTATCTTTTTTCTTAACAGTATTTGAGGAGGACACAAGCAAGTATTTCTCTCTCCCCAAAATCTAATCTCTCAATTGAGTTCCTATGCGTTCAGTTCATTTGTCTCTCCCCGTATATATAAAGCCCACTTAGCTCCCTCACTAAGGAATTGTCATCTCTCTCTCTCTAAAACTTCGTATTGCGATCTCATCGTCTAGCGAAAACCTCACCCGAAAACCCTAGACCTCGATCGCCATACGAATGTTCTTCGGTTCCTTTTCAAATTCTCTCTCTTCTGAATTTGATTATTGATTAACTCCTCTTTTTGATGATCCGATCTTTATAGATATCTATCAATTAACACTTTTAACATTCAATTGAATTTGTCAAATTCAATTGAATACTATCAGTTCGTCGTCTCAATTTTCTCCTTACTTTCGGTTGATTTTTTTCAAGTTTCGAAGAACTTTGATCGGTTCGAAGGTGCTGAAAAATCGATCACAAATTCCGCAAAAGCGTCGTTAATGGTTGAATATCAGTTAAATTCAACATGAAGTTAAAGAGAAGGAGGGCTTCAGAAGTGGTTAGTCTGTTTATTTATACTTTTACTTGTACAAGTTTGTTTTTGGTTTGTGTTTACTTGTTTATTTAATCAGTTGATTTTTAGTGTATTGGATTGAGCCTTGTCGTTGTAGGTCTTGTTGTTTGAGTAGAGAAGTGGAATTTGAGTAATTTGATTGGCGTTTTCAGTACTCTAGTCAATTTTATTGAACTTTTAGGTTAGGGTTTATGGATGACTCCAGTCCAAATCCTATTCCTTATTTATTTATTTCTTATTTTTTATTACGGTGTTAGCATACGTAATTAAGATGATCAATACAATAACATATATTCTTAATAAAAAAGAAGCAAATATCTGAAACTGCAAGAGTGATTCTATATAGCGGTTTTGTTCAATTGCTAGTTCTTTCGTGAAATTCGAGGATACTTATTTGATTATTACTTGTTAACGCTACTAGAATAATGATTAATGATTGTGTCTAATCTTCATTAGCATGATGCCATGATTATTGCTTAGGTCATATTTTAAGTGTATAGTCTTCAGTAAGTTGCCTTTGGTTGCAGAATATTGAGAATCATGCATCAAAAGAAAAGCTGGGAGATAGGCAGTCAGATGAACTTTATAGGTTGTAGGAATGTATGATGGACGTCTATTTTGTTATTGTACACTTATTTGTTAGATAAGTGGATCTAAAAAAGATAGACATATTTGTGTGTACCATTTGTTCAAAAAACACACAATTGTCTACCAAATAAGTATCTTAGTTTGTTCATTTTTTTGATCCAAATAAGCCCATGGGTTAGTCATCTTATTTAAAAAAGAATCTACATCAGATCCCAGTTGCCTACCAAGCTTTTTAACTATTAACAAGAAAATGTATCTTAGTTTTTTTTTTTGGCTCTGGCATGTTATAGTAGTCATCCAAAAAAGATGTAATGGAGCCTCTCCAGTGCTTCCAGGTGGTAGCTTATGCGATTCTTCTAGTGTTTTAACATTTGCATGTGGATAGTTTAAGATGGCACGGTTACAAAGCACACAAACATCCGAAGATAACACCCAACCAGGTCTCCGCTGTTGTATGTTGTGAGTGCTCAACTTTTTAGTACCAAGGTCCACACAAAAGCCACGCACCTTCAGGGGAGCGTTAGACCTCCAAATGAATGTATCTAGTGGAAAGAACAGGAGCTTAATGTGATGGTAAGCTAAGGTGGTGAAGTAATGATTTGTAGGAGAAGACCCAAAGGGGTTCCAAACTAAAAAAATTTGCTAAGAGAAGGTGGTAATGGGGACTGGGCTGGAGGTATAGAATCTGAAAATCAACCTCCATATTCTAGTGGATGTCCAGAAATCCTGTGCTCTTTGAAACTTCACATTTCAGCAAGGATTTACATGTGAATTCACATTTTAGAAAAGTTTTTCAAGCTGCATTTGATGATTACTAGTCTTAGGCTTAGATTCAATGATGATGGTTTTCTCATTTTAGTTGTTACTTTGCAGCCAATTTCTTGATCCATCTGGTAGTCATGTTATAGTTAATGACCTCGCTTGGGGAGCAACCTAGATTGCTAAGCTCTTTGTTATTAGTGTATATTTGAATACCAAATTGTGTTAATTGTATTGGGCTCTCCTCCCCCCCCCCTCCCCAAAACGACTGTGACATTGGTTTACTCTTCTATATCCTGATTTCTGAATCATGCAAGCCTTCCCTCTCCCTCGCACTTCCTTTTTCATTGATAAGTGTTAGTCATGTAAATCCATAGATATGGTAACTCTTTATTTTATTTAACATTTGCAGCCTCCGAAGATAAGATCTTTCATCAATAGTGTCATATCTACTCCCCTTGAGAGAATACAAGAGTCCCTAAAAAGTTTTGTGTGGGACTTTGATAAGGTGAGTCTTTGCCCAGTGATATAACATGACCTTTATTTATTTTTTAAAATAATTTTTTTGTCCTTTTCTGATGCATGCTGGACTGTTGCTTCAGGGAGATTTTCACCACTGGGTTGATCTTTTCAATCACTTTGACTCATATTTCGAGAAGCATATAAAGCCTAGAAAAGATCTATGCCTTGAGGATGACTTTTTGGAAAGTGATCCTCCATTCCCAAAAGAAGCTGTTCTTCAGATCCTCCGTGTTATGAGGAATATTTTGGACAATTGCACAAATAAACATTTTTTCAGTTCCTATGAGGTAATTGTTGCTCTCGGTGTTGTATATTGTGCTACGGTATTTCTTCTATCAATCACCTATTGTGATGGACTAACTTCGTGTGTGTGTGTGTGTGTGTGTGTTTTGATATGAATGTATCGTTTTTTTATTGATTTTTATGTCAATGCAGCATCTATCATCTTTGCTGGCTTCTGCTGATGCTGATGTGGTTGAAGCTAGTCTTCAGACTTTGGCAACTTTTTTGAAGAAGACAGTAGGGAAATATTCGATTAGAGATGCTTCTTTGAGTTCAAGATTGTTTTCTTTTGCACAAGGCTGGGGCTGCAAGGAAGAAGGACTTGGACTAAGTGCATGTGCTTTGGAAAATGGATGTGACTCGATTGCTTATCAGTTAGGCTGCACCCTTCATTTTGAATTCTATACAGTGGATGAATCATCTAATAAGTCTGAAGCTACACAAGGTTTACAAATCATCCACATTGCTAATGTTAGTAGCTGCAAGGAAAGTGATCTCCAGCTTTTGGATATGTTAATTAAAGAATACAAAGTTCCTCCTAGTTTAAGATTTCCCTTATTCACAAGATTGCGGTTTGCAAGGGCTTTTGGTTCCTTGGTTTCCCGGCAGCAGTATACGTGCATCTGCTTATATGCTTTTATGGTAGTTGTTCAAGCGAGCAGTGATGCTGATGACTTGGTGTCATTCTTCAACAATGAACCTGAGTTTACCAATGAGTTGGTTTCATTGTTAAGTTTTGAGGATGCTGTTCCAGAGAAAATCCGAATTTTGAGTCTGCGTTCATTGGTAGCTCTTTGTCAAGATCGATCCCGTCAACCTACTGTACTTGCCGCTGTGACTTCTGGTGGACATCGTGGAATCCTTTCCAGCCTCATGCAGAAGGCCATTGACTCTGTTATTAACGATTCTTCAAAATGGTCTGTTGTTTTTGCTGAGGCTCTCTTGTCACTTGTCACTGTTTTAGTCTCCTCATCATCAGGTTGTTCCGCAATGCGTGAAGCAGGATTTATACCAACTCTCCTGCCCCTTCTTAAAGATACGGACCCTCAACACCTTCATTTAGTTGCTACTGCTGTGCATGTTCTGGAAGCTTTCATGGACTACAGTAATCCTGCTGCTGCATTGTTCAGAGATCTGGGGGGTTTAGATGATACTATTTATCGCCTTAAGGTAGAAGTATCTGCTGTAGAAGATGGTTCAAAGCAAGCAGGTGGTCATGTCGATGGCAGCAGGTTGGGTACTGACTTACCCGTGGGTACATCTTCTGTCCTAGATGACATGCAACCTATTTACTCGGAAGCGTTGCTTGCTTATCATAGACGTTTACTGATGAAGGCTCTGCTTCGTGCAATTTCACTTGGAACGTATGCTCCTGGGAGCACTGCTCGTATTTATGGTTCTGAGGAAAGTTTGTTGCCCCAGTGCTTGTGCATTATATTTCGAAGGGCCAAAGATTTTGGTGGTGGTGTGTTTTCGCTCGCTGCCACTGTTATGAGTGATCTAATTCACAAGGATCCCACATGTTTTTCTGTCTTAGATGCGGCTGGCTTGCCCTCTGCCTTCATTGATTCTATAATGGATTGTGTGCTTTGCTCTACAGAAGCCATAACATGTATACCTCAATGTCTTGATGCCTTGTGCTTGAACAACAATGGTCTTCAGTCAATCAAAGACCGTAATGCTTTGAGTTGTTTTGTGAAAATATTTACTTCAAGAGCATATTTACGTGCACTTGCTGGGGGTGCTTCAGGGGCCTTATCAACTGGACTGGATGAACTCATGCGCCATGCTTCCACCTTGCGTGGGCCCGGAGTTGATATGTTGATTGAGATCTTGAATACAATTTTAAAAATTGGGAATACAGTTGAAGCTTCGTCATCGTCGTCTGTCAGTTCGTTATCCTGCTCGAATCCTGTTCCTATGGAGACGGATTCAGAAATTAAAAGCGCATCGTCGCTTGATGAGAGGGACTTAGCAAAGACAGATAGTGCTGATTTTAATGATCTATCTTCTGATGCTGCTGTAAATGTTGAGTCTTACCTTCCAGATTGTGTTAGCAATGTTGCTCGTCTTCTTGAGACTGTTCTTCTTAATCCTGATGCATGTCGCCTGTTCATTGAAAAGAGAGGGATAGAAGCTGTTCTGCAGATGTTTACTTTGCCCTTATTACCTCCTTCAGTTTCAGTTGGTCAGAGTGTTTCAATTGCTTTTAAAAACTTTTCAACACAGCATTCTGCTTCTCTGGCGAGGGCTGTATGTTCATTCTTGAAAGAGCATTTGACATCAATCATTGAGCTGTTAGACTCAATGGGAGGAACTCGTCTTTCTGATTTAGAAGCTGCAGAGCAGACTAAGATTTTGAGATGTCTTTCGAGTCTGGAGGGCATCTTATCCCTCTCAAATTCCTTGTTAAAAGGGACCACCACAGTTGTCTCGGAGTTGGGGGCTGGGGATGCTGATGTTTTGAAAGATATTGGTAGAGTATATAGAGAGGTTCTCTGGCAGATTTCTTTGTCTTGTGATTCCAAGGTGGAGGAGAAACAAAGTGTTGACGTGGAATCTGAAAATGCTGATGCAGCTTCATCTAATGCTACCGGGAGAGAAAGTGACGATGACACTAGCATTCCAGTGGTCAGGTATATGAATCCTGTTACCATCAGGAGTGGTTCTCAATCACAGTGGGCTGGAGACCATGATTTTTTGTCAGTGATCCGCCCTGGTGAGGGACTAAGTCGTCGTAATCGACATGGGGTGACGCGTCTAAGAGGTGGGAGAACTGGCCGTCATCTTGATGCTTTCAACATTGATTCAGAATTCTCGATGAATGCGCACGAGGCTTCCTCCTCAACGGAGCAGAAGAAGAAGAGCCCTGATATTCTTGCATCTGAAGTTCTTTCTAAGCTTTCTGGTACTATGCGCTCATTTTACATAGCACTCATAAAAGGCTTCAGTTCACCTAATCGTCGCAGAGCTGACCCGGGGTCATTGAGCTCTGTTGCGAAGAACATTGGAACTGCTCTGGCTAAACTTTTTGTGGAGGCTCTTAATTTCTCTGGACATTCTACGTCAGCTGGGGTTGACATGTCACTGTCAGTGAAATGTCGTTTTCTTGGAAAAGTAGTGCATGATATGGCAGCACTCATATTTGACAGCAGGCGACGCATTTGCTACACGGCAATGGTGAATTACTTTTATGTCAGTGGCGCCTTGAAGGAACTCCTGACAACTTTTGAGGCCACAAGTCAATTATTATGGTCACTACCACCCTCACTTCCAATTTCAGGTACGGACCCAGGGAAGGAAGGCAAGGGAAGCAAATTGGAGCACAGCTCTTGGCTGCTTGATACGTTGCAGAGTTATTGTCGCCTTCTAGAGTACTTTGTGAATTCTTCTTTACTTGTGTATCCGGCTTCACCAGCGCAGGCTCAGCTGCTTGTGCAGCCCGCTGCTGTTGGCTTGTCGATAGGTTTGTTCCCTGTTCCAAGAGATCCAGAAGTCTTCGTCCGTATGCTTCAGTCTCAGGTTCTTGATGTGATACTTCCTGTGTGGAACCACCCGATGTTTCCTCATTGTAGTCCTGCTTTTATTGCTGCTGTTCTCACACTTGTTACTCACATATATTCTGGAGTTGGAGATGTGAAACGTAACCGCAGTGGTGTGACTGGAAGCTCAAATCAGCGTGTGGCACCTCCACCTGATGAAGCCACCATTGCCACCATTGTTGAGATGGGGTTTTCAAGGGCAAGAGCAGAGGCAGCTCTGAGACGAGTGGAGAGTAATAGCGTGGAGATGGCCATGGAATGGTTGTGCAATCATGCTGAAGATCCTGTGCAGGAGGATGATGAACTGGCTCAGGCTCTTGCTTTGTCATTGGGAAGTTCAAATGAGTCATCCAAGACTGGCAACGTCGATAAGTCAGGGGATGTTCTGGGGGACGAGGGACAGATGAAGGTGCCGCCTGTTGATGATATCCTTGGAGCATCAATGAAGTTGTTTCAGAGTGGAGATTCGTTGGCCTTCCCCTTGACTGATTTGCTTGTAACACTTTGCAATCGCAACAAGGGGGAAGACCGTCTTAAAGTTGCATCTTATCTTATCCAGCGGCTGAAGCTGTGTTGTTCTGATTTGTCGAAGGATGCTAGTGCCGTGTCATCTATATCTCATATTTTGGCATTGCTTCTTTCAGAAGATACAGGTGCACGAGAGATTGCCGCCCAGAGTGGTATTGTGTCTGTTGCTATTGATATATTGAGGAATTTTAAAGCTAGCAACCAGCTTGGAAAGGATATTTTGACCATGAAAAGTACTAGTGCTTTACTGCTTATATTGGATAATTTGTTGCAGTCTAGGCCCAGGATATCCTCTGAAAATGCGGGCATAGCTTCAACAGGTCCACAGCTTGATTCATCCAGTGAGCATGCAGCTGTCGCAGCTTCAGAACCTGGCAGTGAGAAAAAGTTGACCTTAGATGCTTGTGAAAAGGACTCATTTTCTGCATTTGAGAAAATATTTGGAAAGTCTACAGGTTTTCTTTCTGTAGAGGAGAGTCAGGCTGTACTAGAAATTGCTTGTGATATGCTAAAACATCATGTTCCAGCGGTAATCATGCAGGCAGTGCTGCAGTTATGTGCTCGGTTGACCAAAACACATGCTTTGGCTTTGCAGTATCTTGAGAGCGGAGGCTTGGCTGCTCTGTTTAATCTTCCAAGAAGTTGTTTCTTTCCTGGATATGACACTCTGGCTTCTGCAATTATTAGGCATTTGCTAGAGGATCCCCAAACTCTGCAAACTGCCATGGAACTAGAGATTCGACAAACACTAAGTG
The DNA here is from genome assembly GCA_038025085.1 of Tetragonia tetragonoides. Lineage (NCBI taxonomy): Eukaryota > Viridiplantae > Streptophyta > Magnoliopsida > Caryophyllales > Aizoaceae > Tetragonia > Tetragonia tetragonoides. The sequence continues at coordinate 762,439 of CM076153.1, forward strand.
GAAGCCGACATGCTGGACGTATTCCCACTCGCATGTTTTTGACATCAATGGCACCAGTCATCACTCGAGATCCTATGATATTCACAAAAGCTGCTGCAGCAGTTTGTCAGTTGGAAACATCTGCTGGAAGGACTGTTGTCATGCTGTCTAAAGAAAAAGAGAAGGACAAGGAAAGATCTAAAGCATCTGTTGCTGAGGTCGGATTGCCTTCCAATGATTCTATCCGAATACCTGAATTGAAGGTCCAGGATGGTCCCGGGAAGGGTTTCAAAGGTCACAAAAAGATCCCTGCTAATCTTGCTCAAGTAATTGATCAACTTCTTGAAATAGTCTTGCAGTTCCCATCTGTGGACTGCCATGAAAATGGTTCAAGCTTCTCAACAGATATGGAGGTAGATGTACCCACCACAAAGCTGAAAGGTAAATCAAAGGTTGACGAGACGAATAAGGAGGAAGCGGACTGCCTACCTGAAAAATCAGCGGCACTTGCTAAAGTGACCTTTGTTCTGAAAATATTGAGTGATATTCTTCTGATGTATGTACATGCAGTTAGTGTTGTATTAAAACGGGATTCAGAAATATGTCAGTTGCGGGGTTCTTGTCAGCTTGATATTTCTTGTTCTGGGCAGAGTGGCGTCGTACACCATGTTTTACAGAAGCTTATTCCACTGTGTACGGATAATTCTGGGGGACCTAATGACTTGAGAGAAAAGTTATCTGAGAAGGCTTCATGGTTTTTGGTAGTCTTGTGTGGACGCTCGAGTGAGGGGCGCAGACGAGTTATTAATGAGCTTGTCAAGGCCTTATCCTTGTACTGTAACTTGAAAAGCAGCCCAGTGAAAAACAATTTACTACCAGATAGAAAGGTTCTATCATTTGTGGAATTGGTCTATTCTGTACTGTTGAAGAATTCTTCCTCCAGCGGATCTGTTTCTGGCTATTCACCTGACATTGCACGAAGCATGATAGATGGAGGAATCGTACCGTGTTTGACAAGCATTCTTAAAGAGATAGATTTGGACCATCCAGATGCTCCTAAAATTGCAAATCTCATCCTCAAGGCTCTGGAAAGCTTAACCCGTGCTGCTAATGCAAGTGAAGCAACGTATAAATCTGATGCTCTGAACAAAAAGAAGTCTACTGGTTTACAAGAGAGATCTGATGACCAGACAACTGCAACAGCCAGTCATACTGCAGGACCTAATGATACCAGGGCCAATGAGCGGGAAGGGAGGGATAGCGGTGCAAATGAATCCAACCAACCTGGAGGAGCTAGCTGCATGGAAAGTAATCAGGACACTAGTGTGGGTAGGCCAGCTGAGCAGGATTTGAGGGTTGAGGGAGAAGGGACTTCAGCAAACATCCCGCCTGTGGAGCTTGCGATGGAGTTCACACGTGATGAGATGGAAGGAGGTCATCTAATGCATAACACTGACCAAATAGGTATGGAATTTCATATTGAGAATCGAGCTGATGAGGATATTGGTGATGAGGATGATGACATGGGGGGTGAAGGTGAGGAGGATGATGATGATGAGGATGACGGTGAAGACGAAGACGAAGATATTGCTGAAGATGGAACTGCTCTTATGTCACTTGCAGACACTGATGTGGATGATCATGAAGATACCGGTTTGGGAGATGAGTACAATGACGAGATGATTGATGAAGATGATGACGACTATCACGAGAATAGAGTCATAGAGGTAAGATGGAGGGAGGCCTTAGATGGCTTTGATCAACTGCAGGTGGGTCAGTCTGGCAGTGGCCTCATTGACGTTGGTTCTGAACCATTTGAAGGTGTAAATGTAGATGACCTCTTTGGTCTTAGAAGAACTTTAGGATTTGATAGGCGGAGACAGACGACTAGGTCATTTGAGCGATCTAATACTGACGGAGGTCTTCAACATCCTCTATTATTGAGACCATCTCAGTCAGGCGATGGTTCAATGTGGTCATCTGGTGGCAATGCATCTAGGGATTCAGAGTCATTATCTGGTGGAAGCATTGATATGTCTCATTTTCACATGTTTGATGGCCCTGCTCTCCCTTACGGATTTGGACCAGTTAGTCTATTTGGTGATCGTTCAGGTGGAGCAGCGCCCCCACCGTTGACTGATTACTCAGTTGGTATGGATTCACTGCAGTTAGCCGGGCGAAGAGGGCCAGGTGATGGTCGATGGGCTGATGATGGTCAGCCACAAGCTGGTAGTCAAGCTTCTGCTATTGCGCAGGCTGTCGAAGAAGTTTTTGTTTCTCTTCTGCGTGGTACTGATGATGCCAACACAAAAGTTGAAAAAGAGTCGAATACTAGGACACAGGAACAACAATTGGGTGCTGCACAAAATAGTGACAGTCATCTGGAAATGGAGGGAAATCATTTGGACAACCAGATCAGAGAGGGGCAGCTAGGAAATGGTAGTGAAACTGAATTTCAGCAAAGGAGTTCACAGGATGCAGTTGTTGCTGTTCAAGAGCATGTCAATCTTACAGAGGCATTTGAATTGGCCAATGAAAATGAACCCTCAACAAGCAACCTAGAACATCGCATCATGGAAACTGGAGATGCAAATGTTTCTTCCAGTGAACTAATGAGGACTGAAGAACCTTTGCCATCCTCTTCAGACCCTGAAAACAATCCACCGTGTGAAGGGGATTTTGGCCGGCTAGATAATCTTCCTGATGAGCCAAAGCAGGCTTCAGAACCTCAGATCAATCCAGAGCATGAAGGGGATTATGGACGGCTAGATAATCTACACGACCAGCAAAGGCAGGCTCCTGGTGGTGATGTATGTTCAAGAGTTGGTGGCAATGCAACTAATCCTGAACAAGATACGAGTAATCAGGCTTCTGTGAGTGTTAGCACTGATGTTGAGATGAACGATGGGAATTCCGAGCCTGTTCAGACTAATCAGCTCATGCCTTCAGCTGAGAGTAATGAGCCTTTATCTGATCAGAATGTCTCCATAAATCAAAATTCATTGGAGTCTGACCCTAACGACGCAAATGATGAGCCTCCTGCCCCCAGTGCAATTGATCCAACCTTCTTAGAGGCACTCCCTGAAGACTTGAGAGCTGAAGTATTAGCTTCCCAGCAATCCCAATCAGCTCAACCTCCTACCTATACTCCTCCTTCTGTAGAAGACATTGATCCCGAGTTTCTGGCTGCACTTCCCCCTGATATTCAAGTGGAAGTTCTGGCCCAGCAACGAGCACAGAGGTTGGCTCAGCAGAGTGAAGGACAACCAGTTGACATGGACAATGCTTCTATTATAGCTACTCTTCCTGCTGATTTGCGTGAGGAGGTATGTACCTGCACAGTCTTGTTAAGTAATTTTGTTATTCTCTTGGAACTCTGTTAACGATGTTTACTTGCGATTTAGGTGCTGTTAACATCATCTGAAGCTGTTTTATCAGCTTTGCCTTCTCCATTACTTGCGGAAGCCCAAATGCTCAGGGATAGAGCAATGAGTCATTATCAGGCTCGCAGTAGCCTATTTGGGAGCAGCCATAGATTCACTAATCGCAGAAATGGTTTGGGCTTTGATCGACAGTCAGTTATGGACCGGGGTGTCGGAGTAACCATAGGACGAAGGACAGGCTCTTCACTTTCAGATATCTTGAAACTGAAGGAAGTTGAAGGTGAGCCACTTCTAGATGCTGATGCACTGAAGGCGTTGATCAGGCTCTTACGTTTGGCACAGGTTAGACATCTTGGCTTAATTGCTCCAAATACCTGGAAAATGTATCTAACTGCAAGTCCAAAGATTTAGCTGAGGGCTGAACTAGAATTGTTGGTAGATCAAGAGTATATCTTTTACTTGAAACTTGTGCATGCTCCTTCTATAGTGAACGAAAGCATCTCAATCTGATTTAATAGGTGGTACATATTTGCTCCTGATATAAAGAATTTCAGTTCAATTGTTTTCGACTTTATTGAGATCTGATCTTTTGTGGTTTCTTTATGATAGCCTCTTGGTAAAGGCCTTCTGCAGAGACTCTTGTTGAACCTCTGTGCTCATAGTGTCACAAGAGCAACTTTAGTTTATCTTTTGCTGGGAATGATTAAGCCTGATGGTGAAGGGATTGTTGGAGATCCTTCAATGATCAATCCGCAAAGACTCTATGGTTGCCCTTCAAATGTTGTCTATGGTCAATCCCAGTTGTTAGATGGTATGCACATATCCAAAATGATTTCTTCGGCTCTTTAGATGCAATTGCACTTCTGATGGCATTTGTTTGCAGGTCTTCCGCCATTGGTTTTGCGTCGTGTGCTTGAGATTTTGACCTATTTGGCAACAAATCATTCTGCTGTTGCAAATACATTGTTCTACTTTGAACCATCACTTTTGCCCGAGTCCTCTCAAAAGTTTTTAGAAACTAATAAAGGGAAGGGCAAGGGGAAAGTTGAGGAAGGTGGAGTATCTTCAACCTCTCATGGGAATTCCGAGGAAGAAAGTATTCCTTTGATATTTTTGCTTAAGCTTTTAAATCGTCCTCTTTTCCGACGCAGCATTGCTCATGTTGAGCAGGTAGGGCTGATGATTCTGGTGACACTTATCTGATATGAAAATCCATGTGTTTTGATACTGATCTCCTGGTTATGGGTGTTTCTGAACCAGGTTATGGGTCTGCTTCAAGTAGTAATCGATACTGCAGCTTCAAGATTAGAGAGTCTCTCTCTCCCTGAGCCAATCTTAGATGACTCTCAGAATCTGAGTAGTAAAGCTTCTGATGAGGTACAAAGAGAAGATGCATCCGTAGGAACAGAGACTAAGCAACAGAATAAAGTTGAGAATGGAGAATCATCTACATCTGATAGAACAAGAGGTCGTAATATATATGATGTTTTCACGCAGCTACCAACATCTGATCTACGCAATCTCTGCCGTCTTCTTGGCTATGAAGGGTATGAATCACGTGCTAACTTTTGTTCAGGTTGTATGAAAAGTGATATTCTTGTCATGTTTGTGAACTGGAAAGTTAAATTATAATTTTATATTGTTAACATGGTGGCTGATAGCACAGCTGGGAAAGCTTCCTTGATTTCTGTTATCTGGTAACGATATTTTCTTTTTGGAGCCCACATTGACACACATTTACCCTTTTAATTGATAGGCTCTCAGACAAAGTGTACATGCTTGCTGGTGAAGTGCTGAAAAAATTGGCTTCAGTAGCTGTCTCGCACCGTAAATTCTTCACATTGGAGCTTTCAGATCTTTCTCAAGATTTGAGTAATGCGGCTGTCACTGAGCTTATTACCCTGAAAAATACACGCATGATGGGTCTGGGTGCTGGTTCAATGGCTGGCGCTGCAATGCTTCGTGTGCTGCGGGCACTTAGTTCACTCATTTCACACAGTGTTGATGAAAATAGTGGCCAGGAGAGTAATGAAGAGCAGGAGGAGCAAGCTGTTTTGCTAAAGTTAAATTCTTCTCTGGAGCCGTTGTGGCTAGAACTCAGTGAATGCATAAGCACAACTGAGTCAGAGCTGGGACAGAGCTCCTTATCACCAATTATGTCTACAATTAGTGCTGGTGATAACGTTGCAGGATCCTCCCTCTCATCCCCTCCTCTGCCTCCTGGAACCCAAAGACTGCTGCCCTTCATCGAGTCTTTCTTTGTTCTTTGTGAAAAGCTGCAGTTGAGCCATTCTGTTCTGCAGCAGGATCAAACCGATGTTACAGCGCGAGAAGTTAAAGAATCTGCTGGTAGTTCCTCCTCTGCGCCAACAAAGTGTTGTGGGGATTCTCAAAAAAGATTTGACAGTGCAGTCATATTTTCAAGGTTTGCCGACAAACATCGTCGCCTTCTTAATGCGTTTATCAGGCAGAATCCAGGGTTGCTTGAAAAGTCACTCTCTATGATGCTGAAAGCCCCTCGCCTCATTGACTTTGATAACAAGAGGGCGTACTTTCGTTCTAGAATCCGACAACAACATGAACAACAAATTGCGGGACCACTAAGGATAAGTGTTCGTCGGGCATATGTTCTTGAGGATTCGTACAATCAGCTGCGAATGAGATCTAATCAGGACCTGAAGGGGCGATTGAATGTGCAGTTTCAAGGTGAAGAGGGCATTGATGCTGGTGGTCTCACTAGAGAGTGGTATCAACTATTATCAAGGGTCATCTTTGATAAGGGAGCTCTGCTATTCACCACCGTTGGGAACAATGCAACTTTCCAGCCAAACCCTAATTCTGTCTACCAGACTGAACATCTATCATACTTCAAGTTTGTTGGCCGCGTGGTAATCTTTCATGATAACCCTGGAGATCTTTTTGTTGTATTCATGTTATTGAGTGTGTCATTCTCCTCAGTTCTTAATTGCTTCAAGTGGACTATAAGAGAAAGCAGTAGTGTGTGTTTTAAAATAGATATTGGGTTATAATTTGTTAAGTAATGCCTCTTCATTACGTACAGGTAGCCAAGGCCCTCTTTGATGGGCAACTTTTAGATGTATACTTCACTCGTTCCTTTTACAAGCACATTCTGGGAGTGAAAGTGACCTACCATGATATTGAGGCTGTTGATCCAGATTACTATAAAAATTTGAAGTGGATGCTAGAGGTTAGTAGTTCTGTAATCTTCTATCTGCCCATGTTTGACGTTTCTAAACAATCACCTTTGGGTTTATGATACCTATATGCTCTTGGTTTTGCAGAATGATGTCAGTGATATACTCGACCTGACATTTAGCATGGATGCAGACGAGGAAAAACACATTTTGTATGAGAAAACAGAGGTAGGACTCGGAAATGTCTATTGTCTGCCTCGCTGTTTCTTAAGCTTTAGGATCTAGTATGCCCATGACCCACCTTGCTATTGAAAGAAAATGTATCCAGTATCCTAATGTTGGCTTCTCTACACGAGTGTTTTATAAAGTCCTATTCAATGTGCTGACACTGATTGTACTTTCTTCCATTGTCCTTCTGTTGGCTGGAAAAGGTCACTGATTATGAGCTCAAACCTGGAGGAAGAAATACGAGGGTCACGGAGGAAACAAAGCACGAGTATGTAGACCTTGTTGCTGATCATATATTGACGAATGCAATCCGCCCTCAGATCAATTCATTCCTTGAAGGGTTCAACGAATTGGTTCCAAGAGAGCTGATTTCTATTTTTAACGATAAGGAACTTGAGCTCCTTATCAGTGGTCTTCCAGAAATTGACTGTAAGTTAGCGTGATCTATTATCCCTGAAACTTGCATTTTGCCCTTTCCTTATGTTTAATTCCTAAGCTGTTGATATGCTTCCCAGTGGATGATTTGAAGGCCAACACTGAGTATACTGGCTATACCGCTGCGTCAAATGTTGTTCAATGGTTCTGGGAGGTCGTTAGTAGTTTCAGCAAAGAAGATATGGCTAGATTCCTGCAGTTTGTCACCGGAACTTCAAAGGTATATGATTCAATCTTGCATGATAGCCGCCAGGAAAAAAGATTCCCTCTTGACACTTTCAGATTTGTAAGGCTTAATGTCCCCTGCCCATATTTTGAGTCAGACCATCTCGTCTCGGAAGAACACAATTTTTTTCAAATTGTGACATCATATTAGATTAGTCTCTCTTTCGCCAAATTCTTCTTGTTGCATTGAAGTATGGTTACTAACTATGTTAATGCTTTCAATCTTTGGCTTGGAATTGTGTTTGTCGATGAAAATTATTAATGGGAAATCAATCATTTAAGGTTTTAGATTGAATCATAGGAAGACAAATTTAAACAAAAATGTTTGGCTGAGTGGGAAGATCAATCGTGAAAGAGGAAGTAGTTGGCATATTACTACTTGAGCAGATACCCTATTCTGCCTGTCCTCATGATTTTATGTTTTAACTTCAAAACCCCTTGCGTTTGTGTCTGTAGGTTCCATTGGAGGGTTTTAAAGCATTGCAAGGCATCTCTGGTCCTCAAAGATTTCAGATTCACAAGGCATATGGAGCCCCTGAGCGGCTACCTTCAGCTCATACATGGTGAGTGTTGAAATAACTTTATGTCATAGATTGGAGCATGAGAGCATATCATTGACTCATTTCGATTGTACTTGATAGTTTCAATCAACTGGACCTTCCTGAATATTCTTCCAAGGAGCAACTTAGAGAACGCATGCTTCTTGCAATTCATGAAGCTAGTGAAGGCTTTGGCTTTGGTTGATCCTGGTTTCTGCATCATATAATTGGGAAGAAGCACCATCAATTTCTCGGCAAATTATTTTGTACATGTAAGTCAATTTGATCGATATGTTTTGATTTGATCATTATTCTTGAGTTGGGTTTTTTTATCGTGCTGCTAAAGCACTTTATCCTGCTTCTTTATGCCTCTGGTACTTCTTCTATTCACATGTGTTATGTTTCGGAAATATCGGAATGATGTAGCCTCCTTTTGTAAGATGTCCTGTTGGTTTCATTTTGCTTGCATATCGTGCTACTGCTCAGTTCTATGTGTTCTCCTTTTTCAATTTCAAGGTCTGCTTCTGGGGCATTGTAGCTATCTTATGCTCTATTATATTGACCAGGCCTATTGCTTCCGTTATCATTAACCATGACTATATGATTAAACCATACGGAAATCGTCGAGTCATTGCCATGTGATGTAGATTGTATCAATGCATCTGACAATGAAATGATCAAGTGTTGTAGACCTAGTAGATGATCATAATCTCGCCACTAACCTTGCTTGGTTGCGTGCAGATTTACAGTTCAGGTTCTTGGAACCAAGGGGCATGTTATCGGCAGGTTTCTCGGTTATTCACTTGATTAGATGATGACTGATGGAGGTGCAGAGGTTCCATCAGCACCAGCTATTATTTCTCTGTCGCTGGGATCTCAACTTGTCTCCCTTGCCAAATTCTTCGAAGAGCGCAAATAGATAGTCTATATAACTCTTATTTTCTTCTCAGGTAGCTGTTGATAGTTTCAAGAATTTCTGTCTATAGTAGGCCATAGGCCAATCCTTCTTTTTTTACCCTTCAGCCCTGTAATATCTTAGAAATCAATGTATATGGCCAAATTGCTAATAATTTCCTTACAGCCATTTATAGGCTCCTTTGGAAGTACAAATAGTTTTGCCAAAGTTTTTAGATGTGCATCCAAAAATGGTTCTTTTCAACAATACCGAAAAAGCCTCATAGACTCATAGGCGCCAATCCTTCTTTTTCTACCCTTCAAAGTCGATGTTTAGGCATTGTCCCAAACTCCCAACATCTTCGACAGAGCAGAACGAGGTAGCACGACATCCATAATTTTTGTATAGCGTTTACTTTCACCCACATGCGTTTACGGTATCCTTCAAAAGATTCGGATTATTTGATGTGCATTTCAACGCTTTTGAGTGATTTAAAAGGTAACTGCAGTACTAACCAACAGTAGGCTTCAGGTTTTATTTGGATAGTTAAATATTTAATATTAATATATTTAGTATATTTGAGGATTAAAGACTAATCTCCAAGTCTTTAGTATAGTTAAATATTTAATATATTTAGTATATTTAGTACTCATATATTTGAGTACTTGATAAGCTTGTAAAGGCGTTTTACGGGAAACTGGTGTATGAGCTAGAACGCAAAAAGCATCGGTGATATTAAAGTTTGGGGATATTGATGGCTCTCCTAGGGCACCGAGGGTCCTCTAGGGTCATGATAGACAACACGGAAAAGTTGGGGCAAAAATGACACCAGGTTTTTGGGAAGCCCAGAACGAAGGCTGTAATCCATGTTTTTTGCCCCTCCCCAGAACGAAGGTAGATATTTTCGCACTACATCGCACAAAACACCCCTAGGGGACATAAGAGGCCCTTGGGATTGCTGATCCAGTCCATGATACGTTTGGAGGGGCGTTTTATGTGACACTGGTGTATGAGTAGGAATACCAAAGACCTGGGTGATATCGAAGTTCGGGGATCCAGATGATCCTCCCGGATCACCGTGGGTCCTCAAGGGTCATGTTAGACTCCCCGGACAAGTTTGGGCAAAAATGACACCTGAGCACTGGGAAGCCAAAAACGAAGGCTATAATCCATGTTTTTTAAGCTTTCGGGAGGCCCGGGAATGAAGGTGGATATTTTTGCACCACATCGCACGGGACATCCCTAGGATACATGGGAGGCCCTCGGAGTCCATTATCGGGTCCCTAATAGGCTTGTAAGGGCGTTTTTACGAGACACCAATGTAAGGGCTGAAACATTGAATGCATAGGTAATATCAAAGTTTTGGGATCCCGATGACCCTCGCAGTGCACCGAGAATCCTCTAAGGTCATGATAGACACCCCAGAGAATTTTGGGCAAAATGACAGTCGTGCCCCCGGACGCCAAAAACTAAAGTTATATTCCACGTTTTTTGGGTTTTCGAGAGGCCCCGAATCGAAGGTGGATATTTTCGCACCACATCGCACGGATCACCCTTAGATAATATAAGAGGTCCTCGGGGTCCATTATCGGGTCCCTTATAGGCTTGTAAGGGCGTTTTTACGGGATACCAATGTAAAGGCCGAAACATCGAATGCATGGGTAATATCGAAGTTTTGGGACCCAGATGACCTTCCGGGACAACGAGGGTCTTTTAGGGTCATGATAGACCCCCCAGGAGAAGTTTGGGCAAAAATGACACCCGGGCTACTGGAAACCGAAAAAGAAGGCTATAATCAACGTTTTTTGGGCTTCCGAAAGGCCCCAGAACGAGGGTGGAAAATTTCGCACCACATTGCACGGAACACCCCTAGGGGAAATGGGAGACCGTCGGGGTCCATTATCGGGTCCCTAGTAGGATTGTAAGGGCGTTTTTACTGGATACCAATGTAATTGTCGGAACGTCGAAGGTATGGGTAATCAAAGTTTGGTGATCCGGATGCCTCTTCCGGGGCACTGAGGGTCCTCTGGGGTCATGATAGCTCCCCGGAGAAGTTTGAGCAAAAATGACACCCAGGCCCCCGGAAGCCGGAACGAAGGGGCTATAATCTACGTTTTTTGGGCTTTCGGGAGTCCCCGGAACAAAGGTGGAATGTTTTGCACCACATTGAACAGAACACCTCTAGGGATATGGGAGACCCTCGGGGTCCATTATCAGGTTCCTAATAAGCTTGTAAGGGCGTTTTTACGGGACAACAATGTAAGGGGCATAACATCGAATACGTAGGTGATATTAATGTTTGGGGATCCGGATAACACTCCTAGGCAACGAAGGTCCTCAGGGGTCATGATAGACCCCTCGGAGAAGTTTGCGCAAAAATGACACTCGGTCCCCCGGAAGCCGAAAACGAAGGCTGTAATCCACTTTTTTGGGCTTCTGGGAGGCTCTGAAACGAAGATGGAAATTTTGGCACCATATCGCACAGAACACCCCTAAGAGACATGGGAGGCCCTCCGTGTCGCTTATCCGGTCCCTGATAGGCTTGTAAGGTTGTTTTGCGGGACGTTCTCTCTGCTGGGGCCCCCTCCCATTGCTCTAGCCCTGGTGTATGAGCTAGAATGCCCAAGGCATGGGTGATATCAAATTTCGGGGATCTGAATGACCCTCTTGGGGTATTGAGGTTCCTCTAGGGTCATGATAGACCACCCGGAAAAGTTTGGGCAAAAATGACACCCGCGTCTTGCGATGCCGAAAACGAAGGCTATAATCCATGTTTTTTGGGGTTCCAAGAGGCCCTGGAACGAAGGTGGATATTTTTGTACCACATCGCACGGAACATCCTTAGGGGACTTGGGAGGCCCTTGTGGTTGCTCATACAGCCGCTGATAGGCTTAGAGGGGCGTTTTACAGGACACTGGATTAAAAGTCGGAACACCAAAGACATGGGTGATTTCGGAGTTCGGGGATCCTAATGATCCTCACGGGGCACTGAGGGTTCTCCAGGGTCATGGTAGACCCTCCGGACAAGTTTGCAAAAATGACACCCGAGCCCTGGGAAGCCAAAAACGAAGGCTGTAATACAGGTTTTTTTGAGCTTACGGGAAGTCCGGGAACTAAGGTGGATATTTTTGCACCACATCGCACAGGACAACCCTAGGAGACTTAGGAGGCCCTCGGGGTCCATTATCCTGTCCCTAATAGGCTTGTAAATACGGGACTCCTATGTAAGGGCCAAAACATTGAATGCATGGGTGATATCAAAGTTTGTGGATCCGGATGCCCTCCCGTGGCACCAAGGATCCTCTGGGGTCATGATAGACCCACCGGAGAAGTTTGGGCAAAAATGACACTCGGGCCTCCGGAAGCCGAAAACGAAGGCTATAATCCACGTTTTTTGGGCTTTCGGGAGGCCCCGGAACGAAGGTTGATATTTTCGCACCACATCACGCGGGACACTCTTTGGTAACATAAGAGGCCCTCTGGGTACATTGTCGGGTCCCTAATAGGCTTGGAAGGGCATTTTTACGGCACACAAATGTAAGGGCCGGAACATCGAATGCATGGGTGATATCAATGTTTGGGGATCCGAATGACCCTCTTGGGGGACCGAGGGTACTCTAGGATCATGATAGCCCCCAGAGATGTTTGGGCAAAAATGACACCCAAGCCCCCAGAAGCCAAAAACGAAAGTTATAATCCACGTTTTTTGGGCTTCCGGAAGGCCCGGACGAAGCTGAAAATTTTCGCACTACATCGCACAGAACACCCCTAAAGAGACATGGGAGGCCTTTGGAGTCGCTTATCCAACCCCTAATAGGCTTGAGAGGGCGTTTTACGGGACACTGGTGTATGAGCTAGAACGCCTAAAACATGGGTGATATTAAAATTCGGTAATCCAGATGACCCTCCTGAAATACCGAGAGCCCTCTAGAATCATTATAGACCAGCCATTTATAAGAGTTCATCTATCCATGATGGATTCAGGAAGTAAAATTCATATTGCACTACATGATGAGCATATGCTATCGTGCAGGGAAAACGTAAATTCAAGCAGGAAATTTATGGATAGTTCAGTAATATCGATTGTTATTTCTTTTTTCTTTTTTGTCAAAATGTTTTTTGCTTATTTTTTTTTATTAATTATTATTTTTGGTTCATATGAGGCACAAACGTCCATAAAAACAATAACGGAAAGAGAAAAATCAAACCTAACACCTAATATACCCCAACACCTTAATCTTAATCATTAGACCGACATCCTCTAGCAAGTTAAAAACGTAAAAAAGATCACGCCACCATGCCATTATAATTATTGTTGTCCAAGTGTTCCATTTTTTATGCTCCTACAATTAAGCTTTTGGTGATACACATTTCATTTTCCCTCCAATCTCCATGCGAGTATCCCAACATGACGACACCCCTTCACAAATAATATCTACAACGTCTCAGCGGCCACAAGGTCAGGAAACCACGAAACAGATTATTGTCCAAGAGCATGATTTTCCGCTCATCCTTTTGAAGCCAATCAGCATTACAGTTTTGAATGACAACCTCCTGGTACTGACCTGCATTGCAATAGAAGATGCGGGTTCAGATAAATACAAATAATGTCTCAGTCGGATCCTCTAGAGTATAACCTTAACTGGGTCTGCTTTCTTGTACTATCTGTCTGTGTACCTTCCCCAAATTGTAACCCAAAGAAAGGGCATTGCATGATTTCGGCACAATAACCCTATTCAGATCATATCATCCTTTGCTAAAAGTGCTGCCTTATAGAAATGGGAATATCTTATCGCAAGGCTAGAATATCAGTAATCTACGCATTCTCAAAGTTCAAGCGGGCTTTAACAGCCTGTATATGCAGCTAAGTTGCAAACTTACATGAGCTCCAAGACAAGCGCGGATGCTCCTCCTCCTCCGTTGCAGATGCCAGCAACACCATATCTCCCTCTGTTTTCCCTTAGAACCTGCAGGTCTAACCACGTTATGTCTAGAGAATCTGGCAGACTCCGCATTACCAAACAGAAAAATACGAATGACTGGAAAAGTTGTTACACATGCTGAGGACTCGACAAATATATGATACATGTTTTACGTGGAAAAAACATTCACAAATGATACCATTCTCTAAGCAGAAAAGAGAGATATTAGGGCATTAGGCCATACGGTGAGACAAAAAAACAAGATGGTGTAGAACCTGGTATCTGAAACATATTCTGCACTGAAAATACAAGAAAGTGAATTTTGACAAAGCCAACCAAATTGAGAAAAGGAGATCGACACATACCCCTAGCAATGTGACCAGAATTCGAGCTCCGCTGCAACCTAAAGGATGTCCCAGAGACACAGCTCCACCATGGACATTAATCTTTTCCTGCTCAATAATATTAATATTCTTTTTAAAATTATATTTTTTTGGGGGGAAAGGGGTTGAATAAAGAAATTATTGAAAAGGAAATATAACAACGTTTACAGAACTCACCGGATCAAGTCCCAGCAACTTTTGGTTGGCAAGAGCCACAACCTTCAGAGAAAGAAATAGAAGAACATACAAGTCATGTAGAAATTCACTGGAAAGAAGCAAGCTCAACAAGATGAAATGAAAAGTATTACCGAGAAGGCTTCGTTGATCTCATAGAAGTCAACTTGAGAAGGCTCCAAACCAGCATTCGATATAGCTTTTGGGATTGCAAGGGCCGGAGCAGTGGTAAACCACTCAGGGGCCTATCAGACAATTTTACATAAAGCATCAGAAGATGCAATTGTAGAAAATCATAATAAGAATCCTTTTCCTTGAGCACTTCTAGAATGGATGAATGTAAAATATCCAGAAGCACTAAGATTAAACCTGGGCTGCATCAGCAAAACCTTTAATCTTCCCAATTACTTGAAGTCCAAGCTCTTTGGCTTTTTCTCCACTGACCAATACTAATGCAGCAGCACCATCACTGGTATCAGGATGAAGCAGGCTGTTAGCCCTCTATCCATAGCGATAATCTAATAACAAATTACCTTGTAACTCTTACATATTCCTGAGAAAGTGATGAGTTACATAGACAAATCAAGGGAATTAAATAAGAATTTTTGTGTCTTTAAGAGATTAATAACCTCCGCTACTTGACTAGGAAACTAAGAGGCATATGTTTTGTCATTTGGGCAGCCTAAAGTAGGAACAGTCACTCTTTTTCGCAAAATTATCTTCCGCTCTAGAATTAGAGGCTAGATGCAAGGTGTTAGTACAGGGCATAGAGAAGCAAAATCAGTATTACTCAAAATATAAAACTGGAAGGAAGATTGGGAATGGGAGACTAATCCCAGGTTTTTTACCTTATAAGTGAAGAATTTCCAGCAGTGACAGAACCTGAATTCTTTTTAAAGCTAGGAGGAAGCTTTTTCAGCTTGGCAGGATCGAACTGTTACAATATTTTAAGAACTCAAAATTGAGAAAGCAAAGGAAACAGCCACAGCAGGGATAATAAATTGAGCTTGCTAACAAAGCTGTCAAAAGAAAAACTGTTTCTTACCTTCTCCACAAAAAAACAAAACAAAAAAAAAAAGGAAGAAGAAGAAGCAGTTTCTTACCTTCTCAATACCATCATCTCTGTCAACAATAGTAAATTGTTTTCCCCTAGCTCCCGAAACCTTGACCTGCAGAGAAATTCATTCAGAGGCATGCTGTCGATAGATGAATATGTTTTCCTATTCTATTGATAATTGGTGAGAAGCAAGAATGAAATTCACATGTTCAGATGCATTTCGAAAGCACACTAACACGTCTTACCGGGGCTATTTCCCATGAAAATGCACCACTTTTTTGAGCAGCAATGCCATGCTCGTAGCTTCTTATAGCATAAGAATCCTGTGCATCCAAAAACGTGATAACAAAATCACAGAGTGCTGACAGTTGCAACTTGCAAGGAAGGATTTGACTGCTTCTTTCTTTTCTAATATTTTTATTACGAGGGGGAGGGGGGGGTAGAAAGACAACAAAACTATATACCATCAATAGGACACCGAGGGGATGTTGCTCATGTATTATGTATAAAAGGAGGGTCATGAACCCAAAAGGTAGCTGGTCTCCTAAGTCCAAATCAGAATATGCTCACTGTCCAAACAAACAGTTTACAAAAGGCCCATTTAAATCAAGAGAGTGGCCTCTACATCCATGGTTTTGGTGTTCGTTCCAGAAAAGTGGGGCACTCAAAAAATGGCCGGCAAAACCTAGTATTGACCCGTTACCGACCCGGGATCATGCTAATATTCCCTAGGGGTGTCCATTGCAATATGGTGCAAGAACAACAACTTTCATTTTGAGGCCCTTCGAAAGCCCAAAAGGGTGGATTACAGCCTTCATTTTCGGCTTCCCGGTGGACTGTTGGAAAATTTTGCCTAAATTATTTCATGGGTCCATTGTGACCTAAGAGGACCCCCCATGCCTGGTGAGAGCCATTTGCTCCCTACACTCCGCACTTACCCATGGTTTCGATGTTCAAGCCCTTAGAGTGGGTGGTCAATAAAATGTTCGTTAAATCTTAGTAGGGTCCCGATAATCAGCCCGGGGCCTCCCATGTCCCCTTAGAGTGTCATGTATGATATATTGCAAAAATAACAACTTTTTGTTCCAAGACCTCCGGAAGTCCAAAAAACGTGAATTATAGCCTTTATTTTCGGATTCCAGGGCCCGGTTGAAATTTTGGCTCAAACCTTTCGAGGGGGTCCATTGTGACCTAAGAGGATTCTTGGGGTCTCGTGAAATCCATCAGGGTACTTGAACTCATACCCACCCATGGTTTCAGTGTTCAAGCCTTTATAGTAGGTGGCTGGTAAAATGGTCAACCAACCCTAATAGAGGCCCGATAACCGACCCCGAAGGCCTCCCATGTCACATAGGAGTGATCCGTGCGATATAGTGCGAAAATAAGACCTTTCGTTCCCGGGCCATCGGAAAGCCCAAAAAACGTGGGTTATAGCTTTCACTTTCGGGCTTCCTGGGGCCCGATTAAGATTTTTGCCCAAACTTTTCCAGGGGCTCCATTGTGACCAATGAGGGTCTCAGTGCCCCGTCAAAGACATCCGGAACTCCGTACTCACCGATGGTGGTGGGGTAGAAAGACAACAGAACTATATACCATCAATAGGACACCGAGGGGATGTTGCTCATATATTATGTATAAAAGGAGGGTCATGAACCCAAAAGGTAGCTGGTCTCCTAAGTCCAAATCAGAATATGCTCACTGTCCAAACAAACAGTTTACAAAAGGCCCATTTAAATCAAGAGAGTGGCCTGTACATCCATGGTTTTGGTGTTCGTTCCAGAAAAGTGGGTCACTCATAAAATGGCCGGCAAAACCTAATATTGACCCGTTACCGACCCGGGATCATCCTAATATTCCCTAGAGGTGTCCATTGCAATATGGTGCAAGAACAACAACTTTCATTTTGAGGTCCTTCGAAAGCCCAAAAGGGTGGACTATAGCCGTCATTTTCGGCTTCCCGGTGGACTGTTGAAAATTTTGCCTAAATTATTTCAGGCGTACATTGTGACCTAAGAGGACTCCCCATGCCTGGTGAGAGCCATTTGCTCCCTAGACTCCTCACTTACCTATGGTTTCGATGATCAAGCCCTTAAGAGTGGGTGGTCAATAAAATGGTCGTCAAATCTTAAATAGGGACCCGATAATAGGCCCGGGGCCTCCCATGTCCCCTTAGAGTGCCATATATGATATATTGCAAAAAATAACAACTTTTTGTCCCGAGGCCTTTATTTTCGGCTTCCAGGGGCCCGGTTGAAATTTTGGCTCAAACCTTTCGAGGGGGTCCATTGTGACCTAAGAGGATTCTAGGGGTCTCGTGAAATCCATCTGGGTACTTGAACTCATACCCACCCACGGTTTCAATGTTCAAGCCTTTATAGTGGGTGGCTGGTAAAATGGTCAACCAACCCTAATAGAGGCCCGATAACTGACCCCGAAGGCCTCCCATGTCCCATAGGAGCGTTCCGTGCGATATAGTGCGAAAATAACAACTTTCGTTCCAGGGCCATCTGAAAGCCCAAAAAACGTGGGTTATAGCCTTCACTTGCGGGCTTCGTGTGGCCCGATTGAGATTTTTGCCCAAACTTTTCCAGGGGCTCCATTGTGACCAATGAGGGCCTCGGTGCCCCGTCAAAGACATCCGGAACACCGTACTCACCGATGGTGGTGGGGTAGAAAGACAACAAAACTATATACCACCAATAGGACACCGAGGGGATGTTGCTCATGTATTATGTATAAAAGGAGGGTCATGAACCCAAAAGGTAGCTGGTCTCCTAAGTCCAAATCAGAATATGCTCACTGTCCAAACAAACAGTTTACAAAAGACCCATTTAAATCAAGAGAGTGGCCTCTACATCCATGGTTTTGGTGTTCGTTCCAGAAAAGTGGGTCACTCATAAAATGACCGGCAAAACCTAATATTGACCCGCTACTGACCCGGGATCATCCTAATATTCCCTAGGGGTGTCCATTGCAATATGGTGCAAGAACAACAACTTTCATTTTGAGGCACTTCGAAAGCCCAAAAGGGTGGATTATAGCTTTCATTTTCGGCTTCCCGGTGGCCTGTTGAAAATTTTGCCTAAATTATTTCAGGGGTCCATTGTGACCTAAGATGACCCCCCATGCCTGGTGAGAGCCATTTGCTCCCTAGACTCCGCACTTACCTATGGTTTCAATGTTCAAGCCCTTAGAGTGGGTGGTCAATAAAATGGTAGTCAAATCATAGTAGGAACCCGATAATCAGCCCGGGGCCTCCCATGTCCCCATAGTGTCATGTATGATATATTGCAAAAATAACAACTTTTTGTTCCGAGGCCTCCGGAAGGTCCAAAAAACGTGAATTATAGCCTTTATTTTCGGCTTCCAGGGCCTGGTTGAATGTTTGGCTCAAACCTTTCGAGGGGGTCCATTGTGACCTAAGAGGATTCTTGGGGTCTCGTGAAATCCATATGGGTACTTGAACTCATACACACCTAAGGTTTCAATGTTCAAGCCTTTATAGTGGGTGGCTGGTAAAATGGTCAACCAAACCTAATAGAGGCCCGATAACCGACCCCGAAGGCCTCCCATGTCCGATAGGAGTGTTCCGTGCGATATAGTGCGAAAATAACAACTTTAGTTCCAGGGCCATCTGAAAGCGCAAAAAACGTGGGTTAGCCTTCACTCACGGGCTTCCTGGGGCCCGATTGAGATTTTTGCCCAAACTTTTCCAGGGGCTCCATTGTGACCAATGAGGGCCTCGGTGCCCCGTCAAAGACATACGGAACTCCGTACTCACCGATGGTGGTGGGGTAGAAAGACAACAAAACTATATACCATCAATAGGACATCGAGTGGATGTTGCTCATGTATTATAAGGAGGGTCATGAACCCAAAAGGTAGCTGGTCTCCTAAGTCCAAATAAGAATAAGCTCACTGTCCAAGCAAACAGTTTACAAAAGGCCCATTTAAATCAAGAGAGTGGCCTCTACATCCATGGTTTTGGTGTTCATTCCAGAAAAGGGGGTCACTCATGAAAGGGCCAGCAAAACCTAATATTGACCCGTTACTGACCCGGGATCATCCTAATATTCCGTAGGGTTGTCCATTGCAATATGGTGCAAGAACAACAACTTTCATTTTGAGGCCCTTCGAAAGCCCAAAAAGGTGGATTATAGCCTTCATTTTCGGCTTCACGGTGGACTGTTGAAAATTTTGCCTAAATTATTTCAGGGGTCCATTGTGACCTAAGAGGACCCCCCATGCCCGGTGAGAGCCATTTGCTCCCTAGACTCCGCACTTACCTATGGTTTTCGATGTTCAAGCCCTCAGAGTGGGTGGTCAATAAAATGCTCGTTAAATCTTAGTAGGGACCCGATAATCAGCCTGGGGCCTCCCATGTCCCCTTAGAGTGTCATGTATGATATATTGCAAAAATAACAACTTTTTGATCCGAGGCCTCCGGAAGATCCAAAAAACGTGAATTATAGCCTTTATTTTCGGCTTCCAGGGCCCGGTTGAAATTTTGGCTCAAACCATTCGAGGGGGTCCATTGTGACCTAAGAGGATTCTCGGGGTCTCGTGAAATCCATCTGGGTACTTGTACTCATACCCACCCACGGTTTCAATGTTCAAGCCTTTATTGTGGGTGGCTGGTAAAATGGTCAACCAACCCTAATAGCGGCCCGATAACCGACCCCGAAGGCCTCCCATGTCCCATAGGAGTGTTCCGTGCGATATAGTGCGAAAAATAACAACTTTCGTTCCAGGGCCATCTCAAAGCCCAAAAAACGTAGGTTATAGCCTTCACTTTCGGTCTTCCTGGGGACCGATTGAGATTTTTGCCCAAACTTTTCCAGGGGCTCCATTGTGACCAATGAGGGCCTCGGTGCCCCGTCAGAGACATCCGGAACTCCGTACTCAACGATGGGGGGGGGGGGTAGAAAGACAACAAAACTATATACCATCAATAGGACACCGAGGGGATGTTGCTCATGTATTATGTATAAAAGGAGGGTCATGAACCCAAAAGGTAGCTGGTCTCCTAAGTCCAAATCAGAATATGCTCACTGTCCAAACAAACAGTTTACAAAAGGCCCAGTTAAATCAAGAGAGTGGCCTCTACATCCATGGTTTTGGTGTTCGTTCCAGAAAAGTGGGTCACTCATAAAATGGCCGGCAAAAAGCTAATATTGACCCGTTACCGACCCGGGATCATCCTAATATTCCCTAGGGGTGTCCATTGCAATATGGTGCAAGAACAACAACTTTCATTTTGAGGCCCTTCGAAAGCCCAAAAGGGTGGATTATAGCCTTCATTTTCGGCTTCTCGGTGGACTGTTGAAATTTTGCCGGTCCATTGTGACCTAAGAGGACCCCCCATGTCTGGTGAGAGCCATTTGCTCCCTAGACTCCGCACTTACCCATGGTTTCGATGTTTAAGCCCTTAGAGTGGGTGGTCAATAAAATGGTCGTCAAATCTTAGTAGGGACCCGATAACAGGCCCGGGGCCTCCCATGTCCCCTTAGAGTGTCATATATGATATATTGCAAAAAATAACAACTTTTTGTTCCGAGGCCTTTATTTTCGGCTTCCAGGGGCCCGGTTGAAATTTTGGCTCAAACCTTTCGAGGGGGTCCATTGTGACCTAAGAGGATTCTAGGGGTCTCGTGAAATCCATCTGGGTACTTGAACTCATACCCACCCATGGTTTCAGTGTTCAAGCCTTTATAGTGGGTGGCTGGTAAAATGGTCAACCAACCCTAATAGAGGCCCGATAACCGACCCCAAAAGCCTCCCATGTCCCATAGGAGTGTTCCGTGTGATATAGTGCGAAAATAACAACTTTCATTCCAGGGCCATCTAAAAGCCCAAAAAATGTGGGTTATAGCCTTCACTTTCAGGCTTCCTGGGCCCGATTGAGATTTTTGCTCAAACTTTTCGAGGGGCACCATTGTGACCAATGAGGGCCTCGATGCCCCGTCAAAGACACCGGAACTCCGTACTCACCGATGGTGGTGGGGTAGAAAGACAACAAAACTATATACCATCAATAGGACATCGAGGGGATGTTGCTCATGTATTATGTATAAAAGGAGGGTCATGAACCCAAAAGGTAGCTGGTCTCCTAAATCCAAATCAGAATATGCTCACTGTCCAAACAAACAGTTTACAAAAGGCCCATTTAAATCAAGAGAGTGGCCTCTACATCCATGGTTTTGGTGTTCGTTCCAGAAAAGTGGGTCACTCATAAAATGCCCGGCAAAACCTAATATTCACCCGTTACCGACCCGGGATCATCCTAATATTCCTTAGGGGTGTCCATTGCAATATGGTGCAAGAACAACAACTTTCATTATGAGGCCCTTCGAAAGCCCAAAAGGGTGGATTATAGCCTTCATTTTCGGCTTCCCGGTGGACTGTTGAAAATTTTGCCTAAATTATTTCAGGGGTCCATTGTGACCTAAGAGGACCCCCCATGCCTGGTTAGAGCCATTTGCTCCCTAGACTCCGCACTTACCCATGGTTTCGATGTTCAAACCCTTAGAGTGGGTGGTCAATAAAATGGTCGTTAAATCTTAGTAGGGACCCGATAATCAGCCCGGGGCCTCCCATGTCCCCTTAGAGTGTCATGTATGATATATTGCAAAAATAACAACTTTTTGTTCCGAGGCCTCCGGAAGGTCCAAAAAACGTGAATTATAGCGCCTTTATTTTCGGCGTCCAGGGGGCCGGTTGAAATTTTGGCTCAAACCTTTCGAGGGGGTCCATTATGACCTAAGAGGATTCTTGGGGTCTCGTGAAATCCATCGGGGTACTTGAACTCATACCCACCCATGGTTTCAGTGTTCAAGCCTTTATAGTGGGTGGCTGGTAAAATGATCAACCAACCCTAATAGAGGCCCGATAACCGACCCCGAAGACCTCCCATGTCCCATAGAAGTGTTCCGTGCAATATAGTGCGAAAATAACAACTTTCGTTCCAAGGCCATCTGAAAGCCCAAAACACGTGGGTTATAGCCTTCACTTTCAGGCTTCCTGGGCCCGATTGAGATTTTTGCCCAAACTTTTCCAGGGGCTCCATTGTGACCAATGAGGGCTTCGGTGCCCCGTGAAAGACATGCGGAACTCCATACTCACCGATGGGGGGGGTAAAAGACAACAAAACTATATACCATCAATAGGACATCCAGGGGATGTTGCTCATGTATTATATATAAAAGGAGGGTCATGAACCCAAAAGGTAGCTGGTCTCCTAAGCCCAAATCAGAATATGCTCACTGTCCAAACAAACAGTTTACAAAAGGCCCATTTAAATCAAGAGAGTGGCCTCTACATCCATGGTTTTGGTGTTCGTTCCAGAAAAGTGGGTCACTCATAAAATGGCCGGCAAAACTTAATATTCACCCGTTACCGACCCGGGATCATCCTAATATTTCCTAGGGGTGTCCATTGCAATATGGTGCAAGAACAACAACTTTCATTTTGAGGCCCTTCGAAAGCCCAAAAGGGTGGATTATAGCCTTCATTTTCGGCTTCCTGGTGAACTGTTGAAAATTTTGCCTAAATTATTTCAGGGGTCCATTGTGACCTAAGAGGACCCCCCATGCCTGGTTAGAGCCATTTGCTCCCTAGACTCCGCACTTACCCATGGTTTCGATGTTCAAGCCCTTAGAGTAGGTGGTCAATAAAATGGTTGTTAAATCTTAGTAGGGACCCGATAATCAGTCGGGGCCTCCCATGTCCCCTTAGAGTGTCATGTATGATATATTGCAAAAATAACAACATTTTGTTCCGAGGCCTCCGGAAGGTCCAAAAACCTGAATTATAGCCTTTATTTTCGGCTTCCAGGGGCCCGGTTGAAATTTTGGCTCAAACCTTTCGAGGGGGTCCATTTTGACCTAAGAGGATTCTTGGGGTCTCGTGAAATCAATCCGAGTACTTGAACTCATCCCCACCCATGGTTTCAGTGTTCAAGCCTTTATAGTGGGTGGCTGGTAAAATGATCAACCAACCCTAATAGAGGCCCGATAAACGACCCCGAAGACCTCCCATGTCCCATAGAAGTGTTTCGTGCGATATAGTGCGAAAATAACAACTTTCGTTCCAGGACCATCTGAAAGCCCAAAAAACGTGGGTTATAGCCTTCACTTTCGGGCTTCCTGGGGCCCGACTGAGATTTTTGCCGAAACTTTTCCAGGGGCTCCATTGTGACCAATGAGGGCCTCGGTGCCCCGTGAAAGACATGCGGAACTCCATACTCACCGATGGGGGGGGGGGGTAGAAAGACAACAAAACTATATGCCATCAATAGGACACCGAGGGGATGTTGCTCATGTATTATATATAAAAGGAGGGTCATGAACCCAAAAGGTAGCTGGTCTCCTAAGTCCAAATCAGAATATGCTCACTGTCCAAACAAACAGTTTACAAAAGGCCCATTTAAATCAAGAGAGTGGCCTCTACATCCATGGTTTTGGTGTTCGTTCCAGAAAAGTGGGTCACTCATAAAATGGCCGGCAAAACCTAATGTTGACCCGTTACCGACCCGGGATCATCCTAATATTTCCTCGGGGTGTCCATTGCAATATGGTGCAAGAACAACAACTCTCATTTTGAGGCCCTTCGAAAGCCCAAAAGGTGGATTATAGCCTTTATTTTCGGCTTCCTGGTGGACTGTTGAAAATTTTGCCTAAATTATTTCAGGGGTCCATTGTGACCTAAGAGGACCCCCCATGCCTGGTGAGAGCCATTTGCTCCCTACACTCCGCACTTACCCATGGTTTCGATGTTCAAGCCCTTAGAGTGGGTGGTCAATAAAATGGTCGTCAAATCTTAGTAGGGACCCGATAATCAGCCCGGGGCCTCCCATGTCCCCTTAGAGTGTCATGTATGATATATTGCAAAAATAACAACTTTTTGTTCTGAGGCCTCCGGAAGTCCAAAAAACGTGAATTATATAGCCTTTATTTTCAGCTTCCAGGGGCTCGGTTGAAATTTTGGCTCAAACCTTTCAAGGGGGTCCATTGTGACCTAAGAGGATTCTTGGGGTCTCATGAAATCCATCTGGGTATTGAACTCATACCCACCCATGGTTTCAGTGTTCAAGCCTTTATAGTGGGTGGTTGGTAAAATGGTCAAGCAACCCTTATAGATGCCCGATAACTGACCCCGAAGGCCTCCTATGTCCCATAGGAGTGTACCATGCGAAATAGTGCGAAAATAACAACTTTCGTTCCAGGGCCATCTGAAAGCCCAAAAACGTGGGTTATATAGCCTTCACTTTCGGGCTTTCTAGGGCCGATTGAGATTTTTGCCCAAACTTTTCCAGGGGCTCCATTGTGACCAATGAGGGCCTCGGTGACCCGTAAAAGACATCCGGAACTCCGTACTCACCGATGGTTTCGGTCTTCCGCTCCTTAGAGTAGGTGCCTCACAAGCTCACTATGCTATAACAACTATGGGAATTTGTATCAAGACAATTATTATTGAGACTACTCCTGATGTCTGTAACAGCCTTTATGGCAAATTTTGGTGGGGACTTTGCTCCCTAGAGTTGTTACGTAATTAATATGTAGCTTTAATTTTATTAGAAACAAATACCTCTTGCATTAATCACAAACTCTGTTGAACAACCTCAAGCAAAGGCATTAAACGAGACTAAAGATTGATCTTACCTGCTCTTCTCTTGAGATCTTATATTTATCAGCACATATCTCTGCACATATTCCCATTCCAAAATCATTGTACACATCCCAGAGCCCATCTTTCAGCATCCCATCGATTATAGTGTCATGTCCAAGTCTAGATCCTGTCCTGTAATTAAATAAGGATGTTACTTTAGAGCATTGTACAAGTAAGGTTGAAATGTAAATTAGCCACCAAAATGAAATAGGAGTATAATTTAATCTAACTTCTTAAAAGCTACCACAAGACTAGCGGAGAGCTATATTAAGTCTACCACCCTTCAATATAACTACCGCGATTGGTCAGATACCTTCACTCCTGAGTCCTGACTATAGCATCTTAATTGCACAAGTAGATATCCCTCACTCTCACTTTTTTCAAAGAACTTCATTGCAATAAAAAAAAGTTCAGCAATCTACAATGTCATCAAGGGCGCGGGGGCAGAACATGTAGAATCTCAAATTGTGTCTTTAATTATGCTACACAAGAGTGATTGATATTTGGTAAGAATCATTAACTAGCACACAAGAGGCTATACAGATGATTTTGACATGATTACATGAGTACATGACTAAGTATGCAAGCAGAAAAATTGCAGACAAGGCCACTCAACTTCCGTCTTTCCTTTACTTCAAAGGTCTAAGGTGGCAATTGGCAAGACGCATAACCGCAAAAGCCTTTGACTAAAGCAGCAAAGATTCGATCCCAACAGCCCATCTTTGGTGCGTAAAGCGGACGAGGGGGAAGGCTTTTATGGTCCTTCTTTCTTTCTATTTTGATTGGAGGCTTTTATGGTCCTTGATAACCTAGGAGTTGTTTCTGGGCATTTTTAAAAAGTATTTTATTAGACACGCCTTTCGGTCTTTGTAGCTCACTTGGTAATATGCAGCCACTTTTTTGCTTGATTATCTTTTGCAATTCTAAATTGGAATATAATTGCCACAGTGACTTGACTTGATCCATGAAGAAAACAACAAGGTGAACTCTCTTTATGTCATTAGTGCAACAAGGTCAGTTTGATAATCAGACTCATAAGTCTCTAGATAACAAGAAATTTGAGGCCTATCTATGGTCTATGGGTTTAATGTGCAAAATTATACATGGATTATGGAGTTCTATACACAATTCTACTCAAACAACAGCCTATTAAAATAATTAAACACCCACAAAAGATAAATAAATACAGCCAAAGAACAGATAACTTACCTTGTTTGCGCAAGGTACTTAGGTGCATTAGACATACTCTCCATCCCTCCAACCACTATAATGTCATTGCCACCCAATTGGATACTCTGAGAAGCAATCATAGTTGCTGTACCAACAGATGAAAGTATATTACTGGAAATTAAGGCATCTTCTTGTAAGGAGCTCACTTATCGCGAGGACAGCACACACACCTTTCATTCCTGAAGAACATACTTTGTTAATGGTGGTGCAGACCACTGAATTAGGAATTCCTGCACCCAAAGCAGCTTGTCTAGCAGGTGCCTGCCCCAAGTTGGCACTAAGAACATTCCCGAAGAACACTTCCTGCACAAGCGATGGATCCACTCTTGCCCTCTTAAGAGCACCTAAATTTTTTATATTCCATCAATGAGGCACAGAACAAAATGCATAGCTAATGTGCTATATGCCAAAAGATGCTACTCAATTACGAAATAACTTGTTAATCATACAATCGATAGCTATAGACCCGAGCTTGGTTGCGGATAACGACGACAGAGAACCAAGAAGCCCACCCATTGGCGTGCGGGCAACACCAACAATGCAAACATCTGTTTCCAAGCACAAAAGGGGATCTAATTAGAAACAGAACATGTCCTTCTTCTCCTATAAATACTAGCATAGAGCCATAGACCCAACAACATAAACCAAAGTATTATGTACTGACATAGTCATTATGTTAAATCAGGGTAATTCAAACTCCTAATCACAACACTCCCAGTGTAAGTACATTTTGTCAGAATCCCAGAGAATAACCCTTGAACCCATCAAGCACTCTCCATTAACTGATTGAAGTGTCTTGATCCAAATTGAGGGCATGAATAATAACTAGGACCAATCAAAAATTCTTCTTTGAAGGATCAAAAGCCCTAGAAAATTAGCCTAATTTGACCCTGTCATTTTTGGACAATGGTATGAGTTTTAGACAAGATGACTAGCTCTTTTTTTCTTTTTTTTTGGTGTTATCAACTAGATATGACACAATCAAACCAAAACCCTAACAAAGATAACTTATGCCATGAATAGAACACCCAAGTTTAAAAGGCAAAGGTCAAATTATAAAACACCAACCTCGAGGCTTAATTGATTGGTACTGATCTCTTGATGAACCGGCCATTTAAGATCCTGCAAATGATATTAATTTAATCAATAAAGCAATCAATTTTCGTGTTTACTGGAACTAACTACATAATTAATCAAGCAAAGCATATATTAGGAAATTCCCATAAAGATAATGGAGAAAATGAAATATTTTAGAAATTGATGTTGGAAACAGAAACTAGCAAAGTGTAAGCAAAAAAAAAAAAAAAAAAAAAAAAAAAAAAAAAAAAAAAGGCTAGCAATAATTTGAAGAAGCAAATAAACCTGAGAGAATCACTGGATTAAAATTGTTGCAAAAATGGAGAAAATGGAAATATTTTAGAAATGGTGGCGGGAGATTGAGAGAGAGAGAGAGCGGTGAGCCGTGAGCGAGTTGATCAAAATTACCTTGGGAGTATAAACGCCGGGGACATGACATGACATGTATTGCCCGTCACTATTCTCATCTTAACATCTCCTTTTTTGATTTTTCTTTTTCTAGTTTCGCGAAACGTGTCTTTCGTTATTACTAGTTGGTCTGGTTCTGTGTTTTCCTTTTGGTTTTGGTCTTTTGTAGGAGTGACATACGTTTTGATAGAAATCAAACCCTTAAAAATATTGGTGGCACGACTGGACGACGTTCCTAATTGCTAACACTCCCTTTATCACGACTTTTTATTAACAAATTTGAGAATACTCTGTCATAAATTTCTTCTACCAAAGATAATAGACAATAAATTAACATAAATTAAGTACATCAAAAATTTATTAAAACAAAATTTGGATGACCCATGTCTCATACCCCATGTCTCAGCGCCTAGCGAGCACCATGTCTTATCCCTAGCACACATGTCCCATGTCCCTAGCGCACATGTCCCATATTTCATGGGTGAAATCGGAGTTCGGGAATTCGGATGACCGTCCCGAGGCACTGGAGGTCCTCCAGGGTGACAATAAACCCTCAAAACTTTGGGCGAAAACGGAAACCAGGTCCCAGGAAAACGAAAATCAAAGACTATAATCCATATTTTTTGGGCATTCAGGAGGGCCTGAAATGAAGGTGGATATTTTTGCACTACGTCGCATGGGACACCCTTAGGTAACATTAGAGGCCCCTCGGGTCCATTATTGGGTCCCTAATAGGATTGTAAGGTCGTTTTTTCGGACATCGATGTAAGGGTCGAAACATCGAATGCATGGGTGATATCGAAGTTTGGGGATCCAGATGACCCTCCCGGAACATCGAGGATCGTCTAGGGTCATGATAGACCATCGGACAAGTTTGGGCAAAAATGACACCCGGGCCCCCAGAAGCAAAAAACGAAGGTTATAATTCACATTTTTTGGGCTTCCGAGAGGCCCCGGAACGAAGATATTTTGCACCACATCGCCCGGAACATCCTAAGGAGACATGTGAGGCCCTCGGGGTCCATTATCGGGTCCCTAATAGGCTTGTAAGGGCGTTTTTACAGGACACCAATGTAAGGGCCGAAACATTGAATGCTTGGGTGATATAGAAGTTTGGGGATCTGGATGACCCTCCTGCGGCACCGAGGATCCTTTAGGGTCATGATAGATCCCCGGGAGAAGTTTGAACAAAAATAACACCTGGGCCCCCGGAAGCCGAAAACGAAGGCTATAATTCATGTTATTTGGGAGGCCCCGGAACGAAGGTGGAAATTTTTACGCCACATCGCCCGGAACATCCCTAGAAGACATGGGAGGCCCTCAGGTTCCATTATCGGGTCCCTAATAGGCTTGTAAGGGCGTTTTCACAGGACACAAAAATAAGGGTCGAAACATCGAATGCTTGGGTGATATCGAAGTTTGGAGATCCGGATGACCCTCCCAAGGCACCGAAGGTCCTCTAGAGTCATGATAGACCCCTCGGACAAGTTTGGGCAAAAATGACACCCGGGTCCCCAGAAGCCGAAAACGAAGGCTATAATCCACGTTTTTTGGGCTTCCGGGAGGCCTCAGAACGAAGGTGGAAATGTTTGCACCACATCGCCCGAAACACCCCTAGGGGACAAGGGAGGCCCTCAGGTTCCATTATCGGGTCCCTAATAGGCTTGCAAGGGCTTTTTTACGGGACACCAATGTAAGGGTCGAAACATCGAATGTTTGGATGATATCGAAATTTGGGGATTCGGATGACCCTCCCGAGGCACCGAGGCTTCTATAGGGTCATGATAGACCCCTGGAACAAGTTTGGGCAAAAATGACACCCGGGCCCCGGAAGCCGAAAATGAAGGCTCCACGTTTTTTGGCCTTCCGTGAGGCCCCGGAACAAAAGTGGAATTTTTTGCATCACATCGCCCGGAATACTCCTAGGGGACATGGGAGGCCCTTAGGTTCCATTATCGGGTCCCTAATAGGCTTGCAAGGGCTTTTTTACGGGACACCAATGTAAGGGTTGAAACATTGAATGTTTGGGTGATACGAAGTTTGGGGATTTGAGAAGACCCTCCCGGGGCACCAAGGCTTCTCTAGGGTCAAGATAGACCCCTGAGACAAGTTTGGGCAAAAATGACACCCGGGCCCCCGGAAGCCGAAAACGAAGGCTATAATCCACGTTTTTTGGGCTTCCGGGAGGCCCTGGAACGAAGGTGGAAATATTTGCACCACATCGCCAGGAACACTCCTAGGGGACATGGGAGGCCCTCAGGTTCCATTATCGGGTCCATACTAGGCTTGTAAGGGTGTTTTTACAGGACACCAATATAAGGGTCGAAACATCGAATATTTGGGTGATATCGAAGTTTGGGGATTTAGAAGACCCTCCCGGGGCACCGAGGCTTCTCTAGGGTCAAGATAGACCCCTGAGACAAGTTTGGGCGAAAATGAAACCCAGGCCCTCGGAAGCCGAAAACGAAGGCTATAATCCACCTTTTTTGCGCTTCCGGGAGGCTCCGGAAAGAAGGTGGAAATTTTTGCACCACATCGCCCGAAACACCCCTAGGGGACATGGGAGGCCCTCGGGTTCCATTATTGGGTCTCTAATAGGCTTGTAAGGGCGTTTTTACTTGACACCAATGTAAGGGTCGAAACATCGAATATTTGGGTGATATCGAAATTTGGGGATTCAGATGATTCTCTCGGGGCACCAAGGGGTCCTCTAGGGTCATGATAAACCCCTCGGACAAGTTTGGGCAAAAATGACACCCGGGCCCTCGGAAGCCAAAAACGAAGACTATAATCCACGTTTTTTGGGCTTCCGGGAGGGCCCAAAACGAAGGTGGAAATTTTTGCACCACATCGCCTGGAACTCTCCTAGGGGACATGGGAGGCCATCAGGTTCCATTATCGGGTCCCTACTAAGCTTGCAAGGGTGTTTTTACGGGACACCAATATAAGGGTCGAAACATCTAATGTTTGGGTGATATCAAAGTTTGGGGGATTCAGAAGACCCTCCCGGGGCACCAAGGCTTCTCTAGGGTCATGATAGATCCCTCAGACAAGTTTAGACAAAAATGACACCCGAGCTCCCGGAAGCCGAAACGAAGGCTATAATCCATGTTTTCTGGGTTACCGGGAGGCCCTGGAACGAAGGTGAAAATTTTCCTACCACATCGCACAGAACAACCCTAGGGGATATGGGAGGCCATCAAGATCCATTATTGGGCCCCTAATAGGATTGTAACGGCGTTTTTACGGAACACCAATGTAAAGGCCGGAACATCGAATGCATGGGTGATATCGAAGTTTGGAAATCCTGATGACACGTCAACAATTCAACAACTGATGTGGCGAGCTCTGGTTTAGTCTTTGTGTTTTAATCTAATTATATAGATTTGCACCAAAATAAGTATATAAAAAAAGAAAATCAACACATCACAAAATAATACAAAATGTAATTGTAAACATTAATGTAATGAAAATAATTACATATTTTATGGTAATAAATGCAAAGTCCTATTAGCGAGTTCTCACACCTAAGAGCTAAAATAATTTTAAAAAAAACAATATATGCTCTATTGATAATGTATCATCAAGGGTTTGATTTTTGTCAATCTTCTTGTACCTCATTAAAAAAAATATGAAAAAAAAATCAATTTAACCATATTTGTATGCTAATTTGACGGTTTCAAAAAATTCAAAAATAAGAGATTTGTTTTCTTCCTTGCATACCGTCCACCAAAAGAGGGGAAGGGGAATGTATATCATGGCATGAATTTGGTACGTTAGAAAATGTGCATTTGATCATTTCAGTTACATAATTTCATTTTAGCACCAAAAAAAAGTTAGTACATAATTTCATTAACTTTTTTTTTCTGATGGTACATAATTTCATTTACTTGGTCGTTATTATTACAAGCTCTCTTACCGGCCTAACTCTTGCAAGAAAACAGGGGAGGGGAAAACAGAAAAGAAAGAACAACCCAAATGGATAGGCAATTGATTCACCCCTTGATCTAAAATGGAAATAAATCATATTTTAAAACATAAAACAGGAAACAAAAGCAAAGATTATAGCCGTATAGCATAAGTTAAGAGGTTTAACATAATAATTAACCAAGGACTATCAAAATGTGCAATTTTGGCTCGTAAAACTGGCATCATTTATTGTCATTAATTCCTTTTAAGCTCATTTGCTTAGCTGTATCTCAACTTAATTTCATTGGGGTTTAGTTTTTTTTTACCTCATTTCTGATTTTCTCTATCTTCTTCTTTTCACACTCTACAAGAGAAAATCCTTCTGCATTCTCCATTTCTTCACCTCATAATTTCTGTTCTTGCAGGAAAAAAAAAAGAGGGCCCAAAATTTGCAAGAGTGAAAAGTTTGGTTTTTATTTATTTATTTACATTTTGATAATAATAGATATTAATCACTGTTTGATTTGATCCTAGTTCTCTAATGTTAGCGTTAATCAATCAAGGATCAAGGGTTAAGGGTTTTAGGCTTTTCATATTCTTCACTCTTCTTCTATCTCTTCATCTCACAGGTGAGTATACTCAGTCTCTTCAGTCTTCACCCACTAATTTGTTCTTCATTTTGTTTAATTTGTTATTATTGATAAATAATTGGTTTTGATTTTCTGGTCATAAGCTTGATTATTATTGTTACAATGGGATATTTATGCAGATGCGTATGACCCGCTTGATGTAAAGGGGAACGTAACAATCCAATGGGATTTTATGGAGATCAATCCTAACACCTATAATGTGAGTTCATGGCAACTTAATTATGGAGTTTTTATTTTTTAATTTTTTATTATATAAATTATTTGTTTACCCTATAGCTTCATGCAATAAGTTTTGATTTTTGGGTTTATAGTTGTAATTCAATTGCAATCTACATGTTTTGAGTTGAATATCAACACTACTTTTTCGAGTTTTCGTATTCCAATCCATGGATGAAACCTTGATTAAGCCTTTTCAGAATCTAGGAACATATTTGGGTACATGTACAATATATTGATGTTGATACTAAGATGGTGGATATGAATCTGTGTCACTATCTATGTGTTGCGTTGTGTTTTCGATTGGGGTCATGTGTTTGCATTTGCCTGATGAGTTGGACATAAAAGCCTTTGCCACTTCTATAGAGAAGGTCACTAAAATGTCCATACTATATATGGCACTATTTGTCAAAATCGCAATAGGTATGTAATTCGACATCCTTACAATGGTGTCGAAATATTGCAGGCAGACATAACCATATACAATTACCAGCTATATCGACATATAGAATGGCCTCCAGGTTGGAGTTTGAGCTGGGAATGGCAGGCAGATGAAGTGATATGGTACATGCAAGGAGCCGAGGCCAAGGAGCAAGGAGTGTGTAACGACACATTAGGGACGCCCCCTCCTCACTGTTGCTTGAAGAATCCTGTGATCATTGACCTTCAACCAGGAACTGCTTTCAACAAACAGGCTGCTAATTGCTGCAGAGGAGGGGTTTTGACCTCTATGACCCAAGACCCTACCAAGTATGTCTCCCATTTTCAGATGAGTGTTGGGTATGGTTTGGGTGAAACCTCAAAAATTGTAATGCCCACGAACTTTAAGTTTGGTAGTCCTGGTTACACTTGTGGCGATCCTGAGAAGGTGGTACCTCCTACCAAGATCCCTGAAGATGGGGGACGCCGATGGAGGCAAGCACGTAGTAAGTCTTCCACAATTTTTCTGTGTAAGTGTTTGGCATACAATAATGTTCTGTTTGGTTTTCCATCAACAACCAATAAGAGTGGGTGAGTGAAATGTCTACAAAGGTTTGACATACACCATCTGTGTTTCCCAAGTTTTCTATGTTGTTTGATAACTTTCTTCCCAACGGTTTTATTTGGTTGTGTACTTTGACACTTCCCCTGAATTGAAATTCTGAGGTAAATAGGCGGTTGTTCTGGAAATAGGCACTCAAACACATGCTATGTTAATGATACTTTTTGGAGAGTTCCAGACGTACACAAGGATTTCTTGGTGGTGCCTAATTGTTATAGGAATTATAGCTCCAATGTCCCTCCTCGACTCTCCTAATGACTGACACTATCCATACATGTTTAATGAAGTACATTAGATATTAGGATTGTTTTTTGAGTTTTGAGTTCTCGATAGAAAATATATAAGATGGTGCTTCATCTATCTTTGATTCTGCACTTAGTCTTTTTCTTTTGATTAGTTGATGTTAACTCAGTGTCCACCATTTCCAGTGGAGCCAAAAGCTTCACTACTTTTTAGCTTCGGGATATAATGGACTATAGCAAATGGCTCATAAAACTGTTGGCACTTCTTATTTATTGTGAAGTTGCCGATGGTTGTTGACTTGTCGCACTTCAGATCTCGGGTCAAACGGAAACAGCCTCTCTGTGAGACTCTCACAGGGGTAAGGCTGCGTACAACCGACCCCCCCTTACCCTGCCTAGGCGGGAGCCTCTTTGGAGGCACAGGGGTAATGTTGATGTTGATGTTGGATGTTAACTCACAACTCTGCAGCCACTAAGTTGATGATTGCTTTTCTAACGTTAATATCTTAAGTAAGTCATTCTGGTCAATGGGATTTGTTGCAGGAACATTCAAGATCATTTGTCAGTACTCCCAATTTAAAGCAGCCCCTGCCCCAACTTGCTGTGTATCCTTGTCTGCATTTTACAGTGAGACTATATCGTTCTGCCCTAACTGTAGCTGTGTCTGCGAAGAACAACCCGGGACATCATGTCTCAAGTAATTCCTATCTACACTCAGCTATCTTTTCAGTTCTTTCTGACATGTTTAGCTATTTTTCCATGGTCTAAGTTGGCTCTCTTGCCCTAACGAACTTAGAATTTCTCTCTATTTTTATACTATATGTTACGAATTTCTGATTGTTTCATGAGTGTACCAACTATTTGTGCACTAATGCAGAAAAGGGCAGACACCTTCAGTGTTTCAGAAATCAAAAGATCCAGATTATGTACCACCTCCTCTTGTGAACTGTACAAGTCATATGTGTCCCATTCATGTCCATTGGCATGTCAAGCAGAGCTATAAAGAGTACTGGCGAGTCAAGATCACGATAATGAACCTTAATCTACGTAAGAATTATACAGCCTGGAACTTGGCCATCGAGCACCCAAACTTGGATAACTTGGTGCAGTCTTTCAGTTTCAACTACATGCCTCTTAGTCATGATCGCCCAACTAGTAAGTTGAACACAAATAATGTCCTTTTCCTGCTTTCTTTCTGTTTTGTTGTTTTCTCAACCGTAGCTTCTTGTTTTTCAGATGACACCGGATTGTTTTGGGGTATTCAGTACTACAATGATGTGTTGCTGCAATCAGGAAAGAGTGGAAATGTACAGAATGAGATGCTGCTCCGAAAAGTACCAGAAGTCTTTACTTTTGATGCAGGTTGGACTTTCCCCAAGAGAGTTTATTTTAACGGAGAGAATTGTGTCATGCCCCTCCCCGTTGATTTTCCTAGACTCCCAAAAGAGAAATGGCATATTGGAACATAGGCCAATGATGATGATCTTGCAAATATAATGTCAGTAATCAGAGCAAAGCCTTCCATTGAGGATTTTTACTCCATATTATGTTCACATTGTTTATTATGTCCACCATTTCCAGTGGAGCCAAAAGCTTCACTACTTTTTGGCTTTCAGAATATAATGGACTAAAGCAAAATGGCTTATAAAACTGTTGGCGCTTCTTATTTATTGTGAAGTTGTCAATGGTCGTCGCACTTCGGATCTCGGGTCAAACGGAAACAGCCTCTCTGTGAGACTCTCACAGGGGTAAGGCTGCGTACAACCGACCCCCCCTCACCCCGCCTAGGTGGGAGCCTCTTTGGAGGCACTGGGGTAATGTTGAATGTTGAATGTATTATGTTCACATTGTTTCTGGGACAGGTATTAATAGTAGCGCGCTTAGCAGTAAGGCAAAAATGTATGTAAATTCTTTTCTCTTGTAGAAGATTAGTACACTTTACAGTGGAGCTGTCTTGCATCAGTTTCTTTCTTTCTTTCCTTTTCTTTTTCGATCAATGCATCAGTTTCTTTCTTCAGGGCATGGGAATGTTGGGATTTTTACTTAAGAGCGAGGTATATCTCATATGATTCAATGTCTGCTAGAAATGGTAATGAGGTGTAAGGACACCTTGAATGACTGAAGAGAGCCAAAACAACATGCCGCGAATATCCATGCAGAAGGACATACAATGCTTTGCCGGTTGCCATATGCTTTGGCATAATGGTGGCTGGAGATCAGATACACTAATAATCCACACTCTAAAGTCTAAACTAGGTGATAAGTTTTTGATCATGTCGTGCGTATTAAGATGCACATCATCAGAGACAACAAAAATTATGAGAAAAGTGATTATTGCTAATGAGATAATAGAATCCAAAAGCTTGTAAAGAGCAAAAATCCTCCTTAGAACCATGCTCCAGAAGAATATCTGTCGGATCCACAAGACCACAATGTTATGATGAGTAGAACATATAACTGACAACCTTTTGTTAGACTAGCAAAAAAAAAAAAACGATTTAAATGAAGAATTCTTTCTTTATTTTTTAACCTTGACTTTTTTGGGGTGAGACAGTGAGACCAACCTACAGAAAAATAAATGGAGTCACTATTTAGACATATAAGGGTCACTTATGGTGAGCAGTGACCATTGTTTTATTGAAAATTGACCTGTCTCACCAAAAAATAAAAATAAAACGTCTTATAGAATTTTGTTTTTGCTAAAATCTAACCACATAATTTACGTCACCTAAAATAAAATAAAATTATACAGTAATAAGACATAATAACGTTTATGTACAGTACTTTTTACTTTAAACCCCGCCTTTACAAAACTCCCGTTTTCTAATAAACCGTTATCTACACAGTTCACTCTACTGGAGGTTTTTAGCGCCAGGTTTTTCACCGGCGAAAATGGAGGCAACCATCTCTAGCTTTCACCCACACTCTTTCTTCTCAAATTCCAATGTGTCAACATCTTTCTATTCCAAAAAACCCAACTTTTCAAAACGGCCCTTCAATTCATTCCCCTTCTCATTTCAAGCAATAATCAGTTATACCCACATAGAGAGAAACCCTCATTCTACTTCTTCTAAACCCCAAACCACAGATACTAGCCGTGTTCGTCAACGAACAGGTAAAAAATGCTGTAAAGATTTGCTTTTTTTGTTTAATTTCCTAGTTTTGGATTTCAATTGAAGAAGTGGGCATCTCTCTTTTAAACTTTTTTTCAATTGGGTATTTTTTAGTTTTATTTTTGGTGGTTTCCTTCTTGTTTTTCGCCTGAAAAAATTGGTGATTATCACTTTTCAGGTGTGCTTGAAACTCCGGAGAAAACCCAGAAGCTGAATTTGGATGTTTCGCCTCATAGAGCCGGTAAGTTCAGTATAAAAAGATCACATCTTTGTAGTTGTATAATTGTAGATGTTTCTAAATGATTGTTGGATATTGGCTTGAATTCGTATAAGTAGAAATTTTAAATTCATCTTTTTGTCAAAAATGATTTAGCTTCAGACTGACCTTGTAGACCTATCTTTGGTGTGTGTGTGTCAAAATGGAGTAAATTAAATTCTCATTGAACTGTCTTGTACTTGTTATTTGTTGTGAAGTAGTTCACTAGTCATTATAGTTTCAGTCAAGGGCATAATGGAATTGGAATCAACATTGCCTCTGCCCCTCCTAGGCGTCCTAGACTCCTAACCTTACCATATTAGGCAGGAGCTTGGTGTATTGTTTGCCTCTGGTCGGTGTTTAGTGCCAAGGGTTGCTTTTTATAAATTCATTCATTGGTGTGAAATTAACATGAGTTTATCGTTTGGACTTTGGAGTAGTAAATTGTTCCCTGTGCAGTGTGCCGTATGTGGTGTCTTGACCTCTTCTAATTGGCAGCCCATTCATCTTACATGTTTGTGGTTGAACAAATCAAGTGACAAAAGTGAACTCAGAAATGTTTGATTCATGTGATTATCCTGGTTCTGTCTCCATATGTTACTTCAGTGGCTGCTGTGAGGTTGATGCGGATAGAGCTTGGTGGGGCTTTTGCTGATCTTCTGAATGAGAAAGGAAAAGGTTCAGGAAACAACGAAATGGCATATGTTGCAAGGACTCTTGGATTCCGCACCAAAGATCTCGAGGAAAGAGATCTGCGATTGGTATGTTCTCTTAATGTTCATACGGACGATGCAATTTTGTGTCTTAGCTTTGTGTCTGAGTTTGAGTCTTTGGCTTTTATAGATGTCATTGTCTGGAGGCAAATAGTTAAGATACAACTGTAACTATTCGGTTGTCTAGCCTGAATGAAGTTAAGGAAAACTGCTTTCTTGAGGTTTTTTTGATTTTTGGGCTTTACACAAGATCTATAAATCTAAGATGTTTACCAGAAAGGCACAATTTTATATTGTTTTAGTAAGTTAGATATTATCTTGATCTTGTAGGTTACAGATATCGTTGGAGGTGCAATTCGTTGGAGAAAATATCTGGATTATCTTATTCTTTCTTTATGCCATGATAATAGAACTTTTCGAAACATGGAACCTCTTTTGTTACAGGTATATCCATCAAGTCAGCTTTTGTGCTTTTATATTTTTAATAAGGATGTTATTTGCTCAGAGATCATACTAAAAGTTCCCTGTATGAATGAGACTGAAGTTGAATATGATGGACTCTCCAAGTTCCTTACTATTAGTGGGTGATCTGAAATGGCCAACTTTACTTGGTGATGAAAAAGAGTAGCTGGTCCGATGCGCGGAACTCTCAAAATGTGCTCTGACCTTCAGAATTAGACTATAAGTTCATGATAGAATCATATTGTACTAATATATTCTTTGTTTTTAGATCCTTAGAGTTGGATTCTATGAGATTGTTAAATTGGAAATGCCATCATATGCTGTTGTTGATGAGGTAGGTTTCTATTCTCACTCTTTCAGTATCTATGAATCATTTCTATTACTTTTTATCGTAGAATGACATTGACGAATAAGATTGCATATTGCCAGAATGTTAGAGAGCTTCTACTTGTAGCTCAAGGACTTTTTCATCATGATTTTTTCCCGGTTAGCATGTCTCTCATGCACACAAACTTGTTTATCTTTGTGAATTTGAACCCCTACGGACGCTTCTGAACAAGATGGGTGGGTTTTTTCTTGTAACTCTTATTAATCATAACTTTCCTCTGCAAAGAAATAACCCTATAGGGTCATAGGTCATAGCAAAGAATTCTCTTGGCTCAATATGTACTGATTTTGTTGTTGCCATATTATTATAAGAACCAACTAGTGTGTAGCTCAACACATTCATCAAGTAATTCTGCTTTTTGTCTTCGTCTTTTTCCTTCTTTTGGTGGGATTGGTATTAGAAAGAAAAGTGGTAAATGGCTGGTCAGTTTTGACAGCTAATTGTCCTTGTTACCATATTATCAGCAAAAAGTAATGCTGAGTGGGTAGCGTCGCACAAGGCACGGCACCCATGTTATCTGTAAAAAAATTATCGACAAGGAACGCCATATTCGGACACATAGCTGTAGAAGACTAAATTGTTTAATTTGGCCATGAAATCGGTGCAATCTTATCAATGTCCTAACTCACTACTGGTTCTTCTTGCAGAATGTGAATCTTGCAAAGTGTGCCCTTAGACCTGGTGCAGGCAACATGGTGAATGGCATTCTTCGAAAGCTAGTTTTGCTGAAGGTTTACCTCTTTTGTGTCATTAGATTTGATTATTGTGGAATGAGTATGCTTATTTTTGGCAACCTCAAAAGTCATTGTTGTAAGTATTCTCATCTATCTACCCATGATTTTGACAGGAAAATGAATCCCTTCCTTTGCCCAAGTTGGATGGTAATGACCGCACACAAGCACGTGCACTTGCTACCATTTATTCCCATCCAGTTGTGAGTTTGTAACCAACTGGAATTCTTTATTGATTGATATTATGTACATGAGCATTTGGTGTAAACTTCACTGTAGTAAATCATTGTGCAATTCCAATATCAGTTCTTAGGTCTACCTCCCACCTCCCTTCCAGAAAAAGTTAAAAGTAATGGTGTAATTCCAATTAGAGTCAACTGGTCAGGTAGTTATGAGTTGACACTAAGAAATTATACTAGGTCTACAGTCCAGTTATGATGTGATAATTTGTGTAACTAAATATGAAGGAGTATGTGGAATGCAAATTTAGTGCTGACACGGGCGTTATAGAGGAGGTCAGGAGGAGATCAGGATTGGCACTCAAGTTATAAGTAATTTTGTTATAAATATGTGGTCGATCATTCAAGGCAATGGGAGATTGGTGATACATAATGTGTCGTATAAAGCTTGCTTTGCAAGCAATAGTGATTCAGTTAGACTCAAGAGAATGACTAATAAACCATCCTGACTCCATGGTGTGGATTGTTGACTGGTCAAGCATAATATGTTATAGGGTAATGGTAGTCTGAATGATGCTTTGTAGGATATATGACCAAACTAGAAAGGATGAAATCACCAATTAAGTGGTCTGTAACAAGATGGATGTGGCATCTATTGAATACATATGGAAAGCAAGGCTAAGATGTTTCTCACATATCAATAGGAGACACCTAAATTCCGAGTGAAGTGAGAAGTCAGCAGAGTTAAGGGACGCTAAAAGACGATGGATAAGAACCAAGGAAATTTGTAGGCAGGGGTTGATCAAAAAAGAGAAATTTCCTTATCATTATACAACTCTGCTTCTGCTAGTAATTCTATCACCAGTATTATATTTAGCTGTGTTCTTCCTGCTCCTTCACCAACTTCCATTTGTAATTATCAAAATGGTTGATTATTACTTTAATATTGATATCATAATATTTCCTTTATGCTTTAAAAAAGATTAGTTAAGTTTTCTTATTATCAAAAATGTTTCTTGTGGATCTTTGAAAGCAGTCTCCCTGCCATAGGGGTAAGGCTAAGACTGAGTACATTAGGACATACCTTACTAGAGGCCATATTGGGTTGTTGTTGTTGCATAAAGAAACTATATGCCATGCTTTAAGGGTATCTAATAATAAATCTCCCTTTTTGTTTTATAACCTTCTGATAGTGGATGGTAAGACGGTGGACAAAGTATCTTGGACAAGAAGCGGCTATCAAACTGATGATTTG
The DNA here is from genome assembly GCA_038025085.1 of Tetragonia tetragonoides. Taxonomy (NCBI): domain Eukaryota; kingdom Viridiplantae; phylum Streptophyta; class Magnoliopsida; order Caryophyllales; family Aizoaceae; genus Tetragonia; species Tetragonia tetragonoides. The sequence goes on from CM076153.1 coordinate 803,351, forward strand.
GAATAATACCAATCCCAGTTTCAGCTTAAGGTTGACAAAATTTATATTCCAGTGAAGTGAATTATCAAATTCCTGCTACCAAAGTTGTCAAAATCCTGTCATTACTTGATGCCAGGGCTAACATTGGGAAAGGATTAACACGAGATGACCTCATCCTGAAGCTCGATATGTTGAAGGTGATCGACTGTTTCCTGAATAGATTATTATTTCGTTCTTTAAATTTTTACCTACATAACAATACTATCTCTTCAGGTTTCGCTTGAACCTTCCTTGCATTTGGATGATTTTGTTCGCATCAGAACCGGGATGCAGGTTCTGTCTTATTGGCATTGTCTTAATTTCCAACCCATCCCCCGCCCGTTTACTCTTATGACATGAGTGTCATCCTTTGATCAATTTTTACCCTGATCTTCTGTCTCCTCTTATCCCAGGCTGTGGTACAAACTGGACTTCTAAAAGAAGGCTTATGCTCAGTCCAGGATGAGAGTGCAGGTCAGCAGGTCTGCTAGATTACAGAATTATTATTTTCTACTCATTTTGACTGACAACCTCTTGAATTCAGTTCCTACGGTGCACATCAACTTCTGCATGAATAAACCTGTCATACTGCTTTGCCAATATTTTGATGAAAAGCACCTTTTCTTTATTTTTCTTTAACATGTAGAGGAAGATAAGATTCTCATTCTTGATAACAGCTCGGACGAAAACCTAACTCATAGGACTATATCTTATCTTCACTGCAGGTCTAGCTGTTTCTGTTCTGGATCCACAACCTGGTGATTGCATTATTGATTGTTGTGCTGCTCCAGGGGGTAAAACACTCTTCATGGCATCGCGCTTGAATGGCCAAGGTAAAATAAAAAATATATAGACCTAAGCCTCTTCTTTTTATGGGTTAAACTACAGATAATCTTGGTAGTTGGTTCCGTATTGTAATTAACATAGTTTTCAGGTATGATATCAGCAATTGACATAAATAAGGGTCGTCTTCGGATCATTGAAGAGACAGCCAAGCTTCAGTGCCTTGATAACGTGATTACTTGTATCCATGCTGATCTTCGCACTTTCGCAGTAAGCTATCCCAAAATGTGATAATGGCTTCAGTTGCTGCCTCTTCTCGGCTGAAGTAACTGTCACTATTCATTTCAGGACAGTGTCGACTCGAAGTTTGACAAGGTTCTACTGGATGCTCCATGTTCTGGATTGGGTGTACTGTCAAAAGTAGGTGTTTTCATTTCTGTGTTCCCCAAGACAATAGAATACTTTTTGTTTGAGAAGCCGCTTTGCCATCAAATAGCTTGAAAGTGTTATGACCTAACTCTCTTACTTGCTGAAGAGGCCGGACTTGCGTTGGAATAGAAAGTTGGAGGATATGGAAGAGCTGAAGGGATTGCAGGATGAGCTGTTGGATGCTGCATGCAAGTGAGATAAATAGTTTTATCCTGATGGCCCTCGAATTCTGAATTTTTCACTAATCATTGATCCATTCTAAGAGACTCATGTTTCCTTCCTTTTTTCCCCATCCCTTTCCAAACACATTTACAGGCTGGTTAAAACTGGTGGGGTGCTTGTGTATAGTACCTGCTCCATTGATCCTGAAGAGAATGAAGAACGGGTTGCTGCATTTCTTCTCAAACACCCGGTATACATCAACAGATGTTTAGAGTAATATAGTTTTCCACAATTGCCAATTTTTTTTTCTATTTCTCTTATTGGTTGTTTGTTTATTGGGTGACAGGAATTCCAAATAGACCCCGTACAAAGATATGTTCCTTCTAGCTTTCTCACTGAACACGGTTTCTTTCGTTCATGCCCGGTGAAGCATTCAATGGATGGAGCTTTTTCTGCAAGTCTAGTTCGACGGTGATAAGCAACCTTATCACTCTTTTTTTTTTTTTTTTTTTTTTTTTTTGATGAATAACTTATCACTGATTCAACTGATGTATATTGGAATTACATTTGTGTTACTGATACGTGCCAAACAACAGAATATTTACATCAAAATAGCCAAATAACTGGAACTGATCCTTCAACAGCTAGGCAACATAGCCAAACAACAGAATATTTACATCAAAATGTACTGTTCACCACCATTTTTACTGATACGTGCTTCAACATTGATGATCCAATTTGTTTCATTCTGCCACTGTTTGAACAAATAGATTATAAGTTAATTCATCATACAAAATATATTAATTAAAATAAAGGAATGATCATGGACAAAGAAAAATAAAATAATTACCATTGGGGGATTTTCAACTCTCCAATTGGTGGACCCTCCATGAGAAGAAATGATGGATTCATGTCATTTGTATCTTCAAGTGCAGCAACTTGAAGATTAGCCTCCATGATTGATTGCTTTGATAAGTCATACACTGCTAACTCAGTTACACAAAGACAATGAACTTGAAGTAGAATTCTTTTGTTCATCAGTCCAATGGCAACTTTAAAGATCATTAGTTTTTCCCAATTGTTTTCCTTGTAAACCCAAAACCCATAGACATAGACTTTCTAGTCTGTTTTACCTCCAAGCCAGAAAGATACCCCTCAAATTTTCCCAATTGAAACGTAGGATGTTTAATTTTTTGTGGTAATTCAATAGGTCCCCCAAACTTCATGAACTAGATCAAATCTTATTATCTGATTTGTCCCCAAAGCACACCAATGGACAATCTTGTCCACGAAAACGCCACTTTCATTCAAAGGTATGGTACCATATAGAACGGTAATCGAAACCAATTCCCAAGATTTGCGTTTTAAATTGTGAATTTTGACCCATCTTTCTTTGTATTTTTATGATGCCAGTACCTTCCTCATTCACTTCCATTTTAGCCACATCCACAATTTGAATGATCTTGTATTCCTTGGCCATTTCCATAAACCAAAACCAAAATACTACTTGTCACACCCACTACATAAGATAGATTAGTATAAAATCTTGTACGGGGATTAAGAATCACTAAACTGTAATCAAAATCATCCTCCATAACTAGCAAACACACCAACCCATTGCAACAATTAATGATACTTACAATATGCGGATAGTCATATGCTTTTGGCGGGAATATTTTCTTACCCTTTCGTCGTCTATATCTTCCATTGGTAGACAATAAACTGTTTTATGATTTCCTGTGTATATCAATATTGAATGTGATTGTTTGAGACAAGAGTGTGTTCTAGATGGATGTTGGCAAATTTTGATGATGAAATCAAGGCTTTAAAATGTTTGCTCACTGCCTTAAATTGAACAATGGCTTCTGAGGTAAACTGGGCAAAATTTCTGCCTCTAGGATGTGTAAAGGAATTGAGGTATGATTGATAACCAAAGAAAAGAAGAGCAAGAAAAGAAAGGTTGAGCGTGCCTTGAAGTCTTCAGTTTGTGAGACTTGAAGTCTTCAGTTTGTGAGACTTGAAGCCTTCAGTTTCTATGCATTGAAATCTTCTTTGGTTTTCTGATGTTACATTATGTTACATAAGGTCACATTATGTATGTGAGGTTACGGAATGTTACACTATGTTTATTCCGTTTTCTGATTAGGCTCATTAAATTAAACCTAGTACGTTTAGGTGAGGAAATTAACTCTAATTTCCTACTCTTATATATATCTTGTAACATGTAGCATTTAGAATGATTTCAATACAAAATCTGATATCCTCTCTGTCGTGGACGTAGCCAAATTGGTGAACCACGTAAATCTGTGTGTTGATTTTTTTCTTTTGTCAATCTGTTCTTGCATCTGTTATAACAAATTGGTATCAGAGCCCGGGGTTTGTAACCTGCACAAGAAAGATGTCTTGGATAAATACCAAGATAGACAAATTCACCGGAAGCAATAGTTTCACAATCTGGCAGATCAAGATGCGTTCCTTGTTAAAGCAACACGTACTCTGGGCAAGTTTGATGAAAAGTGCAGCGAAATCTGGATCTGATGATGTTGATATGGCGAGTCTAGAGGAGAAGGCTCATTCAACGATCATGTTGTGTCTGGCGGACGACATCATTACTGAGGTCGCGACTGAGGAAACTGCTGCTGGTTTGTGGTTAAAACTTGAGAGTCTGTATATGACTAAGTCTTTAACCAACAAGTTTCTTTTGAAACAACGTATGTTCGGTCTCCGTATGCAAGAAGGCATGCCTCTTAGAGAACACCTAGAACAATTGAATACGATTCTTTTAGAATTGCGTAATATTGATGTTAAGGTGCAGGATGAGGATGCTGCTCTAATTTTGTTAGTTTCTCTACCATCATCATGAGAATTTTGTTCAGCCATTTATCGATGGTAGAGATACCATTAGTCTGGAAGAAGTAAGGGCTTTGTTGCATAGTAGAGAACTGTGCCATAAGACGACTGGTAAAATTACAGATAACTAGGCTGCTGGGTTAGTAGTTAATGGGGGTAAAGGACATGGGAAATCGGGCAAGAAAAAAATTCAATAAGAATAAGTACGTTTCTAGAGGTCCTAAACCAGACGACGCCTGTAATTACTGCAAAGAAAAGGGGCATTGAAAAACCGATGTCCTAAGAAAAAGCAGGATAATCCACGTTTTTTGGGCTTCCGGGATGCCTCGGAACGAAAGTGGCCATTTTTACATCACATCGCACGGAACACCCCTAAGGGACATAGGAGGCCCTCAGGGTCACTTATTTGATCCCTGATAAGCTTGGAATGGCGTTTTACGGGACATTGGTGTGATAGCCGAAACACCAAAAACATGGGGGATATCAAAGTTCGGGGATCCAGATGTCCATCCTGGGACACCGAGGGTACTCTATGGTCATGATAAACCTCTCGAATAAGTTTGGGCAAAAATGACACCCGTGTGCCGGAAAGCCGAAAACGGAGGCCCTCGGGGTCACTTATTCGGTCCCTGATAAGCTTGGAAGGGCGTTTTACGGGACACTGGTGTAATAGACGAAACACCAAAAACATTGGGGATATTAAAGTTCGGGGATCCAGATGTCCCTCCCGGGACTCCGAGGGTACTCTAGGGTCATGATAGACTTCTCGAAAAAGTTTGGGCAAAAAGACACTCGGGCCCCGGGAAACTGAAAACGAAGGCTATAATCCACGTTTCTTGGGCTTTCGGGAGGCCCCGGAACGAAGGTGGACATAGAGGCCCTGGGGGACATAGAGGCCCTCGGGGTCACTTATTCGGTCCCTGATAAGTTTGGAAGAGCGTTTTACGGGACACTGGTGTAATAGCCGAAATACCAAAAACATGGGGGATATCAAACTTCGGGGATCCGAAAGCCCCTCCCGGGGCACCGAGGGTATTCTAGGGTCATGATAGACCTCTCAAAGAAGTTTGGGAAAAAATGACACCCGGGCTCCGGGAAGCCGAAAACGAATGAATGCTATAATTCACGTTTTTTGGGATTTCGGGAGGCTCCGTAACGAAGGTGTATATTTTCACGCCACATCGCACGGTAGACCCCTAGGGGACATGGGAGGCCCTAGGGGTCACTTATTCGGTCTCTGATAAGGTTGGAAGGGCGTTTTACGGGACACTGGTGTAATACCCGAAACACTAAAAACATGGGGGATATCAAAGTTTGGGGAACCAGATGTCCCTCCCGGGACACCAAGGTTCTTTTAGCATTCATGATAAACCCCTTGGAGATATTTTGGCGAAAATGACACCCGAGGCCCGGGAAGCCAAAAACGAAGTCAATAATCCACGTTTTTGGCACAGGAAGCCAAAAAGGAAGGCAATAATCCACATTTTTTGGGCTTCTAAAAAGCCTCAGAATGAAGGCGGATATTTTCACATAACATCGCACGGAACACCCGTAGAGGATATGGGAGGCCCTCGGGGTCACTTATTCGGTCCCTGATAGGCTTGGGAGGGTGTTTTACGAGACACTGGTGTAAGAGTCAGGACACTAAAAACATGGGGATATCAAAGTTCGGGGATCCAGATGTCCCTCCCGTGACACCGAGGGTCCTTTAACGTTATGCCTCGTTGAAATTTGGGCAAAGATGACATCCGGGGCTCGTGATGCCAAAAACAAAGGCAATGATCCACGTTTTTTGGACTACCGAAAAGCCCCAAAACAAAAGTGTACATTTTCACATCACATCGCACGGACAACCGTAGAAGACATGAGAGGCCGTGTGGGTCGCTTATTCGGTCCTTGATAGGCTTTGAAGGGCGTTTCACGGGACATTAGTGTAAGAGGAAGAACTCAAAGACATGGATAATATCGAAGTTCGGGGATCCGGATGCCCCTCCCGGGGCACCGAGGGTCGTTTAGGGTCATGATAGACCCCTCAAAAAAGTTTGGGCAAAAATGACACCCAGGTCCGGGAACCCGAAAACGAAGGCTATAATCCACGTTTTTTGGGCTTTTGGGAGGAAGGTGGATATTTTCACACCACATCGCACGGAACATCCCTAGGGGACATGGGAAGCACTCGGGGTCACTTATTCGTCCCTGATAAGCTTGAAAGTGCGTTTTACGAGACATTGGTGTAAGAGTCGAAACACCAAAAACATGGGGGATATTAAAGTTCTGGGATCCAGATGTCGCTCCCGGGACACCGAGGATCCTGCAGTATCATGATAAACCCCTCGGAGAATTTTTTGCAAAAATGACACCCAGGGCCCGGGAAGCCAAAAACGAAGGCAATAATCCACGTTTTGTGGGCTTTCGAAAAGCCCCCGAGTGAAAACGAATATTTTCGCACCACATCGCACAGAACATCCCTAGAGGACATGTGTGTCCCTTTGAGTCGCTTATCCGGTCCCTGATAGGCTTTGGAGGGCGTTTCAGGGGACATTGGTGTAAGAGCAAGAACACCAAAGGCATGGGTAATATCGAAGTTCGGGAATCCGTATGTCCCTCCCGGGGCACCGAGGGTAATCTAGGGTCATGATAAACCCCTCAAAAAAGTTTGGGCAAAAATAACACCCGGGCACCGGGAAGCTGAAAATGAAGGCTATAATCCACGTTTTGGGGCTTCTGGAAGGCCCCGGATCAAAGGTGTATATTTTCTCACCACATCGCAAGAAACACTCCTAGGGGACATAGGAGGCTATCGGGGGCCGCTTATCCGGTCCCTGATAAGCTTGGAAAGGCGTTTTACGAAACATTGGTGTAAGAGCCGAAACCCAACGACATGGGTGATAATGATATTCGGGGATTCAGATGTCCTTCCTGGGGCACCAGTGATCCTCTACGGTCATGATAGACCCCCTAGAAAAACAAGGATGGAAAGCAAAGGGAATATGGTGAAATAAAATATTGTCCTTATTTGTGAGTTTTTATAAATAAAAAAAAAAGGGAAGGGAAATTAATGGAGGGGGACCAATTACGATCCCTTCCATTAACCTAAATTTTGTTCCCCCTAAATTGAGGAGAAAATATGGGGAGGAAAATTTGCCAAACACGTAAAATTTTTCCCATCCCTTCCTTTTTGTTACCCCCGAATACATTCGCTTCATTCCCTTTCAAAACTTCCAAACATGTTCTAACTTTTCCCAACCTTGCTTAAACCACCATTAATTACTTAAGCTATCTTCTACGGCCGATGAATAGAGGTTAGTTTGAGAAAGAATCTCATCGGAGTCGCAACTAACTTCATCCCTGAAATTTTAGAGCGATTTCGAGCAACCCAGCAAGCCCCATAATTGGTACAGAATCAACTCAGCCACAATTATTCACGAGCCTAGAATTCAAGGGTTTGAGATTAGGTTTGGGATTATGAGAGCTTGAGCCTCCTCCAAACAGATTTTTTTATTTTAAATTTCAGCTCATATTGTGTGGACTTAATTCACCGTAGATCAAATGGTGAATCAATAATGGAGTTCAAATCTTTTAAAGATATGAGAGGTAAAAATTTGATCTTTGGTCCACTGTAAACTAAGTCCACATAATATGTAAAATTAAAATTTGGGTTACAAATTTCACAATCCATCAAACTCCAAGGCCCAAGCCATAATATCCGGGTTCAAGTTTTATCGGGTTGCATAAGCATTATAGCGGGTTCGGTAACAGCTTATGGGTTGGAATTTGCAAATGGCTCCCTCTCTTTCTTCTCTCCTGTGACTGAGTGAGTGAGACTAAACCAGACAATGAGGAAATGAACAGAGACACTGAAGAACACGAAGAAGACAACTATGAAGAAGCTAGCCAAAATTTTACCATTTTCTCTCTCATCAACCCTAATTCGAACCCTAAGCACATCATCATCTTCAACCTCTTCATCAACAACATTATCACCCACTTTCTCTCTCAAAAACGTAACAAAATCCAACTTCGAAGAAACCCTAATTGACCTCACTCACCATGTTAAATCCGCCGATTTTGTCGCCGTTGACCTAGAAATGACCGGTATAACAAGTACACCGTGGCGAGAATCCTTCGAATTTGACCGTTACGATGTTCGGTACCTTAAAGTTAAGGATTCAGCTGAGAAATTTGCCGTTGTTCAGTTTGGCGTTTGTCCCTTTCGGTGGGACCCTCATAAACTCTCCTTCGTTGCTCACCCGTTAGTCAATTTCTCTCTCCTCAATTCTTGATGTTTCAGTTTTGTTCTAATTTCTTCCTCGAGTTTTCGCATTCTGGGCGTTGATTATTTGATGAAAAAATAGCTAAATTAGCTTTAATTTTTCTGATATTGGGTTGGTTTTAGAGTTATCTTATGTTATGCATTATGCTAATTGGGGTTTTGAGGGAATAATTAGAGTTATTATGGTCTTGAAAAGAATAAAGGCAGTATTATTAGAGAGTATGTAGGATGTTAATTGTTTTTAAAGTTCTGTTTTTTTTTTTCCATTTTGAGTGGTTCAACAAAGAATTAAAAAGCTGTTTTCTTTGTTTTTTGGTATACTACAATGAAGGAGGTCAAAACCAGTAAGGACTTGGTAGGAACTGTAGTTAGAATAAGATAATTTAGTTTGATCCCTATAAATAAACTGAGAATATTCTCAATATACATTGATTCCTGGATTCTTTTGAAATGTGTTTGGATGAAGTTTGAATTGGCAGTGAATTTTTCCTGGGTTTCACCAGTATTGACTCCTGAGGATGAATGAACATATGGGTAGTTTGGTGTGGATTCTAAGTTTAGGTGGTGCCATGGTTTATGTTTGTCTCTCCAAATCTTGCTTGAGACATGATTACATTGAGTTGTGTCTCTCTCTACCTTGTTGCATTGATTTTTCCTCATTAGCTTTTGGGATGTGTATTTTCTTCCCCGCCCTTCCTTTATTGATCCTTAGCTAGCCACAAGGAAGAAGAAAACAAGGGGAAAATGACAGAAAGAAGAAAAGAGTATGTGGTGAGGAAATTAAATCTAATGACTGAAGCTAATGAACCTAATTGTTACCCTAATCTCTAGAAACAGAAGCACTACAAGAACTAGCTATTAAGTATTAACGACATGTTGTTTCCTTGTCAGGCACAATTTTTATATATTTCCTCGTCAAGAGCTTCCCGCCGATGGCCCATCTTATGAGTTCTTGTGCCAAACATCGTCAATTGACTTCTTGGCAAAATACCAGTTTGATTTCAATGCCTGCATACGTGAAGGTATTCTATTAGTTTTTGCTATGTTTTGGGAGCAATTGCTCCCAGTGACTTTATGATTGAGATTTCTGACTCAACAGAAAGTTGGCAGTTGTTAGAACTTAATTCATGTATGATTGTCATGCTTGATGTTCCTCTGTATATTGTTGAAAATTCACACTTTGGGTAATCTCAGGAGTGTCTTATTTATCCAGAGGACAGGAAGACGAGGCTTTAAGACGCTTGAATACAGTGTATGGTGAGAAATGGTATAATATGGAGGAAGTTAAGGATGTCCCATTGGTCAATTTAGGCGACATTCTCTTCTTTGAACGTATGAAAATTCGGCTCAATGAGTGGCATGATAGCTTAATGCAGAACAGAGATGCTGAGCGTCAATTGCATGGAAATGCTGCTGAATCTAAACAACAATTTGAAACCATATTTTATAACATGCGTCCAGCTCTTAGATTGAATGGATTCACTTCTCATCAGTTGAGGTTAATTGAACTGGTAATGCTTTTGAACATGATCATTCTTCTGATCTCCATCCCTAGCACTTCTATTTTATATATATAGATATTATTCCTTATTCTGTCATTCTGTGTGCTGCTTAAGCTTAACAAAGTGACCATATTGATAAGTTGAAACATATTTTGATCTTTTGACCTTTGATATTTCACCAGTATAGCAATTTATGGGAGGGTGACTTTGGTTCTATTTGTAAACCCTGGTATATATCAGCCATATAATATACTATATGATTCCCAATTGACAAATTTCTATCCTTGTTTTTCTTGGAAGAAGGGGGTAGTTTGAATATAGGATTTCTGATCTGGATGAAAATATTCTTAAATTTTGTTTTCTTTTTTTGCTTTGAATTGGGTGTCTTTGAACTGCATCAAAGTCATTTAAATAACCTCTACGCATCTCTCTTTTTTTTTTCTTTTTTTTTTTTTGGGGGGATTGCAGAGTCCTTATGCTGCTTCTAAGCTACTTTGGTTTATTTCTACCAGGAGGGAGAGGTCTTGCTCATAGGATTTATTTCATTGAATTGAATGTTTTGGTGTTTTATATGGACCCGGCCTGTTAGCCTGACCCACAGGGCGAAAAAAAATCATGTCAGTCCCAGTCCGCATCCGGCCCAGCCCTGCTTGTGAACCACTATTTATTTTTAGTAATGCTATGTCCAAGTGCTGCTTCTAAGCAATTTAGTTTCCAGGTGGTGTTTTTAAGCCGCTTTGGTTAAATTATATCATTGCATCCCACATATTCACTAATTTAGCATTACTAATGCAGGTCACACGGAAACATTTTAATGATCTGGTTTATGTCCGTGCCTATGATGAAGGGTCCATTTTGCAGAAACTTATTGTGTATACCGACTCCGAGAATGATAAGAACAACCTTATGGTGAGATAAAAATATGCTATAAAGTTTGCTTATTACTTAGCTTTTAATTATGTTGGAAGAGTGAAAAGACAATATGTGATTGGTTTCCTCTAAAATTTGCTCATATGACTCTAGCATCTTCTATGTTAATGGAGAGGAGATGGTGAATAGTTCTGAAATTATGCAGTTGAAGTCATTATATAAAACAATCTGCTTTATTTTTCTGCAGAAGGAGGTGAAGAATGGGTTTCACCAACATGCAAGGAGCAAGGTAAAAGAAGCTGTGGGATTCGGGCGTGTTATTGACCTCCTCTGTGCTGAAAAGAAGCTAATCGTAGGTCACAATTGCTTCTTGGGTATGTCTATCTTTGTGGTCCATTTAAGGCCTTAGTTGGTTCTTTTTGTATCATCTAACACATTCTTATGTCATGGCAGATATGGCTCACATGTACAATAAATTCTTTGGTCCTCTTCCTTTAACTGCTGAGGATTTTGTTTCAAATATTCACACCTCCTTCCCTCATATTGTTGACACGAAAATACTGTTGAACGCCAACATGGAGCTCCAAAAACTTATGAAGAAGGCTAGTACATCGCTAGCCTCAGCATTTTCTCTCTTGTGTCCAGATATTGCCTCCAGAAGACCCTCTGACTTGGGTGTACAGCCATGTGTGAAGGTGGAGGTCCAGGTGGATGACATGAGGTTTGCTCCTTAACTGGGATCGCGTTCTATGACTTTGTAGCTTCTTTACAATCCTTCTATGAGATTATGTGGTCCTTAGGTTGACAAAAAGAAAAGTCGTTCTTCCTGGAAAGTAGAAAACAACTTAACTGTTTGGTTGACAAATGGAGGAAGTGGGGGTTCTACTTCCCCCAAAACGAAGGAAGTCACTTTGGTTTGTCCCCCTTGGTAAGTGGGACTTCCTGTTGTCAACTTTACACTTTTGGCCACTTCCTAGGAAGTTATACTTCCGGAATTTCCCAGGAATTGCAACTTCCCCAAGTGAACCGAAACGACCATTATTTTTTAGGAAAAGCCTCTCACCAGAACAGATGTCGATATGCATGATTTCTCACAATTCTGTACACCAACGCCTCCTCCCAATACGGGACATCTTTTTGGAGCTGTCTTTTATGGTTCATAAACATGAAAATCAACTCACTGAAAGTGCATGTTGCAGGTCCTCAAACTGGAACTCCGGGGCCAAGCATGAAGCTGGCTATGATGCATTCATGACTGGATGTGTTTTCGCACAAGCTTGCAGTCATCTTGGTGTTGATTTCCCTATGGAGAATCTAGCCCACAATGAGAAGCTTCAAAATTACATCAATCTTCTTTATCTCAGTTGGAATAGTGGTGATGTGATAAATGTAAGCTCTGGTGATACTAGTGAACTTCCTGGCATGAATTCTATCAGGAGGAGGTTTCTGAAGATTTCCCATCCTAACATTGTTTTGATTTGGGGATTTCCCCGGGAACTCAAGGCAAGCGAGATAAGAGAATGCATATCTAAAGTGTTTGGCTTAAACTCAGTTGCTTGCATCTATCACTTGGATGAAACTGCAGTGTTTGTTCAGTTCAGCAAGGCAAAGTTGGTAGCTGACTTTCTTACGTTGAAGGAGAGATTAGAGACGACTAAAGATTCCATTTCCGTCCTCCATCCTTTGTCAAAGTTGTTGGAAGGAGGAAAAACCTGTGCTGCCGATTATGAAGTTTACAAGGATATTTGTAGCGCTCCGTTTTCTGAGGTCTTGTTTGCAGAACAGGCAGAAGCTGTAGGAATCAATTTAACGACTAAACTAGTAGAATCTGAGGAAGAGGTGGAGAATCAGGAACAGTCGACCATAAAAACCACAAGATCAAGCCCTACATCCAAGATTGACGAAATGGACATAGTGAAGAAAGATGTTCAGAAGAGCTCCCGACATCAGAGCATTTTTGATAAGTTGTTATACGATTCTGATGAACCAAACAGAGAGATGAAAGTAACTAATGTGTACAATTCATAGCCCTTCTCCCTCATCATTTAGTTTTAGACATCACTAGAATTCTTTAGACAAGAGCATATACTCCTGTATCATTTCATAGAAATTTTGTATGACCTACAATGCATTAATAGAAGGAAATTTTGCCCAAATGACACTTTCTTCAACTTGTTTTGTTCTATTTTATTGGATCACCATATCTGCAGTGGCTTGGTGTTGTGGCAATATGGCATACAGGGAGTATTTATTAAACATGTAGTTTGGTTCCTCTCAAAAATAAGAAAAACATGTAGTTTGGCACCTTGAGATTTTATGGGTTTTTTTTTTTTTTTTTTTTTTTTTTTTTTTTTTTTTTTGTTGTTGTTGTTGTTGTTGTTGTTGTTGCAGGAAATAGAGCAGATGTGCTGAATTGCAGTAGACAAATCCTCTGACAGAAAGGGAACTGGAATTGAAAATAATCATCAAAGAGTACAATACTACGAGTAAGTGAAAACAAATTTTCCTAAATCCTATGATGAACCCACCAAATAGAAAAAAGCAATAAAGAAATTAATCCTAATCACTAGTGACTGATAATTGCCTTCCTAATCCATGAACAGATAAAGAACAATGACCACGCCTATGAACAGCGTCATGAAACAAGACGTGATAGAGAGCATGTCAGTTGAATTAGCGGGAGATGGGCCCCACGAGTCAGGGTTCCAGCCACCGGTACCATCACCTCTCTCGCGGTGGCCCTCAGGCGAGGGGGAAGGGGCGCTTAGGGTGGGTTGATGAGCAGCATATTACACCATGACTCGAACGATCATCTTCTGCCCTGCCTGACAGTGACCTGTCTTCCCACTGATGAAGGTGAAGAAACCTGAACGATCAAACTCGAAAACTGTGTTCCCATCCTCGAATTTCGACACTGGGTTGTTCACAGAACAGTTCTCATAGTCCACACTCTCCACTTGCAACACTGAGTCATTGCTATATTTGAAATCTAACACATCAAAAAAACCAAGTAACAAAATATATGTCAAAACCACAAAAACAAAAGCAGAAACACACTCACTCATTTGAAGAACCAAGATTTATCAGCTTATTACAATACTTACAAATGGTATCTCCGATGTGAAACCGGTGTTGTTCTGCCCATTCATTGTAAGTCACCAATTCCGAGCCGTCCGGTTTCACCCATTTCATGTCACCTCCAACTTCATACTGAAAGCAGGAGACTTGAATGGTGGCTAAGGAGATGAAGAGCACTGAGAAAATGAAAGCAAATTTGCATGCTAAATTGGTGGTTGCTGAAAAGGAAGCCATTTTTTTTTATGTATAAGCAGAGAGTTTGAGACCAGAAATAGCAAGGAAAAAAAGTAGTGATTTCGCTTGAGCTTTTTGTAGTTTATATAGGGAAAATGTTGGCATTGACGGTTAAGGTAGGTATTTGCCGTAAGATTGTGGTCAAAATGAGATACCAAGTAGAGGGAAAAGTGGGAAGAGAGGGAAGTTTTAAGCACATTTTCTTTTCCCACGTTCTAACAGAGCTAATGCTTGAACGTGCCCTTTGGTCAAAGGTTTTGGTTATTAGGCTGTTTCTTTTTTTCTCCATTTTTTTTTTGGTTAGGCCATTCAGATACCAAGTAAGTGATTCATAAAAAAAAGACCGAAAGTAAGTAACTATGTCTGTCCATTTAGCTCTAGAGTTGTGTTTTTCTATTTTCTTTTACTAATACCTTATAGTAACATAAGAAGACATTAGCCAGTAAGCAAGTTTATTATCACGACAGGATCTGTTCTATAGGCTCGTACCTCTGTATCCTTGAGTTCTAAGGAGACAGGAAAACAAGTAAGCAAGTTTATTTTCAAGGTCAATATCTAGACGATTTAAGGGAACAAAAAAAATTCAAAATATAACAAATTTTGCAGATATCAGTACCTGATACAAAAGATTCGAACTGAGATTACATAGGTTTAGTCGTTTGGATTCAGAACATGCTACCAATACCATTAAACAACCTGCAACTCTAGTATGGACACACAACTGATTACATAAAATGAGGATAACACAACAGGGACAACCTGTCTGACCATAAACTATTACTGTAACATGGAGAACTGCTGATTTCCTCTCTCTGACACTACCGTCCATCATTATTCATCAGGATCAGAAAGTAACCATGATATATAATCTGAGCCATTGAGAACACCATCACCTTGACTATGAGGGGTAATCCTTTCCGCGTGAGCATCTCAATAGTTGGGTACTTCCTTTTCCGCCCACCACGAGGTCTAGACCTGAATTGCTCGTCAAACTCCTCAAGATTTCCCTGGAAATAACATCATTCCAACAAAACCTCTATTAACGATTGACACTGCAGTGGAATAAAACAAAAAAGGAAAAGGGGGGTTGGGGATGGAAGGTAAGATAAGTACATGTACATAAACATGGCCACCAGATTTCTCATGAATATCTCTCACATGCTTGTAAGCAAATCTCATGCCACAGGCAGGCACGCTACAAATGAAAGGTCTGAGTTTCAGATGCACTGCCTTTACATGCTTCCGAAGATTTGAATTCTGTCGAGCAGAATAACAGGATAATTAAAATAGGATAATTCTGTCGAGTACGTATAATCACCAACAGCCCAATATAAATACTATAGATTAAAGCTATTGGCAATCTCATAATACTTCCTTGGGCCTATGCTTTAAGGAGTACGCAAGAGAGTTTACAAGGAGCACCAGCAGTGTTTCCTGTAAACTGGTAATATAAATAAAAACTTACTGTGGTAAATGAGTGATCACAACCCTCAAAGCTGCACTTGATTGGCTCTTTTAAGCGCTCTTGATGAGTTCGGAGGTGCCTAACGATATCCTTCCCCAGCTGCTTGGAACCGCAGACCTCACAACTTATATATCGGTGGCAAGATCTAGTATGCGCCCTGAGGCACTTAATGTTGGCAAAAGGCTTCAAACAGCTAGGGTCGCCACAATAGGCTTCAGAAGAATCCAACTCTTTAACTGCCAATGTGCAATCCACCATCAGCTTTTACCTATGATTAACAAGCTAATCAAAAAACCAATGACAAACACAAAACTTGCCGTGAGACTCTTCGTGAGCCCGCAATCGGGAAGGGAATTTGAACTCCTTCCCACACCCAATTTACTGACAAACATACTTCTTTTGCTCCTTCAAGTTGCTGGGTCCAGGCTTTCCTTCATGAATTTTCTTAAAGTGTCTCTTCAAGTTGCTCTGAATTTTGAACTCCTTTCTACAGTCTTCCACTGGGCATTTGAATATCTTTCCTTGATGCTGAAGAAAATGGCGTTTCAAGTGGTCTGCCCTTCTGAATCTAGACACACAGTTATCTACAGGACAAACAAAAGGCCTCTGCAGACAAACAAAGCAGACACCTTAGAGTACCCCTACGGACACAATCTATTTAATGTTGGAATTTTCGCAATTCTCAAACCTCAATTGAGCGCGTGTCGAAGGCTTTACTTGATGGAGCTTCTCAGGAGGTCCTCCAACCTGATACTAGTCCAGTCAAGATTAACTACAAACAAAGCCTCCTCGCATTTTGGAGTTTCTTTGGGATCCAATGCTTCACACGCTATCAAAGCACCGCAAAAATCTGCAATTCTAACAATAATCAGCCATTGCAACCACACTAAAATGGCAATTCTCAAACTTCAACTGAGCGCGTGTCAGAGGCTTTACTTGATGGAGCTTCTCAGGAGGCCCTCCAACCTGATACTAGTCCAGTCAAGATTAACTACAGAAACAAAGCCTCCTCGCATTTTGGAGTTTCTTTGGGATCCAATGCTTCACACGCTATCAAAGCACGACAAGAATCTGCAATTTCAACAATAATCAGCCACTGCAACCACACTAAATGAACCCAAAAAACAATAAGAAAACCCATACATATAAGGCAACAAACACCAAAACAAAGTTATTTCCCAGTACATGAACCCTCCTGTTTTATTCCATGCCACTAGTTATCAGCTTAGAAACTCAAAGTAACCATGAGCCCTCTTATTAGAGCTCAACCCATCCTCCTCTAGGCACCAACTGTCACATGTAATTACCTTATCTACAGCATATTGATCTCAAAAAGTAACTTTGACCCAGAATATAAATATTCTTACTTCCTACCAAAAAATATATAAACATTACAGTACATTACTTTCATGAGTCATTAAGCTATTCTAGCATTAGGGAAGCTAACTTTCAGTAGCAATTCAGAGACTAACATGAGTAACATCCAACTTGGAGATCGAAAACCATTTACCAGCTTTTCCATATAAATATGATAACTTCCAAACCCTTTTCAACCCCAATAAATCCAAACAGACAAGCTTAACAATCAAATCCCCCAGAAAAAGAAAAATCATACACTACCACAGAAATTTTTACAAACTGCACTATTAAGAGTATATATGTACCTCAAGAGAGTGGCTTAGCAAGTGTTGTTTTAAATAGGCAGGTTTCCTAAAGCTTGCACCACATATTTCACACGTGTTATCACGCTTGCGCCCCTCACTTTCTTCATTCCTGTCCATTTCTCCCTTTTCCATCTCCTCCTGCACACATACAAGTATATAACCCCAAAATCCTCCAATAAAAAAAGAAACCAGAAATTTTGGTAAGACGTACCAAATAAGTTAAAATTGGAAAGAAATAGAAGAGAGTAAGTACGTTGTGATCAGATAGGATATGAGCATTGAGTAGGGATTTTTTGGATCGGCAAATACCGCAAAAAGGACAGGCGTAACGTCGTTTATCCCTGAATATTGGCTCTCTTTTTCTCTCCCCTTCTCCTTCCACCATTGATGCCTCTCTTGATAGATTGTGGCAACACTGACAGATACAGAATACTGCGTTTTTCAAAAATATTGGTTACAGAAAAGGCAAAACATATTTATAGTATAACATTAAATATAAAATAACAGAAATCACATAAAAACAATATATGAAGGCAACGAGAATCATCACTAAACTATACTATCAAATTTAAGCTAATCATAACCCAGATATATAAACATAAACACTTGAATCGTTTAACAATTCACAAACAAAAGTAAGATCAAATAGTCAACTAGTTTTACACACAGTGAATAAATGCAAAGATATGCCTGAAGCTTGAGAGCATGGTTCTCAGCTAGAAACTGGAAACAAGAAACCGTCATCTCCTTTCTTGAAAATTCTGCCTTGAGTATAAACATATAAGCAAAAATGTCCAGATAACCATATATTACCTTCATTTTTTCAATGTCCTGCCATAAAAGACCAAACCCAAGATGTACTATCTTGTTTTCACATTAAAGTCTCTGAACTTAGCATGAAACATATGAAACCTCTTAAGTATGAAGTCTTAATCTTTGATGAGCAAAGAAGGTACTTTTTTTATTTTTTTTCTTCCACTTTTACTTGATCATATCATGGACAAATACAAAAAGAGTTGGCTTAACCACCTCCCATAGTCCCATCCTACATACTGAAGTAAGATATGTTTCCATTAGAAAAATTGTGACAAACCTTGTTGATCTATAAAACCAGCTATACAGATTCCACACCAAGGACTTTATACGCTTCAGCATGCAACCAAATCCACCCCAAATTCATAAATCTTCAATCTGGCTTCCAGTGTACTACTTGCCTGCCAAACAATAACAAAGGTCACAAATGAAAAGATCTGATGTCAGGTAAAACAATAAAAAGATTTTGCAAGTCAGTAAGTATCAAACCGCTTTGCCAACAGGATAAGGAGAGTAAATTTTACTTTCTGCAAATTGATTCTATAGATAACATCTCTGCCTTATCCTACCCAATATAGAACAAGAAAAGATACTAATGTAGATAAAATTAATTTCGCCTACAAAACATTTGACAAACTGCAAGCAATTCATCATTCAGCGCTTTCCTTCGAGCCAGGTCAGGTCTGGAATACTGAAAAGTATTGAACATTCAAATGCTTGGCATAGGAGATGGCATATCATCTTCTCTAATCAGTAAAAAATAACAAGTGTATGAATTACAAAGAAAATGAAGCATGTTACCTTTTTAAAGTTGGTTCTGCTTCAACTTTTGATAATCTTACAGATATGTTCTATAAGCTTCAGGTCCCCAATTATTCTATTAATTTATTTCCTACATTTCACACAAGGACACACTAATTTTATTACTGATACAAACAAAATATTTCATATCGAAGCAATTCCAACATCCCCCAGAAATGAATGACTGCCCTAATGAAAAAATGATCAAAAATTAAAACCCAAGTAATCTGCTGATTATTTACCTACAGACCTAAAAGGGTCCAATTAATTAACCCTAATTCATGAATTTTCAATCTTTGACAACACCCTCCTCCAACCTTGTCCAAGCTAACAAACATACATAAAGTCGATTTCAACTGGCAAGAGGGGCAATAACTTGATAAATTAATCTTAAAAAGGGTTTTGACAAGAAAATTGATGATACATAAAGTCCATTTTCAACTGAAAAGAGTGGAAATAACATGATTATTAATCTTAAAAGGTTTTGACGAGAAAATTGATGAAGTAGAACATAGTAATATTCCAAAAATTACAATAGGTAACATTGAACAGGGGAGAAACTAACAATTTTCAATTGCTTGAAATGGAAGAAAGTTCTAAGTTACCGGTGAAAAGTGGCGGCGGGTGCTTCACGTCCGGCGGTGGCGCGTTCGTCTTTGTCGTCGTTTAGAGGAGAGAAAGATGCGGAAAGTATCGCCAAATTAGGGTTTCGAAAAACCAGAGGCATGGACAAATGCTGAAATTCTGAATTAGGGATTGTGGTAAGAGGAGAGAGAGACACGTTTGAAGATTGGAAGGCGTTCCGGTGCTTCACGTACGGTGGGCTTCTTGTTTGTCGTCGGTTAAAGAGGAGAGAGAGAGAGAGAGAGAGAGAGAGAGTTGATTACTCAAGTCCTATTAAGGAATAAGGAGTATTAAATAGGGCGATTTTTCTTTATGTCGGTGATTAAAAAGATGCTGTCGTTTAACGTGTATTACAGCTTTTTCTTTGACTAAAACGCGTTTTCTTAGTGTCCTTTGACTAAAACGAGTTTATTGCTGTCCTATGACTAAAACGCGTTTGTCTTTCTGTTTATGACTAAAACGCGTTTAATTACAGCAGTGAAAATCAATTTTCCAGCAAGCGTATAAACAACCGCCCTTCATCACCGTCATTCTCAAACCTATAAATAAACCCCACTGCTTCTCTTCACTCTTCATTTCCCATCTCCCTCTCTCTCTCTCTCCTCTCTCTCTCTCTCGGTTGGTAAATTTGAAGGCATTTCCCAATTCTCTCTCTTCTCTCTCTTCTCTCTCTGTCTCTGGGTTACAATTTATGATTGAAGAATAAAAGGGTCGACAATCAAGACGTCCCTGTTTTGTTGATTCGTAGTGGTAAAACGAAGGGAATGTCATCATTAAACCCTAACTTTATTATTCCATCTTCTTTCTTCTTCTTTTTTTGCTGTTTTGATTCATAAGCTGTTATCGAAAATAAGGACTTTTAGTATTTTGGATACAATCACAATTGGCCCTGGGTTTATAATTAAATAAAGTTCCTTGCTTTTTTGTTGGCATCATGTTTTTATGTTCTTATCTAGTGTTGTGATTTGTGACTGATTGTGCTCTAAATTCTTTTAATTTTACTTTAATTAAACAATTTAGGAACTGGTAAACTCCTAGTTCTCTCTCAATATCTTATTGTGTTATCTGTGTATTGTTCTTAAATGGGTTTTCTGTGAATTTTAAATTTGTTATTTTAACCTAAAACAACAAGTTCTAGTGAGAATTCTTATTCTTTATTTTTTTTTTTTTTTTTGTGTGTATTGTTTTTAGTGATTGGGATGGGAATTCTTGACTATTTCACATTAACCTAATTGCATTGAGTGGGAATTTTTCACTGCCAATATTTTAATGTGTTTATGTGAGAGCGCTGCTGATGAATATTTCGCTGTAGAGGTCTTGTGACAATGTCATGGTTCTGATAAGCTGCAATTTGCTTCCACCCTCGTAATTTGTTACTTTGATTGAGATGTGGGTGCAAGTTTGCAAATATGGTTGATCTTGTTTTATGTTTAATCACTACCTTCAACATTTTGACAATTTTGTGGGTATGTGCCCTACAGATTTCATTGTGGCTCCTGATTTAGCAGAATCAGGGAAAATGGCATATTCTGATTGATGATGGGCTTCAGAAAATCAGAAGCCTACCAAGGGCTTGAAAGTTTGAATTTCCAGGTGACAGGCCTGAGATGTCAGTTTCTTCTATAGGACAACAACTGGATCAAGCTTCAAAACAAAGAAAAAGCTATGAGCACAATGTTACAACAATGTTAATAGCTTTTAAGTGAAGAAAAGCCCAGGACTGAACAGGAAGGGTACCTGGAAAAAGTTGTCCCAAATTTTGAGGTAGTCCCACCATGTCATATTATCTAATAGCTTCCATTTTTTTCACTTTGTAGACTTATGTAGGTGTTCTTACTCACTTATTGTCATCTTTATTCTTGTAGCTTCTATAAAGACAAACCTTCACCGAAGGACCTTGTAGATCACAAGGCATTCAATTCATTGAGGAAGGCAGGAAGTTGTAAGCAGAACGTTTCGTAAAAAAAAAAATCGAAGGTCTGTTTCATCTTATTGTTGTAGGCACCTATTTTTATAATTGGTGCGTTCACTAAGTGTTTGTGTAACTTGATGTATGTGTAACTTGATGTAGAGGGATTTAGAACGAAGAGTGACATCCCTTTTGGACAAGCTGTTGCAGAAATCATATGCGGATATCTACTAGTAAGTGCTAATTCACCTTTCTTTGTTGCTTTGGATGCTTATGTCAAATTGGTTGCGCTGGGAGCAAGTCTTCATTATTCTTGAATGTTCGGTGCAGGTACCTCAGAATGTTAGCAGTGGCATATGAGAAAACTCAGGAACTTGTTAGGGACCTTCGGGCAGTGGGATGTGGTGATTTGGATGTTGAGGGTAATTCCCTTTGTTCTTTGCTAATTTTTTCTAAAAGTTTAGTACTTCGAAAATTGCCAGTAGAAGACAACTTTTTACCTATTATTGTCTAAACTTTTACCTCCCTCACTCTTGTAGACTACTCTTTCTGACTTTATCATTGTGCCATATAACATTATTCTTGCTCTTGGAAGTATATGGGATAACAAGTTTTAATATTGCAAATGTGACAGCTGAAAGATAACTCTTTTTGATGTTTCAGGCCTAACAGAATCTTTATTTTCTGCACATAAGGAAGAATACCCTGAACATGAACAAGCCTCTCTTGAAAGGTTGGATCTCTTGTTGCCTCTTTTTCTTACTATCTCTCAGAATGATCATAAATTTTCTTGATGTTTACTCTGCTACGAAGATGGAAGAAATACGTGCTGAATATCTGTCTGATTCAAGTGGAAGTGGGACTATTGAACGATCAAACGGCGCTTCTGTAGCATCTTCCCTCCAGCAGATATCTGTTACTGTGGTTAATGTGGTTACTGTGGTCACTGTGTAACATCTTCCCACCAACAGAATTTGTGCACTGGAATGAGGAAGCAATTTCCAGGTGCAATTTATTTTCTTCTCAGGTGTTTCTTATTTCCATGTCCACTCAATTTCCTATTGTTTAGCGCATCTCCAGATATTGCATGCAAATTTAATGTTATTAGAACTCTGTTGTATTTGTTCTAATTGCTTGTTTGTGCTTTCCGTCATTGTCTATTGACTGTTTACAGGCTGTTAGGATTTTGATAATTTTCTGTAATGCCTTTACTTCAGAAAGTCCCAAACCATGAACTCTGCGATTGCAGTCTCTTCTCGCCTCATCCCTCGATTGTCTAAAGAGTTTTAATTTTCTGTGCAACATTTTACTCACATTCAGAACCAAGGTATAAAGATATACCAGTTCCGTCTGCACTACCCTAATAACCAGAGAGCTGTTTCTGTTAGTGATTTACATGCTTGTAACTTTACGTGCCAAAAATTTGTTGCCCCTTAACTTGTACTTCTATTTTATCATCCTCTTGGTGCTTCTCATAACTAGAAGCTTTGGACCTTAACTTGGCTCTGGAACTGGTATAATTGTGGTTGGATCCTCCATCTGCCTGCATAGTGCATACTATTTGATTATTTTTTTATCATTTAATTCGACCAGTCTTTGTAGCATTGTCTGAAGCATGTCAATTTTGTAAATTATTATTCATAGATATTGACTATTGATGTTTTTGTACAGCCTGCTATTCTTGCATCCAATGTAAAGCTGTTTTCACTTGTCTCTTCGATCAAGTAAGTGGGTGGCATTTCTACTTTCTCAGTTTTCCATTTGGTTACTAAAATCGAATCACTTGTCTATTGGTTGCTACAAAGACCCAGGTCAGGTTGTACTTGTATATCACGGTAGAGCTTGAGAGAGCTAGGGAAGGCCTGACTGAAGCTGCAGCTCTGCGAGAAAGACTTGTACTAGGAACAAATATTAGCAGAAGAGTGGAAGCAGCAGCAGCTTCCTCTGTTAGCTCATACTATTTCAGGTTATTTCAGGTTTGTGAAGATCTACAGTGCCATAGCTAGGTTTGTGAAGATCTGATTGTGTTATGTTCCCTTTCTTTTCTTGCTGTCAGTCTCTTCCACTTCTTGTCAACCTTTTTTGGGCTCACCGTACCTAGTATAACTTTCTAAGGAGTGCCCTATTATTTCTTCTCTAGGTGTTTCAATGTGTTAATGACGACCTGTAGGTACTTTTACCATCCTATTTGTGCTGCAAGACTTACATCAGACAATGAAGTTGCTGCTAGAGAACTTTACAATAAGAGTCTTCTGGATTGGCATTTGCTTGCCCCCTTCAGATATGCTCTGTTTGTAAACAACTAAAAGATAAGGCAGTTCGTAAGTTGCAGATGGCTGTGTGTAGACATTGTCCAAAGGCATACCACAAAAAATGCTTGCCTAGGTAAGGATTTTATTTTTATGGTTAAACAATTTAGCTAATTTTCCTTTGGTGTTGAACCTCCTGGTTCTCACCATGTTCTTTTAGTAATTCATGGAGGTCACGTTTGAAGACAACAAAAAAGGCTTTACCAAAGAGCTTGGCGAGGTCTATTGGAGAATCCCATTCTAATTTATTTTTTGTAAGTGAAGAGGAAGATTTGCAAATTGTTTATTGAATTATGTTTGCTTGTTGTAATTGATTCAGATGCCTCTTTTCTATTTCGTAGAGAACATGAGATTGACGAGAAATTCAAGACTGTTGAAAGAAACATTTCAAGTTTCCTGATGAAGAAAAAAAAGGAGAAACAAACTTCAGTATCAGTTTGGGCGAAGGATAATGTTGCATCAAAAAGAAAAAGCGACTGGTGAGGGCAACTTGTCAGATGGTAACTGCCGAACAGTCCCAGGGAAAGCGAAAAATTATACCGGTGTTTTGACATCAAGGAAGAAATAGTAGTAGTAAAAGCAGAAAGGAATATTAGTAGTAGTGAATAGTGATAGTACCGGTGTTTTGACATCAAGGAAGAACTGGTCCACTGCATCTTTTTCAGTATCAAAATGCTTTTAAGGTGAAGACATTATCATCAGAGCAGAGTCCAACGTCTAGTTCCTTGGTCCTCAGGCCGCACAAAGCTTCAGCAGTTAGTTAGTAGATTGCCATACACAAGTTTCTGGATAGCTTTCGCTTCCTGCAAGTATTAGTGCACTCTTCTCTTCAGTGACCTTAAAAGGATTCTATTTCATAATATGCCTAACAGTAGGCATATCGTTGCTTCTGTATCAAAAACCCCTCTGCTCATGTTAGCTTTTATTTTTATTTATCATTGGTGCAAGGCTCATATTAGCTTATTTAAGAAGCAATATCATACTATTTAAGAAGCAATCATCCATTACATGTGTTGCTTGTAAATGTAATGTATGGCAGAAGAAGCCAGCATTTGTAAGATACAGAGAAAAAATTTCAACAGATTGACCTTTATTGAAGAACTGAGAAGTAACTGCTGTTTTTTCTGTACAATAGTGTGACCTCCTAAGAGTTCATACAAAAAAGGGCACTATATGCATTCTGTTAATCATCGGCTTCCCACAAGATGCGGCCTAATAACCAAAACAAATCAAGTTCACGAGAAACCTTGAACTCATCTTGCCATCTTGAAGGCTACAAACAACTACAGATTTGATCACCCTATATGAGTATGCTATGATATGATACGAAAAATTGAAAGAATCTCAAAGTGGTAAAAGTTTCAACAAAACCAACGATCAATCCTGACTAAGCTCAACTGTAACCTCATAAAGATCATCTGACATTTTTGTATCTTCATCATCAGAAACGATGTCCTCAATGCTGCGGGGAAGGCTGCAAGAAAACATCAGGGTCGGCTTTGATTTCGGCACAAATATGGGATCTGCCTCATTGCTGAGAATCTGAAGCACCTTCCTCATTGTAGGCCTCTCTGAGCAGTCCGGGTTAGCACAACTGAGCCCAACAATTAGCAACTTCTTCATCTCTTCCTCATCAAATTCCCCTCTCAACCTTATATCAGCTGCTTCACTTATCTTCCCTTCGGAATGCAACCACCAAACCCAATCAACTAAATTCATCATATTCTGCTCATCAGTTTCCCTCTCAATTGGGCGCCTCCCACAAGCCAATTCAAGTACCACCACACCATAGCTGAAGACATCAGTCTTCTCAGTGGCTTTCCCATATTGAAGGTACTCAGGGGCTATATACCCCATTGTCCCAGCTGTCAAAGTCGAAACCGGGCTCTTATCATGCTCCATCAGCCTAGCCAGCCCAAAATCCCCAAGCCTAGGGTTAAAATTGGCATCCAGCATCACATTGCTAGTCTTAATATCTCTGTGTATCACTTGCTGTTCACACTCCTGGTGCAAGTATGTCAAAACTGAGGCCAAACCCACCGCAATATTGTATCTCTGAGGCCATGGGAGTGGATTAGTATCACTTTGGGAATCTGGGTACAGCACTTTGTCAAGGCTCCCATTGGGCATAAAGTCATACACAAGCAACAATTCACCCTTCTCAACACACCAGCCTTGAAGCTGAACCAAGTTTCTATGCCCCAAACCAGCGATAATCGACAACTCGGCAAGAAACTCAGTTTTATTCTCATGGGTATGCTTTGATCTCTTCACAGCAGCAATATTCCTAGAAGGAATGAAGTAGGCCATATAAACTGTCCCGAATGCGCCACGACCTATGATTCTGCTACAATGGAAATCCCTAGTGGCTGTTTTAAGCTCTTTGTAACTAAACTGCCTAGGGCCAGTCATAATTTCAGCCTTGAAACTCTTCTGTCTCTTGATTCCCCTCCACTTTTTGAGAGAAAAGTAACCAAAAACCACCAAAACAGCACAGCAGAAAGCTGGACCAGCAATCCCAAGACCCAAACCAACCCTCTTACGCCAGTTCTTTGAGTTAGATTCTGGGATCGAAGGGCTTACAATCACAGAACTATCAGACACATTGTGAGGCTTAAAGTTGGGTCTCCTAGGCAAAAAACCAAATGTGTGGAAGGCAAAACTCTCAATCAAATGAATCTCAGTGCTCCCCTCAGTAGAAGCAGAAAACCCCACATACATAAACTCTTTAAGATACTCAGACAAATCTTTTTCCACCACAAGAACCGAATTAGTCGGTTTCAAACTAGAGTAACTCATGTAAACCTCCATCTTTTTTGCCTTATTCCTGTAATCAGCCCATACATTGATCAAATCCCCACTCTTGAGATCAACCCCTATCGAGTTCAAATTCGCGGTTTTAATCGAAATCAAACTCTCAATATCAAACCCAACATGGTTATCATTAGGATCCTTGAAATGAACATCCAACTTTGTATCAAATTCAATTGCTATAAACCGATTCTTGGTCAACTGAGAGGAGTTAACAAGACCCAAATACCCACCAGGGCTCCCAAGAGTCTGATTATCAGGAGAGAGAAAAAAGGCTAACCCATCACCAGAAGAACTGGGATTCACATTACCAATTGAAAAAGAAAACTTAGCAGAAAAAGAAGCAGTGATATTAGCATCAGAATCAAAGAACTGAATTGGGTTATTGTAAATGATTGAGCCAGAACTTGTTGTGGGTACTGGGAGATCTCTTGTAAGACCCACAATGCCATTTCTGAGATACGAATCGCCCAATAAAGTGAAGTTTCTGGGATTAAAAGATGGAAAATCGAGAGTCAAATTCGCAGATATTGAATTACAGAATATGAACAAAATCAATGAGAGGAGAAAAACAAGGTTTCTTGAAGATGGGTTCATGGTTTTTTGGTTTGAGTTTTCGAAGTGGGTTTGATTTGGGTATTTGATTTTGTTCAAGAATTGAGAGAATTTGGTTGAAAATTGTCAAGAAGGCTGGGTTTCTTGGAGGTTTTTCTCATTTCAGAAACAGGGAAAACAGGGGAAACTGATTGTTGCTGAAGTGGGGTTGTAGAGAGAGTGTGGCCTTGTGGGGTTGGTGGAGAGAGAAAAATGGGATTTAAACGGTTTTGCAAATAGGCGCCTGTGTCGGTTGAAAAAGAAATGGGGAAAATGGAAAAGAATTTAGTGGTGGCTATAACGGTTATTAGGACCTTGTAAGTTTGTTCTTATCCAGGCAAAAACAGATGTTTTGATTGATTACTTAACCTAGGGGGTATGTTTTTAATTAATGAGGTGGGGGTGGGTCCTTAAGATTTGCATAATCTTTAGTGCTCTTAATGATTGAAGTGCATGGATTTGACTATTTGACCACCTGCTGTAGTGGTGCTTCAGCCTTTAATTTATGGTCACATATGCTCTTGTTAAAAAGAAGAAAAAAAATGATCACATATGGAGGCATGCAGATGCTCCACATCCATCCCATTCCACAAATTCCACATCATCAAATTACTACCTCTAGTGCAAATTTTTACCCGTTTTTAGAAGCATATACTTTAATGTCGGCCCAAATTTTTACTACCTCTATCAATATCTTAATGTCGGCCCAAAAAATGATACCCACGCACTTTTTGTTATGAGTGTAGTAATGACCCAAGGACGATCTAATCCGATTCTCGTTGGAGGTGGAGCATGGATCAGCAAGGCCAACAATCGGTCAGTGTGGGTCCTGATCCAGGAATAAGGTACTGCCTAAGAGGCTAAGACTCGCCAGGGATCAACACGGTTTCTGGACTGGTGTCGGGCCCGGTTCAGTGGTGAGTCCCGTGACTTGTCACCCGTCGTAATTTGCCGGAGCCGTTAATCCCAAAATTATAGGATCATTAAAGGAATATAGCCATATTGATATAGGGCTCCCCTATTCAGACGAATCACCCTATTGAATATGCTAAACCGTAATCGTACGTCGTTAGTCGATTATTAAATTGTAGTTCCATTAATCACATTTAGGAATCTAAAGAGATGCCTTTGAGAACCGAGCTATGAGTCATGAGTGTAAGAACTTGGCAAAGGTTGAGGAATTCAAAGACTGACATTGGCGCCCAGGGGGGAAGGGCCATGTGAAGTGCGATCAATATGGCTCAAAAGTCCAGAGGCCCACCAATTTCAAAAGGGAGGAAAAAAAAATGAACATGACTGCCATCCGAAGTCGAATGCCACACAGCTCATATAGCCGTTACAATTTGAAAACCACAATATGACAATATGCAACAACATGAAAAAAAATTGCTAAATAAATTCCATATTTTATTGTTTTTTTTGGTGAGAATAAATTCCATATATTATGGTCATGTTGGAGAGAACCCTCATCCTCCGATAAGAAATGAGTCAAACAAAGCCAAAGTCAGATAAAAACCAGGTTAGGTTTCAGTTCTTGCCAAATTCAGTTCTGCTGTTGCAAAGCTCACAAGCTATTGATTGTCGTCCGACATCTCGACTTGCACCCTGACACCCTCTACCTCTAGACCAGAAGTAAGCTGTTCGTCACAAAAACCTGGCATACGAAATGCAAATGCGCAATGATTTTCATGACAAACAAACCTGAGGGATTGTACTTGTACACACATCCCTTTTGAATGCTATCCCAAATTCATCCTAGGCCTACCTATGAATGACAGAATATACATAAGCTCATCCTTTGGTTTAAAAAAAAAATAGAGGGGCCTCTAAGTTTAGCTGGCAAAAGTTGAAATAGGCCTAAGAACACAGACAACATCCTAATATTTGATGGAGCCTGAAGTGATGGCTGCCTTCAAAGAGTATATAAGCTTATCTTCGACTCCTCAGACCTAGGATATCTCAAAAGCAGCCACATGATTCTTGTAATAGCTCCTGATGTGGGTGAAACATATTAGGCAACTGAAGATCATTCAAAAAGTATGAATGTAAAACTCAAAAAAATATATATACAGGGTCTGCAGCTACAGCCTACGGCTACAGATATGTTGGCGAGGGATCATCTTCGGCTCTCAACACAAGTTAAAATACCATACTTGGAAATTAATTCTGATTCCTGAAAGATGTCATACGCAGATCTATTGAGTACCAAGCGTCAAAAAGTTAATACCATTAGGAAATAATTGCAACGAATCACAACAGATGTCATTCAAAGATCACAAATAGTTCACTACTATGCTGCAGCAGAAAACAGCATATATAGATTACATGAAACTTTTGATGGCCGTTTTACAAACAACAACCCAATGTTCGTAGGGGTTTCAAAAGACAACTTGAGCCAAGCGTTGAAGTATCCAGACACAACTAGTTTAGTAAATAGGAGTAACATGTTATAGTTACCTGTTCCCAGAGCCAAGAGACTTTCTCCACCAAGCCAATGATCCATTCATCTCAATTACAGGAAAAATGTATATATAGAAAGGCTGATGCAACCCTCCAACTCTTATTTTTGTGGTAGTCTTCTGGGCAAAAGAACTACAAGAGGAAAAAGAAAAAGAAAAAAAAAAGGGTCTTTACTGCGTGAAATAGTTGACAAAGTCAGTGAAGTATATACATATAAAGGCTTTACCTTCCTCCAAACTGCAAAAGGTTCCAGGAGGAAATATCGTGTTTGGATCTAACTGCATCAGAGAGGAAAAAGCCGATGCCACACAGCTTTTACTGCAGAAAACAAGCATATAGCTCATGATTCAGAATGGAAAATGATGATAATTCTGCTGCCTAGCTGATATTTAAATACATCATAACCAACTCTACACAGAGTAAGAGTAACAGCTTCCATAGATAGTTAATATGAAAACAGCCAGCTTACTAAATAAGCAATGTTTCCCAAGCCATACATAGATTACACCCCAACCAGATTATTTTCTCACTCGAGCATTAAGACGAGTTTTAGCGAAAACGAATTGATTCCAAGGAAACCGACTACCAACCTGGCCCATGTCGGGATAAACTTCTTGCTTGGTATGTCATCTTCTTCTTCCTCTTCATCATCCGAACACTGGTATGGTGATATATCATATGATTGTTCTTGGCTGGCGCGGGCAATGGACTGGTTAATTTTATCACAATTAGGTGTTGAAACTTCTGCAGCATCCATGCTTCCTACCTGAAAACAACATGGCCACTTTTAGAAGGATATATATATGGGTATCAAGGCCTTCAAACAGCTTGTTATTCAAATTATTATCAAAAGAATTGTTCAATGAATCATGTGATTCCCTGCAATTAGAGGATGCCATTATCCAATCCTGTAGCTTCAGCCCCATCCTATCCCTCTTTCTGTTCGCCTGAGGAGGTCGACTCTATTGTCCACAGTACACACCGACCCACCCAACCCCCCAGCCAAGATTACAGGTCCACGTCCATGGATTGCCACCAGCTATTGTAGGGCACTTTTTAAAAAATAAGCTGAAATCCACACTACAAATTAAGATACAAAATTAAAATATTGGGAACAAGCCTAGCTTACCTTTCCAGTACCAGAAGAGCAAGTAGAAGCCTTATTTTCAGTTTCTATTCTGTCATTTCCAACCGGCTCATTCAATGGCTTTCTCAATACATTTACTTCTTCTATTGCCCTCTCAACTTGATTTCCTATATGATTATTGGAGCCCTTCCTTTCACGTTCTCTCCCATCCTATAAAGATGGAAATACTTAACCTGGAAGAACTGCCAGACCATTAATCCAGTACTTTGAAAAGGGGAAAACACGCACCTCAGTTCTACATCTTGATTCGTCTCTCCAAGCATGAATTTTTTCCTCCGCTTGCTTCTGCTGACAGAGTGCCTCTTCGAAACGCCTTCTTTTCTTTTCCTTGTCTTTTCTCTCTTCTTCTTCTCTCTGTCTTTTCTTCGCTGCATTTTCAGCATCTCTTTTCTTCCTTTCTTCCTCTTTCAATTTTTTCTTCAGCTCCAACTGCTTCAAATTTTCTTGCTCTAGTCTTGCTCGTTCAAGCTTCAGTGCGTCTTTCTTCTGCTTGCGTTCATTCTCTCTCTTCTCCGCAAGACGTTTGGCAGCCTCTGCAGCTTCCAGAGCCTTGACTTTCACGTCTCTCTTTGCTGTATTTATCACAAAAAGGTCCAGATAAGAAAGCCTCACAAATAATAGAAATTTTAGCTTCATGACTAAAAACAGTTTTGCATAATAAATTACATGGTGTTCATATCAGCACAATAAGCATTAAAAGTGGTGATGACTCAGAATTAAAGCAAGTAAGATGATACTTTCCTCCATATCTTTACAACTGGGAAAATGGGAAGACAAGTCTGACGTGAGAGCTTAAAGGGAGGAGTGCCTAAACCAGTAATTAGAGTGAAACAAATGAAAATGTAGATGACTCAGAATTAAAGAAAGTAAGCTGGTGTCATTTTTAGCCACTGTAACTACCAAATTCCATCATGTGAGCACTGTGGAAAAGATATCCACCATATTTGAAGATCCTAATTATTGTGTAATCATGATTAATTAAAAACGAAAACTATCAAGGAAAAACATTACCAGGGGCAACTGCAGCTTCCTGTTTTTGTTTAACAAGTGGAATGAATGATTTCACGTTGGACACAACGTTACTGCGTTTTGATGCCTTCTCTGACAAACTTGGCCCCCTGCTTCTGAAACTAGATTTTCCTGATAACTTTGGTTTGCTGTACCTACTACTAAATGATTCAGAGTGCTTCATTATACTATTAGCACCAATTGACAGACTCTGGTTCTCTTTCCCTTGCGTTGTCCGTCTGCTTCTTCGATGCATTTCATTCTTCTTACTGTCTTTATTGTTCATCTCACTCACATTGATTTCTGTGCTTACAGTTTCTAGACTACCTCTCTCAACTGCATCACTTGGACCCAGAGTGCCTTCATTTGTTTCAGAAATATCACACAGTGGTTGTCTGATGAAGCTACTTCTCATTGTTGAATCAGTTACCATCATGCTTGTACCAGCCATGTCATTCACATCCACTTCTTCCTCGCTGATTTCAGGATCTTCCTGAATGGGGAAGATATTGAGCTCTGAATTGCCACTAACTCTCTTATCTGAACCACCAGATTTAGATGTGATCCCTTCAAACCCCTTTCCCAGCGGAGAAATAAACGGTTTACCAACATCCCACCCATGTCGACTGCTAGGAAATGAAAAGTAGTCAGAATAAGATTTGCCTTCTAAAGCACTACAGCTGGACATCTGGTTGCTTCTCAAGTCGATGTTCTCTAGAAGCCCACTGGGCACTGAGCGATACACACCTGGTGTCAGGTGCAATTTGTGTGCAGTAGGAAAAGGGGATGCTGGGGTACACAAGCTTGCAGGTCTGCACATTTTCCCAAGCAAACTGGTGTCCTCTGTGGTGTTACTCAGAAATGACATTTTACCATGGATGGGTTCATCTCCGCCATCTTGTATACTCTCCCTCTTCTCAGCTATGAAGAAACCCGCATATTCCGGGGCAATTTCATCAGCATCAGAGACACATAAATTCATATGCTCAATGACTGGTGATCCAACAGAAAAATTATATTTATCGGCTTCCTGTGAGTGTTGTCTTGAATCCAAAGCCATTTTAGTAAAAGTCAATTTTTCTGCAGAATTACGATCGGCCACATCTTCGGCATACCGCATATCATCGCATACCCTTCCACTGTAATGTACAGCACTTGTTGGAACTGCTCTGACTTTCCCCTCAGAAAAACCATCTGGGTGTTCTACACTCTTCAACTTATTGGATGTCGATAATTGTCTGTCTTCAGATGTGAAGGGGCTGATGACACTTCTCCCTAAGTCAAACTCTCCCTAGCACGCAAAACATATAAAGAGGTTTATAAAAGACCAACACTAAAATGACTCTTTTTTTTGATAAACTACTTATACCATACTTCAAAAATCCAACAACAGCTCAAAATAAACAAATAAATACCACCAACAAATAATACCTCTTCATTTTGCACCTCTGGGTTTAACTTAGGTTCCTGACTGAAAGAATATTTGGCACTCAAAGTCCCTATGGCACCAAACCCAGACTTGGACAAAAAAGTATCTGAATCATGAGAAGTAAGCAACTTCTGCGGAATAGGAGAAGAAATATCGTTCTCAGCACCTGAGAGATTATTTGGAATGCTTTCGTTGACAAAAAGAAAAGGATTCACTCTCACACTTGGGCTAGCAGATCTGTTTTGGAGTTGATATTCAATCTTCCTCCGCTTATAACAAGGCCAAGATCTCTTGGCATCGCCAAAATTGTATTCTGGAAGTATGTTAACTGCAGCTTGAAATTCCGATAATTCAGGACCACCAACATTACTGGAAAAGCAAGAAGTCTGTATATCTGCACTTCCAAATTGGCTGCTCAATTTCGACATCTCTGATGCACACTCGCGTCTACTTTCATCCCATGTATCATCAGTAAGACAATCTGGCAAGAATGAAGTATGTTGTGATAGTCTCTCACTATTGGGCAAAGATTGAACAGCTTCGCTTTCATGGACCTCTAGAGTTTCGAAAGTTAATGAATTAATATGCATTCCAGAAGTTCTTTCAGCAGACAGAGCGCAAGGAACAGAAGCAGACTTCTCTTGAACATTATCAGCAGACTTCTCTTGGACATTGTCAGCTCTGGTCTTCTCTTCTGACTTATGCTGAACTTCAGTCAGGATATCGGCCAAACAACTTTCTTCAGCCTCATCAAAATCAAGCTGCTTGGGTTTCACAGACATGTCGTTTTTTGTTCTGCTCCTATGATCCCCTATTTCTGCTTCTTTTGCTCCATAACTTGTAGATCTTGTAGTTCTACCACTGTAAGCCTTGTTCAAAATTGCATGATTTTCACTAATGATTTGAGAGGGGCGACTCCTAGACCTTGTGACTCTTTTATTTTGAGGATAATCAGTTTCTAGCTCTTGTGCCTTGCCACTCCTAGATCTTGTCATTCTACCACTAAAAACCTCGTGGCTCTTTCGATGAATTTGTGAACCTCCAATAATGGAACTGGATCTAGTATTTCGTCCACCATGATCATTGCTCTTCTTTTCCTTCTTATCGTTATCTTCAGATTGTACTTTCTTTACCTCACTGCCTCTAGATTGTGAGGCAGACTCACTACAAGCATCACTTCTCCTCCCCTTGTCTGAGCAATCACCAAGCGCCAATTCTTCTTTGCTGCATATTTCAACAGATGATGCTGAAGGCTTAACCAATTCAGCAGATTCCCTCAGGCCATCAAGTTGTTGACCATTTTTACCTGTTCTGTTTCCAGAGAGTAAACCAACATCATTTTCCTTCCCTAAACGACTTTTACCACTCGCTTTTGCGCTATTCCGAAGCTGCAAAGCCTTTTGACGGGATCTAGACCTCTGCATCCTTGCTAGTGACTGTTCCACCTTAGAGCATGTGCTTGAGACCATTGCATCGGTTTGATCCTCAGGAGACATAGGGACATAACTGGGACCATCTTCAGCGCCATCAACGTGAAATGGAGGAACAATACCAAGCCCATCCTCTTCAGTGCCATCAACATGACATGGCGGAACAACGCAAATACCAAGCCCATCCTCCTCAGTGCCATCAACATGACATGGCGGAACAACACCAATACCAAGCCCATCCTCCTCAGTGCCATCATCATGACATGGAAGGACAACGCCACGCTCATTTTCATCAAATTCATTACTAGAGGAACACGTTTTGGCCCAAAAATGTTGTGGTACCTCATTATTAGCAACTTTTGCAATTTGTTTATCACAGAAAAAGCTAGGTCCACTAGCATATGAGGTTAAAGGTCCAGGCCTTGGAAGTAACAATCCAGAAATAATCTCTTCCTTGTTTATCTCTGATAAAAATATAACATGCTAAAGTCAAATTACCAGTTCAATTTTAACAAACAAACGCAATAAAATCAATTATGTTAAAAAATAAAAACGCCTTGTTTAAATAGTAACATATTCAAGTAATTCAAGCAATCATATACCGTAATAATGCAAGAATTTCATCAAATGTAAGGCGGAACAAGAAATTAAAGTGAAGCTTGAGCTCAATCAGCAAATTTTTCAGTGAAACCCTCCGAAATTATGAAAATTAATTAACAACAAATAAACCTAACGGAAAGTGAAATTACCAGTGAGATCTGAAGTCGAAGAAGATAATTCATGATTAAGAAGCCAAGAAGGTGGTGAAATGCCTTGGATTAAGAGCTTCGAAGCGAGATGTTGGTCGTATTGTTGCTTTTGTTGCTTCAAATGTTCGATAATCCATCTCTTTCTCTCGAAGATTTGTACGAACAGCTTTTCTACCGTCGCCATTTTTGAAAGAGATCTAATTTCACTAGAGCTCCATTGAATTTGAATTCGGTTGAATTGTGATGAATAAAATCGGAAGTCTAGGGCTTACGGAGATTGGTAAGACGTGGTGGGGCGAAGAGAGAGAGAGAGAGAGAGAGAGAGAGAGAGAGAGAGAAAGGGGGGAAACCGCATCTGCGGTGATGATTTGAAATTATGTTTTGGGCAAAATGTCAAAACGTCAACATGAAGGTGAAAAATACTTTGTGCAACAAATAAAAACGGGTAAATTTGGTTAATTGTTTTACAAGAATAATAGTTTCGGCATTATATGTTTTTTGGTTTTTTTAGTTCACACGCTAGCCTTTGTATTAAGGAAAACTATAAATAAATATATAGATAAAAAGTATCAGCATTGCAATAATCATCTCATAAATTATTGTAATAGGTGATTAAATATGGACCTTTTGCTTTATCAAACTCAATAATGCATCTTTTTTTTTTATAAGGTAAAGTGATATTGTGATAGGATAAAGGGTTAGGAGACCCTCCTCTCGAGGGCTACTCCTAACCGTCACGAATAATTTGTCGAAACTCTCAAGTGGGGGGTTCAGTAAAGAGGACATGATCGTCCACTTAGTGCTCATAATTTACTATCCAATCGGCAGCACGATTGCCTAATCCGTGGATATGTTGAATTGCAATGGGGTTTAGTTGGGCCAGAAATCGTCTTGTGTCAATAATTAGTGTATATATGGACCATGGGATCCCAATCTGATCCCAATCTCCCCCTTAAAAACTCAATAATGCACCTGCATGAGTTATTATTCCGCTAGTTCAACACCTAATTTCAAATATGGTTTTAGCTTCAACAATCGAGTCTTAGATTATAGAAATAACCAACATAGCATCCATCCCACTAAACTTTTTTCCAACCAACCATTGTTTTGTAGCAATGCTGAGGCTTTTAATGACTCTGTAGCATAGTTCATCAACCAAACCCCTTACAGCACATAAAATCATACAAAACCAACATATCAATACTGAAGTCTACTAAAAATAGGTCTGTGACTGCTCCATTCTTGTATTCCCTTGCGTAACACCTTCTTTCGCTTGTGTATGGAGTATGTTTCTCCCCTCTGGTGCTGAAATCTCATATTTGTGTACACCTTTGCCAATTTGGTCAACTTAATCACCCCTCCATGTACACTGCAATAACACTAACAATCATAGCGGCGTTTTGATTTCACTATCTGTAAAAGTGTAGGATGCTATAATACTTTACTTCTATTTTAGCTCCATAAAGGTAAGTATGAAGGGATTTGGAAATTATAAGTGGCATCTATAAGCTATTAATATACCTTGAAGTAATACCAAGAACATATCCAAATCTTTTAACTTTGTTGCTTCACTTTGTCCTTCATTCCCATCCAAGTTTGATTCCTTCTTATTTAAATGAATTACATAAGTTACGATCAAGTACCTGAGAAGTTGAAATGATTATTATAAAACCAAATCCTGAAATTTTCAATTTCAGTATTCAGGTACACATTACAGAAAAGGTTAAACAACCCCCAATGGCAATCAGCAATTAGAGTACAAATCTGTCTTACACAATGCAACAGATAACAACTTGTTTTTTCTTTTTGGGGGGGGGGGGGGTGAGCAAGGGATGCTTAATATGGCTAGAAGAATACTAAGACAATTTTACATTATATCTATTTACATCATGAAAAACAGATATAAGTGACATGAGTATGCATAAAAGGCTAACAAAGCAGATATAAGTTACCTAAGCAAGAAGGTCATTATTAGATGATTATTTGCCGATTTTATTCGAATTTGGTTAAACTTCTTATCTGAGGTTTCTTTATATTCATTATCTGTATAGAAGCTGCCCAAAACTGTCTCAACCTACAGAAACTCATACTTTTCATCCTCCTTTCTCGATGGCTTCTCACAACAAACAGAGTTGCTACTCTTTGTAATCCTTGGTTTTGTAGTCAGTAGCAAATAAAGCTCAAACATTTGATACATTTAAGTGATAACGATGCTTTTCCAATGTCAATTTCTTAAGGTAATGAAACCGGAATTAAATGCAGGAAATCAAAAGCCACCCCAATTGTGCGAGACATCAAATGAATTACATGTAGGAACTAAACTAATTGAAGCAGATATGAATTACCGTCAAGGATTTGGACGTGTTTCCAAGATCGGTCAATTGGGCCGAGTGCATCAGAGTCATAGCCAGTAAGTGTACCCAGCAAGCACTCAAAATGACGAATTAATAACTGCCTCCAAGAAAGGAAAAATGAAAAAGAAATAAGGGAAAATCCTATTGGTGCCCCTCTACTCTTGAGTTGTCCAATTGGTGCCCAGTGGTTTTTTAAAATCCCATTGGTACCCCTGTGTTTTCTATTTTTCCAGTCTGTTTCCTCTTTTACATATCACGTTAAACTTTCTGTTACCTAATGTTTGTCACACCCTCACCTCACCTCACCCTCACCCTCACCTCTCAAGCTCCATGGGCATGGCTTCTCAGCTTTCTCTCTCCTTCATCAACTCACCTCGTCTCGCTCCTCTCTCTTGTAAGATCTACTTGGTTCTGTCTCTCTCTTTCACTCTGCTTTTCAGGAGAGAGATTAAATTCATGGACAAGATTTTTGACGATTGAGTGCTTTAATTTGGGTTTCGTCGACAAACATATTCGAATTTTGAAGGTTTTGGTAATTCATTTGACTTGTATTGTTTGTTGCTATTTACAACAAGAAAAGAAATTGAATTATTTTGAATAGGAATCAACAAGATTTCCAGTAGAGGATTGTTGTTTTGGATTTGGTAGGGTCTGAGATTGTGGTGGTTTGGAGTTCATTGTTGGTATCAAGGCATCCGTATGAGAGGGTTGAGTCTGGAGTTTAAAGCTTGGGTTTAATGTTGCAGTTATTGGGGTTGTTGTGGAAAATTGGAGGGCTTTAATGTGGGGTGAAGGAGGATTTGGAGGAGAGAGAAAGTGCAGTGGTGAAAGGGGTTGATTTGGTGGTGGATTGGTGGTGGAGTCACCTTCCCAAAAAATGCACATGAACCTCGACGGAGCGGCGAGCACG
This sequence comes from Tetragonia tetragonoides, assembly GCA_038025085.1. NCBI lineage: Eukaryota > Viridiplantae > Streptophyta > Magnoliopsida > Caryophyllales > Aizoaceae > Tetragonia > Tetragonia tetragonoides. Next base: position 842,027 of record CM076153.1, read on the forward strand.
GAGGCGAAGATGGAGATGACCACGACGACAAGATCAAGCCGCCACTGACTGCTCTTCCGTTCTCTCGCCTAGTCGCCTCTTTGCTTGTGCTGACCAACTTGATTGGTTCTAGTTTTTTTTTTCTTTTTTTGCTAAGAACTCCTAGTTAACAGCAACTTAACGGGATAGGTAGAACAAGGAAACAGATAGGAAAAGATAGAAAGAACAGGGGTACCACTTGGATTTAGAAAAACCATTGGGCACCACTTGGAGAATTCAAGAGTAGAGGGGCACCAATAGGATTTTCCCAAGAAATAAGCATAGATTCAAGCGTTAACAATCAGAAGCAAAATTGTGAATTTAAAGGGGTTTACCTGAATGAAAAAATGATTCAAAGGAAATCGATTTTGCTGAATTATAAAAGATCAGATAATCAGAGAGATGGAGAGAGTATAAGAACGGAGAGATGGAGAGAGTGTAAGATTTCCTCTGAATCATGTGATGGAGATTTGGAGATACGGATGAAGGAGGTGGAACCATTTTGTTTTCTCTTTCTTTGCTTTTTTTGGCATTTATGTTTCCATCAGAAAATACAAACAAAGACAAACCTTGCGGATCCTTGAGACCAGCTCTGCTGATTCCACCGAGGTACTTTATACGCTTCAGAATGCACTGAATCCACCCTATGTGCATAAATAGTCATCTCGGCTTCTCCAGTGTACACATTGCCTACCCATAGTACCCAACAATGACGGTCATGGTCGGATACAGCTCAAGTCAAATTGTCAACTGTCACAGAATGAAGATTTAAGTATCAATACCAATCCCTCTCCCCAACAAGATGAGAAGAAGTCATTATTATTTTTTTAACTTTTAATTTCTGCAACTCCAATCCTTTATGTGACTATCATTCAGCCTTATGCCTAACAACATAGAACAACAAGAGAGATTCATATAGATACAATAATTTTTAAACAAATTGCATGCATTTCATCATTCAGTGCTTTCTTTTGAGCAATATCTGGAATAGTGAGAAGTATGAGATATTCAAATGGTTGGCATAGGAGATGAATATGAGCATCTCCAACTAGTATAAATCAAAGTGTAAAAACTACAAAAATATTGGAGTATCTTACCTTTTGAAAGCTGGTCTCAAAACTCTCAAAGTCTTCTTCTGCTTCAACATTGTGAGATTTTCTATAAGCTTCAGCTCCAAGTATTCTTTTTAATTATTTTCCACATTTTACATCAGTCTATCAATACTAACACAATCACAGTTCACATCAGTTAATATCCCCCTAACCCCTCAAAAAACAAACAAAGATTATGATGGCTACCCCAGAAATCATGAATATATAAACATATAAACTTGCAATAATTTAAGAGGAGAAAAAGATAATTACCAAATCAGGAACAAATGGGTAAAGGAGGTACCCTTACCCTGAATAGTGAATACTATGAAAAGTCTTCAAAAAGCAAACCTATCTAATCTCCTGATTTATCTCTACATTCCCACAAGGATCTAATTAACCCTAATACATCAAGTTTCAATCATTCACAACACCCTCCCTCAACCCCAGTCAAACAAACATAAATAAAGTCCACTTCAACTGGCAAAAACGTTGAAGGACAAGTCAGGAACAAAACTTCAAGGCAGGATTAATTAAAGAATATAACTTATACAATTTCCTGAATAAGCTCTTCACTATCTGATGCCACAAGAACATTGACTAACAAGAACTTTGTAATTCCCAATTTGCAAGAGCTTAAATTTGAACAGGGGTTAAAAGAAGAGGAAATTAGCACAGAGAGGGAAATCGCGCAAACTGTGAAATCCACCAGTTTCCATATGTCATCTATAGGCATTCGAACACAGAGTTAATGACACATGCTGATTGGAACATACTATAAGGAATGTAAGACAATTAAAGAAGACAGTGAGCCTTTCAGAGATGAACTTCATACCTACCCCTCTCTTCTTCTTCTTCTTCTTCTCTTCCACAGATGCTGTGATGGCATCTCTTAACAATCAAAAAAGTTCTGGCATCCTCCACACACTCCAAGGTTGTTCAAAAGGAGACCCTTTGCCCCATCCTCATAGAACTGCGTTTATCTGATGAGTGATGACACAGAGGATCTATGGCTAATGCAACTGGAAACCATGAAAATTTAAATGGTAAAGAATGGGGAAGGGAGAGAAGGGAAAACAGAGTGAGCAACGATGTTTCATTACCATCAAACTTCTTGACATTCAAAGCATCAAAGAGGGCTCCCGTGTTGACAAAGATGATAACTGCATGAGAATGCACCCACAAGTATAAGTAACAAACACATCATAATGATATTATACTACCTTACCCTTAACACGGATTACCAGGGGATTCTTGTTAAAAGACCCATGAAAACGAGGAGTTTTGATACTCAACATAGCAGCAATAGTAATAAAATAAGTAGGAGTAATAGTAGTAGTAACAATAATAGGAGTTAGTAACAATAATCGGAGTTAGTAACAATAATACAATGTTACATCATTTAGCTGCTGTAATCCAGTGAATTGTAACATACAGGCAACTAAACTTCCTATCCTGGTCCCTTTTAGGCTGATCCACATCAAGCTCAATGCAGAGCTATTGTCACCTTGCACTGATGTCTCTATCACCACCAAGATATCAATAGACAGACCAGCAAGAGAAAATATTAGGGTCTAGTGATGCACAAGATAATATATTAAGAAGAGACAACCTAAGCACCTACATCTTTTGGGCACGCACATGTCGTTCTTACAGTTCTGTGAAGAATAGAAAATCTTTCATTCATTCCTGTTGTGATCTCCTATCTCAAGAGTAAAGAATACCACCATGAGTACAGATATCCAAGCCAAAAGGGCCAAATAAAACATCAGATAACCGATCTATTACCTACATTTTTTTATATCCCAGCCATCAAAGATCAAACCTGATATGATTTTAGATTATTTATGCATTACTATTCCATATGGAAAGTCTAAGAAGCTAATGTACATGCAGTCTTACCCTGTCAAGAAAAGAAATTACTTCTTTTTAGGGAAATCCTATCATTTTCATATAGAAGTAAGGACGCGTACCAACTCCACATATGAAATTAAATTGATTTCCACTAGAAAGAGAGATAGAGATAAACCTTGTTGATCTTCGTAACCCGCTCTACTTATTCCACCAAGGACTTTATATGCTTCAAACTTCGAATGCACGGAGTCCACTCTAAAAGTGCATAAATCTTCACCACCAGCTACCAGTGTACAACTTGCCTGAAAAAACAATGACACAGGTGTTGAGTGAAGAGAACTCATGTCAGGTAAGACAATAGAAGACTATGCAACCAAATCTTTTTCTCCATCAGGATTACAAGAACCTATTTGTTTATGACCCACTAGATAAAAGATCTGCCTTATTCCTATGAACAAAAAATAAGGAGAGAAAGACCCATGTAAATGCAATACTTTCATCTGGAATCATTAAATGAACTGCATGCCATCAACATTCATCACATTCTTTTAAGCAATCTGGAATAGTGACAAGAATTTTAATTTTTATTTTTTTGAGGGAACACAGTGAGAAGTATTTGATGTTCAAATGCTTGGCATACATGATGGTGTATCCTCTCTTTTAATCAGTATAAAACCAAAATTATCCAAATAAATACAAAAAAGGTCAGTACAAAATCAAAGTGTTAAAAAAACTAAGAATTTGAGTTTAAAATCATAGTCATACTAACCTCCAGCAAATGAGATCAATCGGATTGGAAAAGCTATTATCAGTTGTGGAAGATATACATTTTTCTGGCACGTCTTGGGAACCAAAAAGTGCCCGTTGCTCAACCAAAAAAAAAGCACCCTGCATCCTTCATACACTCCAAGGTTGTTTAAAATGAGACCCTTTGCCCCACCCTCATCAAATTGCGCAGTTGTCTGATGATACAGATGATCCACTGCAAACCTGAAAATCATAGAAATTTGTGTTATGTAAATAGATAGATAGATAGATAGATAGATAGATAGATAGAGAGAGAGAGAGAGAGAGAGAGAGAGAGAGATGAACATCAAGGCTTCGTTAACATCAAACTTCTTGACACACAAAGCATCAAAAGAAGATTCCAGGGTTGATAGAGATGGTGATAACTGCATGAGGATGCATCGACAGGTGGGTAAGGCATGAACACATCATAGTGAAATCATACAATAATAAACATGTGCATTCGCTCCCACCCCCTCTCTAAAATACAAGTAAAAGGGAAAAGAAGAAAAAAAAGTAACTGCTCTCCTAAATGCAAAAATCCTGACCCCGGCTTCCTGTGTACAACTTGCCTGACAAACAATGACAGAGGCCATAAGAGAAAAGATTATGAAAGTCAATATCAAACCGTTTTTCCAGGAGAATTCATATGTTATGACTCTCTAGGACAAGAAGAGAAAGTCATGTTGATACAGTTAATCCTTCAGTGCTTTCTCCCAAGCCAGGTCTGGAATAGTGAAAAGCATTAGATATTCAAAAGCTTGGCATAGGAAATGGCATATATTTTTCTATAATCTGTAAGAAAATTAAAGGGTCTAAATTACAAAGAGAATGGTGTATATTACCTTTTAAAAGTTGGTGTCTGCTTCAACTTTGACAATCCCACTGAGATGATGTATAAGCTTCAGCACCCAAGTATGATCTTTTGATTAATTTTCTACATTTCACACAAGAACACACTAATTTTATTACTGACCCAAACTAAACATTCATTGCACAGTAATTCAACATCCCCCTGAAAGGATTGGCTTCTTCTGATTAAATTTCAACAGTCCCAAAAGGGTCCAACAAACATAAAAATTCAACTGGCAACAAGTCAGGAACAAATAGAATTAATTAAAGATCAATAAATAATAAGAAAAATGAAGAGGTTTATACCTAACTATCAAACAGATACAGATGGGTGGTTTCTTTATGGCAAATCATCAAACAGATGGTGCGTACTTTTCAGGAAACCCCAAGTTTTCAACCAAATTGTGTTTTTCACCAAGCAATATCTGTATTTTCACCATAGCAAGGAGCAGTAAGCCAGTAACAAATAATAGATTCAACAGAAATCAAAACAGAATTAAATTTACTCAAATTAAAATTACAAAATTACCAGAGGTTGGAGAAAGACTGACATTATTTGGAGACTGAAATTGAAGCCCTTCTTCATTTCTTCTTCAGAGGAGAGAGAGGCAAAGGAGAGAGAGTGTGTGTGTGACAGAATAAGAGTATCTGAGAGGCGTGAGAGCGCGAGTCGTATACTCGTTTTCACAGCTTTTCTTTTGACTTAAACGCGTTTTCCTCGATCTTTTCTGGCATAACCGAGATATCAATCGGATTGGAAAAGTTATCATAATTTGTGGAAGATTTGCATTTTCTGGCACTTCTTGGGAATGAAAAAGTACCCTGCATCCTCCATAACTCCATGGTTGTTTAAAAGGAGACCCTTTGCCCACTCTCATCAATTACGAAGTTCTATGATGGTCAGAGAATCTACTGCAAACGCAAACTGAAAAACCATGAAAATGTCAATGGTTGATAATGGGGAAGGGAGAGAGAAATGAACATCAATGTATCGTTACCGTCAAACCTTTGGACATTCAAAGCATCAAAAGAAGACTCAAGGGTTTACAAAGGTGAAAACTGCATGAGAATATATCGACAAGTGTGTCAGTGTTGGGTAAGATTTGAACACATGATAATGAAATCATACAATAATAACCCCAAACATGGATTTTGATACAAAATATTGTGGCAATAATAGTAGTAAAAGCAGAAAGAAAAATTAGTAGTAATAGTAATAGCAGCCAACAGTAGGGGTAGTAGTATGAAGATGAAAATGATATCACATGCAGTTAATTAGTGAATTGCAGATTACAGGGAACCAACCTTTCTCTCGTGCTCCTGTCTAGGATGATCCACATCATGCTCATTGTTTCTCTACCAAAGGTTCTGTCAGCAACCACAACATCAAAAGAACAGACCAGCAAGAAGAAAGCATATGATCTACTGCTGCTCAAGAATTATGAAGAGACAACCAAAACACCTATGGCAACATATCCTTTCAGGCATGTACAAGACATGCAACTAAGGAAAGAGGACCATTCATTGCCTGAAGCTTAAGAATACACTGAATCATAATTTTCACAGGAATCCTCCATCCACTCCTGTCATCTCCTTTCTCAAAAATTTGCCCCGAGTATCGACATATAAGCCAAAAGGTCAAAGAACCAATATATCACCCTCATTTTTTTTTACGTCCCTGCCATAAAAGACCAAACCCAAGACATACTAGCTTGTTCTCACATTAAATTCTGTGTAACGTAGCATGAAACATATGAAACCTCTAAGAAAGTCAAGGTCCATGAAGTCTTCATCTTGATGAGCAAAGAAGTTACTTTTTTCCCCTTCCACTTCTACTTAAGGATATCATGGAGAAACAGAAAAAGAATGTCTTAAACGCCTACCATCCTACATATTAAATTAGATATATTTCCATTAGCAAAATTGTGACAAACCTTGTTGATCTTCAAAATCAGTTCTACTGATTCCACCATGGACTTTATACGCTTGAGAATGCAGTGAATCCATCCTAAATGCAAAATTCTTCACCCCAGCTTCCAGTACAATTTGTCTGCAAACAATAACAGAGGTCTTAAGTGAAAAGATCTGATGTCAGGTAAGACAATAAGAAGATTTTGAAAGTCAATATCAAACCGTTTTGCCAACAGAGTAAGCAGAAGTCATCTGCTATGGCTCTCTAAAAGAGAAACTGGTGTTGATACAGTATCCTTCACAAAGACAGTTCATCATTCAGTGCTTTCTTTCAAGCCAAATCTGGAACAATGAAAAGCATTGGATGTTATTCAAAAGCTTGGCATAGATAATGGGATCAGTAAAAAATAGAAGGGTATAAATTACAACGAAAATGGTGTATCTTACCTTTTAAAAGTCGGTGTCAGCAATTTTTTCTGCTTCAACTTTTACAATCCCATTAAGATGATCAACAAGCTTCAACACCCATATAAGATCTTTTGATATATTTTCTACATTTCACACGAGGACACACTAATTCAATTACTGACCCAACACAACTTTTCATATCACAGCAATTCAACATCCCTCTTCACCCCTTTCTGAAAAAAGAAAATTAATAATTGAATCTGATAGGTGCCCTAGAATCAATTAAAATTTAAACAGACTTTCTCAAATACCAAAATTGCAATAATTTATGGGGTAAAAAATCAAAATTGCAATAAATTATGGGGTAAAAGCGATTAAAATGAAATGAGGAACAAATGGGTATCGGAGGTATATTTACTACCCTGAAATTGTATGGCTGCTCTATTGAAAATATGTTTTAAAATACAAACTTAAAAAAAAATTTAAAAAAAAAAAAAAAAACAAGCTTCTGATTAAAATTTTAGAATCCAATAAATAAACCCTAATTCATCAAGTTTTCAATCTTTCATAACACGCACCAGTCACCCCAATCGGCCAATCCCATCCAAACAAACAAACATAAACGAACTGAAGTCAGGAAGAAATAGTTAGGGTAGAATCAATTAAGGATCAACAACTTATAAAAAAAATTCTTAATAAGATTTTTTTACTATCTGATGGCCACAAACAACACAAGAAAATTGATTAACAAGTACATTATAATTCCCAATCAGGAAATGGTTAAATTTGAACAGGGGTTAAAATTAAAAGGAAATTAAAGGAGAGAGAAAGTTGGAAATAAGCTGACCTTATCTAGAGTGATTGAAGCCTTGTTGTAATTGAAATTGCTGACTTAGGGCTTGACGATTTCCGCCATTTTTGATCCTCCAACCTTCTTCTGAGTGAGTGAGAGAGAGAGAGAGAGAGAGAGAGAGAGAGAGACAGAGAGAGAGAGAGGGGAGCATGTGTGTTGTGAAGGGACGAATGAATTAGCCCCGTATATATAGGGCTTTATTTCGATTTTAGTCGGCGTCAGAACGGCGTCGTATTCACGCGTTTTTACAGCTTTTGTGTTTTATTCACCGTGTTTTCTCCTTCTTGTCTGACTCAAACGCGTGTTTCTTGTCTTTATTAATGAAAACGCGTTTTCGTTACTGATGACAGTTGTTTCCTGATTCTATTGACTTAAACGCGTTTTCAACCTCTTTTGAGACTTAAACGCGTTGTTTCTCCTGTTGTTTGACTAAAACGCGTGCTCCTTGTACTACAGCATATAAATAACCGCCCTTGACAAAACCTATAAAACTCACTTTCGCACGACACTAATTCACTCTACATCTCTCTCTTCTCTCTCTCTCCATTGATGCTTCAAATAGTTGTTCATTTTGGTTAATATAACGGAAAGAAATGGCAAAGAGTTACAATTGATCGCTGTTCATGAAAGAATTAATCCTGTTTTGCGGATTCGAAGTAACGAAGGTACTTTGATCATCAAATTCTAAAATTATTATTTCCATTTTAATTTCGTGTTTTAGTTTTTAAGTTGTTAGCAAACTAAGGACTTTGATCATCAAACCCTAAAATTATCTTTCCATTTTAATTTCGTGTTTTAATTCTTAATTTGTTAGCAAACTAAGGAATTTAACTATGTTTGGATGCATGACAATTGGAATTGGGCCTAGTAACTTGCTTTGTTTGTTGGTTGGATGTTTTAATTATCTAACTTAGAACCTAAATTTGATCATTAAATCCTAACTTTATTGTTTCCATTATGTTAATAATGTGTATTGTTCTTAGGGATTGTGTTGTGAAATTTTAACTAGTTTAACCTAAAAGCAGGTTCCAAAAAGTAGAATTCACCCATTTTTCAATGTTTTATTTATTCTTAGTGATTGTGCTGTGAATTAACTGTTTGTCTTTAACTTAATTGCATTATGTGGGAATAATTTAATGTATTTCAATAATTTAATTTCATGTAATGTATTTCAGTGAGAGTGTCGTTGTTGAAGGGATTTTCTTGTGACTATCTCTAGAGGTCTTGTGAATATGTAATGGTTCTGAGTGGATTTTCTTGTGACTATCTCTACATGTCTGATAAGTGGAAAGAATTGTTGGTTTCTTTTGTCGATACTGTCTTTTTTTGTGACAGTACATGTATATTCAAATAAAATTAAAATGTATGATTTGCTTCTTGTTGAGGTAACGCCCCAAATACCAAATACGTGTTTTATTTTATTTAAGTTTGTAAAGAAATAAAATAAAACAAAAACAAAAGAAAAACAAAAACAAAAACAGAAAAAAGAAAGAAAACAAACCTGCGTGAGTTTGTGTTGTTGCCCAAGTTGTGGGCTATTACCTTGATTAGTGTATTAGACCCACAAGTAAGCTGATTTGTGGCCTAGTATTGGCGTGAAGAAGCTTCCACCAGAAGCTAAAAGGTGGGGAAACAAAAAGGCTTTGGCTTTTTGGTTTTTGGTCAGTGTCGAAAGAACATAGCCGAAACAAGGAAGAGGGAGAGCCAGGGAGAGAGACAAACAAAGAGTGAGAAAAATTGAGTATTTCTCCAAAGAGGTTTGTTCTAGTTCACGGTTGATTCGGCTTGTTCGTGTGAAGGTAATCAGAGTACTCAGATTGGTCATCGACAGGTATTTTGTGGGTATATCTTTGGGTTTGTGGGAGCACCAAATTGAGCTAGGGTTTGTCAATTTGTACTAATACCAAAGATAGATAGTCTCCTTGTTGTTTGATCTTGTGATTGTTGCCTTTGTACTCTTGATTATCATAATGGATCATATTTTAGTGCGTGGAGATCCACACCGTGTTTTTTCCCCTAATTGAGAGGGGTTTTCCACTTAAAAATTGTCTGTGTTGATTTTGGGTTCTTGTACTTTATTTTTCCGATTATCTGTTATTCTGATTGTGGGTAAATACCGTAGTTTTTCCCAACACTTCTGATTTAATGGTGTAAGAGGTGGATGGCATAAGCAGATCGATGATCTACCAAAATTTTCCTGTTTTTTGTTCTCCCCAAAGCAAATGAAGGAATAAGCTGCTGGCTATTCACTCTGATGCCGAGCTTATGCACTTCAAAAATCTGACTATGATTAATCTTACCTATCTTACAGTGATTGAACTACCTTATCGCAAAATCGTAAACTACTCCAAAGGAAGGCGCAGAGAACCCAAGGTGGAATCAACAAGGATGGTTTTTGATTTTTGTACCACCATGGGAAGGGTGAGTGTGCTATTATGATGTTTGATGTCACTGCCTGGATGACATACAAGAACGTTTCCACATGGCATCGGAATATCAGGTTCACGGTTTAGAGTTAACACAGGTATACCGTTGTGATTTTTTTTCTCATGATGTGATCTGATTAATGCTTAGGGTGTTTGAACATATTACATGTTTTCCTGCTACTCTTGTCATTGCTTGATTGATGTTTTTTCATACAGATCATATCATATTACGATCAAACCTGTTAGAATAATCAAAAAAATATTGTTGATGTTATCTTCAAATAATCTACTAATGTTTCTGTGGGGGAAAAAAACTACTAATATTACTAACACTATGGATTGGATGAGTTAGAAAAATGTTGAAGGTATTAAATAGCCTAGTACTTGATAATCTCTTAGTGCATTTAGAAGTAGAATGGTTGGCAAAGTCAGAATAAGAATGACGGTGAAGAGTTCTTTTAGGTATTAGCCATCTACCACTGTCTGTAAATAGTGAGAATCCTAAACAAATGCACTAAGGGGAATAAATTGTTCAGAAAATCGTATTAAAGCTTTCTCTCCCAGTTCCTAATATTCAGTCCATTTCGCAAGGGAAATGATCTTAATTACCAAGTGCTTGTTAATAGGAAGTGACATAGTTTTTGGTACGAACTGTTTCCTTTGCAAGTTTGCAGTGTTCAGGGCAGTATGCTATTATATATGATAATTGATATCACTGTATAAATGACATAACAGAACGTGATCATGTGGCACCTGAACATCTGCGAGTCTTGAACATATTAGATTGGTCGTGGTTTAGAGTATATTGTTGCAGACTCTTATGGTTATATCATATAGTTGTTGCTCATATAATCTGATCACTGCATAGGGTGTGCCAGAAGATCATGATGATTCTCTGTGGAAACAAGGTTGATGGCGGGAACAGGCAGGTTAGAACAAGACAAGCAATTATACCTTTTAGAAGCCTTTTCTGTAACTTGCCAGAGAGCTTGTTGGGTAACGATCCTGGAGCGTTCTCTTACTTTCTTACTTCTTCCGTTGGTTCTCAGTTGGCCTGACTACTTTGTACTTTAACAGGGATCCATACCTTATATTTTGCTGGTACAAATTACAATAGATCTTTTGCCTCCGGAAGTCCTAATCGATTTAGCTGAGCAACAAAAGTGAGTTACCTATATCACAAACTTATCCCTAGAAAAATTGGCGTTTGCTGAGCTGGGTTTTGTAATTCTAGTCTCTGTAATCTGCATAATTGCTTTCGCGTTTAGTGAAGTTGAGAAAAATCTAAATAATTTGAATGATATTTTTTTTTTTTTTGAATGATATTTGTCTAATGCATTAGTCTATGTACTTTGAGATTTCAGCCAAGAGCAGTTACAACTTTTAGAAGCCTATTCTGTACTTTGTCAGAAAGTTTTTTGGGTAAGTGTCATGGAGCATTCTCTGTTGTATGTTGTCATGGTTCTCAACTTCCTAGTGCCTAATCAGCTTTTTTTTTTTTTAACTGTTTGTAGGGATCCCAACCTTGAATTTACCATGGAAATGCTTCTTTTGCCTCCAGAAGCTTTGATTGACTTAGCTGAACAACACAAGTGAGTAATTGTATCACAAATTTCAAATATAGCTTACAAATTTGTGTTTGATGAGTTGTGTTAGGAGAATATATTGTTTCAGGTTTTTAGCAGTTAGATTTGAGAAAATTCCAAATGTTGAGTTATTTAGCAATTAGGCTTTTAGTGCGAGTCTTATTTAATTTTGAAGCCAAATCACTAGAAGGTTCCTTGATTCTTACTTTCTACTGCCTACAGCCAGGATTTCTTTCAACTAGGCAACTTTGGTCCCAAATTTATAGTTGGTTTTTGTGGATCATAAAAACACTAAATGTTTTCTTTTTGGAGTTACTGATCAATACTAATATGTTTCGTTTCTCCCTTCTTTCTCCATTTTTTTGTTTTGGGTTAAAAAAAGTTTTCTTTACAGTCTTATGTGATAAGAAAGCGCTCTTAGTTCAGTTCGGTAGAACGTGGGTTTCCTGTGATATCTTGCAGGATCCAAGTTGAAATGCAAGCATTTTCTCACGTGGCGGTTCCCGGGGAAGAGGAATTCTAATGCTTGGCATGGAATATGTATTGGATTCTTCACGTTTCAGTAGTTTTGGTGACTTTCGATGATCGAGGTTGATATTGGCACATTACGAGCTTTTGAATAATTTATATTTGGTTTGCATGCATCATGATTCATGGAATAAGCCAAATACTACTTCAAAATTTGAATGCACTTGGTTTGTAAGATAAGTAGATTTCTTCATTATTAGTTATAGCCTATCTTCAGGTTTCCTTCAATTAAGCAACTTTCTGGTATTTCAATGTGGAATTACTCAGGTGTTTTTTCCCCTTGGTTTTTTTGTTTTTGCAGGATTGAAGATATATTCAAGCAGTTCTGTCATGCCTCTTCTGGATGTGGATCAAGTACTCTCATCGCATAATTCAATTTTAAGGTGATATATTGAATGATCTTTGCTGATATTGGTATTAGGTTGCATGCATATTACTGACTTTTTAGCAGAATAAATATATAAACGCAAATAAAGTAAATAAACAATAAGTCTTGTATGAGACCGCCTCAAGGTGAGGCTACCTCTACATACAAGTGTGACGTCGACATGACGTCATACTTGTTTGAGAGGGCCTCACCTTGAAATGGTCCTGGTAGTTACTAGTTCAAGGTGAACTGAACCTCTAAACCCAATGTTCTTATACATAAACACAAAGTTGAGTAACACTGATACAACAATGAAATTTCAGGTGTTTATTGACCAATGAAATTTGAGGACATTTCATTTGAAATGGGCAAGTTGGTCAAAAATGTCCATTTCAGCTTCAGAGAAAGAGGCATGTGAACTAGAAGCAGCAGGCAGATCAAAATCACCAGGCCCATAATTAAATGCCACTCGAAGCATCAAAGCCCATAGTTACTCTTGGTCCTTCATATCCAGTAGCATTAGAGCCAAAGCCCATGTTCAGGCCCGAACCCGTATTATCCGGCCCATCCTTGAAGTAGTCCATCAGCTCAACGTGTGGTACCATGGGCAAGGGTGGTGGCATCTCAGCAGGCATGGGCTTAAGCCCAACCCTAGGTCCAACAACAGGAGGCCCATGACTTGAGCCCGAAATCATACGATTTCTAACAAGCCCAAAACCACTATCCCTTTTACGATACCTTTGGAGATACCCCGAAAGAGGCCCAACATAGCTATCAAAGCCCAATTTCCCCAAGGCCCAAATCAGATCATCTGCGGTTATAGTCTGGCGCATCTCTGTGTGACATTTCTCATTTGCCTCTCCAGTGACAAAGCTAATGAACTCAAAGACACTTTCTTGAATGATTTCTTTAGCATCTTCTGCTATCTTGGCATGTGGAGGGAGGGCTCGACGCATGATGCGGATCATGTTTGAAATAGGCATGCAACGATCGTGCTCACGAAATGAGCAGTTTGATGATGGTGGAGTTGGAGGTAGTCCAATGGCACCCCCAACAATAGCAGCATTTTGGTTCCTTACACTGGCTCTGGAAACTGATGTTGGGATGATAAGAAACCATTTAGTAGCAACAAATAGTACTTTTTTTTTTAAGCAAACAAATTATATGTGTACAATTAACCTATAGGGAAATTAGTCATTGCCTTTTAAAATCCAATATATGTAATTTTTTGGGGGGGATTTAAAGGAGGTACAAAGACTAATACAAATTTGAAAGTGCGAGCCGAATAGATTTCTTTGAGGTGCTATTACTTTTCTGTACTCCGTCTCTCATGTAAAATTCCCCTAAAAACTGTTATTTTGAAGGTGTTAGCCGATCAAAAAAAAATTATTTTTCTTTCCCTTCCTAGCAACTCCAAACAAACATTGAAATAAAATAAAATAACTACACAAAAAATTCAACCAAACATCAATAGTTTACTGAATCAAGGATAATATCACAAAAAAAAATTTGGCACCACTAAACACTCGTACTAATTTAAGATCTGCTTTGCTTTCATAAAACTTTACATGTCAAACCACCTTAAAATAAACAATGTAGTCGTAGTGTTTTGTCTAGATTTTTATAACGCGCATTTGAGAACAAATCATGTATATGTTATATTTTTAGTATAACGAAATGAAGTTAAAGAATAGTGGCTGAGAATTTCTCGTATAAAATAAAATAAAAAAATATTTTGATATAACGAAATGAAGTTAAAAGCACTTATTAGATTTACCACTTGATGTTTGTGTGGTTGTGCTATTGATCATGGCTTCATAACTTGGAGTGTTGAGGCTTGAGTTTTCACCCTCCATCTTCTAGTCTTCCCTAAATTCCCCCCTTAATTTCTTTCCACTTTCTTTCAACTATCAACCCCTTGAAGCTAAGGGATTGTTATTCTAAAATGACTTGAAGGGATTTTACTAATATGTGAAGAGTGTATTTTTATTTATATAGTGGACAAGATTGAAGGGTGATCATTTTATAATTTGGCACCTAGCTGTTATATATGTTTATGAACACGCTAATTTTTATTTATTTTTTTGTGATTTACTATATAGAATGGCTTTCATAAATTAAACCATTTTCGGTATGATCGATTGATTGCCATATTGGATGATTCTCATCCTTTATTTGTTAGTTTTAGAAATGTTAAAAAATTACGACATTTATGTTTACATTTTAAGTTTCTATATACTAACATTAACACGAAATTGTAAATAAATAGGCAAAGTACAAAGAAAATAGAACAAAATTTGAATGTGATTGTGAAAAAAATTTGGAAGGAAACTATAGTTGAAATGGAGACAAGCAATTGAAAATTGAAATAGTTGAGAATGAAGTAGAATTAGTTATGTACTCGTAATAGATTGTGCAATTATGTTCATTTAAAGTGACTATAAGATTAGGATTCAAGAGATACTCTACTAATTAGTAATATCGTCTCCTAGCCCTATAGTCGAGGGCACAATTCTTTTTTCTTTTTTTTTTGATAATCGTCGAGGGCACAATTCTTATCAAAATCTTTAAACCTCAAAAAGTAGATAAATAAATAAATAAAACTAACTATCAAATTTACGAGTCACCAAGATCAGACAAAATGTCACCAATATTGTGAATATCCTGTATAAAGAAAGATTTACACAACTAAGCCAATTAACACAAAAACACACTCGTCCTAAATAAAAACTCATATGAGACGGCTTCAAGTAATGAACAAACCGACGGTGACATTTAGCAAAACTCAATGAGTCTCCTGTATTAAAAGGGATACTGCAGGAGTTTCTATATTTCTTCTTCACCGAAAGAATATAAAAGTCACAAACACAACAAATCTGGTTAAAAATTTAAGAGATACACAGATGGAACAAAGAGAAACATATGAGTTTTTTTTTTTTTTTTTTGGGTGCGAAAAAACCTATGAGATAAAATGATAGTATTAGTAATATCTTATCTTATTTACCATTGCTAGACCAAATTCATCACTTGAAATGGGCAAGTGGGTCGAAAGAGCTCATATCAGCCTCAGAAGAAGAAGCCGTAGAACTAGAAGCTCCATGCAGATCAAACCCATCATCAAGCCCATAATTGCTACCACCCCCAACATCAAAGCCCATGTTCATTTCGGAACCCGTTGACGACCCATCATTGAAATAGTCCATTAGCCCAGGGTGTGGTATCATAGGCAAGGGTGGCATCATAGCTGGCACCGGCATCAGCCCAAATTCCGGACCAGGCCTAGGCCCAACCATAGGCCCAGTCATAGGCCCAGTTACAGGCCCAGTCATAGGCACATTCACAGGCCCAGCGGCCCTAATCGCATACTCATGACTTGGGCCCGTTCCTTGAAGCCCATAACGGCTTCCAAGTCTCCTTTGGGCCGAAATCATACCAAGCCTGGTAAGCCCAGGATCACTATCCATATCGCGAAACTTTTGGAGGTACATAGAAAGAGGCCCAACATAGTCATCAAAGCCCAATTTCCCAAGGGCCCAAACCAAATCATCAGCCGTAATAGTCTTACGTTGCTCTTGGCGGCACTTATCATTTGCTTCCTCAGTGACGAAGCTAATGAACTCGGTAACACATTCTTGAACAGTTTCTTTAGCTTCGTCGGATATCTTGGCGTGTGGCGGGAGGATCCGACGCATGATCCGAATGACGTTTGCGATCGGCATGTATTGGTCTTGCTCACGGTATGAGGTCGTTGTTGATGGTGGTGGTGGTGTTGGAGGTAGACCAACGTTAACGCCCCTGGCTATGACATTGCTAGTGACATTGTGGCTTGGGTTACTGTTGGTCACATTGGTTGTCAAAACTGGGATTTAGGATCCATCGTAAGAAACCAATTAGTAGCATATAAATATATATGACTTTGGAATAGAAAACGAAATAAATTTAAAGAACTGTGGCTTCAATGCTCGAAACAAATGTTACATTTGGGTATCATGTAAACTCCGACCATTAGTTTTTTATTCACAACATGAAAATCATATTATCATATAGTATATTCGTAATAAAAAGGGATTTGAATCCTTTTCAATGCACCATTTCCCACATTTACACTTTTACAATACTCACTTTTTGGTATTGAAAATGATGGTCAAAGTTAGACACAAACATCCAAATATACAAGTTTTTGTGATTGAGGGAGTTATAACTTATAACTAGTTAAATAGGTTTTATTTTAAAAAAAAAGAGCAGAATGCCAAACCCTATCCGACCCCATGTCTCTCGTCTTCCGATCCTTTTTTTAACTTTTTGGTCAAACCCTATTTTCCTATCATAACGTCTTAAATAGTCTTACTTTTTTCCAATAAGACATACGGTGAAACAAAAGTGAAGTATAACAAATTAAAGGAACTATAAATCTATAATCGAACTTCAAAACAAGGTTTGCGAATAATTGTGATCACGATCAACTTGGATTTGATATATTACAGATGGAATTAATCTCAATTATACTCAATTGGTTCTTAATATAACCAACAACCTTTTTAGTCAATTTTCAAGAAATGACTTGTGATT
The DNA here is from genome assembly GCA_038025085.1 of Tetragonia tetragonoides. Taxonomy (NCBI): domain Eukaryota; kingdom Viridiplantae; phylum Streptophyta; class Magnoliopsida; order Caryophyllales; family Aizoaceae; genus Tetragonia; species Tetragonia tetragonoides. The sequence goes on from CM076153.1 coordinate 859,276, forward strand.
GAAAAAAAAAAAAAAAAAAAAAGGAAATGTCATTTTTACATATAGTTATCTACTAGTATTTAGACAACATTTATTTTATGCTAGACAACATTTATTATATGCATTGTATGTGTATCTACATAAAAGGCACTCCTATTATATGCATTTTATCATGATTTATTTGCCATATTTTCTATAGAGATTCAAATAACTCACACATTTTCGTAATTGAATACTAGTATTTTTCAAATCCATACTCGTGCTACATAAAACAAGATGATGAAAAAGTGAAGTCAAAAAGACTAGGTAGTTATATATGGTCCAATAGTATTTATGGTACTTTTTTTCTACCCTTTCTCCCATGCAAAATTCTCCTGAAAACCATGCTTAGGAACTAGGAAGGCTAGTAGACCAATGAGGGGAAAGAAAAAAAGGAAAGAAGTTACTCCAACCAAACATCAAACATGAAACATGTGTTTACCTCGATCAATGAAATTATCAAACAACAAATTGAGCCCTAGCTATGTCACCAAGACACCAATTCACCAAATGTAGACAAGGATGAACACTTGTAAAAATTATTTTGCTTTTTTTTAAATCTCAAAACATGTTTAAACAATGTTATATATAGAGAAAACGAAGAAATTGATTGAGAAAAAGAGTTATCGATCAGTACAATAGGTACTAGTATCAAAGATAGCTATTTGTGTCAAACATAATCATAGACGTTGCATCTAAAAATACTACTTGAAGCTAAGGGTAAACTGATTTTTTACCGTTTGATGATGTTGGGGTTGGGGTGCTGTTCACCTTGGTGGCCGGGTTACTTCTGCTTGACTTTCCCCTCTCCATTTTTTCTCTCTCCTCAGATCTCTCTATAGCTTGATTTCTGAGTTTTGAAGAGATTATAGAGTTTTTGTGAACTTAAGGGTGTATTTATATACTTACTATAGTGGAAGGGTTTGAAGGGTGATCATTATTACATTATCTGGCAGCTTGTTTTTTCAAACGGGCGTTTCTATTTGGTGGCATCACTAACCTTGTGACTCATAGAATCATGATTATATTACATTTAATGATCTGTTTCTTTTTTTCTTTTTTTTGGATTTAATATGTAAAATTTTGGCTTAAATAAGTTAATCTATTTACTGATATTTATGTATACAATCTATTCAGGATTTGATAAAAGGGTGTTTTTTTTGGAGGGGAAAGAGATCAAATTTTATTAAATAAAAGCCATATGAGTTTTCTTGTAACATTGTGGAAGACAAAAATGGAACAATTAGGGATCAGATACTACTAACGTAATATTGCTATTTGCTTATTTTTACTATCTTTCTTTTCTCTCCTCAATTCTTTAGTTACATCATGACACAAATAGACTTTTTGTTGATATATAACATGCACAAAACGACATGAATAAATATTTAGTTACATAACGATAAGAATAAATATTTAGTTACATTACGACATAAATAGACTTTTTGTATTGTCAAATTAATACAAGGAATTGATTTTATCATAATTTTGCACATAAGTAAGTCAATGTTAACATAATTGTGAACAAGTCTCAGACTCTCAGTTCATTGATGACATGTGCATAAATTAAGTATAGGCACAAGAGGTGGCCATGGGCCGTACCGTGTCGGAGTTGGGCCGGGCTTCCTCGGAGGGAGGCACTACTTTGGCACTATCAGTACCGTACCGTGCCGTGCCTGGACCCCGGGCCTACCTAGGTGAAGCACGCGGTTGGACTGCCATGAAGAGAGAGAGAGAGAGACCAGCCATTGAAGGGGAGAGAGAAAGCTAGAGGAGAGAGAGAGCAACCATTGAACGGGAGAGAAAAAGCTAGAGGAGAGAGAAAGCTAGAGGGAAGAGAGAAAGCAGCAGCAGCCATTGAAGTCAACAGCCATTAAAGGAGGGGAGAGAGAAAGCCAGAGGAGAGAAACGGGCTATAAGACGAACCGGGCTTCCTCAAAGGGAGGCACTGCTTTGGCACCGCCAGCACCGTGCCGTGCCCGTGCCTGGGCTCTCTCCTAGCCAGCACAGCTTGGGCCTTCGGCGGTCCGGTCAGGGTGGGCTTGGGTCTAGCCCGGCCCACTGACCACCCCGCACAACACGACATGAATAAATATTTAGTTACAATACGACATAAATTCGCTTTTCGTACTGTCAGATCATTTTATGTGAATTTAATCATTCATAATTTTGCACATAAAACAATTCAATTGTTTCAATTTATCCTAGATCTTCTGTCTCCACGTGCATCCTCTGCCATATCTAGAAATGACGGAAGACAAGAAAAATGAAGGTAATACATAGGAGTAATATAACGTTTTAAAATAGAAAAATGAACAACGTTAAAGGTTACACTAGCACACATAAAAAGTACTTGATGTTTCAGTGCACCTTTGTACGTATCTATTATTTGATTTACATCTACTCAAAAGATTGGACACAATGCCACCAAGTACACGAGGTTTCACTCAAAAGCTGATCACAAGTTGAAAACAATCCTGTACGAAATAAGGATTTGCACAACCAGGCCAGTTGACATACAAAAAAAACCCACACAACCGAATCCGAAATGTGTCCTCTATATTATGGCCAGACTGAGTGTGACATTAAGAAAATTCACTCAGTGCCTGTATATTACAACACTAGTGTATATTACATCCACCAATAGCGCGATTATCATCATCATCATCCTCACTTATGCAAACTACACTTTTTACGTCGAGAAAAAAAAAACTTTGTACAACCCAGGAGGATAGACCTCCTTGATTACCTGAAGTTTATAGCCTACTCTTGCGCTTACGATGTTTCAGTTGTTTGCTAGCAGTGACTGGATCTTCAGGGTTCATGTTTTCGGTCTTTACTTTCACATTTCCGTTACATGAGACCAATTCGGATGAAGCTTTGGCCACTTTGTTGTAGGTAGCAATGTTGGTCACTATAGCATATACTGTAAGGTCGTATTTTGGGGATAAGTTTGCCCTCCTCTCTATGATCTCGTATTGCCCACAGCGTGAATCTTGGATTGCTTCCTCTCTTAGTTTGTGATATATAACTTCTTTATCATACCGGGGACACTTCCTTGATATCTGCATAATCCATCAAGTGTCAGGGTCAGAAGACAAAACATTTTCATCATTCATTGAATGATAGACAAATCAACAAAAACCCTGCCAGATTTATAATATCAATGAGATTTGAATAATCCTTTGAACTCGATTGGAAAGCCATGATATGGGTCAAAAGTTGAGAAAGAGAGATGAGAAGCTAGGGCTTAACGATGTAAGAAATGATAGATTCTAGCTGCCAAGTAGAGAAACTATTCCAACTATTGAGAATGTTCATTGGTTGACATGAACAAACTTGCCAGTAATCTTAAACACTGGTCAATCTTACAATATTACGCAAACAATTGCAGAAAATGATGTTCATAAACTAGTACGTAACCAAGCCAAACTCATGAGATCAAATCCATATAAACGACTGGTTGGAGAAAGTGCATATAGCCCAGTTATAGAAAGAAAACAATCACGACTCACTTTGAAATTGACGGGAATGTTAATATGCACATCATGACATCTGCAGCCATCAACGAAGTTGATTTTCATGACCACTTCAAATGGCTCCACAGTCCTAACTGACCTCCTGTTAGAGCATAACAGCAAACAAAAGACAATAATGAAGCTATTACAGCATACAGAACACTGGAGGTAGCTATCAATGGGGAGTATGCAAAAAATTTTATGGTTCATGAACCCACTCTCAGTATCAAAGACTACATAAGATATTTTATCCAATTGAGCAAAACATTGGGGTACCTTTTTAGCACAAAAGGCTGCTTTTCCAGGATTGCACCTTTGAGATCTTCCCTGTCCCTGAAGGAGACCTACAATGCAAAAGGCAAAAAGGAGTCAACATTTATAAAGAGCCTAGATTGAAGCTAAGATCGTGTAGGAGATACCCACATTAAAACATATGGTGTCTGAGACCAACTTATGAAAAGTAGGAAACCAAAGTCAGTCATAGATCCACTAATTTTTCATCAGCACTCTTTGTCACATAATGAAACCTAACTAGGACCTGATCCCACATCTTGATGTTGCTAATTACCTTGTTAATTATTGCTAACTGTTTAACTCTTGACTTCCGATTTCATCAAATCTTTGCATATGGGGTACAATTTTCTCTTTCAATGTTTTCTCACAGGACCGTGATTGAAGAAAATAGAAATGAGACACGGATTCATAAAAAAAAGAGAAGTACCAGACATACTAGCCACATTAACCACTAAACTTAGGTCTTGGTCTCAATCATCTTCAAGACTTCAATTGGAAATCGGAATGCAAAATTTTGCAATTGGCAAATAATAACAGAGGGACACCTCCATCAAACAATTTCCAGTCCCATGAAATTCTACACATTTGTGATGCATTATATATGTTAAGTGACAATCAGGAAAAAGAAATGCAAATCATTATAAACAGTTAGTTTAAATAAGATGTCCTTGATGCAGAGCTTTCAGCAAAAAAAGAAAAGACATTTCAACTATCTAAAACAGCTACATCAGTTAACAGACTGAATGTAAGATTCCACAACGATTACAGAGAACTCAGCAGAATGAGATTTCAAAATAATTTCACCTTAACACATTTAATGAATGGTAATGGAGCTCTGTCTCCATGCACACTTGCAACCTTGAGGTTCCAATTCACATATCTTCTATCTGCAAACAGATAAAGAAATACAATCAAGTGCCTACTAACAAAACAAAATATGGCAATGGGCAACTGAAAGGTGAAAATTGCATGATAAAATCAAATGCACTTTTTCAAGTTGATCCCATAGGGAAAGATAAACTAGACATGCCCGACAGCTCGAGTAATTATGCTAACTAGTGTCCATAGTTGAATATAAAGTATACCAGAACAAACATCAGATAGGCAAGGAGCCAGGAGGTAGCTACCTTAAACGATTATGTATTCTAAAATTACAAAAGTGATACTTCCTTTAAGAGACTCTACATTTTTCCACCGGCAGATACTTTTTATGCAGAAATGACCCAAGTACTTTCACAGTCAATGTGATAGCTAACAATATCAGAGAGTCATGTCAATAATGAAGTATCCAGATCAGGAAATTGTTGTTCTTAATGAGCTTCTACACAAAGCTGGTGCCAGGTAAAGGTAGACAATAGACTACTCTATAATTTTATTCTTTATTAGGAATTTTAATTTAACTCTAAACTGTAAAACCATTTAAATCTCAGGGATGATACTGAATTTAATTTCAGTTTACATCCGCAGCTTATTACTGTGTAATGTGTATCTAACAGCAGTGCCCAAATGAAAAAACCAGCCGCAACCCTGACAAGTGCAAAGTGGTACAAGATGTACACAATTCAAATAATCACCTTCTTTGGAAGTGAACTGATTTTTAGAAGATACCTGAACTCAAGCCCTGAGTAAGAAAGATCTGAAAAAGGTCTACCCTAACAAACGCAGGAATACGTAAAGTCAGATTGTCCATGACGCCAGCAATTACCTGTGCTTTGACAATTGACATTAGTAAGTTATCCCTTGTAATGACATGCTGGCACATAAGTTATTAAGAGAAGAGCATATCCAGGCAGCAGCCACCCATATACTGCAACCGCACAAGAGCAAGGCACATACCTTGTCTACAAGCCCACGGATAACCAAACTTGCTTTTTGATCCTTAGGAGTTTTCTGCACGATAAAATAGGGAAAAAGTTTTATGACTCTTATTAGCATCTACATCACAATGTATACATTGAGATCTCGCTAATCCCACTCAAATCCAGGGTCCAATGCCCGATCAGTCCATGAAAAACAAGGAGCAAACCAAAACTCTCCTCCCTTCACTAGCTATCAGGCATTGATGAACTTAATAGCTTATAACAATGGTGAGTAAGAACTACGAAGATACAGCTCGAATTCAGTCGTCGAGAACTATCTCATGGTTCACTAACGGAACATTGTAAACACTTTTCAAGTTGCTATTCGTTAGGCCTTAGGGTCAGCATTTTCCTATGTTGGTAGCAGGACCAGCCGATCAGCATATGCAGGATACTTTATTTACTCTTGCAAAGCAAACAAAGAAAAAGGAACAATACACCCTTTTCTTTCCACTTTTTCCTTTCAGGTGCAAGGGGATTTTTGCATTGATGACCACAATATGATTAGCATGTACCTGAAGATTTACTATCACAACCTTCCCCCCTCCACGAAGACATCTAAGAGGCAAGTTGCAGGCAGGCCTGATCTGCAAACTGCATAGAGAAATGGGGAAGGATGCTTATGATGAGTAAACAAAATGTAAGACAGAAATAAATTACCAAAAGAGCTGCAAGGCAGAAAAAAATTCCAAATATTAATTTCCAAAGGTTCTGCAGTCAAAATTTTAGTTAAACTAAGATGAGAAAATATCTGCCAATTTTTAGCACCATATCGCACACTGCTTACTTTGCAATCTTCATATTCTACAGTATCTCAACCAGTTGGATGAAGCAGCATAAAGAAAGCCGATATTGCATTTACATCTCTTCTATTCAATATACTGCAGGAAGAAATTAAAGGCCTACAAGCATATTGATTTATACTCAGCCTGCCCCCACCCCCAATAAAGAAAAAACGGGAGAGGTCACAAATTCATTATTCCATCAGCATAAACATTTCCCCAACCATTAGTAATTCAAAATCACGAGTTTATTATGCCACTGACAAGGGAAGCTTGTGATTACCTTGTTCCCAAACACAAAACCAGATCAGCCATCCTGCAGTGCTTCTCAGCTGCATCCATCTCCTTTGGGGGTAAAGCATCCTGGGGAAGGGACAGCCATCAGAACCTTTTCCTGGTCTTTGAGAAGACTCGATATAAAAATCAAAACCTTCAACCCAATAGAAGCAGTCACTCCTGCCATATCTTTAGTCCAACGTTTTTCTGGTCATTGTCCATGTTATGAATGAAAACCCTATGCAAGTCTAATCACTTATGAAAACCCCTTAAACTGTTACACATTCCAATGTTCCAACATAGCACTAAACATACAACTCTAGCGAAAAGTCAGCAATCAGCATAATTCAAATATTTAAAAATGGATTTTATTGCTGAAACACAAAAAAACAATAGGCTCAGAAGCATTAGCGGACCTAGAAAAATAACGATGAGGGGCCAGAAAAAAATTATTAGGGAAAAAGTAGTAAATGAAATAAAGTTCGGCACTATAATTCAGCAAAAAATTTCAAAAGTGGGTGGGCTATTATCCCCTTGGTCCGCTCTGGATCCCTAGCGATCAGAAGGACAAGACATAGTACCTCCCAGTCCAGAACAGTATCTCTCAATCTTGCACCACAAGCTGCATCTGAACAACGCCGGGGTGTTTCCTTCAATCCAATTGTTTCAACCTCAAAATCTCGCATATACCTTCAAGATTAAATTCATTTGAAAAATCAGAAAGAAAGAAGAGCAGAAAAGGAGTATACATAAAACAGTCAACACACATGAGCAAAGGCGAAACACGCCTTCACCAGAGAGAGAGAGAAGAAAAACAGGAAAGAGAATGCTCAAATTTTATAATAAGTAAAAAGTCTTACTCAACTCCACAAGATGAGCAAATCTCCAGAAAAGAGTTCCCATGCAACTCTGCAAGTTTTTCCCGGGGTAGCCCAGACCGAAGATGGAGACCATCAACATTCTAGCATTCCAAATCAACATATTGAATGAAACAGGGAAAAAAAGTAGTCATGTTATTAATTCATGATGTTATGCAGCTATATTATTTAAGAACACAATAACTAAAAGTTGGCAGATGTCACGATTACACAATGGTGTAGTGGAATTGAATGGGTATATGTTTTACAAACGTTACTGTACTGTCTTTAGTAGTGCACACGTTAAGATGATGCAGAGACTGATGAATGACCAAATCAATATGGATCAAAACATAAAATTACAAATTAGTACCTCCCTTGACATCATACCATTAGGTTTTCTATTTTGTGATCTAAGACTCTAGCCCAACAGGGGAAACAGATCTAAAAGATTCTTCAGCTCTTCCACTTCATTGCCTACAAGATTCAAAAATTTCCTGCACCCTTCTCCGGAAAGTTTCTCATTAGAGACATGAATTCTGGTAAGGCCAACAAGTCAGGCAGACAGAAGTAAGCATGAACCAAACCAACACCACTTCAGACCACACCTGACTCTACATTGTTGTACAACTACCAGAAATCCATAACCTACATACCAGTATGCCACCACAGCGTAGGTAAATGATAGACTACCTCTCTATTTCGAGAGTGCTAGACTCCTTACAAACTTAACTTCAAAAAAAGGAAACCAACCTGACTAATGAGGAATTTGAGGATATTGGCTTTTTCTAGTTCAACCAAAGCCATGTGTGTCATACCAGGCATTGCTCGATTAAAAGGCATAGCTGCTTTAGGCAAGGCCTTGCCTTCACGCTGTCAACAAAGAAAAACGGTAGCACCATCAGAGAGGATCCAAAGAAAAAAAATGCACGCACATTCCTACACCAAGCTCACATGACAAATTTCTTGTTATGCACCTATCATACAGTACATGCTTGGAGAAATATATTATTGAACACAAAGTTGGGTTAGACAACTTTAAAAGAATTGGCGAGTCATTCCAAAAGCACAAAAAGTCAAAAACTAAGCATGTCATAAATCACCATTGAAAAGACTGTTCAAACTCAAAATGATAAGTGACATTACTGGCAAGGCATGTCATTTTGTGTACATTAACTAATACAACCACAAATACAGGATCTTATAGCACATTACCCTTTTGCAGCATTAAAACAACATTGGAGTTTTAACAGATGTGTTGATGTTTTTAATTGGGTTTGTTTGCTGATATTGTGAGTATAAAGTTGAGCACAAAACAAATGCAGGTCCGGAATATTCTAAACAGAAAGAACATAAATCAGGCTCTGCTGATGGAATTGGGACTCCATAGCCAAGAGTTTGCAAGCTCTGAAGCTAATTGCGTAGTTTAGGGTCACAAATTAGTATCAGTGGTTCCCATTTTTATACAACAAAAGAGCAATGATGAAAAGAGCAGAAGAAACAGATTTACTGCATCTCAACTGAACCAATGGATCTACCCATCCTTACGACAAAAAAGAGTTTCTACCGCTGTGAGTTCTCATATACTTTCAAGTCCTTTCATATGAAAAGAGATAACTTCCAAGAGAGTTTTCAGGGACGTGTAAGCCGTGCTATAGTACATGATCAGAGGCCAGTGAGAGTACGAGGGGTCTGTTCTGAAAGGCATGCAGGTCATGGTATGTCATTGATCCACATGCTGAACGTCTTATTGTACAAGGTTTTTTTACTGGGTCTACTATAGGTATAGTAATAGATTTAGATGGCTGTTTTCCTCCTTTATCTCAATTTTAAAAATAACCCCTATCCAAGGTAATGTCAACCAATGCAAACTCAAGAAAATAGTTCTCCTCTACAACCTCCTGCTGGGATTAGGAGAGCTACAGTTGGGCGAGGGTGCGTTGGGACAGACTAGTGGTGTCCATGAGAAAGGGAAACATCAAGCTCTTCAAACAGTTTTGCTTCTTCTGTTTTCAGAGTCAACAACGGTGGCATTTCTAAAGAGGTGGGAACCAGAGAAAATCTGAACAGGTCTTATTTGCTGGAAACAAGAGTGGGGTTCAGGTATGAAGAATGAGTTTGGGGAAAGGCTTCCTTCAAGGATTATAAGGTCAAAAGCCTTTCTTTAGGATTGTTTCTGTTATGAGGAAACAATGTTCTCAGTTTTGTACTCTTGGATTCTTTTCTTATTTTTTTTCTTTTACGTAAACAATATGTATATCAGATAGCCTTAAATGCTAAAAATTACCTGAAGCGTCCAGATACCATAGGGACCTCGAAAATCAGGGATACCACAAGACGTAGATATACCTGCACCTGTAAATACAACCAGATGCTTACTCTGCAAGAAACAAACAAGCATAGAAATATTAACAAACTAGAAAAAAACTTCAGGGACAAACAATATCATTTAAGGTTCTTGAAGCTCGAACCTTTAGTATCATCATGGCAAGTTGTTCTATCTGCCAGAAGCCCAGAACCAATGTGCAAAACAACTTAACGTTAGCATTACAAGAGATATTTATACGCAGAGATTCTTTAAAAGCATAAGAAATGGAGAAAATACACTTGAAAATTCCAAACCAAGTGATGCAGAGTCAGTAATAGATAACATGACATGAAAATGTCTTTTATGTTGAGCTAGAACTCAAAATTACTCTTATAGATGGCCACGTACTATGCTAAGCATAATAGAAGACATAAACATCCATAGGTGGGGTTGGGGGGTGTTTGAGGAAAACAACAAAGCATGTAACATTGTCCTCCGTGTCCTTGGTATGGATAAGCATCAAATGGTTAATCATTTATGGAAAAGTAGAGGTGGCCAGATATCTACCACCCTCCCATACACACTTCCGCTTCCAGACGTCAGGTTTAATTGTTTAAACAGCATAATGATTAAAAGATAATGTCTCTGAGCCAAGAAACAATTCAGAGTCGGATGTTAGGTATGCTTCTGAAAGTCTGGTTGTCTAATTATCATGATGCTCCATACATCGAACCCTACTTTAAGCCCTAAGGTATGCATCGCAGATAAGTATGCGTGAAGATTGATACAATATTAGTATGGCAGACAAACATGAAAGTTACTTTCATGATTGAACTAAGAGTTGCTTTCAGATGCTTGTGTAAAGTCACAATTCCAGCCTTTCTCAAGCATGCAAGAGAATTACATTCTCCAGAGAAGGGTGGAATGGGAGGATGTGAAACCAAATACATTTCTCATGCTCTAGAACCCTCCCCTTTTCCTTTCTGAGGATTAGTATTTGACAAGGATACACTCATTGCTCTATCAACCGACAATTTCAACTTCATCCCAAATAGCACACAAGAACAATCAATCTTAGTTTTGTTTCCAATGTTATCGAATTTGAATGACATGAATGCTAACAATATTCTGAACTTCCAGATTAAATTGATAGGACTTAAATTTGATCCATACTCAAATTTAGGGTAACCCAACATCTGTAGAATATACTGTTCAAATACATTGAATCACCAATATCATCTGGGTTTAATCCTTCAAGGGACTAAGGGCAGCAATAGACTTCCCCACATTTGAAATTTTCAACCCCACAAAATACCAAAGCATGCATTTATGCAAAACATACAAATCTCATTCAAGCAATATCAATCTTAAAGACATGAAAGAGAGAATACATGATATCAACTCATAAAACCTAATTGCATTTCATGGGCATTGGATATTTATATTCAAAGTTGTAAACTTTATAATGACCAAGTAATAATAAATGCAAACCCAAATCAAATACATGAAAGGGTTTAAAGGGATTGTAAAATCCTTACTTTTTCTTGCAAAATGTGAGATGTCTCGAAAAATTCAGCCATTCCAACTTTGCCAACATCTTCAATGTATGAAAGCTTCTCTGCATAGCCCAGAGACATTGTGGGTTTCGCGTTACAAAACCCTCTCTCTCTCTCTCTCTCTCTCTCTCTGTAAGACTCTCTCTCTGTTGTTAATTCACCTCAAGGCACTGATCAAAGGAATTATGGGAGCGTGTTTAAGTATTTTGGTATTTATTGCTGAAGTTGTAGAGTTGTGTTCTGTTCTGTTCGAGGGTCCCAAGAGCCGATTTAAGCAAAAATTCTCCGGCAGAGCAGGAAACCCAAAAAAGGGACCAATACCCGTATCAAGGGTAAGTTCTTATCGGCTAATTTGAACTAATCAACTTGACTCATTTGAGAATCTTATACTAAGTTTTTGTGTAATGGTATCGGCTAAATGGTAAGATCGTCCAATACACGTTTTTGTGTAGCCGTATATCAATTGACTAGGTGGATGCCTGTGAGTATACCCGTGCGTTGCACGGACTGCGGTGCACGGAGTGTGATTATATAATTAAATTAATATAACGTGATTATTAATCTAATCGAAAAATCAAAGTGTAATTGTCACTTATGAAAAACTATTAGTAATATATGGATAAATTCCATTTAATATCATGATTGCCATATAATAAGATTCCTATGACTTTATAGAGCATCTTATCTAATTTAAACTCTTATCATCAAATTCAATTAACTATTAAGTAACTCATTATATGTTACATGATTCAAGAGGTAATAGTTTCAAAGTCTTTCTATGCTTGATGTTGGTACGCCAATGCTCTTATGTTGATATAAGTGTACAACTAACCTTATAATCCTTCTTTTATGATAAAATTAATTTAAATGTCTAATGTATACATACCTACTTTTCAAAAAAATAAGAAGTTTTAGACCTACACCTTAGAATAGCAACACATATTTTTAATGTTTGCTTGTTTTTTCAAAGTTATATGCGATCAAAGTACTGCCTTGAATAACGCAAAAAGTCCAATGTAATTTTATTTGTGGTCCGGAGGGAGTACATTAATAATTATAAAGTTGAAGGGAATATAAATTGGAGCCCTAAAATAACACGAGAGATCAGTATATTACGCACAGTTATAAAACTATACGTGACAATGGTAAAGTTTCCTATTAAAGATTGGACCTAGAATCATTTTAGATCCATCGTTTATTTTCTTTATTGTACACATACTCTTTTTATTATATTTTACCTTGAGATCGGTTTTTAAATTTTTGTAACTAATATACATATCCTTTCTCTTATTTTTACATTGCAACTCTTTAGTTGTCTCAGCTTGTCAAGCTAATTACTAAGTACCTTTTAGGTGGACGCATCTTATGTTGCAAATCAATAGAACATACTACAAATGAGCATCATTTTAAAGGATATTTCGTACTCGTTCCAATGGTGTAAGAAATTTAATTTTTTAAGCTGTAAAAATAAAGTTATATGCTTATTAAAATCTAAATAGTCTACTCTTTAATGATTTAGGAAAGTACAACTTTAGTATATATTCTATACCAAAATCTCTAACTAATAGTGCTCTTTAACGATTTAGGAAAGTACAACTTTAGTATATATATTCGATTCCAAAACATATATTTCTAATTTATATTTATATTTATATTCTATTACAATGACTCGCTTAGGTGGACGCCTCCAATGCTGTCAGAAAATGCCTCTAATATATAGATATTATGATATGATTTGAGCATAATTTCAAATTATATAAACAGAATTGAAGTAAACTAAAATCGGAACAATAAATTTAAAAGAGAAAAGAGTACTCTTTTTTCTCTGAATTTGTGCTCGGTTTAATTTTACGAAAACAATCTAATATATGTTTAGCTATGCATTTTACCTACTCATCACAATGTCAATCCATATAGTTTACTTTAGTATCCGAAATTTTATAAACTTATGTTTATTTTAGTTGATAAGAAAATATGATCTAATTACTAGATACTTTAAATTTCAAACTCAATTCTCTATCTACTGTATATTGACAAAAATATCCCTACTAGAAAGAAACCATTTATCTCAAATGTCAAGGAAACCAATATAGTAATTTGAGAGGGTATCTCGATAACTCCGCTCCAACGGTCAATCTAGTATTTTGACAGAGTGACTTTTTGAACTATGATTTCAAAAAATAAAAATTTGTAATTTGGAGGGCTATTCATATATTGGTTGAATATCCTTCTCTTTTGTTTGACCAATAATCACGTGATATGTTTAACTTAATGTCTTTTGAAAAGTGGCTAAGAAATTTATACTTATGTCATTGATGGTTTGGGACTGAGAGTATCTCATAGTTATTACTTTTTTGAGAATAATCTCATAGTTATTACAATACATATTTCATACATCATCGTAAAATATATATCAAAATTAGCTAATACTCTTTTTCAAGGAAAAATTATATGATATTCTTATATTAGGAAATAGTTAGATACATGGTAATGTGATCCCCTAAAAAAATTGCATGATGTGAGAAGGAATAGCTTCAAGGTTATGATTATTGTTATCTCCTAATAAAAACCCGCTTTTAAAATTGAGAGTGTTAATCATCTTATCATTATATGTGCCTCCTCGATCTAAATCATAATATTAATAATTGTTCTCCGCGGGTTGATCACGGCCTCCTTCCTCCCTCCACAACCACAAACCCAAATGGTTAAGAGCTCTTTGATTTCCTAGTGTTCGGGTACTATGAGACAATTTGCAAGTTGCAAAAAGCCAAGGTCAAAATGGAACCTTTTGCACTCAATCGTTAGGCTTTTAACTCATAGTATAATGCAACCTAAACGTACTTAGTGAGTGTTAAATGTGAATAGAGTTATGTACATGATAAATCACTCGTTGTCATAATATGAATGAAAAAGGTGCTTGTATGGTTATGGGAACCTTGGACTTTTGGGTCACCTCATAACTTCAACTTTCCATCATTGTGGGGACCGTAATTTTGGAATATTGTTTCCATCATCACCAAATGCTTAACTCTCCCTATGCAAATATTCGTATACATATATGTGTACTAGGAGTAGTTGTTTGTCGGCTAAAAACTCATGTATCATCACTAGTTTGCCTTTCCCAAAGCGGAACTCGTTTTTATAGTTATCCTAATCGGTTGCCAGCTAAATCTCCTTATTATCACTATATAATATTTACAATCATCTCAAACACACTTTAAATATAGACGTTATAGGAAATTTAAATGCAAATAATCGAAACAATAATCCAATCCAAAAAGAAATACATAAATGGATTGCATTTGTTTATTTTTCTGAATTTTTTTTCAATAAGAATATACATGACTTTCACAACACGTATAATTAATATATTAAACAAATAAAGTAGATGAGTCGAATAAAAAAGTTAAAAATAAAAAAAATCATAGGGGCATATGATCTAACTATGCTACCCAATTCTTGACACCATAGGGACATAAGCATATATGATCTAAGTATGCTACCTAGTTTTTGACACTACTATACCATAAACTCATAGGTTCACGACTAAGGGTGAGAGTAGCTTAAATGATGAGATAGCTGCCAAAGGAATTTAAAGTTGCTCTATGCCCAATACAAAATTCGAATCCTCGATTTTGATTAAGGATGGATGAGTATTGAGTTCCTACCACTTAACCAGACCTCCTTGGTTATTTGATCCGAGTTAGTAACCACTAGTTTATCCTGCCTACGTCCCCACAACGCAAGCACAGCCGACGTAAGAGGGCAAAAAGTGGGCCCCCATAGTTTATTTTTTTTTTTAATAAAAGTGGGCCCCATATTCGGTGATCAATAGCAAGCCTGCCTAGGTGTGAAATTATTAGGCACTCGAAGTAGCATTTGATATTGATAGTGTGATACTCCACCAGTATGATTTTATTGATTCCGGGGGTCATTGCTTATATAAATCATCCAAATCTCTCTCTCTCTCTTTTTCTCTCTCATCAACCATTATTTCTGCAATTGAAAACCGCAACTGAGACTTTACTATCCACGGAGCTTTTCGTAATTCAAGGTTTGATTTTGCAGCTCATCTTTCTCAATTGTTATTATTTACTGCTCAATCTTTTCGTTATGTTGCAAAGTTAGCATTTTGTTTACTTTTTGGATTCATTATTGTGCTACCCTTTTGTCAATTTGTGATATCTGTGTCTATGATTGAGTTATGCTACTTGAACCCTTGATCATGTCTTGTTATTTAGTTCATGAAAAAAGTGAAGGAAAACACAGTTGACTTTATGCTAATTTAGTAAATTACTCATATTTGGCCCTAATTTAACTGTCTTACTTTTGATTTTGAGATCAGTTGAAGGTGATGTTGATTGTTATAAGTTGTTACTTGTTAGGATTTGGAATTTGAAGAAAATAACTACTCTAGTAAATACTACTCTTGTCAAATTTTGCTTTTATTTTCGATGTCACAGAACGAACAACGGTCGGATTTCTATAATACCACCAGAAATCTGAAATCAAAATGTGATTACTTGAAATCATGGGAGAACCCTATATAAATGGAAAATATCAAAAAAAAAAAACCTTATATAAATGGATGTTCCATTGAAGTTATTTCCTTTTCCCACTGTTTGACAATATAGGGAAAACTAGATTTTTTTTGGAAGGAGGGTAGTGTCTTAGAGGAGTATTCATCCAGAAAGTGTGATTAGGTATAAGGTCTTGTATCTTTATGTTGAAGGTAACTGTGGTAAATTCCCATTCTCAGTCAAACTTCATATTGAAGAATGGATTTGACTGCATCCAATGACTTATGGCCGGAGACCATGTCTCGGTAAACTGAAGGAAGGGGAAATGGCACTGGATTGTTGGGTTGATTGTACGAAAACCTGGGTTAACCTTACGATTGTTTGCTAAATTTTGATATGAGAATCTGTAAGCTGTCACAACTTTTTGATATAATCGACATCTACAAATATATTTTCAAGTGTGCTTAGGTATACACAACAAGTTGCGACTGCTTTCTAACTTTTATTTCACTTTGGAAACAATGTTCCTACGTACGAATGAACTTGAGTGCAATATCCCAAGAAACATTTTCCTCACAAACAATATGTGATATAACCATACGTAGGGATAATTTGTACTTTTGTTCTAATCTATTTATTTTGCTTTCCCTTATATGTTCTCATTGAGGTTGAACTCTAGAGCAACTCATTCTTGCAGTTATCTATTCATTCAGATTGAAGAGCAAGTATAGCTATTGATCCATGGCAGATCCTATGGGTAATTCGCCTTTGACAGATCAAGTGAGTGCAGAGGATGGTGTCCAGCTGCTTCCTGCAGTGAATGATGACCATGAAGGTGTCATTGTGGATATGGAGGAGCCTATGGATGGCACAGTCTTTCTTGGTGCACTTAGAACCTCTATGTCCAAATGGAAACATGAGGTATGTTTCCACATCCTGCAAAAAAATAGATGCTCTTTGTGTGCTGATAAGTTTCCTATATTTATTTATAATGTAATTATATATGTATGTATGTATAGATAGATTTATGTTTATTTTATACTTTGATGGACTTCTTGCTTTATGCTGGCAGGGAAAGAAGGGTATATGGATAAAACTACCTATCGGACTTGCAAACCTTGTTGAAATTGCAGTGAAGGTAAATTACTGTGTGCAGAAGACACAGAACAGGCATTTAGGCCTGCTTTTGAGTATTCTGAATGTTAGCCACATTCTGAGACCTGGGAGGATAGAGATAGGAAGATAATATCAAGATATTTATCTTTTCTGGTCTGCATCAAAGCACTTTATCTTTAATGGTAGCTTTAGTTCAGTAATTCCTTATGTTGATTATAGGAGGGATTTTGGTACCATCATGCAGAGCGCAATTATTTGATGCTGGTCTACTGGATCCCTGAAGCTGTCTGCACTCTCCCTGCAAATGCTACACATCGTGTGGGAGTTGGTGCTATTGTCTTATCTGAGAAAAGAGAGGTACATAGTGGTTACTAACATTTCATGAGATTATTTCCACGAACTCATTTGTGGATGTTGTTGACTTGTTGGGCATGAACATTTGCTCTTTTTTAATACACAAAATATCTGACAAGGATTTGCAATTGGTCGATGCCCTGACTATAAAAAGGAACCAGCAAGAAAAGATCTCTAGAACATTTACCAGTATCTTACCTTCTGGTTTTAATGTCTGACTATCTCTCTTTATCATAATAAATTACTTCTTATTCCCTGGATTATAGCTTGGATAAGCATGTAATTGAGTTTCTTCTCAAGTTGAGTGCTATGTTCTGTTGAGTGAATAGTCTAAATATGTAGTGTTATTGATATGCAGGTGCTTGTAGTTCAGGAAAAGAGTGGCAAATTTCGAGGGAGTGGTGTCTGGAAGATCCCTACAGGAGTTGTCGACGAGGTATGTTACTTGATAAGAAAGACTTTTCATTTTTTCTCTCGGCAAAGTAATGCAGCTTAATTTCTTTCGGTTTTTCTACCCGCAGGGAGAAGATATATGTGTGGCAGCAGTCAGAGAAGTTAAAGAAGAGACGGGAGTAAGTGGTCTGTTCATCTCTATTATTCTGAATTTCAAGTAAGAAAGAAGGGTACCTCATATTTGCTAATCCACTTATACCGCTTCAGATTGACACAGAATTTATTGAGACAGTAGGATTCAGGTACTTAATCTATATTTTCTAAGTTGATTGCATGTCTTCCATGTTGTTGAATATGGTGTGTGTGTTAACTGATTACTATAATTCAGGCTTGAGCCTTGAGGGAACTTTGAGAAACATCCATTTACCTGTATTTCTGCTTCCTTATAACACTATCTTCACTTTAGGTCTTTGGGAAATGTGGACAATAGAAATGCAAAGAACTCTTTTTCAAACTTTGGGAGCCTATTTTAAATTCTGGTAATGCCATCTTCACGGATCCGGGTCCATACCATATTTTCGGGTCCCCTAAAGTGGGTTGCTTGAACTGAACTTGAAAGATGGTAATACATTATAGAAAGCTTTGAGATATGATTATTTCAAACCAGCATTAGTCATAGTTGACTTTGAAGCTCTATGTTTGACAAAGTTTAGCAAGATTTGGCTATGCTAGAGCCTAGAGGCATAGTAACAAACTCAGAGTTAACACCACAACAAAGGACTAAACTCCTTGAGAGTTTGGCCTTTAAGGACTAAACATTTTTTTGTTGGCCTTTTAGGACTCTATTAGTCACTCCGTTACAAGTCAAAATGATGGGATCTTTTTCTCGTGATAAATTGACTGACCTAATTACGAAAAATTTGGGTGTACCATCTCGTCTTCTTTTTACCCATAACTCTCTCCTCATACTTACACCGACTCTTCTCTTCACTCTGTGCATCTCGCCCCCACTCCACCACCACACTTCAGCCATCCCATAACAATTTTCTTGCCATGAATCTCTACTCTATTGCATTATACACCGAAAAATTATATGATTTTTGAGATTTTCAATTTAATTTCACTTCCTGATTACCTTGGATGCATGCAACAAAGAATCCCGATTTCTCTCTCCTCTAAAATGTTTCAACCACCACCATACACATTCATTCTCTCATGGGACGAGAGGCACGAGACCCATTTCTCAATTCAAGACTCAACCAACAATAAAACTTCTCAACCTTGTCTTGAATAGTTGCAATTCACCAATTGATCGAGTTTTTCTTTTTGGGTACTATACTGGGTAATCAATTTATAAGATTGTTGTTGAGTTTGTGGAGATTTACCCCTTGACTAATGAAATTTGGGGTTTGGGTGATTTTCTGGGTTTTTTGATTAATGGAATTTGGGGATTCAAAGATATTCCATGGGTTGAACAGTAACTCTATTTGTAAATTCTGTCTTGATGTATAAAGCACATTCTTGCCAAATAGATGTATGGTAGTTTCATATGCATGCCACCATGAAACCCCACACAAATTTTGAGCACTGATCAAATGTTTTGCTGGGTTTAATTAAAAAAATTTCCCATTTATGGAACTTGGGGTTAAGGTGAATTTGGGGTGTTTGTTAGTTCCTTTTGGTGGGTTTCAGTCTTTGTGTTAACTAAATTAAATATTTGCTTACTCAATGAGAGAGAGAGAGAGAGAGGGGGGGGGGGGTGGAGGAGGAGAGAGAGAGGGGTGGAGGAGGTGAGAGAGACGACTGTAGAGGAAGAGGAGGATGGTGGAGGAGGTGAGAGATGGTGGTGAAGAATACATGGTTGAGGGTCTGGTGGTATATATTGGATTAGTGATCTGACAGGTGCCCAAGGTGGTGATCGGTGAGCTGGTTGTGATAGGGGATGGACGGACGGACGTTTGGTTGATCAGAGAGAGTGGAAGTGGGATTGGGATGGGGATTGGGTGGTGTTAACTACTTAAATTCATTTTCTCGCCACGTCATCAAACTTTACTCCCTCATCTCTTGTTGTAACGGAAAGGTTAACAGAGTCCTTAAAGGCCAAATAAAAAAAGTTGAGTCCTTAAAGGCCAAACTACCCAAAAGTTTAGTCCTCAAATGTGATGTTAACTCAACAAACTAACAATAATCAGTTCTGTAGCTTCTAAGCGGACTAGATATCTGATCACTTTATTCCTTCTTGACCTTTTGTCATTTTGACTTGCAGTCAATTCCACAAGGCCTTTTTTGAAAAGTCAGATATGTTGTTTTTGTGCTTCTTGCACCCCAAATCTTTCAGCATTCAGAAGCAAGAGTTGGAGATTGAGGCAGCCCAGGTATTGAATTGTGAAACGTTTTATTCCTTCTTGACTTTTGCCATTTTGAACTTTGCATTTCATTCATGGAGTTGAAAGTTTTTCTTCAATGTGCTATATTGACATTCGATGTAATATCAAACTGGTCTAATATCGTGGTGTTTCTTTCTAGTGGATGCCACTTGAAGAATTTGCTGCCCAACCTTTTGGCAAGAAATTTGGCCTTTTCAAGCACATAATCGATCTATGTGGAGCCAAG
Source organism: Tetragonia tetragonoides (assembly GCA_038025085.1). Classification (NCBI taxonomy): domain Eukaryota; kingdom Viridiplantae; phylum Streptophyta; class Magnoliopsida; order Caryophyllales; family Aizoaceae; genus Tetragonia; species Tetragonia tetragonoides. Next base: position 879,740 of record CM076153.1, read on the forward strand.
ATAGACAAGACATATTGTGGTTTTGAGCCAGTATCAGTCTACGCTAACGAAAAATCACCTTACGTGTATTTAAACACGAGAGATTTGTGTCAATCAGGTCCTACAAGTACAAACCAAGCGTGAAGTAGCAGAGTTGTGTTTTGTGGTATCATTTGCACTTTAACTTCTTGATATTCTATTCATTGGTATGTCCTACAAGTACAAACCAAGCGTGAAGTAGCAGAGAAATGTTGTGCTGGGTAAACTTGTACTTTGAGTAGAATGGGACAGAGACACCTGCATGGGTGTAGGCAGAGGGTATAACTGTATAAGATCATGTTCTCGAGTCTCGAACAAGTCTGAGTGAATTGGGATCAATTCTGATTCATTACAGGCCTAGTTTGAGACAGTTTTATAGGTGATCTCATGGATTTATTCAAGTATATCTTAAAACAGCTCTTTTTATTGAAGAACAGATAGTGTTTATATAGACCAATCTGCATATTTGGTGAAGAAAAAGTTTATGGTATGAATTGCTGTGTTCCAGTTCTGTTTTCCAATAATGTTGTTAGTGAAAGTATGTAAACACCTTATTAATATCAATGCCCAACCAGGGAAGGTCATACATTGTCAATGTCCAAGCCCTTCTTCTCTCCCATCACCCCTGCCTCCACCATATTTCCCTCTCTGCTGCTTTATGCACCCCCACCACCGCTACCACGAAGATCGAGCTGTGGACCACCACCGCCATACCGAAACCAGCCTTCACCACCTCCGTTTTTCAGGTTACCATTGTTGTGATTCTCAAACCTTAACCTCAATTATTAGGCCATGAAAGCTAGCGTAATGTGAAACAGGAGGAAAAGAAGAGTGCTACGATTTTGTTGGTATTTGGCCATTTGGTCAGATTTGTGTAAAACTCGTGTTTCAGTTTTGTCTTCTCTCCCTCTTTTTCTCTAACGTAAGATTGGCCAACCTCTTTAGTGGACATCTAAAACAACAAACGCCATTATGAAATTGAGGGATGCCAACTACTAAAAAGCAAGACGTTTCAAGAACATCCTTGAAAAATGTGTTTTATTTTGTTTGATTTGATTTCATAATTGATTGGTTTAAATTTGGGTGCATGCCTCCAAATGAGTATTGGACTTGGATAGCATCGACCTAGCCAGATACCAAAAGAGTAACTAATAAATGAATCAAACGGCCACCCTATTTCACTCCCATCATCACATGATTATCGTGTCATGACTCATGTGGATCACTCTGGTAATAATTTTTCATGGTTCCTAAATTACTTATAGAATTTCACAAAAACTTGTTTGATACGCTCCATTCGTAACTTTTAAATGAAATTTTTTACTTTGTAACATCCTACCATAAGACAGTCTTATACAAGACCACTCTTTGATAATTTATTGGTAAGAAAACACATCTTAATTTTGTGTGTCTAACTTAATTGTGGCATGAAGCTTGGAATCCAGACTCTGGTGGGAAACTTTTACTCCCATTATATTATGTTCGAATTTTCGTGTTCAACATTAATCATATTAGGCTAATTGAACAATCAATACAAGTACTAGCTTATTAACGTAGTATCATCAAGGAGCAAGTATAGTTTCTAGACGCCGAGAATTACGCGACATGGAAGATGAATAACTAAACCAATAACATTGTCTTACAAAATCACTTGGGAGTAAATTTGAAGCCATTTAACCACCAACGTTCAGAAAACCCTCTGATTGTTAACCCTAAACTCCTTTTCTCTCTCTAAAAATCCTAGCCTCCTTCACAAAAGTTTTTCTCAGGCCGAGAATGGTTGATTTTTAACCATTCTCGACCTGCAATCATTGTTTTTACTGTCTTTTTTGCTGTTTGCTTCAGTTTTAGTAGTAGTAGTTAGTTTTTGATGATTTTGCTTAGTTTTAATAAGTTTGTCTCTCCGTTTGTGCGAGTAGTTCTATCCCTTTTTATGGTATCTTTAGTCTCTTCTATTATAAGAGTTTTATGGTTTTGCGGGAATGAAGATCCGGAAGGTTGCACAAAATTCTACTTCAACGAAGCTATACCAACCGTCGACATCTCCGTTAGAAAAGATGTTATTCCATCGATTATTATACATGGTTGGATTCCTGCCATGGTTTTGGAGCCGAGCATCAGAAGCGAAATTAGTGAGTTGAAGAAGAAATTTTGTACTATTACTTTAGATCTTTCATTGGTTAGGAATGATTGTTGTTGTATATACCACTATTAGGCTATCAATTAATGATAATTCTCCCCTCCCCGTTTCCAACGCTCAAAAAAAAAAAAAAAAACCCCACCAACGTTCATTGTAAAAATGGGTATCCAATTAATGGCCAAATTTCGTGGGCTCTTATTTGCTTTCCCTTACATATGCCTTTTCACGTGGTTTGTCCCACCTATCCCCTAACTCAGCTGCATTTGGCCTTTATTAAAAGTTCATCTCTCGAGAAGGGATTTCTTTTACTACATACACAGAGTGCTTCGTATACTGTGTGTGTTTGTCTGCCGCTTCTATGTGTGAAATAAACGAGCTTGGTTGAATATGGAAAGTAATTTTTCATAGAAAGTACAAATTCATAGAAAATAGGAATTTATGGAAATTGCTTTTTTTTGTTTGGTTGAATAAAGGAATTGTAAATTCATGGGAAGTGATGTGGGAAGTCACTTACCTAGGGGAGACTAAGTAAGCAACTTTCCCCATTATGTAGGAAGTTACTTCCTGCAGGAAGTAAGTTCCTATGTTTCTTTTGTCAACCAAACAATAAGAAAAAAATTCACACTTCCCAGGAATTAGCACTTCCCATGTTTTCTAGTTGTCAACCAAACGACCACTTACTTGAAACTTAATCAAGGCATTGTACTTTAACATTAAGTTGGAGTAGCAGAGAATACAGAATATACAACACTTAGCTTAGCTCTCTTGATTGGTTACAGACATTGTTATCTTGCTCCACCAAACAGCATAGAATACCAATATGCCAGCCTGATTTCCGCGTTTCGACTCAGTATTAGTAATAAGGACCATTTCCTATGAATGATCAAAAATAAATACTACTGATTGATTATGATTTCATTAGCTAAGAGGACTTTACACAATTACACCACAAATATAGAGCAATTTTAAATTTCTTGGTCAGTTGTCCCACTTTTTGAGGTGCCTACAAACTAACGCGGGGAAATATTCACCGTTGTCGATGATGAATACCCTTGGTTGTGACTTGTGAACCCAAAAAAAAGCAATTACACCACAAACCTAATTCTCATCAAGCATATGAAAACCAGTAAATCACAAAAACATTAAGAAACAATAAGCTTTTACTTGAAGTCTTTAACCTCAATTCTATGTGTCTACAATTAATTAATCACCAAAACAAAGTAACATCCAATAAGAACAACAAACCCGATCCAAAATTCAAACCCCTAAAAAAAAAAGAACACTCACCACCAAGTAACCAACCCAAAGACTCAACAAACCCTAGAAAATTACAAATAAAGATAAAGATAAAAAAGAACAAACATAATCTTAAGTACTTACTAATTACTTACTAATACAAATTACAGATAAATAATTTGGGCACCGACAATGACAATCACACAATTTTGTAGCCCAAAAACAACAACAATTATTTCCTCAATCATACCGTGGGCATTCAACTGATTATAGCAACATAATCAATCCCATACCAATGGAGGAAGTCACAAACCTCCACATTTTCCCACTCTCTCTCCTCCCTCCATCGCTGGTGCTATCATCCGACGACTCATCCGCATCGGGCCCATCCGCCGGAGCATCCGCCGGCGATCCATCTTCCTCTTCACTACCAGGAGGCGCCGGTGGCGAAGCGTGGTGGTGTTTCGACGCTTTTGGAGCCTTCGCTTTCTTCGATTTCTCCGGCGCTGGTGCAGGTGCCGGAGATATATCCTCCTTAAAAAGCTCCGTTGGCCTCAAAACCTTATCAATGGTGTAAATCGCTAATGGCTGTTCATCAATTAGGGTTCCAGTAATCTTCGCAGTGTCGATTTTCGACTTGATTGTAACCTCTTGTCCTTCGTTTTGAACCGTGAAATCGAACTTCTTTTTCCCATCGGTCGCTAAAGTGTTCATCAATCCGTTACTTGATTTCAACATCGACATAGATTCATAGATCGGAACTCCATGGTAGAGCAACAACGAAGTCTTTCCATCTTTGGTCAAGTTCTTGAACTTCGGGAGAAATCCTTTGAATTCATCATCGACAGGACAGAAAACCGTCAAACCTCCCTCAACATTATCAGTGTAAGTACTCAAAGCGTCAGGATTCGCAACCAATGCGTCGGAAAACGCTTTACAACCATGCGCCGACATAATCTCAGTAATATTCTGAACCTCAGGAGCAGGCGCCGGTGCCAAAGCGTCGGAAGATGGAAGCACATGACTGATCTGAATCACAGAGATATTGTAAGGGATTTCTTTGATGGATTTGACGAAACTTGAGGAGAGAACACCAGAATCTTGTGTACCGAAAGCGACTTTACCGCCTTTAAGATCGGTAATGTTGACAAAACCGGCGGTTCCAGGAGCTGAACCGGTGGCTTGGTACATTGTAGCGGCGAGTGCAGTACCGTCGGTGATTTGGTGAAGCTTTTTGGCGCCGAAATAGTCGAGAAGAACATGGAGAGAGAGAACGTTCTTGAGGACTGAGATTGGGAGGTGTTTGGAAATGAGTGTTTCCATGGCGGCATTATCGACAGCGCAAACGGTTATGGTTTCACGGTTGTTGATTTCAGAGGCGAGGTGTGTTATGGTTAGGTAATGGTTGAAGGTTGAGAATTCAGGGGATTTGGCTAGAATGCGGGTGATGTTGTGGGCTGAAACTGAGGAGGAGAGAGAAAATAGAACAACAAAGAGCAGAGCTCCATAGATGAGGTTGTTGAGGTTATGGCTCTGCATTGTGCAGCTATGGAGGAGAGAGAAAATGGAGATGAGGGAGATGGAGAAGATAGATAGTAGTGGTGGTGGTGGTAAAGTAGTGAGAGAGTGAGAGTGAGGGTGAAGGTGGAGTGAGTGAGGAGAGAGAGAGAGAGAGAGAGGAAAGTGGGCAGAGAGTTTGAAGGGAATTACAAGGAGGGCCACTGGGATTTTGTGGAGATTTTGTTAGGATTTTGTGGTGTGTGTGGTTACTGTGTTAGCTGGCACAACTTGCAATTTGGAATGGCTGGGTTTTAGTTTTATATAAATGGGTTTTTGGGGTGGTTAGAGGATTTGTTGGGATCATGATATTATTGTTCTATCTATGTGTCATATTTTTCGGATGTGTTCGTTTTTATTGAATTAGATTAAATTCAATTGAATTGAACTGAACTCATTACTGTTGAAGTGAAAAAAACACGCACTGATTTGACTTCTTTTTTTTTTAACCTTTACAGTTCACGAATAGTTAAGTTAAGTTCTGCAACATACTTCTTTTAGAATTATTACTATTTATTTTAGTTAAGTTGGTTTTCAATTGAAAAGAATAATACTCTATACAAAAGTTATACGAAGTAGATGTGTTTCATTAAAAAAAAAAATCTGAATTGCTATTTACCGCCCAAAAATACTCACCACCGCTCTTAGAATTTACGATTTTGCCCTTCACTCTAAATAGTCGTTTTTTTTTCCAGTTCGTAGTATCGGGCGTCTGCAATTTCCGCCTGACCAATGGGTCAGGCGTCTGCAGATTCCGCCTGATCCATGGGTCAGGCGGAAATTGCAGACGCCTGATCCATGGTGCAGGCGTCTATTGTTTCCGTCTGTCCCATGGAACGAGCGGAAATTGCAGACGCCTACTCTATGGTTGGGGCGGAAGTTGTGGACGCCCGATTCAAATTCTGCGGAAAAAAAAAATTTACCTCGGACGGCGTCGACCGCACTTCCTGGTCGCTGGCAGACATCCGCGGCCGTTGCTTCCTTACCGAATGAGTGAATGTTGATGAAGGTTGGGTATGAGAGTGGATGGTAGAGAGGGAGAATTGATGTGAGAGTTAGAGAGGGTGAGGATGGGTGAAAATGTGAAGTGGGGCAAAATCATAAAACTCTTTGGGATATTGTAGACATTTGTGAAATTATTGTCATTTTGTGTTTTACTTGTGTTGTTGCATTGTGATCATACTGATCAACATTATTTTGCTATGATTGGAATTGACTTCTTGTTCCATGAACTGGGGGTGGGGGAATTTGAATTTTCTTTTTGGAGTTGCCTATGTGAAGAAATATAATAAAATTGTATCTTAATGCTATTATCGACAAGTTAGAATTCTCTTCATTATCTAAAGTCTAAAGAAACGAAGGCTTTGTTTTTTTAATATCACTTCTTTTAGAAAACGGAGAAAATTCATACTCATTAGCAGCCGACTTTTCACTAGTTTGGGATATTGTTTATGTCCTTTAATGAGGTATTATGACTAATGAAATTTACAACCTGTTCCATGCATTATTGTATCATGCAAAGTTTGGGGTTTGATTTTGGTTTAGGTGAGGATGGGAATAATTGAAATATAACATAAGGTGATAATGACGATTGCTGAGGAAAAAGGTGGTCTATAATGAGAATTTTTCCGTAAATGATGTATTGGACAACTGTAGTGGTGCCAAAAGATGATGAATTTGGGTGGGACATTTTTTCCCCCTCCTTAACGTGTTTGGTGAAAAAAAAAAACATATGGATTTGGTTTTTGTATTTAGGCTTTCATATTAGTGCGGCGTTGTCTCTTGTTTGTCAAGGATTAGAAGTTGCAGCAAATATAAACCATTTTCACACAATTTATCCCAAAATGTTTTCATTTGTTTCGTGTTGCGTTGTGAACAAAATAGTTTTATGCACTTTTCAGATTAAGGCTTCGCTCTTATGGGAAAAAAAAAATATTAAATTAAATTATATTGATCCTTTTAATTCGACATTTAACATTCAAAACTCGTTCAAACATATTCAATTCTGAACTCATTTAAAAGAATGCTTTAAAATATTTCCAATAGCATAGGTATCATTCTGAATTTATAATAGTGAAACGAAAATTTGTTTGAGTGGTAGGTTATACATAAGTTAAACTGAACTGAATTGAACGGAATTTGAGTGAAATTAAGTTGAGGACAACGGAGGTCGGAGCCTAAATCAAATGTCATGTTTTTGCAGTTCTGCAATACATAATGCGGAACGGTATGGAATGCAGCATGGAGATGACGAAAAGAAGAGGCCTTTACTCCGTTCCGCATTCTGTAATCTGTACTTCATTTTGTCTCATATTTTGTTACATTATCCACATCATTGTCACGCCATTCCATTTCATTGCTCACCATCGTGCACCATTGTATTGAAAAGAAAAGAACGTCAGGTGAATAATCGACTAGTTTATTATGAAGCCAAAAAGTTGGCAAGCAAAGTAGCAAAAGGTAAGGAAATGAAAACGTACAAGTCACGTGGTAATGGCATCTCTTAAACTGAAATCAAGGCTTTAGAACAAAACCCCAAAAGCAGTGAATAATTTCTCATAGTGACCAAAACAAAACACTCCACCACAAGCGTCGCATAATAGTTATAGTATTGATCAGCTTCACTTTTTGCGCTGCCCTGCCTCCTGCTCAAGCAAGTAGATACGCCAGACTTGTGTCTCGGACTCCATTGGATTAAAAAACTTGCTTTAATTAATTAAGGAATCAATTAACTAAGCTCATTATTTAATTAATCAGATTCCAGAAGGTTTACATTGTGAAAAGAAAGCTCGTCTCATAGCATAATGACAACCACCTTTTTGGTGATCAGAACATAATAAATAAATCGTTCGTGTATGTGACTAGAACCAAGTCTGATGATTACAATTTCTTTCGATCTTTCACAATTAGAGTATTAATTCTAGGATTGGTTTTTGGACCTACAAACAATATTTGAAATCATTGCAAATTTTTTTGTTTAGAATGACATTTGTTTAATGAAAATTAAACATTACAGCCACTTTACTAGCACATATAATTAATTAACCAATACGACAATCCATGATTAAGACATAGTTAAAAATGAACTATTGGTGGAACAGGATTTTGATCTAGCTAAAAGCAATTTCGATGAGGATGAGGTGAGAACACAAATGGTAAGTGTTCTAAGTGGTTATTGCAATCTTTATCATGCATTCATGTAGCGAGGATTATGTCTCCTCTATTTTTTTTGTAGAGAGATTCTTCATTTCTTAAGCTCATCAGTCCATCAAAGATGGATTAATATCCCCCACATGTGTAATTTGTGATCTAATGCAAACGTCCTTGTACAAAGTACAAAAAGAACCTGATGGAGCCCAAACACAACAAGAAGATTGTCCACATGTGGCAGAAATGTGGCACGTCAGAGATAGTGAGAGTGAGAGTGAGAGTGAGCAATAGCATGAGCAACGTTAATTTCCTCGCACTTTTCCCTCCAACGACGGTTTCAGTGGCTGGTGGTTGGAAACACAAGATGGGGTCATGGTCCTCAACGGTTAGTTTACCAGTTGCGAGTTACGCCTTACGATGCTTCTTCTACTTTTCTTTTATCGAGGCTCCATTTTTTTACACAACTTGCTCAAAGTTTTCGACGCTCCATAAAATTCCATTCAATGATGAGTACTACTATTTTAAGGATTTAAGATGCAAATGGGGGTGTTGGGACCAATAAAGGTAGTGGTTTAATGGTTCCAAACTTACTTTTAAGTAGTTTAATAAAGCAAGGTCGTGAGTTCGAATCTTCATTTTCCCCGTGCCTTGTTATGTTGACGGGATTAGTATTTGCGGTGATTGTTCAACTAACCTAATATGTTCACTATTAAATACGAGAATTCGAACATAACGTAGCGGGGTACCTCAATCGTCATTTACTAGCACCCTCTTTTGAGGAGCAAAAATGTGGGAGCGATAATTAGTGATTAGTCCAAAACAATGAAAGTTTGGGTTCGATCGGCCCACAAGGAAGCAAGTGTTTTGCACGTTAAAAAGTGCAGCAGGTTTTCTGTGGACTTAGTCCATCGTGGATCAAGTTTTAGTTTGAGGGGTGGCTCCATGTAAAATACGGGGTGGCTCCAAGTAAAGTAAGGGGGTGGCTCTAGGTAAAGTAAGGGGGTGGCTCCAAGTGAAGTAGGGGTGGTGCCAAGTATAAATTTGAGGGGTGACTCTATGTGAAGTAGGGATGGCTCCACTTTTAGAAGGGGGTGACTCCAGATAAAATAGAGAGGTAACTCCAAGTATTGGTCCACCATGGACTAAGTCCACATAAGTTTTTGTATAAAAAGTGCAACTTATGGAGTAGGTATTACTGTATCCTTTATCGGCCTAACAACGAATTTAATGAGCACATGCTTGGGTTGAGCCCTCTCAGCTGCACTTCCAATCATGGGCCCATGGTCATGTCAGGCTTGGAGTTTAAAAAATTTCCTTTCTTTTTTTAATGGGTCTCTTGCGAGTTGTGACTTGTGAGGCCGCCTCCCTTGCTTAACGTGAGGGTGACGTTATGCTTGTTTAAGGCTCCTCACATTGAGGCGACCTCGTATAAGAATTTGTGTTCTTTGTTTGGTTTGATTTTGCAATGAGCAAGGTGTTGTTAGGAATATGTTCAACTGAACCTGAATTACCCCTTCCTTCCAGTAAAAGAAAATTACATTTTGAAATGATACACATCTTTAGAGACTCCTAATTCATACAAGAGAGGAGCTTTAACTTATCGAGTGTCATACTCATTACTCATACAAGAGCTTAAGCCCCAGGGGCAGTGTGTATTGTGGTGAATTGGTGGCTATATTAGATAAACTTTCTGAAAAATGGACTGAACAAAATAAAGAGCAGAAAAATAAAAGAGACAAACCTAACGGTAACTTTAAAAACAACAGAATTACTCTAATCTCAGAATTCACTAACATAGAGACACAAGTACATGAACACTTGGGCTAAGAAGGCCCAACTAAAAGCCCATCAAGCATTAGAAATTAAAAAAGGGGGATTATGATAAGCCCAAATCTAAAAACCCGACAAAGCGCCGAAAACCCTACGGCTGGTCTAGACCATCAACGGTGGTCTAGACGGCGGTGGGTTCGTCATCGGACGGCTGAGAATCAACGGCGGCAGTAGTGGAAGTAGTAGGATCTTCAACGACGTCGTCAGGGTCACGAGCAGGGTCAGAGTTGTCAATAGCGGCACGAGCCTTGGTGAGCCAGGGTTTAAGGGCGAGCTCGATGGTGAGCCATCCAAATGCAAGGGCTGCCATCACGATTGCGCCCTCTTTCAATGAACCTTTACGAGTCTCTCTCCTCATTTTACCACCCCCAAACGAAAGAGCGAGCGAGCAAGAGTGAGAGAAGGTTTCCGGTAATAAGAGAAAAGAGTATTTAGGTTCTACGGAGTATTTTATTTCCTAGGAAGGATATCGTATTTTCCCCCTTTTAAACTTGGCTTCATCCGTCTAGGAAACACTGCGTTTTAAGGGGTTTTCTTTTTTCTTTTTTTTTTTTTATCGATTTTTTCTTTGTGTTAATTCTAATTATTCTCATTTTTTTATTGGGAATGTATATGATTGGTTATGAAATGAGATTAATTTTTGATGTTGATAAGCCAAACAACAAGAAAGAAAAAGGATAGACATTCTAGTATTTTAATTTGGACTCACAAATACAGTACAGTACAGTAAAGTGGAGAAAATTAAAAATAACAAACCTAAAAAGTAGACCAGAAATGACGAATCAACGGAAGTAGATAAATTTAGTGCTAGTTTCGTTGACACTTGAAAAACATGGGAAGTAGAAATCTACCTCTTGTTTGGTTGACAAAAAAACACAAGGAAGCTACTTCATGCAGGAAGTACACCAGAAGTTACGGAATCAACGGAAGTAGATAAAGATTTAGCATCAAGCAGGTACTACCAGTAAGCTAGCTACAGTACTAATTAAACTTTTTTTTTTTTTTTGAAATTACAGTACTAATTAAACTACTAATTCACAGAAAAATGCAAATGCCCAACAAGAAGCCCAGCAAGCATGCAGTATTAATACTCCTATTACACTAAACGAAACTAGAAAGCCAAGAAGAAATCGCCTCTAATACGAGCCTTGTATCTGTCGAGCAATGAGTTTGCCCCAGAGGTCGTAGGCTCCATAAAAACAGGAAACTTCACCACCATGAAGAATGGCAATTTTAATGCCCTCCACCACATACAACCAAACATGTCATTTGAACCTTTTCATGTCTTCTTCATTGTAACTTCATCGTAATAGCTAAGCAATTTGTCTCTCAGAAGATTTAAGGCCCATGGCAATCTGGTTCATGACATTTATTTCACTTAGCCAAGATTACAAACTTGTTCCAGAGGAGATAAGAAAGCTTTATTTCCTACTTTTCTATGACAACAATTGGAGAATTATATCTTGTCAAGCTTGAGAATCATATACCATCTCAAAATCCTAGTAGTTGGCTTGACTACTCTAGCAGCAGAAGGTGCCTAGAGGCTAGAACTAGATTTCCACAGCCGCAACCAACCAGAAATAACATTTGGAGGCCCAATGCCCTCTGGTTTAAGTAGGCCATCTACGACTACCATGGCTACCTCGCTATAAAGATTCTGACATTTCTTTTGAGTTATGGCTCTCAAATTGTAAATAAACAAGGCTAGAGTTGTGACACTCTTCCACCACTAGTATGGCCAATTGGCCATATACTCACATTTGATGAGTTTTTGCGCAACATGGTCAAATTCAAGGTTTGTCATACCTCAATTTATCCATTGATTAGAATACTGCATCCTAAGCCTAAGTACAGCCAATACTGAAAAGACATGGAACAGAATCACAAGCATATAACTTTGCAATAAGAGCAAAAATTTCTATCTAATAACATATAGTAAGAGACTATCAGAACTCAGAAGTTACCCAGTAAATGTATTGATGATTGTGTTGCAAACAATAAAAATTCCCCGCAAGCCGCAAATGTTGGTTGTTTGAGCTAAATCCATTGGTGCATGTTGTCTCATAACGAAGATGATAAGCAATGATAAAGACAGTTTGTGGTAGTTGTAACTGGACAAAAGTATTAGTTAAGCAGGGCAGTGGAACACAAGTTGCACGCAGACCTTAAGCCTCCAATCAGGCAATGAGCCAATGACAGTCACCATGACCACCCTGGTAAATGGTAATCTCTCAACTACTAGTTGAAAATAGGGACTATGTCGAAAGTTAGTAAACTTAGCCGGCTAAGACATCATCGATTGCACTGACACCAGATTCAATTGGACATCTAACATGAAAATCCAATATCACCACCACCAAAAACAAAAGGGCACATAATGAGGAGCCAGGTTTGTTGCTAATGGAAAACTTAGGAGAACAATTCTATGGTAATGTTAGCTCTTGAATCAGAGTCTTTCAATAATGTGAACTAGCAATAGGACTCACATAGTCAAATTTCAAGGTTCAAGCAACCAATGAACCAGCAAAATTTCGTCCAATGCGAAAAGGACAGCCCTCAAATTGTCATTTCTACTTGTCTATATATAAGAAACAACAGATACACTGAAAGAAATTTCACCAGATGCACAAAGGAGAACCCTTAATTTCTAATTCTACTCATCTATATCACAAATTCAATATTACATTGCAGCATAAAACTACCATTGTGAATAATATTTTCAAGAGTATAAAATCTGTTACAACTGCGAAACTAAAATAGCATATGAACCCATAAACAATTATCCAATTGAAGGCAATGTGTTTTAAGGGACTTGCCTCTCAGCAGCTTCAGCAACAATTGGCAATCTAGGAACTTGACCCAATGCACAAGAAGATGACCCATAAATCAAGCTCACCAACAAGAACAGAAACACAGTGCTATCCACACTCATCATCAAATCCAAACCAACCCCACCTGTTGGATTAAAAGTCCTCTCCAAAAGATGAGGGAAAATCAACAAAACATCAAGCACAATAGCTTGCATAGTATTGAACCTCACATATCTACTAAAATTTGGGTTTCTCACAACAATGAAGTAAAGGGTCAAAAACACCAAGAACCCATTAAAAGGAAAGCTCTTGAAAGCCCTTATAGCTGGGATTAAGGGTTGAATAATGACCTGAAAAGGGGCAAATTGGGTGATAACATATTTTCCATATTGAATGCCATCAAAAAATGGGTAAAAATAGCAAATTGCTGAGATTAATCGATCTGGGGCATCAACTAATTCACTGTCTTTCTTGCATTGTGTGATAATGAGCCTTTTTGGGGTGATTGGGGTTCTGGGTTCTCTTGTTAGAGAGAGAAAGGAGGGATTTTTGAGAGGAAGAAGAGAAGATGAGTAAAGGGTTTTGGGAGATAAGTTGAATGGTGAGGGTGACGAAAGGAGATAAGCTGTGGCCATGGCAACAAAGAATTTGACCACAGAGAAAGAATCAAGTTTAGGAACCTTTACTTGAGTGAAAAATGATGAATTTCGAAGCTTCGAGTAACCATAGGTGGTTTGGATTTGTACACGGATCTGGATTTTAGATATTTTCGGTCGTTTGTTAAAAAGAGATGGAGACAAAGACAATCCATAAAAATCCAACTTACAACCTTACCGTTTGGGACTAGTCTTTGTTTTTTGTTCACAAACGAAGGTATTTACTGTGGATTACATTGACTATTTCCCACTGGTTTATAGGCACCTTAAAGAGTGGAATAACTGACCCACTTGTTTGTAAGCATCTCAAAGAGTAAGATAACTGGCCAATGAATTTAAAGTTGCTTCATGCCCAACGTGAAATCCGAACCTTCAACCTCGGTTAAGGATAGATGAGTACCTACTACTCAATCACACCTTCTTAATTTGGAACTGTAGAAGTATGAGTATTTTTCCTCAACATACGGAAAATCATCATGGAAAACGTGATTAACATATTTTTGCTCAATTTTAATAGCATATCGTCTTTTTTTGCTCATGGGTAGCACTTTTTTCAACGTCTCATATGAGTTTTCTTTTTGCAATGGCTAATACTAAATCCTAGGATCATAGGATTTCTTGGCCAACTTGTTTTCACCGGATCTATTCATCACTACATGAGCAAAAAAACGAATGGCATTGCACTCCGATCAAGTTCTCCGACCTAAACCACCTACAAGTTTTATGCAGCAGTAGAAGGAACTACGAATATAACATTCCATAGGGTAATAGCAAGAGGAGATAATGGCATAATGCACACTGCACACTGCACAGGCAGCATAAAATGTTGCACCAGATGATCTCCAGTATCGAAAACAAAACGTCTATTTATTTCCTTGGGCAAACAAATTACTCGTATGTCCTTGCACCGTGGCACGCCTAAGCGGAATTCAAGACGAACTGCGAATGGTAAGAGTGAACTGAAGTATGGTGGGAGTCGCTTCATTATGTTCAAGGTGTTATACATTACGACCGAAGTAGAAAAAAATTACCTAATACAACTACATTTTCCTACATAACTCGACAACCCAGAAGTTCAGAACTGTTTCTACTCTAACATTGTAGGGCTATTTACACCGGCAAAGAATGTAGAATACATGATTCAGTGTAGTCTATGTGGGTAAAACCTTTTCAATAACCCTGCCTAACAAAAACTACAGGGTATCTAAGGCTACTCCTCTTGATTCTTATAAAACATTTGATTGAATGGCGTATCACTGTTCTGCACTCATGCTTCTCACAAAAGGAACAAAGTTACTCCAATTTTCGGCCTTGAAAATATTACCGCTCAATCTAAAATAAGTGAATGACCTCACTGCTTCAGCTTGTGGATTATAACAATTGGCTTGAATTTGTTGCAGTCCAGCCTGCCAAGAGATCAAAACAAAAAAGAAGTGAGCAACACACAATGGAGAACAGAGGTCATAAACAAAGCTAAAGAAACACAGAGCTAAAGGAGTAATATGTCTCAAATCTCGTATCCAGTTCGACTGTCTTACTCTTATGTGTTCCAACATTGTGATATATGTGAATCAGGAAAATAATACTCGTATCTATATATATTTAAGCTTTCACAACCAATCAACCATACCAAATGTAATATAAATAGGCAGCTGAACTTGAGCTGTAGGAAACCCAGTCAGCTACAGGTTTGTTATCATAGACACACAACCAACCACAAAGAATTGTATGTTTCACAGAATGATATGGTCATAAGGAGTTGCCCCTCATTTCCATTTGCCCTTTTTAGACCATTAACCTCTAACTATTACAATCAGATGCTGAAGATCCAATGAATATGTACTGAAACACTTTTCACAAAGAAAAAGTACCCACTTCACAAAAGAGGGGAGAAAAAGAAACTATCACTAAAACAACAGCCAGAGTCGATTCAGCACTGTGATGGAGTCTGAGGGAGTCTAGATGTACAGTCTTTCCTCTCTCAAGCCGTAACCTAGATGTAAACTATCACATCAAAAATACAAGTACTATGGGGAAACTTATTCTAAGCAACTCCAAAGGACATTTTACACTACACTAGGGATTCAGATCGAATTTATTAACCTTCTACTTGTTCTCTGTCTCCACTGGTCCTCTTATGTAGTGTAAATCCAGGATTCAAAATTCTATGAAAAATCACATCCAACCTTGTTTTTCCTTTCGATTACTTTGCCAATGTCACTGAAATCTTGGGGTCTCAAAGTTCAAGAAGGACCCATCTAACTAGACAGCAAAACATAATGAAGCATTCATTCAGAAACAAATGCTTTACCTTGTCAAAGCGTTCATTAGAATTCCTTCCGGTCAAATAGATCGCCCTTCTCTTTGAAACATTGTGAAGCTGCATTTAAAAAGAATGAAATAAAGATTAGGCCTTAAGAACCACACAGTCAAGGAATAGCCCCAACTATTGTCATACCACATCCAAATTATGCATACTCCTATCTCTGGAGAGAAAGAAGAATTAGAAAAGCTAACTTCTGCAACATCAAAATATATAATGACTGTCCTATGTAAGAAATTAGAAAGTGACAAAGGAACATCAAGCAAAACATTTGAAGTGTACAGTTAAAAGCTAGAGAGAAAATTGACAACAAAATCAGGAAGAAAACTGCCAGCATATTGTGTTAGATCTTTTGAGCAGGACACAATACTTGCTTCCACGATATATCACAACAAACTTTTCTAATCAATAGCAACACAAACAAAACCAAACCTTTGCACATAAGTCTGTCAACTATGTGGATTATTTGCAAGTTGAAGCTAGTGTGTAGAATCAATGCAAGGAAACCACCCAATTTTTACAGAAGCTGCCAACCACCTGAGAAAATCTCTAATAAAAAGGCTCAAGAGCTCAAGCAGAAAGAAAGAGGAAGAAAAAGGTACACAGAGGGAGCGGAATAAGAAGCATCTAGAGGTTCAGGCAAGATTTGAAACCCTTAAGACAAAAGAAAGAATGGCATCGAAAAGCAGCACTCAAACCAGAAGAGAAAATATGACCAATTAAATTGGCATGTGTTACCTGTTGGAGTAGTCCTTCTGGACTGCAAAGATAAGCTGATGGTGTCTCAATGTCCATCATTTCTAAGCACCTATGGAGAAGATCCAAATACTTAGCGAGTAGAAATAAAATAAAATTGATTGGATTAGGCAGCATGGAAGACTACATGTACCCAGCATGGATCAAGGACACTGCTGTTATTTATGCATTAACTGCTACAGTTTTTAAGCTTCAAAAATAGTTAGCATGCAAAAAGAAATGATATACATTGGATCAAGATTCAAGAGACATTATTGAAAAAAAACATAACTTGTACCAAGGATGGAGAGATAATATATTACTGCTGTTTATTAGGCATTGACATTTGACAGGTATCATGTCTGCAAGTGACAGCTCTAGCAAACTTCCAAAGTAGACTAAAGAGAAAAGTAATTTCAGGAACTTGGATCATGAACAATAATGCGAATAGTCCAAAAGAAACACTTTTCCCTTTATATTCCTATTTCCTGGCAAAAGAGATAAATTCTAAACATAAGGTAAAGGGAAAAAAGGGTGAAATTCTTACGATATGTGTAGCGCTGCACCATGACGAAGCAGCGTCAAGGCTAAGGGATCATAGCCATCCCTCTGAGCGGTATTGTAATAGCCAGCTGTAAGTTCAGCAGCATGTGATAATGTCTGGTACCACCAATATATCACACCAATCTTTGCCACCAGCAACACGGATGTTTTATCGTCTTGCTGATACTTCTTCAACATTTGTGATGCTTTTCCAATAATAGCATCTGCATGGTGGATCAGCTTACCACTGTACCATTCCTAGAAAAAGTTGCGGCATCAGTAATATACATTGACTAATGGATGAATATGAAATCAAACCAGCAGCTTGGTTAACCTGCCAATGTATCCTGTTGTACTCTTTAAGTGTTATATATCCGGCTCATTTCCTAGTGCCTGTAACTCCTTAAATTAATTCATTTATCAATTTTCTAGTTCTTGGACAAGCAGCAAATACAGATTGCAGTACTTTAAAAAGTTAGACAAATGCGCCTGTTTTTAATGATCCTTCTACAGATCCACCATTAACTATGTGACATGCTAACAAAGCATTGGATTGAAAATATTCACAAAATGAACAAAATAAACTTCCAGGAGATGTACATACAAGGAAGAAATGCCCGTAGTCAGAAAGGAAACTTTTTTGACCACCTTCAAAGAAAGGAATTCCAGCTGGAAAACTATTATAACATCCAGCATTCTGAGGACCCTTCTCTCCCCACTGAGGGTTTCCTTCTCGGCAAGCAGCCATTTTCAGATCCTCCCTCCTGAAAGGGAACTGAATTGGTGATTTTGTTTCTACGTACTAGAGAACAAACAAGTTTCCCATGATGAAAGATTGCATACATGTATTTATCATAGCATTGGAATTCACCGATCCCCGGAAATCTCCATCTACCATCAGCATATGGATGAGCCGGGTATCTGCATGCAATCTGACCTAAGTACAATTTTCAGAAATTGAAACACATGGACAAGATATAACAGAAATATTACCTAAGTTCACCAGCAGGACCAAGACCGACACTTATTTCTTCAATTACATATCCGATTAATGAGTCAAACTTGTCAAGAAAACTGATGATGAAGTCTTCATAACACTGGAGGGCGGTCCGGCCACCAAATAACGGAAGCTCATCCACCCCCAGTGTCAGATAATCCTCACTTGAAAAGCCATTTCGGTCTTGGTAGTAGATATCTCTATTGGCAGCACCAATCTAAGGAAACAGCAAAGATATGAGATTTCTCATGAGATCACATGATAAAAAGATGACTGAAAAACTAATCAAGTTGAACATGAATCACTTTTTAGTATCCGACCCTTGCTTCCTTGTACTCAGCTCTTTCAACACAAGCAAAAAGGGAGGGGTGGGGGTAACTAACCCAAAACACAACGGGAACCAGAGGTGCCAATGGCATCACATCAGAAACCTCCGTTATTAGTGTCAAACAGTTAAAAGCATGGGAAATTGATAGAAGGTTGGTTTGTTTAACGGATGCCTAGAAGTGAGCAACTCGTTCATATACCAGAAGAACTCCCGAGAATACAATGACAAAAACAGACGTCTTTCAATCAAACAGGTAGAATGAAACAAAAGTGATAAAATTATGCAGGCATTTCTAGAGAGAAGTAAAAAAGACCTCTTGAATCCACAATGGGAGGCTCACAGAACCTTTTTGTTGAGATGATGAACGGGCATTTGAATGGAAACACAATGCAATGTGCAACTTCAGACCTGTTTCAGATATCAGCTTAAAAAGCTCTTCATACAGAGACCAGTCGTATGCAAGAGGAGAAGAACGTTCCACAATTCCCCACCAAACCTCAACAGCTATTCCGTGGACACCTGCCAACTTGAGTGCTCTTAGAGATACAGACAAGGCCTTCATTCTGCAAACCAGAATGAGTTAATGGGTAATGCTTCTTAACTATATTCATAGGTGTCAATGAGCCAAAAGCTCATCACGACACAACAAGAGCCATTACTCGTTACTAGTCACCGCTCACCAGCCACATGCGCCTTGACATAGTAGGGGATAGCATATATTAATTAATAATTTATATATAATAAAACCCAATATAGTTAACTCCATGCAAGGCAACAGAATGAGGAGTTTTGTCAATTAGAAACCAAGGCTTTAACAAGGCTAATAGGCCAAATACTCACTTTTTGATCCTCGGAGTCCCAAGAGTATCAATACCAAATGAATCAAGTGGCATCATCACAAAGACGGGCACTGTTTTCTGTTTCGATGACTTTAAAATCAGGGATCTTGATTTCTCGCGGGCATCCATACTGCCACAGGAAGTTCATTGAATGTCCTCAGTTAGTTGATCAGAACAGACTCGGAAAAGAAGAAAAAATAAAAATGACATATCTACATGTATTTACTAGTTTCACTTTGCACTAAGTACATCAAAATAAGCCAACATATGCATTTATCCAGGAATATATTACGCCATTATCTATCAATATGAAAATGCTCCCATATACCATTAACAGTTTAGATAGCAGAACACGTGAATTCACATTATTACAGAATTCTAGAGATATCACAATAGGTCTGAGTTCAAATGAGATATAATAAATTGGTCATAAAGTTTCAGAGTGTACTCATACTTGACAGGTAGTTTTCCGTCTTCACGAAATTAACTTCATGAACATAATGTAGTGAATACCATACCATATATATTGTCCATCTCATTTATTAGCATCAAAAAGCCATTCTGTTAACAAACATGGCCAATTAAGAGATTGCTATTTTGCCTAAAAATGCAGTCTGAAGCTCATCTGTAATCATTCCTCCAGCAGTCCAGCTCAGCTATATTATGCAAGTATGTAACAGAGACTATTCATTGCAGCTCAAGCACTCAAGCCAGACCCTAGAAATTAGAACATCTAGATACCTTCAGATCAACCTTAGTCAACACCAATACACCATACTTAATCCTTGTCCTTTAATCAACGTTATAGCATTCAGCAAAAAAGTTTTAAGGATCCATTAATTTCATAATAAAATTTTAATATATTCCATCCTGAACTAGCTTTCAGGTGGTAGCGCTTAGTTATCATCTGAAAGTAGCTAGTATTATGGTAGAACATAGAAGTTTCACTCTATGTTTCTCACTCTTGATATGCATGTTAGTGTCCAAGTGTCGGAGTCGGCAATAAGTATCCAAGAGTCAGACTCGGCCATGTCCCGAAAAATTTGCACGATTTTGGCCTAAAATTGGAGTGTCAAGTGGCCCTCAGTTATTGTCCTTCAAACTAGCTTTAGTACTGTACCCACAAATTATTGGCTTCAGGAATTAAACCCACATTTTAGTTCAAGCTAGCAGCTAGCGCTATTTTCACTTGCAAATATCAAGGTGAAGCATATAAATTTCCACAAAATTTGCAATGTTAACCTTCAATTGACCACTAACAGATCAATGACTCCATCAATTCAACCAAAAATGAACGGAAAAACCCTGCTAATAATTCGATTAGCTTAACCGAACGAAATTCGACGAAATTCTGCTCTAGGGGTCCATTTATTATGCAATAATACGAGCTACATGATAAGTTCTAACTACACATTGACCATTTCAACATTAAAACCCCCATTTAATAATATCATTTGAAATTTCCACATACAATAATCCTAACAAAGACCAAAATAGATCCTTAATTTGACAAGCAATTGATAAAATAATTAATTCACCAACTTAAAACACAAAAAATAGAGTTGAAATTAGAAGAGCTGACCTGAAGACGCGACTGTTTTTGCCCATGATAGATCTCCATTTGGAAATCCCTTTTCTTAAAGGGGAAACCACCGTCGAAACGTTTCGGTGATTTCTATATCCGTTTCGACCTTTTCTGATTTCATACAGCAATTCACTGAATGCATAATTATTTCTCCTCCCATTGTTACATTTGCAGAGCAAACATCCAGCTGCTCCAGCCATCACAGATTTCCCCACTGGTTTTAGAGAGAGAGTGAGGAGAGAAAGTGGGGAGAGAGAGAGGAGAGAGAAAGCAGCTTTCCAAGATTACATGGAAAGCTGAAAGTAACGCCTCCCAAACGAAATGAAATGAAATTGTTTGCAAATTGTGGATCCCTTGGAATCTATTTTTATTATTGTGGTCCTCTTTTACTGTGCTTTATATTCTCTCTTTTTTTTGCCGTTGTTATTGCCAGGCCCAAAAATGCTAATGTCAGGTCATTAATTTTTTGAGTTGACAACGTAGCCCTTCATATTAATAAGGCAAAATACATATTCTCTCCCATACAATCTTTAATTGCCTTTTTTACAAACAAAAATTATGGAAAATGTATTAGGATTAGGGATCCAATAATTCCACTAATTTAGCATTAAATTTGGAAGGGAGATTGAATTGAGAATAATATCACATCATATATTATATTGCTCTCATCCTATCATAATTCATAACCCATGGCTCTTTGATTTCCATGATTCTGATCTCTTTTGCTAAATATCTTCGTCCTCATGTATTATTCTAGTTCTATATGCTTACTATAGCCATGTACAACGTAACTTCTCCAATCAAATTTTTAGAAAAAGAAGCTAACCTAGCAAGATCCTTTTTATCCAAAAATAATAACTTAGTTTTAAAAATTGCTAGCAAAATTATAAAAAGATTTCATTAAACCGTTTGAGAACTAAAATAGTAGTTACTACGAAATTCTAAAAAAAATATCTTAGCACTTAATTATAGACATCTTTAAAACTCTTGACAGAGCTTCATCATTACTGATTAGGACGTAGCACACTATTTACATTTTTTTTGTTGAGGGGGAAGTACACTCTTTACGTAAGGATTATATAACTTGTAAATTCTAATTGCATCCTCCATAATATTATAATAGAAAAGAAAAAAAATCAAGCAAATAAATGTTTGCATCTCATTAATTAATTCATAATTGTCGTCGGTGAATAACATGCCCAACAACCCAAGCAATTGAAGTTATTGCATATTTCAACTATTTTATTTTTGGATCTTAGATATTTTGTATCAATGAAAATATTCTTTATAATTTTGGAAACATTTTATTTGACTATCATTATGATTAAAATAGATAGATACTTAATAGGTAAATAAGCTAAGAAAGCGTAAATAAAGCCATACTACAAAAAGAGAATGATTTAGGTTGCCTAATTAATATAAAGGGCTAAATTGTCTACTCAAATATTTTTGGGCCTGGCATTAGTGTTTTTGACCTGGCAATAACAGCGGCCTTCTTTTTTTTCCTTTTTCTTTTGATTTTAGCATAAGAAAGTTGGATAATCTTTTGGAACGTTGATTATTATAAGGATCTTATTTAAGGTAACATTACTTGCATATCTAGTTCCTTAAACATTGTCATTTAGCCAAATCAAACCATTAATAACTTTATCTATTATAGTCACATGCTCACAAAATATTCTTGGATATTGAGGATAAATATTTTAATAAAGTCTTCAATAATTAGCTTTTGTTGGGTTATTTGTTGTGCTGTTGTGCACTCTCACTCTTGTAGTTACACAATTTGAAATAAATGGGGAATTATTAGCAAATGATATTTTGAGTAATATGAATACTTGTTTTTAAAAGGTTTTCTCAGTGTAATTATTAATCTCAAGAGAATAAATATATGCTCTTAAAAAAATATTACGCTAGTATTGATACTTAAAAAAACTCATTTAAATATTGTGAGGCAAAATATCGGGAGGATATGGCAAAGTCAACTAAAATGAATGTACGGTTATTTGAATAGAAATTAAGCTGAGAAGTGTGTCCTACATCAAAGATTTAAAGCTTAGTGAAACTAAATGGCATACATACATCTCTTTGATCTTAAAATCTTGTTGTTAGTTGATACAATCAATAAGAAATAGTTTCAACAAATGCTTTCAAGTTTATATATTATTGTTTAATCGACTCATGTTCAAAGGTGTGATAGGACTCATAGGAGATAACACATAAATCGGGACATAGAATACTGTCTGCACCCCAAGCACACAGAAAACTTGATGCAAAATAAATAGCGGATTATGATATGTTTTGTGCAAATATTAGTAGAGCAAATATATGTCTAATCTAAAAAGCAAAAAGTTGGGTTTGATTTTGATTTCAAGTATTTGGCAATGGGCATTGGTTCTCGAAGTGAAATGTGTTATTTTATACTAAACATGAACTAAATTGAACTGAAATAGATAGAACTTAGGGCATGTTCTTTTCAACTGGTTTCCAGTTTTGCGCAGTTTTGACCAGTTATCCACAGTTTTCCCCAGTTACCAGTTATAAAATACAGTTTTCCCTAGTTTTGTCCAGGATCTCCCAGTTTGACCCAGTTTTGTCCAATTTCTCCCAATTTGCCCAGTTTTAATACTTATACATATTAAACATAATAATAAAATATACAATATGTTATATCAAAATATAAAAATAAATATACGCATTGACTAATATTCAAACATGACTAAAAAGTCCTTCTTATAATAATAATAATAATTATTATTATTATTATTAATAATATTAATATTAATAATGATAATATTATTAATAATAATAGTTAAACTTACTAGTTTTGCCCAATTTCTCCCAATTACCAGTCACCAATTCCCAGTCGAAAAAAATGAGCCCTTACTCGTAGTCCTTCACAACTGATAAGAATCAAACTATCCACCCTAACACATAGGATTTGTCTGGTGAACAAAGCCGAAACATGGGCATCACTCTACTATCATCCATAATCCATATGGATGGACCCATTCCCCTACTCCCACTACACATATTCCCATGAAAGTTAAGATAATGGGTAAATCAATCTTCCAATAATAAACAACAGGACAAAAACATTCATGTGAATTCTTAAAAAACATAGTACTATTAGTACCATTTTTTTCTTTGATGGTAATATAGCAATAGTCATGATGTTCTAAGAATTACAGAAATATTTAAGATAAATATTGGTGAAGTTCTGCATTATTACCTACTCTCAATCTTAAGATAATTTTATGTAATGTGAGAATTATTGTAACCTATCTACATTCTACCGAGTACAAATGTTACAGGAAACTAAAACTAACCCTGTTTTATTTTAAGTATAAAGGAAAGTAAAAAACTATACTAGTCTAGCATTTCATAATCATATGCTTCACATTTTTCTCTAGTAAGTTTTGTTACCCTACATCAAATCAAAACAACAATAACAGGGCTATGAATTTCATCACAATGATAACAATAATTATTAACAAAATCCCCCCACAATCCTACCATCAACAGTGATAACAACAATTATTAACAAAATCCCAAAATTAGATCCCAACAATAATTCAGTACTACCCCTACAATCCTACTAAATAATGATAATAATAATTCTAATCTAAGACCTGAGTAATTAATTAAATTAAACAGCCATGGCTAACCAAATACCCAATCCACTCAAAACCACTCCTCCTAACCTAGACTCCGAACCAGACTCATCAAGTGACGTCGGACCATCCGCCATCTCTGGTGCCATCGTCCCCATTGGCGGGCCCGCTGTCGACGGAACCATCTCGGTGGGACCCGCTGCTGGCATGGCGGAACTAGACGGAATGCTCCCAACCGACGGGACATCCGCTGCTTCTGGGGCCGAAGTAGGAGAGTCGGTAGGAGTAGGACTTGAAGAAATATCCGGTGACATCGCCGGAGAGGATTCTCCTTCTACCGGAGAAATGATGGTTGCTGCGCGTGGTGACGAAGCGGGTGATAGAACATGGCCGGAAGATGGTGAAATTGCCGGAGGGGACACACCGGTAGACGGAGAAGTTACCGGAGATATCGCCGGAGAAATGATGGTTGCTGCGTGTGGTGACAAAGCCGGTGATCGAGCCCGAGGAACATGGACGGAAGATGGTGAAATTGCCGGAGGGGACCCACCGGAGGACGGAGAAGTTACCGGAGAAATGATGGTCGCGGCACGTGGCGAAGAAGCCGGAGATCGAACCCGGGGAACATGACCGGAAGACGGGGACTTCGCCGGAGAATGCACTGGAGGAGAGAGAGAGTGAGATGGCGGTTTAGAGTGAACCGGAGATATTGTCGGTGACGGTGAGTGTGATGATGGTGATTGTGCAGGCGATGGAGGAGAGAGAGAGTGAGATGATGGCGGTTTAGAGTGAAACGGAGAGATTGTCGGTGACGGGGAGTGTGATGATGGTGGTTGTGCCGGCGATGGAGGAGAGAGATTGTGAGACGGGGAGGGAGGTTTCTCCGGTGATGTCGCCGGCGATGGAGGAGTGTGAGTGTGAGATTGTGGCGGAGAATGAACCGGAGAGTGAACCGGTGACAGGGAGTGTGATGATGATGGTGATTGTGCCGGCGGTGGAGGAGAGAGAATGTGAGACGGAGAGGGAGGTTTGTGAATGGGTTGTTTAGGGTTTGAGGATGGTGGTAGTAAAGGAGAATGGGTGGGAGATTGTTGTGAATTTGCCGGAAAAATTGAGAAACATAAAATTAACAGAGTAATGATAACAAATTTCTTCATTTTGGGAAGTTGTGGGTTTAATTTTCTTGGAGAAGATGATGCTCCAAAAGAATGTCTGTCTGGTGTTGGAGATTGGAGAAGGAGATTGGAGAAAGAGGAGAGAGAAATGGAAAGAGAATCTTTATACTGGAACTGAGAAAGAGGAGGGGGGTTCATAGATTATATAGGTGACCGTTGGGATGAAACTTTCAGAGATTATCAGGTACTACTAGGTTTGTAGCCGTTATTTCCTACTCTTTTGGGCCGATTTGTTTGAATTCAGGCCTGCACTACCCTGCCCATTAAGCTCTCCATTCAAGTTATTTATTTATGATCTTTTTATTTATTTAATTAATTATTTATTTATAAAGATCCATTGAAGCTCCCCGCTCTCTTCAACGAAATGGTGCGAGACGTTGAGAAATGAAACGAAACGGAATGACGCGACGCGGATAATTCAAAAATATGTGAGACAAAATGAAGTACAGAATGTGGCGCGGAACGGAACGGATTGGAACAGAACGAAACAGAATGCAACATGGAATCGACGAAAATAACAGGCCCTTAACCTCTCACTACGGCTTTTGTGCTTCCCCATTTTTTTTATTTTTTTTATGTTAAAAAATTGAAAATAAAAGTCTATTTAAAAGATATTATATATTTTGATGATAAAAAAAAAAAAAGAATATTAAATTGTCTGATTCATTATTAATGTTACTTTTGATTGGGTCAAACTTAAAACTTTTTGGCTCATAACCAACTTTAATTACATAGGTGATGGAATAAGTGAGTTATGATGTTGCATATTGAAGGAGCATCGCGATGTTGGATTAGTTTAATTTTCTTGGAGAAGATTCTTCAATAGAATGTTTGTCCGGTGTTGGAGATTGGGTAAGTAGATTAGAGAAAGAGAGAGGGGAAAATAATCTTCATACTAAAACGTAAGAAAGAAGGGAGTGTTTAAAAGATAATAGGTGACCGTTGGGGATTGATGTTTCAAGAATATCTACGGTAGGTTCTAGTCGTTATTTCAACAGTCGAACCACCGGGAACCGGGGAGAACCAACCTGGATATAAGTATCTTGGACTCGTGTTCTCTCCTAGGCCAATTTCTGATCTCAGCCCTGCCCATTGACCTCTCTATTCTAGCTTTTTCTTTTTTTTTTAGAGATAGAAAAGAAAAATAGAATTTTTATACTGAAAACTGATAAAGAGGAGGGCGTTTCATATATTATAAGGGGGTGTTTGAAAGATAATAGGTGACGGTTGGGGATGAATGTTTCAAGATTATCGGTTACAGTAAGTTTTAGTCGTTATTTCAACAACTAAACCATCGGGAACCGGAGAAACCAACACGAATATAAGTATGTTAGACACGTACTCTCTTCTGGGTCCATTTCTGATTTCAGCCATGCCAATTGACCTCTCCATTCTATTTTTTTTATTTTATTTTTTAAACTCTATTCAAGCTCTTACTACTCTACATTTTTGTTCCTTCCTTTTTCTTTTTTTTATCTTAACAAATTGCAAAGAAAGAGGATCTTTATATTGAAAACTAGGAAAGAAAGAGAAAGAGAGATAGAAAAAGAAAATAGAATCTTTATACTGGAAACTAAGAAAGAGGAGGGCATTTCATAGATTATATAGGTGACCATTGGGAATGAAACTTTCGAGATTATCGGGTACAATAGGTTATAATCGTTATTCTACAACTGAATTCCGGGATCCTGACAACGGAGGTATCTTCTGCTCTCTTCTGCGCCAATTTTAAGCTCTCCATTAGCTTCTTTCTAATCAGATTTCTCAAAATCAAAACAATAGTTCAGTTTATAATTATTCCTCCAAAAAGAGAATGCTATATGCTATTGAGTACTGATACTCCACTGTTTGCCTTCAAACAAAATGGAAAATTGGGATCAGAAGACAACATTTAATATATATAGCAATTTTTTCTTCTATTTTGGGCCCCTTTGTCATGTTGGGCCCTGTGCGGTCGCACACCTTGCACACCCTCATGTACAGCCATGTACTTCATATCCCAACTATATATTTAGTAGTCCATGATTTTTCATGCATCCCACTTTAATAATAAAATGAATTCAAAATTTTATGTGTCAAATATATAAGGAAGTGAAACATAAGACGACATATAAAATAAGACAAAGGAACCTTACTGATTGACACGACTAAATATATGTGTTACGCCCAGAAATACAAAAAGCTAACAAACAGAACTATGCACTATCTAAGAGTGCATATCACCAGCATACTGTCTTTAATTTAATGTATAAATCACCAGCATACTGTCTTTAATTAAATGTATAAAACCTTATGGGTGTCAACGATTATAATTTATTCAAAATTGGGTACAAAGAAAGTTTGCATGGACTTTTACGTATTCTCTCGACAAAGAGAAGACAATTTCAAACTATTTGTAGCATTATTTCGAGCATTAGGAGTTTCCAATCAAAATAAGAAAGTGGTTAAAAGCTTTCCCATGGCATTAGGAGTTTTCCATAGTGATGAAATACCCTTGTTTCATGGTGGTGCAACGCCTTGTTTCATGACCTATAACGCTACAGCATTCTTGTCTCATGACACAACACCATAAACCATGACGAAGTACCATGACCCATGACACAGCATCATGACCTATGGTGCTGCAACATCCTTGTCTCATGACGCAGTATCATGACATGTGGTTGCCAGCGAGCGATATGCCCCTGCGCTCAGTGAGCGTCATGTCCCATGTTCCCATGTCACAACGCCCAACGAGCGTGCCCATGTCCCATATCTGGGTGAAATCGGAGTTCGAGGGCATAGATGATCATACCCGGGCACCATAGGTCCTCTAGGGTGACGATATATGCCTCGGAGAAGTTTGGGCAAAAATGACAATTGTGCATGGGAAGTCGAAAATCAAAGGCCATAATCCACATTTTTTGGCTCCTGGGAGGCCCCAGAACGAAGGTGGATATTTCGCACCACATCGCAAGGAGCAACCCAAGGGAACATGGTAGGTCCCCGGGTCCGTTATCGGGTCCCTGATAGGCCTGTAATGACGTTTTTACAGAGCACCAATATAAGAGCCTGAACACCAAAAGCATGGGTAATATCAAAGTTTGGGGATCCTAACAACGCTCCCGGGGCACCAATGGTCCTCTAGGGTCTTGGTAGACCCCCAGAGAAGTTTGGGAAAAAACGACAATCGAGCCCCAGAAAGCCGAAAATCAAAGGTCATAATTCACTTTTTTTGCCTCCCGAGAGGCCCCGGAAGGAATGTGGATATTTTCGCATCACATCGCAAGGAGCACCCCTAGGGAATATGGGAGACCCTCGGGGTCCGCTATTAGGTCTCGATAGGCATGTAAGGGCGTTTTTACTGAGCACCAATGTAAGGTCCCGAACACCGAAAGCATGGGTGATATGGAAGTTCGAGGATTTTGATGACCCACCCGGGTCACCGAGGGTCCTCTAGGATCATGATAGACCCCTCGGAGAAGTTTGGGCAAAAACGCAATCAGCCCCCTGGAAGCCGAAAATCAAAGGCTATAATCCACGTTTTTTTGCCTCCCGAGAAGCCCGGAATGAAGGTGGATATTTTCGCACCACATTGCAAGGAGCACCTCTAGGGAATATGGGAGCCCCCCGGGGTCCATTATCAGGTCCCTGATAGGCCTGTAAGGGCGTTTTTTTTAATGTGAGGGTCCGAACACCGAAAACATGAGTGATATTGAAGTTTAAGGATCCTGATGACCCTCACAAGGCACCGAGGGTCCTCTTGGGTCGTGATAGACCCCCAAGAGAAGTTTGGGCAAAAACGATACCCGGGCCCCGGGAAGCCGAAAACAAAGGTTATAATCCACCTTTTTCGGGTTCTTGAGAGAACCCGGAACGAAAATATATTCGTAGCACATCGCACGGGAAGCCCATGTGGTCGCTTATCCGGTCCCTGATAGGCTTGAAAGAGCCTTTTACGGGGCAATGATTAAAAGCCAAAATACTGAAAGTATGGGTGATATCGAAATTTGGTGATGCGGATGACCCTCCCGGAATTTTGAGAATCCTATATGGGTGTAAAAATACAGCTAAAGATGTTGCACAAATATTTGAAGAGTGCGTTTTTGAAAAAATAAGACGGTTTTTATTTAGTGCCCATGTAGTTCTTTTATTTATTTTTGAATGGAAAGTGCCCATGTAGTTTAAACTCTTTTTATAGGTGGACATTTTTTCCTTTAAAATTCACTTGTAGCCTTTGGCAATTTTGACCGTTGTTACAATTTATACCACTTATTTCATTTTTTTTTTCTTTTGAAAATGGATAGCTTTATGTTATACGAGTGGTGTTAAATACCACCATCCATTTAACTAAATATTACCAATAAATTGTCATGAGTCGTCATAATTACTCTTATTTTAATTTTCTCCCTTTCTTTCCATTCTCTCATTTTCTCTCTCTTTACTGGTTTACTTCCTTACCTTATGAATATTAATAGCACAATAAGGGTGTTAGACATTGCATCTAACATCCAACATCCAACACTCTTCAAAAGGTGTTGGATGCAACGTCTCACACCCACTGATTAGTGTTGAAAAGAGAGTTAACACCTATTTTCAGGTATGTTAATTTGTATAGATGTTGGATGCAACGTCCAACACTCCCACGAGGTGTTGAATGTAATATCCAACACCCATTGATTAGTGTTGGATAGAGGGTTCAATGCCCATTTCCAACATTTGAGTGATGAGGTGCTGGATGCTGTGTCCAACACCCCCATTAGGTGTTGGCCAACACTTTCATCAGTATTCAATAATGGGTGTTGGATGCCCTGGAGAATTTTCTAATTTTTAACATTTACATATCAAGGATATAATGGGTAGTTCATGTAAAAATATTGGTGGTAGTTTTTTTGTTTTTTTGTTTTTTTTGTTTTTTTTTTGTTTTGATAATGGTGGTATTTAGTTAGATGGGGGTGATATTAAGTACTTACGTATTATATTATAAAAGGATAAATACTAGTGTTGTACCTATTACACATTGCCATTTGCCACCACTAGGAGACTATTAGAAACTCGCTAATCACTATTGTCCTTTTCATCCTAGTAGAGATTCATTTGTCATTAACGGTTTTTCTCATGGCTATTTAGCAACAACTTGTGGAAGAAATATTCGAAAATCCTCTAAAAATTGGTTTATTTTATGTCTAAAATACCTTCTAGATTTTCTAGATTATAAGGATATCATGTTTTTTCATTGAAATTATTTATTTGTAAAATATGAACTCTAAAAGTCAAGCAGAAAGCTCAATTTGGGACGAAGGGAGTATACTTGTATTTATTTGCAACTTGAAATAGAGAGGCATCCATAGAATTTTCCAAAAAAGAAATCAAAAACAAATCCAAGAGAAAAAGAGTGGTAACACGTGCGAGAGGTAGAGTAGGAATTTACTGCCAATCATAATATCTATATATTAGAGGCATTTTTTGACAGCATTGAAGGCGTCCACCTAAGCGACCATTGTAATACAATTTTAAAATAAATATAAAATAAAAATATTATGTTTTGGTATATAATATATACTAAAGTTGTACTTTCCTAAATCCTTAAAGAGTATACTATTAATTAGAGGTTTTAGAATATATACTAAAGTTGTACTTTCCTAAATCCTTAAAGAGTATACTATTAATTAGAGGTTTTAGAATATATACTAAAGTTGTACTTTCCTAAATCATTAAAGAGTAGACTATTAGATTTTAAAAAACATATAACTTTAGTTTCACCGCTTAAGAAATTAAATTTCTTACACCATTGGAACGAGTACAAAATATCCTTTAAAATGAGACTCATTTGTAGTATGTTGTATGTTCTATTGATTTACAACATTAGATGCGTCCACCTAAAAAGGTAATAATCAGTAATTGGCTTGACAAGCTGACACAACTAAAGAGTTGCATGTAAAAATAAGAGAAAAGATATGTATATTAGTTATAAAAATTTAAAAAACAATCTCAAGGTAAAATATAATAAAAAGAGTATGTGTAGAAGTAGAATAAATAAATAACCGATGAATCTAAAATGATTCTAGGTCCAATCTTTAATAATTTTTTTTACCATTATCACGTATAATTTTATATCTGTACTTAATATACCGATTCCCCCATGTTACTTTAGGGTTCCAAATTATGTTTCCTTCAACTTTATAATTATTAATGTACTCCGTCTAATAAAATTACATTGGACTTTTTGCGTTTTCAATGCAGTACTTTGACCGCAATCCGCATATAACTTTGAAAAAACAATCAAGCATTGAAATATGTTTTACTATTCTAAGGTTTACGTCTAAAACTTCTTTATTTTTTGAAAAGTAGTTTTGTATACATTAGACATTTAAACTGATTTTACCATAAAAGAAGGATCATATCTTTGAAATTTTAGTAGTACAGTTATATCAACATAAGAGTATTGACGTACCAATATCAAGCATAGAAAGACTTTGAAACTATTACCTTTTGGATCCTGTAACATATGAAATGAGTTAATTAATAATTAATTGAAATTGATGATAAGAGTTTGGATATAATAATGTTATTATGATAAGAATTTGGATATAATAATGTTATTATATGGCATTTATGATATTAAATAAATTATTTAAATATTTATCTATGTATTACTAATAGTTTTTCATAAGTGACAATTACACTTTGATTTTTCGATGAAATTAATAATCACGTTATATTAGTTTTATTATATAATCATAGTCCGTGCAACACACAATCATACTCACAGGCATGCACCTAGTCACCAGAACGTCAGGACTCTCTAGCGGACCAGAAATTTCACCTCATTTCTCTCTCTCTCTCTCGAAAATCCCCTTCCCTAACCAATTTCCTTTCCCCTCTTTTTTTTTTCTCTCTCTTCAAAATTAGGGTTTTCCTACTTTCTCCTTCGTCGCCTGCAATTTCGGCATCTCCTGGTAAGCTCTCACTCTTATCAATTCTCGATTTTTCATACTTTTCTTCTTCTTTGTTTATTTTCCATGTCGTAATTTTCGAACTTGAGGATGTTTTATTAAAATTTTACGTAAAAATAATAGGTACGAACGATATACAGCTTACTACCATCAAGAACGCTTTGCGACAGCTAGAATAAGACTAACCCTAACCCTAATCCTAACTTAGGGATTGTATAGGGTAAGAGAGAGAAAAAGATGGATGAAGCTGAGGGGGTGGGAGGAGGAGGAGATCCGATGGAGCAGTTCCACCGTAACGAGGCTATATCGGCGGTAACAGATGAGGGTTTTGGCGAGGAAGATGATGATTATGAGGACCTTTATAATGATGTTAATGTAGGAGAAGGGTTTTTGCAATCTTTGAGAAAGAATGAAGAAAGTAGGGCTGAACCTCAGACTCAGAATCAACCTCAGCCCCAGATTCCCGCTCAGCCGGAGAACGCAGGGTCATCGATTCCGGGTGTTGGAAGAGGGGAAGTAGAGAGGAAGTTTGAGGGAGATGTGGGTATGGGTAGTGGTGGTGGTAGAGTTGATGGTTTTCAGAATCAAGGGTTTAGAGGGAATGATATGGGTATCAATGCACCAGCCCAGCCGAATGGAGGCGTGGTTTCTGGGCCTGGAGCTGGGCCGGTGGGTGTTGGCCGTGGATATGGTAATGGTGGTGGCCTGAGGGTTGAGTTAGGGCAGCATTCGAGTAAAGTGAATGATGTAGAGGAGAAGGTAGTTGATAGTAGTGTGCCGGCTCAAGGGATGGGACAGCCCCAGCAGCCTCTTGGTATGAATGTCGGAAATGAGGGAATTGTTAGACAGGGTGGTGGTGGCGTTGGGAATGTGAATGGGACTGGTGGAAACATGCCTGGAACTGGCAGTGCTGCTGTGCAAATCACTCAAGGTGCTGGCCCTGGGGGTAATGGTGGCGGCACTATCCTTTTTGTTGGGGATTTGCATTGGTGGACTACAGATGCTGAGCTTGAAGCCGAATTAGTAAAGTATGGGCCTGTCAAGGAGGTGAAGTTCTATGATGAAAAAGCTAGTGGGAAATCGAAAGGGTACTGTCAGGTTGAGTTTTATGATCCTGCTGCTGCAGCAAATTGTAAGGAAGGGATGAATGGGCATATTTTTAACGGCCGAGCTTGTGTTGTTGCATTTGCGTCTCCGTTTTCTATTAAAAGGATGGGGGAGGCTCAGGTGACTAGAAATCAACCAGTCACACAGCAACCTCTGTCTCAAACCAGGAGAGGCCCAAATGATGTTGGTAATAAACCTATTGGTAACAATATTACGACTGGTGGGAATTACCAAGGTGTGGATCAGAACAGAGGTTTTGGAAGGGGCAATTGGGGGAGAGGCAATCCTCAAGGCATGGGAGGAAGAGGTCCTGTTGGTCCAATAAGGAACCGACCTGGTGGAATGGGTGGGAGAGGTATAATGGGGAATGGTGGCAATGGGTTTGGGCAAGGTATGGGGCCTAGTCCTCCTCTAATGCCTCCTCAGGCCATGATGGGTCAAGGTTTTGACCCAGGTTTTGGAGCGCCTATGGGGAGAATGGGCAACTATGGGGGCTTCCCTGGTGGACCTACACCTCCGTTTCAAGGGCTGTTGTCTTCCTTCCCTCCGGTTGGAAATGTTGGTTTGCCAGGAGTAGCGCCTCATGTCAATCCTGCCTTCTTTGGTAGAGGGATGCCCATTAATGGGATGGGGATGATGCCAAATGCTGGTGTTGATGGTCCTAATATGGGTATGTGGTCAGACCCTAACATGGGCGGATGGCCTGGTGATGAACATGGCGGGAGAGCTGCGGAGTCCAGCTACGGGGAGGAGGCTGTCTCCGACCACCAGTATGGAGAAGCAAGTCACGATAGGGGTGGTTGGCAGAATCCCGTTAAAGACAAGGAAAGAGGCTCCGAGAGGGACTTTTCAGGGTCTTCGGATAGGAGGTACCGTGATGACAGGGAACCAGGGTATGACAGGGATATACCCAAGGAGAAAGAGGTGGGTCATGATCAAGAGTGGTCAGAGAGAAGGCACCGTGATGATAGAGATGCTCGTGATCGTGAGCGTTCCCGTGACCGTGAGCGTTCCCGTGACCGTGAGCGTTCACGTGATCGGGATCGTGAACGCGACAGGGACAGGGATCGTTACAGAGAAGACAGAGACAGATATGCTGATCACCATAGGTACAGGGACCGTGAAGCAGACTATGATGAGGAATGGGAAAGGGGCCGGTCATCAAGGACGCACAGCAAATCTCGGGTCCCCCAAGAAGAAGAGCAGCGATCAAGGTCAAGAGATGCTGATTATGGGAAGAGGCGGCGGATAACTTCTGAGTAGCCGAGGACTATCTGCTCACTTTCTCTCTTATGATTATGTGAGTTCACCTTGCTTTTCGGCTTCTTCGTAGCACTGTTCATGGGGTCACGAGTCACTTATGATTCATTTCCAAAGTCACTTGGATGCCTTTTGTTTCTGAGGCGTGTCCTTCTGCTTTATGGAGGAGGTTAGTTCAGCTTATATAGTCTTATATTTCTGTCTCTTATGCAATGAAATTGATTTTTTTTTTCTTTTGCGTGTTCTGTTCCTAAATGCTTTATACTATTTGTTTGCAACAGTAACTTGAACGCAATTACTTGCATATGTTTCATATTAGTATGGTTTCATATGTGTTTATACCTGGATGAAGGGTTAGCCGTGAGACATTCTGCTCTAGTTCTGCAGCTGCATATACTTGAGAGTTACCTTTGACCTAGCTTCACTATATTCAGACTCTCTTGTCAGAAATATATCTTGTGTCTTTGTGTATCTTTGAAAAAGCAACTATTGTCATGTTTCCTCAGTTTGGATCTATTTATGGTTCTTGCAATATACTCCATCCGTTTCAACCTCTCCTTTCCATTTGATTTTTCACGGGTTCCAAGACGACACTTTGACCATTGAGGATTTTTATTCTATAACTATAATAACTATAAAGATGTGATATTTTGAATATATAATTAAAAATGAATCTAATATTATGTTTACTTTGTAAATCTTTATACGTTTTCTTAAATTAATGGTTAAAGTTTGTAAATTTTGACCTCAAAAAGTCTAATGGAAAGGAGAATTTGGAACGGAGGGAGTATATCTTTGTTTGATCTTAGTTTCAGAATCTCAGTTGATCTGAAATGTTAATTGAGATTTTGAAATAAGCTGTGTTAGATTCTTTCGCAAAAGGTTTCGGGGATGCCTGCCTTGTTCAAATTCTATGGAATGTAGATCGTAGATGTGCTTCTGTTTGCCTACACATACTCTCTGGCTATATATTATTTGTTTTTCGACTTTGCAGACTATTTCACAATGGCATTGCACTGTCGAGTGATTCACAATATGAGCTGTGGTGCTTGATGATTTTGAAGATTTTTTGAAAATATGGTCTGTTGATCATTAATCTTGTGAAATGTGTAAATACGAGTCTATGAGGCTATAGCACTAGAACTAACTATATGAGACGGCTCTTCATTTGTATATTCTCTCATTTCTCCCTTATATAGTAGTTATTAATTGGTAGGCTTCAAAGATATCTGATTCTCTCAATCATGTTTCTAGTATCTCTATATGTATAGATCGAGGTTATGCCTTTCTTGTCCTATTTATTTGGCTGTAATCGTTTGCGGCACCACTGCAACCAGTAGGTCTGTCATTTTAGCAAGTAGCAATGGTTGAAGAAGATGCCTTTGGAAATTTTCTTATGTTAAATCATGTTTTCTCGTTTTATGACTTTTATCTTCATGCAGAAGTTTCTGCTATACCATTAATAAGAATATGCATGAAAAGCTGTATACTACCCATAGAAAATCTATGACCTGTTAGAATCCAGTTTTAGCTTATAAGGAAAGCCCTCAGCCAGTAGCCGAAAAGAGAATGGAAGGGTGAATCTTTGTGTGTGCTCAACTTCTGCCTCATCGGGAGGGACCTCTTAATCTGGATATCTACTAAACGAATTGATATGGGTCAGGAACTCAGGATGGTATAGTTGCATACTTTTTGTAGCCACTAATCTAGGTGCCATGGTCAACCTATACTCTGTCTTTCTCATCTCATTACTCTTCTGTCTAGGATACTCTACTCTAACCTGACACATTTACTCGAACACTTAAATGTCTTTGATTATGTATTTTCCGCTCGCACATTTTCCTTTTGTTTAGACGGGCATTGTAAATCTACTGGCTTGAGCTGGTTGGAAAAAATTTCCTTTCATGTTTTTTGCTGACAAGTGTCATATCTGTTGGTACAAACTGTGTATCAGCCCCCCGGCCCCCTTTACGTTGTTTTTTCAAAATTTCTTAAGTCTCAATTGTTCATTGTATACCTGGACTCGTGTTTGTAACTTTTTATAATGGGATTTGTTTGTTTGTAGCTTTTGAAGGCTATCCTGTCTCGGAGGCTGAAGATATAGTAGGGGCTTTCTGGAGATGAACATGACCTTAAGATTTTCAAGTTGGAGCCGTATGCTTGGTGCTCACTCTCCGCAACTTTCATTGGGACCTTTTCCTTTTAGTTGTTAGGTGTCTTTATGTTATAAGTTAAATTCCGTGAAACCAAGGAGTGTTGTGTATGATGCGTATGCTTGAAACCATATAAAATCTTCAGATTTGGTGGCTTGTTCTAGAAAATTGATGTTTCGATGCTTATGTAATAGGATATAGCTCCCAGAGGTTGTTGCTAATGTGCCGTATTTTGTTGTTGCAGTTTGTTGTATCATTCTCCTAGCTCCCCTCTTCATTGTTGTATCCATCCTTCTAGTTCTTACTCTCTTGTTTTTTTTTTGGTTTTTGTTTTCTCTGTTGTTGTGGGTTCTAATTATCTACAGCTTACGATCTTGTGTACAGAAGTGTAAAGGAATTGTAGAGAATACAAATCATTCTTTCAATACAATTCTTTGGCATCAGAAAAATGCAGGCTTTGAAACCTGCATTTTGTTAGTATTTAGTGCCCCTTCATGAATCATGTTCTACTTGCTCTGCCATTTCTTTTGGGGATTTCTTCTGATGGATTGGATGGCCTTGAAAACTTGGGCATTTGTAACGTTCCAAATATATTGGGATACAAACTTGAAGATGTTGGTCTCTGTTTTCTTATTTTTGTTGTCGAAATGTTTCAAAAATTCCAAGTCTTGAGAATATATGCCAATAATAGGGACAAGTAGTGGTTTTTTAGAATGAGGTGCTAGTGGCTGAAGCTACAAGTAAGATAGTGGCTTAGAGCCTTTGACAGGTGAATGGGACTATGGGAGCCGAGGCCAGGCCTGGTTAGTGGGGCTTCGATCCTCTACTGTTGAGTCTTGGTGCAGTTTCTATTTACAGTGTAAATAGGCGGGGTTTTAGGAAATTTGGAAGTTGGGAAGAGAGAAAAATAGAAGAAGTGGGAACAACACCAAGACTCAACGGCGGATGATCCTTATGCTGGTTAGCGATAACGCATCATACTTGGTTTTACTTTTGGATATGGTGATGTTGATAGTGTCCTTCATCGATATAACCAAGGACTTGGGGATATTCTCAACTTCTTTTTGGTTGATAGGACTATGTAAGGTATCATTCAATTGGTATTCAGTCATTCTAGGAGTATTTACAAGATCGAGTACAACCGATTCCAGAGCACATTGCTTCTTTTGTAAAAAGGATAATTGTTGTAATTGATTTAATCGGTTGGGACTTCATTCGGAGTAACTAAAACTTGATTTGATATTCGAAATAGCAAAAATGAAACGGACAGAAGAGACACCCTAACAACTCAACAGACCAAAACCAAGTTGAAGATGTCAAAACAAATTTGTATGAATAGTCTATAGTTTAGTCTGTAATTTGCAGCCAATAGGTGAAAAAAATCGTTGTCTTAAGGTTAGAGGTCTATTATCTCACTATAAGATTGGTGACGTCTCTGATAGAAAATCATGGATGACTCCGATATAAGTTCGGGGGTGGCTCCGAAATAAGTGTGGGGGAGGCTTTGGTGTAAGATCAAGGGTGACTCTTTGTAAGCTCAGAGGCTGTGATATAATATCAAAGTGACAAAGGAAGATTTCAAAGCCTAAGTGGGATTCGAACCCACATCTTTTTGCGCAAAAATAGCACAATGCTCTTCCATTGAGCTAATAGGCTTCAACAAAGCAAATGGTCATTACAATTTTGAATTTACAAATAGTGAAGCATAAGTGCCAACTTTTTCATTGACATTCCGACAAGGATAATAAACATTCTACATTTTTCACTTTCTTGATATGTAGACACAAACAACTCAATAAGGTTAACCTCTTGGTAGCCTGAGTTATACTTATACATGTATAACTCCCAGACATAAAACTAAAATTAGCTCCTCAGTAAAAATCCATGACTCCAATTGCCATGAACGTGAATGGAAAAGGTCACATAAAGATAAAGTCATGAATGTGAATGGGGGGACAACCCGAACATATTTCCTTTTTGATGCATCAAAAAGCTGGGTTTCGTACCAAAAGCTCATTGTGGGAGCTTAAGAATAAGATTGAAACACATAAAAAAGATGAGAAAATAAAAATGAGAAAGGAGGAATACATACCTTACGTGAGTAGAAAGACGACACTCTCACGAGTCACGACAGTGACAGTAGTATGACAGATGACAATAATATTATTACGCACAGCTAATTAGTGGATAGAAAATTACATGCAACCAACCTTCCTCTCCTGCTCCTTTTTAGGTTGATCTACACCATGCTCATTGTTGCCATTGTCACTACCTTCCACCAAAGATTTATGTCAGTAACCACAACATCAATAGATAGACTAACATGAAGAATATCAAACCGTTTTGCCGACAAGAAAAGCAGAGTCGTCTGTTAAGTATATTTTACTTTCTGCAAATTCGTTTCATTATTACTCTGTCGACTACATATCTGCCTTAATCCTACCTATATAGAGCAAGAAGAGAAACTCATGTA
The DNA here is from genome assembly GCA_038025085.1 of Tetragonia tetragonoides. NCBI lineage: Eukaryota > Viridiplantae > Streptophyta > Magnoliopsida > Caryophyllales > Aizoaceae > Tetragonia > Tetragonia tetragonoides. The sequence continues at coordinate 919,201 of CM076153.1, forward strand.
GATACTATAATCATTTGACATTGACAAACTCCATGCAGTTCATTACAAGAAAGATGGATTCGAGTATGTTACCTTTTCAAAGTTGGTTTCAACATCTTGTTCTGCTTCAACTTCGACAATCTCACCGAGATAATCTATGAGCTTCAGCTCCCCAAGTATTCTTATTGATTTATTTTCTACATTCCACAGAAGCACACAGTAATTCAATTACTGACACAAAAGAAAAATTAAGTTCATTTTTCATATCACTCGTGCTCTATGAAATGAATGATAGCTCTATGAAAAAATGATCAAAAATCAAACCCAAGTAATCTGCTAATCATTTTTCTACAGTCCCCAAAGGGTTTAATTAATTAAAACCCTAGTTCATCAAGTTTCAATCTATCACAACTAAACCCTCGTCCAAACAAAAAACATAGGTGAAGTCTATTTCAACTGGCAAGAGTGGCAATAACTTGATAAATTATTCTAAAAGAGGTTTTGACAAGAAAATTAATTTAGAGTGGAACATAGTAATATTCCCCAAATTGCATTAGGTTATATTGAACAGGGGAGAAAACACTTACAAATGTTGTAGAGAGAGAGGGAAGTTGTGAAAATTTAAGAGGGGGAGCATCTTCGGCAACCACAAAACCACATTAAGGACTAGGGAAATCTAAAGAAGTACTCCACCTTTTCCTCTTTTAAAGAAAATATTTCATCTTTTAAAGGAGAGAGAAGGAATGAGCAATTACCCGAAGTTCCATTCAGCACTAACATAAGGTCCAAAAATCTGAACATAAAGGCCAGCTTGCAGCTTGCTGGACCAGCTTAACGGATTTTAGTAGATCATACGCATACCAACCTTCAAATAGTACTACAAACAACAACCAGTATCAGGAAAAAAAAAGATATGGTTAACAATCTCACAATTCCCAAACACATTTAAAAGCAAAAAAACAAAACAAAACAAAACACAAACAAAAAAGGAGATTGAAATGATTACTCGTGGCTCAGGCTCATACCCATTCCAGAAAACAACGATCTGAACAACGTCGAATCCTCCTTTGGTCACATATGGGGAAAAGAAACATTTCCAGCTAAAATAAGCGCCCAGAATGAACAAAACACGAAAGCAACAAACTGAGACAGGCAAAAATTAATAACAAACATGAAGCACATGGCAATGTTTCTTTTCTACCTCAGGGCATGGGATAAAGAGTAGACCCATAAGGAAGAATCCTTGTTTCCCCATTAATGGCGATATCCTTAAAAGTCATATGCATAAACAAGATACAGCAGTAGCGTACATAAACCCGGCATGCTTCACTGCGACAGCCATTCACACGCTGGAAAGCATTAGCAGCATCTGCAGGATCACACAACACAAGCTCATAGTGTGACTGTATCGCCATATCCCAAAGGTTTGTCTTTATTCATTTTCTGCCAGACATGATAAATAAGCAAGAAGTGGGTGACTCAGAAGTGCGACAAAATGGAGCACCACTTAAAAGACTAAGCACCACATGAAAGTATCATAGATACTAAAAGAACATGGCAATGTATGACAGCAAAAGAATAATCAAAAGTAAAGAAACCATGTCTCTTACCATTGGGTCCAGGCATCATCCTGCTTGTACATGAGTGGCTGAGTGCCTAACCCCAGAACTATGCTGCCCATTCTGTGCATGCTTTATCAAGAACCCCAATTTCATTTTCCATTGGCCCATATTCATTTACAATCTGTCACGACAACACCAAATCAGTGAAAGCTCAGTATTGATTCATTTAGTTTGGCATCCCCAATCAATGAAATGGATATGAACCAATTTGGGTAAATTGAGAAACATGCTCTGGAATTAAGATTCTTTAATAGCAAATGCGTTCTTCAATTTGTTGTAAACGTCCTAAATTCCAAATTATCCCTTTAGAAAGTGAAAGTCATCCAACTTGCAGTAATATAATAAGAGCTCAAGACAATTTAAACACCAATGGTAACATTTGGAAAGAAAAATTCTAATAGTCGATAACACACCAACCTAGAGAAGAACATGTCAGCCAAGGAAGCTCTAGAAGTTCAAAGAAAGTGCTTTGTGTAATACTGTACAACCTGCAATAAAAGAAGGGTACAATTTACTCCTATGATGGAAGAACAAATGTGTCAATCGAAACGGTCTTGTTTTGCGGATTCGTAGTAACCAAGGTACTCTCATCAGTAAACCCTAATTTTATTGTTCCATCTTTTTTGCTGTTTGATTATCATCATTAAACCCTAATTTTATTGTTCCATCTTTTTTGCTGTTTGATTCATAAGCTGTTGGCAAAATAAGGATAGATAACTTTGTCTTGTTGGTGATGTTTAGGTTCTCCTGTAGATGTTGTGATTTGTGACTGATTGTGCTGTGAATTCTTCAATTGTTTGACTTTTTTTATCAAACAAGTTGCATAAGTTAGGAAATTAGAACTCGTATTTCTGTCTCTCATTTATTTGGTATTTTTTAACTTCTAAGTGGTTGTGCTGCCAATTTTATGAATATTTGACTTTAACCTAAAAAAGGTTGCATCAGTAATCTCAAAAAAAAAAAAAAAGAAAAGAAAAACAATTTCAATTGAGAATTCTTTATGAATACTTTTGTTTATATTGTTCTGGGAATTCTTGGCTATTTCACTTTAATCTGATTGCATTAAGTGGAAGTTTTATTTGTCTGCCAATATCTTTATGTGTTTATGTGAGAGTGTTTATGAAGGGATTTTCAGGTGACTATCTGTAGAGCTCTTGTTATGTCATGGTTCTGATCAGCTGCAATTTACTTCCACCCTGGTAGTTTGTTACTTTAATTCTCATGTGCGTGCAAGTTTGCATATAATTGCTACATTTAACACATTGCCAATGTTTTGTGTATGTGCCCTACAGATTTCATCGTGGCTCCTGATTTAGCAAAATCCGGGAAAATGGTATAGTCTGAAGACGAGTTAGAGTACTTGCCTGAGTTTGTTTCAGACTACTATTTAGACGAGGGTGGCGACTGGCGAACCAATCTCATTTTCAGTCTTGCCATGTAGAGCAGGAAATGCAGATATATTGGCATGGATTGACTGATGATGGGCTGGAAGTTCCAACATTTCAGAAAACCTGAGATTTCAGTTCTTTTTAAGGACAATAATTGGGTTCAAACCTCAAAAATCCAGGGTAAGCTATGAACTCAATGTTAGGACAGTGTTTATAGCTCTGAATTTGCTTCACTTAGTGAAAGAAAAGTCCAGGACTAAAGGAGAAGGTTACCTGGAAAAGGTTGTCTGAGGTACCCCCACCATGCCGTATCATTACTTCAATGCCTCTCAGTTCCTGAGGCTTCCTTTCTATGGTGACGTGGGAGGATTTTCTGGTAAAATATTACAGTTCCTGTCCTTTGTGCTTTCACTAATCAGACTTATATGTGTATTACTACTCTGTCTTGCATTTTGTAGCTTCTTTAAAGACAGACCTTCTCTGGAGGTCCTTGTAGATCACAAGGCATTAATCGAGGAAGCCGTGAAGCAGGACATTTCGTATAAAACAAAGGTCTGTTCTATTTTATCTGTTATATGCATGATGCGCCTATGTTTTAGTCATATTTGGTCACTCTGACATATTTTAATTGTTCTTGTTGACATGTGGAACTCTGAAGTGATTAACATCTGGGTTTAGTAATTAGCAGTTTAAATTTTACTACTTCCCTACAGTGATTCACTCTCATGTATTTTCTTTAGAAATGTATGTGTATTTTGGTGTCTAATGGTTTATTAATTACCAAATTATATTAACTTGTTATCTGAACTGTATTCAAACTCTATATTAATAAAATGTATTTGTTGTTATATAAGATCTCTAGGTGGTTTACTTAGAGCTAAGCTCACATTATTTATTTATTTATTTATTATTATTTAGTATGATCATTGCCGAATAATTTCTAACAGTATATATTGACATTTCAGGACGAAAAGCCAGGAAACGAAAAGAGAATTGATGACATATGTGGAAATTCTTAGTCTTTTCTGTTATTAGATTATGTATTGCTTGATATTGCTGGTATGGAGAAAACAACCTCTTTGTAAATACATGGTAAGGCTTTGTATATTTGGTTTCTCTTTACCCTTCTCAAGGAAGGAGTCTCATGAGAGCCCTCCTGGTAATCATAATGACAATGATTCTAACCTCAAGGAATTATATTAACTTGTGTTTTCCTCTTTGTTGTTGTCTTGGAGCACCACAATAGTGCTGAGATGTCCTTATGCTTTGTTTTATAGGTGGTCCAACCAAAGAGAAGAAAGAGTCTATATATGACGATAATGAAGATGGTTCTGGCGAGGAGGAAGACAGTTCTGGTAAGGAGGAAGGTGCTTCTGGTGAGGAGGGAGATAGTGCTGGTGAAGAAGAAGATGTTAGTAGAGAGCCTTTTCATTCTGTTTGTTGCCTTTGTGATGATGGAGGTACTGTTTTGTGGTATGTATATCCTCTTTTATTTCATTTTTGCACAAACATTTTACTACTTGTAACACTTAGATTGGGTCCTTCTGTTGGTGAGCTCTGGGGATGTCAAGATGTGCACCATTGGGCCCAGACAATGATCTGTTAAAACACATGCTCGCACAAATTGGAAGATCGCTTTTGGGTGTTGAAGATCAAATTGTTGTAAGCAATGCAGTTTCCAGTGATTGACTGTCTTGTGGAAGTCTTATGAGCCCTCTTGTACACCATGGTATTAGTAATTGGACATTAGGAAGAAATATTATTATTGTGTTCCCAATCTGTATGTTTTTTCCTGTTCAGTGTCTGCCTTAACAACACATCAGTATTTCTGTCAGGAGGACTCTACCCTGAAACTCTGCAAACCACCACCTCTCCAAAGAAAGTTGACAAATTTAATTTACATGCGACATTAAAAGTTGTGAATGACCCCCGGTTTGCTGTCAACTATCATATTGCAGAACCATTTCTAAAGACCATTACATGCATCTCAGTCAAGTTTGTGAACTAGAGCCTGTTGCTCAAATGACGCTTCCTATCGTTTCCTTTCCCTTTTAACAGATTATTGAAGAATTTCCTAAAAGCTTAACTGCAGGAAGTAAATAAGTTTGTTCAGTGTCTTATTCTCAATTTCTTGTATGTGTTTTGAAATGGAAGATCGATTATCTTTGTTTCCGTGTAGGGGAATTTGCGCGAGTAGACTATTCCATGCTACTCGAAAAGATAGCGAAAATTCTAATGGTGTTTCTCTTGGCCTTACTGCAAAGCAAGTTAAGGTTTGCTGCTTTAAACTTCTCTCTTATTATGTATTTTGATGAAATAGAGTATTATATTTTTTTAATTTTACATGATATGTCATATGTTATCTCAAAAAAAAATAAAAAAAAATTTACATGGTTCCCCCTCCTTCACTTTCTGGGGTTTGATTTGTTATTCCGCTGTGCAGGCCATTCCTCATTTCAGATGTAAGAATTGTTTGAATAAGCAACATTAGTGATCAATGCTTCTCTTGTGGGTGGTTAGGCTCTTTTGACAAGTCTTCTGGTGCCAAGGTACAAGTTTCGTTTTTCTGTAACTAGGAAAAATATATTTCTCTTAACTTTTACTTTCTTTTTGCTGCACGTTTTCTGGTCATATGCGCAGCTAGCATGCCCCCACACCCCTACTATGGAAATTAATTACCAACATGCTTTGGTTCGAATTTTGTTTAGACATTGTATCACCTTCATGCAATTTTTTTTGTTCATTAGTTAGTCCAGCTTTTTATGGCATGCATCTGTGAATTCTTAATTCTTATCATGCTATGGTACCCTTGAAATATGGTTGTCACCTCCTTGACTTTTTCAAAATAGCTTCCTTGATAAGGTGTTGTTGTAGATTGGATTCGAAAGAATGGGAAAGCTCATCAGTTAGGGGAGACAGTGAGTCCCCGAACTAGCTCTCTTTGAACCTTAAATCTGCTCTAACTAACCTTCAATCAATGTAGGATCTTAAATTTCTTGCGATTTCTGTTCAATTATTTGCTATTTTCTGCTTTTCTTGCTCTTTAGTTTCTGTGTGTGTAGGAATTTGAATCGTCTCTTTTACATCTTTTTGCTCAGAATTTTGAGCATTCTTGTATTAGTCTATCTTTTGTGACTCTATCATTATGTGTCAGTAGATCTCACAGAGTTTGTTATAGGTAGTGATGAAGTACTATATTTGTGGGTATCACTCAATTCTCAAAATTTCCTGTTTTCGTCATCTAATGAAAGTGCTTATGAATATAGGTGGATCTAAAGGGGGTAGCAGACGGGGATACCTCAACTGTACATGTGACTACGTGAGTGCAACAGATGCACTTCATAAAAAGATGGAACTACAGGTTTGTTTGGTCCTTAAAAGTATAACAGATGCAAGCAGCTTTTGCACTTACAATTAACTGTTGTTGAACTTCAGGAAATTCCTGGCTTTTTTCAACTGTCACTGGATGATAAATGTTCAGAATGAGGAGGTCCTAGCTCGAAAGAATGGCATCTGGCTAAGCTGAGGTACTGAAATTTTTTATGACTAGTTAACTACATCTTCATAAGAATAGAAGTTGTCCAGTTCCATATCACCAATTGTATCTGTTTCGATGGAACAAATAAAGCTGTCAACTACAATGAATAGCTAGTCAATCATCTAAGTCCAGAGTTCTTATAGACTAGCAGAGAAAGGGAAATTTTAATAAGTTGAATGTTTCTGTGGTCAGGTAAATTTATTTAGGGATATTTCACGATGCGTCCCTGAAGTTTGGCAAAATGCACATCAGATACACCTAACTTTCAAAATGCACCATATTCCCCTAAACTTTAATATTTTGGTGTTACCAAAAAAAAAAACTTTAATATTTTGGTATGGTTCATACACACACGTTGACACCATCTCTTTGCCGTCAAACAGGTTTGTATGGAGAGAAGGCTGAGGTAGTGTTAAGAGCGATGTAATTCCTGTTGACTAATTTCATCTAGTCGCAGGTTGTATTCTTTGTTTCCCCACCAATGAGGAGGTCCTAGCTCGAAAGAATGGCATCTGGCTAAGCTGAGGTACTGAAAAATACATGATTAGTTGACTACATCTTCATAAGAATAGAAGTTGTCCAGTTCCATATTACCAATTGTATCTGTTTCGATGGAACAAATAAAGCTGTCAACTACAATGAATAGCTAGTCAATCTTTTAAGTCCAGAGTTCTTATAGACTAGCAGAGTAAGGGAAATTTTAATAAGTTGAATGATTCTATGGTCAGCTAAATTTATTTAGGTTTGACTTATTTTGATATTTATCCAAATAAAAATTGACAAATGGGAGAAACTGTGGTAACGGGGATGGGCATCTATCATAAAATAAATTGCTATTGTTATTTCTATTTCTCTCTGAGTCTCTGCTTTCCTCCTTTAATTTCTCTCTTACTCTGTTTCCTCCCCCTTCTCTGAGTCTTCTCTTCGGCTTTCTTCTTCCTACCAAAGAAAACAAAACTCTTAAAAAAAATGGGAAACACCGTGCGATCTCTGTACAAGAATTGCTGCCAGCCTGAATCACAATCACACTGTGTCTCTCCCCAGACTGTCGGTGTCTCTGCCCTCTACCATTTTACGTTCACATCTCGGGTATTTTTTTCGCACCCTGTAGTACTAGATCACTATTTTAAGTATTTTTGGATTTCCCATGGGTTATCAGAAATTTAATAAGCATTTGATACAATTCAAGAGGGAAGTTTTGAAGTTTGGATCTTGGATGTTAATTACATGAACCCATGAAGGGAAAAGTAAATTTGGTTAATGGTTTGAATTCTTGATCATGGTGTTTTTCAGGTCCCTGTAGGACTTAGTAAGCATGTTGTATCGTCTATGGATGATCAAGCTAGTTGGTAAGTACCACTGTAATACTTGGACAACTCTGATCAAACCAAATATAGAACTGCAACATTGACATGCCCCCATCCCTCTGACTTTACACCGATGCTAGTCTCTAGTCCTACCACAATATCTATTACGGAAAAACACATTGTGAACTCAGGATCACAACTCAACCATCAGACAGGCCTCTAAGGACCCAATCAGTCATCGCAGGATATGATCAAAAGCATTAGCCTGCTAATGACGTGCTTTGACCAAACTCTGAAAAGATTGTACTGGAAGAATTTTGCTAATTATATTGCTATTTCTTTCAGGTACAAGGATCTCTTACAGGCAGCAAGGCTTTCACCAAAAACCCCTGAGGAAGCTACAATATTCATCATCCAGACCTTGAGAAGCCAACAAAAGGCAGATGTAAAGGTAATATTTGTAGATAAATACTGTAAATTTTTTAAAACCAGAGTTATTTTAACAAAGTATGACATAAGAAAGAAATCTATATTTTATTCGCTCTTTGAACACGGCTTGCTTGCTTTTTATGGCCTGCGCCTTCATCACACACTAGTCGAACTTTCCACTTGGGTGCCCTCGTCCCTGCCCGATGACATAAGAAAAAAAAACTCCTTCGATTCATTTCATATTTATATGTATTTTTAAGCTGTTGAATAGTCACTCAACCTTCGTTTCTTGTGCACATTTATGCATCCTAGGTCCACCTCTCTGTTTAGAGGGGTAGATTACCCTTGTACAGGCTTACAAGGTGGTGATTGCATCTCAAATGCGTTAATAGCTTTTTCCTTTGTTTCAATAAAGGGAAGAATTATCTGATAATTCGCTACCTTGCTCCAAATATCCCTTTGAGCCTGTATCTAATGATCTCCTATAAGTCCTTTACGCCTGGGAAAAACAGAAGTGATCTGGTTAACCTGCCGAAGATACAATTAAGCTAACTCCCGTTTTCATATTTCCTGCTGCTTGTTCTGCTGAAACTAAAAAAATTATCATCTAGAAGAGAAGAAAAATATAGATTTCTTTCTTAATTGACTTTAGAATGAAAAAAGGAATTTCTCGCTTAGCAATTTTATGGTGCATTAAAGCTGTTGGAGCTAGGTTCAACAAAATTGGGCCAATTTGTAACCGTCTTTTTCAATGGAAGGGGTTTTTACACAACTTTGAGAATTATGCAATGGTGTACTTGCCACTTTAATTAGTCGTTTAAATTGGCATGGTTCAAACAACCCAGTGAGTATCCCGCCGGAGCGGGGTCTGGGGGTTCAAATCTATAATTGAAGTCTCAAATAAACATTAAAAGAACAAGAGAAATGACTGCATGAGAAATGCTATTGCAATGAGCTGGCTTTGGTGGGTGAACTTTGATATTAACATGAGACGTGACTGCATGGTCGACAGTTAGTCCTCAACCACCCTAGTTAGTTGATAATCGGGTTAAGTCCCTGCAGCGTTGTAGTGATGATGTTGTTGCAGTGTTGCTCTATCTTATAGCATAGGTGATCATCAGTTTTAGAAGAATAAGATAAAACTGAACTACAATAGTTTCTTGTTCTAGTCAACTCTTTATGCCCACATTTCAGGTTATTATTGATTCACGCTCAGTTTTGGGAAGTAAGGTAAAATGTAATTCCTGAAATAACTAAAGATAATGCTGTTTTATGGTCACAACCTGTTCATAGCCTCCTCACTGTCACTGGAAGTTGTCATGGTCGTGAATTCCAGGGCCCATGGGTTTAGTCGGCGAAGCCCAGAAACCCATGTTATCTTAAAAAAAATGGTCATAAGCTGTTCATTTTGTTATCTTATCTTATCTTAGGTTGCCTACTCTCTCTTAATTTCATGTGACTACACTAGTCTTGTCATTCTAGTCTTAGTGTTAATAGTGGTTCAACTAATATGTTTGATGTTTACTTGGTGATGGAACAGTATGGTATATCACCTGAAAAACTTTAAGGGAATCGACTGCTATCAAGTTTCTTTAATATCTTGACCACTTGCACAGTTGAAGATGATAAGGTACTGTGATTAACTCCAGTCAATAAGATAAGTTTGACGATGTATTTCCTTTGTATTACTTTTTATGTAAAAATTCTTAGCCGACTTGTTTTCTTATTTCTAGGTATATGTCTCAACAGTACCTGCTAAACACTATCCTCAGTGGTTTCCAGTGGCATCCAGAGGTAACTCCTACATCATGATTCCTCTCTGGTTCATATGCGTGTCAAAAAACATTTGGTCTTCTTTGTCTTTAACTCTTTATTTATGCAGCATTATACAAAATCATCCTTCCAGCAATTTTTTGAGATATTTGACCATGTATATAATAAATCAACTTGTTAGTTGCTTATAAGCCCTGTGGAAGAAATCCCTGAAGTGGCCAAATAGAACGTGTTCACAAGCTAACAAAACAAGTTGATCCTACATACCCTTATTATGTAAAACATGTCCCATCGCCCAATGAGCGCCCATGACCCAGCGCCCAGCGAGCGCCCATGTCCAGCGCCCAGCGTTAACACCCAGCGAGTGCCATGTCCCATGTCCTAGCCCAGCGATGCCATGTCCCAACGCTCGGCGAGCGCGCCCATGTCCCATGTCCCAACGCCCATATCCCATTTTCTAGCACCCATGACCCATGTCCAATGGGTGAAATCAGAGTTCAGGGACTCAGATGACCGTCCCGGCCACCAGAGCTCCTCTACGGTCACGATAGAACCCCCGAGAAGTTTGGGCAAAAAAAGACAACCGGGCCCCGGGAAGCCGAAAATCAAAGGCTATAATCCACTTTTTTTTGGCTTCCGGGAGGCCTCAGAACGAAGGTGGATATTTTCGCAGCAGATCGCACATGCCGCCCCTAAGGAACATGGGAGGCCCTTGGTCCCTAATAGGCGTAGAAAAGCATTTTCACGGGACACTAATAAGGATCGGAACACTGAAAACATGGGTGATATCGAAGTTTAAGGACCCCGATGACCCTCTCGGGGCACCTAGAGTCCTCCAGGGTCACAATAGACCCCACGGAGAAGTTTGGGAAAAAAATGACACTTGGTCCCCTGGAAGCCAAAAACGAAGGCAATAATCCACGTTTTTTGGCCTTATGGAAGGCTCCGGAACAAAGGTGAATATTTTCACACCAAATCGCACGGGACATCCCTAGGGGCAATGAGAGGCAAGCGGAATCGCTTATCTGGTCTCTGATAGGTTTGTAAGGGCATTTTATGGGACACTAGTGTAAGATCTAGAACACCCAAGACATGGGTGATATCGAAGATCGGGGATCCGGATGAACCTCCGGGGGTACCGAGGGTCCTTTAGGGTCATGATAGACCTCCCGGAAAAATTTGGGCAAAAATGACAACCGACCCTCGGAAGCTGAAAACCGAATGCTATAATCAGGGACTCAGATGACCGTCCCGGGGCACCAGAGCTCCTCTACGGTCAGCATAGAACCCCCGTAGAAGTTTGGGCAAAAAAGACAACCGGGCCCCGGGAAGCCAAAAATCAAAGGCTATAAACCACTTTTTTTTGGCTTCCAGGAGGCCTCAGAACGAAGGTGGATATTTTCGCATCGCACATGCCGCCCCTAAGGAACATGGGAGGCCCTTGGTCCTTGATAGGTGTAGAAAAGCATTTTCACGGGACACTAATATAAGGGTCGGAACACTGAAAATATGGGTGATATCGAAGTTTAAGGATCCTGATGACCCTCTCGGGGCACCTAGAGTCCTCCAGGGTCACAATAGATCCCACGGAGAAGTTTGGGAAAAAATGACACTTGGGCCCAGGAAGCCAAAAACGAAGGCTAATCCACGTTTTTTGGCTTCCGGGAGGCTCCGAACAAAGGTGAATATTTTCGCAGCACATCGCACGGGACACCCCTAGGGGACATGAGAGGCACCCGGGATCACCTATCTAGTCTCTGATAGGTTTGTAAGGGCATTTTATGGGACACTGGTGTAAGATCTAGAACAACTAAGACATGGGTGATATCGAAGATCGGGGATCCGAATGACCCTCCGGGGGTACCGAGGGTCCTTTAAGGTCATGATAGACCTCCCGGAAAAATTTGGCAAAAATGACAACCGGCCCTCGAAAGCTGAAAACCGAACGCTATAATCAGGGACTCAGATGACTGTCCCGGGGCACCAGAGCTCATCTACGGTCACGATAGAACCTCTGAAGAAGTTTCGGCAAAAATGACAACCGGGCCCCGGGAAGCCGAAATTCAAAGGCTATAATCCACTTTTTTTTGGCTTCCAGGAGGCCTTAGAACAAAGGTGGGTATAATCGCAGTAGATCGCACAGGCCGCCCCTAAGGAACATGGGAGGCCCCAAGGGTCCGTTCTTGGGTCTTTGATAGGCGTAGAAAAGCATTTTCACGGGACACTAATATAAGGGTCGGAACACTGAAAGCATGGGTGATATCGAAGTTTGAGGACCCCGATGACCCTCTCGGGGCACCTAGAGTCCTCCAGGGTCATAATAGACCCCACGAAGAAGTTTGGGAAAAAATGACACTTGGGCCCCGGAAAGCCAAAAACGAAGGCTAATCCACGGTTTTTGGGCTTCCGGGAGGCTCCGGAACAAAGGTGAATATTTTAGCACCACATCGCACGGGACACCCCTAGGGGACATGAGAGGCACCCGGGATCGCCTATCTAGTCTCTGATAGGTTTGTAAGGGCATTTTATGGGACACTGGTGTAAGATCTAGAACACCTAAGACATGGGTGATATCGAAGATTGGGGATCCGGATGACCCTCCGGGGGTACCGAGGGTCCTTTAGGGTCATGATAGACCTCCCGGAAAAATTTGGGCGAAAATGACAAACGGCCCCCGGAAGCTGAAAACCGAACGCTATAATCAGGGACTCAGATGACCGTCCCGGGGCACCAGAGCTCCTCTACGGTCACGATAGAACCCACGGAGAAGATTGGGCAAAACAGACAATCGGGCCCCGGGAAGCCGAAAATCAAAAGCTTTAATCCACTTTTCTTTGGCTTCCGGGAGGCCTAAGAACGAAGGTGGATATTTTCGCAACAGATCGCACATGCCGCCCCTGATAGGCGTAAGGAACATGGGAGGGCTCAAGGGTCCGTTCTTGGGCCCCTGATAGGCGTCAAAAAGCATTTTCACGGGACACTAATATAAGGACTGAAAACTAGGGCTGTTCAAAAGAATCCGTATCCGAGCATCCGATCCGAAAATCCGAATATCCGATCCGAAAATATCCGAGAAAACGGATATCCCAAAAAACGGATATCCGAATTTTCGGATACGGGTTCGGATATTAACTTTGAAAATTTCGGATATCCGAAATATCCGAAAATTCGTAATTTCAGATAATTTTCGGATATTTCGGATACGGATATCCGAAATATCCGAAACTATCCGAAAAATATCCAATTTTTTTGGATTTTATGGATAAATTTTGGATACTTTCGGAGTCGGATATCCGAAAATATCCGAAATATCCGAAAAATAACCAAATCAAAGTAGAAAAATATTAACTTTTTCGGATATTGGATATTCGAGTATCCGAATCCGAAATTTCGGATATCCGATTTTCGTATATCCGAAATTTCGGATACGGATTCGGATATCAAAATTCACTATCCGAAATATCGGATATCCGATTTTCGGATATCCGGTAATGAACAGCCCTACTGAAAACATGGGTGATATCGAAGTTTGAGGACCCCATTAAAGGTCCCTCAGCTCATAAGCGCCAAGTCCACTAAATATGCATAAACCATTTCTTCCTTATCGAATCGCCCCACACTTCCAAGACCCATATCCTCAAAGTCAAAGTTTAGTCCCACATATCTGAAAAGCATCATCAGAGTGCGTTTCATTCTCTTCGATCTTATATTTGATTGCTTTTTATGAAGTCGCACCGGGAGCTAGTGCTTGCTATCTAAGAATTGCTCCATGGATATCATCGGAAATGTTTGACGCTTCTTCGGTGATGTCTAGTGAATAGTTTGCCATGCGGGTAAGCATGTATCAGATTCTACCACCTCTTCCCCCTACAGAAGACCCTCTCGGGGCACCCAGAATCCTCCGGAGTCCCAATAGACCCCACAGAGAAATTTGGGAAAAAATGACACTTGGTCCCCGGGAAGTCAAAAACGAAGGCTATAATCCACGTTTTTTGGGCTTCGGGGAGGCTCCGGAAAAAGGTGAATATTTTCGCACCACATCGCACGGGACACCCCTGGGGGACATGAGAGGCACCCGGGATCGCCTATCTGGTCTCTGATAGGTTTGTAAGGGCATTTTATGAGACACAGTGTAAGATCTAGAACAACTAAGACATGGGTGATAACGAAGATCGGGGATCCGGATGACCCTTCGGGTGTACCAAGGGTCCTTTAGGGTCATCATAGACCTCCCAGAAAAATTTGGGCAAAAATGACAACCGACCCTCGGAAGCTGAAAACCGAACACTATAATCAGGGACTCAGATGACCGTCCCGGGGCACCAGAGCTCCTCTACGGTCACGATAGAACCCCCGGAGAAGTTTGGGCAAAAAAGACAACCGGGCCCCGGGAAGTCGAAAATCAAAGGCTATAATCCACTTTATTTTGGCTTCCGGGAGACCTTAGAAAGAAGGTGTATATTTTCGCAGCAGATCGCACAGGCTGCCCCTAAGGAACATGGGAGGCCTCAAGGGTCCGTTCTTGGGTCCCTGATAGGCGTAGAAAAGCATTTTCACGGGACACTAATATAAGGGTCGGAACACTGAAAGCATGGGTGATATCGAAGTTTGAGGACCCCGATGACCCTCTCGGGGCACCTAGAGTCCTCCAGGGTCACAATAGACCCCACAGAGAAGTTTGGGGAAAAATGACACTTGGGCCCAGGAAGCCAAAAACGAAGGCTATAATCCACGTTTTTTGGGCTTCCGGGAGGCTCCGGAACAAAGGTGAATATATTCGCACCACATCGCACGGGACACCCCTAGGGGACATGAGTGGCACCCGGGATCGCTTATCTGGTCTCTGATAGGTTTGTAAGGTCATTTTATGAGACACTAGTGTAAGATCTAGAACACCTATGACATGGGTGATATCGAAGATCGGGGATCCGGATGACCTTCCGGGGGTACCGAGGGTCCATTAGGGTCATGATAGACCTCCCGGAAAAATTTGGGCAAAAACGACAACCGGCCCTCGGAAGCCAAAAACCGAACGCTATAATTAGGGACTCATATGACCGTCCCAGGGCACCAGAGCTCCTCTACGGTCACGATAGAACCCTCGGAGAAGTTTGGGCAAAAAACACAACCGGGCCCCGGGAAGCCGAAAATCAAAGGCTATAATCCACTTTTTTTTGGGCTTCCGGGAGGCCTCAGAACGAAGGTGGATATTTTCGAAGCAGATCGCACAAGCCGCCCCTAAGGAACATGGGAGGCCCCAAGGGTCCGTTCTTGGGTCCGTGATAGGCGTAGAAAAGCATTTTCACGGGACACTAATATAATGGCCGGAACACTGAAAGCATGGGTGATATCGAAGTTTGAGGACCCCGATGACCCTGTTGGGGCACCTAGAGTCCTCCAGGGTCACAATAGACCCCACAGAGAAGTTTGGGAAAAAAATGACACTTGGGCCCCGAGAAGCCAAAAACGAAGGCTATAATCCACGTTTTGTTGGGCTTCCGGGAGGCTCCGGAACAAAAGTGAATATTTTCGCACTACATCGCACGGGACACCCCTGGGGGACATGACAGGCACCCAGGATCGCCTATCTGGTCTCTGTTAGGTTTGTTAGGGCATTTTATGGGACACTGGTGTAAGATCTAGAACACCTAAGACATGGGTGATATAGAAGATCGGGGATCCGGATGACCCTCCGGGGGTACCGACGGTCCTTTAGGGACATGATAGATCTCCTGGAAAAATTTGGGCAAAAATGACAACCGGCTCTCGGAAGCTGAAAACCGAACGCTATAATCAGGGACTCAGATGACCGTCCCGGGGCACCAGAGCTCCTCGACGGTCACGATAGAACCCCTGGAGAAGTTTGGGCAAAAAACACAACCGTGCCCCGGGAAGCCGAAAATCAAAAGCTAATCCACTTTTTTTTTGGGCTTGCGGGAGGCCTCAGAACGAAGGTGGATATTTTCGCAGCAGATCGCACAGGCCGCCCTTAGGAACATGGGAGGCCCCAAGGGTCCGTTCTTGGGTCCTTGATAGGCGTAGAAAAGCATTTTCACGGGACACTAATATAAGGGTCGGAACACTGAAAACATGGGTGATATCGAAGTTTGAGACCCCGATGACCCTCTCGGGGCACCTAGAGTCCTCCGGGATCACAATAGACCCCACGGAGAAGTTTGGGAAAAAATGACACTTGGTCCCCGGGAAGCCAAAAACGAAGGCTATAATCCACGTTTTGTTGGGCTTTCGGGAGGCTCCGGAACAAAGGTGAATATATTCATACCACATCGCCCGGGACACACCTAGGAGACATGGGAGGCACCCAGGACAGCCTATCTGGTCTCGGATAGGTTTGTAAGGGCATTTTATGGGATACTGGTGTAAGATCTAGAACACCTAAGACATGGGTGATATCGAAGATCGGGGATCCGGATGACCCTCGGGGGGTACAGAGGGTCCTTTACGGTCATGATAGACCTCCCGAAAAAATTTGGCAAAAATGACAACCTCCCCTCGGAAGCTGAAAACCGAACGCTATAATCAAGGACTCAGATGACCGTCCGGGGCACCAGAGCTCCTCTACGGTCACGTTAGAACCTCCGGAGAAGTTTGGGCAAAAATGACAACCGGGACCCGGGAAGCCGAAAATTAAAGGCTATAATCCCCTTTTTTTTTGGCCTTCGAGAGGCCTCATAACGAAGGTGGATATTTTCGCAGCAGATCGCACAGGCCGCCCCTAAGGAACATGGGAGGCCCCAATGGTCCGTTCTTGGGTCCCTGATAGGCGTAGAAAAGCAATTTCACGGGACACTAATATAAGGGTCGGAACACTGAAAGCATGGGTGATATCGAAGTTTGAGACCCCGATGACCCGCTCGGGGCACCTAGAGTCCTCTAGGGTCACAATAGACCCCACGGAGAAGTTTTGAGAAAAAATGACAGTTGGTCTCTGGGAAGCCAAAAACGAAAGCTATAATCCACGTTTTTTGGGCTTCCGGGAGGCTCCGGAACAAAGGTGAATATTTTTGCACCAGATCGCCCGGGACACCCCTAGGGGACATGGGAGGCACCCGGGATCACCTATTTGGTCTCTGATAGGTTTGTAAGGGCATTTTATGGGACACTGGTGTAAGATCTAGAACACCTAAGACATGGGTGATATTGAAGATCGGGGATCCGGATGACCCTCCGGGGGTACCGAGGGTCCTTTAGGGTCATGATAGACCTCCTTGAAAAATTTGGCAAAAATGACAACCTGCCCTCGGAAGCTGAATACCGAACGCTATAATCATGGACTCAGATGACCGTCCCGAGGCACCAGAGCTCCTCTACGGTCACGTGAGAACCCCCGGAGAAGTTTAGGCAAAAAAGACAACCGGGCCCCGGGAAGCCGATAATCAAAGGCTATAATCCACGTTTTTTTTTGGCTTGCGGGAGGCCTCAGAACGAAGGTGGATATTTTCGCAGCAGATCGCACAGGCCGCCCCTAAGGAACATGGGAGGCCCCAGGCGTCCGTTCTTGGGTCCGTGATAGGCGTAGAAAAGCATTTTCACGGGACACTAAAATAAGGGTCGGAACACTGAAAGCATGTGTGATATCGAAGTTTGAGGACCCCGATGACCCTCTCGGGGCACCTAGAGTCCTCCAGGGTCACAATAGACCCCACGGAGAAGTTTGGGAAAAAATGACACTTGGTCCACGGGAAGCCAAAAACGAAGGATATAATCCACGTTTTTTGGGCTTCGGGGAGGCTCCGGAACAAAGGTGAATATATTCGTACCACATCACCCGGGACACCCCTAGGGGACATGGGAGGCACCAGGGATCGCCTATCTGGTCTCAAATAGGTTTGTAAGGGCATTTTATGGGACACTGGTGTAAGATCTAGAACACCTAAGACATGGGTGATATCGAAGATCGGGGATCCGGATTTCCCTCCGTGGGTACCGAGGGTTCTTTACGTTCATGATACACCTCCCGGAAAAATTTGGCAAAAATGACAACCTGCCCTCGGAAGCTGAAACCCGAACGCTATAATCAAGGACTCAGATGACCGTCACGGGGCACCAGAGCTCCTCTACGGTCACGATAGAACCCCCGGATAAGTTTGGGCAAAAATGACAACCGGGCCCCGTGAAGCCGAAAATCAAAGGCTATAATCCACTTTTTTTTCGGCCTCCGGGAGGCCTCAGAACGAAGGTGGATATTTTCGCAGCAGATCGCACAGGCCGCCCCTAAGGAACATGGGAGGCCCCAAGGGTCCATTCTTGGGTCCCTGATAGGCGTAGAAAAGCATTTTCATGGGACACTAATATTATAAGGGTCGGAACACTGAAAGCATGGGTGATATCGAAGTTTGAGGACACCGATGACCCTCTCTGGGCACCTAGAGTCCTCAAGGGTCACAATAGACCCCACGAAGAAGGTTGGGAAAAAATGACACTTGGTCTCTGGGAAGCCAAAAACGAAGGCTATAATCCACGTTTTTTGGGCTTCCGGGAGGCTCCGGAACAAAGGTGTATATTTTCGCACCACATCGCCTGGGACACCCCAAGGGGACATGGGAGGCACCCGTGATCGCCTATCTGGTCTCTGATAGGTTTGTAAGGGCATTTTATGGGACACTGGTGTAAGATCTTGAACACCTAAGACATGGGTGATATCGAAGACCGGGGATCCGGGTGACCCTTCGAGGGTACCGAGGGTCCTTTACGGTCATGATAGACCTCACGGAAAAATTTGGCAAAAATGACAACCTACCCTCGGAAGCTGAAAACCGAACGCTATAATCAGGGACTCAGATGACCGTCCCGGGGCACCAGAGCTCCTCTACGATCACGATAGAACCCCCGGAGAAGTTTTTGCAAAAATGACAACCGGGCCCCGGGAAGCCGAAAATCAAAGGCTATAATCGTTTTTTTTTTGGGCTTCCGGGAGGCCTCAGGACGAAGGTGGATATTTTCGCAGCAGATTGCACAGGCCGCCCCTAAGGAACATGGGAGGCCCCAAGGGTCCGTTCTTGGTCCCTGATAGGCGTAGAAAAACATTTTCACGGGACACTAATATAAGGGTCGGAACACTGAAAGCATGGGTAAAATCGAAGTTTAAGGACCCCGATGACCCTCTCGGGGCACCTAGAGTCCTCCAGGATCACAATGGACCCCACGGAGAAGTTTGGGAATAAATGACACTTGGGGCCCAGGAAGCCAAAAACGAAGGCTATATAATCCACGTTTTTTGGGCTTCCGTGAGGCTCCGGAACAAAGGTGAATATTTTCGCACCACATCGCACGGGACACCTCTAGGGGACATGAGTGGCACCCGGGATCGCCTATCTGGTCTCTGAGAGGTTTGTAAGGGCATTTTATGGGACACTAGTGTAAGATCTAGAACACCTAAGACATGGGTGATATCGAAGATCGGGGATCCGGATGACCCTTCGGGGGTACCGAGGGTCCTTTAGGGTCATGATAGACCTCCTGGAAAAATTTGGGCAAAATGACAACCGACCCTCGGAAGCTGAAAACCGAACGCTATAATCAGGGACTCAGATGACCGTCCCGGGGCACCAGAGCTCCTCTACCGTCACGATAGAACCCCCGGGTAAGTTTGGGCAAAAAGACAACCGGGCCCCGAGAAGTTGAAAATCAAAGGCCATAAATCTTTTTTTTTGGGCTTTCGGGAGGCCTCAGAACGAAGGTGGATATTTTCGCAGCAGATCACCACCCCTAAGGAACATGGGAGGCCCCAAGGGTCCGTTCTTGGGGTCCTAATAGGCGTAGAAAAGCATTTTCACGGGACACTAATATAAGGGTCGAAACACTGAAAGCATGGGTGATATCGAAGTTTGAGGACCTCGATGACCCTCTCGGGGCACCTAGAGTCCTCCAGGGTCACAATAGATCCCACGGAGAAGTTTGGGAAAAAATGACACTTGGGCCTCCGGAGGCCAAAAACAAACGCTAATCCACGTTTTTTGGGCTTCCGGGAGTCTCCGGAACAAAGGTCAATATGTTCGCACCACATCGCACGGGACATCCCTAGGGGACATGAGAGACACCCGGGATCGCTTATCTGGTCTTTAATAGGTTTGTGAGGGCTTTTATGGGACACTGGTGTAAGATCTAGAACACCTAAGACATGGGTGATATCGAAGATCAGGGATCCGGATAACCCTCCGAAGGTACCGAGGGTCCTTTAGGGTCATGATAGACCTCCCGGAAAAATTTGGGCAAAAGTGACAACCGGCCCCGGAAGCTGAAAACCGAACGCTATTAATCCACGTTTTTCGGGCTTCGGGAGGCCCGGGAACGAAAGTTTATATCCACACCACATGACACTGGACACCCCTAGGGGACATGGGAGGCCCCGAGGTAGGTTATCGTATCCTTGGTAGGCTTGGAGGTGCCTCTTACGCGACATAGAAGGCTAATCCACGGTTTTTGGGTACCAAGCATGGCTCCCCACAACTCCGTGCCACAAACCTACCCCCAAGCCCTCTCTACTATTATAACGAGGTCTCATAATTTTGCCCAATTTTTTGAAGTGATTTCTAATTTTTATAATTTTTTTACTATTTTTTTCCTATTTTTTCTGAGTATTTTTTTAAATAAAAATTAAATTAAATCGCTACCTTTTATGAAAAATAAATAAATAATTTTTTTTTCCGTAACTTAATACTTTCTGAGTAATATACTCGAAAAGTTTGAGGTGGAACTTTTGAAAAATAATTCTCAAAATTCTCAAAGTTATGCACTGGGCATGTCTAATCCTCTCAAAACCACTAAACCTTATTGGAGAATTCTTTAGTTTCTCAATTTACCAAAAAAAAAAATTGTCATTAGACAGCATTATATAGTTGGTATCTTAAACCCTGAGAGGGTAGCTCAGCTGGTAAGACATCCGAGAAAATATTCAAGAGGTCCCAGGTTCGAGTCCTCTCAAGGCCACTGGAGGTTTTACTGGTCGTTAACTTCAGGGCCCATGGGATTAGTCAAGCAAAGCTTGGACACCCATGTTATCTAAAAATAAAAAAAATATATATAGTTGGTCTCTTAATTGAGTGAAAATAGGGTGAGGCGGTGAGCAGTGAGCACAACAGTGGGTGTGTCCGAAAACTTTACTGTTGTAATCCACAATAAACAGTGGGTGAGGCCTACAATAAACAGTGGGTGAGGCGGTGAGCAGTGAGCACAACAGGAATATATCCTGCGGAACCCTACCTGTTGCTTTGTTTTTTCAAGATAAGTTTCCACCTTTGTGAATTCAACAGCTTAGATCGGGGTATTCAAGTATTGGGATTTGAAAAAACGTTACTGCTATTCACTTGCTTTTCGTCGCTTTTGATGTGGTTTGTAGCAAAACAAAATGAGATATATTGTTCTTGTTGAACTGCAGAAAAATGCTTTTGAGTGGGGCTCTGCAATGATTCCACATTCAGAAGATGTAATTCAAGTGACACCAAATGCTGCAAACTTTGTTATCAGGTATGTGCTGACCTAATGTCCAACATTTTACCTGTTAGTGGCTTCTCGCCTTGTTTATGATCCAGGTGTATGACTACTAGTACTAGGCTAGTTAGAAATCAACATCTCAGCAGTCAGAATTCATCTTTCTGAGTATTACAACAGAAGGCTTCTTGAGCATTCTGACATTTGTCTTTCGTCGTGCATTTGGAAATCGGGTATTAAGGAACTGCGTCTTTTCTCATTCATTCTTTATTAATTGTTAGAATGCTAGTATGCTACCATCTATTGGTTTTACTTCCGTGCCTTTGTAGCTCTAACTTGTATTTGAAATTACTACATTTCGAAGAGTAACTTGTCCATTTCCGACACAGCTGAAAGTTACCACTTGGAAATTTTCAGCTTTGGTTTATACTGCACTAAAAATCAAATGGCTATTTGATGTGTGCTTCATTTTTGTTCTGAATTATTAGGCAGTCAAAACATTTCTAATCAAGGGACCAGAAATAGCTTCTCCATTCCTATCAAAAAAAAAAAAAAAGAAATAGCCTCTCCATGATGTTATGGGGTGAGACTGTGTACAAAGACCCCACCCTTGGCAGTTGCCTTGAGGCAGAGACACACTTGGGCAATGGTATCTCATGGACTGGTACATTTGCTGTAGAGATGAAAGAGTAAGATATGGAGATTAAGTCTGCAAGACAGGTAGCAAGTCAAATGATCCAAAAATGTTAAAATACAGAGAAGCTTAAGACTTTAAGAGGGGAGATGCAAAGAAGAGATCAGAATGGTTTTTTCCCTCCTTTTCTTTGGCATATAAAAGAATTCTAATACCACTTGAAGTGACATACAAAACGAGTAGAAATTCTTGGAAATTTGACCCCTAATTCCCTAAATATATAAAATATGACCAAGATCTTATGCAGTGCACTAGATTTAACCTTTTATGTGGAGTTTCATAAAAGGACTTCTATGTTCTTCAAAAAAATAAAATAAAAGGACTTCGATGTGTGCTGAATGAATGAAAAGTGAACTCAGGCTGTGTTTGACAACACACTTAAAATTTGAGTCAAATAAACTAGCTTTAGTTTTGTTTGTCCAAAATTTTTATCACTATTTTCCCCAGCCTTCTGTGAAAATGTATCTGCATATCCCCTTCCTAAATTCAGCATAAATCGACATTGCAGACAAGAATTTGTGAAGATAATTATGTCAAATCCTCCACTAGCCGACTCCCCTTTTTAAGATTCTTGGAGTTGTTCTTTTTTAACAATCTCCATCTTCCCCTCTCCTACCTTTTGCCACTCTGGATCACCCTAGCTAACCTTGTCTATCAAGCGCTGTCATTTGTGTGAACATTGTCTCAGCAAACAGATTCAGAAAGTCTGGTTGAGTGAATTTAAACAATAAAATATGAGACCTTTTATGTATATATATATACCAAAATATATTTCTGTTATTTCATAAACAGCCACTTTGACAATGTCACTGGTAATGTTGCTTACGTTTTGACCTTCTCAGACCTGCTTGTGGCAATGTGAATGCAGTAGTATTTCTTTAGTCTGCATAGGAATATCTGCAGAAGTACAGAAACCCTAGTGTACTCCGTATGTTAGACTCTGATAACTACATACTGTATAGTTGTGCTTGGCCTATGTATGTACTATCCCTAGTTTTTCCAGTGGAGTACTTTGCAGTAAAACTTTCTTTTCTCTAGTTCTTTCTTCTAGGAAATATTATTTAGCATATCATATGAATAAGATTTGTCTGCATTCTCTTTCTTGTTCAATCATGGTCATCGTATATCATCCTGAATTCCTGATAAGCTTCACCTGCTTTGTTTTGCAGCGAGGCTAGAAAGTCACCAAATAGGCCACCTGCCCAAGAAGTGCTTGACAATCTCATTTACAATTACAAGCCCACAAATTCTTGCGTCAAAGGGTAAGCTCCCAATTACAAGCCCAATTCAGGTAAAGGAATCTATTTAACCAGGATAGGAAGTATTTAGTCATTCTCTTGTTTTGTGACAGGAAGGGATATGACGAGGTCTATATCTTTGCATGACCTTGAGCTACAGTTCTCCACTCTCCACTGAAGTGTTACTGGTCCTGTGGTGTATACGTTGAGCTACAGTTTTCCACTCTCCATAGAATTGTATTATGTGGTGCAAACCTTGAGTTAGTTGCTTCTTTTGTAACAAGTAGATGTGATGTTACGGAAATACTAAAAATTCTCTGGATATTTGTACTCCCAGAGGCAACCGAGTGTCTCACTTTTGACTTTTAAGTGGTTGTTAAGGGAACGAAAACCTGAAATAAGTACACATACAGTTTACAAACGCGCATATACACAAGGAACAATAAATAGGTTCCTTTGAATTCCACCATCAAACTGTGGTATTTGATTCATTGACATCTTACAATAGGGCAACTTTAACTTTGAAATACATATAGGACAATCGATCCATTGGCCATGTCGCCACGACGAGAGCACGTTATTGCCTTAGCATAAAAAATGAGAGTCGAAGAAACGGTTCTAGTCTTCAGAGCGACAGCTGCTACTATGACAGTCTATGAGTGAGTCTTCACAATGGCCAAATGGGTGGTGTTGGGATACAAAACTGCTCAATATTAGGATGAGCTTGCCTTTGTATTGGATGCACCTTGATTTCAAATAGTTTTGGCCAATTTTTGCCGGTCACTGCAAAGAAGAAATCAAAAATCAAACCTAAAACATGCTGAAACTTTCAATGTAAGCTGAAATAACTGCCACTTTAGCAGAAGAAACTTTGTCAGGTAAGGAAAAAAAACTGTCTAAATACAGACTGGTATTTGGATAGCAGATCTTAAGCAGCAGAAATCTAGACACACATCAGTAGGCTATAGCAAAACATTCCTCTTTCATCTCACCTAGAACTGTATTCCTGTTCGAAACTGTGTGTTCATGTAAAGAATGTGCAGAAAGTATCCTCGTCTTTCTTGTTTCACTTTTTTCTCACAGTAGGTCTTGAACCCCATGCTTTACAATCAATTCAGGACTAAGCTAGCAATGTTTACATAGATAGCCGATTAAGACTGATAAAGAACTCACAAAGGAGACATGCAAAACCACGAGAAACACTTCATCTGAGGCTCTGGACAACAGTCACTCATAGATGATCCCAAGGATTTTAAAGTGGTGTCTCATTGTGAAATGACCAAGTTTTATGAGTTCAGATTACTGGTTACTTCAGTTTGGACAATTATTTACAAGTACATCTCACATTCTCACATTCTCACAGCTATCGAATAAGAGAGTCCATAGTTGGATAAAAGGTTCTGGCATCACAATAGAGTTGAGTTATTACACCACAGTGAAAGCGCATGATAGAAAGAAGCTTACCGAAAAGGCGCTTCCCATCATTGTCCCAAGCTATGCCATTCAGAACATCTTGAAAAGACTATAACACAGTAATTTTTCATATAACAGAAGGTAAGTGCCAGTCTTACTAAAAAAAGGGGAAACCCCGCAATAAAAAGACCATTTGATAGAAACAAAACTTACTATTTCACCAGCAGCCAACAATCTCTCCCTGGAATTGACAAATAGTGAAAATTTTGAGGTGAATTTTTAATGCGTCGATCATGAGTTAACAATGAGAAGAAGTAGATTAAAGGAAAAGGAGGAGGAAATAGATTACAAAACCTCAACATGGGAAGAAGAACCCAGCCAAGGACAGTACCATCTTCAGGTGATATTCTAACAATACAGTCAGTCTGCAATCAGTGAGGAACAATATTTGAAAAGTGCAGTAAGGTCGAGAAATACCAAAGACCAGCATAACGTACAAACGACACTATTGTATGGTAGCATTACCTTTCAGGTTCCCATGATAATAATAGACAAAGAAAATGTTGAATTTTCATTTTAACTGATAGACTTCTCATTCAGCCCCTTATGGCATATGGATAGGAGAGAAGTATTTAAACATAAAATCCGATCCAATAGTCCCGGGGAGAAAACATGGAAAAATATGGCGTTTTGGCAGTACCACGAGTGTTTGCTTTCCTCAAGCATAGGTGGTGCTGGTCCGTATTAATGCAGAAACCCAACTAGTGGCATGGTTGCATATTTGTGAGTGGGTTCACAACAATTGTGGTGCTCCTGGCAATTTCAAGTGATTGATATAAGCTAATTGATTCATTTGGAGGACGATAACTGGGGATTTCGTCAATAGAGATCATATAATATCAGGATAGTTTGTTGGATGAATATTAACATAGTTCTTCAGATGTGTGCAGAGTGGCTTTATATAGTTGCTAGGCAGATTCTGTTTGTAATGGAACATGTTCAAAGTTGATGCAACAGTTGGAAAACTCTGTTCAATTTCAGAAGGCAACAGCCTCTAACATTTTTGGAATGACCTGCTCAAAAGGATTACCATAAAAACGTTTGCCCACACTTCACCATTCACAATCTCTAATTCATTCAGGTAGTGCACTTCAAGATCCTTGTATCTGACAATTTGCTTTTGTATCACTGTTAAAAAGTACCACAGTTACTTGAGATCACCAAAATAATAATTGTATAAATAAAGGCCAAGGAAACTACCAATCAAGTTATACCAATTAATCTTCTCAAAAAAAAAAAAAAAGTTATACCAACTAAACAGTGCAAAAGGATAGCAGGATACGAAGATTGTGATGATACTCTGTTATAGAGTTCTTCTCCCAAAGATTATCATAGTAGACAATGGAAGTACATTAAAATTTATTGAAACAAAATCAGGATGGCCCATGCCCTATATCCCAGCGCCCAGCGAGCGCCATGTCCCATGACCCAAGTTCAATGTCCTATGGGTCAAATCAGAGTTCAAGGATCCGAATGACCGTCCCGCGGCGCCTGAGGTAATCTAGGGTGACGATAGACCCCCTGGAAAGGTTTGGGCAAAAATGAAAACCAGGTCCCGGAAAGCCAAAAATCAAGGCTATAATCCACGCTTTTTGGGCTTCCGGAAGGCCCCGGAATGAAGGTGGATATTTTCGCACCACGTCGCACTGGACACCCTTGGGGAACATAAGAGGCTCTCGAGGTCCGTTATTGGGTCCCTAATAGGCTTGTAAGGGAGATTCTACAGTACACCAATGTAATGGCCGGAGCACCGAATACATGGATGATATCGAAGTTCGTGATCCCGATGACCCTCCCGAGACACCGAGGGTGCACTAGGATCATGATCGACCCCGCAAAAAAGTTTCGGCAAATATGACACCCGGCCCCCGGAAGCCGAAAATGAAGGCTATAATTCACATTTTTTGTGCTTCCGAGAGACCACAGAACGAATGTGGATATTTTTGCACCAAATCGCACAGAACACCCTTAGAGGAAATGTCAGGCCCTTGGGGTCACTTATCCGGTCCTGATAGGCTTGGAAGGGGGTTTTACGGGACACTGGTGAAAGAGTTGGAAAATCAAAGGCATGTGTGATATCAAAATTCGGGGATCCGGATGACCCTCACGACGCACAGAGGGTCCTCTAAGGTCATGATAGACCTCTCGAAATATTTTGGCAAAAATGACAATTGGGCCCTGGAAGCCGAAAATAAAGGCTATATTCTATGTTTTTTGGGCTTCCGGGAGGCCATGAAACGAAGATGGATATTTTCGTACCACATCGCACGCAAAAACTCTAGGGGACATGGGAGGCCCTTGGGGTCGCTTATCCGGTCACTGATAGGCTTGGAATGTCGTTTTACGGAACAAATATAAGAGTCAGAACACCAAAGACATGGGTGATATCAAAGTTCGGGAATCCGGATGAAGCTGTCGGGGCACTAAGGGTCATCTAGGGTCATGGGAGACCCCTCGAAGAAGTTAGGGCAAAAATACACCTGACCCCCGGCAAGCCGAAAACGAAGGCTATAATCCACGTTTTTTAGGCTTCCGGGAAGCCCGAGAACGAAGTTGGATATTTTCATACCACATCGCATGGAACACCTCTATAGGACATGAGAGGCCCTTGGGGTCGCTTATCCGGTCCCTGATAGGCTTGTAAGGGCGTTTTACGGGACACCAATGTAAGAGTCAAGAACACCAACGGAACGGGTAATATCAAAGTTCGGGAATCCGGATGACGCTCTCGGGGTAGCGAGGGCACATTAGGGTCATGGTAGACACCCCGGAGAAGTTTGGGCAAAAATGACACCCGAGCCCCGGGATGCCGAAAACGAAGGCTATAATCCACGTTTTTTGGGCTTCCGAGAGGCCCCAGAATGGAGGTGGGTATTTTCGTACCACATCGCAAGTAACACCTCTAGGGGACATGTGAGGCCCTTGGGGTCACTTATTCGTTCCCTGATAGGCTTGGAAGGGTGTTTTACAGGACACCGATGTAAGAGTCAATTCACCAAAGGCACGAGTAATATCAAGGTTAACCAATGCGGATGACGCTTTCGGGGTACAGAGGGCACTTTAGGGTCATGGTAGACCCCCGGAGAAGTTTGGGCAAAAATGATACGCGAGCCTCGGGAAGCCAAAAAACGAAGGCTATAATCAACGTTTTTTGGGCTTCCGGGAGACCCCGGAACGAAGGTGGATATTTTCGTACCACATCGCACGGAACACCTCTAGGGGACATGTGAGGCCCTTGGGGTCACTTATTCGGTCCCTGATAGGCTTGGAAGGGTGTTTTACTGGACACCGATGTAAGAGTCAATTCACCAAAGGCACGAGTAATATCAAAGTTCAGCAATCCGGATGACGCTTTCGGGGTACAGAGGGCACTTTAGGGTCATGGTAGAACCCTGGAGAAGTTTGGGCAAAAATGATACCCGAGCCTCGGGAAGCCGAAAACGAAGGCTATAATCCACGTTTTTTAGGCTTCCGGGAAGCCCGAGAACGAAGGTGCATATTTTCGTACCACATCGCACGGAACACCTCTATAGGACATGAGCGGCCCTTGGGGTCGCTTATCCGGTCCCTGATAGGCTTGTAAGGGCGTTTTACGGGACACCGATGTAAGAGTCAAGAACACCAAATGCACGGGTAATATCAAAGTTCGGGAATCCGCATGACGCTCTAGGGGTACCGAGGGCACATTAGGGTCATGGTAGACCGCGCGGAGATGTTTGGGCAAAAATGACACCCGAGCCCCGGGATGCCGAAAACGAAGGCTATAATCAACGTGTTTTGGGCTTCCGAGAGGCTTCAGAACGGAGGTGGGTATTTTCGTACCACATCGCACGGAACACCTCTAGGGGACATGTGAGGCCCTTGGGGTCACTTATTCGGTCCCTGATAGGCTTGGAAGGGTGTTTTACAGGACACCGATGTAAGAGTCAATTCACCAAAGGCACGAGTAATATCAAAGTTCAGCAATCCGGATGACGCTTTCGGGGTACAGAGGGCATTTTAGGGTCATGGTAGACCCCTGGAGAAGTTTGGGCAAAAATGATACCCGAGCCTCTGGAAGCCGAAAACGAAGGCTATAATCCACGTTTTTTGGGCTTCCAAGAGGCCCCAGAACGAAGGTGGATATTTTCGTACCACATCGCACGGAACACCTCTAGAGGACATGGGAGGCCCTTGAGGTTGCTTATACGGTCCCTGATTGGCTTGGAATGGCGTTTTACGGGACACCGTTGTAAGAGTCTAAACACCAAAGGGATGGGTGATTTCAAAGTTCGGGGATCCGGATGACCATCCAGGGGCACCGAGGGTCTTCTAGGGTCATGGTAGCCCCCCGGAGAAATTTTGGACAAGAGTGATACCCGAGCCCCGGGAAGCCGAAAACGAAGGCTATAATCCACGTTTTTTGGGCTTCCGGGAGGCCCAGGAACAAAGTTGGATATTTCCGTACCACATCGCACAGAACACCTCTATAGGACAAGAGAGGCCCTTGGGGTCGCTTATCCGGTCCCTGATAGGCTTGTAAAGGCGTTTTACGAGACACCGATGTAAGAGTCAAGAACACCAAAGGCACGGGTAATATCAAAGTTCGGGAATCCGGATGATGCTCTCGCGGTACCGAGGGCACATTAGGGTCATGGTAGATCCCCCGGAGAAGTTTGGGTAAAAATGACACCCGAGCCCCGGGATGCCGAAAACGAAGGCTACAATCAACGTTTTTTGGGCTTCCGAGAGGCCCCAGAACGGAGGTGGGTATTTTTGTACCACATCGCATGGAATACCTCTAGGGGACATGTGAGGCCCTTGGGGTCACTTATTCGGTCCCTAATAGGCTTGAAAGGGTGTTTTACATGACACCGATGTAAGAGTCAATTCACCAAAGCCACGAGTAATATCAAAGTTCAGCAATCCGGATGATGCTTTCGGGGTACAGAGGGCACTTTAGGGTCATGGTAAACCCCCGAAGAAGTTTGGGCAAAAATGATACCCGAGCCTCGGGAAGTCGAAAACGAAGGCTATAATCCACGTTTTTTGGGCTTTCGAGAGGCCACAGAACGAAGGTGCATATTTTCGTACCACATCGCATGGAACACCTCTAGGGGACATGGGAGGCCCTTGAGGTTGCTTATACGGTCCCTGATTGGCTTGGAAGGGCGTTTTACGGGACACCGTTGTAAGAGTCAGAACACCAAAGGGATGGGTGATATCAAAGTTCCGGGATCCGGATGACCCTCCCGGGGCACCGAGGGTCCTCTAGGGTCATGATAGCCCCGCGGAGAAATATTGGGCAAAAATGACACCCGAGCCCCGGGAAGCCGAAACGAAGGCTATAATCCACGATTTTTTGGCTTCCGGGAGGCCCGGGAACGAAGGTGGATATTTTCGTACTACATCGCACGGAACACCCCTATAGGACATGAGAGGCCCTTGGGGTCGCTTATCCGGTCCCTGATAGGCTTGTAAGGGCGTTTTACGGGACACCGATGTAAGAGTCAAGAACACCAAAGGCACGGGTAATATCAAAGTTCGGGAATCCGGATGACGCTTTCGGGGTACCGAGGGCACATTAGGGTCATGGTAGACCCCCCGGAGAAGTTTGGGCAAAAATGACACCCGAGCCCCGGGCTGCCGAAAACGAAGGCTATAATCAACGTTTTTGGGCTTCCGAGAGGCCCCAGAACGGAGGTGGGTATTTTCGTACCACATCGCACGGAACACCTCTAGGGGACATGTGAGGCCCTTGGGGTCACTTATTCAGTCCCTGATAGGCTTGGAAGGGTGTTTTACAGGACACCGATGTAAGAGTCAATTCACCAAAGGCACGAGTAATATCAAAGTTCAGCAATCCGGATGACGCTTTCGGGGTACAGAGGGCACTTTAGGGTCATGGTAGACCCCCGGAGAAGTTTGGGCAAAAATGATACCCGAGCCTCGGGAAGCCGAAAACGAAGGCTATAATCCACGTTTTTTTGGGCTTCCGAGAGGCCCCAGAACAAAGGTGCATATTTTCGTACCACATCGCACGGAACACCTCTGGGGGACATAGGAGGCCCTTGAGGTTGCTTATACGGTCCCTGATTGGCTTGGAAGGGCATTTTACGGGACACTGTTGTAAGAGTCAGAACACCAAAGGGATGGGTGATATCAAAGTTCGGGGATCCGGATGACCATCCCGGGGCACCGAGGCTCCTCTAGGGTCATCGTAGCCCCCCGGAGAAATATTGGGCAAAAATGACACCCGAGCCCCGGGAAGCCGTAAACGAAGGCTATAATCCACGTTTTTTGGGCTTCCGGGAGGCCCGGGAACGAAGGTGGATATTTTCGTACTACATCGCACGGAACACCTCTATAGGACATGAGAGGCCCTTGGGGTCGCTTATCCGGTCCCTGATAGGCTTGTAAGGGCGTTTTACGGGACACCGATGTAAGAGTCAAGAACACCAAAGGCACGGGTAATATCAAAGTTCGGGAATCCGGATGATGCTCTCGGGGTACCGAGGGCACATTAGGGTCATGGTAGACCCCCCGGAGAAGTTTTGGCAAAAATGACACCCGAGCCCCGGGATGCTGAAAATTAAGGCTATAATTAACGTTTTTGGGCTTCCGAGAGGCCCCCGAACGGAGGTGGGTATTTTCGTTCCACATCGCACGGAACACCTCTAGGGGACATGTGAGGCCCTTGGGGTCACTTATTCGGTCCCTGATAGGCTTGGAAGGGTGTTTTACAGGACACCGATGTAAGAGTCAATTCACCAAAGGCACGAGTAATATCAAAGTTCAGCAATCCGGATGACCCTTTCGGGGTACAGAGGGCACTTTAGGGTCATGGTAGACTCTCGGAGAAGTTTGGGCAAAAATGATACCCGAGCCTCGGGAAGCCGAAAACGAAGGCTATATCCATGTTTTTTGGGCATCCAGGAGGCCCCAGAACGAAGGTGAATATTTTCGAACCACATTGCACGGACCACCTCTATTGGACATGGGAGACCCTTGGGGTCGCTTATCAGGTCCCTGATAGGCTTGTAAGGGCGTTTTACGGGACACCGATGTAAGAGTCAGAACAACAAAGGCATGGGTAATATCAAAGTTCGGGAATCCGGATGACGGTCTGGGGTACCGAGGGTACTTTAGGGTCATGGTAGACCCCTCGGAGAAGTTTCGGGAAAAATGACACCCGAGCTGGGAAGCCGAAAACGAAGGCTAATCCATGTTTTTTGGCCTTCCGGGAGGCCCCAGAACGGATGTGGGTATTTTCATACCACATCGTACGGAACACCTCTATAGGACATGGGAGGCCCTTGGGGTCGCTTATCCGGTCCCTGATAGGCTTGTATGGGCGTTTTACGGGACACCGATGTAAGTGTCAGAACACCAAAGGCGCGGGTAATATCAAAGTTCAGGAATCCGGATGACGCTCACGGGGTACCGAGGGTACTTTAGGGGCATAGTAGACCTCTCGGAGATGTTTCGGGAAAAATGACACCCGATCCCCGGGAAGCCGAAAACGAAGGTTATAATCCATGTTTTTTGGGCTTCCGGGAGTCCCCAGAACCGATGTGGGTATTTTCGAACCACAGCGCACGGAACACCTCTAGGGGACATGTGAGGCCCTTGGGGTCGCTTATCTGGTCCCTGATAGGCTTGGAAGGGTGTTTTACGGGATACCGATGTAAGAGTCAATTCACCAAATGCACGGGTAATATCAAAGTTGGGAAATCCAGATGACGCTCTCGGACTATCGAGGGCACTTTAGGGTCATGGTAGACCCTCCGGAGAAGTTTGGGCAAAAATGACACCCGAGTCCCGGGAAGCCGAAAACGAAAGCTATATAAATCCACGTTTTTTGGGCTTCCGGTAGGCCCCCGCACGAAGCTGGGTATTTTCGTACTACATCGCACAGAACACCTCTAAGGGACATGGGAGGCCCTTGAGGTCGGTTATCCGGTCCTTAATTGGCTTGGAAGGGCGTTTTACGGGACACCGATGTAAGAGTCAGAATACCAAAGGCATTGGTGATATCAAAGTTCGGGGATCTGGATGACGCTCTCGAGGCACTGTAGGTCCTCTAGGGCCATGGTAGACCTCCCGTAGAAGTTTGGGCAAAAATGACACACGAGTCCCGGAAAGCCGAAAACGAAGGCTAATAATCCACGTTTTTTGAGGTTACTAGAGAACCCAGAACGAAGGTGGGCATTTTCGCACCACATCGAACGGCTCGTGGTAGGTTATCGGGTCCTTGGTCGGCTTGAAGGGCCTCTTACTGGACATCGGAGGCTATTCACGGTTTTTGGGTACCAAGCTGATTCCCAACCACCTCGTGCCGCCAAAGCTACCCTCAAGCCCTCTCTACTATTATAGTGAGGTCTCATAATGTTTTCCAATTTTTTTGGTATTTCAATATCAACCCCATGCACAGCAGTAAAAGGAGAAACTAAGAATTTTTCTTCTTTAATAGAGGATGACATTATTAGCCAAATATAAATACCTTTCATTGTCTGGGCATCAATTTGATATAATGTTGAAGAACCATCACTTCCAAATAAGGTTTTTCCATCAGTTGCCAGTCCCCACCCGTCGTCCATTTGATGGGTAAATTTGTCTAGCTGCAACAGGCATACAATCATATACTCACGTTGTAACATTCAAGAGGGTCCTGACAAGCAGCATTAGAAATTTGATGGTAATCACCATCATAAACCATAATTTAGATGGAAGACATGAGGGCTCACAATCATTCAACAAAATAAAATAAAATCCAACAAGATAAGAGAGGAGTTATTGAGTTAGCACTCCGCTTAAATTATTCCTGTCGTAAATGAAACCAGTTTTCTGCTTCCAAGTTAGTTGATACAACCTGCAAAAGGAACTTCCATTATATTATTTTCTTTTGAAATTTATCAAGTAAGCTAATAAACCATCAGCAACAGGGTGAGCAAAATCTATTGTTTTGAAGGCATGCTTCAATAGACCACCAATAATCTATTGGGCAAGAATGCAACTACAGCTGACCAAAAGTGCTGATTAATCCTTCCCATATTTTTTTGCTTTAATTTGTTCTCTCAAGCCATCACATGTAAAGCTGACATCCTAGGGAAAAAAAGAACCATAGTTCACAAATCAATTTGGTGATACTGGTACTTCTCAGATCATTCCACAGAAACCATACGTCGCTTTGTAAATTTCAGGATTAAAAGCCCAAAAATTAGCTATTTCTGATACAAACCTTTCACCAAGCAGAGTTAATCCTTCCCCAAAATAAGAACTGGCCATTTCCTGGCTAGCATCAACCTGTCGAAATCAGGGAAGAATCAAAACATTAACTGTTGGCACTTGGCATCATAATGTCCATTTTCTGCAGAGCTATAACAGTTGCTAGCTGGCAATTTATAAGATCAAGGGACTCAATCACAATGTCTCAAATAAGATTGTTTGCATCTAAAGCCCCTCCCAAACCATGTCTGGTGTATTCTGGTGTTTGGTTTGGTTTGATTAAGCCAACAAAATATCAGTTCAAAGTTTGCAAAAATAACTTATTATGAAGATTAATGCAACAAGGAAAACCACCCTTTGCATTGAAAAAAAATCAAGCATCGATAAGATGATCTGATAATGCGTAGCTCATGATTAGAGAACTACTCTAAATCCCACCAAAATATTCTGTAGAATAACTTCTGACAACAATTTAGCAAAGAGGTTTTGCTTTCATCTTGTTCATCTAATTTCTTAGGATTCACTCCTATACGGCTTCAGAAACAGAAAGAAATAATAAACTATCTTATCAAAACAGCTAGTTTAACTCACAGCAGAGATACAGCTATGCATTTAGTTTAACTCACAGCAGAGATACAGCTATGCACTTGATTTAACTCACAGCAGAAATACAGCCATGCACTGGTGTAGGAAGATATGAGAGCACATATTCCAATCTACCGCAAGTGGATCATAATTTACTATTTGATCAAATGAAATGACATGAGAAAGTCAATTGTACCTTCCCCATCTGCAGAGCTACTCTCCTCACTGACGACTGCAAATAAGAAGTTCAACTCAAATAAGAAATTGCAGAAACACAAATCAGAATCCCAAATCTTTAGCTACTAGAGTAAAATCCATTGTCAACTAACACCAACCAAATGAACTAGAACTTAATTTATAGAGATGTAAACAAACAAAAAAAACATGCATCCACTCGTAATCTAAGAATTATTGAAGCTACATATTAGTAGGTGATACAACTCAGATTGTCAACAACGGCAATAAGAAATTAAGAAGAAAAGGAGAGATTACAGGCGGATAAGTAAATTGTAAAGATGGTTCAATCAATGAATGTAGAGACAAATTGAAGACGATTTCATCACTTTAGATCCAAAGTATACTATCAGCCAATCTCAGCCGCAGTATATGTGAACTACATAAACATACATGCCCATTATCAATTAACATTACAGATGCATAAGGGAAACACTTACCTCTCCATAAAGACCAGTTGATTCGTAAAGAGTGTCGTTTCCCCCATATAGTAGTCCCTGGACAGAAGCATACATGATTAAGGTCATTCTCAAGATAAAACATATACAAGGTAAGACCCTCATTGTCTCATTTCATGAAATCACTTTGATCCAAATCCCTAATTGACAAACTTGAATCTGACAAAACCAATCACAAACTAGACCTCTTGCCACCATCAAAGATCAGGTGGAAGCATTCCAGTGACAACCCAGTGGGTATGCCACCCACTCTCATTCTCATTCCCACACACTAAACAAGATAATTCAGATTTCTAGTCCCATATCAACATTAACATTGCCACAGACCCGCAGTGCCTTCAAAGAGGCTCCCGCCCAGTCGAAGTAGGGGGGTTGGTTGTAAGCAGCCTTATTCTTGTGAAAATGGAGAGGCCGTTCCCGTTTGACCCTTAATCCCAGTCACATATCCACTTCCACTTTTCAATCCTACATTAGGTTAAGACCAAATAGATCATCTTCCCCAATTTTCTTTATTAGCTTGTTGATATCTGAGATAATGTAGACATCATATTACATCTATTTAAATGATAAAGTTTGATTCTTTCCCCCCAATTAGTAAATGGAATATTCAAAATAAGAATAAGGCATATCATCTGACAATCTTAAGCACAGTACAATCATCATATTTTTGATTGACCATTTTCAAAAAGAATCAAACTTTAGTCAACGAACCAGTAAAAATTGACAACTATCAACAAAGTAGAACAAAACTACAATGTCCCAGATAATCAAGTAAGCAAAACAATTTATTCACATAAAAACTTGAAGCTAATTGAACTCAGGTGCTAACCTCAGTGAAAGCTTTGGGATCATGAGGATACTCGTTAACAATTTCAATGGTATATATCTGAGGCAACCAGGACGAAATGCTTGAGTCAACGGAGAGAGAGAGAAGCAAAACAACAGAGACAACAGGAGCGAGTCGTTTGTAACAAAAACAGGGAGGGGAAGATCGACAAGCCATGCCCCAAATCGCTTAGGCTCACTCCAGTCCTACTTTGTCATGTACTGGAGTATGTACCTTATAATTGAGAACAACGCTACCACATTGACATTGGTGGTTTGCCTAGTGGCTTCTGTCCACTTGTTCACATTTGTGAGTTCGACTTAGGCTCTGTTTAGTTAGACGGAAAACCGTTTTCAACTGAAAAGTATTTTCAGCTGAAAATCATTTTCAGTGTAAAATGTATTTCCGTTCACATTTTTCGTTGTTTGGTTACAACGGAAAACAATTTTCTTGAAAAAACTTTTTTTTATAAAAAATAAAATCTACTAACATTGTTGCGGCAATCTCGAAAAGTTAGGTGAATTCAAAAAAAAATCACCTCAAACGCATATCGTAGTTAAAAATTATACATATTTGAAGAAAAAAACAATATTGAGAAAGTGGTCTGAAAGTTCGGCCCGAGGCCCAATCAAGTCGGGTGCGAGCTTGTTTTTATGACCCGATGTCCCGACAACCAAACCCGATGATCAAGTCCACTATTAGTGCTCCGGGGAAATAGTGTCCCACCAACGGAAAACTGTTTTCCCTTCATTTTGAAGGGAAATCATTTATACCTATATAGGTGAAAATGTTTTTCCCCCTGAAACCCATTTTCCTTCTCATTGTAAACCAAACAACGGAAAATGGGGAAACGGCTTTTGAGGAAAACTGTTTTCACCCCAACCAAACGGAGCCTTAGTACTAGTGTGCGCAATAATGACTTTCATCCGAAAGAATGGGGAAAGTAGCAACAATCAGAAGTTACAAGAACATAATAGAGTTTAAAACTCCTTCATTTCATTACTTTCATTCACATAAATTGTCAGACGTTACCAAGACAAAAAATTTAATTTTATTTTTAATTAAAAAATACGTTGAAAATAGAAAAAATATTAAAAATTGGGAAAAATTATGAGACCTCATTATATTAGTAGAGAGAGCTTGGGGTAGGTTTGGCGGTACGAGGGCAGTGGGGAGTCGTGCTTGGTATCCAAAAACCGTTATTAGCCTCCAATGTCTAGTAAAAGGCTCTTGAAGTCTACCAAGGACCCGATAACCTATCCTGTGGGTCTCCAATGTCTCTTTGGGGTGTCCAGTGCGATGTGGTGCGAAAATACCCACCTTCGTACCGGTGACTCCTGAACTTTGATATCACTCATGCCTTTAGTGTCCCGACTCTACACCAGTGTCCCGTTAAACGCCCTTCCAAGCCTATCAGGGACCGGACAAGCGACCCCAAAGGCCTCCCATGTCCCCTAGAGGTGTTCCGTGCGATGTGGTACGAAAATATTCACCTTCGTTCCAGGGTCTCCCAGAAGCCTAAAAAACGTGGATTATAGCCTTCGTTTTCGGCTTCCCGAGGCCCAGGTGTCATTCTTGCCCAAATTTCTCCGGGGGATCTACCATGACCCTAGAGGACCCTCGGTGCCCCGAGAGCGTCATCCGAATACCTGAACTTTGATATCACCCATGCCTTTGGTATTCCGACTCTTACATCAGTGTCCCGAAAAACGTCCTTCAAAGCCTACCAGGGACCGTATAAGCGACCCAAAGGCCTCCCATGTCTCATAAAAGTGTTCCGTGCGATGTAGTACGAAAATATCCATATTCGTTCCGCGACCTCCCAGAAGCCCAAAAAACGTGGATTATAGTCTTCGTTTTCGGCTTCCCAGGGCTGTCATTTTTGTCCAAACTTCTCTGGGGGGTCTACCATGACCCTTGAGGACCCTCGGTAGCCCGAGAGCGTCATCCGTATCCCCGAACTTTGTCACCCATAACTTTGGTATTCCGACTCTTATATCGGTGTACCGTAAAACGCCCTTCCAAGCCTATCAGAGACCGGATAAGCGACCCCAAGGGCCTCCCATGTTCCCTAGAGGTGTTCCGTGCGATGTGGTACGGAATTGTCTACTTTCGTTCCGGGGCCTCCCGAAAGCCCGAAAAACGTGGATTATAGCCTTCGTTTTCGGCTTCCCGGGGCCCGGGTGTCAGTTTTGCCCAAACTTTTCCGTAGGGTCTATAAAGATCCTAGAGGACCCTTGGTGCCCCGGGAGGGTCATCCGGATTTCCGAACTTTGATCATTATATCACCCATGCATTTGGTGTTATGACTCTTACATCAGTGTCCCGAAAAATGCTTTTACAAGCCTATAAGGAACCGAATAAGCAATCCGGAGGGCCTTCCATGTCCCTTAGAGATATTCCGTGCTATCTGGTACGAAAATATTTAGCTTCATTTCGGGACCTCCCGGAAGCCCAAAAAACGTGGATTATAGCCTTCATTTTCGGCTTCGAGGGGCCTGGATGTCATTTTTGCCCAAACATTTCCGGAGGGTATATCGTGAGCCTAGAGGACCCTCAATGCCCCGGGAGTGTTATGACTCTTACAATAGTGTCCCGTAAAACGCCTTTGCAAGCCTATCAAGGACAAGATAAGCAACCCTGAGGGCCTCCCATGTCCCCTAGAGGTGTTCCATGCGATCTGGTACGAAAATATCGATCTTCATTCCGGGGCCTCCCGGAAGCCCAAAAAACATGAATTATAGCCTTTGTTTTCGGCTTCGAGGGGCCCGGATGTCATTTTTGCCCAAGCATTTCCGGAGGGTCCATCGTGACCCTAGAGAACCCTCGGTGCCCCGGGAGTGTCATTCGTAATCCTGAACTTTGATATCACGCATCCATGCCTTTGGTGTTGTGACTCTTACAACAGTGTCCGGTAAAACGCCTTTGCAAGCCTATCAGGGACAAGATAAGCAACCATGAGGGCCTCCCATGTCCCCTAGAGGTGTTCCGTGAGATCTGGTTTGAAAATATCCACCTTCATTCCGGGGCCTCCTGGAAGCCCAAAAAACGTGGATTATAACCTTTGTTTTCGGCTTCGAGGGGCTCGGGTGACATTTTTGCCAAACTTTTCTAGAGGATCTATCATGACACTAGAGGACCCTCGCCGCCCTTGGAGGGTCATCCGGAGTTCCGAACTTTGATATCACTCATGCATTTGGTGTTAGGACTCTTACATCAGTGTCCCGTAAAACGCCTTTGTAAACCTATCAGGAACATGATAAAGACCCTAAGGGTCTCTCATGTCCCTTAGAGGTGTTCCGTGCGATATGGTACTCGATTACCCCCAAGGGTCTCCCCCTAGGGTAATGAATTCCCCCTATTTTCCCTTCATTTTCTCTGTAACCCATTTAATCATTACCCTCATCATCACTTCACCTTACTATTTTACGCTTTAATTTGCTTACTCCATTACCCCCTTAAACATTACCCCAATCCATATATCCCTTAAGTTTCAAAGACAAGGCCACATAATAATAATTACCACTTTTTCCTTTCGTTTCTTTATTAAATAAAATAATCAATATGATCACTAATAATTAAGCAACTTCCTATAATTAATCTATTGTGAATTGTGATGCTATAACGATATTTTCGATTTTTTTGGCTTTATTATTATACTAGGACTTTACCCGTGCTACGCACGGACGACCAAATTATACTATATTTTCATATTCAAATTAAATTCTTGATTATTTAAAATTATATATAGGTATGTAAAGAATAGTGAAAAATAGTGATTGGTCGAAATTTTACACATGTCGTACCACTCATAATAATTCTCCTATTTTAAAAATAAAATAATATCAGTCACTTATCGCTTAATTTACAATTATATATACATCATATGTATAACTTAATAAAATGTCACTCCAAATGTGACTCATGTCAATAACTTTGTGTCTAACATGCATGTGTTTATACCCTCAAATATCAAATGTAATTGAATATTTAAAGCTTGTCATATTAACAACGCTTATCCTTACGAACAATAGTAAATTTTCACGTAGCCTACTCTTATACCAGCTAGTATTATTTTTGTTATTAAACAATCATCGGTTTGATCAGACTGTCCCTTCGTATGTATTTCACTAATTGCAATCTAAAAGTTGAAAGACTCACCTTCTTTCAATTGGAAAAAAATAACGACAATACTCACCATCTAAGAAAAGGGGAAATGGTATGTAAATTTATTAAAATATGACACTTGTACGCGTACGTTGACTGCGCTTATACCTACAACTATATAAACCTTATTATATTATGTGCACCTATTTCCCCGAATATTCATCATCTGATCTATATCCAGTTTAAGTTTTTATTGTGTTCAAAATATTAAAATTGGACATTAATTAATGCAATGTTAGAAATAGATTGTATCAATGTAATTCTAACTAAAGAAAAAATTAAAAGAATATGAACCTGTTATAGCAATTACTATATGATATTGATATTTACTCACCAATGCCTTTGGTGTTGTGACTCTTACAACAGTGTCCCGTAAAACGCCTTTGCAAGCCTATCAGGGACAAGATAAGCAACCATGAGGGCCTCCCATGTCCCCTAGAGGTGTTCCGTGAGATCTGGTTTGAAAATATCCACCTTCATTCCGGGGCCTCCTGGAAGCCCAAAAAACGTGGATTATAACCTTTGTTTTCGACTTCGAGGGGCTCGGGTGACATTTTTGCCAAACTTTTCTAGAGGATCTATCATGACACTAGAGGACCCTCGCTGCCCCTGGAGGGTCATCTGGAGTTCCGAACTTTGATATCACTCATGCATTTGCTGTTAGGACTCTTACATCAGTGTCCCGTAAAACGCCTTTGTAAACCTATCAGGGACATGATAAAGACCCTAAGGGCCTCTCATATCCCTTAGAGGTGTTCCGTGCGATATGGTACTCGAAATATATCCACCTTCATTTCAGGGCCTCTCGGGAGCCCGAAAAACATGGATAGCCTTCGTTTTCGGCTTCCCGGGGGCCGGGTGTCATTGTTGCCCAAACTTTTCCAGGGGGTCTATCATGACCCTAGAGAACCCTCGGTGCCCCAAGAGCATTATCCGGATCACCGAACTTTCATATCACCCACGCCTTTGGTGGTCCAGCTCTTTCACCAGTGTCCCGTAAGACGCCCTTGCAAGTCTATAAAGACCAGATAAGCGACCCCGAGGGCCTCCCATGTCCCCTAGAAGTGTTCCGTGCTATGTGGCGCGAAAATATCCACATTCGTTCATTGGTCTCTCGGAAGCCCGAAAAACGTGGATTAATATTGTAGACTTCGTTTGCGGCTTCTAGAGGCCGGGAGTCACCAAACTTTTCGGGGAGGGGGGTCTATCATGACCCTAGAGGACCCTCCGTGTCCTGAGAGGGTCATCCGGATCCTGAAGTTTGATATCACCCATGTATTCTGTGTTCTGTCCCTTACATTGGTGTCCCGTAAAAAAACTCTTATAACTTTATTAGGGACCCAATAACTGCGATGTGGTTAAAACAGAGCTAATCCTGTACATTATCGCAAGTACATGCACACGAATTAAAGGTTATAACAAAAGTCAATATAATAATTATACATTATTAAATACATTGAAGAATGGGGGATTTAATTTTAACATAAAATCTAACGTACTGGTCTCAGTCTTAACCACTAGATCAAGTTTTGGTCGCCACGATTTTACCACTTTGGGCATAGGATACAAGTAACAAGACCGGTAAAGATTCCAAGACAATCACCCCCATTCACCACCCTTAGGGTCCAATAATTGACTACCAGGACACATAGGATAGGGGGAGTATATATCTCATATAAATCATAAATTAATGAAAATTAAGCAAGTCTCTGTATCCGAATTAATTATTTCTCTGTCATGGAGACATGGACCACGCACTTGGCAATGTTAAACTACCAGTCTACCACCTGGGCTACGTACAAATTAGCAGAACTACCACTTGGGTATGTACCAAAAATATTTAAAAATAATTCACCACATAGTATTTTTTTGAACCAAACTACCACAACATTAGGGCTGCAATGTACAAGTACTATAAATTGCCCCGTCTTGGCTCGCAAGAGATATTACACTCTCTCTCTTACTTTGTCTAAACACATAAACCTGTTAGTTACCAATCATGGCTCCCCCTCATTTCTTGCCATTATGCTCCTTTTTACTTGTAAGTTCACTCTCAACTAGTCAACTCTACTATATATTCCAGTGACCCCTACAAAAAAAAAAAAAAAAAAAAAAAAACT
The DNA here is from genome assembly GCA_038025085.1 of Tetragonia tetragonoides. Lineage (NCBI taxonomy): Eukaryota > Viridiplantae > Streptophyta > Magnoliopsida > Caryophyllales > Aizoaceae > Tetragonia > Tetragonia tetragonoides. Next base: position 961,690 of record CM076153.1, read on the forward strand.
CTAGTATGTAAACCAGTGAGAAAATGTTAATCAGGAATTTGAATTTTCTCAATGATTAGCCGATGAGTTTATATTAGTATCATACATGTCATCATTATTCAGTATCTGTGTTTAAAATGTGTTTCTTTAATTAATTTGTTGCAAAATAAAAAAAAAAAAAAAAAAAAAAGAACAACAAATCCTTTAAGAAGAATGAGTTTGCATAATATATATGCCCATAAAACTATACAGTGTTTTTTTTTTTTTGGTGGGATAAAAAACACTTATTTTATTTAGAGGACGTAGTGTACGTTAATTCAATCCACATAAACATATAGTACTATCATAGTAATTCATCATCATATATTATTCCAATGCTCTTTTATATATGTGCTTATCAATTGTTTATTTTTTTCATGCATGCAGCTCTTTTTTGTCGCACTTCATGGTTGTTGTTGTTCCCAAGAGGACTACTGGAAAATGATGCTACCCAAAGTCTCCATGCCACAAGCTATCAGGGACAATCTACTTCATTCCAGTGCTCATGGTTAAATTCTTTAATTTGAACAATAATTAGCCTCTGACTAAGGTTCCGTTTGGCCAAACTTCTAGCAACTTTCTATTTTCTCTCTCACATCCTTAGCTAATAGCTATCCATCTCCTCAATTTTTGACTTCTTGAAAGCCGAAAAAATGGAGTAGGATAAGGGTGTGGATGAGGAATCAGGAATGTGTGAGAGAGAAGACTGAGATTGGAGTAGGAGTTTGGCCAAACAGCCTCTAACTTTATTTCAATTGTTTTATAACTTTACATCTGTATTACCTTAGCCTTTTTTTTTAAATTGTTATTTTAGTTAAAATAAGTACTCCTCAAAAAGTAAAATCTACCCAAAAACTCATATAAAACGGTATTATTGTAAGAAAATTATTGTTATCTTTAAAAGAAAAACAAGTATGTAATTAATTAGTTATCTAGATATAGATTCATCAATGGAATAGTAAAAACTCCAGGCCACTTATAACATGCATGTAATAATTTGATTGGATAAAAAGAGTTTAATTTATGAAAAATGAAGCTCACATAAAATCTGCTCTTTTTAGGACTATAATATAATCCAGTCTATTGGTTTTGTAGGTAACATGGACATGGACATGGACAAGGGGGCCGCTGGAACAAATCAACCGTATACTGTCCTCTCATGGCGGTACAAAGCCGATGATGACAAGGAGAAGGCTACAACAACTCAGCCATCTAATGAGAAGGCCGAAACCTCCACAAATCAGCCGTGGACTGTCTCGTCATGGCGGTACAAAGCCGATGACAAGGAGAAGGCTATGGCAGCTGATCAGCCATCTATAACGACAAATCAACCGTGGACTGTGGGGTCATGGCGGTACAAAGCCGATGACAAGGAGAAGGCTATAGCAGCTGATCAGCCATCTATAACGACAAATCAACCGTGGACTGTGGGGTCATGGCGGTACAAAGCCGATGACAAGGAGAAGGCTATAGCAGCTGATCAGCCATCTATAACGACAAATCAACCGTGGACTGTGGGGTCATGGCGGTACAAAGCCGATGACAAGGAGAAGGCTCTAGCAGCTGATCAGCAACCTACAACAACGACAAATCAACCGTGGACTGTGTCGTCATGGCGGTACAAAGCCGATCATGATGACAAGGAGGAGGCTACAGCAGCTGATCAGCCATCTAGAACGACGACAAATCAACCATGGACTGTCTCGTCATGGCGGTACAAAGCAGACAAGACTATAGCAGCTGATCAGCCATCTAGAACGACGACAAATCAACCATGGACTGTCTCGTCATGGCGGTACAAAGCAGATGATGACAACGAGAAGGCTATAGCTGATCAGCCATCTACGACGACAAATCAACCGTGGACTGTCTCGTCATGGCGGTACAAAGCCGATAATAATCATGCTGCGCATATGCATGCAGAGCACGAGCATCAGGACATGGTTGGTGGGTCTATATTTTTCAAGGAGAAAGACTTGCGCCTTGGAGCCAAGTTGAAACATGATTTCCAAAAGAGAGAAAATGTTCCATTTTTGCCTTCTCACATGTCCCAATCAATCCCTTTCTCTACCGATAAGTTACCAGAAATACTCGATCGTCTCTCCATAAATCCACAATCTGTTGAAGCCACTGCTATAAAGGAGACCCTCTCTATATGTCTCGAGCGACCAAGGGTGAAGAAGGAAAACAGGTAATTAACTATAAATCACATATACTTGTTTATTACGTTAATGCAAAAACTTGTTTGAGACAGTCTTATCGTAACTCTAGATGACACGAGTGTCACTTTTTAGCCCAACAATGGTCACAGTTCATAATAAGTCACCCGTGTTTTAATTTAACAGAACTTGTGCCCCTTCGTTGGAGGCCATGGTGAACTTCGTGCTTCAAGAGTTGGGAACAAACGACATAAGAGTAACAATGATGAAGAACTTAGTCAAAGTCCCTACGGGAATTCATGAATATGAGGTAAAAAGGCTGAGGAAAATGCCCACACGAGGAGAAGCCATGGTGACATGCCACAGGATGAGCTACCCATTCGCTGTGTACTATTGTCACCACCAAAAGGAGATTGGCCAGTACGCTGTCACCCTTCTAGATCCTAACACCGGAGTCACTGTGGATACATCCGCTCTTTGCCACTACGACACCTACGCGTGGCAACCTGATGTCCCCGCCCTCCGTTACCTCAACATCCGGCCTGGTGATTCTCCGGTTTGTCATTTCGCCGGCGCCACTGACATTTCTTGGACTAGTAAAACTAAAACTTCCAACATCGTCGTCGCCGAGGATGAGTGAAAATATGATGCATATATAAAATAGCTATAGCTAGCTTATCTTGTTGATCCTGCATGCTATAACTATGAGCAAGTATGTATGAAGCTTATAAAAGAGTATATAAATAATGAACTTAAGCCTAAGCTAAGATATAGCTCTGATCATGCTATATATTTGGTATCTCAGTGAAGTGTCTATTGTTATTTCGCTCTTTGTTTTTTGCATGGATGTTCATTTATCAAGTTTAAGCACTAATCAGTGACCACTGATCACCGGGCGGTTCAGCATGAACACTGTGTTGTGCGTGATACAACATGAACCTTGAGTGGACACTATTTCTACTACTTTCCTCCGTCCCTGGACTTTTCACGGTGTTCAAGACACTATTTTGACCATAAATATTTATGATTTCGTAATTATAGAACTTATAATAAGATGATATTTTGGAAAATACTATTTAAAATAATAAATCTAGCAATACTATTTTCACATTGTAAAACTTTGTAATTTTTCACAAATAAGTGGTCAAAGTTCACAAACTTTTACCTTAAAAAGTCCAATATAAAGATAAATTTCGTGTAAAGGGAGTACTGTCTTTTTGAATTCGTAGATGTGAATTAACTCTTTTTTTTATGAACACGACTTTATATATACTCATACACAACTTTTCAAAAAAGTCATCTGTATTGTCCACATTGGATTGTATCATGGGTGTGAAAAGAACCTTGTTTTTGGTAATTCATGCAAACTCGTATTCATCTTCTTTTTTTACTAAGCGTAAATTTTTAGTTGCTCTCGGTTGCGCGCACATGAGAAGGTGTGTGTCTCTCGCTCGCGTTCAAGCGCAATCGAGCACCTTTCCATGTGCAACCGAGAGCAACTAAAAATTTACGGTGCTCCATTGAACGCGAGTGAGAGACACGCGTTTCCGACGTGCTCGGCACCTGGGGACATGCGCCACTAAGAGTAGATGCATCCGAGTGTCTAATTCAATCGTTGTTGTTAAAGAACAAGGAATACTATTTCAACATTATTCCAAGCAGCGGATGCTTAATTTGGTCTTGACTTGCGAAAAATAAATAGGCGGCGAACACCTACATCCGATCGATCTATCAGGACTAAATCACGATAAATTAAAGTCACTTAAAATAATTAATATTTCTAGGAATTATATGTAGGAAAATACACTATATGCATCATAATCCATACCACTAATAACCTTTTTTGGTGCGAACTGATCGACCAACTTGTTCAACCTTCCAGGATTTAATTTGTACTAGATAGAATTTTTTTTTTGCTTTTCATGCATGAGAGGTACAAAGGCTCCCCGTTCTTTTCGTCGATTCCATGCTGCAATCCGTTCCGTTCCGCGCCGCATTCTGTACATCATTTTGTCTCACATATTTTTAAATTATCCGCACCGCGCCGTTCCGTTCCGTTCCAATCTGTTCCGTTCCGTTCCGTTCCTCACCGTCCCGCATCATTCCGTTGAAGAGAACAGGGCCTAAGACAACACTACATATATTAAGAAAAAGGAGAGATTCAAATTTGAGAGTTAATACATGGTGATTAATAAGATAGTAGAGACTTTATAGAGTGCCATATTATGATCGATAAATTGAGTTTGAATGTTAAGTTATAGATACCAACACCAAAAACGCAGTGCTAGCTAACCACGCACGTAGTATCAAAATTAGATAATGGTTTGATACTTTGATTACTACTCTAGTTGTTTACTACCAAAAACACATGTTGCCTTAAAAAATGCAATGATTAGCAAGTACTTTCCCAAACTGGTATTATGGATCAACATAATAGAAGTATACACACAATAAGACTTTTAAGGTTAGAGTACTAGACTGTCAATTATCCACAAGCGGCACAGCACAAGGAAGAGGTGGAATGAGAATAGAAAAAAGAGGCAGTGTATAAGAGACAGATAAAGCACGAAATACAGAAACAAATTGGGGAACATGTTTAAGAAATTATTAGTAGAGTATGGTATGACTGTAAAAAAATATTGAACTTCTTACTGCAAACTAACCTTGACCAATTAAGGATTAAAAACTGTACTCTGTAGAGTTGCACAAGTATTGATCAGTGTAAACTGCATCACTTGTTTCCTACTTCTGATTGTTGCACCATGGACGTGTGAACTAGAAAACTAGGTATACGCGAACTAGCTTTTTGGTGTAACTACAAGCTAATTGGGGGTTGAGAAAACAATGATCAATTCTGAATGATTTAAGAACCGATAACAATTAAGCAACGATTATCATCATTAGCAAAAAAAAAAAAGAAGAAGAAGTAACAAATCAGAACAAAAGCGCTTATTTTCTTTATTACTTTCTAACATTCATAAAAGACTAATTATGAACAGACCAACTATATTTCTGTATTAGAGTTCCGATGAACGAAATCAAGCAACAAATGATGGGAGAAAAGAGTAAGAAAGAAGTAAGAAATCAATTCAAGTGCAGTCAATCAAAACTGCAAGTCTGCAATGAGCTCTTATAACCCACTTCGATAAACTACAGGTCAAAATCTAGCTAATGAGTCGACAGAAATCATTGCACCCAAGCACTATAAATACAAGTTACTGATTATATAAGGGGTGTAGAATTAGAAAATTACAATCAATCAAAAAGCAATTGTTTCACTTCTCATTCCCTCTCCCTTATCATACTTGACTCATCAGTTTACCACTAATCAAGCCCATCAAACTTCCTTCTAAGTTAAATTTTAGTTCTTCACATACTCACAATCATATCATGCTATATAAGACAACCAAATTGGGACTGTATGGTCAATTTCGATTCTAGCCGCAACGTTACAACCAGATTCCTGTATGAAGGAAACAACTAATCCGTGCTTTCCCATAAAAAAACAATCCATGTAGAGTAATAAAATGGTTCTCAGAGAAGTGACATAACATTCAGTGAATATAAAGCAAGAATACAGAATAGAGCATACACATTGGTAGAAGGGTCAAATTTTGAGAAACAGCAAAAAAACAAATATCAGCCTTACTGGTTTATGTAAATAACATCAAATGGGAAATTAGAAATATAATGAAATGAACAATTTAGCCACAGATTTGTAGAACTAAGTAAGTTCAGAGAGTGAGAGTGAGAGAGTGAATTTTGGCTATTGGATTAGAAGGTTTACTAGAAATTTGAGTTCAAACGCACAGACCTAAAGAGAGAAACCAGCAGACCTAAAGAGACATGAGCAAATTGATCACTGAAATTTGATCATATCAGACAACTAACCAATCTCGTGATCAACTAAAACCCAGAACCCAACAAACTCATATCTCACCACGAACACAATAAACATCAAGAACACACATTAATTTCATCTCTATCAAGGGTAAAGACAGAAACTTCATCACAAAATCAAACATTTCAATGCAAAAAACACCCTGTTACTCAAACCTACCAAAAAACAAATTCAAAAACAACGATTAAAGAAGGGTGCGGGTATGAACAAAGACTTACAGGTTTGGGAGGATCCCAAAACGTTCCAATCCCAAAGCTTTGTAAAATTGACCCAATTTCGAATTCGCCTCCTAAATCCTCCGTAATCGCGACTTGCTCTCTCCCTCCTCATGATCGCCTTCGACAAAGTCTTGGTTGTGCGTGGTTGTTCTCACTTTCTCTCTCTCTCTTCGCCTCTGTAGGTTCTGGGTTGTGCGTGCTTCATAGAACAGTTGTGAGAAACGAACGTGTGATCAGTGCAAAAGTAATTAGGTTTTTCTTCTTTTTTTTTTCTCCCTTTTCCTTTTCCTTTTCCTTTTCCTTTTCTCTTTATAAGCGCTCAAGACAACTTTGTGAAAATTAAGGCGGTCTTTATTAATGAAGTCCGCCTCCACATTTAAAAGCTTAGCAAAATATGATTCTCTATAGTTTTGAGCGTGGATAACATTGGGAATTTTTGTCTACGGGTAAAAGCGTGGTAAACCTCCGTTTTTTTTCACTAAAAATTCATGCGGTTTCTACTATTAGAGAAATTGTTGTAGTGATTCTTTAGAATCAAACTTACCAGAACTAAACTGACTGAATTCAACACCACTGAACTGAACTACACCACTTAACTGAATTTAACACAACTTGATATGTGAGACAAAAAGTATAATTCTGAACTCAGCACCACTGAACTGAACTAAACTGAACATCACTTGACCGAACTGGAAATCACTGAATTGACACCTGAACTGAACTAAAATAAACTGACCGAGTAAGTTCTAAAGAACGCACTCTTTGTCGCAAAATGCTTGTTTTCTTGTATTGATTCTCATCTCCCTTATCTGATCCCTAGCTAAATGCATGTTTAACTTTTTCCTTCTTCGTGCAACTTGGATGCTACAGAAAAAAGTTCCACGACCCAACTTACTAGTTTAAGTGGTGATCATATGGACACCAGCAAGGAGAAAGCTGCAACAACTCAGCCATTTAGCGTCTTTGCATGGCGGTACAATGCTGATCATGACGACAAGGCGAAGGATACAACGACTCAACCATTTAGTGTCTTTGCATGGCGGTACAATGCTGATAACAAGGAGAAGGTTTCAACAACTCAACCACATACAGTTGATCAACAACAGTCGTTGATGAATGCTGACGGCAAGGATAAGGATACAACAACTCAGCCATTTAGTGTCTTTGCATGGCGGTACAATGCTGAAGAAAAGGCAAAGGATACAACAACAACTCAACCATTTAGCGTCTTTGCATGGAGGTACAATGCTGAGGACAAGGCGAAGGATACAACAACAACTCAACCATTTAGCGTCTTTGCATGGAGGTACAATGCTGAGGACAAGGCGAAGGATACAACAAATGAGCTACATACTGGAAACACTAATGGTGAAGCCAAACATTATCATCAACACCACAATATGAAGGATGGGGACTTGACTGCTGGGTCTGTATTTTTCATTGAGAAAGACTTGCACCTTGGATCCAAGTTGAGACATGATTTCCAAAAGAGACCAAATGTTCCCTTTTTGTCTTCTGACATGGCCCAGTCAATCCCTTTCTCCGTAGATAAATTACCAGAGATACTCAACCATCTCTCCATTAGTCCCGAGTCTGCTGAAGCCAAGGTCGTTAAGGAAACCCTCTCTATATGTCTGGAGAGACCAACTGTCAAAATTGAAAACAGGTAATTTGGTGGGATTCTAATACTTCTATAATCTTATAGTACCCTACTTTATGCGATTTTAGTTAAGACGTCTTCGGAGAAGACATATATCATTGTACATGTCTAATACTATGGTTCAACATTATACAGAACTTGTGCCCAGTCATTGGAAGCCTTGGTGAAGTTCGTGGTGAAAGAGCTAGGGACAGATGATATTAAGTCCACAATGATGAGTAATTTGGATGATGTGCAATCGGGTGTACAAGATTACACGATAACAAGGCTGACGAAGATGCCCACACCAGATAACACAATGGTGACATGCCATAGGATGAGCTACCCATATGTGGTTTACTACTGCCACCACCAACATGACATTGGACTCTTCTCAGTCACCCTGGTAGACTCTAAGGGTGTAGCCATCGACACGACCGCCATTGGCCACTACGACACTTACGCTTGGAATCCTGATGTCCCAGCCCTTCGTTACCTCAACATCCGCCCTGGTGACTCCCCTGTCTGTCATTTCTCCGGCGCCACTGACATTGCTTGGACTCTCAATTCCGACCCTGCTCGTAAAATTAGGGCCGCGACTCAGTGATGAATATAAGCGCAATTTGATGGGATCCCTTGAATCATCCATCTATTGGTCTCGCAAGTGAAGTATTAATCAAGCTGCTATGCATCTATAAATAATGAATTAGCCTGCTGGGATAGTTAATTGTCTATCTACTATTGATCGATATGCTATCTCACTAGCTGGTGTATCAGTGTCTTATTTCTCTCTTTTTGGATCCCTCCCATGTATTATTGGTCCATAGTGAATTGTTGTCCTTTTTTTTTGGTTCACATCCCTTAATTTTGTCATCAAAGTGGTGTTCCTAAGTATCTAGCACATTTCCAGGTTCATAATTCATCATTTCCAGGTCTATAATTCACCATTAATAACCAACTTGTTGAGAGGATGAGGTAGGAGTTCAAGTGGTAATAGCCTCACCCTTAGCTTATAACCCATTAGGGGTTCAAATCCTCATTTATGTAGTCGGGAGAATTAAAACTTCTCTACCTTTCTTTGCAGGGAGGGTTTCCTCCTCTGCTTGAGCCCGTCAGCCTATCAAAGATAGGTTGACTTGCCCAACACATGCGGTTTGCGGGCTATTACACGAGTCATTGCAGCTAAAAAAATAGCCAACTTGTTGAACCTTCCAGATTTTGAATTAGAATTTTTTTTTCTTCAAATCATGCATGTGACGCACAAAGACACTAAGACAGCACTGTGTATGCATAAATTAAGAAAGAGGAGAAGATTCAAATTTAAAAGCTGATACCCATATATACATGTGTTTGATCCAATTTGTGAGTAAGTTCAACTTTTTCGACAAGAAAGTCAGACTCAAAGGCCCATTACAATAGGAGACGGGGAAAGGGTCGTATGGGCACAATACAACTACCACCAACAATTGAGGGTAATGAGATTTTCTTTTGATCAAGAAGGGTAATGAAATTTGAAGGGTTTTTTGCCTAAAACTACCTTCGGTTTAGCACTTTTTGAAAAAAACTACCTTACTTTCGCGATTTTGTGAAAAACTACCTTGTTTCCAGTTTTTTTTGCGAAAGACTACCATTTGACGGAAAAATGACTAACGGGGTTAACTTTGAGTGTAAAATACCATATTACCCCTCACTTAAGTTAGTTGACTGAGTCAAAATCATTTCCCTTTTATTTTCCCCCCTTTTTCCCCATTCTCTCTCCTCGATTTCTCTCTCCTCCTTCTCTGCTTTCTCTCTTCTCCGCTTTCTCTCTCCTCGATTTCTCCCTCTTTCTCTCCTCGACTTCTCCGCTTTCTCTCTCCTCCACCCATAGGTAAATCTTTTCTCTGGAGGAATAGAACAGGATGTGCCATCTCAAAGACATAAACTGAGTAATTTTATTCAAAAACAAAGTGCAGCCTTTGTCTATTCTTTTTGAAGACTACCAGTCTTTAGCGTCTTCCATATTAGTAGAAGCAAATTATTGGCCCTCGACTGCTTGTTCTTCTTTTTTGACAAGATTCGAGCTCATTTCTTTTTTCTTTTCTTATGTAATCTACACTGAAAATCATTAATGTAATGAGATGTTATAGGCATTAAAATGTATAGAATATATCTAAGGTAATGTTCAAGTTAAAATTGCTGATAAACTCAAAGTTAAAAATGCTAATTAACAATGTTTAATGCGTACAAATGAAGCAAAATACAAAATGGAAAATATATACAATATGTAGCTTGGCCTTATCGTTCTCAAGGAAGGATACAGTTTCCAGAAATTATTAAATCATTGTACTGGAGGCTCCATGTCTGTGCTGTCTGGTTCCAGGCCTATCGGCCCAATAGTACAGATGTGAAATGAACCACGATGCACTGTTGTCTGGCTTGTGATAGATCCGATTACAAGGACAGTGTACTTAATTTGTATAAGTCTTGATTCTTGTAAATAATGGCGACAGAGAGAGAAAGAGGGAGAAGTCGAGGAGAGAGAGTTAGCTCGAGGCAGAATAATGGCGGTTGGAGTGGGTAAATGTAAAGGCACGTGAGGGGCACGTGTTTTTGGTTCATAAATGAGGGGTATTATGGTCAAATCAAGTTGTTCACACTCAAAGTTAACCCCGTTAGTCATTTTTCCGTCAAATGGTAGTCTTTCGCAAAAAAAACTGGAAACAAGGTAGTTTTTCACAAAATCGTGAAAGTAAGGTAATTTTTTTCAAAAAGTGCTAAATCGAAGGTAGTTCTAGGCAAAATACCCAAATTTGAAACCCCAACTTATATATGCTCAACCAGACATTTACGATTTTTTTTTGGAGGGGACGGATATGTCATTCTGAAGATGTTGATCTTGCGCCTCTTAGGCCCAGCTGTATTTTCAATGAGAAAATTAAAGAGTAAACAGTTGAAACTACGATGAAAATGACTTGGCCGGAATATAATGTTATGCAATAATGTGGGATCCTGATTGATTTACACATGGTGTAATATATACTAATGTATTTTTGAGTCTATCTCTCTTCTTTCCCTTGGGCTCCTTTGGATTTCATGGGAGTATACGGTATTATGGGTGTGGGGTAGAGGAGAGAGATAGATACAAGACACACTTGTGTATATTACACTATGTGTAAGCTTAGCATTTCCCTGAGCTCTGCATTAATGTGAGCTCTACTCCCACAATATATTACTGTAAAAGTGGGCCTGGTCTGGACATGGGTTAGACTTGACTTGATTTTTTGGTTTACGGAACAGACCAATCAGAGGGCATGGGCTGTGCAAACGGATCAGATCCTTATAAGGTCAATCACCAAAACATGATGTTTAAATCCGTCCTTTTCAGGGCTGAACGGGCCGGCGGAGCTTATGTACCGACCCGTCCATAAACAACTCTAGTCTTGGAATGTCAATATGTCGTGCAATGATGTAGTATAGTATCTCTCATAATTGTAACTTGTAACTTGTAACTTGTAACTGATACTCCCACAATATATTACTGTATGTAAACCGTAAACCCACTAAATCCCTCAAAAAGAATTGGAACATGTGACTCATGCTTCCTGGCATTTTTCCAGACAAAGTAATTATACAAAAAAAAAAAGACATTTGGTCATTTTCGTTTTCTTTTGTCCCCGTATTTTCAATATCCTGGTAAACCCACTACATTCTCAAATCTCCATGTTCTGTTATGGAGTAAAATTGAAATGTATAAGAAATTGGGTAGATATAATATTTGTCCTTTCTAAAACATGTTAGGAGATTAATGGAAGCTTGATTATTGCCGTGCATGTTGATGTAGATATCCCGAGTCGTCATATCATGTTGGTGTAGCACTGTAGCTATTCATCACATTGACGTTGATGCATTAATTAATGGAATTACGTTTGGTTGTCGTGCTTTGAGTGGCTTTGAGCTCCCACAAATTGTCCTTTTCAAAATATGTAAGAGGATCCCATTCAAATTATCAATACCAAACATGTTAAGGAGTACTATGGTAGAGGGTATATTTAAAGGACTTATAAAGAGGCTCTTTCAAGTCTAACCAAGAATCCGATAATCTATCACGGGGTTTTTTATAGGGTTATTCCGTGAGATATGGTATATTCACTTTCGTTTTGTGGCCTTTCGGAAATTCAAAAAACGTGAATTATAGCCTTTATTTCGGCTTTCCGAGATTCGGGTGTCATTTTTTTCCAAACTTCTCCGAGGGGTCTATTATGACCTTAGAGGACCCTCGGTGCTTCGGGAGAATCATTCGGATCCCTGAATTTCGATGTTACCCATGCTTTTGGTGTTCCGACTCTTGCACCACGGTCCTGTAAAACGCTCTTCCAAGCCTATCAGGGACCATATAAGCAATCCCGAGGGTCTCCCATGTCCCCTAGGCGTATTCCGTGCGATGTGGTGTGAAAATATCCACTTTCGTTCCGGAGCCTCCAAAAACCCAAAAAACGTGGATTATAGCCTTCGTTTTCGGCTTCCCGACGTTCGAGTGTCATTTTTTTCCAAAATTCTCCGAGGGGTCCATGATGACCTTAGAGGACCCTCGGTGCTTTTCGGATCCCTGAACTTCGATGTTACCCATGATTTTGGTGTTCCGACTCTTACACCACTGTCCCGTAAAACGCTCTTCCAAGCCTATCAGGGACTATATAAGCAATCCCGAGGGCCTACCATGTCCCCTAGGCGTATTCCGTGCGATGTGGTGTGAAAATATCCACCTTCGTTCCGTAGCATCCAAAGCCCAAAAAATGTGGATTATAGCCTTCGTTTTCGGCTTCCTGAGGCCCTGGTGTAATTTTTGCCCAAAATTCTCCAGGGGGTCTATCATGAACCTAGAGGATCCTTAGTGCCCCGGGAGGGACATCCGGATCACCAAACTCCGATATCATCCATGCCTTTGGTCTTTCAGCTCTTACACCAATGTCCCGTAAAACGCTCTTCCCAGCCTATTAGGAATCGTGTAAGCAACTCCGAGGGTCTCTCATGTCCCCTAGGGATGTACCGTGCGATGTGGTGCGAAAATATCCACCTTCGTTATGGGGCCTTCCGAAACCCCAAAAAACGTGGATTATAGCCTTGTTTTCGGCCTCTGGGAGCCCGGGTGCCATTTTTGCCCAAATTTCTCCGGGAGGTCTAGTATGACCCTAGAGGACCCTCGGTGCCCCGAGAGGGTCGTACAGATCCCCGAACTTCGATATCACCCATGTCTTTGGTCTTCCAGCCCTTACATTGATGTTCCGTAAAAACGCCCTTACAAGCCTATCACGGACCCGATAACGTACCCTGAAGGCTTCTTATGTTCCATAAGGATGTCCCGTGCGATGTTGTGTGAGAATATACACCTTCGTTTGGGGCCTCTCGGAAGCCCAAAAAAGTGGATCATAGCCTTTGATTTTCGGTTTCCTAGGGCTCGATTTTCGTTTTTGCCTAAACTTCTTCCGGGAGTCTATCGTCAGTCGTCACCCTAGAGGACCTTCAATGCCTCGGTATGCTCATCTTGGTCCCCAAACTCCGATTTCACCCATTGGAACATGAAACATGGGCGTTATTGGGACATGAAACATGGGCATTATTGGGACATGGGACATGCCGCTTGCTGGACGCAGGGACATGTACCACCCAAATTTTGTTTCAATTATTTTTTGATGTACTTAGTTCAATTCGATCTATTGTCCACTTTGGTAGAAGATTTGTATAACAGAGAATTCTCAATTTTGTCAATAAAAGGTTAATATCGTTTCCTAGACACTCACTCAAATATAGATCAAAGTTTACAGTACAACTAATCCTAAAAAGTAGAATTATAATACAACTAATAATATTATTTAGGGATAGATACCTCTAACTTACAGTACAACTAATCCTAAAAAGTAGAATTATAATACAACTAATAATATTATTTAGCGATAGATACCTCTAACTTTTATAAAGACATATAAGTCTATGAATGATTTTTTTTTTTTTTCGAAAATACACTGTCATCAGTAAATGACTGTCATGTATTAATGGAAATACGTTTGGTTGTCGACTTGTCGTGCTTTAATTTGTGTGTGGCTTTTAGCTCCCAAAAATTGGTAGATATTTAGTCTTTAATTGTCCTTTCCAAAACATGTAAGCGCTGAGGATCCCACTCAAATTATCAATACCAAACATGTTACTAAAGGGTAGATTTAAAGGACTTATAAGTTATAAAACATAGGGACACTCAATCAATTCACTTTTTCAAAATGCATTATTTGTGAGAGGATGAGCCAATAATGGTTCGAAATCCTCTAAAACCGAATGTGATGGCTAACGGTATTTTCTTTTCTATTTATTTAGTAAATGATTTATTTTAGTTTAGTCCGATCATATTCAGTTTAATTTACTTCATTGAAAAAGAATACCTTGTAAAATTCATTATGAGATATGAAGTAATAGAGTACTACGTACTTAATTAATCATTGGACTCTTGTGTTAGGATATACACAGTATATGATTATTTCGAAAATGTCTTATATACATGGTTAATGGTATATGATTATCTCAAACATGCAAAATGCCATATTTATGTCTCCACCTAATAATCTCTCCCTAATCAATTATTAGTCTTGCTCATAGGGCCCTTGGCCTTACCTAGTAGCTATATGAAACTTGTATAAATTGCTTCGATCGTGGATGCCTTCTTCCTCATCTCTTACATACTTTCCCCCTCTCTCTCGATCTCTCTCCATCCCCTTTTGAACCAAATTAAGATGGCTCGGCCCCTCTTGCCATTGCGTGCATTTTTACTTGTAAGTTTCCTATGCTCTTTTTAAGTTCAAGAATACTTAAGAAGAGAGAGAATACCAACTAAGTTTTTTTTTTGGGTGAAGAGAGAATACCTAAGTTTAAGAATACTTCAGGGTTAAAAGAAAGACGACAATAATACCTAAATATTGTCCAATATGTCTTTAATGAGACCGCTACAACATGAGGTCACTTCTATAACTAAACATGAAGTTATACTTGTTTGAGGCGCCTTATGTTGAGACCACTTTAAATGAGTTTTTTGTAAATTTTGTCCACACATACGCAATTTGTAGCATTTTTTCCGCGCCCATACATCTTAGTAGTAGCACGAGTATTTTTTTTTTCTTTTTTCTTTTTTAGCCGCGGATAAGTACATCTAAAATGCGTTAGCTTAGCAAATACAAATTAATTTTACAGATCATGTCGGGATTCTAAACTCCTTTATACGCATAGCATTGTAGTAGCTACCGCGAGTTATTACGTGTATTTGCTTTAATTGTGACTGGGCCTTAGGATCCTCTCTACCTAAATGGAGGGCCAAATTCTCGCCTGATGATTTACGTCTTTTTTTTTTTTTTTTGAGGGGTGATTTACGTCTTCTTAGAAGATGGATAATGATGTCTTTTGTAGTAAAAATATTAGAAACTGTAGTAAAAATATTAGAAAATGTAGTAAAAACGTGTATTAAAGATACTTTTGTAGTAAAAAGACGCTTGATTGTAGAAAAAACAAGTCTGACGCGTAGGACTAGAAGATGGATAAGAATATCTTCTGAGAAGACATATATCATTGCTCCTAATTCTATTCTTACAAGTTGTTAATTTATATTAAAAAATGCAGAGAATTAAATCTATTCATGTATTTAGCAGTAAAATGAAGATTTCTATTTACCCAAATAAATACCAAACTCCAACTAATACCAAACTCCAACTAATCATGACCCCTTTTCTTTTCGTTTCTTTACATAATACGGAGTAATTATATTATGATCACTAATTAAGGCAACTGCCTGTAATTAATCTATTGTGAATTGTGATGCTATAACGATACTTTCGATCGTTTTGGCTTATTATTATATATATGGTATGAATCTGTTGATGGATGCATACTGTGATGATATGCAGCTTTGGTTCGTAGCAATCCATGCATCGAGTTGTACTCAAGAGGACTACTGGAAAATGAATCTACCCAAAGTCCCCATGCCCCAACAAATCAAAAACAGTCTTCTTAGCTCAGTTGTTGGTACGCGCTTTATTCTCCAATTCTCTTTCGTCGTCCATGCATATTCTCTTTGTATTTCGTCCTGCTATTAGCTAAAATGCCCGTTTTATGATGGTCTCTACTAACTCAAGTTTGCTTAATAATTTAAAGACACGATTCCCACACAAACCGGATTAACAGCCTAACTTAATTACTACTTGTTGGTGCAACTTGGATGCTACAGAAAAAACTTCGACGACCCAACCTACTAGGTTAAGTGATATGGACACCGAGAAAGTTACAACAACAACTCAGCCATAGCGTTTTTGGATGGTTTTACAATAATGCTGACGGCAATGAGAAGGCTTCAACGAGTCATCAGCTACACATTACTGAAAACAACGCCGACGAACATTATCATCATCACAACCACAATATGAAGGATGGGAACATGATTGCCGGTTCTGTATTTTTGATTGAGAAAGACCTCCACCTTGGATCCAAGTTGAGGCATGATTTCCAAATGAGACCAAAAGTTCCGTTTTTGTCTTCTGAAATGGCCGAATCAATCACTTTCTCGGTAGATAAGCTACCAGAGATACTCAACCGTCTCTCTATAAGTCCTCATTCTGCTGAAGCCTCCGCCATAAAGGAGACCCTCTCTATATGCCTGGAGAGACCAACTGTAAAAATCGAAAACAGGTAAATCTTGGTCGAAACATATACTCCGTATATAGCTAGCTAGTACCCCTTCCGTTTCAAATTCTCCTTTCATTTGATCTTTTGAGGTTAAAGTTTACAAACTCTTGGAGATCATAGAAAGTCAAATGGAAAGAAGATTTTGAAACAGATACTATTCGAATTTTAAGTTAATCAATTATTGATACATATATGGTTCAACATACAGAACTTGTGCGCAGTCATTGGAAGCCTTGGTGAAGTTGGTGGTCCGAGAGCTACGGACAGATGATATTAAGGCAACAATGATGAATAATTTGGATGAGGTTCAATCGGGTGTACAAGAGTACACGATAACAAAGCTGAGGAAAATGCCCACACCAGATAACACCATGGTGACATGCCATAGGATGAGCTACCCATATGTGGGGTACTACTGCCATCACCAACATGACATTGGCCTCTTCTCCGTTACCCTTGTAGACCCTAAGGGTGTGGCCATCGACACGACCGCAATTTGCCACTACGACACCTATGCGTGGCAACCCGATGTCCCCGCCCTTCGTTACCTCAACATTCGCCCTGGTGACTCCCCTGTCTGTCATTTCTCTGGCGCCACTGACATTGCTTGGACTCTCAATTCATCCGACCCTGCTCCTAAAACTAATATGGCCGCGACTCAGTGATGAATATAAGCTGCTCGCTATGTATTTATAAATAATGAAGCCTGGGAATTGGGATAGTTAATTGTCTATCTAGTGATGATGGATGTGCTATCTCACTGGTGTGTCAGTGTGTAATTCTCTCTGTATTGGATCATGTATATTTGGCCCATGAGTGAATTTCTTCTGCTTTTTTCTTTCTTTCTTCCCATCCCTTAATCAGCTACGCATCATGTGTACCATCTCTTCTCCCTTAATTATTTTTCTAAACGTGGTGGTTTTGTTTTCTCGTCAAAAAGAGAGTGCAAGTGAATGACGACCGAGGCACCACTCATTACGTCATGTTCGGACTCTCGTGTTCAATAACAAATATGTCACACTAGCTGAACAATCATTGTCCCCGTCAACGTGCCAACATACATAAGGCATGAAGCTATAGTTTTGCCGATCAAAAAGAAAATAAATGAACCTGTAGTTTTTTATAACGATCTCCAATTCAGTCACTCCATTTATACCTGATTATCATTAAAATCCTGAAGCAGGTCCCATTTGTAATTTACTGTGCCTTTGCTCTTAGTCTTTGTAATTGGACTTCAGTTGTTATATTGGGCTAGGCTGATGGATATCTAAGGCTTACCCCGATCCCTGTTTTAATTTTATTTTGGGCTGTCTAGTGGGTCAGACACCAAACCATGGGTGTAGCCCGTGTAGGTAATTGAGTATACTTTATGATGGAGACAGTCCATGGGTGTAGGTAGTTGTGCGGATTTAATGGAATTATGCCCCAACTAAAATGTTACGAGATCTTGTTATAAGATCTTCGAGATTATAGGCGTGGCCTTTGTAATATTCTGTTACGCCTATTTATGGCAGATTATATTAGAGTTTGATATTGTTTAGGATTGTTTCCTTTTAACAGAATATATTGTATTGGGTTAGGGCTGTGTATATATATTGCGTACAGATTAATATAGCAATGATCTTTTCTGCCTCAATCTTGTCATGGTATCAGAGATACTTCGTTCCTGAGACCTAAACCAAAAAGCTTCCGCTATGCCGGTGGCGGACGGAGACAACCATAAAATGCCGAAACTCAAATTCAACCACGGTTTCTTTTCCCTATTTTAATGGATCAAGAGATCCTTGATGATGACTATCTATGAAGCACGGACACTCCATATGGGTGCCGTGTTCCGTGTCCAAACGTATTGGACATTTTGACACACCTTGGACACTTCAGACACTTCGTCTGGTTCTCTCTCTTTAAAAGTTTTTCTAAACCCTAAAATTCCTCCATTCTGCCTACAATTCTTCTAGTTCCCTCTCGCTCTTTACTGTTCACTCTTTTTCAAGGCACTTTTACTACATGTGGGAATATCATTTTCTGTTTTCTTTAATATATTTTTTATTTAGTGTTTTCTTTGACGTGTCCGCATTTTCGGTATTTTGAGAATTGACGTATCCCGTCTCCCGTGTCCGCGTACCTGTACTCGTGCTACCTTGAGGACTATATATGATGATGAACTAAAACTTGCAGGAAGCAGGTTTCAGAAGAGGCTATTGCCCGTTTTTGCAGCAGTAGATGAAAAAAAGAGAAAATATATTCTCATAATATTTTCCCGATATCATATCTCTAACATAAAATGAAACTGTGTGTACTGGGTTTGCATTTCATTTTTCTTAGTCGTGTCCAATGTAGCCAAAAGTTTCACTACTTTAGGCTTCGGAATGAACAAAATGGTTTATACAATTGTGTCGGTACTTCTTATTTATTGTGAAATTGTCAATGGTCTCATCTTGTTTTCCCAAAATCTACAGCTTAATCAATTTTATCTTAATTTTCCAAAATCTTATAAACTTACCTGGCTTAACAAGAGATATGAGTAACGCTCACACCCTATATACTTTAATGTTTTTACTGTACAATAACCGGAGCCAAAAGTTATGAGATGACATGACCGAACATAACCAAAACTCACCTACTCTTCCATTAACAGCCGCCCAAACCACCACCAAAATAAAAACCCCACTAAAAACACAAGTACTTACAAAATTACAATATATACCCACAAATTTTCCAAGAGCCAATTTAGGGAACTATAGGGGTTGCAAATTTGCAAAGGAAAAAAAGTAAATTCATCTGGACCCACCATTAGCACCACCTGGCCCACCCACACCATAGATATTACTACCACCCCCATGGGCCCCATACATTTGCCCTCCTCCTTGTTGACCAATCACATGCCCCATCATCATCATCCCATTATTATTATTACCATAAGTACCCCCACCCCTTATACTATTTACACCACTGCCATTATTCCCAAGAACTGGAGTTCCGGTTCTCTCACCTTCTAATTCCCTAAACCGCTGTAAATAAATCTTGAGCGGTTCAACATAATCTTCAAACCCAAGCGTAGTCATAGCCCAAAGCAAATCATCACCGTTGATTGTTTTCCTTTTCTCTCTCTGACACTTGTCTGATGCTTCACCTGTGATGAAGCTTATGAATTCTGATACGCATTCTTGGACAGTCTCTTTTGCGTCTTTTGAGATTTTTGCATTTGCTGGGAGAGCTTTTTTCATAATTCGACTCACGTTTGCGATTGGGAGAAATCGGTCTTGTTCTCGTGGTGATGATAGGTCTCTGTTGTGGTTGCTCTTTCCTCCTGAGTCGTTGTCCGAGTCAGCCATCACTCAATGAGTCAAATGAGTCAACCACAAGTTAACAAGTCAACTTGCTCGTCTTCGTTTTGTGAGGTGTTTTTTGCTGAATTTCTCTGGACTTCGCAATTCGAAGATTCTTGATCGGAAATTTGTAGTGATTAACCGGAATTTCGTCTTCTTTTGGCGATAAAAATTTGGAAAATTCAAGGAAATTTGTTCTAATCGATTTTGTGACTTGTTTTAGCGGATTTTCTCTCTCCTAAAGGGCTTTTATGAATTGGTGATCTTTGCACGAATTGAAGCGATTAAACGGAATTTCGCGATCAGAATTTCGAAAATTCGAGAAAATTTGTTTAGTAGGATAGGATATTGTAAGCAGATTAACAGAATCTTAACAGTTTGAGACCAGAATTTTAGTGTAGTTCGAAGAAATTCAAGAAATTCGAGAATTGAAATATGGAATGATCGAATAATATGAGATTAAACCGGAATTCGAAAGAGATTTTTCTTTTTATAAAAAGAGCTAAAGAAAAAGGGAAAAAAGACGAAGAGACAGAGAGAGAAATGGGATGAAGATCTTAGACGTAAAAAGGAGGAAAAAATCTATGTCGGAAATCAGCGCCTCGAAAGAAATGGAAAGATTGGAAGGAAAATCAGAAACTTCGCGAAGAAGGGAAGAAGGCGAAGGGAGGAGAGAGAAAGTTGGGAGGGAGGGAGAGAGAGATGAAACGGTATTTGGTTGAGGTCCGTTGGATTTGGGGAAGAGGGACTAAATAAAAAAAAACGGAAAAATCGTGGGTGACACGTGGAAGGATATAAGCCGTTGTATGCTGATAAGAGTGCGATTGTCACGGACAGGTTTGGAGCCATTGGATTGGTCCACTAGCGAAATGATCTGGACCATTCAATAAGTATCTTTACCACGTGGGGGGCTACGACTGGAGAAGTGGAGTGGACTCTACTCTATATTTACTTTACTTTTTTTACTGTGTAAAGGACTGCACTCTTCGTACTTTGTGCTGGAGTGTAGACGCATGTGCTACTGAGTTGAACCCAATTTGGCCGTTGGGTTAACTCGTACAAACACTCATCGAGCGGCCGCATTTCGGTATTGGTATTTTAAATGAGCACATATTGCCAATTTGATATTTTAAACATTTAACTCGTACAAATGAAACCAAATACTCGCTGAAACCCAGTTTCCGACCATAAAAATTATTTTTTCAGATTTAGTTGGTTTTCAAGCCTTTTGTTTATTTACACAAAATGGCCATTAATCTTTTTAAAATAAAAACAAATCGTGTATAAGCCTCATATAGTCATATACAATTCATCCTAGATCCCCCCACCCCCAATTCCAAAACTCTAATCAACCAAAGCAAGTTTCCCAATTTGCGATCACAACATGGAGGTTATCCACATAGAATGAAACAATAACTGTATGAAATTCAAGCAGATACTCCTTCAAAGCCGAGAAAATGAAGTGAAACTTCTATAAAACATGTTCCAGTGTCCACAAATGATTAATGAGAAATGAGGAACCAGTATTCGCACTACCAGAAACAAAACTCTAACTGTTACTTTGTGATAATTCAATTCCAAGGAATCAATTTCAAAGATTTTGGTATTTGGATTATTTATTTACTGAAGTATTTGTTTGTTGCCAGGGAAAGACCAAGTTGAGCAGTTGAGGCTTGAGCAAGGAGAGAGAAGAAATGCTTCTCTGAAGTTGCATATACCCACTTAACCACTTTCAATCTGATCTCTTAAGTGAGTTTTAATTTTAATATTTATTTTTTGATAGTCATTTTCGTAAATAAAGAAAATTAATTAAATGTGAAAAATAATTTTTATGACCGGAAACTAGGTTTCAGGAATATTTGGGTTTATTTGCACGAGTTAAACGTTTTAAATACCCTATCGTGGCCGGAGTGTTTTAAAATACTAAATTGGCAATATGGTCTCACTTATAATACCAATCCGGAAATGCGGCCCTCATCGAGCTAAAATAAGCCTTATTCGTGGAATATCCGAGGCTGTGCGTTAAGAGATGTCATAAATCACGTCCAGAAAGAAAAAAATTCTTCCAAACTAAACTAATGATATACTAGAGTCCTTAATTAAGAAATAACTAAACTAATTTCATAGCCTTAATATTTGGCATACCAAAAAAAGGAGTAAAATCTTATATTTGTTGTGAAACAATTAGACAGATAGAGAATGGAGAGTAAATAGGAACAAGAGGTCTCTGTATTATTCACATGAATACATGATGGATATATATAATACAAAGGGACTATGAACCATAATACAGTATATGGTAAAGTATATAGGTACAATTATAGTGTACATCAACATATAACATATTTTATAACAATATTGTCATCTTCTTCTTTTTTCTGTAATGTTTATTTCACATAATTGACTAATTTTTATTCACTTTAAATGACCATATTCGAATAAATTTCTACACATTTTATGAGTTCTTTTAAAGTCGTAGGAGCTGAAAAGATATCTTAAAACAATTAAAATTATCGCATTAATATATGTAATCTAAAACAATATCAAAATAACATAGAAAACTCAAGGACTTGTTCTCGAAATAGATTCAGAGGTAGTTATACTCATTTTACAAGAGGATCCTGCCACGTGGGCTGAGAGGTGGGTGTTCAACATGTCTATCGTGAGCCGAGGTTACTATAAACTGTCTGGTAAATTTTTGTTTTGAGATTAATGATGATTTTAAGTACTATATAGGTACCCATGATATTCTATATGCAGATTTTATTGGGGTATTCAAACCTCGTCGTATTTTGATTAATTAGTAGTAAGGATATCGCCCTCCTTTGCGCGCGCACAAAAAAAATAAATAAATTGACACCTGTCCTAGTTGGCACCTCCAGTTGTAGTCTACAAGGATAATGAAGCAAATATACATCTTCATTCCCTTTTTTTAACTGACAGGGGGCTGTTTGGGTCGGTCAAATTGTCACCGTCTTTATCCCAAGTGCACACTCAGCTTATTGATCAACTCATGTCCGTATCAAAGCCACCCCCACCATAAATGTTGATAGCCTAACTACCCTTTCAAACAAGTAATCTATGAACTTTGTTTGTCGCTAGGTAGCTAACACGCGCCACGATTTAGGCCCGATTCTTTTCGTCGTTTTAATGATACATTCCGTTTCGTTTCAATCCATTCCGCGCGCGTTCCAGTTCGCATTTTATTTGTCTCACGTTTTTTTTCAATTATCCACGCCACTCCGTTCCGCTTCCCACCGTCCCGCACCATTTCGTTAAAGAGAACAGAGACTTAAGATGAAATCTAATCCAATTTAAAAACAATCCCAAAGAGCTCCATCAACGTTATTACAAAAATAAATAAAATTGATTCAATGATCTATGGAAACAAATGGTCCATGGTATATGACTACTCGAAGCAAATCCAACCATAACAAAGTATGCAGCAATAATATGAGCAATGACGCCAAAAGTTTCATCTGCTGTCCAAGATGAAGGCTGAAAATTCACCAAATGGATTACAATGTACAAGATTTACTCCCTTAATCCACAAAAAGGTCAGTACAAATTAGAAGAGCTCAAACAAGAGACAACCTACAAGTTCATAAATGTGTATACACTAACAGTTGCATCCTTCAGCAGCTTCCACTGTTTCTAGGACTATCTGGCAAAAGGCTGATTTCTTTGCTAGGATATTATATATTGATAAATTACAGCCACTTATACAGACTAAACAACAGGAAGAGCACAACTAAAGCAAGGTTAAAGCTAGAGTATCTATTTTCTTTTTCGCCGGGGAAGACTAGGGAGGAGAGAGGGGGAGAGAGAAAAGAGGCAAGGACAGGCCATTGCATCTGTTATACCACTGGTTCTGTAGGCATGTCATATAGCTTAAGCCACTACCCCTTTCCCAGCAGGCTGGCCTTCATCTTTTTCGGCATCCCCCTCATCTCCATCCTCTTCGTCATCAGCTTCATCAGCTAGTTTTGTAAGTTCATCCTGGATCATAAGCTTGATCGACGACTTTCTGGCTGTCAGGTCAGTATTGAATTGCTTGGCTGCAGGAATGAATATTTTTCAGTGGTGCCAGATCCAAAGACCAAACAAATAAGATTATGAAACAATAAATAACATCATTTTGCTTAGCCAAGAACAAGGTAGTATGAAGCTTTGGAATAGCCATCACTCTCTAAATTTATGCTGTAGCAATTGACAAGGTCATCTTCGAATAATCATTTCCATTATTTTCAAGATCTTGCAAAACTAGCACTATCAGAAAGAGACAATGGAAACTTACCAAGTTGCTTCAGGATATCAGTGAAAGTTGCCTGCAACAGAAGATTTTTCAGGTGAAAGTCATGTCAGTGATTGTCACAAGATACAAACAAAGAATCAGTTCAACTTAGATACACCTCCAGGCTATATAATAAAGGAAGAAGACTAAACGTGAGCAATGCACACACGGAAAAATGCGGATGCACAATCATGCAAGCCGGCCAAAGGCCCAAAACCATAGGTAGTGACTTTTTGGGTGGATGTTCAACAGAATAACAGTTCGGACCAGCAAAAATAGTATGCATAAACAAACCAATACAACAACACCCAGTGTAATTCCATCTCAAGGACCTGGGGACGTCAAGATGTATGAAAGCTTACCCTTGACTAGTCGAGCCTAATAGGAAGCACAACTAAACCAGTGTAGACCTCAAAACAAAATTAGGGTTGACGGGAGCTAAAACACAAGCATTATGTAGAGCTAGTAACAACAGATTCACATATCCGACAACTACTTCAAAAACTTCTCTCAATAAAATAATATAGAGCCAACTTCTTTAGAATCCAACATAAATGTAAATGTCAATTTTTTTTACCGTATTGAAGTCAACTTCTTTAAGAATGTCACATATCGCACTCTTTAGTTCATCATCACTTGGCTTCAATTTCTCTTCTTTTGATTTCTCCTTCCCTTTCACAGCCTTTTTACCTGTAGGGAAAAAAACAAGACTTGGTCAATATATATGCCAAGCTAAACAGATGGCTTAATCTTACTTTACATGAATCTTACAACCAGAAAATAAGTTCATTTATCGATTGCACTTCTTTTCTTTAATGAACTCCCAGTCCTGAAAGATATTCAAACTTTTAAACAAAAGAAAAAAAGAAGGCAATCATGAATCTTAACCAGGGAGGAGTGAAAAAAACTGGAACTAGAATG
Organism: Tetragonia tetragonoides; assembly: GCA_038025085.1. Classification (NCBI taxonomy): domain Eukaryota; kingdom Viridiplantae; phylum Streptophyta; class Magnoliopsida; order Caryophyllales; family Aizoaceae; genus Tetragonia; species Tetragonia tetragonoides. Next base: position 986,866 of record CM076153.1, read on the forward strand.
CACTCAACCAGTATAAACTATAAAGCATAATAGTAAATGTATTATCATCTGGCAATCAAATCAGATCCACACTACACACATGAGCACAGACAATATGATGCTCCCCCCCCCCCCCAACAGCTCACCAGGTTTTTCCTTTGTAGCGGGCTTTTTTGAGGCTGAAGACTTCTCTTTCTTAGGTTCTTCAGTTTTCTTCTTCCTCGAGAAAACCTTTGGACTTTTGTCACTTTTGTCAGCCTTGGAACGACTTGAAGATGACTTTTTTGGAGTTCCCTTTCGCACTGAGCTAGATTTCTCTGTACCCTTTGTCACTGAGATAGATTTATCTGTATTGGTAATTTTCTTGCTTGTAGCTTTTCCAGATAACTTTGGAGTCCTTTTCTTGGTAACTGGTTTTGGTTTTTCAGGCGAGCTTTTCTCTTTAACAGTTTGGCCTTCAGAATCATCTTCAGAATCAACCTTTTTTTCTTTGCTATCAGACTGCTCAGATTTTTCATCCTCGGATCCTTCTGCTACACCATTCTCCTTTTCTTCTTCATCATTTTCTTCCTCCTCTGATTCATCATCAGTATCTGCAGTATCCTTTTTCCCTTCTCCTTTAGAAGTATCTCCACTCAATTTTTGACGCTGCATTTAAGCCAGTCAAACCAAAACGAAACATAGTTAAGGCAGACAAAGTTAAACAGTGCCAATGCTTCTGTTATTACTTCAACCAAATGGGCCAATTTAAATCATGTTATTTTCAGATCCATTTTGACAAAAATTTAAGAAAGCCATTGCATAATTTTTCATTCCTTTCACTCATAATGAGTATCAGCATCAGCAGCTGGGAAGGAGTCATAGAGAAAATTATATTTTTTGGGAATTACTTGGAAGGAATCATAGAGAGGGGGGACAGGGAAAGAGGAGAAGAGGGGAGGAAAAAAACCTTGTCAGAGCGCTTGTTCGACGATTTAGTTGCACCTTTTGTGACAGGCCTCTTGCGTTTTTTGCCCTTAAAACAGTTGTACACAGTATCACCAGCAAAGATTAATTACAAAGTACGAACCAAGGACGAAACAAAAACAGATGTATATCCAATATCTTTGAACAAACCTGATCTTTCTCTGCAAGTAATACAGTGGTCGTAGGATGAGGGGCCACCAAGAAATCAAGCAGCTTACCAACAACATCCTCCTGAACAACTTGAAACTCAGTATTAAAACTCCAACATCCAAAGTCCTCAAGAGAGATAAATCTGATCCACATAGGTATTAACAGAGCGAGGTTTAAGCAAATGATACCCACCAAAATAAGTACTCCCTTCGTCCCAAAAATAAGGTCTTCTACTGTCCATTTTTGGATGACCCATTTAGATTGGACATATTCCTTTTGGTGCATTTTCCAGACGTTTATCAAATTATTCAAGACCATCAATTCAATGTTTATTAGCATGCGTAAAAAGTTAAGTAGGATAATCTTGATGGGACGGAGGGAGTAAAATCATGCCCTGTGTTACACTAATATCCTTCATTAAGACTTTACTTCTATCCGCCCTCGATTGATAAGTGAAATCAGTCCGTGGATGCTTGTCTTTGACTCAATGATATTGCTAGGTACACCAAAGAGAGAAGACAACAGATTCAACTATGATAATATGAACAACCCCTGCCTTTGTTTGACATACCTTTTTAATGGTGGCTTTGGCGACTGGTATGTCAAGCACATCACAGAATTCCAGCAATTTCTCCTTCACACATTTGTCAAACTTCTCCTTTACCTTCATCTTTTGCTTGTCCTGCAACAGTATGGTAGTTAGACATCCGCTTCCTGCGTTACTTCACATTTAAGGCATAAATGAGTAAAGAAGGGCTAGCTAACAAAAGAATGAACAGCTGCTCTTCTGAAAAGTCACCAGTATTGTACATGTCAAGCTATGCACACATCATGGCCAGGGTAGCGCTGTACACGTGTTCCACCCCAACAGTGGTGGCTGGTGGATTCATATAGGGTGGCTGGTGGGTTTGGTCATTGTTTCTCTATACAAAGTCTAACAAAATCAAGAAAAATGCTACCAACCTTTCTTCCCTCCACTTATTGCCAAGACACCAAACTAATTGATGGATGAGTAACTGAGGCTCTTCTAAACAATTTTAGGGGATAATGGAACTTTGCTTAGGTTTTTCAGGGTTTGGATGTGCATAGATATCTGTTTAGTTCCATTACTAAATATTCCAAAAAGAAAAAACGTTGTCATCCATTTGAATGTGGACAGAGCAAAATCTACGACAATTGACAACAGAGGCAAAGATTTAGCCCGTAGGCATAGATGCCAAGAGTAATGCCAGCAACCTTCGAAAAAACATGGTACTGATACTTGCTTTCAGGAATCACCAGTCATCTGCCATCTAGGAAGAACAAAGTTCAGGGGCTAAAATCAACACTGGAAGAGTCTGACTTGTAACCCCGAGGACAGTATCTCCAACAATTTTTCAAACATTGCAAAGATCTTCGAGATGATGAAAAACTAGCGGATGACTAAATCTGTAGCAAGCTAGAGAGAGAGAGAGAGAGAGAGAGAGAGAGAGAGAGAGAGAGAGATTCTGGCAATTGGAGCAGAGGGAAAGAAGAGTCATTATGGGCCATGTACAGGAAAGTGAAAGAGCCTTAAAAAGAAAAGGCAACTTACCTCCTTAAATCTACGAATTTTTTCCCCCACATGGGCAACTGTATTTTCTCCATTAATAGTTTTTTCCTCCCTCAAAGAAACCAAACTAAGGAAAATTTGAAAAGTATTTCCAGAAACAATTTCCAACAAACAAAGGAATTCAGGTTATTCTTATAGAAAATACCTTCCAAGGATTTAGACAGGAATAGATCATCAATACATGAAGAACCTTAAAAAAAAGAATATGTGACAACAAGATTTGAGCAGCATTAAATGGTGAGCTTGAACTTTCAAATTCCATGATGGTTAATATTCAGTAAAACAATCAGTTCCATGTGACAAAAACGGCTTAAGTTAGATCCTTCTCTAGATGGGTGAAAACTGAAAAGGATAGAAGATACCCATCCGAAATTAGCACATTCATGAGAAAGCACATCTCTCGATTCCGAGACATACCAGAACACAAGATAACCCTTACACTTCTGAACCTCGTGTTAAGCTTAAAGTTATGAAAGTAGTGTAGTCACTGGTATGGTGGCGGGTAGCCTCCATACAAAAAGGAAGTACTATACCTCATTTTCACGCCACACAAACCCAGAAAACCGCGATATATTATGCTTGATTTGAGCCGCCTGCATGTAGAGAAAAATAATTCAGAGCTATATCCCGAGAAAAAAAAAAATCAGAACAATGTTAAGTTCAATGTGTAACCTCTTAAGATGTCACTAAAACTAGTCAAGTTAGAGTGAATAATCTTAGATAACCTGTGCATCAATATATTTCTAACTTTATTACTTCAATCCCTAATTCAGTTGCTAGCTCAAATTGTCAATAGCTGACCAGGTGCAAATGTCATCATATTCCCCGCGCCAACCTCCCAAACAAATAGGGTGAGCATGGGCACGACGAAGACATAAAGTCAATATTAAGTTTCCAATGTCAATAACATGGGAAAGCACTGCAAATTTCGCTGCCTGAGTATGCTACTATGGTCTAAGATACTCATCCCAAGTTAGCAAGTTCAAGAGAAACCTAAATGAGTAAAAAGAGTTCCTTGTCTTGTTAGCTGTAATGTAATTGAATAAGCAGAGTGAATAGCACCGAACTGAAACATTAAAAGTATATTCTCAAACTATCACCTCCAGCAAGTTCATGGCTAATAGACTTGGATAATGTGAAGTGAACAACTGAAAATCAGACATCCTAATACAACCAAAAATATCCTTGTTCAAAATATTTTACCTGAGAAGAGAAACTTCAATTGAAACATTTGAAAGAAGCTTAGAATTTCGAACTTTGAGGGTTCATTGAGAAGACAGAACATGCAAATGCCAAAAAAAAAAAATAGAACCAATGACAACTCCAAGGCAGAGATATAACTCATGGTCCCATCGAGGTTTACAAATTCAGATAAAAAAGGAAGGAATTAAACAAAATCAAATATTATAACATTATAAGTTTATAACCAAGAACATCAACCCCAATTAGCCATTTTTAGATCGGGATACAACGCATTGAAAATATCGCATCTTCAGAGACTTTACAACCTTCTATGTACGAATAAGATACAAAAATGAAAAAACAACCCAGTCTAGTCGAATTATGTATAGCCCACATCAATTGTACAAACACCTACATCATAGAAGACCAAAGTAATTACCAGCTTGAGCAGGACATACATACCTTTCCACGTCTTCCATAGAGAATGTTATGCAGCAACTTAAAAGTATCATCACTTTTCTTCCTTGACAGCTTGTACGCGACTGCGGTACATAAGATAGGATGTTAGAACAGAGGAAAACCACAGATTGTCACAGCCAAAAGATACGAAAACAATTAACAAGGGAATTCTCACCACTCAGGAGACACAATGACAACAAAGGATTTCAAATAAAGGATTTGACAGATTTAAATTTGATGGAAAAAGCCTTTGATTTGAGATGCATGTAATTGACCCTTCCAGTTCACTCAAATTCTCCGCGTCTCATAGAAATATTGGGAGGTAAGTTGAGCTATCATATTGTCTTCATTCTGATTGCTAATTTGTCCATACTAAATGACATACCAATAACGTATTAGCCAACTAAGTCCCATTAGAATGCAATATCAGATTCCTGATCTGCACCAGGAAAGGAGTATGGTATCATCAAACTGTAAGCATGGGTTGTACTGTTTGATTTCAAAGATGTTGTATTTTCCCTTGTATGCTTTAGTGAGAATCAGGTGAAGTATGCTAACTTTGAGGGATCTTTCCTTTGGGGCCTCAGACATGTTTGTAGGACGTTGACTTTTAAGAGAATTAGTTGCTTATCATCAAATAAAATTCCAAATTTCATGCGAGAAAGGTAAAAATACAACCTTGTAAAAGACGTGCTATCAGATAACTATACTGGAATTTGAGAAAAACAAACCACATCAAAGTTAGCATGTAAACCATTTCGAAAGTATCCAAAAGGTGAATAAAGTCTATAGTAAAAGAAAATACGAAATAAGGCCACTCAAATTAATACCAAAAACCCCATTGCCTCTTGACATCAAGGAAATTCTCTCTTTAGATTAGCAATAAAATCTGGGAACTACTATGACCACATAAAAATCAGAAACAGCGAATTAGAAATTTCTTTCCTTAGAAGGCCTAAGACATATTTCAGTCAGCCACCTCCGCTAATTAATGGCCCTCAATCTATTTATGGGAAGTCCTCAATATATGGACACAGTGCATAAGAGCGGACAAATCTAAGACATCATTAATCAACACATGACTGGAAGAAATAAATGTAAACTAATCACTTTTACATAATAATGACCATTAATACAGAATATGACGAAGATGAACTATCTAATTATGCTATAGTAATCCAAAATCAAAAGCATCAGCTAAGCTTCTAGAATGGGGAGGGAAAAAACAAAGAAAAATGACACAACCAGCCAAATTGTAGTAATTAACCATAGAAATAACAATGCCTTCCAAATGCGTTCAAGTGACAAGAAAAAAGAAAAGGAAGGACAAGATCCATACCATTGGGTATATCTTTCAGCGGGGTCCCACTGCCCTGCAATATCCGCCGGAATGTGAGATAAGATCCGCGGAAAGGGGAGCACAATATTCCGAAAAAAAGGAGGGGGGATTGATTGAATAAAGCAAACCTTCTCGATGTGAAATTCCCTCGACGTATCTTTTTCAATTGTGGCAACCAGCCTTTCAACTGATTTTCTTTCACGAACTGGGCGATCAATAGCAGGAGTTCTGGGCTCCAGCTCCTTTTCCACTACTTTCTTCTTTTTGTCCACGCTCTTTTCCCTGGAACTCTTCGTCCTGCTACGCTTCTTGGATCCCTTCTCCACCTTGCTCTCCTTTGCCTCTTCTTCTTCCTCTTCACTCTGCTTCATCTCTTTCTTTTCCTCTTCATTCTGTTTGTCCTCTTCCTTTTCTTCTTCACTCTGCTTTGTCTCTTCCTTTTCTTCCTCACTCTGCCTTGCCTCTTCCTCATCCTCTTCACTCTGTTTTGCCTCTTCTTCCTCTTCCTCTTCATTCTTCTTTGCCTCCGCCTTTTCCCCTTCGCCCTCCTTGGCTTCTTCTTTTTCTTCATTATTCTCCTTCACCTCCTCTTCTTCCAGTTTACTTGCATTTTCATCATCCATTTTCACTTCAGACCCCGTCATTTTCTCCTCCGCTTTGTCTTCTTCCTTCTCCTCTTCATTCAAGCTCTTATCTTCTTCCATCGCCTCTGATTTAGAGTCTCCCTTGTTTTCCTCCACCTTAGCTTCCTTTTCTTCCTTAGCCTCTTTGTCTTCGTCCATTTTCTCTTTCTCTTTCTCCTCTGTACGAGAATTACCATCACCTTCGCTATCCTTTTCATCTTTGTTATCTTCTTCCATGTCTTTCACTCCATTTTCCTCCTCTTTCTTCGCCTCCACCATTTCAGCGTCTTTCTCCGAAGACTTGGTCCCATTAGTCACCGGCTCAGGGACTTCCGTCTTGGCATCCTCCTCACCCATTGTCAAATCTCACTAAAAAAGGGTCAAACTAAAAATTACTTCTTTTGATCAAAGTCTAAACTCTTTTCACCCTCAGTGACTATTTTACCATGTTTAAAACAATATTTATTAAAATCCAAGTCACATATTGCAGTAAAACATCAAGACTGACTAACAAGGAAACCTGTATAATGCCTTACACAGAAAAATTAAGAAGCAACAACTGAAAAACAAAGGATAACCTCTTCATTAGATGAAAAAGACAGGAAATTTAGAGAATTGAGTAGCAGAAACACTCACTGAACCCGCAAAAACAGTTAATTCATCACTTTCTAAGTGCACATATCAAACAAACTCGATGAGATCCTCTAACAGAGAAAAACAAAATCAGACACAAAGAGAGGTAAATATGCATCAGAAAACCCGAAAAAGCAAAAATGCACAAAATTCAGAGCAAAAAGATGCTAAAAACGACTCAAATTCCGACACATACAGAAACCCTAGGCTGACGAAACGCAACATTTGGCATCGAAAAAAGACAATTAAAACACAAAATTAGGTTGAAAAAAGCAGATAAAAGCAAACAATTGAACAGAAACTGCTAGAAATTGAAGATCTTACAGTGATTGAAGGCTAATCTAGAGCAGATTTAGAGGTTCGAAGAGAGCTTGCTCGACGACTCACTGTCTCCCCTAACTGATGAGAGTATTCTCTCTCTCTCTCTCTCCTCAAACACACACACACGCAGTTTCTCTCTCCTAGCGTACTCGTACAAAAGAAGAGGGAAGGGCAGTTTTCACTTTCTATACACTTGGCATCTCTTTAAAGTAGGGCATTTTCGGAACATTCCGCTTTTTTTTATTTTTTGTAAAATGTTTTTCCTTTTTTTTTGGGTTGTATTTATCGGATTTGAGCTCCGGACTTCATTTGCAGTTGAATGTTTTGGCGGATCGGATCGTGATTGTTGAAGAAAATAAAATAAATTAAAATCTTGGGGAGTTTTGGGGTTGTGGGTTTAACGGCTCAGATTTTGTCATGCTTTACTGCATTCTGGGAGTGACGGCTATAGATTATACATGCATTTTGAGTTTATTTTTGTTTTGTTTGGTGGGGCAAATTGGCTGATTTTTGTACGGATCACAGTATAACACTTATATTAATTAAGTTTGGATTAAGGATAATGATTATTGAGATAAGGGAAATGATTAAAGAGTAAAAAGAGTGGTAATGGTTCATCGGTAGTGGTAGTGGTACGGTGATGGTGATGGTGATGGTGATGGCGGTGGGAGTTATATTTAGGATAGAGGGAAGTTCTTATATATTGAACAAATGCATATATATTGGACAAATTGGCTTAGTTCTTGTACGGATCACACTCACATTAATTATATATTCCAGGTTTAGATTGAGGATAATAATTGAGAAGATAAAAGAAATGATTAAAGAGTAAAATGAGCGTTAATGATAGATCGGTAGGTGTTAGGGCACGTTTTTTTCTACTGAAAACTGGAACTGGTAACTGGGAGAAACTGGACAAAACTGGGAGAAACTGGACAAAACTGGAAAGTTTAACTGGTAACTGGAGAAAACTGGGTCAAACTGGGAGAAACTGGGAGCAACTAGGAGAAACTGGAAAACTGAAAATTGTTTAATTTTCACTGTTAATAATAATAATAATAATAATAATAATAATAATAATAATAATAATAATAATAATAATAATAATAATAATAATAATAATAGTAATAATAATAATAATTATAATAATAATAATAATATTATTATTATTATTCAAATAGTAATAATAACAATAATAATAATATTATTATTATTCAAATAGTAATAATAACAATAATAATAATATTTATTAATAATACTTACAATTGTAATAATAATAATAGTAATAATAATACTATAATTATTATTATTTTAAAAATTAATATATACTATTATTATTATTATTATTATTATTATTATTACTTTTTTACATTTTTTTTAGTAGATTATTATTATTATTATTATCGTTATTATTAAAACTGGACAAAACTGGGCAAAACTGGATATTATAACTGGTAACTAGACAAAACTGGGAAAAACTGAACAAAACTGAAAACCAGTTGAAAAGAACATGCCCTTAGTGGTGGCGGTGATGGTGATGGTAATAGCGGTGGGAGTTATATTTAGGATATAGGGAAGTTCTTATATATTGAACAAAGGCATATGGTTGCAGGAATAGAGTTAAAAGCATGTTGCCTGTACTCGCTAGTGTTAATTGATATGGAATGTATATGGGTAATAAAATTTGCAATGTCTGCGTCTAAATTAAACTTGTCCCATCCGCACACGATATTACCTGATTAAGAAGTTCGGGTCTTGCAATTTAAAACTTGTTTACTTAAGGTGATGATGATTACAATTTAATGCATCATTATATAAAGGTAAATGTTGGGTAAAAAAGGAAGGAAGAGAGAGAGAGAGAGAGAGAGAGAGAGAGAGAGAGAGAGAGAGAGAGGGGAACAGGGATTGTTACATTACTTATATCATTAATATGATTATGAATGTTCAACTTTAACCCGGATAATTAAATGGGTGAGTATAACACCTTGAGCTTCTATCATCTCTTTAACTTCCTCCCTTTTACTAGAAAAATTATTACATGGTCTCATACCATTGTTACATCTCATACAAAATTGATTTTCAATTTGAATTTAGAGTGGGCTCCACTTATTTCGTGAGAAGAGGGAGCAATGGTCCCTGATCATGCAATAATGTTTCCTTTTACTTAAAGGAAATGATTAATAACGAGCAAATGTCACACTATAATTTATTTTCCTCAAATCTGTTTAAACTTATGATCCACTAAGAGCATGGGCAATGGTGAGTGAAAAAAGTTGGTCATGACTCATGATCCAACTCTTTCTCATGCTCCTCAGTTCCCATCAAATTTATTACGCAATTCAATCACCTTCCTAACTAGTAACATTCCCAGTAAGGCTGTAACTAATTGAAGACACTTGTTCTATGCACTTGCTCTTGGGGCATGCCAGTTTCAAATCTCATCAAGTTTATGCAAGTTCTAATTGTGCACCCACCTGTCAAACTCTCCAAACCTCGGAGGGTTCTGAATGCATGTATAGTTACAAGTAGTGGAACTGACACTCATATCCAACTATTCTTTAAATGAGAAGACTTTGTCTTTATTACTGTAATTGGGGGCTTAAGCATCTTGCGATCATAAAGGAAACGACTCATTTGCTTCAGCCACAGAGATAACAACTTTGATACATAATGTAGATGATCTTCCATTCAATCTGAAGCCAATGCACATAAATATTCAATACATTAGATAAAAATAAATAAATAAATTGATCAATGCATTTTTGGATGCTGTAATTGGCTTTCAAACTCACTTCTCCAACCTGTTCATTATTATCATAGTTCTTAAAAAGTTCGACTCCAGTTTTATTTGTCAGTGTTGTGCAGAAAGTGCATCTTGATTCTTCCGGTTGCACTCACGGCTATTATCTACCTGCTTGACGATTCAGGCCACTCTTTCTCCCATTACGTGGCGCTTGTTGGTTTGACGAAGCCCATAATCCAACTCGAGTGTCCTGTGCCTCTCTCTCCCACTATTGAAAATAAATCATTAGAGAGGTTCACAACCGCCCCCCCGAAAGAGAATAGAGGAGTTTCAACATGCTGAATAGATAGCTAGAACGGTTTGCTTACATTGGCCAGTTCAATCCGATTGTCATAGGTTATGCAAGTGCCATGCAAATCCTTTCTTAAGCATCATTTCCTGGTCGATGATAAAATAGTTGAGGTCCAAGGTATTTATATGTACTCTTAAAAAGTACAAAAACTTGTGTGGACTTAGTCCATGGTGGACCAAGAGACTAAATCATTTAAAAATTACCCTTTATGTCCCAAAATATTTACACTAGTGTGCCCTAGTCTACGGTGGACTAAGTCCACACAAGACATGCTACTTAAAAAGGAAGTGTCTTTTGGAACGGAAAAAAAAGAAGAGAAAACATATGGCATAGATATATAATTGGCTCAAGAGCAAAGTGGTGTAGCACTCTTCACTATAGGGATTCAAACTGAAATTTTCATACTGCAGAGTTTAGTAGATAAGGATAGGGCAGAAAGTACCTGTACAGATATGCCATCGCAGTAGATATCCCCAACACAGCGGCCATAATGGTCTTTTTCATAGACGAGAACCCATAAGCACTTTCCTTGAACAAGCTTCGCCAGCTCCTCTTTCGCCTCCTTCCCGTGTGGCATGGCACTCTCAGGTGCATCTATCCCCCTGCATTCAGAGACATTAACCGTTGCAATATTGAACTAAATAATTTCTATTCAATGTGATATAATCATGTAGTGTTGTATTTTCTAGTACCTTAGCCGGATCACATACTTTCGAGCTAGAACCTCCTCATTCTGAACAGTAATTATCCTGTACCACAGATGAGGAAATTCAAGAAGTGCCTAGAAGTTAAGCCAAGAGTTTTTTTTGTGGGCTTGCCTACACTGTTTTAGTAAGGCTGAAACAAACCTGTAATTCTGAGCGATTATCTTCTTATTTTGGCGTAGTCGTTTTCAGCATGTGCCTTTGATATTTGATTTTCTGCAACCAGCACTTCACTAGGAACAGAAAATGACTCCCTTAGATCAGTAGCTGTACTAACATATACAGTTATGGTATTTGCATCTGCTAACGCCTTCGCATCCACCTATTCCCATCCCAAGTATTTTCAATTTCAAGTTAAACCCGCTTGCTTTGCAATCTGAAGAGACAGGGAATAGCATATCTTACCGGTAGTGTATGGAAGTCAAACTTCACGCCATCGGGCAGGGACGAGGGAACCCCAGTGGAAAGTTCGACTAGTGTGTGATGAAGGGGCAGGCCATAGAAAGCAAGCAAGCCCTGTTCAAAGAGCAAAAATAATATAGATTTCTTTAGTATGTCATGCCTTGTTAAAATAACTCTAGTTTTAAAATTTTTACAGTATTTGTCTATAGATAATACCTTTACATCTGCTTTTTGTTGGCTTTTCAAGGTCTGGATGATTAATATTGTAGCTTCCTCAGGGGTTATTGGTGAGGGCCTTGCTACCGTAAGAGTTCCTTGTACCTAAAAAGAAACAGCTAAATAATTAGCAAAATTCTTGCAGTACAATCTTTTCAGAGTTTGGTCAAAGCACGTCATTAGTGGTACTTACCAACTTGCTTGATCATCCATAGACGATACAACATGCTTACTAAGTCCTACTGGGACCTGAAAAACGCCATGATCATAAATTCAAACCATTAATCAAACTTACTTTTCCCTTCACAGAATCATGTAATTGACATCCAAGATCTAAACTTCAAAAATAGTGATTCAGTACTAGTACAGGGTGGAAAAAAAAATACCCGGGATGTGAACGTAAAATGGTAGAGGTCTTGGTAGAGGGCAGAGACACCGACAGTCTGGGGGGAGACACCGTGTGATTGCGATTCTGGCTGGCAGCAATTCTTGTAAAGAGATCGCACGGTGTTTCCCATTTTTTTTAGAGTTCTTTTCTTTGGATAGAAGAAGAAAGCCGAAGAGAAGACTTTGAAGAGGAAACGAGAGAAGGGGAAGGAAACAGAGTAAGAGAGAAATTGAAGGAGCAAAGCAGAGACTCAGAGAGAAATAGAAATAACAATAGCAATTACTTTTATGATAGATGCTCTCCCCCAACACTACAGTGTCTCCCATTTGTCAATTTTATTTGGATAAATAGTGTTTCAAAATAAGTCAAAATTAAATAAATGGGAAATTTCACGGTGCGCCCCCGAACTTTAATAAAATGTACACAAGATACATTCAACTTTCAAAATGCACCATATACCCCTGAACTTTATACTTTTGCCTACACCATGAACATCTAGTTAACGCCATCCATTTTCCATGAACTATATATGTTTCTTGCAATTAATGATAATAACATTTTTTTTTGATGTTTTATTATCTAGTGCAAATTTTACCAAAAAAAAAATGCAGTAACTATTAAAAAAAATTGAAGAGCCTGCAATTTCATATTTTATTTTTTTGGAAAAAGGGTAAAATTTCCATTGAAAAACCCCAAGGTGGGGAAACAAAGAATACAACCTGCGACTAGATGAAATTAGTCAACAGGAATTACATCGCTCTTAACACTACCTCAGCCTTCTCTCCATACAAACCTGTTTGACGGCAAAGAGATGGTGTCAACGTGTGTGTATGAACCATACCAAAATATTAAAGTTTTTTCTTTTGGTAACACCAAAATATTAAAGTTTAGGGGTATATGGTGCATTTTGAAAGTTAGGTGTATCTGATGTGCATTATGCCAAACTTCAGGGGCGCATCGTGAAATATCCCTTAATAAATTTACCTGACCACAGAAACATTCAACTTATTAAAATTTCCCTTTCTCTGCTAGTCTATAAGAACTCTGGACTTAGATGATTGACTAGCTATTCATTGTAGTTGACAGCTTTATTTGTTCCATCGAAACAGATACAATTGGTGATATGCAACTGGACAACTTCTATTCTTATGAAGATGTAGTTAACTAGTCATAAAATTTTTCAGTACCTCAGCTTAGCCAGATGCCATTCTTTCGAGCTAGGACCTCCTCATTCTGAACATTTATTATCCAGTGACAGTTGAAAAAAGCCAGGAATTTCCTGAAGTTCAACAACAGTTAATTGTAAGTGCAAAAGCTGCTTGCATCTGTTATACTTTAAGGACCAAACAAACCTGTAGTTCCATCTTTTTATGTAGTGCATCTGTTGCACTCACGTAGTCACATGTACAGTTGAGGTATCCCCGTCTGCTACCCCCTTTAGATCCACCTATATTCATAAGCACGTTCATTAGATGACGAAAACAGGAAATTTTGAGAATTGAGTGATGCAAACCATAACTGAACCCAAAAATATAGTACTTCATCACTACCTATAACAAACTCTGTGAGATCTACTGACACATAATGATAGAGTCACAAAAGATAGACTAATACAAGAATGCTCAAAATTCTGAGCAAAAAGATGTAAAAGAGACAATTCAAATTCCTACACACACAGAAACTAAAGAGCAAGAAAAGCAGAAAATAGCAAATAATTGAACAGAAATCGCAAGAAATTTAAGATCCTACAGTGATTGAAGGCTAGTTAGAGCAGATTAAAGGTTCAAAGAGAGCTAGTTCTGGGACTCAGTGTCTCCCCTAACTGATGAGCTTTCCCATTCTTTCGAATCCAATCTACAACAACACCTTATCAAGGAAGCTATTTTGAAAAAGTCAAGGAGGTGACAACCATATTTCAAGGGTACCATAGCATGATAAGAATTAAGAATTCACAGATGCATGCCATAAAAAGCTGGACCAACTAACGAACAAAAAAAATTGCATGAAGGTAATACAATGTCTAAACAAAATTCGAACCAAAAGCATGTTGGTAATTAATTTCCACAGCTGCGCATATGACCAGAAAACGTGCAGCAAAAAGAAAGTAAAAGTTAAGAGAAATATATTTTTCCGAGTTACAGAAAAAAGAAACTTGTACCTTAGCACCAGAAGACTTATCAAAAGAGCTAACTACCCACAAGAGAAGCATTGATCACTAATGTTGCTTATTCAAACAATTCTTACATCTGAAATGAAGAATGGCCTGCACAGCAGAATATTATATCAAACCCCAGAAAGTGGATGGGGAATCATGTAATTTTTTTATTATTATTTTTTTTTGAGATAACAAATGACATATCATGTAAAATTAAAAAAGTTAACAAATATAATACTCTATTTCATCAAAATACATATAAGAGAGAAGTTTAAAGCAGCAAACCTTAACTTGCTTTGCAGTAAGGCCAAGAGAAACACCATTAGAATTTTCGCTATGTTTTCGAGTAGCATGGCATAGTCTACTCACACAAATTCCCCTACACCTGAAACAAAGACAATTGATCTTCCATTTCAAAAACACATCAACAAATTGAGAATAAGACACTGAACAAACTTGTTGACATCCTACAGTTAAGCCTTTAGGAAATTCTTCACTAACCTGTTAAGCTGCCACAAGAAAGGAATCTATCAAAAGGAAAAGGGAAAGGAAAGGATAGGAAGCATCATTTGAGCAACAGGCTCTAGTTCACAAACTTGAGTGAGATGCATGTAATAGTCTTTAGAAATGGTTCTGCAATATGATAGTTGACAGCAAACCGGGGGTCATTCACAAATTTTAATGTCACATGTAAATTAAGTTTGTCAACTTTCTTTGGAGAGGTGGTGGTTTGCAGAGTTGCAGGGTAGAGTCCTCCTGACAATTAATACTGACGTGTTGATAAGGTGGACACTAAACAGGAGAAAACACACAGAATAATAATATTTCTTCCTAATGTCCAGTTACTAATACCATGGTGTACAAGACGGCTCATAAGACATCCACAAGACAGTCAATCACAGGAAACTGCATTGCTTACAACAATTTGATCTTCAACACCCAAAAGCGATCTTCCAATTTGTGTGTGCATGTGTTTTAACAGATCATTGTCTGGGCCCAATGGTGCACATCTTGACATCCCCAGACCTCACCAACAGAAAGACCCAATCTATGTATTACAACTTACAAGAAGTAAAATGTTTGTGCAACAATGAAATAAAAGAGGATATACATACCACAAAACAGTACCTCCATCATCACAAAGGCAACAAACAGAATGAAAAGGCTCTCTACTAACATCTTCTTCTCTACCAGCTCTATCTCCCTCCTCACCAGAAGCACCTTCCTCCTTACCAGATCTGCCTTCCTCCTCGCCAGAACCATCTTCCTTGTTGTCAAATATAGACTCTTTCTTCTCTTTGGTTGGACCACCTATAAAACAAAGCATAAGGACATCTCAGCACTATTGTGATGCTCCAAGAGAACAACAAAGAGGAAAACACAAGTGTTATTTCCTTGAGGTTAGAATCATTATCATTATGATTACCAGGAGGGCTCTCATGAGACTCCTGCCTTGCGAAGGGTAAGAGAGACCAAATATTCAAAGCCTTACCATGTATTACAAAGAGGTTGTTTTCTCCACACCAGCAATATCAAGCAATACATAATCTAATAACAGAAAAGACTAAGACTTTCCACAAATGTCATCAATTCTCTTTTCGTTTCCTGGCTTTTCTTCCTGAAATGTCAATATATACTGTTAGAAAGTATTCGGCAATGATCATACTAAATAAAAAATGAAAAAAATGTGAGCTTAGCTCTAAGTAAACCACCTAGAGATCTTCTATAACAACAATTACAATTACATTTTTCTTCTCAAAAAAAAAAAAAACAACAATTACATTTTATTAATATAGAGTTTGAATACAGTTCAGTAACAAGTTAATATAATTTGGTAATTAATAAACCATTAGACACCAAAATACACATACAATAAAGAAAATGCATGAGAGTGAATAACTGTAGGGAAGTAGTAAAACTTATTTAAACTGCTAATCACTAAACCCAGATGTTAATCACTTCAGAGTTCCAAATGTCAACAAGAACAAATAAAATATGTCAGAGTGACCAATTATGACTAAAACATAGGCGCATCATGCATATAACAGATAAAATAAAACAGACCTTTGATTTATACGAAATGTCCTGCTCTTCCTTGATTAATGCCTTGTGATCTACAAGGTCCTCCAGAGAAGGGTCTGTCTTTAAAGAAGCTACAAAATGCAAGACAGAGTAATAATACACATATAAGTCTGATTAGTGAAAGCACAAAGGACATGAACTGTAAAATTTTACCAGAAAATCCTCCCACGTCACCATAGAAAGGAAGCCTCATGAGAGGCATTAAAGTAATGATAGGCATGGTGATTGGTGGGGGTACCTCAAAATTTGGGATAACCTTTTCCAGGTAACCTTCCTGTTTAGTCCTGGACTTTTTTTCACTAAGTGAAGCAAATTCAGAGCTATTAACACTGTACTAACATCGGCTTCATAGCTTACCCTGGGTTTTTTAGGTTTGAACCCAATAATTGTCCTTAGAAAGAACTGATATCTCAGGTTTTTCACCTGAAATGTTAAACTTCCAGCCCATCATCAGTCAATCGATGCTTATGTGCATTTCCTTTGCTGCATGCCAAGACTGAAAATGAGATGGTTCGCCACCCTCGCCTAAATAGTAGTCTGCAACAAACTCAGGCAAGTACTCTTACTCGTCTTCAGACTATACCATTTTCCCGGATTTTGAAAAACAGGAGCCAGATGAAATCTGTAGGGCACCATACACACAACATTGGCAAATTGTTGAAAGTAGCAACTAAACATAGGACAATATCGACCTTGAGTTCAACTTATAAGCAAACTTGCATGCACATCACAATTAAAGTAACAAACTACCAGGGTGGAAGTAAATTGCAGCTTATCAGAACCATGACAATGTGACAAGACCTTTACAGATAGTCACATGAAAATCCCTCCATTAGCAGCGCTCTCACATCAACACATTAAATTACCATCAGAGAAAATTTTCCACTTAATGCAATCAGATTAAAGTGAAATAGTCAAGAATTCCCATCATAATCACTAGGAACAATATACACAAAAGTATTCATAAAGAGTATGAATTCTCACTTGGACCTGTTTTTTTTTTTTTTTTTTTTTTTTTTGAGATTACTGACGCAACCTTTTTTAGGTTAAAGTTAAATAGTCACAAAATTGGAAGTACAACCACTTAGAAGTTAAAAAAATACCAAATAAATGAGAGACAGAAATACGAGTTCTAATTTCCTAACTTATGCAACTTGTTTGATAAGAGTCAAAATTGAAGAATTCACAGCACAATCAGTCACAAATCACAACATCTACAGGAGAGCCTAAACATCACCAACAAGACAAAGTTATTTATCCTTATTTTGCCAACAGCTTATGAATCAAAAGCAAAAAAAAGATGAACAATAAAATTAGGGTTTAATGATGATAATCAAACAGCAAAAAAGATAAACAATAAAATTAGGGTTTAATGATGATAATCAAACAACAAAAAAGATGGAACAATAAAATTAGGGTTTAATGATGAGAGTACCTATACCTTGGTTACTCCGAATCCGCAAAACAAAGGACGGTTCGATTGACACATTTGTTCTTCCATCATAGGAGAATTGTATCTCTATGTCGTTTCTTCCGAAAAGAGGAACAAAGAAAAACTAAGTTTAAAAATGGAGAGAGAGAGAGAGATGGGAAATGGAGAGAGAAGAAAGCAGTGGGGTTGGGGGTTCATTTATAGGCTTGGGAATGACGGTTGTTTATAGATGAGGAGCACGCTTTGCTGGAAAATTGATTCACTGCTGTAATAAAACGCGGTTTAGTCATAAACAGCAAGACAAACGCGTTTTAGTCAAAGGACAGTAAGAAAACTCGTTTTAGTCAAAGAAAAAGAAAGAAAACGCGTTTTAGTCAAAGAAAAAGCCGTAAACCGCGTAGAACGTCACCGTTTTATTAATCACCGACAAAAAGAAAAATAGCCCTATTTATAACTGTGAATTCACTTCCTTTTCAAACATGGCAGAAGATAATCAACTCTCTCCACATCTCTCTCTCCAATTTTTCATTGAAACCCTAATTTGGCGATACTCTCCAAACGTCTCTCTCTCCTCTTACCACAATCCCTAATTCAGAATGTCTGATTTGTTCATGGCTCTGGTTTTTCGAAACCCTAATTTGGCAATAGTTTCGAAATTTCAACATATTTATGGCTCTGTTACTTCGAAACCCTAATTTTGACTATCCCTCTGTTTGGCGATCGTAAAAAGGATGGCCCTAGTTTCATCCCGCAAAATTTGGAGGTACTAATTACTTTTCCCTTTTTTCTACTTCAATTTCTTGTTGTGACGTGCATTTATACTTCAATTTGGTGCTTCTTTTTTTGAAATTTTCTGTTGTGGAACGAAACACTGTTAACAGATGATTCTGCTTTTCCTATTGGCAAAACGGTTTGATATTGACTTTCAAAACCTTCTTATTGTCTTACCTGATATCACATCTTTTCACTTATGACATCTGGCATTGTTTGGCAGGCAAGTTGGTTGTGCACTGGAAGCCAAGGTGAAGATTTTTGCATAAAGGATGGATTCAGTGCTTTCTGAAGCGTATGAAGTCCTTGGTGAATCTGTAGAGCTGGTTTTGAAGATCAACAAGGCATGTCATAATTTATATGTAGGATTGTAGGTATTTAAGTCAACTCTTTTGCTATTTGTCCATGACTTGTTTAAATATAATGGAAGACAAAATAAAAAAGTAATTTCTTTGCTCATCAAAGATCAAGACTGCATGCACCTTGACTTTCTTAGAGGTTTCATATGTTTCATGCTATGTTCACAGAATTTAATGTGAGAACAAGCTAGTACATCTTGGGTTTGGTCTTTTATGGCAGGGACATTAAAAACAATGAAGATAATATATGGGTAATCTGGATTCTGGACCTTTATGCTTATATGTCTATACTCAAGGCAGAATTTTCGAGAAAGGAGATGACATGAATGGCTCCCTGTCTGAAGCAAATAAAGTCCCTCGGTGGAATCAGTAGAGCCATTTAAAGATCGGCAAGGACTGTCTTTGTCTGTATTTTTTCTGATGGAAACATACTCTAATTTTATATGTAGAATGGTATGCGCCTAAACTAACTCTTTTGCTACTTGTCAATGATATGCTTAGAAAGACGGGAGATAAAAGGAGTAACTTCTTTGCTCATCATGCACGTTGACCTTCTTAGAGGTTTCATATGTTTCATGCTATAAGCTAATTCGGAGAATTTAATGCGAGAACAAGGTAGTACTTCTCATATTTAATCTTTGTGGCAGGGACGTAATAAAAATGAAGGTGATCTATTGGTTATGTGGACCTTTTGGCTCATGTCATTACTCACGGCAGAACTCGCAAGGTAAAAAAAAATATAATGGGAACAATTGGAGGATCCTCTGAATGGCATGGACCAGTGTATAAAGCTCAAGGAGCCAATATCATGTACCCACTACCCAGCTTCTAGCAGGAACTTAGCTTTCAAGCTTCAGGTATGGAATGGTCCTCTTTCCTTAGTTGCGTAGTTTGTGCATGCCTGAAAGGAGATGGTAGTTTAGGTGTTTAGGCTGTCTATTCATAATTTATTGTCTTGAGCAGCACCAGATTATATATGCTTTCTTCATGCTGGTCTATCTATTGATGTTGTGGTTGCTGACATAAATCTTTGGTGGAAGGTAGTGACAATGGCAACAATAAGCATGGTGTAGATCAACCTAGAAAGGAGCGGGAAAGGAAGATTGGTTGCCTGTAATTTGCTATCCACTAATTAGCTGTGCGAAAAATCATTGTTATATGCCATACTACTGTCACTGTCATGACTCGTGAGAGTGTCGTCTTTCTACTCATGTAAGGTATGTATTCCTCCTTTCTCATTTTTATTTTTTCATTTTTTTTTATGTGTTTCACTATTATTCTTAAGCTCCCACAATGAGCTTTTGGTACGAAACCCAGCCTTTTGATGCATCAAAAAAGGAAATATGTTTGGATTGTCCTCCCATTCACATTCATGACTTTATCTTTATGTGGCCTTTTCCATTCACGTTCATGGCAATTGGAGTCATGAATTTTTACTGAGGAGCTACTTTTAGTTCATGTCTGGGAGTTATACATGTATGAGTATAATTTAGGAGTTGCACACAGATCAAGCTACCAAGAGGTTAACTGTATTGAGTTGCATATCAAGAAAGTGAAAAATACAGAATGTTTATTATCCTTGTCGGATTGTCAATGAAAAAGTTGGCACTTATGCTTCACTATTTGTAAATTATATTGACAATTTACTTTGTCGAAGCCTATTAGCTCAATGGTAGAGCATTGTGCTATATTTGCACAAAAAGATGTGGGTTCGAATCCCACGTAGGCTTTAAAATCTTCCTTTGTCACTTTGATATTATATCACAGCCCTTGTGTTTATAAAGAGTCACGCTCGATCTTACACCAAAGCCACCCCCACACTTATTTCGGGGCCACTCCCGAACTTATATTGGAGCCACCCATGATTTTCTATCAGAGGCGCCACCAATCTTATAGTGAGATAGTAAACCTCTAACCTTAAGGTGGTGTTTACTACCTTGCAATCGAATGCTTGCAATGCAATCATTTTGTAGGGTAGTTGTAAGGTGGAAACTGAAGGAGGGGGAGGAAGGAGATGGGAAAAGTGAGGTTGATTACATCATTCAAAGTAATCACCATTACAAGGGAAAAGTTGAGCAATTGTGATTACATTGAATGATGCAATCAACTCCACTTTTTCCATCCCTCTCATCCCACTTCTTCACTTTTCACCCCACATTTACTTTACAAAATGATTGAATTGCATTACATTTGATTGCAACTTAGTAAACGAGGCCTAAGTCCTTCAGACAACGATTTTTTCACCTATCGGCAAATTACAGACAAACTTTAGACTATTCGTACAAATTTGTTTTGACATCTTCAACTTGGTGGTTTTGGTCTGTAGAGTTGTTAGGGTGTCTCTTCTGTCCGTTTCATTTTTGCAATTTCGAATATCAAATCAACTTTAGTTACTCTGAATGAAGTCCCAACCGATCCAATCAACTACAACAATTATCCTTTTTACAAAAGAAGCAATGTGCTCTGGGAGTACAAATATCCAGAGAATTTCTAGTATTTCCGTAACACCAAATCTACTTGTTACAAAAGAAGCAACTAACTCAACGTTTGCACCACATAATACAATTTGATGGAGAGTGGAAACTGTAGCTCAACGTTTGCACCACAGGACCAGTAACACTTCGATGGAGAGTGGAGAACTGTAGCTCAAGGTCATGCAAAGATATAGACCTCGTCATATCCCTTCCTGTCACCAAACAAGAGAATGACTAAATATTTCCTATCCTGGTTGTTAAATAGATTCCTTTACATTAATTGAAAGTCAAGTTACAGATCGAAGAACTGAAGAAGTTGGGAGCTTACCTTTGACGCCAGAATGTGTGGGCTTGTAGTTGTAAATGAGATTGTCAAGCACTTCTTGGGCAGGGGGCCTATTCGGTGACTTTCTAGCCGCGCTGCAAAACAAAGCAGGTGAAACTTATCAGGAATTCAGGATGATATACGATGACCATGATTGAACAAGAAAGAGAATGCAGACGAATCTTATTCATATCATACGCTAAATAATATTTCCTAGAAGAAAGAACTAGAGAAAAGAAAGTTTTACTGCAAAGTACTCCACTGGAAAAACTAGGGATAGTACATACATAGGCCAAGCACAACTATACAGTATGTAGTTATCAGAGTCCAACATACGGAGTACACAAGAGTTTCTGTACTCCTACAGATATTCCTATGCAGACTAAAGAAATACTACTGCATTCACATTGCCACAAGCAGGTCTGAGAAGGTCAAAAAGTAAGCAACATTACCAGTGACACTGTCAAAGTTGCTGTTTATGAAATAACAGAAATATATTTTGGTATATATATAAAAAAAAAAAAGTTCTCATATTTTATTGTTTAAATTCACTCAACCAGACTTTCTGAATCTGTTTGCTGAGACAATCTTCACACAAATGACAGCACTTGATACACAAGGCTAGCTAGGGTGATCCAGAGTCGCAAAAGGTAGGAGAGGGGAAGATGGAGATTGTTAAGAAAGAACAACTCCAAGACTCTTAAAAAGGGGAGTCGGCTAGTGGAGGATTTGACATAATTATCTTCACAAATTCTTGTCTGCAATGTCGATTTATGCTGAAATTAGGAAGGGGATATGCAGATACATTTTCACAGAAGGCTGGGGGAAAATAGTGATAAACATTTTGGCCAAACAAACTAAAGCTAGTTTATTTTATTCAAATTTTAAGTGTGTTGTCAAACACAGCCTGAGTTCACTTTTCATTCATTCATTCATTCATTCATTCAGCACACATAGAAGTTCTTTTATGAAACTCCACATAGAAGGTTAAATCCAGTGCACGACATAAGATCTTGATCGTATTTTATATATTTAGGGAATTAGGGGTCAAATTTCCTAGCATTTCTACTCGTTTTGTATGTCACTTCAAGTAGTATTAGAATTCTTTTATATGCCAAAGAAAAGGAGGGAAAAAACCATTCTGATCTCTTCTTTGCATCTCCCCTCTTAAGCTTCTCTGTATTTTAACATTTTTGGATCATTTGACTTGCTACCCGTCTTGCAGACTTAATCTCCATATCTTACTCTTTCATCTCTACAGCAAATGTACCAGTCCATGAGATACCATTGCCCAAGTGTGTCTCTGCCTCAAGGCAACTGCCAAGGGTGGGGTCTTTGTACACAGTCTCACCCCATAACATCATGGAGAAGCTATTTCTGGTCCCTTGATTAGAAATGTTTTGACTGCCTACTAATTCAGAACAAAAATGAAGTACACATCAAATAGCCATTTGATTTAAATTTCCAAGTGGTAACTTTCAGCTGTGTCGGAAATGGACAAGTTAGTCTTCGAAATGTAGTAATTTCAAATACAAGTTAGAGCTACAAAGGCACGGAAGTAAAACCAATAGATGGTAGCATAATAGCATTCTAACAATTAATAAAGAATGAATGAGAAAAGATGCAGTTCCTTAATACCCGATTTCCAAATGCACGACGAAAGACAAATGTCAGAATGCTCAAGAAGCCTTCTGTTGTAATACTCAGAAAGATGAATTCTGACTGCTGAGATGTTGATTTCTAACTAGCCTAGTACTAGTAGTCATACACCTGGATCATAAACAAGGCGAGAAGCCACTAACAGGTAAAATGTTGGACATTAGGTCAGCACATACCTGATAACAAAGTTTGCGCATTTTGTGTCACTTGAAACACATCTTCTGAATGTGGAATCATTGCAGAGCCCCACTCAAAAGCATTTTTCTGCAGTTCAACAAGAACAATGTATCTCACTTTGTTTTGCTACAAACCACATCAAAAGCGACGAAAAGCAAGTGAATAGCAGTAACGTTTTTTCAAATCCCAATACTTGAATACCCCGATCTAAGCTGTTGAATTCACAAAGGTGGAAAGTTATCTTGAAAAAACAAAGCAACTATATAATGCTGGATATATTCCTATTTTCACTCAATTAAGGGACCAACTATATAATGCTGTCTAATGACAATTTTTTTTTTTTTTTCTTTTTTTAAATTGAGGAACTAAAGAATTCTCCAATAAGGACATGCCCTCTCTCAAGCACCTACCCCCTAAAGAGTCTTTTAAGGTTTAGTGGTTCCGAGAGGATTAGACATGCCCAGTGCATAACTTTGAGAGTTTTGAGAATTATTTTCCAAAAGTTCCACCTCAAACTTTTCAAGTATATTACTCAGAAAGTATTAAGTTACGGAAAAAAAAATATTTTTTTATTTTTAACAAAAGGTAGCTATTTAATTTAATTTTTATTTAAAAACATACTCAGGAAAAAAGGAAAAAAATAGAAAAAAATCATAAAATTTAGAAATCACTTCAAAAAATTGGGGAAAATTATGAGACCTCCCTATAATAGTAGAGAGGGCTTGGGGGTAGGTTTGATGGCACGGGGTGGTGGGGAGCCATGCTTGGTACCCAAAAACCGTGGATTAGCCTCCGATGTCCCGTAAGAGGCACCTCCAAGCCTACCAAGGACCCGATAACCTATCTCGGGGTCTCCCATTTCCCCTAGGGGTGTCTGGTGCCATGTGCTGCAGAAATATAAACTTTCGTTCCCGGGCCTCCCGAAGCCCGAAAAACGTGGATTATAGCGTTCGGTTTTCAGCTTCCGGGGGCCGGTTGTCATTTTGGCCCAAATTTTTCCGGGAGGTCTATCATGACCCTAAAGGACCTTCGGTACCCCCGGAGGGTCATCCGGATCCCCGATCATCGATATTACCTATGTCTTAGGTGTTCTAGATCTTACATCAGTGTCCCATAAAATGCCCTTATAAACAAACCTATCAGAGACCAGATAGGCGATCCCAGGTGCCTCTCATGTCCCCTAGGGGTGTCCCGAGCGATATGGTACAAAAATATTCACCTTCGTTCCGGAGCCTCCCGGAAGCCCAAAAAACGTGGATTATAGCCTTCGTTTTTGGCTTCACGGGGCCCATGTGTCATTTTTGCCCAAACTTCTCCGTGGGGTCTATTGTGACCCTGGAGGACTCTAGGTGCCCCGAGAGGGTCATCGGGGTCCTCAAACTACGATATCACCCATGCTTTCAGTGTTCCGACCCTTATATTAGTGTCCCGTGAAAATGCTTTTCTACGCCTATCAGGGACCCAAGAACGGACCATTGGGGCCTCCCATGTTCCTTAGGGGCGGCCCGTGCGATCTGCTGCGAAAATATCCACCTTCGTTCTGAGGCCTCCTGGAAGCCAAAAAAAGTGGATTATAGCCTTTGATTTTCGGCTTCCCGGGGCCCGGTTGTTGTTTTTGCCCAAACTTCTCCGGGGGTTCTATCGTGACCGTAGAGGAGCTCCGGTGCCCCGGGACGGTCATCTGAGTCCCTGAACTCTAATTTCACCCATGGGACATGGGTCATGGGTGCTGGGACATAGGATATGGGCGCGCTCGCCGGGCGTTGGGACATGGCATCGCTGGGCTAGGACATGGGACATGGCGCTCGCTGGGCGTTGGGACATGGCGCTCGCTGGGCGCTGGGACATGGGCCCTGGGACATGGGCGCTCATTGGGCAATGGGACATGTTTTACATAATAAGGGTATGTGGGATCCAATTGTTTTGTTAGCTTGTGAACACGTTCTATTTGGCCACTTCAGGGATTTCTTCCACAGGGCTTATAAGCAACTGACAAGTTTATTTTTTATATACATGGTCAAATATCTCAAAAAATTGCTGGAAGGATGATTTTGTATAATGTTGCATAAATAAAGACAAAGAAGACCAAATGTTTTTTCACATGCATATGAACCAGAGAGGAATCATGATGTAGGAGTTACCTCTGGATGCCACTGTAAACCAGTGATAGGATAGTGTTTAGCATGTACTGTTGAGACATATACCTAGAAATAATAAAACAAGTCGACTAAGAATTTTTACATAAAAAGTAATACAAAGGAAATACATCGTCAAACTTATCTTATTGACTGGAGTTAATCACAGTACCTTATCATCTTCGCCTGTGCAAGTGGTCAAGATATTAAAGAAACTTGATAGCAGTCGATTCCCTTAAAGTTTTTCAGGTGATATACCATACTGTTTGATCACCAAGTAAACATAAAACATATTAGTTGAACCACTATTAACACTAAGACTAGAATGACAAGACTAGTGTAGTCACATGAAATTAAGAGAGAGTAGGCAACCTAAGATAAGATAACAAAATGAACAGCTTATGACCATTTTCTTTAAGATAACATGGGTTTCTGGGCTTCGCCGACTAATCCCATGGGCCCTGGAATTCACGACCAGGACAACCTCCAGTGACCCTGAGGAGGCTATGAATAGGTTGTGACCAGAAAACAGCATTATCTTTAGTTATTTCAGGAATTACATTTTACCTTACTTCCCAAAACTGAGCGTGATTCAATAATAACCTGAAATGTGGGCATAAAGAGTTGACTAGAACAAGAAACTATTGTAGTTCAGTTTTATCTTATTCTTCTAAAACTGATGATCACCTTTACTATAAGATAAACACTGCAACAACATCATCACTACAACGCTGCAGGTACTTAACCCGATTATCAACTAACTAGGGTGGTTGAGGACTAACTGTCGACCATGCAGTCACGTCTCTTGTTAATATCAAAGTTCACCCACCAAAGCCAGCTCATTGCAATAGCATTTCTCATGCAGTCATTTCTCTTGTTCTTTTAATGTTTATTTCAGACTCCAATTATAGATTTGAACCCCCAGACCCCGCTCCGGCGGGATACTCACTGGGTTGTTTAAACCATGCCAATTTAAACGACTAATTAAAGTGGCAAGTACACCATTACATAATTCTCAAAGTTGTGTAAAAACCCCGTCCACTGAAAAAGACGGTTACAAATTGGCCCAATTTTGTTGAACCTAGCTCCAACAGCTTTAATGCACCATAAAATTGCTAAGCGAGAAATTCCTTTTTTCATTCTAAAGTACATTAATTCCTTGTAATTTAATTTCGCCAAGAAAATACTGAATTGTTTTTTGTTTATTTTATAGGTTAAGACAAACATCCAATTTATAATTCTTGTCTATGCACAAATTAGTTTATGCTACAGAATCTTGTTATTGCTACTGCTTTTATTTTTCTTTTTGTTTCTCGTGTTTTTTCTTCTCATTTTTGAACTATAAACTAAGACCGCGTTCAAAAAAAAAAAAAAAACTATAAACTAAGACAATTGAATCATCCCTCCTCAATATGAGATCCTGGTATCGACAGAGAATCATGGGCTCAATCATATGTTCCCCTCTTTGGAGGTCTGCATGGTAGTTCTGATATATGTTTTTTCCAATATCATTTTTCTTCTTCTCTTCTAGATGATAATTTTTTTAGTTTCAGCAGAACAAGCAGCAGGAAATATGAAAAAAGGAGTTAGCTTAATTGTATCTTCGGCAGGTTAACCAGATCACTTCTGTTTTTTCCCAGGCGTAAAGGACTTATAGGAGATCATTAGATGGAGCAAGGTAGCGAATTATCAGATAATTCTTCCCTTTATTGAAACAAAGGAAAAAGCTATTACCGCATTTGAGATACAATCACCACCTTGTAAGCCTCTACAAGAGTAATCTACCCCTCTAAACAGAGAGGTGGACCTAGCATGCATAAATGTGCACAAGAAATGAAGTTTGAGTGACTGCTCAACAGCTTAAAAATACATATAAATATGAAATGAATCGAAGGAGTTGGGGAAGAGTTTTTTTTCTTCTTATGTCATCGGGCAGGGACGAGGGCACCCCAGTGGAAAGTTCGACTAGTGTGTGATGAAGGGGCAGGCCATAAAAAGCAAGCAAGCCCTGTTCAAAGAGCGAATAAAGTATAGATTTCTTTCTTATGTCATACTTTGTTAAAATAACTCTGGTTTTAAAAAAATTTACAGTATTTATCTACAAATATTACCTTTACATCTGCCTTTTGTTGGCTTCTCAAGGTCTGGATGATGAATATTGTAGCTTCCTCAGGGGTTTTTGGTGAAAGCCTTGCTGCCTGTAAGAGATCCTTATACCTGAAAGAAATAGCAATATAATTAGCAAAGTTCTTCCAGTACAATCTTTTCAGAGTTTAGTCAAAGCACGTCATTAGCAGGCTAATGCTTTAGATCATATCCTGCAATGACTGATTGGTTCCTTAGAGGCCTGTCTGATGGTTGAGTTGTGATCCTGAGTTCACAAAGTGTTTTTCCGTAATAGATATTGTGGTAGAACTAGAGACTAGCATCGGTGTAAAGTCAGAGGGATGGGGGCATGTCAATGTTGCAGTTCTATATTTGGTCTGATCAGAATTGTCCAAGTATTACAATGCATACTTTGAGCAAGAACCAGTAAATTAGTGGTACTTACCAATTAGCTTGATCATCCATAGAAGATCATACATGCTTACTAAGTCCTACAGGGACCTGAAAAACACCATGATAAAAAATTCAAACCATTAACCAAATTTACTTTTCCCTTCATGGGTTCATGTAATTAACATCCAAGATCCAAACTTCAAAACTTCCCTCTTGAATTGTATTAAATGCTTATTAAAGTTCTGATAACCCATGGGAAATCCAAAAATACTTAAAATAGTGATCTAGTACTACAGGGTGGGAAAAAATACCCGAGATGTGAACGTAAAATGGTAGAGGTCTTGGTAGAGGGCAGAGACACCGACAGTCTGGGGAGAGACACAGTGTGATTGTGATTCAGGCTGGCCGCAATTCTTGTACAGAGATCGCACGGTGTTTCCCATTTTTTTTAGAGTTTTGTTTTCTTTGGTAGGAAGAAGAAAGCCGAAGAGAAGACTCAGAGAAGGGGGAGGAAACAGAGTAAGAGAGAAATTAAAGGAGGAAAGCAGAGACTCAGAGAGAAATAGAAATAGAAATAGAAATAGAAATAACATAGCAATTTATTTTATGATAGATGCCCATCCCCGTTACCACAGTTTCTCCCATTTGTCAATTTTTATTAGGATAAATATCAAAATAAGTCAAACCTAAATAAATTTTGCTGACCATAGAATCATTCAACTTAAAAAAATTTCCCTTTCTCTGCTAGTCTGTAAGAACTCTGGACTTAGAAGATTGACTAGCTATTCATTGTAGTTGACAGCTTTATTTGTTCCATCGAAACAGATACAATTGGTAATATGGAACTGGACAACTTCTATTCTTATGAAGATGTAGTCAACTAATCATGTATTTTTCAGTACCTCAGCTTAGCCAGATGCCATGCTTTCGAGCTAGGACCTCCTCATTCTGAACATTTATCATCCAGTGACAATTGGAAAAAAACAGGAATTTCCTGAGGGTCAACAACAATTAATTGTAAGTGGAAAAGCTGCTTGCATCTGTTATACTTAGTAAGGATCAAACCAACCTGTAATTTCATCTTTTTATAGTGCATCTGTTGCACTCACGTAGTCACATGCACAGTTGAGGTATCCCTTTTAGATCCACCTACATTCCCAAGCACTTTCATTAGATGAAAAAGACAGGAAATTTTTAGAATTGAGTGACACAAACCATAACTGAACCCACAGATATAGTAATTCATCACTACCTATATCAAACTCTGCGAGATCTACTGACACACATAATGATAGAGTCACAAAAGATAGAAAAATACACAAGAATGCTCAAAATTCTGAGCAAAAAGATGTAAAGAGACGATTCAAATTCCTACACGTACAGAAAACTAATGAGCAAATTCCTCAAAAGAGCAAGAAAAGCAGAAAATAGCAAATAATTGAACAGAAATTGCAAGAAATTTAAGAGCAGATTTATGGTTCAAAGAGAGCTAGTTCTACGACTCACTGTCTCCCCTAACTAATGAGCTTTCCCATTCTTTCTAATCCAATCTACAACAACACCTCATCAAGGAAGCTATTTTGGAAAAGCCAAGGAGGTGATAACCATATTTCAATCGTACCATAGCATGATAAGAATTAAGAATACACAGATACATGCCATAAAAGGATGGACTAACTAATGAACAAAAAAATTTGCATGAAGGTGATACAATGTCTAAACAAAGTAGCAAATAATTGAACATAAATTGCAAGAAATTTAAGATCCTACAGTGATTGAAGGTTAGTAGGTTCAAAGAGAGCTAGTTCGACGACTCACTGTCTCCCCTAACTGATGAGCTTTCCCATTCTTTCGAATCCAATCTACAACAACACCTCATCAAGGAAGCTATTTTGGAAAAGCCAAGGAGGTGAGAACCATATTTCAGGGTTTCCATAGCATGATAACTTGATAAGAATTAAGAATACACAGATGCATGCCATAAAAGGCTGGACTAACTAATGAACAAATAAAATTGCATGAAGGTGATACAATGTCTAAACAAAATTCGAACCAAAAGCATGTTGGTAATTAATATCCACATAGGGGTGTGGGGGCATGCTAGCAGCGCATATGACCAGAAAACGTGCAGCAAAAAGAAAGTAATAGTTAAGAGAAATATATCTTTCCTAGTTACAGAAAAACTAAACTTGTACCTTGGCACCAGAAGATTTATCAAAAGAGCCTAACTACCCACAAGAGAAGCATTGGTCACTAATGTTGCTTATTCAAACAGTTCTTACATCTGAAATGAGGAATGGCCTGCCCAGAGGAATAATATATCAAACCCGAGAAAGTGAAGGAGGGGGAATCATGTAATTTTTTTATTCTTTTTGAGATAACATATGACATATCATGTAAAATTAAAAAAGTTAACAAATATAATACTCTATCTCATCAAAATACATAATAAGAGAGAAGTTTAAAGCAGCAAACCTTAACTTACTTTGCAATAAGGCCAAGAGAAACATCATTAGAATTTCCGCTCTCTTTTCGAGTAGCATGGAATAGTCTACTCACGCAAATTCCCCTACACCTGAAACAAAGACAATCGATCTTCCATTTCAAAAACACATCAACAAATTGAGAATAAGACACTGAACAAACTTGTTGACTTCCTGCAGTTAAGCCTTTAAGAAATTCTTCAATAATCTGTTAAGCTGCCACAAGAAAGGAATTTATCAAAAGGAAAAAGGAAAGGAAAGGATAGGAAGCATCATTTCAGCAACAGGTTCTAGTTCACAAATTTTGAGTGAGATGCATGTATTAGTCTTTAGAAATGGTTGTGCAATATGATAGTTGACAGCAAACCGGGGGTCCTTCGCAAATTTTAATGTCGCATGTAAATTAAATTTGTCAACTTTCTTTGGAGAGGTGGTGGTTTGCAGAGTTGCAGGGTGGTTTGCAGAGTTGCAGGATTGACGTGTTGATAAGGTGGACACTAAACAAGGAGAAAACACAGAGATGGGGAACAAAATAATAATATTAGAACCATTATGGTGTTTCAAGGTGGACACTAAACAAGGACATCCAGCACCACTGTGGTGTTTCAAGGGAACTACAAAGGGGAAAACACAAGTTCTATTTCCTTAATATTAGAACCATTATCATTATAATTACCAGGAAGCTTCTCATGAGACTCCCAATAATAATTTAAAAAAAAGGTGCCATATAACAGATGAGATGAAACAGACCTTTGATTTTGTTAACAAAACGTCCTACTTCACGGCTTCCTCAGTGAATGAGTTGTGATCTACAAGGTCCTTTGGTGAAGGTCTATACTGGGAGTAAGTCAGTTCTAAGAATACTTACATAAGCCGAAAAATTGAATACAACAGAAACCATCAGATAATATAGCATGGAGGAGGTACCTCAAAATTGGCACAACTTTTTCCAGATAACCTTCCCAATAAGTCCTGGACTTTTCTTCGCTAAGTGAAGAACATCGACAGCTATTAACACTGTCATAGCACTGCATTGTGCTCATAGCTTTTCCTTTGTGCTTGAGGTTTAATCCATTGTCCTTAGATAGAACTGATTTCTCAGGTTTGTAGACTATCTCGTCTTTGAAATATGTCATATTCCTGCTTCACCTAAATCAGTGACTAGGCCGGAATCTGCAGGATATGAATGATATGTTTGCAAGCCAGCTAAATTTGAAAATAAGATTCTTCAGAAGCTACAGAAGCAGCTACTTGATGCAAAGCAGCCCACTCTTTCGACACCTCATCAAGGAAGCTATTTTGGGAAACAACCATATTTCAAGGCTCTACAATAGCATGAAAAGAATATGGAAACACAAGCGATAAAAGGCTGGACTAAATAATAAACAAAAAAGTTAACATAAAGGTGATGCAATGTCTGATAAAAATTAGAACCTAAAACATTCAGGTAATTAATATCCGCAGTAGGGGTGTGGGGGCATGGTAGCAGAGTATATGACCAGTAAAGGTATAGCAAAAAGAAAGTAATAGGCAAGAGAAATATAATAACTTGTCCTTTTCTAGTCAAAGAAAAACTCTAGAAGCTTGTACCTCGGCCACAGAAGAGCCTAACTGCCCTGCCCACAAGAAAAGCACTGATGTGGATTTTCAAACAATTCTTACATTTGAAATGAGGAATGACCTGCACAACGGAATCATACATCAAATCCCAGAAAATCAAGGGGACATGAAAAATTAAATCCGTCAACAAAGAAAATACTTGTATTTCATCAGAATAACATATTAAGAGAGAAGCAGCATACCTAAATTCCTTTGCAGTAAGGCCAAGAGAAACACACTTAGAATTTCGCCATCTTTTCGAGTAGCATTGAATGGTCTCGTACAAATTCCTTTACACCTGAAATGAAGACAATTGATCTTCTATCTCAAATACACCAAAGATAAGACACTGAACAAGACTAATTATGTCAAAATAACCGATAATCATTAACATTATAGGCGCCTATAATAGATGAGATGAAACAGACCTTCCAATTTGTTGACAAGACTTCCTGCTTCATGGCTTCCTCAATGAATTCTTTGTAATCTACAAGGTCCTTCAGTGAAGGTCTGTCTTTATAGAAGCTAGAAATTTTTTAAAATGGGAGCAAGTCAGAAACAATACCTACATAAGCCTAAAAAGTGAAAACAACATGAAACTATCAGATAATATGACAAGGAGGGAGTACCTCAAAATTTGGGACAAGTTTTTCCAGATAACCTTCCCATTCAGTCCTGGACTTTTCTTCACTAAGTTATGAACATCGACAGCTATTAACACTGTCACAACATTGTGCTCATAGCCTTTCCTTTGTGTTTGAGGTTTAAATCCAGTTGTTGTCCTTACAAAGAACTGAAATCTCAGGTTTTTCACCTAAGATGTCAAACTTCCAAAGTCTAGCGGGATTCATTATGTTCTGAAGCCCATCATCAGCATAATTTTCCTGCTCTGCATGGGTTCACTACTTCTCCGGTAATAGGCAAGACCGAAAACGAGATTGGTTTGTCATCCTCATTTAAAAAGCAGTAGTCCAAAGTAAACTCAGGCATGTCCACTTACAAGCCTAATCCACTACTTCACAACAAATAACAAGTTGAGCAAAGAAAAAATGAAATACTTCAATCCAAGTCATGTACTGAAAGTCATTGGGAAACAGGCTAAGGCACGGTACAGAGGCTATCTAAAAGAGCAGTTAACATGCAATCCAGTAGTAAAAAATGTAAACTATCACATTATGAACTTGACATGTCTCATCACTATAACAATTAACCTTTCATTTGCATCAAAATAATATGGAACCCATGTTTCTGGATTTTCACATGTCACTGAAAATATTATTGTTTTATTCAATAAATTTTGTAAATTAAGAGATTATGTTATTTTCATGCATCAACTAACATATTATTGTAAAAAGATATCAATATGAGATTGACTGGTAAATAAAAATGAAAACGATTGTCTGCTTTAGATACTCCATAAAACAATACATTCCCTGGCATTCCTGTACTAACCCACAACTAATTTATAATTGGAACAGTGCATAAACAAAAAATAGGAGAAAGATTAGGCTTACACAGAGGAAAATTCAGGATTAGCAGACAGAAAAGGTTCTGGATATTTCTCTTCAAGAAGGCCAACAATGACATCAGAGTCAGAAACCCATTTGTCATCCAACTTGATCACTGGCACTTTCCCTTCAGGATTCACATCCAAAAACCTAAAAAACCAATAATTTAATCAGAACCCACAAAAAAGAAATCAAATTTAACCCAAATAAATGACAATTTCAAAACACATAAAAAGGGTTCAGCTTGGTACCATTTGGGCTTGTTACTGACATCAATAAGGTGAACTTGGTAAGGAACTTTCTTCTCCTCCAAAGTGAAGAGTGCTCTTTGGCTAAATGGGCCTAGATTTTCAATACCCACAAATCATTATCAATCATCAAACTAACATCAATGTTATGTGTTGAAATGAAGAGAGGGGTTGATGTTGAACTTACAGTCACCAAGAACATCAGGAGCACCAACAGCAGCTTTGACACAAATCTCAATGGCCATTTTTGCTGAAAAGGAGAATAGACAAGAATTTGCAAGAAAATTGAGTGAATGGTGTGAGAGTGTAGGGGAGATTTATATGATAAGTGACAATCTACCATAGTCAAAATATGTCATATTCCTGCTTCACCTAAATCAGTAACTAGGCCGCAATCTGCAGATACAAACACATATACTTGGCAAAACTGTTGAATCTAATAATTAAACAAAAAACAAGATAGACCTTGATCTTATTAGCAAACTTGCACCCACATCATAATTCTAGTAACAATCTACCATGACAGTTCCACAAGACCTCAACTCAAGAGATACAAGAAAATTCCTTCAATTTGGTAATTATGTTAAAGTGAATTAGTTAAGAACAATATAGGATATTAACATACTGGGAGAGAAATAAGCAACTTGGTTTAGGTTCAAAGTCAAAATAAAAATAAAACATGATACCAAATTAACAACAAACAACGCAATTAGCAGATTTATTTATTGATAAACTAGGGCTAAATGTCATGGTTATAATAAAAATCCTTAATTTGCTAACAAATTATGAATTGAACAAAAAAAGATAGAACAATAATTTTAGGGTTAGGGATTACCTTTGTTACTACGAATCCTCAAAAGAGGACTTATCAAATTGACTTTTAAGCGAACAGGGATCAATTGTAACTCTAACGCCATCTATAATTATAATCATACAAATTATGAATTAAACAGAAAACAGAACAACAAATTTTAGGGATTACTGATCTCAGTACCTTTGTTACTACGACTCCGGCAAAAGAGGACTTATCGCATTGACTCTTCCACGAACAGTAATGAATTGTAACTCTTCGCCATCAATAACGAGGAACCAAAAAAAATGGAGGGGAGAGAGAGAGAGAGAGAGAGAGAGAGGAGAGAAATGAAGATGGAAGAATGTCGCTGGTAATTGAGATGTATTTATAGATTTGCGGAATTATGACGGTGAAGGGATAACAGCTGTCACCAGTTAAGAAAACGCGTTTTATTCAATACTAGAAAGAAAAACGCGTTATAGTAAAAATAAAATAACAAATCGCTTCTCAGTCAAAACAAGAAAGAAAAACGCGTTATAGTCAATATTTATAAAACAACGCGTATACAGCAAGAAAAAGAACCTAAAACGCGTTTAAAACCACACGCCGACAATATGAAATACTCGTAGCTCTATATATATTTCTGTCTGAATCATCCGTCCCATTTCTCAACCCACAAAAATAATCATCTCTCTATCTCTCCTGAAGAACTGAAGAAGGTGGTTCAACAATGGGGGGAACCTAAACCCTAATTTAGCAAGGCTTTCGATTCCAACAACCTTCAATCGAATCATGTGAGTCTCTCTCTCTCTCTCTCTCTCTCTCTCTCTCTCTCTCTCTCTCTCTCTCTCTTCAATATATTTCTCTCTCTGTCTCTTTTTCGCAATTACTCGTTTTGATGCTCATAAGTTGTAGCAGTTTGGGATTATCAGATAGTTAAAATGATATAATTAAGATAAAATTAAGTTCTTGGCATCTAACCCTAACCTTTAATTCCTGATATTTGATTTTAACCCAATTTCTAGACAATTTCATTGCTGGTTTTCTTAACTTTGTAGCCCTGTTTAAATTTAAGCTGTTGCAATTTGGAAATTATTGTAGTAGTAAAAAGCATATCAACACAAATTTGAGCTATTGTTCTCTAGTTTTCTACCCTAAACATTCGAGATTAGTCTTTGAATTTTTGAGGAATGTGTTCGTATTTTCATTAGTTTTACAAACATTCGAGATTAGACTTCCTTTTTCCCTTTTTTTGTTTTTTTTTTTTGGTGCTTGGTGAGGGATTGAGGGTTATTTTAATATTTGTTTCAGTAAATAAATTACCATGTCTGTTTGTGAAGGGTAGAAAATACACCAAACTGTAAGAGAGATTGTCAAAGTTGAAGTAGAAAAAGATGCTGAGACCAACTATCAAAAGGTAAGGTAACTACATTTTCTTAGTTTTTTGAGCACTTTTATCTATACTGGTGATTTACTTCTATTATTTTGGGATGATTTTAATACTGAATAAAGAAGAGGATATGCCATCTTCTATGCCAAGCATTTGATTCCGGATCTTGCTTTCCAGAATGTGCTGAATGATGAATGCTGAGGCATGCAATTCATGTAATGATTCCAGATGAAATAAGGCGGATCTGTTAGTTATTTAGTTGAGTCATAAGGAAAGGCTTTGCTGAAATGTATCAGACACAAATAGCTTCTTGTAATCCTGATGGAGAAAGGGATTGATATTTAGTTGCCTTACTTCATATAGTCTTACCTGACATGAATTCTCTTCACTCATGACCTCTGTCATTGTTGTTTCAGGCAAGTTGTACGCTGGAAGCTGGGGTGAAGATTTATGCACTTAGAGTGGATTCTATGCATTGTGAAGCATATAAAATCCCTGATGGAATCAATATGTCTGGTTACAAAGATTAACATGGTTTATCTCTTCTCTTTCAAATGAATATAAATTTAATTTTAAATGTTGTACTGGTAGGCTTCCTTATTTCTATATGAAAATGATATATGCTTTCCATAAAAAAAAGTAATTTCTTTTCTTGTCAGGGTTGTAAGACTACATGTATGTTGCTTTCGTAGGTGTTTCATATGTTTCATGCTAAGCAAGTTGGGAAATCAATGTAAGAATAGCCTAATAACATCTCAGATGTGGTCTTTAATGGCTGGGACATAAAGAAATGAAGGAATATTTATTATTTGGTGCATTGCTTGGATCTTTTGGCTTGGATATCTTTAAAATGGTGGTGTTCGTGATTCTTGAGATAGGAGATCTCTTTGTAATAGTTTGATGATAATGGAACATTGATGCTCACCTCTCTAATCTGTTTCCCCCTGTCCCTTCCCCATAATTTACTATTTACATTTCCAAATTCCATGGTTGTCCAGTTGCATTTGCAGTACACGTATTGCCGTACTCTGTGTCATCACTCATCAGACAACTGCAGTTCTATGAAGATGGGGTGAAGGGTCTACTTTTGAATAACGTTGGAGTGTATGTGGGATGCCAGGCATTTTCTGATTCTTAAGAAGTGCTTAAAAGGGAAATCAACCGAGACCCCGTTAGTAGCAGCGAGGGACTTCCCCAACTGATATCCAATCTAATAGGTTAATCTTATGCTGGAGGTTAGTGTTGGATACTTTTGTTGGAGTATTGGGGTTTCTCATTTCATTTTTGTGTCGTTAAATATTTCTTTTCTTTCTGTCGCAGAACGCATTGAACAGATGGTGGTGAATGTGCACACTAAGAATGATATATGCTCTGCATTTAGTGTTATTGTGGAGCAGATTCCTGAATAAAGTTTGCAACTTAGGGATTTTCATAGTGGACAGGATTCAATTTGTGATGATAGTCAATTGAAGATAGAATGATAGCATGGTCTACGAACACCAGTGATGTGACCATGTTGAGGCATGTCAGTTGGTCGCAACGAAGTGACAAATGTTGATGGTAATGGCTTTAACTATTTAACATCAGTGATCAAAGCACATAAAACCATTATGAGGTATTTATAACATCAAATTTTGGTTGTGATGTTTCAATATTGTAGTTTCTGTGTTAACTTTAATAGATATGGCTTTTACAAATTCTTTAAAATCTTTCTTGGCAATGGATTGTGATCACATGACCTCTTGACTTGTAGGAGCAAGATCCGAGATCCCTTTATGTTCGTGAATCTTAAATGTATGACAACTTTGGAAATGTTGAATCACTTTTGTTTGGGGTGGGAACCACGTCCAGTCAGAATGCACGGGAACGAGAGGATCTCGCAAAATTGCTTATTCTTCCAAATGTCATGGTAACTTGAGTTTTAGGATGATTTGTCTTGTTTCTTCTTTTTTTTTCTTTTCTTGTTGATATTTGCTGAAAGACTGCAAAGCAAGTTGATGTATATTTACTGAAAGAAACACTTTGGGATCACGTACACCGATACATTGGTCTATTCAAGAACCTGAAATGGTAAATACATTACATTTAGTAAGCTTCACTCTGCAAACAATTTGCCTACTCACCCGCTTACTGTTATTTTTTAGTCCGACCATGGCACGTAATGAGAAATACCGATGAAACTTCCCCATCTATCCCCACTCCTGCCCACCTAGCCATGACACCTGACCTATTTGCCAGCTCTAGATTTCCCTCTGTTCTCATTTCCTTTAAGTTTCACCCCTGTTCAAATTTAAGCTCTTGCACATTGGATTAATATGTTCTTGTTTATTAATTTTCTTCTGACCATCAGATATTGAAAATCTTAGTAAGATTTTTTTAAGCTATGGGTATTTTATCCTGCCCTAAATATCTGACATGTCATTTAAAGTTGTTGTCCTTGCCAGTTGAAGTGACCTTTATTTATGTTTGTTTTGACACAGTTGGGAGACGATGTTGTGAAAGATTGAAACTTGATGTATTAGGATTAATTAGATCTTTTTGGGACTGTAGAAAGTTATTCAGAAGATTACTTGGGTTTGTTGTTTCAAAGATCTTTCATAGTGCAGCCATTCTAGGTAAGCAATCCTCCGTTACCCACTTGTTCCTAATTTCATATTAATCTTTTTGCTCCATATGAATTGTTGAATTTTCTTTTTTTTGAGAGAAAATAAAGAAATTTTGATTGTTGAGGTAAAATGTTGAATGAGCTGCCGCTACTTGAATGAATTACATGAAAGATACAGAAGAATGAATAGAAAATAAAGATAGACGTAGCTGAGAGGCTCTGGTCTAAGTCATGTGGTTCTGCAAGTAGTCATTTAGCATAGAATTCATGCTGGGATGATGGATGAATGTATTACTATCACTCATTGGCGTGCTTGCCATGGGCGAGTGGAGATTGTAAAGGAAAAATGCTTTCTGTACCTGGCGATGGATGTGTGTAAGATCATGATTTCATTCTCATTGATCTGACATTTCCGTACAATTTTGAACATAGCCTACAAAACCTTAGAACTTTGCCTCACATAAATCATTTATCCAACCACATAGAAACTATCCATGTCTTTTTCATTGATGTGAGTCGGTAAGATGTCTGTTTTATTTCTGCATCAGAAGGAAATTGAAGAAGTATCAAAGATTCCAAGCAATAGTATCACTGTCTTTTTCATTTATGTGAGTTGGTAAGATGTCTGTTTTAT
This sequence comes from Tetragonia tetragonoides, assembly GCA_038025085.1. Taxonomy (NCBI): domain Eukaryota; kingdom Viridiplantae; phylum Streptophyta; class Magnoliopsida; order Caryophyllales; family Aizoaceae; genus Tetragonia; species Tetragonia tetragonoides. The sequence continues at coordinate 1,026,242 of CM076153.1, forward strand.
TTCTGCATCAGAAGGAAATTGAAGAAGCATCAAAGATTCCAAGCAATAGTATCACTGGAGCTAAGGTATATCAAAGAAACCAGGGTGTATCTCTTCTGGGATCGGAACTTCTGTATTTTTCCTGTTACTAGCTGTCTTAAAATCTTATAGGTATGGTCACCATTCTCGATGAGTCAGTTACTCTTGCTGACAAGTCTTCTACTACTAATTGGCAGGGGAACTTTTGTTAATACTTTCATGCTACAGGTTGCTGTTTTGTCAAATCACCTTAATGGGAGAGATACCCATGTTCACCAGATCAAACTTTATGGACCTCGACCTCGACCTCAATCGTATGTTGCCATGCTATGTCAGTGTTTTATGATTTGTTGCTTGGTTTCTCGCTAAATCGCAGTCCTTTGGCTATGATCTGGAAGTTGGAACAGGAATCGTATTCAGCATTAATGATTTCAGTTGACCTCTGTTAAGTTTGTGACATGCTCCACTATGAGATGAGGATGTCGTGATGCTGCTCTGCCTGTGTCCTGACTGGAAATCTATAGAACCCGGCTTGTGAGCCCAACCCAAGCCCGCTTGCTGGCCCTGCCCATGGGCTTAAAATACATATTAGACCCAGCCAGCATTTGGACCAAGCCCTTTGCTTTTTTTTTTTTTTTTTGAGAAGAAAGCCCTTTGCTTATTGCATTCAGGGCGTGAGCTTTTTTAAGCATTTGTATAACAAACAGAGGGCAGCGTTGGTTAGCTTTATACTGCTCGCTTTTTGTAGATAATAAAGTTCATTGTGTGGAATTTGAGTGTTCTGAACTTTTGACGAAGATCGTCCTAATATTTTGCTTGTTACTTGCTCTTAATTAGCAAAACCACTGTTTGTCTTGACACAGCAGGCACATTGACAACACCTTTAGGAAGTCTTTCAGGTTAATAAACACACTTCACGAAATGAAATTCTACGCACACACCAACAGCATGCACTTATCAATTGACACTTTCACTCCCATATAAAGATGCTATATAGTGCATGATAGTTGTTCCAGCTTCAACTGAATCTTACTCGTTTGTATGCGATGTTACGATCTACACATTCAATATTACTCAAAGAGTACTCAAAATATAAGCACTAACTGGATAGCATTAATCACTCAAGCATGCTAAGTACTTCTTAATAAGCATAACACTTGTATTATTAATCAATCAGAAACGCCAAAAAACAGTCATCCAACAACATTATTTTGATCATTAAGCTTTCTCATTTTAATAAATCAGTCTTCAAGCAAGCAAGGGTTGGATACAACAATTTCCTGCAGACGAAGACGAAGGTCCATCATGGGTGCATGGCGACTGGTGACGGATCACCAACTTGTTGCCCTCCGAAAGTAGGTGGCGCTCGTATGATAATCCAATATCCTCTGCATCGAATTCTGCTTCTTGGCCATCAACGTTGAAATCATTTTGATCAAGTACATCATCCATATTCATACCATCAGGTCGTAGACACCCAACGTTGTTAACTCTTCAAAGCTAGCTATAGGCTCACGCATATTGATCAGCAAACTTGTAAGAGAATGCGGGAACATGCAGACATGAAAACACAGCTAAAAAATTTCTTTACTTTTGATTATTCTTTTGCTCTCATACATTGCCATGTTCTTTTAGTACCTATGATATATCTCATGTTGTGCTCCCTCATTCCCACTTAGTGTCTTTAGTCTTTTAACTGATGCTCCACTCTGTCAGATTTCTGAGTCACCCACTTCTTGCTTTTTTATCGTGTCTGGCACATAATGAACAAAGACAAACCTTTGGGATATGGCGCTACAGTCACATAATGAGCTTGTGTTGCTTGATCCTGCACTTGCTACTAATGCTATCCAGCATGTGAATTGAAACCCTTGCTTTCGCAGTAAAGCATGCCGGGTTTATGTATGCTACTGATCTTCGACTCCTCAATTTGTATCTTTTTTATGCATATGGATTTAAGGAAATCACTATTAATGGGGAAACAATGATTCTTCCTTATGGGTCTACTCATTATCCCATGCCCTGAGGTAGAAAAGAAACATTGCCATGTGCTTCATGTTTGTTATTAGTTTTTGCTTGTCTCAGTTTGTTGCTTTTGTGTTTCTTCATTGTGGGTGCTTATTTTAGCTGGAAATGTTTGTTTTCCCCAGATGTGGCCAAAGAAGGAGGATTCAATGTTGTTCAGATCTTTGTTTTCTAGAATGGGTATGAGCCTGAGCCAGGAGTAATCATTTCAATCTCCTTTTTTGTTTGTGTTTTTTGTTCTTTTTGCTTTTTTAAAATGTGTTTCATAATTGTGATATTGTTAACCATATCCTTTTTTTGATGATATTGGCTGTTTGTAGTACTATTGGAAGGTCAGTATGTGTATGATCTACTAAACTTCGTTAAGCTAGTCCAGCGAGCTGCAAGCTGGCCTTTATGTTCGTATGCGGGTTGGACCTTATGTTTGTGCTGAATGAAACTTCGGGTAATTGCTAATTCCTTCTCTCTCCTTTACAAGATGAAATATTTCCTCCAAAAGGGGAAAAGGTGGAGTACCTCTTTAGATTTCCCTAGTGCTTAAATTTTTTTGCTTCCCCCCCCCCCCCCTTTCAAGGGGTTTTGTGGTTGTCGAACATACTCCGCCTTTTTCTCCTTCCAATTCAAGCCAGTGAAAAATGTTAGTTCCTCTTTCTCTCCCCTCTTGAATTTTCATAATTTCCCTCTCTGTCTACAAGATTTTTGTAATTGTTTGCTCCCCTATTAAATATAACCTAATGCTATTATGGGAATATTACTATGTTCTACTCACTTATGTTTTTGTCAAAAGAGAAAATTAATATAGTTATTGTCACTCTTGCCAGTTGAAACAATTTTATTTATGTTTTGTTTGTTTGGACGAGGGTGTTGTGATAGCTTGAAACTTGATGAATTAGGGTTTTAATTAATTGGACCCTTTTGGGACTGTAGAAAAATGATGACATGACTTCTTGACTTGTAGGAGCAAGATCCTTTATGTTCAGTGAACCTTAAAGGTATGACAGCTTTAAAAATGTTGCGTCACTTTTGTTTGGGGTGGGAACCACATCAAGTCAGAATGCAAGAGGATTTCGTGAAATTGTTTCTTCTTTCAGATATCATGGTAACTTGGGTTTTGGGATGATTTGTCTTGTTGTTTTTTCGTTTTCTTTTTTTATTTCCTTGTTGGCATTGGCTGAAAGACTGCAAAACAAGCTGATGTACATTGTTGAAACACTTTGGGATCACATATACTGATAAACTGGTCTATTCAAGAACCTGAAATGGTAAATACATTGCACTTAGTAAGCTTCAATCTGCAAACAAATTGCCTACTTACCTTTTTTACTGTTATTATTTAGTCCAACCATGGCACATAATGAGAATTACCGATTAAACTTCCCCATCTATCCCCACACCCGCCGACCCAGCCGTGACACATGACCTATTTGCCAGCTCTAGATTTCCCTCTTTTCTCATTTCCTTTACATTTTCACCCCTGTTCAAATTTAAGCTCTCGCACTTTGGTAATATTACTATTATCTTGTGTATAGATTTCTTGTGACCATCAGATAGTGAAAACCTTGTTAAGAATTTATTTTGAGTTATTGGTATTAATCCTGCCCTAACTATCTTTCAAAAAAAAAAAAACTATGGTTCTTTTGAAGTTGTTGCCCTTGCCAGTTGAAAGTTGAAGTGGCCTTCATTTATGTTTGTTTGGACAGAGTTGGGGGAGGGTGTTGTGAAAGATTGAAACTTGATGAATTAGTGTTAATAAGATCCTTTTGGACTGTAGTAAGTTATTTAGAAGATTACTTGGGTTTGCTGTTTTGAAGATTTTTCATAACGCATCCATTCTGGGTAAACAATTCTCCATTGCCCACTTGTTCTTGGTTTCATATCAATCTATTTTCTCCCATAAATTGTTGAAATTTTGATTGTTGAGGAAATTTGTTTATATATTATAATATTTTCTGAGTAGCCATCAGATTCTTTTGGGATATTAAACTGATGTGATACAAATTATTAGTTTATGGAAGAAAATACACAACTTTTGAATGTGTGAAATTGTTTACATCATATCCTATTTATAGAAAATACATATCATGAAGAGGCACCTTGAAGAGGTACCTTGAATAGGCACTTTAAATGAAGAGGCACCTTGAAGAGGTACCTTGAATAGGCACTTTAAATAGATACCTTGAATAGTCACCATAACTAACCTAACTAAATAACTACCATTTAAACATACCTTTTCACTTACATAATTAATAATCAATAATTATATAAAAGACTTGACTAAACTTCAATTATAAACTAACACTCCTCCTTAATTGAGTTTTGGTCTTACGCCAAGTTTGCTCCTTAGATCTTCATATCTTTTGGTGCTAAGTGCTTTGGTAAGTAAATCAGCAAGTTGAATTTCCCCTTCGCAATACTTGAGTTTGATAAGACCTTTGTGCTCTGCTTCTCGAACAAAATGGTACTTAATTTCAATATGCTTTGTTCTTCGATGTTGCACCGGATTCTTCCCAATTGCAATTGCTGACTTGTTATCGCAATAAATCGGAACTCCTCCTTGAGAATTAAAGCCAATATCTTCCATAAGTCTTTGTAACCAAATTGCTTGATTTGTTGCTGCACAAACTGCGATATACTCTGCTTCTGCCGTTGATTGCGCCACTGTTTGTTGTTTGCTGGAATGCCAACAAAAGACGGCAGATCCTAAAGAGAAGACATATCCAGATGTGCTCTTCTTGTCTTCATTTGATCCTCCCCAATCACTATCTGAGTATCCGTGCAACTCTGGATTCTTGACACTTGAAAACTGAACTCCATAATGAGATGTACCATTAACATACCTTAGAACTCTCTTAGCTTCCTGATAATGCTTATTAAGCGGCTTTGACATGTATCGTGACAAATATGAACTTGCAAACATCAAGTCTGGTCTTGATGCACATAGATATAGCAATCCTCCAATAATACTTCGATATTTTGTTGGCTCACAATATTCTTCATTATCCTCAACATCCTTGCCGTGTGGTGTAAGTGGAGTCCTTACACTTTTGCATCCTTTCATGCCAAACTTCTCTATTAGTTTACATGCATATTTTTCTTGTGAAAGAAAAACTCCTTTATCATCTTGAATAATTTCCATGCCTAGAAAATAATTTAACATTCCCATATCTGTCATCTCAAACTCCATCTTCATATCTTCCTTTAATTTTTCAATGAGTTGAGTGTTGTTGCCGGTGATGATGATGTCATCTACATACAAGCTCACGATCAAAATATCTTTTGCTTTCTTCATTACATAGAGAGCTGCGTCATTCATACTTCTTTGAAAACCTTGTTGAAGAAAATATGAATCAATTCTCCCATACCAAGCCCGAGGTGCTTGCTTTAGACCATATAATGCTTTTCGTAGCCTTAGGACTTTTTCTTCTTCACCTTTTGCGATGAATCCAGGAGGTTGTGTGACGTAAATCTCCTCCTCAAGTTCTCCATTTAGAAATGCAGACTTTACATCCATTTGATAAAGCTTCCACTTCATTTGTGCCGCAAAAGAGAGAATGGCTCGAATTGTGTCATGTCTTGAGACTGGTGCAAATGTCTCAAGATAATCAACACCGTATTCTTGAGAAAAACCTCTTGCGACTAACCTTGCTTTATGCTTGAATGGAACTCCATTTGCATCAGTTTTGATGCGATATATCCACTTCACACTAATAACATTTTTCTTTTCTGGTTTCTCCACAAGTGACCATGTTTTGTTTTTCTCTATCATCTTGATTTCTTCACTCATAGCATCTCGCCATTCCTTGATTCTACACGCATTATTGTAAGATTGTGGTTCTTTAGAGACAGCGAAACATGCTTCTGTTTCGTCAAGATCCACCATTGGTGCAGTTTGCATAATTTCAGCCATTGACTTGTATTTCTTTGGTGGTTCTGAAAATTCTTCTCCTCCTTGATTGTTATCTTGGTCATCAACTTGGGACAAAATAGGACTAGAGATAACTTGTTTTTGTTCTTCTTGTGTTTGAGAAATACTTACTGGAATACTGTAGTTCTTCTTGACTTCAACTTGTTTTTCCCAATCCCACATTTTTCCTTCGTCAAACGTCACATCTCTTGATATCTCCACTTTTTCCTTATCAAGTAGAAGTACTCTATATCCTTTAGATTTGCTGCTATAGCCAATGAAAATTCCTTGCTTGGCCTTTTCGTCTAGCTTACTTCTCTTCTCCTTTGGTACATGTATGAAACATATACTCCCAAAAACCCTCATGTGTTCAACTGTTGGCTTATTACCACTCCACTTCTCAATTGGTGTGACATCATCTTCTATTGCCCTTGTTGGCAAACGATTTTGTAAATAATTTGATGTATATAATGCCTCTGCCCATAACTTGTGAGGGAGACCTTGATCAGTAAGTAAGGTTCGTGCCATTTCCATCAAGGACCGATTCTTGCGTTCTGCAACGCCATTTTGTTGCGGAGAATATGGTACTGTCACTTGTCTCTCAATCCCATATTTATCGCAAAACTCATTGAATTCACATGAAGTAAATTCACCACCACCATCAGATCGAAGCTTTTTGATCTTTTTCTCCGATTGTGTCTCCACTAAGGCTTTGAACTTTTTAAACTTTGAAAAAACTTCAGACTTGCTTTTAAGAAAGTATACCCAGCCCATGTGAGTATAGTCATCTACAAACAACAAGAAATACCTGCTTCCATTGAGAGAAGTAGTTTTCATTGGTCCACAAACATCGGTGTGAACAATCTCAAGTTTGTCCTTCGTCTTCGTTTGAGATTCCTTTGGAAACGCTTTTCGTGCTTGCTTTCCAAGTTTGCATACTCCACAAACTTCTTTGTTTACATGGAATTTTGGTAAACCATCTACCATCTTTGTTTTTTGCATTTGTTCCATCCTTGAATTTCCCACATGGCCTAATCTTCGATGCCATAGCTTCATTTCTTCCTCTTCACGGGTCACTAATGCACTTTCTTGGAAAGAACTCCATGTGATTGGAAAATGTTTGTTCACCATCTGTATATCAATGATCTTCTTTCCCGTCGAATCGAAGATTTTGCAACACTTGTTCTCAAATAAGACACTATATCCAATGGATATAATTTGCGGAACACTTAATAGATTCTTTTCCAACCCCGGAACCAAGAATACATTTCTTATCACTTTCTTTCCTTTGTCTGTGCAGACCGTGATGTCTCCTTTACCTGCAGTCATAACGACTTCTCCATTTCCAACTTTTATTGGAACATTGATGCTTCTATCAAGTCTTGTGAAATATCTTTCTTCTCTTGTCATATGATTTGTACATCCACTGTCGACCAACCACACATCTTCTTTAGTGATTATCGGTGCTTCTTCTGATGCACTAAACAACATATGATCTTTGATATCTTCATCTTCAAGACTCATATGTGCTCGTTCATATTTCTTTGAACGACACTCTCTTGCAAAATGTCCAACCTTACCGCAGTTGTAACATTCCTTTTTTTCATTTGAAATTTTGCTGTGATCCTTCTTCGGCTTCTTCCAGCAATCCGATTTTGTGTGATTTTCTTTCCTACAAAATCCACACCATTTTTTACCTTTGCCTTGATATCCATGGCTTTTATTGTTCTTTGGTTTGGAACCAAATTTTCCTTCTTTTGTTTGAACACTGAATGCTCCTTCCGTCATGTTTTCGCTCTCGCTGCGATCTTCCACACGTTTTTCGTGTGCCTTTAAAGTTCCAATCAACTCCGTTATTGACAATGAAGTCAAATCTTTGGTTTGCTCCATTACTGTGACAATGCTGTCAAATCGTACTGGAAGGGATATGAGAATTTTCTGGACTATTTGGTAGTCTGTCTTTGCTTCTCCATGCACCCTTAAAAGATTTCCCAAGTCAATTAACTTGTCTGTGAAGGATTTGATGTTGTCACTTTTGTTCATCTTCAAGTTTTCGTACTCTCTTCTCAATGATTGAAGTTTGATCAATCGTACTTGTGGAGTCCCTTGAAATTCGGATTGCAATGCATCCCACGCCTCCTTTGAAGTAGTTGCTGGTGCTATTCGCGAGAAGATTTGATCTGTCACGGACGTTTGCAGGATTTGCAGCGCCATCATATCCTGAGACAATGCTTCTTCCCACTGTTTTCTCAACTGCAACGCTTCAGGAGTTTTCTCACTTTGTGACGGTTCGTTTGGAACTCCTTTTTCCACCACCGTCCATAATTTTCTGGTTTTGAAGATGGTTGTCATCTTGATACGCCAGAAATCATATTTATCCCCATCAAAAATGGGAATCACTTGTTGTGATATTGCTTCCATGATCTCCAAAAAATACCTTCTGTTCTCTCACAGTAAGATTACCTCTGCACTTCCTTTTTTTTTTTTTTTTTTTTTTTTTTTTTTTTTAAATACTGAGGCTTTGATAATGGATGACAGGGAAGTGCTTCAAAATTCTTCACTTGTTGTATGAGGGAGATTGTTGTATGTTAGGCAATGACTTTGCAGCGGATGAATGGAGGATATTTTAAAAGAGAGGCTCTGATACCATATTAGTTTATGGAAGAAAATACACAACTTTTGAATGTGTGAAATTGTTTACATCATATCCTATTTATAGAAAATACATATCATGAAGAGGCACCTTGAAGAGGTACCTTGAATAGGCACTTTAAATGAAGAGGCACCTTGAAGAGGTACCTTGAATAGGCACTTTAAATAGATACCTTGAATAGTCACCATAACTAACCTAACTAAATAACTACCATTTAAACATACCTTTTCACTTACATAATTAATAATCAATAATTATATAAAAGACTTGACTAAACTTCAATTATAAACTAACACAAATAAGATGGTTGTGTCAGTCGTGAAATACTGATGTGAAATGTAGGAAATAATCAAAAGAATAGTTGGGAGCTGAAGCTTATAGATTGTCTCAGTGAGATTGTCAAAGTAGAAATAGAAGATGATTAGACCAACTTTCAAAAAGTATGATACTCAGATCCATTTTCTTTGAAATTTTTAAAACTGTGATTTTATACTAACTACTTAAATAAGGAAGCAGATATGCCATCTGGCCCATCTCCTATGCCAAGCATTTGAATTTCTCATACTACTCACAAAAGAAAGTACTGAATGATGAATAGCTTGCAATGTATTTAATGATTGCAGATGAAATTGTTGTATGTACACCAGTTTCTCTGGTTCTTCTATGTTGTTAGGCAAAAGGCGGATATGTTACTTAGAGAGTCATAAAGAAACGGAGTTGCGGAATTAAAATTTATTTAACAAATGATATCTTCTGGTCGATCTAGTTGGCAAAAGGGATTGATATTAAGTAGAAAATCTACATATTGTCTACCTGACAATTGACATGCGTTTTTTTCATTCCACTCATGACTGAATGTTGGGCAGGCAAGTTGTACACTGGAAACCTGGGTGAAGCACTGCACTTGATTCCACGCATTCTGAAGCATATGATGTTCCTTGGTGGATTCAGTAGAGCCGGTTTCAAAGATCAAAGGTTTGTCTTTGTCTGTACATTCTAAGGGAAACATATCTAATTTCAAATGTTGAATGGTAGGCGCCTAAGCAAATTGTTTTGCAACTTGTCAATGATATGCTTAAAAAGAGGGGGGGGGGGGGGAGAAAAGGAGTAACTTCATTGCTCATCAACATTAAGACTGCATGCAACTTGACTTTTTTAGAGGTTTCATATGTTTCATGATAAGCAAGTTCAGGAAATCTAATGTGAGAACAAGCTAGCACATCTTGGATGTGGTCTTTTATGGAAGGGACATAAAAAAATGAAGGTAATATGGATGGGTTATTTGGACCTTTTGGCTTATATGTCTGTACTCATGATGGGTCATTCTCTCTCTCTCTCTCTCTCTCTCTCTCTCTCTCTCTCTCTCTCTCTCTCTCTTCCCCATTATTTACCATATCATTTCCATGGTTTCCTGTTGCGTTTGCAGTACATCCTCTGTATCATCAGATAACTGCGCAATTTGTCAAGGATGGGGCAATTTAAACTACCTTGAAAGAGGGTCATGAAGAGAAGAAGAAGAAGAGGGTCAGGTATGAAGTCCATCTCTGAAAGGCTCGCTGTCTTCTTTAATTGTCATGCATCAACTCTCTTGATGCATTTGGTTGCAAGTAATATTTATATGTATATAATTTCATTATGTTTTCAGCTTCCATTTATTCTCATGTTCAATGATTCCTTATAGCATATTAGCATGTTCCATTCATCACGTGTCACTAACTGTGTGTTCGAATATCTATAGAAACATATGGAAACTGGTGGTTAGCGGATGTCACATTCATTTATTCTTCTCACAATTCCAGGTATTGCTCACCAGAAAGACTGAATGATTTATTTGCTCATTGCTGAATGATTGCAAATGGAATATCTCATACTTGTCACAGATCTAGATATTTCTCACTACTCTTGTTGGCAAAAGGGATTGATACTGAGTAGAAAATCTTCTGTCTTAGCTGACAGTTGGCATTAGTTATTTTCCGCCCATGACTGCACACTGGAAGCCAGAATGACGATTTATGCACTTGGGGTGCTATCTGAAGCAAATAAAGTCCCTCGGTGGAATCAGTATAGCTGGTTTTAAAGATTGACAAGGATTATGTTTGCTGTATAATTTCATATGTAGAATGGTAGGCGTCTAAGCTAACTCTTTTGCTATTTGTCAATGATATGCTTAAAAAGAGGGCTGAGGAAAGGACTAACTGTTTTGCTATCAAGATTAAGACTGAATGCATCCAGACCTTCTTAGAGGTTTCATATGTTTCATGCTATGCAGGTTCGGAGAATTTGATGCGAGAACAAGCGAGTACTTCTCAGATTTGGTCTTTGGGAGGGGCGTGAAAAACCTGAAGTTAATCTATTGGTTATTTGGATCTTTTGGCTCAAATGTCATTACTAATGGCAGAACTTGCTAGGAAAAAAAAAGAGGGAACAAAATGCAGGATCCTCTGAAAGGTATGAATGAGTATGAGTGTATAGAGCTTAAGGAAGGAATCAAAAGGTCCTCTATCCTTGCGTGTCTCTTTATAATTTGTTGTCTTGAACAGCACTAGATCTGTAGATCTTATGCTTTTTTCATGTTGGTCTATCTATTGATGTTGTGGTTGGTGACAGAAATCTTTGGTGGAAGGTAGTGACAATGGCAAGAGTGAGCATGGTGTGGATCAGCCTAGAAAGGAGCAGGGGAGGAGGGTTGGTTGCCTGTAATTTTCTATCCACTAATTAGATGAGCGTAATATCATTGTCATCTGCCATACTACTGTCACTGTCGTGATTCGCGAGAGTTGCGTCTGTCTACTCACGTGAGGTATGTATTCCTCCTTTTTCATTCTTATTTTCTTATCTTTTTTTTAGCTGTTTTCACTCTTTGTCTTAAGCTCCCACAATGCGCTTTTGTTACGAAAGCCAGCCTTTTGATGCATCAAAAAAGGAAATCTGTTTGGGTTGTCTTTTTATTCACATTCATGACTATCTTTATGGGGCCTTTTCCTTTCACGTTCATGGCAATTGGAATATGGTGTGATGGATTTTTATTGAGGAGCTAATTTTAGTTCTATTTCTCGGAGATATACATGTGTATGAATATAACTCAGGAGTTGCATATAGATCAGGCTACCAAGAGGTTCACTTTATTGAGTTGTATTTGTATGCATGCCAAGAAAGTGAAAAATACAGAATGTTTATAATCCTTTTCGGGAAAGTCAATGAAAAAGTTGGCACTTATTCGTCACTATTTGTTATGACCATTTGCTTTGTTGAAAGCCTATTAGCTCAAAGGTAGAGCATTGTGCTATTTTTGCACAAAAAGATGTGGGTTCGAATCCCACATAGGCCTTTAAATTTTCCTTTGTCACTTTGATCTTATATCAGAGCTCCTGAGCTTATTAAGCTAGCCTTGATCTTACACCAAAGCCACAGAGACTTATTTTGGAGCCACCCCCAGACAGGATACAGCCACCCCAAACTTATATCCATGATTTGCGGCCACCCTGAATTTCATATCATCTTAAGTTATAGTTACCACTAATCTTATATAAGAGTCACCCGATCTAACATCATCTTATATTTAGAGCAATCCTTTATATAAGATCCGCGATCTTATATCAGAGTCATTCCAATCTAATATTAAGTGTAAGTTATATTAGTCACCCTTCGTCTTTTATTATTATAAGTAAACATTTTTTATTAATATAATAAAAACACAGTTTAGTAACCGGCATCATTAGACAATGACGATGAAATGGCAAAAAGATTTCCTCAATACATCATTTCCTTCCCATAATTGTTTAGTAAGAACAATTTATTTATAAAAACAAGACATGACCACACAACCACGATACACAATACATTATTCCCTTCCTTTTTTACATGACCACAATGGTACTATTGCCTATGTGAGATTCAAACTCACATATTTTGTGTGGTAACACAATGCTCTCTCATTGAGCTAATAGGCTTCAATATAATTTAAAGCATCAAATTCATATCCAAAATCAGAATCAGAGTTCAACAGCTCAGCAGAAGGAGAAAGATGCAGAATCCAGTGTTTCAACAAGGCTAGAGAATCTGTAATATATTAAGTTAACTATGTTTTGTATTTTGCTGTAAGTCAGGAATGTTTGTTTTTGTATGTTTCAGATATGGGGAACCACTGGTTGTAGTGAGGTACTCCAGTACTGTTTTAGGTTTGTATGGTTGTAAAGGGATGTAGAAAAAAGGAAACCTACCTAGCAGGTGGCCTTGGATCTGCTCTGCCTATGGGCTGTAATCATGCTACATTACAGCTAGCAATAATACAATTTCTGACTTGCAACAAAAAAAAAAAAAAAAAAAAAAATGAAAACGGTTTGTGAAAGATTCCTACAGTAGATAAGGCAACATCTTCATCAGTGATGCAGTAAAATGTCATATGAATAAAGTTACTCATTATCAGTGAATACAGAGCCAATAAACCAGAAAATTTGCAATCAGTTACATCCTCACTGAGGACATATTACCTCTCTAAGCTTGTAAATTTATACATCACTGAGGAGTATTATTTAAATGAAAATTATTATTTTTAATGACCATCTTCCTCTTAATTTGCTTTTTTTTTTGGGTTCGGAGTATCCTTCCTAGTGTGGACAAAGTACAAATACAATGCTTATCAGCTACCCATTGGCATATGGCATGTCATTCTGATCTCTTGGCATGTCCTCTTTTAGATAATAAGATCTGTTGGCATGTCTTACAGCTACTTACTATACTAGCAACACACAATGTTTCCTGCTTTGAATATGTTAGAGAGCATGGATAGACTTCGAACAGATGCGAGATTACATGTTTATATTTCCCTAGCTTAGCTTTTAGTGTTTCCACTTTCTTTGTTTCTTCAATTAATGGACTTTGTAAGGTTTGTTCAGATCCTCCATCTAAAGAGGTCTAGCCCAGATTTTGACTTACCAGTTGAAGAATGAAAATTAAGCTCTTAAGGCAGTGAGTCAACACTCTCATAGGAAGTGACTTCGCTAAACTCTTTTAAGTGGTGCTGAAGCTCTATCTTCCATAGTTGAGCTCTTTTATTTATTTAATTATTAATTTCTACTGATGGTAGATTGCTTTTATCAAAAAATCGAGAGATTGGCAGGGTGGTGGGGAATAGGATTTGCCTTTAGCTTAAGTCCTGTTTTCTATTTTTTAAAATTTCTGTTTTAGCAAACTAATAATAGCTAACTCAATTTTATGCATCAACATTCTGACTTTAATATCACATGATTATACAAAAGCATAGGGATGAAACCAAAAAGATCAGTAACATTTACCTCACAAGAACCTTCCACTTTTCTTTGCATAGTATTATTGTTTGAATCTATGTTCTGGTTGTTGTATGGATGGCTAGAAAGTGCTTTCTCATGTTTCGGAATGAAATCATCCAAACTGATAAAAGATGAAGCTTCCTTCACTATATCGGAAACATCATAAGCTACACAACTGGAAACAGAAACTCATGAGCCCCTTACGGGTTGCTTGGTTCAAGGTAAAAATTAATGGCATGAAACATCTTATATGATGGACTGAAATTCTTTTCAAGAATCCAGGTAATGAAATCTCCTCAGCAATCATTTGTTTCTCTTCATTTATTTTCATTGTTCCTCATACCTATGGTCCAAAGGCAATTAACACAAAGACATAAAGTTCCTAATATTGCTGCTAAAATTCCCCGAAAAGAAGTATCTTTACTTAAATTTAACCTGTTGACAAGCATATTTTGGTTTCCTAGCAAGAGCTCATTTCTTATGGGCTGATCTGGGTAAAACGTCATGATGGCCCAGTTCGAGTGGCACGTACTTCACAAGCATTGGACTTGGCTAGCTATACACCCATTGTAATAAACACTCCCTTACCCCCCTCCCAATGTATATCTCGCTCCACTCCTTTGGATTTCATGGGACCCAAGGGGGTTTGGGTATGTTGAAAAAAGGGAGAGGAGAGAGCTAGACACACTTTTAGAAGGGGGATAAGGGAGTATTTATTACAATGGGTGTATGGCTAGCTTTATTCCAACTTTCCAAGTATTACGAGTATACTCCTTGTTAGAACTCATACCGTCAGACGGACGTCATTTATATGATTCAGTAGGCCACCGATTTCGGATTGGATCAGACAAGGTGGTTGTAGGCCCCCAACTCCCACCGCACCCCACCAAGGCTCAATTGTTGTCACCCCTCAATCCCTCATATTTCCATCAACCTTATGGAAATATGGGACTATGGGAGTCTCAAACCTTAATCTTGGGACCTCCAAACTGGAAGGTAACTACATTGGCCTTGTTTGGCACAGAGCTGGTAAGATGGTAGCTGCACTAGCTGGTAGCTAGTTATTGTTAACTTGTTGTGCTAGTTGGTTTGACTATTTGATTGTAAAAAATTGTTTGGTAATGTGAATTGATATATTATTATTTAAGTATTGGGCTAAGGTTGTCAATTTACATAATAATCCAACAAGTTGACCCCAAAAGCTACCCCATCTAGCTTTTTGTAACTTAGCTTGTTTGGTACAAAACTCCAATGAAAAAACTGGTAACCAAACACCATGGTCAATTGGTGAAACAATTCAGAAATTGCAACTACCGAACAAGGTCATAAGCCCATAACCATTGAGCCAAATGGCTCTTGATTACTGTGGCTTTCTAGCCTATCCACTTCAATAAAGGTAGACATCACTAATGCGAGAATTTTGCAAGTTATGTCCACATTCAAACTTCTTATAAAAACATATATGGTGCGAACGCAAAGCGTTATATTTCATCTCTAGCGAACTAATCACTACTTATTTTCATGATTGTACTAGCTACTCCTGTCCTGATTATCCAATAGTGTACGCAAGTGTCGAAAACAATACATATACTAGTATTTTATTTTTTTTGCTGAACAAAAAGCGGGTGCAAGTAAATGGCGACTAAGGCACCCCTTACTAGAGTTACTACGTCATGTTCGGATTCTCGTATTCGATAGCAAACGTATCAGACTAGCTGAACAATACGTGGAGTACAATATAGCAATACCATGGTGCTTGCTGGTAGATGCCTAGATTGCTATTAGGTCGACAAAGAAAGGACCACTACCTTTGCTACCCATACATTGGATTAGTCAGAAATGGGCAATCCCCAAATCCCAATTCGGGTCCGATGCGCACTTCACACCACCGCGCACAATAAGGAATCCAATCCCAATCATGTCATGATGTGGAAGTCCATACAAACCAACAAAAGCATGCAAATTGAGCCCAAAATAATGCACCAATTTAAGTCACAAGGGGACCCCTGTCAGTGTTCTTGGATTCTTTTCAATGGACATTAAAATATTAAAAATAAAATAAAATAAAAACATTATTATTACAATCTCATCTCCCCCTAAAATATACATTTCATTTTTTTTTTATAATCTCTAACAAGTCCTAACCAGATTCTTGAAGCAAATCTAAGTAAAATAAAAATAAAAGGGGAGAAGATATTGGCATATGGGGAGTGAGAATTAAAATTACTCTACATAGAAACAGAGGAGCTTAACAATTTATTTTTTTTCATTTTTTGTTTTGTAGGGTTTATAACTCACTCAGACTTGAAAGTTTCACCATGACCGAGAGCTTCCGGTTGCCCAGCAACGTAATCCAGTAGACCTTCAGCAGCTTTCTCACCGGGACCATCGGTTGCCGGTGGGGAGAAACGGCTGAACACTACAACGACGGCCAAAAATAGAGCCGTTGAGGCAAATAGTGGCCAAAAAAAGGCCAAAAGGTCTACAAAACTTGGAGCAACTCTGATGATAACGAAGATGACAATAGATAAAATGATGCCAACAATTAGATGAAAATTGTATTTGAGTAGTTTTTCTGGGATCTCCATTTTTTGGGGGTTTAATTTTTGATTCAAAGTTTGAGCCTTTTTTGAGGGCTTTTTTATGAGGTTTTGAGAGATAAAAGAGAGAAATCCCCCTTGAGATGGGTTCTATGATTAGTATATAGAGAGAGGGAGAGAAGAAGGGATGAGAGAGATGAGCTAACTTTGCAGAGATTCTCTGTGGAGATGTTGTTGGGGTTGTAAAAAAATTCACACTTTTTTGTTTTGAGATTAGTCCTCTGCTTCTCCCCTGTTTTGTTTTGGGTTTACTCATTCCTGTTCTTTTTCCTGTGTACTGTTTTTTAACTTTTTGTAGGGCTCGTTTAGTGTGTTCCAACTTTGCCCATAGCCCATTACTGCTAGATTATTATACTGTTTTGGGTTTACTCATTGTGCATCATTTAATAGGTTATACACAAAAATTCGTATGAGGCAGCCTTAAGGTGAGTGGTCTCATACAAACATGACGTCATGATGATGTAATACTTGGTTATACAGGTGACATTATCTTGAGGCCGTTTTATACAAAACTAATTATAAGATTTCCTCGTTAACTTTTTGTGTTGGTGTTGGTGTGTGTACCTGAATTTTGGTGAATGGTGGCTATTCTTATCATCGATGATTAGCGTTAATTTGTGTAATTGTGTTAAAAGTTTTGGTTTGTGTTGGAGTCTGGTGTGAATTACCACTTGGGTGAGTGCAGGTGAGTAGGGATGTTCATCGGTCCAGAATTGGATTGCTTACGATCGGTTTTGGATCGGACCGGTTTAGAAAAAAAAAGTCAACGTATCGAGTCTTATTCTATACACGTTATTCATTCGACCAGACCGGATCGAACCGGACCATAACCCGCTTTGGCCGATTCAAAAGCACGATCTGTCTCAATCGGTCCGGTATGGACCGAACGATAAACAGCTCTAAAATAATAATAACACAATGTTCATAATAATTTATAATAAATATTTAATACACATGTTATTATTCAAATAAGTCGAGTGATGCTTGCAATTTGTTGTAAGTGATGGTTTTTATAAGCTATGAAAGTATAATAACATCTGGATTAACATTTTATTTGAAACTCACAAGTCAAAACTAAAGTATAATCTCTCAATTTCACATAGTTGTAGTTTATCCTTGTTTATGTTTGCGTATGCTTTAAATTGACTACTATCATCTTATATACTCCTTTCCTTAATAGTACCGGTAACATTATTAGTGATCCAAATTTATAGTAGTATTTTTTTTCAATTGCCTTAATATGCATGAAAAGTTCACTCTAACAATTTAGCTTAAAATATAGAAAGTATATACGTGCAAGAACTAGCTTAGGTGATCATAAATTCATAATCACCCAAGTTATATGTGAAGCTCAGTAACATTTTTTTTTGGCTCATCAAAAGAGGGTGCAAGTCCACGGCGACTGAGACAATTCTCGGTACATCATGTTCGGACCCTCGTGTTCAATTTCGAACATATTAGTCTAACTGAACAACCAACGCAAGTAATAGCCCCGTCAATGTAGCACCCATAACCTTGCCTTACCAATAAGATGTTAGTAAAGTATGACCAATAAGGGTTAGTATAGTTCCTAGAAGTCAGCAGACACAAGGTATGGGAGGAATAATGATTTGAAAACTCATGACCTTGCCTTATCAAACCAATTGAATAAGTTTGAAACCAGTAGACCACCGCCTTTTTTTGTAACATTCACCTAATGGTTAATGGTTATTTGTACAATTTCACAAAATAATTAACCTAAACACATTATTTCGGGATAAACCCGAATTCCGGTTTGATGACCACCTCTTGGTTGGATCTTGGATCCACGGGTTCGGGTTATGTCAAGGCCAGTTTTCAAGGAGCCAAAAATGCAAAAGCAAATGTTGTAGGAGTACAAAAGAAAATTTTGGGCCACGCACCTCCTATACTTTTGGACCCAACCATGGCCTCACAATTTGAAAATAACCAATCACAATTCTTAATGTTGGTCCAATCGTAGAAAACCCAAAACCCAATTGGTTTGGGGATTTTAGGTGGGTTCCCAATTTTATGACGGTGCAATGAAATAATGGGAAGACACGCCATAGACTTCGACCGACCAAGGTAACAATGGCGTCTTTGAGAGTGAGCGGCAACAATGGCGCTATTGTAGGTATAGCAGCTCTCTCTTTCTCCATAGCCGCTCTCTCTTATTTCTTCTTCAACCAGCGAACATTTAAAGTTACCAAAACCAAAACCCGTAAACCCATTTCAGCAAAAAAAGCAGGAAAAGGAATTGTTGGTGCTATTGGAAATACCCCACTTATCAGAATTAACAGCCTTTCTGATGCCACTGGTTGCGAGGTACTCCTTTCTAATTCATATCTATGTTTCTCTTTTTTGAGGATGAATAATTGATGTTTTTATGAATTTTGTGGGTCTTTAAATGAATTTAAGTTTTCTATGCTGGGCCTTTGGTGGGTTGATTATTAAAGCAAATGAAGTTGTTATATTGATGACTTTGTGGGTGATTTGTGGGAACTCAAAGTCTTGGCGTTTTATTGAATTTCATATACTATCTTGTAAAAGAGCGGGGGGATGAAGAAGGAAAGAAGAAAGAGAGATTCTTGTTTGTGCATTTAATTGATTTTAAGTTACATCTATTTTCTGTTTTTATCTCTCTCTGAGATAAACTGGTCATGGGTTTCCTGTAGTTAGAATTCTCACTAATTGATATTGAAAACACACTGGTTCTAAATTTGGTTCATTTTGTTGGCCAGATTCTTGGTAAAGCTGAATTTTTGAATCCAGGAGGCAGTGTTAAGGATAGAATTGCTGTCAAAATCATAGAAGAGGTATGTTAAGCCATGTTTATATGCTCTGAGGTTACCTTGCAAGTCTTTTCTTGGGTTTCATTTCCTCATAATGCAAGTGCAAATTGATTATTGTGGGAATTCTAGTTTCTGTTGTTGTGAACTTGTGACCTTGTCCCGTAAAACACACTTCAGAACCTATCAGGGACCAAGTAAGCTATCTTGGTGGCCTCCCATGTCCCCTAGGGGTGTTCCGTGCGATGTGGTGCGAAAATATTCACCTATGTTTTGGGGCCTCTCAGAAGCCAAAAAACATGGATTATAGCCTTCGTTTTCGGCTTCACGGGGCGCCCGTGTCATTTTTGCCCAAACTTCTACGGGGGGTCTGTCATGACCCTAGAATACCCTCGGTGCTCCGGGAGGGTCATCCGGATTCCCGAACTTCACTATCACCCACGCATTTGATATTCTGACTCATATCAGGGACTAGATAACCAATCCCGGAGCCCTCCCATGTCCCCTAGGGGTGTTCCGTGCAATGTGGTACGAAATATCCACTTCGTTTTGGGGCCTTCAATTTCAGCTTCCTGGGGCGACGGTGTCAGTTTTGCCCAAACTTTTCCGAGGGCTTTGTCATGACCCTAAAGGACCCTCAGTGCCACGGGAGAGTCATCCGGATCCCCGAACTTCGATATCACCCATGCCTTTGGTATTTCGACTCTTACAACAGTATCCCGTACAACGCCCTTCTGAACCTATCAGGGACCAAATAAGCAACCGCGAAGGCCTCCCATGTCCCCTAGGGGTGTTCCATGCAATATAGTGCGAAAATATCCACCTTGGTTTTGGGGTCTCTCACAAGCCCAAAAAACGTGGATTATTGCCTTTGTTTTCGACTTACCTGGACTCGGGTCTCATTTTTGCCCAAACATCTACGGGGGGGTCTATCATGACCATATACGTGTATTAGCTTACTTTCAAAAATTAACTACATAAATTTCTAAGAAGAAAAAAGAATAGAACTACTCTTATATGGTAAAGAAAAAAAGAAAATGTAAAAACTACTAAACCTGGAAAAGAGAGAGAGAACTAATGAACAAGAAAAGCGGTGCTGTTGGGGTGTGAAGTTTGAACCCATACCAAAAAAAAAACAAGACGCGCAGCTCCAATACTTGCTCCTTTCCCCAGCTGAGAAAAATATGTTATATGTTCCAAGTACAACAAGATATATTATTTGATTACTTTTAGAATCATGGGGGCGGGGGACCACAACCTCCACTGGTCCCCCTAGCTCCGCCCCTGCACCCATGCCTTTGATATTCCGACTGTTACACCAATGTCCCATAAAACACCCTTTCGAACCTATCAGGGACTTGATAAGCAATCCCATAAGCCTCTCATGTCCCCTTGGGGTGTTTCGTGCGATGTGGTACGAAAATATCGACTTTCGTTTTGGGGCCTCCCGCAAGCCAAAAAAACGTGGAAATAGTCTTCGTTTTCGGCTTCCCGGGGCGACAGTGTCATTTTTGCAAACTTTTCAGAGGGGTTTATCATGACCATAAATGACCGTCGGTGACCCTCCCCGAACTTCGATATCACCCATGACTTTGGTATTCCGACTCTCCCGTACAACGCCCTTCTGAACCTATTAGGGACCAAATAAGCTACCCGAAAGCCTTCATTTTTCCCTAGGGATGTTCCGTGCAAAGCGGTGCGAAAATATCCACCTTCGTTTTGGGGTCTCCAGAAGCCCAAAACACGTGGACTATAGCCTTCATTTTCGACTTCCCTGGACTCGGGTGTCATTTTTGCCCAACCTTCTACGGGGGATCTATCATGACCCTAGAACACCCTTGGTGCTCCGGGAGGGTAATCCGGATCCCCGAACTTCGATATCACCCATGTCTTTGATATTCTGACTTCTACACCAATGTCCCGTGAAACGCCGTTACGAACCTATCAAAGACCAGATAAGCAATCCCAGAGGACTCCTTGTCTCCTAGGGTTGTCCCATGCGATGTGGTGCGATAATATCCACCTTCGTTTCGGGGTCTCCGGAAGCTCAAAAAACGTGGAAATAGCCTTGTTTTCGGCTTCCCGGAATCCCGGGGCTCAGGTGTCAATTTTACCCAAATATTTACAGGGGGTCTATCATGACCCTAGAGGACCCTCGGTGCCTGGGGAAAGTCATCCGGATCTCGAATTTCGATATCACCCATGTCTTTGATATTCCTACTCATACATCAATGTCCTTTAAAACTCCCTTCCGAACCTATCAGGGACCAGATAAGAAATCTCGGTGGCCTCCCACAAACCCTAGGGGTTTTCCGTGCGATGTAGTGCGAAAATATCTACATTCGTTTTGGGGCTTCCTGGAAGTACAAAAAACGTGGATTATAGCCTTCGTTTTCGGCTTTCCGGGGCTCAGGTGTCATTTTTGCCCAAACTTCTCCGGGGTGATCCATCATGACCCTAGAGGACATTCGGTGCACCAGGAGGATCATTCGAATCCCCGAACTTCTACATCACCCATGCCTTTGACATTCCGACTCTTACGCTAATGTCCTGTAAAACGCCCTTTCGAACCTATCAGAGACCAAATAACCAATCCTGGTGGTCTCCCATGTCCCCAAGGGTTGTTCCGTGCGGTTTGGTGTGAAACTATCAACCTTTATTTTTGGGCCTCCCGAAAACCCAGAATCCATGGATTCTAGCCTTCGTTTTAGGCTTCTCGGGGCGCAGGTGTCATTTTTTCCCAAACTTCTCCTAGGGGTTTATAATGACCCTAAAGGACCCTCGGTGCCCCGAGAGCGACATCCGCATCCCCGAACTTCAATATCACCCATGCGTTTTGGTATTCCGACTCTTATACCAGTATCCTTTACAACACCCTTCTAAACCTATCAGTGACCAAATAAGCAACCCCAAAGGCCTCCCATGTCCCCTAGGGGTAAACCGTGCGATGTGGTGCGAAAATATCCACATTCGTTTTGGGGCTTCCTGGAAGTCCAAAAAACGTGGATTATAGCCTTCGTTTTCGGCTTTCCGGGGCTCGGGTGTCATTTTTGCCCAAACTTCTCCGGGGTGATCCATCATGACCCTAGTGAACCTTCGGTGCACCAGGAGGATCATCCGAATCCCCGAACTTCTACATCACCCATGCCTTTGACATTCCGACTCTTACACTAATGTCTCGTAAAACGCCAAATAACCAATTCCGGTGGTCTCCCATGTCCCCAAGGGTTGTTCCGTGCGATTTGGTGTGAAACTATCAACCTTTATTTTTGGGCCTCCCGAAAGCCCAGAATCCATGGATTATAGCCTTCGTTTTCGGCTTCTCGGGACGCCGGTGTCATTTTTTCCCAAACTTCTGCTAGGGGTTTATAATGACCCTAAAGGGCCCTCGGTGCCCCGAGAGGGACATCCGCATCCCCGAACTTCAATATCACCCATGCGTTTTGGTGTTCCGACTCTTAAACCAGTATCCTGTACAACGCCCTTCTAAACCTATCCGGGACAAGCAACCCCAAAGGCCTCCCATGTCCCCTAGGGGTGTTCCGTGCGATGTGGTGCGAAAATATCCACCTTCGTTTTGGGGCCTCTCAGAAGCCCAAAAAACATGGATTATTATGGCCTTCGTTTTCGGGTTCTCATGGCGACGGTGTCATTTTTGCCCAAACTTCTACGGGGGATGTGTCATGACCCTAGAATACCCTTGGTGCTCCGGGAGGGTCATTCGGATCCCTGAATTTCGATATCACCCATGCATTTGATATTCCGACTCTTACACTAATGTCTCGTAAAATGCCCTTTTGAACATATCAGGGACTAGATAAGCAATCCCGGTGGCCTCCTATGTCCCCTAGAGGTGTTTCGTGCGATGTGGTACGAAAATATCCACTTTCGTTTTGGGGCCTCCCGGAAGCCCAAAATCATGGATTAACCTTCGTTTTCGGCTTCCCGGGGCGAGGGGTTTATCATGACCCTTAAGAACCCTCGGTGCCCGAGAGGGACATCCGCATCCCCGAACTTCGATATCACCCATGCGTTTGTTATTCCAACTCTTAAATCAGTATCCTGTACAATGCGCTTCCGTACCTATCAGGGACCAAATAAGCAACCCCGAAGGCCTCCCATGTCCCGTAGGGGTGTTCCGTGCAATGTGGTGCGAAAATATCCACCTACCTATTGGGGCCTCTCAGAAGCCCAAAAAACATGGATTATAGCCTTCGTTTTCGGCTTCACGGGGCGCCGGTGTCATTTTTGCCCAAACTTTTACCGGGTGTCTGTCATGATGCTAGAATACCCTCGGTGCTCCTGGAGGGTCATCCGGAGCCCCGAACTTCGATATCACCCATGCACTTGTTATGCTTGACTCTTACACCAATGTCCCGTAAAACGCCCTCCCGAACCTATCAGGGACTAGATAAGCAATCCCGAATGCCTCCCATGTCCCATAGGGGTGTTCCGCGCGATGTGGTACGAAAATTTCCACTTTCTTTTTGGGGCTTCTCGGAAGCCAAAAAACGTGGATTATAGCCTTTGTTTTCGGCTTCCCGGGGCGATGGTGTCATTTTTTCCCAACCTTTTCCATGGGGTTTATCATGACCCTAAAGGACCATCGATGCCACGAGATGGTCATCCGGATCCTCGAATTTCGATTTCACCCATGCCTAAAAAAGATAATTCATTAAAAAAAAAGTTCTCATAAGGAATGAAGATTAAACAAAATTTTGCCTTGTATAAAACCAAAGAAAGTTAGCCTAGAGGTAAAGGATATACCATATACGTGCATTAGCTTACTTTCAAATTTTAAAATACACAAATTTTTAAAAAGAAAAAAGAATAGAACTACTATTATAAGGTAAAGAAAAAAAGAAAATGTAAAAACTACTAAACGTGGAAAAGAGAGAGAGAACTAATAAACAAGAACAGCTGTGTTGTACTGCTGTTGGGGTTTGAACCCATACCAAAAAACAACAAGATGCGCAGCTCCAACACTTGCTCCTTTCCCCAGCCGACACAAATTTGTTATTATGTTCAAGTACAGCAAGATATATTATTTGATTACTTTTACAATCATGGGGGGGGGGACCACAACTTCCACTGGTCCCCTAGCTCCGCCCCTGCACCTATGCCTTTTTTCCCAAACTTCTCCGAGGGGTTTATCATTACCCTAAAGGACCCTCGGTGTCCCGAGAGGGACATCCGCATCCCCAAACTTCGATATCACCCATGCGTATGGTATTCCGACTCTTAAACCAATATCCTGTACAACGCCCTTCTGAACCTATCAGGGACCAAATAAGCAACCCTGAAGGTCTCCCATGTTCCCTAGGGTTTTTTCGTACGATGTGGTGCGAAAATATCCACCTTCGTTTTGGTCAGAAGCCCAAAAAACATGGATTATAGCCTTCGTTTTTGGCTTCACATGGCGCCGGTGTCATTTTTTCCCAAACTTCTACGGGAGGTCTACCATGACCCTAGAATACCCTTGGTGCTCCGGGAGGGTCATCTGGATCCCCGAACTTCGATATCACCCATGCATTTGATATTCCTACTCTTACACCAATGTCTCGTAAAACGCCCTTCTGAACCTATCAGAGACTAGATAAGCAATCCTGAAGGCCTCCCATGTCCCCTAGAGGTGTTCCATGCGATATGGTATGAAAATATCCACTTTCAGTTTGGGGTCTCCCGGAAGGCCAAAAAACGTGGATTTAGCCTTTGGTTTCGGCTTCCCGGGGCGACGGTGTCATTTTTGCCGAAACTTTACCAAGAGGTTTATCATGACCCTAAAGGACCCTCGGTGCCACGGGAGGGTCATCCGGATACCCGAACTTCGATAACACCTATGCCTTTGGTATTCCGACTCTTACACCAGTATCCCGTACAACGCCCTTCTGAACCTATCAGGGACCAAATAAGCAAACGCGAAGGCCTCCCATGTCCCCTAGGGGTGTTCCGTGCGATGTGGTGCGAAAATATCCACCTGCGTTTTGAGGCCTCTAAAATATCCATACTTATGTGCTATACTATTTTGGTACTTAAAACTCTTCGTTTACTCCAGTGTACCTGTCTCAGGAAAAGGCATTCAGACAGGACATTAAGACATATTTGCATTTCAAACCCGGCCAAAACCCACCGAGTTTGTTGAACTTGTATCCATATCTGCCTTAGTACAACAGTTCAAGTAACTTAGTTATGCCTGGGCTACTTTTATGGAACAAAAGTAAAATAATAACAAAGATTAAGGGGGATAGAAGTTGTATACTATATATGGATGACTATTTTAGGATACTGGAGACAAGTCTATTAGATTATAGCATATAAGAAACTATTTCGGGTGAAATATACTTTATGTTGCTAATTGAACAGGTCAAGTGTAACATGTATAGTAAGGCTACTACAAAGTTAGTTCAGTATTGCAAATTCTATATTACTTGCAATGACTGGCGGTTCTAGTGAACTATGAAGCGTGAATTTCACAGGCAGCAATTCCAAATATTATTTCGTTTGTTGTAATGGATTATTTCACTCTATCTGAAACTTTACACTGTAATCTTGGCAAAGTCCAACTAAAAGCTTACTAAGGAATGTGCACCTCCTTCATTTTACTGGTCTTAATGTCTTGTGTTCTGGCATGCGCTGTGTTGATGACTGGATTCTTGTGTAGCTTTTTTCTGTGCTTCCCTGATATCTGGTGTTTGTGCAGGCATTTGCTTCTGGCCAACTAGCTCCTGGTGGAGTGGTCACAGAAGGCAGTGCCGGAAGTACTGCTATTAGCCTTGCTACAGTCGCTCCTGCTTATGGATGCAAGTGCTATGTTGTAATTCCTGATGATGCTGCCATTGAGAAAGTATGTCTTTTGCCTTCTCTGCCATGCCGACCTTCTGTTCTTGTAAAAGCTATCTGTAGGTTCAGCCTGTTTCTCGTTCCTTTATCATGCATCTCTTCGTGTCCCCCCAAAATTTTCTTTGCAGTCTCAGATTATCGAAGCCCTGGGAGCTACTGTTGAACGGGTCAGACCAGTGTCAATCACTCACCGGGACCACTTTGTCAACATAGCTCGTAGACGGGCAGCGGAAGCAAATGAACTGGCAGCCAAGCGTGGGAATAATATTCAGAGGCCTGGGGAAGGGCAGGAGCAAACTAATGGTGAAATATTTGAGGAAGAGAAGAAAAATCATGTTTTTTCAAGCGACTGCTCTGGGGGTTTCTTTTCAGACCAGTTTGAAAACCTGGCCAATTATCGAGCCCATTATGAGGGTACAGGACCTGAAATTTGGGAGCAAACTGAAGGCAAGCTGCATGCATTTGTGGCTGCAGCAGGAACAGGAGGCACAGTGGCTGGTGTTTCCCAATTTCTGAAGGTGAAACCTGCTGTTTGATATCTGCAAAAATTATTTGTACCTGCTGAAGAAAACTAACTTGTTTCTTCTTACCAAACAGGATCAGAGTGAAAATATTAAGTGCTTCCTTATCGACCCTCCTGGTTCTGGCTTGTACAATCGAGTAACAAGGGGAGTCATGTACACAAAGGAGGAGGCCGAAGGGAAGAGGCTACGGAACCCCTTTGACACAATAACTGAGGGGATCGGGATCAACAGGTTAACACAGAATTTTATGATGGTGAAGCTAGATGGTGCATTCCGAGGCTCAGACAAGGAAGCTGTTGAGATGTCTAGGTTTTTGTATCTCTTTGTATCTACTTTATCCCCTTTCCTTATGCTGTGAATTATTGTTCTCATAGCATTTGGGTTTCAACTCGCTTTCAGGTACCTCTTGAAGAATGATGGGCTTTTTTTAGGCAGTTCTTCAGCCATGAATTGTGTTGGAGCTGTCAGAGTGGCAAACACGCTGGGTCCAGGCCATACGATTGTAACAATTCTATGTGACAGTGGGATGAGGCATCTGAGTAGGTTCTACAAGGCCGAGTACCTCTCTCAACTTGGTTTGACACCATCTGCAACTGGTTTGGAATTTCTTGGTCTTTGATAGAGATTTATTTTTTTTTGGAGGGGTGGCCTTTGATAGAGATGAATAGCATTCCATTTGATTTTTTTCCCAGCTAGATATTAGTGCATATTTTTGTCGCCCAAAGGCTCTTTCTTCACTTTTAGGAAGATGGGCCATCGAAGGCGAGCTGACTGCCTGTGCCATTAGGGGCTTCAGGAGTCTGATATTACTTGTGAGGTTTGGGGATTAAGTGGTTATATAGTGTTCCTCGTTTCTCTTTCTCGCAAACTCTTTGTTGGGTACTTTCAAAGCCAACTAATGGATGAGCAAGAGCTTTGAATCTTCTGTGAAAATCTAATAGTGTGTTCAAAGATACTCATCACCTGTCTTAGGTCTTGTAGCTGCATTATCTTTTATAAAGATGCTCCTTATTACTAGTAGCTCATGTTGGTTGAAGTTAGTCCAGATAAACTGCAGCGGCATCGAAGGAGAGGATGGTTTTGTTCAAGACAATGCACTTTGCTCACATTCAAGAACCACATTGGATAACTTTAGCATTGGAGGAATGTGTCACTTTTTTTTTTTTGCTCATCTGTTACATTGTCACTTGTGTATGTGTTCATATCCCAGATACAATTTGGAGGAGAATGACTGGATGCTTCTCCCTCTCTGGTATCAGTTGAATTCAATTAGCTACACCTCATATCGTACTCGGAGTAACAGATCGAGTATTGACACTGAATTTTGCACCTCATGGGGTGATTTCTAATGAAATAGTTACAATTATCAATTTCTACGCTTCACTTTATATGCCGTCCAATATGAAAGAAATCTATCCGGATGGTCTACGGGGAGCACAAGGGTTTTATGTGACAATAGACTCCGGAGAATTTAGGTCAATAATCTCTAGTGGTCCTTGGGAGCCTAAAATTAAGGAAATAATTTCCAAGGGTCCTGAAACGAAAATTGTTATTTTGACATAAGATCAGAGTGGACACCCTTAGAGTAAACGGAAGGGCCCGGGGTCGGATTAAAAGGTCACCCACTCTAAAGGCCCGAACACTAAAATGATGAGTGAATACGAGGTTTGGGGACATGAATCGACCTATTGGAGTCATTTTGGGTGACAATAGCCCCTCCAAAGAAAATTGGAAAAATGTCTTAATTGGACCCCGAGATGCCATAAATGAAGGTTATAATCCACGTTTTTTGAATTTTCGAGGGCCCATAACGAAATCTGTTATTTTCCCACCATACCCTCGCGAGATACCCTAAAGGGCGTGGAAGGCACCTATGGTCGGTTATCGAGTTCTTATGAGGTTTGGACTTTGAATGACCATTTTACTGGACACACACTCTAAAATGAAGAACATTGTAACCATGAGTGAATATGAAGTTCAGAGACTCAGATGGCCTAACGGAAGCACCGAAAGTCCTCTTGGGTGACAGTGAACCCTCCTAAGAAGATTGGGCAAATATCTCAATCGGGTTACCGAAAGCCGAAAATGAAGAGTATAGTCCACGTTTTTTGTGATTCGAAAAGCGATTCCAAGAAATCTCCAAGGGCATTACATCACTTTCTACACAATCATACTCGGGAGTTATTCCCCCTGAATCTGGTGTTAAAAGACAGTTGCATCCAACTAACTGTCTTCCAGAAACAACCAGCGCTCTCAAGTATTTAGCAGCATCACTGCCTATGCTTCGGAGGCATCTGGTGCTTCCCATCACTGCACAGATACATTGTTCAAACCCATATAATATATAGCTGATTGGAACCGGAAACAAGATGTAGCTACAACAAGTCTGGTTATCATTTCATCATAAACAGGTTTAAAAGTAGAATACATCATGTGTATGCTTCGTGCTACTTACGGAGAGGTCTGAATTTTCTAGTATAAGACAACACGATTAGAATTTGCAAAAAAAAGTAGTATTCAATCAGTGAGAGTGCTTTCGATCAAACTGGGACTCATTGCAGTGTGGGTCAAGCCACTCCATAGAACCCTTCGTCATGTTGCCACTAGCCTTGCCAGTTCCGCCAACAAGCTCTCTTAAGCTCTCTAATTTATTCTCCCGCCCTATGTTAGTCGATTTCTTATCCGCTTCCTTGAGCTTCTGCTTAAAACGCTGCTTACGATTGGAAGAATTTGCCTCTGGTTGTTTTGACTGAGGTGGGGCACCGTGGGGTCCTAAGTAGATCTGTTCCAGCTTATCCTGGTCAAGCAGAACAAGGGTTTCACAAGTGAGGTCAAAAAATAGTTTACTTGCTTGCAGCATAATAAATTCAAATTATAGTGCATTCGGGGCAAGCCACCACAAAATAAGGCGTAAGCTTACCGTAATGGGAGGAGCCTTGGAGTCTACCACGTTTGGAGCATCAGATTTATTTTGTTCAGGATCTTCTATTCCCAAGCTCGGAATTACAAATCCTTCAGTGTCTGCAAGAAATGAGAAGCAATCAATTAACGTAACGAAGTTAACTCCAGTTTACACTGCAAGACCAAATCAACGTAACGAAGTTAACTCCAGTTTACACTGCAAGACCAAATCCTAATGATCTAGATCATGAAATATATACTAAGACAATATTGAAAAAATTAGGACTTAATCCATGAGACAAAACGTTTTTTGCTCATTCAGTGAGACACACATTGCGCTGTCTTCTGTTTGGTTTATGAGAGAATTGCCGGACTTTCTTGGTTGGCTAACAATAAAAGGATCATTCCAACTTGTCACATCAAATACAGCTTTACCAATCAATTAATGCCACGTAATTTCCTAAAAGTAGCTTCAGTATGATATTAAAACAGTCCACTCACAGATTGATGTAGCAACATTACCCTCAGGAGTTCACAGTCAAAGTATCACCTTCCAATTCCAATAACTAGCCTCGAGAGCCCAATAAACATGCAAGGAACTTCAATGAGTCCACAACATCACGTTTTACAAGCACAGGGACTAAAGTTCTTCATAGATAAAAACTAATTCTGACACAAACCATTAGACAGATAGCCTATACGACATGACATATCTAGAAGAAGCCCAAATGCTGTTGCAACAATTTCTCATTTGGCACAAGCATATCATTCGAATAACATCAAAGTACAAGCATTTATTTTTGTCTCATAGAAGAACCCAAAATAATATTGAAGTGCATGCTTTAATAATTGTAACTGTTTGCGACCTTGCGTCAGTATGTCAAGCAAAAGCATGTCATTCGAAGAACATCAAAGTCCAAGCTTTCAATTTTATCTCATAGTCATAGATGAGTCTAAAATAATACTGAAATGCATGCTTTAATTATTGTAACTGCTTGTGTCAGTTTGTCAAGCAGAAGATGTGGAACCAACACACTCTAATGTAGTGAGCAAAAGCTATGGGAGTTGCTTTATCATCTTCCTCAATCTACAAAAGCATTTAAACAAACTATAGCATTTAAATAAACTATTTCATCTTAATAAAAAAGAAAATTCCTTATTTGACAGTGTGATTCACCAGAAATACATATACGATACACATTGGTATTTGAAAAAGCATTATGTTCAAATGGTATTGATATGTAGACTAATGGGAAAGCAATAAAATAGCATCTGATACAATATGTGTGCATGAGATACAGTCTATAGAGCAACATCCATGTATCAGGCCAAAAAACAGACACAGGACTGCCATATGACCTACATAATCCAACAAAGTCGGACAGTTTGAGCTTGAAACCTCACTATTGTTAGATGCAAGTAATCAACCTCACAGTGCAGAGAAAAATGAGGGACAGAGCACGACACTAAGATTAACTTCACAAGTTTGGAAGATATTAAGCTTCGAATGTCATTCCCTTGAAACAGTGGCAAAGTGATAATTGACTTGCTATTATGTTAGTTACTAAATAACAAAGTTCCTATATGTCAAAGTTCAAACAAAAAGTAGAGAAACTTCCTTCTTTGAGGATCAATATAGCACACAAGAATGGTCAACAGAAACATCAATAACAATGCTGGAAACCCCTCCTCAGAATTGTATGGAAACAGACAATTGGCAAGTTTCCACAATAAGACTCCTAGAACAGAAGAGAACATCTTTAGTTTACAAAAAAGAGGATACACGATTCGTTTCCCTCGGTGACTGCTACTTTCATCGGCCAAAAAAGATGGACACTTGTGCATATGTGTACCAGATTTTCACATTCAATTATTCAAAAATCACCAGGATACCATTCTTATAACTCCCCCCAGATTAAATCAGTGAAAATCTAATAAGCCATAAAACAAACAAAAACTCAACCATCCTGAATTTAAGCATTTCAAGCATAAAAACACAAATTATCTACCAGACTACCACCAGTTTTGATTCAGTAAAACTAACAACTTAAACTCATAACTAAATCAAATACATAAACCAAAACAACACTGTGAACCTGAGCAACATAACAATTGAGAATGTGCATCCACACAACAAAATTCGCAACAATCCGAAATTTAATTCAATACATCCAACAATAACAAGAACCCAAATAGAATATCAAAAAATCATCCCCTCATAAAAAGACAATTCATTTCTTTGCTAATCCGTAAGTTCAATAATCCATAAAAGTTTAAATAAAAATAATAATAAAAACGAAAAGAAAAATTGAAGAATAAAAAGTGCATACCCCACTCATCATCTTCTTCGATCGGAGCATTAGTTTGCAGTGAGGATGGTTCCATGGAACAGTGACGATCATCGATTTCTATAATTAAAGGGCTATCAAGCCCAGTACACATACAAATCGACAGCACTTACAAATCAATTAATGCCAATTAAAATTTTGTATTGATCGGAGTTGAAACCACCAACTAAGAATCAAATTGATACCCAAATTGGGAGACCTAACCCTAGAAAGCTCTGATAGTGTGTTTGTGTGTGTGAGACTTCAAACTTGGGAAGAAGAGAGAGATAGAAAGAGACAGAGAGATGAACGACAAAGAGATGTGGCGAATCTGATGCGACCGAATGTGTTTTTACAAAGTTACCCCTTAATAATGAAGGGCGACTAGCCGACATTCACCAATTTCTTTTACCAAAATAAAAATAAACTTTTTTTGTGCATATGGATTATAGTCGAAAACGAAGGCATATAATCTATAATTTTTAGGCTTTCGGGAAGCCTCGAGATAAAGTTGGATATTTTTGCACAGTTTTGAAAGGGGGTTATACGGGATATTGTTGTAAGAGCCGAAACACTAAAGGCATCGGTGATATCGAAGTTCGGGGAATTGAGTGTCTCTCCGGAGGCATCCAGGGTACTTTAGGAACATGATAGAACCTTCGAAAAAATTTGGGAAAAATGACACCCGGACCCCGAGAAGCTTAAAATGAAGGCTATAATCCACATTTTTTGGACTTTTGGGAGGCTCCGGAACGAAGGTGAATATTTTCACACCACATCGCACGGAACATCCCTTGGGGACATGGGAGGCCCTCGGGGTCACTTATCAGGTCCCCGATAGGCTTGGAATGACGTACGGGACACTGGTGCAAGAGGCGTAACACCAAAGGAATGAGGGATATAAAAGTTTGGGGATCCGAATGTCCCTCTCAGGGCACCGAGGCCTCTAGGGTCGTGATAGACCCCACAAAAAAGTTTGGGCGAAAATGACACCCGAGGCCCGGGAAGCCGAAAAAGAAGGCTATAATCTACATTTTTTGGGCTTCCGGGAGGTCCAGGAACGAAGGTGCATATTTTTGCACCACATCCCACAGAACACCTTTAGAGGACATGGGAGACCCTCGAGGTCGTTTATCCGCTCCCTGATAGGCCTGGAAGGGTGTTTTACGGGACACAGGTGTAAAAGCTAAAACACCAGAGGCATGGGTGATATCGAAGTTCGGGGATCCGTATGTCCCTCCCGGGGCACCGATGGTACTCTAGGGTCATGATAGACCTCCTAGAGAAGTTTGGAAAAAAATGACACCCAGGCCCCGGGAAGCCGAAAACGAAGGTTATAATCCACGACTTTTGGGCTTTTGGGAGGCCCCGGAACGAAGGTGGATATTTTTGCATGACATCGCACAGAACACCCCTAGAGGACATGGCAGGCCCTCAGGGTCGCTTATCCGGTCCCTGATAGGCTTGGAAGGGCGTTCTACGGGACACTAGTGTAAGAGCCAAAACACCAAATGCATGGGTGATATCGAAGTTTGGGGATCCGTATGTCCCTCCAGGGGCATCGAGGGTACTCTAGGGTCATTGTAGACCTCCCAAAGAATTTTGGGAAAAAATGACACCTGGGCCCCGGTAAGCCGAAAACGAAGGCTATAATCCACGTTTTTTGGGCTTTCGGGAAACCCCAAAACGAATGTGGATATTTTTGTACCACATCGCACAGAACACCCTTAGAAGACATGGGAGACCTTCGAAGTCGCTTTTCCGGTCCCTGATAGGTCTGGAATGGTGTTTTACGGGACACTGGTGTAAAAACCAAAACAACAAAGGCATGGTCGATATCGAAATTCGGGGATCCGTATGTCCCTCCCAAGGCACCGAGGGTACTATAGGGTCATGATAGACCTCCTAGAGAAGTTGGGGAAAAAATGATACCCGAACCCCGGGAAGCCGAAAACGAAGATTATAATCCAAGTTTTTTGGGCTTCCGGGAGGCTTCGGAACAAAGGTGGATATTTTTGCACGACATCGCACGAAACACCCCTAGAGGACATGGGAGGCCCTCGGAGTTGCGTATCCGGTCTCTAATAGGCTTGAAATGGCGTTTTACGGGACACTAGTGTAAGGGCGCGCCAAAACACCAAAGGCATGGGTGATATCGAAGTTCGGGATCCGTATGTCCCTCCAGGGGCACCGAGGGTACTCTAGGGTCATTGTAGACCTCCCAGAGAAGTTTGGGAAAAAATGACACCCGGGCCCCGGGAAGCCGAAAACGAAGGCTATAATCCACGTTTTTTGGGCTTTCAGGAAGCCCCAAAACGAATGTGGTTATTTTCGCACCACATCGCACAGAACACCCTTAGAAGACATGGGCGACCCTCGAGGTCGCTTATTCGGTCCCTGATAGGTCTGGAAGGGTGTTTTACGGGACACTGGTGTAAAAACCAAAACAACAAAGGCATGGTCGATATCGAAATTCGGGGATCCGTATGTCCCTCCCAGGATATCGAGGGTACTATAGGGTCATGATAGACCTCCTAGAGAAGTTGGGGAAAAAATGACACCCAGGCCTCGGGAAGCTGAAAACAAAGGTTATAATCCACGTTTTTTGGGCTTCCGGGAGGCTTGGAAACGAAGGTGGATATTTTTGTACGACATCGCACGGAACACCCCTAGAGGACATGGAAGGCCCTCGGGGTCGCTTATCCGGTCCTTGATAGGCTTTAAAGGGCGTTTTATGGGACACTAGTGTAAGAGCGTGCCAAAACACAAAGGGCATGGGTGATATCGAAGTTCGGGGATCCGTATATCCTTCCAGGGGCATCGAGGATACTCTAGGGTCATTGTAGACCTCCCAGAGAAGTTTGGGAAAAATGACACCCGAGCCCCGGGAAGCCGAAAACGAAGGCTATAATCCACGTTTTTTGGGCTTTAGGAAGCCAAAACGAAGGTGGATACTTTCGCACCACATCGCACAGAACACCCTTAGAAGACATGGGAGACCCTCGAAGTCGCTTATCCGGTCCCTGATATGGAAGGGTGTTTTACTGGACACTGGTGTAAAAACCAAAACACCGAAGGCATGGTCGATATCGATGTTTGGGGATCCGTATGTCCCTCCCGGGGCACCGAGGGTACTATATGGTCATGATAGACCTCCTAGAGAAGTTTGGAAAAGAATGACACCCAGGCCCCGGGAAGCCGAAAACGAAGGCTATATATATAATCCACGTTTTTTGGGCTTCCGGGAGGCCCCGGAACGAAGGTGGATATTTTTGCACGACATCGCACGGAACACCCCTAGAGGATATGGGAGGCCCTCGGGGTCGCTTATCCGGTCCCTGATAGGCTTGGAAGGGCGTTTTACGGAACACTTGTGTAATAGCCAAAACACCAAAGGCATGGGTGATATCGAAGTTCAAGGATCTGTGTGTCCCTCCCGAGGCACCGAGGGTACTCTAGAGTCATGATAGACCTCCTAGAGAAGTTTGGGAAAAAATGACACCCGTGCCGCGAGAAGCCGAAAATGAAGGTTGATCCACGTTTTTTGGGCTTCCGGGAGGCCTCGGAACAAAGGTGCATATTTTCGCACCACATCGCACAGAACACCCCTAGAGGACATGGGAGACCCTCGGGTCGCTTATCTGGTTCCTGATAGGCTTTTGGAAGGGTGTTTTACGGACACTGGTGTAAGAGCCAAAACATCAAAGACATGGGTGATATCGAAGTTCGGGGTTCCGTATGTCCTTCCGGAGCACCGAGGGTACTTTAGGGTCATTGTAGACCTCCTAGAGAAGTTCTGGGAAAAAATGACACCCGGGCCCTGGAAAGCCGAAAACGAAGGCTATAATCCACGTCTTTTGGGTTTCCGGGAGGCCTCGGAACGAAGGTGGATATTTTCACACCACATCGCACAGAACACCCCTAGGGGACATGGGAGACCCTTGGGGTCGCTTATCCTGTCCCGGATAGGCTTGAAAAGGCATTTTACAGAACAGTAATAGATTGGGTGATATTAAAGTTCGAGGATTCGAATGTCCCTCCGAGGAGCCCAAAAAGCCAAACAAAGCCACTACTTCCCCTTATGTGTCATTTTTATCCCTTCTATTTGTATTCCCCTAAACTGGACTAGTCCCCAACTGATGAAAGGTACTTGGTAGCATGCATATCATGAAGCTGACATTTAAGCTGTAAAAATGAGGCAACAGTCACATTCTAAATGTGTATCAGAAGCATGATTAGAAGAATGGCCAACAGCAAAATATTAGACATTTTTGGAATTCTAGTGTTATATCACACAAGGACAAGGTTCCTGATTGATCAACATCCAGTTCTTGGAATTCTTCCATCACAAGCAAAATATCTTCTTGAGTGATTTTTCCCATCTCTTTGAGCTTATATAAAGCAAACTCAGCAGCACTGCAAGTGAATTAATCAAGAACACAGAATGACCAAGTTAACAGAATCACTAAATTTCAAATTGATAAAAAGGTAATGAATTAGGATGGTGATAGGAATGACATCAAACCTTATTAGAGTATAATTTGCACACACAAGAACACAAATTAAAACATATTTTTTTCAAAAGGTCTTTTATGAGGCGGCCTCGAGGTGAGGCCCTCTATATTAGTCAACCATGACATAAGCATGAC
Organism: Tetragonia tetragonoides; assembly: GCA_038025085.1. Classification (NCBI taxonomy): domain Eukaryota; kingdom Viridiplantae; phylum Streptophyta; class Magnoliopsida; order Caryophyllales; family Aizoaceae; genus Tetragonia; species Tetragonia tetragonoides. Next base: position 1,062,760 of record CM076153.1, read on the forward strand.
GTCATGCTTGTTAGAGAGGGCCTCACCTTGAGGCCGCCTAAATGTACAGGTAGATTGGATCGGAGAACAATAACAGAATGAAACACTTGAAATTAAATAAAGGTGGTGATAGGAATCACATACAACATACATATATAACATACATGATTCGTCAATTAAAAACAAACAAACACGATGAGTTGTCAAAATGCATATCGACCGCCTTAAAATAAGGTTACTTCTATAGTCAACTCAATTAGTTGCCATATTTATTTGAGACGCCTCACTTTAAGCCCCTCATAAAAGTTTTTTATTCATACGACTTTTATTATCAATTTACAATTCTGGGTGTTAATAAATACATTTCTTTAATTTGTACAACTCAGACGACTTGTTAACAAAATAATTGTTGCTTTCTTTGCCAATGATCAATATATAAAAAAATTCTCTAGTTATTACTAGTGCGGTTGTGCTTCTCCACTATATGAGATCGTTACAAAGTTAGTATTACTCTATTTATATATATACCAAATTGTATAAGATCAATTTTATCGATTTAAACATACCAAACTAGAGTAATAATAGTTTGGTACTCCCACTGGATCATGCATTATGTAATTAAATGATGCTGATAGGGATTTGGAAGTAGTCTAATAAAAAATATTTCCATGAGAGAATACAATTTGGTGGGGGCCACAAACTACAAAAGTGATTGACCGAAGATAAAGAACGGTAGGTAAGAGCATCTTCAATGTTATAAAGTTCTAAGTGGGTTTTTATTTGAGCCACATCATCATTGTAAAAATTTTCTTTATTTAACCCCTTCTTTCCAACGGTATAAACCTCTAAAAACCTCTAGGTGAGGGACCCAATTTAGAAATAGAGTAAGCCACAAACCTGATTTGTCTAGACAAAGTGGTTTGTAAAAAAAAAAGGTTTATAGGTTTATCACTATGAGTAGAGGTTTTTTGGGAGGGTTTTTCACCTCACAAACCTCTCCAAAAACCTTGCATTGGAGATGCTCTAAGAATGTAAGATTAGTATTTGAGTTTTGCTGGGCTGTTTTGTTGGGCTTTATCATTGTCCCATGTGACGCGCGCTTAAACGACTTCGTACTGGGTTTGAGTTTAGCCATGTTGGCTAAATGCATGTCCAATGAATAAGACCTGCCTATAAGATACACCTGTGATTTCGTCTAGGTGCGTCCATGTCCATTGTATGCATCCACAGGTTTGGTTTCATAACTAGAACCCATTAATGGTGTTTGGTTGGGCCAAATGGAATCGCTAAATCCATTTTTAGTGTTTGGTTGGTATTTTATGGGCCAGAAACTAAAATCCGTCAAAGATTCAAGAACCAAGACTCCACTAAAGAAAAAAGCTTAACACCTACTACTATTTAAAGGTCAAAGTTTGTGATATTTGATCATTAATTTGTGAAAAAGTTAAAGTTTTACGATGTAAATTAATATTGTAAAATTCATTTTAAATATTACTTTTAAAAAATCATATTTTTATATTTTTTATACTCATATAATAAAAGGTATTCACGGTTAAAGTGGTATATATTGGAGACCAAAGTTATATTTTTATAATTTTTACACTTATATAAGTAGAAGTTATTTACGGTCACAGTGGCGTTTTCGAGGCCGTGAAAAAGCTAAGGTGGCGTTTACTTGTAAGCAATGATGATTACAATGTAATCCACCATTTTATAGAGTAAATATGGGTAGAAAATGAAAGAGGGGGAGTAGAAAGATGGGATTTGGGAGTTTGATTGCATCATCTAATGTAATCATCTTTACATGGGCTAAAGTAGAACACTTTTGATTACAATGGATGTTGTAATCAATCCCACTATTTCCATGTTTCTCCTTCCCCTCCTTCCTTTTCTAACCCACATGTACTCTATAAAATGGTGCATTACATTGTAATCACCATTACATTTAAATAAACGAGCCCTAAGCGTCAACCTTTTTTTGAAAGCGGAGGAAGTAACACCATTTGAAAGTTAAAAACCCCCCACTCCCTACCAATTGGGAATCAGACTATAGTTAATAAGCACTGACAATAATGGAGGGATTTCTGCAACCCTGCATGCAGAAAGGGCATCTGAAGGAGATAATGCAGGTGGCAAACAAATAATCCCACCAAACTGTCACTACCAATCTAAGAGATGCTACTAATAAATAGTACTCCTATCATTATGTAACTCATATGATCTCTTGTGTATACATTCTGTAGGAGGCAACAGTCACATCCTAAATGTGTATCAGAAGCATGAATCATGATGAGAAGAATGGCCAACAGCAAAATATTAGACCAAGAGAAACCTTCATAACTCTGCTCAAAGAACAACAGTAAATGTATTCAGACATCAAATGACTTTACACCAATGGGAAAGAATTCTGATTCACAACTGTACATGTCATGGTCTCTCTGTATCAGAAATTGGTTGTGTAGCTTGTGGAGATGATTGAGCTAGTGTTATATCACACAAGGACAAGGTTCCTGATTGATCAACATCCGGTTCTTGGAATTCTTCCATCACAAGCAAAATATCTTCTTGAGTGATTTTTCCCATCTCTTTGAGCTTATATAAAGCAAACTCAGCAGCACTGCAAGTGAATCAATCAAAGAACACAGAATGACCAAGTTAATAGAATCACTAAATTTAATTCACACAACCAAAATCATGAGAACCATCAGTTTTACACTTACTCAACGGCTCCATCATCGTTGATATCAGCTGCCTCTAGATCCCAATTAGTGACTGGTCGAGTAAGGACACGCTTGATCAGGTCACTTTGTCTCTTTTCAGTGTTCAGTTCAGCAACACAAAGGAAAAACTGTGCTAAACATATGGTGCTTATCAGAATCCAGAAAACTGCAAATATCCGGCCTCCCTCAGTCGAGAAACTGCGATCATTATAACCCAGGCTCGTAATGGTAGCACAGACGCAGTAAAATGCGTCAATGAGATCCAACTTCTCAACCAGATAAAGGAAGATTGTTCCACTAGTCATGAGTATTAACAGGAATATTAGGACCAAGACAAACTTATATTTTGTTTTGTTTGTTTCAATTTCCTTCATAATGTCACTTGGACCTAGTTTCTTTCGCATATGCAATGCTCTAACCATCAATGCTTCCTGCTTCTCAACAAGGTAATCTGCTCCCTTGCTAAGAACCAAGCCCAATAATGCCATCCCCGAGAAGACAAAGGCACAAGCTAGGAGCTTTGCAAGGTCAGTCTCTGGAACGAGGTCTCCATATCCGACTGAAGTCATGGTGACCAGACAGAAATAGAGAGCATCAACTATACATTTGTCTTTGTACCACTGATCTGATGTCTGACTGCATAAAAGACTATAACACCGACACCCAGGTAAACGGACAAGAATGCAGCTATTTTTGTAAAGCTAAAGCTCGGATGCAGACTTCTCGATAGAGATTCAGTACTTTGAGTAACATCTTTTGCTTCTCCAGGTATATGATCCACGAGAGGGGCACTCCTAGAGCGACGAAATCTCCGTCTGTTGACAACATCTTTCTGTTGGTGTTCATGTGAAGGATCTAAGGAACTCTGTAGGAGGGATTTCTTCAAATTGTTGTGATTCTCCATCAATTCAAGCGAAAGTCCCTAAACTTTCTAGATCACCTACAAAGCATTAAGACTAGGATTCAAACTCCCTTCCCAACACAAAGCTAATCCAGAACATAAGAATAACAATTCTTTTTCTTCTTTTGTTGAGGTGAAAGAATAACAAATATTGTCACAGAAAGTTAACAGCTTTCTATGATAAACACACTAACACAACTTTGCCAGATTTAAACTCAAGCATCACAATTTCCCTAATTCTGAGCTCCAACACTATTACCCAATAAAAAACACATGACACAGTTAATATCAGAATATTTGCTTCATTAATTACTTCTACAGTGCTTTATTAGAGCATAGAAAAGAATAGAACTCATTCATTCCTCTGGAATTCAAAAGTTGAAAAGAAAAGTCTTCTCCTTTCCCCTTTTCCTGTCAGCATGAAGGTCTAATAAAGAAATAGAGTAAACAATATCTGGCAAAATTTGGAATCAAAATCAGCAGCAAATAGAATTCACAATAATCATTATACAATTCCCAACATTTTCCTAAATTTCTTCAAGAATTTCCATGAAATAAAAACAGTAGAGGAAAAAAAAAAAGGAGAGAGAGAATGGAGCTTACCCCAGTAGAGACTGAGAGTGAAAAATGCAGAGAAAAACAAAACGTGCTCAAAGTCTCTGAGGAAATCCATATCCATATAAATTAGCAACCATGTATCCTGTAAACAAGGATGACCAAGTCAGCTGTGGTCCTGAATCTGATCATCAAGGACAATTTGACAAATAATTACTGTAGATATTTTCCCTGGCTACCACAACCAGTGTACCACCCAGGCACCCATCCACATTCATGATTTCTGAGATCAGTTAGTGGTTGGTAATTAACATAGTTGATATTGTTTGAGGTGCAAAAAAAAAAAAAAAAATCCATTTTCTTTTATCCTATGAATTGCTAAATTTGTTAAAGGTTGATAGAGTAGGTAAAATCAAAAGGGGTTATTATTCATACAAATAAAATGGTCTTACACTCTTACTGTTCCTGTAGAAACTTTGACTTCTTGGTAAGTCAAACTTGTTTTTTTTAAATTGCTAAAATGAATGAATCATTAAGCATTTAAAAAAAAAACACGAGGGTTCGAACATATCGGAAGCATAAATCTAAGCTATGGTCTTTTCCCTTAAGACATTAGACTTTAATCTTACTGTACTACTTATCTGGGAGATGTCATGAAGAACAAAGTACATCAAATAGCTGAAGAAACCAAAAGGCTCAGTTTAATAATATAAACAGAAGATCTAGATCAAAATATATCCCTAACAATAGGGAACCAGAAACCTGATTGGCATTATCATTCATCTTATCAGTATACTGTATACATTGACCAACTACATGAGATCAAAAAAGTACTAATATGAAAATTATCAAACAATCTTGTATTCAAAGATCACTGAAATGAGGAGAAAGCACCAACGGCGGAATCTCTGTCACACCTGAATGTAGAAAGGACCTCTGAAGGATATGACAGGCACATAATCCTGAACAAATAACAGTCAGGTTTCAGGGTATAGCAGCTAACAGAATCTAAGGAATATGATGCAACTCGTATCTCCTCGACAAATTTCTCGATATTTAAGCTTCTACAATTCATTCTGTAAAACAAGCCAAGAATCAGATCCTATATGGGCATCAGATGCTTCTATAATGGGACAATCTTGCTTACGCAAAGAAATGTACGCGCGCGCAGTGAACTGAAGCCTTAATACTTTCACAACTATACATGTCAAGGTCTCTCTGGGATAGAAGTTAGTTGTGTAGCTCGTGGAGATGATTGAGCTAGTGTTATGTCACACAAAGACAACGTTCCTGATTGATCAACATCCAGTTCTTGAAATTCTTCCATTATAAGTAACATATCTTCCTGAGTAACTTTTCCCATCTCTTTGAGCTTATACAAAGCAAACTCAGCAACACTGCAAGTGAAAGAATCAACAGCACGGAATAAAGAAGTTAATGATCCTGCAAGTGAAAGAATCAAGAGCACAGCAAGTGAAAGAATCAAGAGCACTTACTCAACGGATCCATCATCGTTGATATCAGCTGCCTCTAGATCCTGATTAGTGACCGGTCGAGTAAGGACACGTTTTAGCACGGCACTTTGTCTCCTCTCAGTGTTCAGTTCAGCAATAGAAAGAAAAAACTGAGCTAGGCATATAGTGCTAATCAGGATCCAGAAAACAGCGAATATTCGGGCTCCCATACTCGAGAAACAACGATCTACATAACCCAGGGATGTCATTGTCGCACAGACGCAGTAAAATGCATCAACAAAATCCAACTTCTCACCCAAAGTAAGGAGGAGGATTCCAGCAACCATGATTATCAACAGAATTACAAGGACCAAGATAAGCTTATAAAATCTTGGTTTCTTCGTATCCATTTCCTTCATAATGTCACATGGACTTTGTTGCTTAGACATCTTCAATGCTTTGACAATCAATGCTTCCTGTTTGTCCACAAGGTAATCTGCTCCCTCGATTAGAATTAGTCCCACTAATGCCATCCCCAAGAAGACAAAAACACAACAAAGGAGCTTTGCAAGGTCACTCTTCGGAAGGAGGTCTCCATATCCGACTCCAGTCATGGTGACCAGACAGAAATAAAATGCATCAACTATAGCATTAGTCTTATTACCACCAATCTGATGCCTGATTGCATAAAAGACTAGAACACCAATCCCCACGTAAATAGACAAGAACGCAGCTATTTTCCTGAAACTCGGATGCACTTTTAGCAATAGGGATTCAGAACTTTGAGTAGAATTAGAACCACCATTGGGTTCTTTAGGCATAAGATCTATGATAGGGGCACTTCTACACTTGCGAAATCTCCTCTTAACAACATCTTTCTGACGGCGTTCATGTGAAGGATCTAATAAGGACCTTGGTAGGACAGACTTTTTCAAATTGTTGTGATTCACCATCTGCTCAAGCCAAAGTCAAGAAACCTCCTAGATCATCTACTCAAAGCGCGAAAACTAGGATTCAGTCCCCGTTCCCTGTACAGAGCTATTCCAGTATGAAAAAGCAAAAAAAAACCAAAATTCATACAGAAACTCTTACATCTTGTAATCTTGTATAGTAACCACATATACTTTTAGTAAATAATTGATTACATTATCATTCTATAACTTTATCTTACTTCTACTATTGACAAGAATAGCTTAGGCTCAAAGAATTCCTTTAAAGGGTTAGGCATCAAAGTTGTTTTTAAGGCCAAAATCATGTGCACAGAACTGCTAACCAGTATTTTGGTGATAGTAAACCTTACATTTCAGGTGTTTGGTACCAAATCGAGAGACTTTACCAGCTAAGCTAGCTAACTTTTACATCAGGCCAAAATCTAACTATATTCACCAGCAACACTTACATATCTGAAACTAGCTTAGATCGAGTTTTATTACTGCCATAATTTGCCACTAAAAGTTACTCCTACAATTTAAACAACCCACTGTATAGGTCTAATAATACAGAATCACAGAAAATGAAATTTGTACCACAATAACACAATTTACCATCTTGCAATCTTTGGGATTAAAATCAGAAGCAAAAAAAAAAAAAAAAAAAAAAAAAAAAAAAAAAAAAGAACCATAATAATTGTCACACAATCACTATATTTTCTCAGGAACTTCCATGAAATATAAGTAATAAATTGAAACAGTAAATTAAAAAAAAAAAAATAAAGAATGGAGAGAAAGAGAAAGAGAAAGAAAAGAGAGCTTACCCGCTAAAGGTTGGAGAGAGAAAATAACAAGGAGCTAAAGTTTGGAGCTCTAGTGAAGAGTGGTTAAATATGGCTTACCAACTGCACTAAACAGAGTGTTATAAAATAGCATTTTTTTTTCATTTTTTTTTTTATTTTGAATAAAATAGCATTTAAAAATACTAAAAATGGCTTTCAAAGTATAATGTATACACACCCAACGAATCAACGATGCTTTGCTTTGTTATTAAACTTAAGACCATTTTTCTTCCTTTAATTTTTCTTGAATATGATACGATACCCTCGATCCGTCTTTCACACCCAAAAAAAGAATTCTTGAATATATATGATGAGTGTAAGGAAAGAGAGAGAATAAGAAACAGGTTTTTGATCTATAAAGCAGAGAAGAACTTTTGGAACTTGAACTTGCCATGTTTTTAACATTTTCTTTTAGATTTATTTATTCTTCCTTTTTTTTCTTTTTTTTTTTCTTTGCGACATAGGATCTAGCAAAGGTCAGATCCTCAAGTAGTCAAGCCCAATAACGAAATATTTTAGTATTTTCTGAAGATAAGAGAGTCAAGTGTTTGTTTTTTATTTATATTTTTTGAAAAGAGTGGGAAGTTTCTCCTAAGGGAGTATGTAGATCTACAAAGGGTAATCTCATTAAGAGCCTGACATTAATGTTCAATAGAGTTGAGAGAAACTCTAGAGAGAAAAAAAGAGTGAAGGAAATAATAAATAATCTTGATATTTTGTGATTGATTTTCTGAATGGATGAATGAACTAATTACAATAAATTAGACTTATATACAAATAGATTAAACCACTAAATAACTTTTAACAAACTAGTCTTATGTTAACTTGACATTATTCCAACAGAAACAGAGACACTTAGAACTAGAAAGTGGTCTCTCATCTATTAAGGACAATTTGGTAGAAACGAGGCTAATGATAGAACAAACTTATCTTGAACGAAAGCCGTGGCGTGATAAATCACTGCCCTAAAGTCGAATTCGCCCCCACACGTACACTAGGGAATTTCCGGCAACCGACCTCCAGGGATACACGGCAACCAAAGCTCTGGTGTACTACGGTGCAATGGTTTTGAGAGCAAACTGAACTACTGCCAAACGAATCACAGAGAGAGTATTTTGTGTGTCTGTGTGCTCTTTGAAATGGAATGTCTCCAATATATATAGAGGAAAGTAGAGGAACATCATGAAGGCAAAGACAATAAATTGGAGAATAAATTTGGAAGTCATCAATAGAGAATATTAAGGGAATCAATATATGTAACGGAAAGCACTTATTGATTTGTGTAACGGAAAGCAATTAATCTTCTCCAGTCAAACTTCATCAATGTGGGGAATTAAGGAGTCATCCCATTATGGGTAACTAAACAACTTACCTCTTGTAAGTTACCAATGTGGGACAATAATATTGTCCATTATTGTCCAACATATTTTCTTTGAAGCAAATATTCCAACAATCCCCCACATGATTCAAAGAAAAGATAGAAAGGAACAAGATTCGAATGGCAGTAGGAGGTCGCACGTTACGATACTAATGTCTTGTGGACTTGAATCAGTACCTTGTGCTTACAAGTTTGCCCAACAACCATTTAGGTGGAAAAAATTCCTTGAACCTTTCACGGTATTTGTTCAGTACAAATTGCGCACTAGTTTAACCTCAAAATCAGATTTACTCTCGCGAAAATATATATACATTAGCCCCTTACGTGCCTGAATATTTCTGTGAACGCTCTAGAGAGTCATTAGCCCAAATGCTCTCATAGGGGGCGGGCAATTCCCCCACATTCACATAGGTGAGTTCATCAAGTGTGTACTGTCTCACACCACCTTACAAGGCTATGAACTCATTAAGAGCTAAAATGCTCAACCTCACACACATGACAGTATACGGAAAAATACTACATCATTTTATAGAGGAATGGGGTTGTAGTACATGATTGGAGTTGTTTTGTGATTTCGTTTGACCCATTGAACCTGGATATATTCCAGGTTGGGTATCCATCACAATTCACTCCCACTGGGCTGAAGCCCCATTCCTAGTGCTGACTCAAGTACTATCTTTCCACAAAGGCCTTTGGAAGAGGATTTGCAAGTTCCTCTTCAACTTAACACACTCGAGTGATATCACATTATATCTGATCAGATTTTTCACATGTCTAAGGCGTACATGCCTTCTCTTTCCGTTGAAAGAATAGTTGTGAGCTACTCTATTAGCCACTTGACAAACACAATTGACAATCACAATACATGAATACTAGAGGAACCGGTCTCCCCCAGAATGGAATATCTGCCAACAAACTTCTTAGTCATTTGGCTTCATAACATGCCAAATTCTTCAATAATAACTTTAGATTCCATTGTAACATTCACAACAAAAGAAATTTGGAAGTGTTTCCACAATATCCAGGCACTAGCAAGAATAAAAACATTGCCACTAATAAAATGATTTTTATCATTCTCTGAGAATTAGTTGGCATCCAAAAATTCTTCAAACACAAGAAAAATCTTATAGTGCAAACTCGAATTAATAGTACCTTTCAAATACCTCAATAATATAATCAAAGTACTCTAATAATTACGATTGGGATTATGAGTATATCTACTCAACCTGCACACATTTTATGCATATTTGGTATGGTAACTCATCAAAAACATAGCACTCCCAAGTCCCAATACTCTTAGCATGCATATTCCTCTTGTGATAAACTATCACCTTTTATTCATTTTTAACTGAATGCTAGTAGCATAAGGAGTTTTCACGAGAGTAGAATCAAATTGACTAAATTTTTTTTTCTTTTTTCTTTTTTTCCTTAAAAAAAAAATAATAAATAAAAAATCCTCAACAACTGAATCTGATTCAAACTCAAACCCACAAAGACTTCTAGTAATCTTAATGCCAATAGCGAATTACATCAGCTTTACCCTTATCTTTCATGTCAAAGCATGATTTCAAGAAAGTTCATATTGTGTTTATCATATCAATACTTTTACTAAAATTAAGTATATCATCCACATGAAGACAACTTATAACACATCTATGCTCAAACATCTCAAGAAAGCTACATGTGGCAATTTTATGAGTAGTACACTAATTTTAATTAGTTACCCCCACATTCTCAAAGAATCGGGTGGATCGAATTATATTGAGAACACCAACAATATTTGTAAATATACAACTTCCCCCACATGTTCTCAATATATATACCAATTCATCAATTTAATGATAATTCCTTTGAAGACAATATAAAGTATATACCAATATACCACAATAGATAATATTAAGGAACCCAAAAAAAATATGTGAATTTTGTAGCATGTTTTGAACTACAAATATCATCCAACTATTCACACAATGTTCCCATATATTATAAATTATTTAATCAACTCACAAAAATCCGTAACGATTTTCAGATCAAAGGAGCAACATTTAATCACAATAAATGAGAATTAATTATAGTCCTCATATAACTCCCGCACTAACAATTACTTGTCAATGATCACATTAATTCTATATTTCATTCAAAATACCCACTTATTACCAAGTGCCTTATAGTCCCAAGGAAGATCATATACTATCCAAGTATTATTGCACATCAAAATTGATTCCTTTTCAACTATTTATAACTTCGTTACAATAATTAGAATCAATGGATCTCATGGTTTTCTCATAATATAGAAGCTCAAAATTAGACATCATGACCAGTCATATAAATCTTAATGGAGAACCAGTATTACAAAATGAAGTCCATATGATCCAATATAATAACCACAACAACAAAATTATTGAACAAGTGTTTTTTTTTTTTAACCCCATATAAGAATGCTACAGATTTACGTACGTATATAATTATAACGGTGACCTCACCTCACCAGAGTATATAATAAAAAAGCACATGACATTAAATCGAAAGATGACCTTTGTCTCACAAAATTTAATCATTCAGTAAGGTATTTTGTCTATTGTGGATACATGAACTTCAAAATGGGAATCTTAAATGACTCATCACCATATTAAATAATTATATACTCAAGATATAAAACCTATCAGCTATCACTGCCAATGTCTAATGCAGACCATGTAACAAACTTGGAGAAAGCAAATAAACATGACCTATTGAATAGCATTAATAACACTATTGAGGTTTTTCATCAAATTTTCAATTTTCTTTTAAATAAACAAGCAGGGGTAAAGAGCCTTCATAATTTAATTTATATAAAGCAAATCAAGATTGTACCAATCAGATACATGATACAAGACACTCTTGCCTTTGGTAGCATCATAGGTTACAACACACCAAGTGCTAGTTATTAACTACGTATACAAAATCACACTTATTATATGAGCTTTGTAACCTCCATGTTGTTTATTGCTTCTATACCACTCTAAAATGAGTTAATGACATTAACTTAATTAGCATAACTCCTTTCCAATGAGCATAAAACCATTTCAAACGAAATATTATTGTTACACTATATGATACATCAAAATATGATAAGAAGAGTATGCAACTTTATGATAGATTCTTTGCCAGAGACAAACCAATATGTTAATCTCAAACATGTAGTGACAAACAACTCAAATAAAGTATCAGATTATACCAAAAATTTATCACATGTCATGCAATAATATATATGTAACAACATATATACACATGACTTGATTGAATACCAACTACTGCAATAGTGTAGCACTAAATGGATATAATTATAGGGAAGTTGGGGTTCAGTACGTAGTGACAAGGGGGTTTATAACCATGGAACTGATGATTCCTATAGTTTCGACAACACCATCAAACATTATTTCTCAATGTAATACATCCAAACTCTACGGAAATCAAGAGTAGATAACAACAACAATACTTTTGAATAAACTAACAACTGTTCCTGGAAATTTGAAGCGCAAAATGGTGAAAGAATTTCACTTGAGATAGCACAAAATACCAAATTATAATTATCAATCGAGTCACTTACGGCAAACGGCAAGCTGGATAACTGGATAAAAGACCCAAACGATCAAATGAAATAGCCACACAAAATACCCCAAAAATAATCATAATAGGTAGATACTACAAGAGATAATTATATCCCATGCGTAACATGAAGTGGAAAAACCAAATTAGTCAAGCACCAATATGAAACCCAAAAGAATAGAAAGGTGCGGTCCGCAAGAGATCAGTAACATGAGACCAACCACCCCAACAAAGCCAATCATATATAAGAACGATGTTCATAGTTTGATAATATGAATACCACAGGTGGCAAATTAATGCTCCACAAGATCAAGATAAAAAGTAATAATATTAAATTACTCAAAAGATTAAGACTGATGAAAAACAATTGACTAGCAATTTTGATAAGTATCCAAATCAAAGAAAAATTATCCCAAATCAGAACTTAAACCAAAACCAAAATAAAGCAATAAAGCTAGTTTTCTAACAAACTGATCTAATTTGGACCACGAGGAACAAAAATATAGGCATCACCAATAATAATCACGATTTTCATCATCAGCCATATTAAAAAATAAAAAATTCGACTTTAGAATGTTAGAAACGAGGCTAATGATAGAACAAACTTATCTTGAACGAAAGCCGTGGCGTGATAAATCACTGCCCTAAAGTCGAATTTGCCCCCACACGTACACTAGGGAATTTCCGGCAACCGACCTCCAGGGATACACGGCAACCAAAGCTCTGGTGTACTACGGTGCAATGGTTTTGAGAGCAAACTGAACTACTGCCAAACGAATCACAGAGAGAGTATTTTGTGTGTCTGTGTGCTCTTTGAAATGGAATGTCTCCAATATATATAGAGGAAAGTAGAGGAACATCATGAAGGCAAAGACAATAAATTGGAGAATAAATTTGGAGGTCATCAATAGAGAATATTAAGGGAATCAATATAAGTAACGGAAAGCACTTATTGATTTGTGTAACGGAAAGCAATTAATCTTCTCCAGTCAAACTTCATCAATGTGGGGAATTAAGGAGTCATCCCATTATGGGTAACTAAACAACTTACCTCTTGTAAGTTACCAATGTGGAACAATAATATTGTCCAACATATTTTCTTTAAAGCAAATATTCCAACACAATTTACCTTTTTTTTTATTTTGTTTAAGATGGTAAAGAGGAAAAGTCACTAATAATCCGTCTTTTCAAAGGTGGCTTCTAGTCGATCTTAAAAAAAAAATTGGATCCAATTAACTTCATACTAAACTACTAAAGTTCACCATTTTTGTTGGTCAGTGCATCGGGCTAACTGCATAGGCACAACTCTGACGCTAGTAGCCTAGTACATTGTTGTATACTATTGCAATTTGCAAACAATCCACAATGTTAGTACTAGTGTTAGCAACGGGTCAAGTTCAATCTTATTGTATTTGCGAGAACACATTGCAGGCAAGATCAGAGATCACGCTCGGCCTAGGTAGACAACTGTCCTTACATGTACTTCTTTAGTTCTTTAGCCCAGTTTCAAAAAGTCAAATAGATATTAGGGTGAGTTATTTTTCACTTGGACTTTATCTAATCAGTGAAAATCAGTGGTAAGATCTTACTTAATTAGTGGGAATCAGTGGTAACCGACTTTATCTAATCAGTGAAAATCAGTGGTAAGACCTTACTCAATTAGTGGGAATCATTGGTAACACCTTACCTAATCAGTGAGAATCAGTGGCAGGACTTTACCCAATCAGTGACACGACCTTACCCAATCAGTGGAATCAGTGACATGACCCATATTCCTACTCACAAGAATCAGTGGTAGGACCCTACTGAATCATTGAGAATTAGTGGAATGATCTTACCGAATCAGTGAAAATCAGTGGCAAGACCTTACCGAATCGGTGGAAATAAGTGGTAGGACCTTACTCAATCAGTGGGAATCAGTAGCGGGACCTTATCTACTTAGTGAAAATCACTGAAAATAAGTAAAAAATGACACACCCACGAGTGCGTTGTTTTTCACTTATTGGACCTTACTCAAACAATAGGAATCAATGACTAGATTTTACTGAACTAGTGGGAATCAGTGGCTAGACCTTACTGAATCAGTGGGAATCAGTGGCACGACTTTACTCAATTGACAGGACCCACATTCCTACTCACTTAATCATTGGTGGGACCAAATTGAATCGGTGAGAATCAATGGCATGACCAAAACGAATCAGTGGAAATAAGTGGCATGACCTTACTCAATCAGTGAGAATCAGTAGCAGAACCTTATCCAATGAGTGAGAATTAGTAAAGGTAAGTAAAAAATAACACACCCAAATTACAATTCCGAGATCCATACAGAATAAAGTTTTAATGTGTCTTGGAATGTCATGACTAGAATAAAGTCACCCTTAAATTATAAGACTAGCCCATACGACCTAAATACTCTTGGGCCATCTAATAATTTTTCTACGACCTACACATTAAGTGTTGGTGAAATTTATACTATCCATTATCCTGACACACACATTTTTGTTTAACCTTAACTCTTATCGAATAAATTTCAATATTAGATTAATGTTTGGTTTCAATACTCTAAAATTACAGCAAAGATTATTTGCGTCAAACTTACATGGAAATATATTAGCATTATTATGATATTAAAGTTACAAGGAAATATATAAATATGTACAAGGAATATATAAGCACAAATATATGATTTAGAGGAACAATTAATAATTTAGAATTGTTTCACTACCCAAAAGGAATAATTTTATTAGATTTGATGGTTAATCTATCAGAATCATCATATTCAAAGTATGCAAACAAAGAAAATTATTTCGGATTTGGAGAAGCGAATACATGATTCACAAAAAAAATCACTATACTAATTACTGCACAATTGTTTCTTAGCCAAAAGAAATAATTTTATTTGATAGTTGAATCTATCAGAATCATCATATTCAATGTATATAAACAAATTATTTCGAGTTTGGAAAAGTGGATACATGATTCCACGAAAAAATTACCATACTAATTACTAGTCAATCAAGTATATAAGAAGGCAAAGGTCATAAAGATATCCTCACTTTCAAATATTTTGCCTGGAGAGCTTCATTTACAATCATTCAAAGTTTTCATTTACAACATGGATGGAAAGACATCATTTGTGCCTCTCTTTTTTGTGTTGATCATCATTATTTCGTGCAGTAAATACTATGTTTCATTTTTATCCACTAACACATGCATCTTGAATTAACATTTGCATAAAATAGTAAATTTTTCAATATGTATATACTTTGAATTTAACATTTTTATAATTGGTTATCCAAATTTATTTTTACCACCTTTACTTAACATTAGTATAGAAGACTAATATGTAGGTTACAAATTTCACATACATTTTTTACTTCACATCTTTTGTTTAGCTCTATTTAAAATATTTGCATTGGGGTTAAAAAAATTGAGTATTAGCTTAAACTTCCAACAAAATATTGTTTTTAATCTAAAGGAGCTAATAACATAATAATATTTTTTGAATTGGATAAAACTATTGTCATTATTACTTTTTCTCTTTGACCAACAAACTCAGTTTCTACTTGTCCAAATCTAGATTTAACTAAATAATTCTTAAAAATTCCCTAATTCCTTTTACACTTTCGTCAACAAATTAGATCACTACAAATTGTACCACAATATCAAATAATAGTTTACTTATTTTTTTGAATTTTTGATGATTGAAAACAGATATTATCACTTCCAGATCTATAAACGAGGCAGTGCCCGATGGAAGAGCATGTACTGGTCTAGATCTTGGGTGTACTCGTGAAGCTTGTCAAGAAATATGTAAACCCACCAAGAGAAAATGGGAATGTGTACAGACTAATTATTGTTGTTGTTATTAAAGATTTCACTAAGAAATAAATAAGTTACAAATATTAATTTTATTTTTTTGGTCTTTAGTTACAAATATTAATTTGAGACACTGCTCTTGTACGATATGGGACATTGGGACTACCATGTTCATGAGTAGAGTGACAAACGAAGCCTAAGATAAAAGCCCACTAATAGATAAGCAAGACAATAGTTCGGGCTGAACAAATTTCCAAGTCAAATGCTACTGGTTTTCTTTTTTTTTTTTGATCATCGCTATTGGTTTTCTATATACATGATGTTTCCTAACATTTTTACCCTCGAAAATCAATCGGGTGAGGCTTTTTCTTTCATGTAAACTTGTAAAAGTTTTAAGAAATTATTAGCAAATTTCAAATGTTTTACACTATTCACTAATCACCACACTCATGCCAGGACTGATTGGCACAAATAGAGAAAGAAAAAACACACAGGAGATCATCAAGTAGCAAAGATCTTCATTTAATAAATAATTAAATAGTGTGTCGTTCACAGTACAAAAAAACAAAATCAGCTAGCGCCACTCAGGTATAAGAGGCGAGGTACTGTAATGTAGCTAGAGAATCCACCAATCCGGCTACCACAGTGTATTCCATTGCTCCCCCTTCCTGGAAATTAGTAACTACATGCGCCAGCTTTTTGACAAACATCTACACAAACACATTTACATATTACATTTTTAGTATGTTTGCCTAGTGGATCTCTCTATCATTTCAACAAAGCCTAAAATCTTGCATCTAGACAGGTTTAGCTGAATATTTGCTTTCACAATTAGGGTGATTAAAATCTTGACAAATGATGTTTGCACTAAAAGACCAAGAAAGAAACAGATAGTGGAACAAAGACAGAGAAGAGCGAAACAGAGAAACATAGAAAGGTAAAGAGACACCACACAGGCACACAGGCCATTGATCATATCAAAACCCTACACAGTTAATTTACCTATTGCACCTGCTTTTTAATGATATCTAATCTCATTTGATCATAAATTCATAAAGATACATTTAAAGTGTAGATTTTCCAAATTTGTACATAATGTGTTCAAAACCTGTAATTTGTATTCATGTATCAGTGTACTGCAATAATCCATGAAAGATTCTAGTATTGTAGTGTATATCAGGCAATGAATCCCACAAATATATTACAATAGTTCTTCAAAGTACTACCTTAAAACCATCCGGCCAGGAATATAATACAGAATCGGTCCAGAGACACTAAAAAAACATTCCCTAAACTAATTCCACAACAAACTGTAGAGTGTAGACTATGTAACCAGAAAATCGATGCCAACCAAGACAAATTAACTTAACACACAAAACTTGCAAGAAAAAAGAAAAGCTGCAAGTGGTAAATATTTGCTTAAACTAAAGTTAGTAAAATAAAATAATCATTAAACCCATCTGCAAGTAGATGAACTCAAACGTTCCGAAAAAGTGGCGAAGAGAATCAAAGAATGAAGCAAGAAGTTAAACAAAAGAAAACAGAATAAAACCAAAAGATTAATCCAAAAGCAACAATTGTAAATTTTCAAGCCAACATATTCTCTCAAAGTAAACATTACACTAAATGTACATAAAAAAATAGCAATGGGGAAAGTGAAGTTTGGGATTAAGGAATTACCTCATATAGTCAAATTGGTAAGACAGAACATACTAGTCTTGCAACATCCATGTTCTATCGATTTGTCCATATATCCATTGTTTTCCCTAAATTAAATGTAAAATAAACAAACAATGCAAGATCAAAATAATACTGAAAAAATCACAAGAAATAAAAACTAAAAGTGAAAATATCTAAAAAAAATCAAACAACTTCTGGAAACAGAAAACTCCCTCACACTGTTTTAAACAAAATCCATCAAATTCTGAATCTCTGAAAATGAAAGAGAAAGAAAGTGCAAAGAGCAGAAGATGAAGAGCTGATCTGCTGCGCTGGTGTTTGAATGTTTGATGCTGTGTGTAGCTCACTCTCAGGGGCTGATGCTGCTTGAGTGTCGATTGGATCAAACTAGACCCCCGCCCCCCCCCCCCCCAAAAAAAAAACTAAACTCAAGCAGAAAACCTCACTCCTCTTTGCAGCGCGCTGATTTCTGCTGTTTTCGCCAGAAAAAGCTTTGTCTAGCCAAGGTTTGGGAAAGTATAGTTTCAGGCAGACAGATAATGAATACAGGTAGTAGTAGATAGTAATAGCAAAAACTAACTGGAAGGGAAGACAATATGAATAACCTATAACCCAAGAGATAACCAACATAATGATGGGAAGGATATAAAGGAGGACTTGGTAATTCAAGTTGATGAAAATGCTGAACAAGCACCTGCTATGTCGAAGGCAAAATATCCTCGCAAGGTGCCAGGCTCAAAAGTTTGAGCTCAAATGATTTCCTACGAGTAGCAACTAGCAATTGAAGAAGGGCTTCGCTAAGGAGTCTGCATAGTGTTTTCAGCAAAAGGGTAATCAACATTCACAGAGTTATAGCTACATACAATTTAGACCAAACACCATTAACAAGAAGACCATCCAAAATCTCGGATCGAATGGTTGCCAACCAAAAGTTTCCACAACCCATACAACAAAATCACAGATACTGATGCACAGTAAAACAATTTAGACCTTTAAATTGCAGGAAGTGAACATTAAGCAAAAGAATATATAGTTGCATGAGGATGTGCAATGAAGGGTCCCACACATAATGAAGATTTCACTAACAAACACAAAATACACTATCATACATATATCCCCCCCCCCCCCTCTCCAAAGAAATAAGTAACATACATGCCCAATAATGATTTTAGAACAAATCAGAACATAAAAAACAAAACTCAGCTTCAGTTCCCTGATTTGGCTGGATCAGACTCGTGAATTGTGATTTATTGGAAGCTTGATTGTGGTAACGAATTCCGTAACTGCTGCATGCTTTTCATGTACATATCCACAATGTCCTGCAGCACTAGCTTCTCCTCAGGCACTACGTTCACAGTAACAAGTGGCTCTACAAATGTTTCCCCTGATGGTTCGTTGCCATTAGAGGACTCGCGCTCACCATTTCAAATATCTCTCTTCTTGCTTTAAGAGGAGAAACATGCTCTTAGCTTGTAGGCTTTGAAGTTTCTGGAGTCTCAGAAGATTGAGAGCATGCGGGAAGACAAATAGATGGAGAGCACTATGTGGATGCACTGCTAGAAGGTGAGTCGACACTTGGAAGTTGCTTGGACACCTCACTGTTTCACAAGAAGCTCTTTACAGCTCGAACACCAAGCTCGTGGTCTCAGACTCTCAGTGTTTGATGAAACCAAACTCACAACGTTCTGATAATCTGAGCTGTTACACACGACCCCGTAATACTCAGACACCGTGATTTGGTTTCGACTTTCTGCAGAATTTCCTGGCTGGAGTAACTCAATCATATCAAAATCACTGAACTGAATCCACAGTTTTCTTATTCCTGCACTGCATTTTCAGCATCCAGGGGAAACTGAGGAATTGCCATGACGTCAGGGGCAGCATTGGAATATGAGATATACAATTGGAGAAACCCAGTCAGAGAATGGAAAAGATCAGTGGACAACAGAGCAAGCTGCTTATCTACCCTTTTTTTTTTTTAGACAAGGAAAATTTTTATTAATCAAATCTGCAAAAATTACAAAAAAGAGGATAAGGCATCCTCATATGCAATAACAAAAAGAAACTACAAATCTCGCCAATGACGCTGTACAAAGGTAAGCGGAACGCCCTTAAAAGCACCCGCTGCCTTAGCCCAAGAGCAAACCTAAGAAGCTTAGTCTTTCAAGATAATTTCTGACATGGCTAAGCATCCATATCTCACATTTCAAGGACAAATATATGGTTCAAACACTATTGTTTTAGTCAAAGACCAGATTTTCCCCACCACACCACCCAGACAATCTGGGTGGATATAGCAATTTCAGAATCGCTGGTCAGGCAGAGCTTGGCACCAATATCTTGCTTGCGATAAATGCAGTTGTTATGAATGTCCCTTGCCAGATGAATGTACACATTGAGGACACATAACAAGTCTTCCGGGTAATGAATGCCCACCCTCTTTTCCTTAGTTCCATTAGAAATGTGTGCAGAGCCCCGGCTAAAAACTTCCTACTGGTTCTCTGGCTCAGCACCACTAAAAGTAAGGTTCTTGAACGGTGATACAACAGATTATGGGGTTTATTACAACAGTCAAAAATCACACCTGGAAAATCAAAGCAAATATCAAGGTGATAAGAAAGCCATGAAAAGACAAAAAACGTCATATCTGGCTCATCTATTTTGGGTCATTAGTATATAGACATGGAGGTCCACACAGAGGCATGAAGAAAAACAACTTACATTTAGTGAATCACATGAGCCATAAGAAGATAATCAGGATAATCCAGAATTGTGGCTTGCAAGATTGAGTGGCAGAATGAGGATCGTGGGCTTTTTTAATCCATTCCATGAATATCTTTGTTTCTTTTTTCCGTTGATCTACCAGCCACTTTGGATCATCCGCTTTGGCTTCAGCCAAATCTAGGCAGTGAGATCCTAGCATAATTTTAAAAACATAAAGGTATAAAGTAATCAAGAAAGCTAGATTTCCTGATAAACAATTATTCAAGGGAGATTAAACGTGTGACCAACCCTGTTTAGTGTTTATGGCCACGATGGTCTCGGACATGTCATCCAGCACCCTGTAATCCAAAACCAAATAAAAGGAAACAGATAAATAAAATTATGCGTACACATTCGATTTCAAAGAAACTTAAAAAAAACTTTTGAAATTATAAGTTTGGTTACCCGATGCTGCTATACGGGTCTCTTAGACCATTTGAAAAAATGATATTGCTTGCTACTTCTTGAAGACTTGTGGTGATATCCTACAATACAAGTAATTAAGGGCAGACAAAATTAACAGACCTAAATTTAGAAATTGCAATTAACAAAAAGAAAGAAAAAAAAAAGGATTAGGGGTTCTTTACATGTAACACATCAAATGCAACCCATGGGCGAACTGCCAAACCATAGGTTATCACACAGTCTGTCATGTAATCAGACAGGCTGAAAGGCTGAGACGGAATCATGGTGTCCTGCTCCGAGTGAAAGGGCATAGTCAGCTCAGTACAAAGCTGCAGGTTAAAAGATGAAAAAAATTATAGGGATAAATACAAGACCAAATTGGCGTAAAGAAATAAAAATTGTTACAAATGTTCACCTGCCAATCCCAAGCCTTCGTCGAGTTCGGACCAAGAACGGAGAAGGGTGCTGGCCAACTACTGATGTCCAAGCATCCTGAGAATGGGGTGGGGAAGGCGTTGATCGCTCGAGCTATACCCTCTATGTCATTTTTGTTAGATGGATCTACCACGATGTTGCAAACGAGGTTGATCGAATGGCTGAACCGGCCATTGTACTGGGCCATGAATGTATACTGAACCACTAAATAAGTTTTTAACCCCTCAACAGTGAGTAAGGGGCTAAGTAACAGAAAAGAATGGTGTTTAGATCTCTTAAAATTTAGGCCATATAATGAGAAATTTTACATCAACCAATAACAGAATACAGCATGCTCTTGTAAATTTACTTACTTGCAAGTGTTAAATGTCACTGAGAGATAATCAAGGCCACCAGGTTGGCTAGCCGTATCATCCATCGACTTCCATGATTGTCGGATTTTCTCATAACAATCCTGATTTATTTCCTAAAACAGATGACAACTTTTTAACAATGTATGATCACTAAATCTTTTAAGATTATTACTGATTTACAAGTTTAGGCTATTCTATGATTATTTAGTGTATAGGACGATACAAACCCATCTGATAGCTCTACATCGCCGGCTTTAGGAACAGATAATGCTTAATGCCTCGTGCATACACCTCTCTAAGCAATATTACATACACAACTACCACTAATCCATATGGTTATGGCCTTATGGACAAAGTTCTAAATTCACAAATTACTATTGCAATTTACTATTACCAGCAGATAGAGTGGAGAGAGATGGGAAAAGAGCTTTTAGATCCAAGCTTTAGACTCATTCAGTATTAGTTTCTACTAAAAGTACTAGTAATACCTCAAAGTCTCTGCTAATAACACAATAAAAGTTCTTGGCGTGGGCGAGGTCGAAGTACATTGGGGCGGATGACGCCAACGCCCCAATAGCTGTACTAGGATATCTCCAACGAAACAGAGCGGCCAATACTGAAAAAGGAAAATGATTTGGTATTAAATATAACATGAATACTTTTAATATACGGAACAAAATAGCTTTTGATTATTACAAATACTTCCTGAATACGAACCACCCATGACAACCACGGGTGAGTTCGTGGCTGACAGATTTCTCTTCACCTCGGAGATTATCTGGTGGAAATCAGCCAAGGCTTGTGATGTTGTCAGACAACCTCTAACATCGGAATTATTCATGGCCAGGTCTATGGAACCATACGGTACAGACCGACCATAAAACCGATGCTGCAACAGTCAAGAAGTAAGATTAAAATAGGGAATTATTAGGAAATAAATGAGCCAGTTACCTCAATGGACATGACTAAAGCACCCATGTGAGGTGCACTCTCGCTGATCAACCCAATGACGCTAGCAGTATACGCTTCCAGAGGACCCTCTCCTCCAAAATAAACGAAGATTGGACCACCATGCCCAGACCAAACAGAACGATCTAGATAGAACCGCTGGGTGAAGGTCCCCTGGCTTAGGCGGGTGCCATATGAAAAGTGGTCCACCCTTTGACTATAGTAGATAGTCTCAACTGGGTTAGTAGAGACTACCGTGTAAAGTGAAAATAAGCAAAGGGTCAGGAGAAAGATGTTGAAAGCCATAGTCTTCGTCTCTTGGCTTAGGCGAGGAATGATTGTGTGAATAGTCTCAAGATCAGTCTGATTGGTTGCCTGTTGATAGAAGGGCAATCAATTAACTAAGCATTCTCATATGTATTCACCTAAGCGCTGAAGCCAAATGGCAAACAACACGAGCGAGACAAGCAGTATATGACACTGTTAACTCAGGGATGGAGGAAAAATGCAGCACACTTGTCATGTGTTACTCAGCTTTAATTTCAGTCATACTCAGCCTAGATATGACTTCAGCATTTCTGACATTGCAGTAATTTGTTCAAGAAGATCGTAAAATTTTGCTATCAAATTGCCAGGATATTTTAACTCTTTCACCAACAGATTACAAAAAAAAAAAATAATTAGATAAAACCAGCCAATAGATAACTACAGATCCTCTGGCATCTAAATGCCTTCAATGGACGCAGCAACCAACTTCTTTGCACCTTAGCATCCACAACCTCATTGAACTGCGTCACAAAACTAATCCTGAAGTCCGTAGCTGAGTTAAGATATTCCATCTCCCAAAATCAATCCATCAAAACCAACAAACCCTAAAACTCACAAGCGCAATAGGTAAAACGGCTAGTAGCACTATCTAATGGTATAGGCTAGGGCCAGGACATCTCCCTTGAATTGAACCCCCCAAATCACAGTCACCCCAAGTTTTCTTCCACCCCCATAAGCACTTTTCCTGCTAATCACATTTCAACTCCCCCTGACCACGCAATTTTTTCTCAAAGGCCATAAATCTCAACATAGGAAAGCTTCTTCCACGAAAAACTATCCCTAGAACTATTGATATATAAAACGAATTAGAAATTTCAAATCCACAAGCCAAAAATGACTTATTATCTTAATTAGCCAGGCATCAACAAGGTCTCTGCGTCTACAAATCCATTTGATTAATCTAAGGCGAGGACATCTCCCTTGAATCACCATCAAAGATAAACAAAGGCAAAAAACGTGGGCACAACCAAATCCTCAATGAGTAGGACAAATAACGATGCCATTGTTTACATGATCACTATCTAGTGATTGATTTCAGCCATTGATACAAATGAAGCCGCTCACTTCTGTGCACTTATTGATATATATGCAAAGAATGAGTGACAGCAGAGATATTTTTCACCCCCCCCCCTCTTTCAAAAACAGGGACATTGAATGGACAACGAGAGGGGATTTTTCACTGTTAAAGTTAATGGATGGGAGGATATATTTTACACCAATTGCGGATTTTTCCAGAGTATGAGAAAGATGACGAAACAGGGGAACTAGGAAGGGGCCAGTTTAACAGCTCAAATATCATTGCAACAACCATTTTCAGATGCAACTATAAGTAAGAACAGTGTCATACTCCAAGTATATACGTTTCCATATTTTTTTGGCAGAAAACATAAACATGATTGAATAATAATTATTATTGCACAGAACAAAGGTTTCACCTGAACAACAGTAGTTGAAAGGTAAGGGAGATCAGTGTCAGCAGGGTGTCCTTGCCCAAAGATAATTGCTTCCTCAAGTTCTGCTAAGCTTAAAGCTCTTCGTTCCAAATTCAGGCTCCCTGGGTCTTATTAGTGTCACAGTACGGGCTTTCCCTGCATAGATCAAACAAACAGTACCATCAATTTTTTTTTCCCCAGATTATTATCATCAATAGAAGTTAAACAACCATATTAAAGCACAGAAAATGAAAGAGGACAAATATAATGATGTTATAGTTTACATTATCAACTTGCACAGTTCAAAGAACTCCAACTTCGGTTAACAAAGTTTTCTTGTGATTAAAATGCAAAAAAGAAAAAGAGATGGAACTTTGAACTGCTAAACTCCCTCGAGAAGATCACTGGCACAGTGACAGCACAGTAGTTGTTTCAGTTCTGAACAAAAATCTTTAATGTTTTGAACTTTACACGATGACCATTAGTCTTCATTTTGTAAAGCTAGTGTTCCTCTTTCAATTAAATTTGAAAAAATCCATTGATTAAGGAGCCTTTTATGAAAACTGAATGGTTTTTCATGGACAAAATGCAATATTGGAAGTCCTTTCTCTCCCTCAAGGATCGGATCCGTATTCCAAGTTGTATCCCATGCTTCACATCTCACCATGTGACATGCTCCATAGGCTGGCCTAAAATTCTTGGCATAGTTCTCATGTCATGGCATCACCTTCACACCAGTGACACCACTACTTGTTCTTCTCAACACTCTGTGTCTTTCCCTTTTCTGAGTTTCTCTTTAAAAGCTCTTCTAATCAATAGATAATTACATATCCAAACAGTAGATAATTACAGATCCCCTGGCATCTAAAGGCTCTCAAAGGACATAGCAACCAACATCTCTCCACATTAGCACATAACTCCACAATCTCATTGAGATCCTAGCTGATTTTAAAATATTCCATCTCTCAAAAATCAATCCATCAAAACCAAAACTGTAAAACTCACAAGCACAATAGGCAAACAGAGTTAGCAGCACTATCTACTGGTCTAGGCTAGGGCTATGACATCACCCTTGAACCCCCAAATCACAACCACCAGTCCACCCTTAACTTCCTTGAACCTACATAATCAAATTGACCGCTCCTCAACGAGGGACGAATACGATGTTTGATTATTTATATATCTAAAGAAACTCAGGAGAGCAAGTGTCACGCTACCATTTTCAATCCAAAAGCTGATCAACGACAAGGGGACAACAGCATACAGTATATTGCACCTCATGTGTGATGAGTTAATGCATAGATAGATAGACTTTGAAGGGTTATTGTACTCCAGCTATGTAAGCTGAGCAGCAATAAGTGCATTAACCACACTACTACAGGCAAGAGCTGATGCAAAAAGACATAAGAGCAGATAACTAAAACCAAATGGTGATGTAATTAGAAAGTAGATATAATAATGACTTTAACATAACCGATAACATTAAAAACATAGCAAAGAAAAGTATCAACCAATAACATCCATATATACAAATCAGAGAAGATCAAACCAAAATCATTATCAACCGAAAAAACAGCTCTAGCCCTGACATGAATCAAAGTATCATATCTGGCTGATCCACATATGATATAACCACACAAAGAAAATGCATAACATTTTCTTACCAAAACAAGATTGACTGCTGCCTGCTGGTAATATTTGCTCTCGATTGTTAAGAAGTGAGTGAAAAGTAGTTGGTGGTGGAGTGATAGGCTGAGAGCATTTAAACTTCCAGGCTTATTGTCACAGTATTTAAAGTCGAAAGCTGAGTAAAAAGCATTAAATTACCAAAAGGTAATGCTTCCCAATGTAGCTGTTTACTTAGTTGAAATGATTTGCTTTTTGTTTGATCTCTTTTTCCCGAATTGCTGTCACTAATATTGAAATTATCAATCAGCAAATTATCAATCTAGTGAGTATAAAGGCCAGGCACTAGTACATGATGATCAGTGAGTATTAATTAGCAAAAGCAGTTAAGTTTGAGACCCTAATTAAAAGTCGAAAGTTTTTTTCCTCTAATGTCCTAGAACACAAAAACCCTAGCCCTAAGTTGTCTGTCATAAAGATAAAGTCTTAAAATTTAGCAGGCATATTATCACATTATAAAGTGGAAAACTGAGTAAAAACATTTAATTACCAAAAGTTAATGGCTTCCCAATATAGCTGTTTACTTAGTTGAAACGATTTGCTTTTGGTTTGAGCTCTTTTACCAAATTGTTGTCACTAACATTGAAATTATCAATCAGCAAATAATTATGTGAGTGACTATTAAGGTCAGTACTAATACATGATAATCATTGAGTATTCATTAGCAAAACCAGTTAATTTTGTTACCCTAATTAAAAATCAAAGCTTTTTTTTCTCTCTAATGCCCTAGAACAAAACAAACCCTAACTCTGAATTGGCACTCATATGAAAAAATTGTACGAAAAATTAAGGAATAAATGGTTTAATGATTAGCGTAGAAAACAAAAAGGGAGAGATAATAGGCTTACCATTAGTAATACGAACACGCTGAGAGGAACCCAACCCACGACGAGGAGAAGAGAGAGAGATAGTTCGACGAGGGACCCACGGCCCTCATTTGGCGACGGCGGGCCCACAAAGGGCTGACCGGCGTCATCTGAGGGCCCGAGGACTCTCGCCGGAGCTCCGTCGTCTTCCATTAATTCCGGTGATGACATATGAGAGAGAAAACAACAACTTGTGACCTAGTGTTATGTTAGTGTAGTCTGACTTCTTCTAGTGTAGTCAAACTTTAGAGAGAAACGACTAAAATACCGCCAAAAATAAATGAGGCCTGAATTGATCAGCAATCGGGCTGGGCCCAGCTCACTACCAAATGGACTAAGTTGGGCTTATCCGACCCGGGATCGGGCTCCTATGTCAAAATCATTCGGATAATTTGCGAGAAACTACTTTATTAGCTATGTCAAAAAAAATAAATAAAAAAATAAAATAAAAACACTTTCATCGCAAATTCTCCAAATCATAACCTATATTTTTATTTTATTTTTTTATAGGAAATATGATTAAAATAGGGAATTGCTAATTTGATATCGACATGTTGATGAGATTTTATTTCTTTTTTTTTTTTTTTTGGAGGTGGGAGGCTGCCTGGGCCCCCGGTTTTAAAGTCTACACAAAGTAGGAAAGGAGGGCAAGATGAGGATTTGAACCTGGGGCATGCCCACGGTAACGGGAGGCCTGCACCAGGTCCTCTTACCTCCATGGGATTTTATTTCCATTCTTGTTTATCGGTTTGTAACAGTAACACATGCACACAAGTTTGTTTAATCTGTATTCAATGACTTGTTAACAAGTTTTATCCCAAAGGTGATCAAATATATTTTAGTAATGTTTGAATCTATAATCTTGAATCAGGATAATCGGTGGGAGTTCATAAGGTGCTTTCTTTTGTATTTTGGAAGCTCCTCCCCTATCCTCAAAATTTATATAGAGAAAAAAGAAACACGTGTGAACTACAATCATAAGTCGGTATCACTCTCACTTCTGCAGTACAGCCGGTTCGAGAGCCAGTGACAGCAGATTGCTGAGCCATTAACCAGGGCAAAAACCTTGAGAGCAAGCAAAGGAACTATAATTGCTTTAACAAATCTTCAGCTCAGTCTAACTATAAACACAAGATCCAGATAAATATTAGATGATACCCTAGACGGTGCTGTGCAACCTTCATGCTGCAGAAGGTGCTCTGAAGGAGATGGCAGACTCAGATTACAAATAATTAACAGTCAGGCTTCAGACAACAGTCGTCAGAAGCTAAAAAATACTCTCATGTAATAATATCTCATCATAGATACATTTCTTGATATTCAAGATTCTATATACATTCTGCAAAAGAAAAGAAAAAGAGCTAACACTCACATCTGTATACACAAGTATAGTTAAAGCATGGCTGCCAGAAAAATACTACTCCAATAGAGAGTTATAGACCCTCGAATCTATGCTCAAAGCACAGCAGTAAATCTGATCAGCCATTGAACAACTTACACCATAGTATGCGAACTGTCATGTTTTCTCAGAAAAATGTACACACATTGAAGCCTCAATGTTTTCACAGTTGTACATGTCAAGGTCTCTCCTTCTCAGAAGTTACTGGAGATGATTGAGCTAGTGTTATATCACACAAGGACAAGCTTCCTGATTGATCCACATCTAGTTCTTGGAATTCCTCCATTACGAGAAGTATATCCTCCTGAGTAATTTTCCCCATCTCTTTCAGCTTATACAAAACAAACTCAGCAGCACTGCGGGTTGAATAATTTAGAATATAGATTAGTACATTTAATGGAAGCTTCAAATTTACTTCTGGAAATAAAATTATAATTAGAACTCCCCAGTGAGAAATAAAAGATGGGGAGGAGAAGAAAGAGGTATCATAAATAAGACCATAAGCTTAACACTTACTCAACGGCTCCATCATCGTCAAGATCAGCGGCCTCTAGATCCTCATAGGTGACTGGACGAGTAATGACACACTTGACCAGGGCATTTTGTCTCTTTTCAGTGTTCAGTTCAGCAACATAAAAGAAAAACTGTGCTAAGCATATCGTGCTTGTCAGAATCCACAAAACCGCAAATATGCGGCCTCCCTCGGTTGAGAAACTGTGATCTCCATAACCCAGGGTTGTGATGGTAACACAGACGCAGTAAAATGCATCAACAAAATCCAACTCCTCCACCAAAGTCAGAAATATTGTTCCAGTAATAATGAGTAACAACAGAAGTATTAGGGACAGAACACACTTATATCTTGTTTTGTTTGTTTCAATTTCATTCATAATGTCACTTGGACCTAGTTTCTTACGCATATTCAATGCTCTAACAAGCAACGCCTCCTGCTTTTCCATTAAGTAATCTGCTCCCTTGCTAAGAATTAATCCTACTAAAGCCATCCCCGAGAAGACAAAAGCACAAGCAAGGAGCTTTGCAAGGACACTCTGTGGAACGAGGTCTCCATAACCGAGTGTAGTCATGGTGACCATACAAAAATAAAGAGCATCAACTATACCATTCGTTTTTTTACCACTAATTTGATGCCGGACTGAATAAAAACATATAGCACCAACACACAGGTAAACGAACAGGAATGCAGCTATTTTTGTAAAACTTGGATGCAGACTTCCCAAAAGGGATTCAGATGTTCGAGTACAACTAGCACCGTCAGCTTCTCCATGTGTATGTTCTATGAGAGGGGCACTTCTAGACCGGTAAAATCTCCTTCTCTTGACCATATCCTTCTGATGGTGGTCATGTGCAGGATCTAAGGACCTTGGTAGTAGGGACTCCTTTATACTGTTGTTATTCGTCATCAGCTCAAGCCAAAGTCAACAACTTTCTAGATCACCTACAAAGAATTAATACTAGGATTTAATCTCACATCCCAGAAAAACTTTTCCAATGCATTCAACAAAAAAAACAAAGATCCTCATTCAGAAAGTTGAATAGCTTTCTATAATAAGCAGATCCTTTCAGTTACCAAATGGTAACAGAGTTGCTTTAAAACTTACATTACTTCTACTAGTTAACTCAAAATAGCCCAGGCAGTTAGCTTACACCAACTTCATAGAAATCCTAAAAGTCACCTGGGGTTAAGCACCAAAATCACCTTTTTGGCCAGATTCATGTGCACATAATTGGGCAACAAATTGTTTCATGCAAATAGGCTTGCTAGCGTCATTACCTTCATATGGACAATACCTTTTGGTCGTCTATATGAAAATTATAAATCATCATCAACACAGGACGCCAGATGCAAAAGCAGAGAAGAAGGACCTAATGGAATTCTTAATTCAGGAATACTTAAGCGTTTCATGCATTCAACATTCTATCTGTATTCATCAGCCAGCATCAGCTTCACACATCCTATAGGGGTTTAGAGTTAAATTTAGAATTTTGCACTCTCTCAGATTGCCGCTATGATTGCCCTTACTAGAAGTTACTACAAACCTAGTGTAGATCTTGCCACTGACATTTTAGGGTGCCTACACAATTCAAAACTTTTTAATCCGTCTATCTCCTGATTCCAGTTTCAGGATGTCCCTTCACCTTTCCTAGAAAGCAGCATTGTCACATGACGTGACATGCCATTCTTTCTTCAAGCTTTTTATTGAAGAAGTTCACTTGTGAGCTACAATCTACCGCCTATGTTGCTCTTACTTAACTAACTCAGAGAAGTGTATAGCAGGGCCCCTAACCTTTAAATTGCTAGATATTTTGACATCAAGAAGCTATCAAGAAAGCCTCTTAACTTAGGGTAGAGGTAAAGGCTAGCAAGTTACCTGTAACCATGCATGACAAAGGATTAGGGTACCTGTACTCAAAGATATTGTACGATTCGGAGGTCGTGTTGCCACTTGCCAATTGGGTCAAAGATCTTGCTTCTAGTTTCCTTCAAAAGGAGACTCCTCTTTAGTCTTTAGTCTTTACAGCCACCCTCCCGGGGCTTACGTCAAGATCTTAGGTCCTATCCCGGAGCCTAAGTACACGAAATGTCGTGTCCAACACACACAATACATGTGTATGAAGAAGGGTCCAAGCAATATAGTAAGTATGATCAGAAGCAACAAAATTATGCAAGCAGGACTCAAAATAAACAACCTTATTATAAACAGTTCGCTTTCATGTCAATGGAGAAAATCTGGACAATCACAAAAGTTTCAGCTTCTGAGCTCAAGAAATATAATATACCCAATAGACAACTACTTGGGAATACTTTGTTCAAATTTGGACAAGCACAAAACTTAGCAAATTCTAGGGTTCAAGCACGAAACATCCCTAATTCTAAGCAGAGCTAATAGAATTCATTCACTCTCCTATAAGTCAAAAAGTGAAGGAAAAAAAAATAAATAAAACCCATCATTTTTCCTTTCCTGTTAATTTTCATGGAGGCCCAATAAAAGAAACACAGAAAATGAAATTTTTGTACCATAATTAAAACAACCAAATTGGAATAAAAATGAAATTACGAATTTGAATGAAGAAAAACAAAGCAGCGGAGATGGATGGGAGTAATAGCTATAAAGATTTAAGGAGAGAGAAAATAGGGGTTTACCCAGTATAGATGAGTACTCAAAAGTTCATATCCAAATCCGATACGAAGTGGTCAACTTTTTGGGACAATTTCCCTGCAGATAAACCCACGACGTGCTCAACGATCTGGGAAATTCCATATATCCGTGTGAAGACTGGAGAGAGAGAGAGAGAGAGAGAGAGATGAGTCAGCTGTGAATGTGATGATCGACAGGTAGACAATCTCTCCAACACCCAGGACCCAGCCATGTTTGTTAATGCTGAGCTCAACTCAACTGGGGGTAGTGGAGCTGGTAATTATTAGAAATTCGTAAAATAATATGACCCGACCCGGCCCGGCATAAACGGGATTGTGTTTATTTTATTTTCTTTCTTATTCAATGGAGCCGCGGTTCTCCCCAGCTTCAATAGTAGGTAAACTGAAATTTATTGAACTAATTGAATTTTTATGTGCTAAATCTACCATAAGATAAAGTAAAATTGTACTTTGTTTTATTGAATTGTACTACATTTTTTTTTCTAAACTAAACTTCTCGTTACTCAATTCAACTGAATTTTACTGAAATGAACAAAAAAAAAATTTCTGTTCACAAAAACTTGTATAAGGCTGCTAAAGTAAGACATCTTATACAAGCATAACGTCATACTTGGTTATAAGTATAAATAAGGGTATGTAAAGTCGATATTCACCATTACAATTTAATTAAATTCCTATGGCTTACAAAATGTAAGCAAGCATGATAACCTTTATTCATCAATGATCATATATTCATATCTAGGGCATGTTCTCTTTAAATTCTCATTGAAGCATTCAGTAAATTTCAATAAAGTACAGTAAAAATTAGTTCAATTTAGTAAAAAAAATATTTAGTTCATAAAAACTCAGTTCAATTCGGAAACAGAAGTACAATTTGACTCTTTGTAATTATAGTTTCAATACAAATAAGTTCAACTAAGAGAAAATTCAGTAAATTTTAGTTCAATTCAACATTGTGCAAAAAAGGTCAGTGAAAATCAGGTGAAGAGAACATGACCTAAGTATCATTTTAAACAAGTTTTATTGTGTTATGTACTATCTATGGCTTTAGGATATTGATGTACTATCAATACTTATTTTTCCAAATTTACCCTTAATTATTGCTCCATTTATCAACATTTAATTTATTTATCCCTAAAAAAAATCAAAATCATTTAATATTTATATAATTAGTTTAAACACACAAATATTAAATCAGAGCCTGATAAATCAGTAGATGATGTGGACTTTGAGTTGTCATATGAATTGATGAGGTGGAGCGCTGAGATGTTAATTCTTTGGTTGGATCAAACGATGTTAAAAAAAAAAATTCCTCCGATTTCAGCAATTTGTAACGTACAAATCTTTAATTGCCATAAATCACTTGAATCGTTCCAAAACAAATAGTTTAAAGTCTCATTTTCCTCTCCTCCCAAAATCCTAACATTTCTCTTTTGCGTCTTCTCATCTTTCATCATAGTTTCAGGACGGGAGGACCAATTTAGGTCATTTCCGGCCTGTATTTGATGTTTTTCATCTAGTGTGACTCTAATTTCTACTCTTTTTCGCTCTAGGTGGAATAAACTTCTCTCCCTTTGTGGAGTTCTTTGGTCTTTTCATTTCTTCCTTTTCGTAAGATTCTCTTTTCGCCTCTAGTGCGATTTCTATTTTATAGATTCAATATGATTTTGGGGACCGGATATACATACAATCAATGGTATCAAACAGAGTTTTGTAGGCAAGTCATTGCATTGCTCGCGGTGAAGATCTCCACTTTCGTCAAAGATGAAGATACATCAAAGGAAGCACATGGTTACTATGCATGTTGGGAGTCGCACCGAGGTGTCATTGTCGATTGTCTTGTTAGCAAAAATTGTGTTGTTACTGTTAATTTAGTATATTCTAGGGTTATTTTAATTGTAGATGCCGTATGACTTTTCTATTAATGAAAATTTCCTATTTCCCTCTTAAAAAAAAATCTTTAATTGCCCAACTAATTCCATTAGTTAGCTGAAATATAATGGCATTTTAATCATGTAATCCTATGATTATTTTCACTCAAAAAAAAAAAAAAGATTATATTTAATATTTGTATATAAAATTGTTCTTTAGTAATTTAAAAAAAATGAAATCGAGACCCCCAAAAAATACTCCGAAGTAAAGAAAATACTCCACTCCGTACCGAGAATGGAGAATTGGCGATGATGGCTAAAGTCGGTGGACCGGTATCTTTAAACTTAATGGGCCTGAGTTCACCAAAAAAACTTAACGGGCCTGCAACACGCGGGCCAGCTGGCTCAAAGTAAAGTCGGTTCACCCAATTTGGGTCAAAACGCGGAAACGGTCAACGACGCGTGTGTCTATAAATACCCCATTTTCAGTTCCACTCTGAAAAAAACGAAATAGTAACTCACTCAAGCCGAGAAAATGGAGGGAAAGCGTTCAAGCCCCAAATCCACTGATTTGCTTCACAAATTGAGAGGTAAATTTTACTTTCGAAGAATCATCTTCGAAACCCTAATTTCTCTCAATTCTTTTATACGATGTTTTTGTGCTTAATTTCTCTCTCCTTCGTTTTGATGAATTTTATGCAGGTTTCACCACTTCGATTGTCGTCGATATTTGCAATGGCCGTTCGCCGGTGGTATTGATTAACAAATTCAGAAATTATTGCACAAATTCCCCTGAAAATTGGTTCGATTTCTCCTCTTTTATCGTACTTTTCCAAAATTAGGGTTTAGTTTGAACTTTTATGGCATCGATGAACTTTCACGATTAATGTGGTTTTTGATTATCAGTAGTTTAGTACTCCATATCATTTGTCAAAATAACCATATACTTCTTCTAATTATGCTTTAACTGTTTGAGATTCATGTCATTTATTAATTACTTTCAATGCTTATGCGGTCATGTTAATCATATCTTGTCATCTGACTAGGCGCTCATGCCTGCATGTCACACTGAGTTTAAACGGGATATAAGCTAGAAATTGCGTGATATAGCTAAATCAGTTATGAGGAATTCGATGATTTGTTGGTTTTTTCTGTAGTCTCAATGGCCATATAGTCTCAAGTTCAGAGTCATCGTCCATTTTTTTTTTTTTTTTTTTAATGTTCATAGGGAAGGAGTTACTCACCTTGCAAAGTGTATCACATGCTTATAGGATTGGTAAGTTTCATTTCACAGATTACAGTTTGAAACTTGTATGATTTTTCATTCTTGTTATGAAGCAAATAATATTAGATTATGCTTAATATTTTCACAAGCATATTGAAAAAAACCATAATTTTTAGTGTTGGTATTATTCTCATAAATGATATATGCATACTTCTCAAGTGTAGTCGCCACAACCTCAATGTGGTGAGTATGTTTCACATTTTAATTGCAGATACGGAGCAATTATTTAGTGCAACTTGCATTTAGTTTTTGAATTAAGAACTCAATAGTCATTAAAGCCAACATAGAACATTTGACAAGTGACAACTTGCTTGGTCTCCTCTTCTACGGACAAGAATGTAGTTGTTCATCTGCTATGTGGTGAAGGAGCTGAGTTTTTTAAAGTTTCAAGTTCTCTCCAGAATGGCATTCTTTTTATAAATCTTCTGGTTTTGTCATTGGCATGCTGCATACCTTTCTTGGTAATCTATCCTCCAAGTACTTAGCAATTTTGTTCATTCTGCAGGTCTCTGTTGGAAAAGGGTATGTTTTTACTGGTTCTCCTTATTGAAGAGGGATATAAAAACTCAAGTTTGCATTTGACCTCTTGTAACGAAATTCTTTCAAGATACGCGTTGACAAAATTATAATCTTGACATCTGCAGGCATATTGATTTATCCTCCTCTTTCCCACTATATTTTTACTATCTCTTATCACTGTTCGTGTGTTTTTCTTTTATCCATGTTTCCTTTAACTCTGTCTCAGGTGGTGATGGGCTGGACAAGATTTGTTGAAGATGGAAGGCAGTTTGATTGTATGCGGAGTCTTTACACTGTAAGTGTGCATAATAACTATGTGGTTTTAAGGTAAAACAATTCAGGCTTATGTCCATATCTTGTTTTGCTTCAGGGCCAACCTATTCCTGTCCTTGTTGAAGAAGTCCAAGATATCCGAAATATATACCAGAGATGGGCTGGCTGGGAGCTTTTACATCTGACTCTGAGAAATATATACTTCCTTCACAATGTCTCCTTGCCTTAACAGCTGAAGGTATACTAATTTTTAAGTGTGGTAGGAGTTAGAGAATATAATAGCCCCCTCCACATGCGCTACTTGTCTGAACAGATGATATAATTCTTCACTCTTGATGCTTGTTTTATCTTGTTAGATAAGAAGAGAACTGAAGCAATGTACATAGTGCTACTTGCAGCATGAGGAGCCAGAATGGAGGTCTGCTTTTGTGTCATTTCCAAATAATTGTGGTTCGTCATTAAAGTGCCTCAGTGTTTCCTCTTGTCATGCAGACTGGAGCTGTTGATGATGCTCGAGAAAGGCGTCAAATTTGAGATTGACGTGTTGTCTGTCCATTACTCTCCTTTTTGTCAAAGGAGTACTTGCCTTGTAAAATCCAAGGTAAGTTGGATGTTTAGTTGCTTTGATCTTTTGTTAGTGTGTAACAAATGTTTATGAGATGCTTTTGCTGCCTGGGAAGAATTTTGAGATGATCCTGATAATTGAGGTGTCCTGTTTGTTACTTGGTTTTAACAACATAATACTAGATGGAGAGCAGGTTAGAGAAGCAGCACCTATTGGAAGGGCATGAAACACACACTTTGTACATGTAGATTTCCTCATGCAATTCATAGGTGGGGTTTCCTTGTAAATTTCGCTTGGTGGTTTCTTTTGAACTTACCATAAGCTGAACGGACTATGTTTTTACCGTTTCTCCTTCTTGAAGAGGGATATAAAATTCAAGTTTTCATTTGACCTCTTGTGACGAAATTCTTTCTAAATAAGCATGTCCATTCAATTTCCTATTGTTTAGCGCATCTCCAGATATTGCATGCAAATTTCATGTCATTAGAACTCTGTTGTATTTGTTCTAATTGCTTGCCGTCATTGTCTATTGACTGGTCACAGGCTGTCTAGGATTTTGATAATTTTCTGCAATGCCTTTACTTCAGATAGTCCCAAACCATGAACTCTGCAATATCAGTTTCTTCTCCCCCTCATCTCTCTTTTGTAAATTGCCTGAAATTGTCTAAAGATTTTTAATTTTCTGTGCAACATTCAATTCACATTCAGAGCCAAGATATAAAAATATACCAGTTCCGTCTGCACTACCCTAATATGTAATAACCAGAGAGCTGTTTCTGTTAGTAATTTACATGCTTATAACTTTACGTGCTAAAAATCTGATGCCCTTTTACTTCTATTTTATCATCCTCTTGGTGCTTCTCATAACTAGAACCTTTGAACCTTAACTTTGCTCTGGAACTGGTATTATCGTGGTTGGATCCGCCATCTGCCTGCATAGTGCATACTATCTGATTATTTTCGTCATCCAATTCAACCAGTTTTTGTAGCATTGTCTGACGCATGTCAATTTTTTATATTATTGTTCATAAATATTGACTATTGATGTTTTTGTACAGTCTGCTATTCTTGCATCCAATGTAAAAGCTGTTTTCATTCGTCTCCTAGATCAAGTAAGTGGGTGGCACTTTCACTTTCGCAGTTTTCCATTTGGTTACTAAAATCGAATCACTTATCTATTGGTTGCTACATATACCCAGGGCAGTTGCTAGTCGGCATATCACGGAAGGGCTTGACAGGGCTAGGGAAGGCCTGACTGGAGCTGCAACTCTGCGAGAAAGATTTATACTGGGAACAAATATTAGCAGAAGAGTGGCAGCAGCAGCAGCTTCCGCTGTAAGTTCATATTTACCCACAAACATCAGCTGAAATGAATGTAAGCTCATACTTACCCACAAACATTAGCTGAAATGAATAATGATAAAAAATAAACAAAAAGTTATACATGCACCACAATCATGCATTACTTTATATTCTACAGGCAACTGTTATGTAAATCTTGAACCTCATTCCATACTTATTGTTAATTGGTTATGTGTAGGCAGAAGCAGCGGCTGCGGCTGGTGAAAGCAGTTTTAGATCTTTCGTCGTTGCTGTACAACGATGTTCTAGTAGTGTTGCTTTAGTCCAACGCTGCTTTTTCTATGGCTATATGAATGAATTTGATTGCCTTTATGAAGCATTTCTCAGTATGAGGCAGCTTTTCTTTGCAGTATTTTGCCAATTCCATATCTCGGCTTTTGTTACCTGTGGATGGGGCACATGCGGCATCATGTGAAGAAATGGCCACAGCTATGTCAAAGGCAGAGGGTGCTTCCTATAAAGGACTTCAGCAGTGCATTGACACTGTCATGGCAGTGGTCTGTTGTTGAGTAACTAGCAAACATGGATTGTGGGTGTTGTTTTCTCATTTCTTTACGAACTTCTTTGATTTAGATGTATATTTGGGTCTCTTTCTCGCTCCACTATGGTTCTAGTTTTCAGCTTTGCTTATGTTCAGTTAGTGTTTGATATATTGATATCGCCTTTGCTTTTCTCTGTTCTTTCCATGTTCTTCACAATACTTAATCCCTGTGCAGGTGGAACGACTGTTGTCAGCTGAGCAGAAGGCTGCTGATTACTGCTCACGTGATAATGGGATTATTCCTGAATCCTGATCATAGCCCTACAAATGCACGCACAAGGTATTTTGTTTGTCTCTATTTAATTTTGTCAAATTCAGATCTCAAGCATAATTAAATTGCAAAACTGCATTTTGCATTTTATATGACTTTAATGGTTTTCATTTGTAGCATACTAGCATATGATAGTGGGGTTTTCTTCGAGCACTGAAGGACCACATTGATACCGGCTTTTAACTAATTCATTTTCCTTATTCGTAATATTCTTGCAGAGTTGTGGCATACCTTTCCCGTGTGCTGGAAGTCTGCTTTCATTGCACTAGAGGGTCTCAATAAGCAGGCATTTCTAACTGAACTGGTACGGCAATTTATTTAGTCATTGATATATCATTACGTGTATCTGAAGTTGCTGGCAACATGAAGTTTGATCTTTTGATTCAGCATACTAATGGCTAACCTGGCACTGAATCTTGGTGAAAATAATGGGCAAATCAATTGCCATTTAGTGAAATGGTATACTCAATGGTGTACTCTACGCCACTGGGATTGGGATTGTGCTGGTTGTCTTCCTTTAGGCCATTGGGATTGGGATTGTGCTGGTTGTCTTCCTCCTTAGTTTACTTTAAGAAATCTTGAGTTACCCCAATGGTGTGGACTCTATGTCCCAGTTTCTTTGTTGGGGGTTCGATTCCTACCCCACTCTTGGTGGGGGGTAGTTGATGTTTTCTTCTAACCTTTGACCCAGATTTTAGTGTTCAGGGTGCGGTTTCCAGTGGGGTTGGTTGCCCTTTTGCCTCCACAGGGGTGAGTCCATCGGGTCTGCTAGTTGCCTTAGTTGTTTTTATAATGAAAGTTATGAGTGATTAGTTTAATCTAAGAACTGGACCAGCATATCATATGGATCCTGCTTCATATCATTGAAAAGCGCTTCTTTCTGTTGAGCATCACTGTTACTCCATAATGTTGCTCAGAAGTGCGCGATTTTTGAAAATTCTGAAATGAACAATCTAGTTCGAGGAAAGTAAGAGTCTCACTGAAAAGTGTTCCTTCAAAGCACTTCCAATAAAATAAGAAATACCCCGTTGACTTCTGGCAATTTCCCGTCGTCAGTTGAATGTTTTGATCCGGTCAATAGAACTCTCTACCGATAGAGGGAGCAAAAGACAGATTAATTTCTCCAGGCCTTCTGTCTCATAACATGCTTATTTCAGATGATGCCAGACCAAGAAACATACAAGAGCCACATATGAAGATGAGTTATGAACTCTGAACTTCCGTAATAGTAGACTAAGGCCTCTTTCAAACATATAATTTCATTGAAGAACAAGGGCAAGATTCAAGTTACGCTCCAATTAATGACACCAAATGACAGCATCATTTCAGCTACCAAAGCACTACCCTTCCGCAGACTCCAAAACTTCATAATGCAAAAGTACGTAAAGTTACTAGATGAACCTTGTGTACCACTTACAAATAAGCCCAACCAATCAATAGTTTCTAAGTTTCTATGGTCGCACCCGTCTATTTGTAAGGTAAACACTGCTTCCAATTCAATAAATTTCTACTAGAGCCACCACAACATCAGAAGCAACAAGATATTCGAAACAGCCAAACTATTCTGGAAACTGTGCCTGAATTCAATACTATTGACCTTTTTATTTTATTATTATTATTAGGTAGCATGTGGTAACGAAATGATTACATTATTTTGCTTTGATTGCCTTTGAAACATGGGTATGAGTTCATGGAGAATGCCTTACCTGGATTCTTGAGAAAGTTTTCTGTGCATCATATAAGATGTTTCATGCCATTAATTTTTACCTTGAACCAGGCAAGCCGTAAGGAGCTCATGAGTTTCTGTTCCAGTTGTGTTGCTTATAATTCAATTACATGTACACTGGAATCATATTATGATGTTTCAATTATGCGATGCAGGATTCTCGATGTAATGAAGCCCATTCACAAATTTTGCTTTGTATGAAAAGGCTGGTACTTTTAGTATAATTTGGCATATGCTCAGCTTAGGGAAGGAGAGAGGAAGGGATGGAGTAGAGTTGTTTGGGAATGGGCTGCTAAACCAAGGTACAGATTCATTGCTTGGCTTGCTATTCAGCATGAATTGCAATTTTCCGAGTAGGAGTTGCTGGCCAGTTGTACATGTTTGTTATGTGATGCTGCTGTTGAGGATGTCAGACATCTGTCTTTTAAAACCTGTCTGCTGATGCATAATGTGGGGGCTGTAGTGCTGAAACGAGCAGCTACTTGTATAAGACCTTTTCAACTTGAGTGTTAGCATGTTAGGTTGATAGATTTGCAAGGATACATAGCTGAGCACATCGAGTGTAGTATGTGAAGGCTTTAGATATGAATTTGATGCTTTAAAGTTTAAATTATACTGAAGCCTATTAGCTCAATGGGAGAGCATTGTGTTGCCGCACAACAGATGTGAGTTCGAATCTCACATAGGCAATAGTACAAAGTGGTCATGTGGAAATGAAAGGAAATAATGTATTATTTCATGTGGTTGTGTGGTCATGTCTTGCTTTTATGAATAAATTGTTCTTTCCAAACAATTATGAGAAGGAAATGATGTATTGGGGAAATCTTTTTGTCATTGTCTAGTGATGTTGGTTAGTAAACTATGCTCTTTTTTCTTTATTATATCAATAAAAATATGTTTGCTTAGAATAATAAAAAGACCAGGGGTGGCTCCTATATAATTTAATATTAGATTGGGATTACTCTGATATAAGATCGCCCCTCTGATATAAGGGGTCGTCTAACATAAGATGATATTAGATTGGGGTGGCTCTTATATAAGATTAGTGGTGACTATATAAGATGATATGAGATTTGGGGTGGCCTAATATAAGATTGGTGGTACCTCTGATAGAAAATAATGGGTGGCTTCGATATAAGTTTGGGGGTGGCTCCGCAATAAGTCTGGGGGTGGCTTTGGTGTAAGATCGAGGGTGAATTTATAAAGCTCAGGGGCTTTGATATAAGATCAAAGTGACTCTTTATAAGCTAAGGGGCTTTTATATAAGATCAAAGTGAAAAAGGAAGATTGCAAAGCCTACGTGGGATTCGAACCCACATCTTTTTGTGCAAAAATAGCACAATGCTCTACCATTGAGCTAATAGGTTTCAACAAAGCAAATTGTCATTACAATTTACAAATAGTGAAGCATAAGTGCCAACTT
Source organism: Tetragonia tetragonoides (assembly GCA_038025085.1). Taxonomy (NCBI): domain Eukaryota; kingdom Viridiplantae; phylum Streptophyta; class Magnoliopsida; order Caryophyllales; family Aizoaceae; genus Tetragonia; species Tetragonia tetragonoides. The sequence goes on from CM076153.1 coordinate 1,104,234, forward strand.
TTTCATTGACATTCTGACAAGGATAATAAACATTGTGTGTTTTTCAGTTTCTTGATATGTATACACATACAACTCAATACAGTTAACCTCTTGGTAGCCTTACTTATACATGTATAATTCCCAGAAATATAACTAAAATTAACTCCTCAGTGAAAATCCATGACTCCAATTTCCAGGAACGTGAATGGAAAAGGCCACATAAAGATAAAGTCATGAATGTGAATAGGGAGACAACCCAAACAGATTTCCAGTTTTGATGCATCAAAAGGCTGGGTTTCGTACCAAAAGCCCATTGTGGGAACTTAAGAATAAGAGTGAAAACACATAAAAAAAGATAGAAAATAAAAATGAAAAAAAGGAATACATACCTTACGTGAGTAGACAGATGACACTCTCATGAGTCACGAACTCACGACAGTGACAGTTGTATGGCAGATGACAATGATACATGCACAGCTAATCAGTGGATAGCAAATTACAGGCAACCAACCTTCCTCTCCTGCTCCTTTCTAGGTTGATCTACACCATGCTCGTTGTTTCCATTGTCACTACCTTTCACCAAAGATTTATGTCAGCAGTCACAATATCAATAGATAGACCAACATGAAGAAAGCATATGATCTGGTGCTGCTCAAGACAACAAATTATGAAGAGACAGCCTAATCACCTAACAATCTCCTTTCAGGCATGCACAACCCACGTAACTAAGGAAAGAGGACCAATCCATTACTGAAGCTTGAGAGCTTAGTTTCCAGCTAGAAACTGGGTAGTGGGTACATGATATTGGCTCCTTGAGCTTTATACACTGGTTCAGACCATTCAGAGAATCCTCCAATTGTTCCCATTATATATTTTTTTTTCTCGCGAGTTCTGCCATGAGTACTGACATGAGCCAAAAGGTTCACATAACCAATAGATTATCTTCATTTTTATTACGTCCCTCCATGAAAGATTAAATCCGAGAAGTACTACCTTGTTCTCGCATTAAATTCTACGAACTAGCTTAGCATGAAACATATGAAACCTCTAAGAAGGTCAAGGTGCATGATGAGCAAAGAAATTACTCCTTTTATCCCCCGTCTTTTTAAGCATATCATTGACAAATAGCAAAAGAGGTAGTTTAGGCGCATACCATTCTACATATGAAATTAGATATGTTCCATCAGAAAAAATACAGACAAAGACAATCCTTGCGATCTTTGAACAGCTTTACTGATTCGACCGAGGGACTTTATTTGCTTCAGACAGGGAGCCATTCTGGCTTCTAGTGTACAAATTGCCTGTCCAAAAATTACAGTCAGGAAAAAAACTCATGTAAACTGTCAGGTAAGGGAGAGAAGATTTTCTACTCAGTATCAATCCCTTTTGCCAACAAGAGTAGTGAGAAAAATATCTGGAATTGTGAGAAGTATGAGATATCCCATTTGCAATTCATTATTCAGTGCTTTCTTTTGATCAATATATCTGAAATTGTGACAAGTATGATACTCAAATTTAAATGGTTTGCATAAATGAATATCCGCTAACCACCAGTTTCCATATGTTTCTAAAAATATTCGAACACACAGTTAATGACACATGCTATAAGGAATCCTTGAACTAGCAATAAGTTTCCATATGTTTCTATAAGTCTTTGTTCAAAGATTCGAGATATCAATATCTGCTTACGCCCTTTTAGAATCCAGCCTCTTAGCTGTAGAAGGCAGCTCGCTGTCTGTGCAGTAACAATCTTAGAACCTTACGCCAAGTGAACATATATATTAGAGAACAACACAATGTAATGCAAATTAGTAACAAGCATTGCCCGACTAACCCTTAGTATCAAACAACACAAGCTCATACTGTGACTGTAGCGCCATATCCCAAAGGATTGTCTTTGTTCCTTTTTTGAAGACACGATAAAAAAGCAAGAAGTGGGTGACTCAGTCAAAAGAATAATCAATAGTAAAGAAATCCTGTCTCTTACCATTGGGTCCAGGCATCATCCTGCTTGTACACGACTTATTGACTCCAGTGCTTAACCCCAGAACAATTTGAGCTGCCCATTTTGGCATGCTTTATCAGGAACCCCAATTTCATTTGCCTTTGGCCCATATTCATTTTCAATCTGCCACAACAACAAAAAATCGGTGAAAGCTCAGTATTGATTCATTTAGTTTGGCATCCCCAATCAATGAAATGGATATGAACCAATTTCGGTAAATTGAGAAACATGCTCTGGAATTAATGGGGCAGCTATGTTATATGGGGCAAGCACTTAACCAAGCCCAATTCCTAAAACCCCACAAGCAAATAAAGCAAATCAACATGGTATTTTTCAGTCAGGTACTCAGGTCTTAATTGAAAAACCCTCAACCTATAGAGTTTCTAAAAAATTTCCTTCATGTTCCCAGTTTCTGTGGCAAAAAACATCTAAAATTGAGAACGTCAAAAAAAAGGGAAAGTTGAGCAGAAATCCAGCGAAAGAGTAGCAGGTATTTACACTTTGGAAACCGAGAATCCTATCCACACAGCAGCCCGCCTAAATTTACTTGATCCTATGAAATTCAACTGAGTAGCTACCACATAGATAAATCCAAATTACAACCAACCCATCCTGTTAATTTGAATCAGTTGAATAGCTACCATGCAGATGGAATTTTAGATTACAACCAAACTATCCTATGAATTTGAAGGTTCTTCATTAAGCTAAGAAACTCTTACATGTCTAAAACTACAGGTACTGGACTGCACACTAAATCCATAAGTCCTACTATAATCTGAACATATAGTTGCATAACAATGGAGTATCAAAATTTGAAATTACAAGAAACTTCAAAGGCAGACTCATACAAGTCTGTAAAGCAAGCAAAGGATCCAAATTCCCAAACACCATCAGGATTCAGGATCATGAGAAATTACGAAACCCAAGGTACCAACAGTGTTTATTGTTCCACCAGAAGCGTACCAGAATTATTCCCCTGTCAATCTGGCAAGTCCTAAAGCAGTGACGTAAAATTGGCATTAGTTTGTGCAATAGACCTTAATTTCGTAGTCCACCAAACGAAGTACAAAATAAATAAAATGGTTGCTCTTATCATCTGCAAATGGCGAATGACCAAGTTACCAGATCCCAAATTCTCACTTCTAAGCATACTGGTCTTATTCTACACTTAGCAAACACCATCAATGATTCAATCTAATTCTATTTCATAACCAGGTGATACATGTGTTCATTACAAAGTCATCTATAAAAGCTTCCTTGGCTGATTACCAAAATCGCCATAGCTCAATTAAAACCAAAGCTCAATTGAAATTTGACAATAAAACTCATTGACCCCACAATTAGCATCCTTAAATGTTCCACATACTAGTAGCTATGTTGATGGAACCGGAAAAGAAAAGTCTAAATACCCACAACAATTTAGCCCAAATCGAGCTTACAATAAAAAGAAAAAGTTTGAAATACCCACAACAATTAAGCAATTAAGCAATTTCGAATCAGAAGGGATAAAAAATGATTTAACCTCTAATGCAGTCGTCAACTAAGCTTTGGCTCTCTCTGCCTCTTTCTTGACCCTCCTCAACAACCGAAAACCCTAAACTGAGATTGGAAATTGAGTTGGAAATTCCCTGGGGAGCGTCTGTCAGCCAGAAAGTTGAGAAAAGAAGACATTCAAACAGAAGAGGTTGCAACTATAGCCACTAGGGAACAATTAAAACAGACATTCAAACAGAAGGGATTGCATTCTTCAGCAATCTCCGAGATTTTTAGCTAATAGAAACAAAAGACCACTAAATTGCAAAGATAAATACCTGGTTCATGCTCAAACACCTCCTTTTCTTCATGCCATGATTGACATCTGCAAGCTTCAAGGTATAGGTTGTCAGCTATTTCTAATTTGGTGAGCTTCTGAGAAACCTGTGGCAAGATTGAAGAACACCACATCATCATTTGTGATGGAATAAAGAGAAGAACAATGAGTGAATATCAACCCAAAATAAAAAGAAAAAAAAGAATCCAAGTTGGAACTTTGGAACCCAAAACAATAAGAAGAACCCAAAATTGACTGCAAAAATTAAAAGAGCATATGAACTTGCAATTCCAGAAAATGAAGCCCAGAAAAAAAGAATCCATTTCTGCAAATTCATTTCGTCGTGATCCTATAGATAACATTTCTGCCTTATCCTACCCAATATAGAACAAGAAAAGAAACTCATGTAGATAAAATTGATTGTACCTGCAATCATTTGACAAACTGCAAGCAATTCATCATTCAGTGGCTTCTTAAGAGCCAGGTCTGGACTCTGGAATACTGAAAAGTATTAGATATTCAAATGCTTGGCATAGGAGAAGCCATATCATATTCTCTAATCAGTAAAAAAATAGAAGTGTATGAATAACAAAAAGAAATGAAGAATGTTACCTTTTAAAAGCTCGCTTCAACTTTGATATTCTCACTGAGATGTTCTATAAGCTTTAGCTCCCCAATTATTCTTTTGATTAATTTCCTACATTTCACACAAGGACACACCAATTCTATTACTGACATAAACATGATTTTTCGTACCAAAACAATTCAACATCCCCCTGATATGAATGGCTTCCCTAATAAAAGAATGATCAAAAAAAGAAACCCAAGTAATCAGCTGATAATTTTTCTACAATTCCAAAAGGGCTCAATTAACTAACCCTAATTCATCGAGTTTCAATCTTTCACAACACCCTTCCCCAATCTTTCAATCTTTCAAAAAATAATCCCAAGTAATCTGCTGATCATTTTTTTATCCCGGCCATTAAAGAGCAACACTGAGATGTTATTAGATTATTCTTGCGTTATTAATTCCCAACTTGCTTAGAATAATACTGAGATGTTATGAAACGTCTAAGAAGGCAACGTATGTGCAGTCTTACCCTGACAAGAAAAGAAATTACATCATTTATGGAGAGCATATCATTGCCATATAGCAATAAGGATGCCTACCAACTTCTAATTGAAAATAAATTTATGTCCACTAGAAAAGAAATAAGAGATAAACCTTGTTGATCTTCGTAAGTAGCTCTACTGATTCCACCAAGGACTTTATATGCTTCAGAATGCACGGAGTCCACTCTAAGTGCATAAATCTTCACCCCAGCTTCCAAGGGTACAACTTGCCTGAAACAACAATGACAGAGGTCATGAGTGAAGAGAACTCATGTCAGGTAAGACAATAAGAAGATTATGCAAATAAATACTAATCCCTTTTTCCATCAGGATTGCAAGAACCTATTTGTTATGGAAGTTTTCATTTCAGCAAAGCCTTTCGTTATGAATCACTAAGTAGCAGATCGCCATAGTTCTATGAACTTAAAACAACGAGAGATCAAAACCCATGTAGATGCAATATTTTCATCTGGAATCATCAAAGGAATGCATGTAATCAGCATTCATCATTCAGCACATTCATTAAAGCAAGATCTGGAATCGTAAGACGTATGTGATATTCAAATGCTCTGCATAGAAGATGGTGTATCATTTTCATTAATCATTATAACAATCAAAATTTCCCCCAAAAAAATAACAAGCCATCAGTTCAAAATACTACTAAAATGGGGTAGCTTACCTTCACAAAAGGACAATTAATCTTCTTCTGCTTCAACTTTGATAATCTTTTGTTAGTCTTTGGTAATTCAATTACTGATACAAACTTTAATATAACTTTCAACCCCTGACCACACACCCAAAAAAAAAAAAGGTTTGATGGCTGCTTGAAACTTAAATAACATACAAACACATTCCTCACAAAAAAGAAAAAAAAAATGTAATGACTGATCTCCAAGGGTTAGGGTAGAAAACTAGAGACCAAGAGGTCAATCTTGTCTTTAGATGCTTATTATTATCTGATGGTCGCATAAGATTGATTGATACAAGCATAGTACATTAATTCCCAAATCGCAACAGCTTACCTTCACAAAAGGCCAATTTAGAAAGCGGCAAAAAATTGAAGTCAAGTTCAATTGTCAGGAAGTAATGGTAAGGGTGGAAAATTAGATAGCCAGAACTTAATTGTATCCTATTTATCTATCTGACAGTCACCTGCAAAGTAATTATTTAATATATGTACATAATCCCAAACTGCTACAGCTTATTGAGCATCAAAACGAGTAAATGCGAAAGAGAGAGAGAACCTGACAATATTAAAAAGTTATCATCACCAACATTAGTCTCTTCATTATGATCAAATGACCATGCCTCAACATTATCACATGAAATATCATCCAACTCAATACCTTTCTGGTAGGCTACACCATCATCGACGTTCGTAAACTCCGGGACCCAGTTGAACTCAACCGTGCTATCATCAATAGCACTATGATCACACATAGAATCCTGACTATTATGAAGTTCCCTAATATGTCGCAAACCATATTCATCAAGCTGCTCCACAATAGCAAACTGGGTAAACAGCACAAAAGAAAAACACTTAACATCTGGAAAATGGAATAAGAAACTCATGTGCTGCAAAAGTGTTCGTAGTCATACTAACCTCCAGAAAAAGAGATATCGTTCGGATTGGAAAAGTTATCATCAGTTGTGGAGGATATCCATTTTTCTGACACTTATTGGGAATCAAGAAGTACCCCGCATCCTCCATACACTTCAAGGTAGTTTAAATTTCCCCACCCTCATCAAATTGTGCAGTTGTCTGATGATCTAGAGGATATACTGCAAAAGCAACTGGAAAACCATGAAAATGCTATGGTAAATAATGGGGAAGAAAGAGAGAGAGAGAGAGAAAGGAAAGGAGAGAGAGATGAACATCAAGTTCTCTTACCATTAAACCTCTTGACATTCAAAGCATTGAAAGAAGATTCAAGGGTTGATAAAAGTGATAACTGCATGAGAATGCAACGACAAGTGTGTGGGTAAGAATGAACACATGATAATGAAATCATACGATAATAACCCATAACATAGATTTTGATACAAAATATAGTGGCAATAGTAGTAGAAAAGCAGAAAGTAATATTCGTAGTAGCAGCCAGCAGTAGTACTAGTATGAAGATGACAATGATAATACATGCAGTTAATTAATGGATTGCAAATTACAGGCAGCCAACCTTCCTCTCGTGGTCTTTTCTACGCTGATCCACATCATGCTCATCGATGCCATTGTTTTCTACCAAGGAATCTGTCAGCAACCACAACATCAAAAGACAGACCAGCAAGAGGGAAGCATATGATCTAATGCTGCTCAGAACAATATATTATGAAGAGACAACCTAAACACACTGAAAAATCTCCTTGCAGGCATGCACAAGACTTGCAACTAAGGAAAGAGGACCATTCGATGCCTGAAGCTTGAGAGCACGGTTCTCAGCTAGAAACTTGGTACAAGAAACTGTCTATCTCCTTTCTCGAAAATTCGCCTCGAGAATAGAGACATAAGCAAAAGGTCCAGCTAACCATATATTACCTTCATTTTTTTTAATGCCCCTGCCTTAAAAGGCCAAACCCAAGATGTACTAGCTTGATTTCACATTAAATTATGTTCTCTGAACTTAGCATGAAACATTTGAAACCTCTAAGAAAGACAAACAGAAAAAAAGAGTTGGCTTAAATGTTCAAAAAAGAGACTGCATATCATCTTCTACTTCTCAAAAAATGTTCAAACAATTAAACCCAAGTAATCCTCTGAATAAATTACTAATTAACCCTAATTCATCTACACTTTACACAAGGGGCGAAATACATTTTTTCACATCACAGCAATTCAACATTGAGGACACAACAATTCATGGCTGCCCTATGAAAAAAAATGTTCAAACAATTAACCCTAATTCATCTAAGTTTTTTCAACATTCCGAAATAAATTACTAATTAACCCTAATTCATCTAATTTTTTTCGACATCCCGAAACACCCTCCCTCAACCCCGTCCAAACAAACAACCATAATAAAGTCGATTTCAACTGACAACTGGCAATAACTTTTAATTTTTTTTCTTAAAGAGAAATTCAATAAACACTCCAGAAATTGCAATAGGTCATATTGAACAGGGGAGATAATTAAACGAGCAATAGAGAAATTGTGAAAATTAAGGAGGAGAGAGAAAGAGAGACGACCTTGGAAGGAGGATAAGGCGGAGCATCTTCGACATGTTCGACATCTTCTAGGGTTTTCCGATGAATAGCCATGGCGGTGCTTGAGAGAGACATACGGAGGGAGATGATAATTTTAGTGAATTGCTAAATACCGCCCCTTTTTACTAGCTACCGCCCCCCCCTTTCCAATTTTACCCTCACTCACCCCTCTTCCTCACTCACTCTCACTCATCCACTCTCACTCATCCTCTCTTCCTCACTCACTCTCACTCATCCTCTCTTCCTCACTCATCCTCACCATCACACCATCACACCGGCAACCACCACCACCACCACCACGACCATGTCAAGTGCTAGCGGCAGCGGCGGCAGAGGTTTCGACGGCGAGGGAGGCGGCGACCGACGGCGCGGGGGGTAACTTTTTGAATTTTTTTTTTTTTTTTGTTTGAATTGAATTTTTTTTGCATTGAATTGAATATTTTTTGCCTTGAATTGAATCGTGAAGTTATGAATTGAAGTTGTGTTTTTTTTTTTTTTTTTTGGCGTCGATCGTCTGCCGATCTCGACTCACCCTTGGGTGAGTCGAGATCGGCCGACGACTCACCCTTGGGTGAGTCGTCTGAGACCAGACGACCGACACAAAAAAAAAATTATTTATTATTATTATTATTATTATTATTATTATTATTATTATTATTATTATTATTATTATTATTTATTGTTATTATTATTATTATTATTTATTGTTATTATTATTATTATTATTATTATTATTTATTGTTTATTGTTATTATTATTATTATTATTATTATTATTATTTATTGTTATTATTATTATTATTATTATTTATCGTTACTATTATTATTATTATTATTATTATTATTATTGATTATTGTTTAATTAATTAAAAATGTGAAATGATAGATGGGAGGAGCCGGTAAATCGGTGCCTCGGTTATTTAGTGAACTAGCTGGTTCAGGACCGCGTCACACGAGGACGCGCGGGATTGATGCCTCTGTACGGAGACAAAGAGAGGCAGTTCGGATGAGGGAGATGACTGCTGAGCAAGACGATTACGCAACTAGCGAGTTCTACTCCGGTGAGCAAGACGATGATCAGATTGGCGTCGAATTATCCTCAGATTGGCGCGTGGTGAAGGGCAGAGGCGGTAGGTTTGTTAGTACTGGGTCGTCCAGTACTGGCAAACGATCTAGAGCGGAGGACGACACTACGTGGCTTGTTACAGAGCCTGTGCCCGGTGGGCCGGCGGATGATAGCGTCATACCGAGCTTCCTGGGCCACGTAGCGTCTCGTATGTGGAATGGAGAGATGAGGGGTCTCTTGAAGTGTCAGAACCGATGGAATGTTTGTCAGCGGCTGAGTCAGTGGCGAGCGGAGATGTCGGCCGAGATGAGGGCCCAGATCGAGGGGACTGGGTTATCACACCTGGCAGACATTATGTTCAGACATATTGACTTCCCCCTGATATCTGCATTCGTGGAAAGGTGGCAGCCGGATACGAACTCGTTCCACATGCCGTTCGGAGAGATGACGATCATGTTGCACGATGTATGGCATATTCTTCGGATTCCTGTAGACGGAGAGCTCGTTTCCAATGAGGGACGGGATGGGCAGCTGCAGACGGCGGCCATGGAGGTTCTCGGGGTCAGCCCAGAAGAACTGATGTGTAGCCACTGGCAGGGCGGTGCGGTCCTCACGGAGTCGGTTTTTGAGCTTTGCCGTGAGCAAATAGATGACATCCAGGCGACAGCTTGGATGTGGTTACTTATTGGATCCACCTTGTTTGTCGACAAGAGTGGTAACCGTATTAGACCCTCCTGCGTGATGGAGGTGATGGACGACGGTGTCGATACGGTGCATGACTTCTCTTGGGGATCTGCTACCCTCGCCTTCCTATATCGTCAGCTCGGTATAGCTAGTCGCGGGGATTCTCAGGGCATCTGCGGATGCCTAACTCTCCTGCAGGCATGGATATACGAGTACTTTCCCTGCTTCCGACCTCATCGGGAGCGGATGGTTGTCGGGGACGACGAGGCTCCCCGTGCGTCCGTATGGAGTGCCCTGGCTGAGGGCAAGGACATGGGTCGACTGGACTCCTTACGTAGACGCTTGGATCATCTGCGAGCGACAGAGGTACGTCATTTAGTTATCGGTGTTCATGATTTATTTCGTCGTTTGCTATGTTTTTTTACTTCACCGTAACTTTCAACATTTCTACGTAGGTGGTGTGGCTGCCGTACGATTCTAACCCGGCAGTATCTGTACCGAGGACTGTATTCATGGGGTGGCTACAGTATCGGGATATTATCGAACCGTACATGCCTGGTCGTTGTTTACGACAAATCGGGTACGTACAGAGTATCCCAACCCCGATCTTTAGGCCAGTCAAAGCGATCAGGTCATGGAGCAGTCGTTCGTACAAGGTTGTCTTCCCCGAACGGATCTCATCTGATGCTTGGCGTATGTTCCCGGGATTTTACGTTCTTGGTCTCCATGGGTTTCAGGCATCCACGTCAGATCCCACAGCATGTACGGATGACTACCTCGCATGGTACTACCTTCACTCCCACCCTCGGCTGATACGTGACGCTGCAGCACCTGTGATTCCTCCACGATCCAACAGCGATTATGTAAGTGATTAACTAAACTAAAATATATTTTTTTTTTTTACGTATTACATATCTCTGAACTCACACTCATTGTTACTTTTTTGCAGTGGGTGAATCGTCTAGCCGTCTTACATGAGCAGGCCATTACTTTGATTCCTCCGGAGCAAGCGGAAGGTACTCGATCCCAAATGGACGAGTATATGAGAGATTGGCGGGCTGCCAAATGATGTATTGACCCTAGATGAATTTGTTATTATAAGAGTTTCATTGTTATTGTTATTATTTATTTGTGTTATTGTAATTTGTTGTTTCTTATTTACATTTTTTGTTTTATTGTAATTTGTTGTTTTATTTACCTCCAATAATCACGACCACTCTCCACATGCAAAATATAACAATCACACAAAAATGTGACAATGATATAAGTATAACAATCACGCAAAACATTCAATTACGTCGACCTCGCTAAACGATCCCAATGTGCTCTTCGCGTAACATACATTTGCTCCCAACCAGCGACACTATCAGAACGGAAAGTAAACCATGCTTCGCATATCGGAGGAACAGGGAAATCTGAGGCTAAATCCAGACGGATATAATGGGAATACGAATCACCTAAATGACACATGACAATTTCCCTACTTGGACGTGTAGCAGTCGAAGGTGCTTGGAACGGTAGCACTGTGTATCAAGAATATAACCCCCTTCCGCTGCCGTATCCGAATAACATAATCGCTGCATTGAAGAGGTTGGCAATCGGGAACAAATCCTCAATTACTGTCATCCAGTGATCATCGTTACACGCACCTCCGTCCCACATAATACGGCGGTAACCAGCGTCGACCCCTTCAACGTATAAGTTTTCGTACAATGCTCGGTTAGCTAAGAGTTCGTGTGCAATGCAAACTCTCGCCACTCGCCATTGCTCTTGGTCTCCGAAAATCTAGTCCGCAATGACACGGAAACCGCAATTACCATCCCCAAGCACATCGAGATATCCTTCAATGAAAGGTACGATGATTCCCGGAATTTTGTTAACATGATAGAATTCAGTGATATCTATTGCGTGTCCAGCTGCAAGACAATATAATAGAAAGTCAATAATAGTACTTATCAAAAAGTAACAACATTATGTACATGTTAATAAATTATGGGTTTTCATACCAGTACTGTTTACGAAGTTACTCGATGAGGATGAGGTACGACCACGCCCGCGGCTCGAATTGGATGACCTAGGGCGACCACGCCCACTCGTTAGATGATAACGAGTGTTCGCCAAAATTTGTGGACACTATTCAAGCTAATTGGCGTGCCCGTATCCGTGGCCGTTTTCAACTCACACGCACACGGGATCTGATGAGTGGATCTCAATACACAACTGCAACGATCAAATACTTGGTGACTCAATTCTCTCATCCTGTTCAGCTCAGCCAATAATATTTGTAAGCAGTAATGGGAAACATACCCAGTCAGATAGTTGAATGGGAAACCCGAGTACACCACACTTCTTCGTCTTCTGCACTCTTCAAGTGTGTACTTGATCTCAGTTATTTGTGACTCGATTGACTTGTTGACCTTGTTCCAAACATTGTCCAAAGCTCCAGTTGAGGAGTTCAACCACTGTTTTAGCGCGGCATGTGCACTCTCCACCCTGCAAGTCGTAGTGTTGCCAAGGTGTAGCACCTTATTCGTCCACGCAGCCACAAACATCTCTTTGTGTCTCAGCCAGGTCTCCTCTACATAGGATATCACGTGAGGGTAAGTCCTCCAACTAACCTTCATCGTACGCACTGCTCTATCGTACGCAGCTTCTGTGGAAGCTTCCATGATAATTTTCCACCTCCCATTCTTGAACCTCTGCGCGACGGCCTTATCTTTTCCACAAAGTCTGTACACTTTGTCTTCAACGACTTTGTTAATGTGCCATGTACAGAGCAAATGGGCACTCTCGGGAAATATCTCTCTAATAGGTGTCATCAACCCTAGCTCACGATCGGTCACAATTGCTGTTGGGTGTACATCATTTCCAATAAGCATCCTCAACTTATCTAAGACCCACGCATAGCTTGTCTGAGTCTCATCCTTCATAATGGCATAAGCTATGAGGAAGTTCTTATTGGTTGGAGTCATCCCCACTATCTCAACAAACGGCATCTTATACTTGTTTGTTTTGTACGTGGAATCTAAGCCAATCAACCAACGAAAAGACCGAAGTAACTGAATTGATGTAGGGTGTGCCATGAACACGTGAGTTACCTCATTAGTAGCTCGGTCGGCTCTTGTCCAATGTACGTACTTATTCGCCACAGCTAAATGATGAAACTGACCAATGACATCTCTCTCTTCAAAATCAAGTTTCCTTATACGATCTCTGTGGTTGTACACATGCCGTCTAGTTGCATTGTCCTCGGGAAATTTTTCCTTAATCGCGGCCAAGATAGCACATGGCTTTGTTTGTGCCGAAGTCATGTCACGAACGAGTTTCTTTGACCCAGGACTAAGACCACTCATCTGACGATATCCCTCAGGATACACAGCAAAGTCATGGTTGTGCGTACCCCTAGTCCCAGGCAATGTGACAATCATCCAACTACTGGACCCATACACTTGCCGAGCTCTCAACTGGAACGTACATTTACAAGCCTTTGTTTTCGATTTCTTCCGAGCAGCAGTATCTAAGTCTCTTAATTCCCCTCTATAGCGTTCACCTCGATTGCATTTTAACAATTTTACGCTTCCACTCTTCTTGTGTGACGAAATTATCAACTCAAACCCGATAGTAAGTGCAATTTGTTTTGCCCAATTAATTGCATCTGTATCACTATCAAATAACTCATCAGTGACGAAATGCGTACTGTAATCAACACCATCACCACCGAACCGCTCCAAAGGAATCTAACGAAAACAACGAAAACAATGTTAGCTTAATCTTAAATTCAAACAATAAATAATAATAATAATAATAATAATAATAATAATAATAATAACAATAAATAATAATAATAATAATAATAATAATAATAATAAATAATAATAATAATTTTTTTTTTTGTGTCTGTCGGTCGTCGATCTCGACTCACCCTTGGGTGAGTCGTCTGCTACAGGCGACCAACCCAAGGGTGAGTCGTCTATTGATCTCGACTCGCCCAAGGGTGAGTCGCCTGTAGCGGACGACTCACCCAAGGGTGAGTCGCGATCGACAGACGACTCCCCTTGGGTGGGTCGCCTGTAGCAGACGACTCACCCAAGGGTGAGTCGAAAATCTCAGACGACCGTGCAAAAAAAATGCGCAAAAAAAATTAATTTTACCTCCGCCACCGTCGACGGCACTTCTTTATCGCCGGCAGACATCCGCGGGTTGCTTGAGTGAATGTTGATGAAGGTTGGGTATGAGAGTGGGTGGTAGAGTGGGAGAGAAGTGGTGTGAGAGTTAGAGAGGGAGAGAGGGAGAGGATGAGTGAAAAATTAAAAAAGGGCAAAATTGAAATTTTGGGGGGCGGTACCTAGTAATTTAGGGGCGGCATTTAGTAACACCCTTTATATGGCATTTTGAAAAGCGATTTGCGGGATATAAATAGGGCAACGGCAATAATCTCTTTTATTGGCGTGTGTCTAAACGGTGTCGTCTCACGCGTTTTTCCAGCTTTTATTTGACTAAACGCGTTTTCCAGCTTTTCTTTGAATAAAATCCGTTATTCCAGCTATTTATTTGACTAAAACGCGTATCTTCCAGCTGTTATGTGACTAAAACGCGTTGTTCCAGCTTTTTATTTGACTAAAACGCGTTGTTCCACCTTTTAATTTAACTAAAACGCGTTTTATGCTCATCCCATTCGATTGAAACAAAATTTTGACTGAAACGCGCGGTTTGACCTATTAATTTTGACTGAAACGCGGTTTGACCTATTAGTTTTGACTGAAACGCGGTTTGACCTATTAGTTTTGACTGAAACGCGGTTTGACCTATTAATTTTGACTGAGACGCGTTTTTTAAGCGGATGACAGTTGTTATCCGTTTCTATCACCGTAATTCCAAACCCTATAAATAAATCTCAATTACTCCCGTACTTCTCTTCACTCTTCATTTCCCATCTTTCCCTCTTTTCTGCTTTTGCCAAGAAGAAGCAGGTAATGAACAAGAAGCAAAGGAAATCTTTTTTTTTTTTTCTTTTGTTTTCATTTAGGATTCAAAATTATGAATTGCTTTAATTTTTTGTTGGCTTCGTTTTCTGGAATTGAATTCCCAGATGCTGCTATGTTCAGTTCAACGCTACGCTTAATGTGGGCAGTGGGTTAATTCGTTTTTTGGGTTTGAAAGTTTGTGGGTGGATTTGGCTTTTGTTTTTATTTTTTTGGGTTTGAAAGTTTGTGGTACTGTGTTCATTAAACCCTAAAAATCATTCATCATCTTATTTTTGCTGTTTTAATGTCATAACTTGTAAGCAAACTAAAGAATTTACTATATAATTGAGATTGTGCTGTAACTCTTAACTAATTCACTTTAACCTTACTGCATTAAGTGGGAATTTTTATTTCGTGGTTGATAATTTAATCTGTTTATGTGAGATGCTGCTGTTGAATATCTCTAGAGGTCTTGTGAATATGTCATGGTTCTGTGTAATTACAAGCTGCTTTTTTTTCTTCCATCCTGGTAGTTTGTTACTAGATTTACGATGTGGGTGCAAATTTGCTTATAAGCTCAAGCTCTATCTTGTTTTATGTTTAGTTGGTACATTCAACAGTTTGCAAATTCTGTGTGTATGTGTCGGTTTCCTGCAGATTTTGCCGTAGCTCTGGGTTAGCAAAATCCCAGTAAATGGCACATTCTGAAGAAGAGATTAATGAATTGCCTAAATTGTTTCACATTATTACTTTTAGATGAGGATGATGAACCAATCTCAGCTTGTGTATCACTGGATAACTAGTGAAACCATTCAGACCAGGAAATTGTAGATACAGTAAGACCTGCATGGATTGACCAACGATGGGCTTCAGAAAATCATAAAGCCCGCCAGTGGTTGGAAGTTTGATATTTCAGGTGAAAAGCCTTAGATATCAATTCTTTTAAGGACAGCAAGTGGATCAAACTTCAAAAACCAAGGAAAAGCTATGAGCACAATGCCAGGTCTGCGCTTAGTGAAGAAAAGTCCAGGACTGAACAGGAAGGTTACCTGGAAAAAGTTGTCCCAAAATTTGAGGTAACCCCACCATGTCATATTATCTGATAGTTTCCCTTGTTTTCACTTTTACACTTATGTAGGTATTCTTGCTCACTTACTCTCATCTTAAATTTTCTAGCTTCTATAGAGACAGACCTTCACCGAAGGACCTTGTGGATCACGAGGCATTCATTGAGGAAGCTATGAAGCAGGATGTTTTGTACACAAAATCGAAGGTCTGTTTCATCTTATCTGTTTATAGGCCACCTGTTTTTTATAATGATAATTGGTCATTCTGACGTATTTTGATTGTTCTTGTTGATATCTGTTATAGACATCTGGTTTAGCAGCAGTTTAAATAGTTTTTACTAGTTCCCGAGCATGTGCGACTGTGCGTGCACTAATTCAGTCGTAATTCTTATTGGGATATTTGTAATTCTGATGTCTAATGGTTTATTTTATCATTATGATGCCAAATTATATTAACTTTTTATCTTAAGATCTTTAGTGGTTTACTAAGAGCTAAGGTCACATTTTTATTTTCTAGTCTGATGATAGCTAAATGATTTCCGAACAAGGCAGTTCGTAAATTGCAGATGGCTGTGTGCAGACGTTGTCCAAAGGCATACCACGAAAAATGCTTGCCTCAGTAAGGTTTTTATTTTGATGTTGAAACAATTAAATAATTTCCTTCATTGCTGAACTTCCTGGTTCTCCACAATGTTCTTTGAATAGTTCAGGGAGGTTCGCGTAAGAGCTTGGCAAGGTCTATTGGTGCACTGCGTTTTGATTTATTGTTTGTAAGTGAGTTAAGAAGTTCTGCAAATTGTGTACTACATTATGTTTGCTTGTTATTAATTCAGATCCCTGTTTTCTATTTCATAGACTAGAAATCAAAGACTCCTGATAGAACATATTAAGTTTCCTGATGATGAAAAAAAGGAGAAACAATCTTCAGCATCAGTGTGGGCGAATGATAAGGTTGCATCAAAAGAGAATAAGCGATTGGTGAGGGCAACTTTTCAGATGGAAACTGCCAAACAGACCAAGGGAAATACTATATATGACCATCCCAATCACAAGAATGTCAAACTTTCTAAGCTGAAAGGACCCAACATACCAACAAAGTTTACCACTCAAAGAAAGTTTGTGTTGGCAAAAAAGCAGGACGTTGGATCTTCTGGAGCTGAAGAGCACAAGGCCTGAAGGGGATCAGTTATATACACCGTACACCGAGTCAGTTTTGCTGAGGCCTGGCAAATATGACAAACTTGGAGAAGCTGAATTGACTAACATAAGTAAAAGCGATTTGAGAATGTTGGTGCCACTGTTACATTCTGATTCAGAGAGAAGGTAAGTAATATCTGCTGTTAAATTCCTTGGTTCCAGCTTTCTAGGTTCTTCAGATGTCTTATTTTGGCATCTGTAAACTAACAACCCGTTTGGTTTAAGAAGAGTATTAGTGGGCATAGCGTATTGTAGGGGACCTGAGCTTGAAATTTTTTCTTAACATAGGTAGCATGTGGTAACGAAATGAATTATATTCCTTTCCTTTGATTGCCTTTGAAACATGGGTATGAGTCACAATGAAAATGATTGAAAAGAAACAAATGGTTGCTGAGGAGAATGCCTTACCTGGATTCTTGAGAATGTTTTCTGTGTATCATATAAGATGTTTCATGCCATTAATTTTTACCTTGAACCAGGCCCCATTAGGAACTCATGAGTTTCTATTCCTGTTGCATAGCATATAATTCAATTACACGTACACTGGAATCATATTATGATATCTGAATTATGCGATGCAGGATTCTCGATGTAATGAAGGAAGCTTCATTCACGATTTCATTGGATGAAATCATTCCAAAAATGAGACTTTCTAGCCATCCATGCAACCAGAAGATAGATACGAAATAATAATTATGCAAGGAAAAGTGGAAGGTTCTTGTGAGGTATATGTTGCTGATCTTTTAATTTTTATCCCTATGCTTTTGCTTAAAAATGTGATATTAAAGTCATAATGTTGATACATGAGACTGATTTGCAATTAGCTCGTGAAAAACAGAAATTAACAATATAGAATATATGGCTTAGGATAAAGGCAGTCCTATTCCCCACCAGGCCACCTAAGCCTAGACAATCTTTCGATTTAAGGATAAAAGCAAAGCTACCATCAACAAAAGATGAGTTTGATGATAAAACTCAGTCTGAGGGATAGAGCTTCAGCACCAGTGCACCACCTAAAGACAATACTGAAATTGAATCCTAAGAGAGTGTCAACTGAACAAAACTTGCAATGTCCATTAAATGAAGAAACAAGAAAGTAGAAACACTGAAGAGTTAAAATCTGGCCAAGTGTCTTTAGATGGAGGAACTGAACAAAACTTGCAAAGTCCACTAAATGAAGAAACAAGAAAGTAGAAACACTGAAAACTAAGCTAGGAAATGTAATCTATTACCTGTTCAGCGTATTGGTTTCCATGCTCCCTAGAGGATGCTATTTAGAGCTTGCTTATGCATTTGCGATTCTGTGTAGGTGATTGCTAGCTTATGATGTCAAGGGTCGGCAAAAGAGTCTGCTCTTGTTGTGGCGTTTGTTGTTGTTGGCCTAATCACCATGTCATTTTTTTGCATGATAGCTTGGCTCCATTTTAAGTTTTATAATAGAGCATTGTTTGCAGCTTGTTTCGACCTGTTAAACAGAATAAACACTGATATGAATTTCTGGAGTTCAAAACCTGACAGATCTGATTTGTGGTGTTGATCTGTGCATTTGCTTGTTTAGAAAAGCTGAAGCTCAAATAAAAAAAGCATCTAAAGTGGGATTTAACGGGCATTGATCTAAGCCAGCTCTAGGTGCTTGTGTGTCACACTTTTGGTGAGCTTAATGCCCTTCTAATCTGCAGATTTCAAACACATTTTCAGCCCATTAAAGCTTGATTTTTTGCATGTTCATAAGCTGGTAACTCCATGAAAAGGTAGTGGCCTATGTGTGCAGCAATTTTTGATTAGTTTGTGTGGGATTTGTGGCCTAAAGTGATGATTTTACCATGTTTGTGTACTGTTTTCATGCCTAAATTTTCAGATCAAATTTTTGGTGTGAAGTCTTCATTAGTTCATTTTGACTAATCTGGCTAGCGCAAAATATAGGATTTGCTCTGTTGTTTTGCTGTTTTTGTGAGCTGATGCTACCCACTGTTGGTGACCGCTTCTGCGGTTGCGCTGAATATCTAATTCAGTTCAGTATTTGTAGTGTTGCTTAAATTGGATTTGCAATTAGCCCATGCACAAATTTTGCTTTGTGTGAAAAGTTGGTACTTTAGTATAATTTGGCATATGCTCAGCTTAGGGAAGGAGAGAGGAAGGGAGGGAGTAGAGTAATTGGGGAATGGGCTGCTAAACCAAGATACAGATTCATTGCTTGGCTTGCTATTCGGCATGAATTGCACAGGGATGATTAATTAATCAAGTAGGGGTTGCAGACTAATAGTACATGTTTGTTATGTGATGCTGCTGTGAGGATGTCAGACATCTGATCTGTCTTGTGAATCCTGTCCCCTGATACATAATGTGTGGGCTGTAGTGCCGAACGGGGGGCTACTTGTATAAGACCTTTGGTGTTGGCTCATTCAACTCAACTTGAGTGTTAGCCTGTTAGGTTGAGTTGTAAGGATACATCGTTGACCACATCCTGTGTAGTATGTGAAGAGGGCTTTGGATATGAATTTGTTGCTTTAAATTATATTGAAGCCTATTAGCTCAATGAGAGAGCATTGTGTTACCACGCAAAAGATGTGAGTTTGAATCTCACATAGGCAATAGTACCATTGTGGTCATATGGAAATGGAAGGAAATAATGTATTATGTATCGTGGTTGTGTGGTCATGTCTTGTTTTTATAAATAAATATAAATTGTTCTTACCAAACAATTATGGGAAGGAAATGATGTATTGAGGAAATCTTTTTGCCATTTCATCGTCATTGTCTAATGATGCCAGTTACTAAACTGTTTTTTTTTATTATTTTAATAAAAAATGTTTACTTATACTAATAAAAGACGAGGGGTGACTAATATTTACACTAAATATTAGATTGGAAGGACTCTGTTATAAGATTGCGGCTCTTATATAAAGGGTTGCTCTAAATATAAGATTAGTGGTGACTATAAATTATGATGACATGAAATTCGTGGTGGCCTAATATAAGATTGGTGGTGGGTCTGATAGAAAATCATGGATATAAGTTCGGGGTGGATGTATCTTTGTCTGGGGTGGCTCCAAATTAAGTCTCTGGGTGGCTTTGGTGTAAGATCAAGGCTAACTTAATAAGCTCAAGGGCTCTGATATAAGATCAAAGTGACAAAGGAAGATTTAAAAGCCTATGGGGGATTCGAACCCACATCTTTTTGTGCAAAAATAGCACAATGCTCTACCTTTGAGCTAATAGGCTTCAACAAAGCAAATGGTCATAACAAATAGTGACGCATAAGTGCCAACTTTTTCATTGACTTTTCTGACAAGGATTATAAACATTCTGTATTTGTCACTTTCTTGACATGTATACAAATACAACTCAATAAAGTGAACCTCTTGGTAGCCTGATCTGTATGCAACTCCTGAGTTATATTCATACACATGTATATCTCCCAGAAATAGAACTAAAATTAGCTCCTCAATAAAAATCCATGACACCAAATTCCAATTGCCATGAACGTGAATGGAAAAGGCCCCATAAAGATAAAGTCATGAATGTGAATGGAAAGACAACCCAAACAGATTTCCTTTTTTGATGCATCAAAAGGCTGGATTTCGTATAAAAAGCCCATTGTGGGAGCTTAAGACAAAGAGTGAAAACAGCTAAAAAAGATAAGAAAATAAGAATGAAAAAGGAGGAATACATACCTCACGTGAGTAGACAGACGCAACTCTCGCGAATCATGACAGTGACAGTAGTATGGCAGATGACAATGATATTACGCGCATCTAATTAGTGGATAGAAAATTACAGGCAATCAACACCTGCTCCTTTCTAGGCTGATCCACACCATGCTTACTCTTGCCATTGTCACTACCTTCCACCAAAGATTTCTGTCACCAACCATAACATCAATAGATAGACCAACATGAAAAAAGCATAAGACCTACAGATCTAGTGCTGTTTAAGACAACAAATTATGAAGAGACACGCAAGGATAGATGACTTTTTCATTCCTGAAGCTTGAGAGCTTAGTTTTCAGCTAGAGACATGATGTCGGCTCCTTAAGCTCTATACACTCATTCATACCTTTCAGAGATTCCTGCATTTGATCCCTCTTCTTTTTTTTTCCTTAGCAAGTTCTGCCACTAGTAATGACATTTGAGCCAAAAGATCCAAATAACCAATAGATTAACTTCAGGTTTTTCACGCCCCTGCCATAAAAGACCAAATCTGAGAAGTACTCGCTTGTTCTCGCATCAAATTCTTCGAACCTGCTTAGCATGAAACATATGAAACCTCTAAGAAGGTCTGGATGCATTCAGTCTTAATCTTGATAGCAAAACAGTTAGTCCTTTTCTCACCCCTCCTTTTAAGCATATCATTGACAAATACATTTCTGTTATTACCTCCTATCTCAAGAGTCACAAACACCACCATAAGTACAGATATCCAAGCCAAAAGATCCAAACAAAGCACCAAATAACCAATATATTACCTTCATTTCTTTATGTCCCAGCCATTAAAGACCAAATCTGAGATGTTATTAGACTATTGTTGCATTAATATTTCCCAACTTGCTTAGCATTAAACAGATGAAACACCTAAGAAGGCAACATACATGCAGTCTTACAATCATGACAAGAAAAGAAATTACATTTTTTATGGAAAGCATATATCATTTTCATATAGCAATAAGGATGCTTACCAATACTACATTTAAAATTTTATGTATTTCCATTCGAAAGAGATAAGCCTTGATGATCTTCGTAACCAGCTCTACCAGGGATTTTTATATGCTTCAGATTTCAGAATGCATGGAATCCACTCTAAGTGCATAAATCTTCACCCCAGCTTCCAGCATACAACTTGCCTGAAACAACAATCACAGAAGTCATAAATGAAGAGAACTCATGTCAGGCAAGACTATATGAAGATTATGCAACTAAATATCAAATCCCTTTCTCCATCAGGAGTAATTTGTTAAGGAAATTTTCATTTCAGGAAACCCCTTATTTACGACTCACTAAATAACATATCCGCCTTGTTTCTATGAACATAAAACAACGAGAGAACGAAACCATTAAAAGAATTGCATGCCATCATTCTGTACATTCTTTCAGGCAAGATCATCAGCAAGTACTGGTTAGGGTGGAAAATTAGATACCAATAACTTAATTTCATCATAATTATATCCTATTTACTTGTGATGAACGACATCTAATTGTCATTTGTCACCTGCAAAGTAATTAATTAATGTTATGTACATAATCCCAAACTGCTACAACTTATTTGCATCAAAACTAGTAATTGCGAAATATAATCGACGATCCAATGGAAATCCTCCAGTTTTTGCCTAATTTGGTGGATCTGAACCTTGTCGCAGGCGCATAGCCGCATACGAGGGTGAAAAGTTGGCTTTTGGGTGGAAGGGTTTTCAAAAACTCAAGATGCTACGGCTTCATGATTTGCATAATTTGAAATGGATGATGATAGAGGTTGGTGCTCTGCCTCTCCTACATGAAAATTGGAGCATGTCCATGGCTTGAAGGTGTTCCCTGCGGTGTCAAACACTTGAGAAACCTTGCTACTCTTTCTTTCTCTGATATGACCTCTGAATATATTGCCAGCATGCTCCCAGAAAAGGGACAGTATTACTGTATTGTCAAACATGTGCCCTATATATACATCCGAACCTACAACGCTCAAGAAAGTAGATGCATATCCCACCCTCTTCATGGGTAGTCTTGTTGAAAAGCTGCTACCATAAGAAGGTAATGGATTGATTTCTGTTTCGTTCTTATCTTTACTGTCTTAAACAGCCTCTCTACTAGGCGACTAGTTAGGGGTAAGGCTGTGTACATTTGGACCTCCCCATACCCCGCCCTCGGCGGGACATATACTGGGATGATGTTGTTGTTGTTGTTGTTGTTGTTGTTGTTGTCGTCTTATCTTTACTGTTTTGTTAGAGAGATGAGAAAGAAAGGACTCTCAATCTGGAATTATCTAGAAGAGAAACCAAGAATAAGAATTACATGCTTGCATCTAAGCTAATGAACTCATTAGCAGTGATCAAAAAAAAAAGAAAAGAAATAGTCCTTTCACGCAAGCAAGTAGATTTTCGGCGAAGAACTTAAGACATAATCTTTAATACAGTAAATAAAAGAGAAACAGAAGAAGGAACCTGAAATTCTAGTCTTTGGCTTGTCATGCCCCTGTCTGACCAACCCCTCTTCAAGTGAAATTAGATTGTTGCTAGTCGTACTTGGTGTCTTGGACGTGTTCTGTTGTTTGCTATCAGCTTGGTAACATTCAATTCCGTACCTCAAAAACATTGGATATAAGTATGTTTTCTTAGTTCTTTTATATAGCAGAACATGTAATTTGGGGGGGAGGGGGGTTATTCGATTCACTGCTGAGGAACTGCAAATCCTAAATTCTGCTATCGTAATAGTAGCAGTAACAATAATAGTGTAGTAGAAGAATAGGATGTATAGGACAATACAATGTAATATATCATTTTGATGTTGTTATTCAGTGGATCGTAAATTTGTAACATACTGGCAACCAAACTTCATTCCTCTCCTGGTCCCTTTTAGGCTTATCCACATCAAGCTCATAGCAGCCGTTGTCACCCACTGAAGTTTCTGTCACCACCAACACCAATATATCAATAGACAGACCAGGCAAGAGAAAAACATAGGATCTAGTGATGCGCAAAATAATATATTAAGAACATAGCCTAAGCACCTACAACAATATCACTTTTCAGGCACACACATGTCGCTCTCATCCAGAAACTGGGTACTACCTATTGGCTCCTTAAGTTCTAACTACTCCATCACACCTTTGCGAAGACTATAAAATTTCAATTCATTCCTGTTGTTATGGTCTGCTATTCCAAGAGCCAAGAATACCACCATGATTACAGATATCCAAGCCAAAAGGCCCAAACAAAGCATCAAATAACGACCAATATATTACCTTCATTTTTTTATGTCCCAGCCATTAAAGAACAAATCTGAGATGTTATTATAAGATTATTCTCGTATCAATATTTCTCAACTTGCTTACCATGAAATGTCTAAGACACTAAGAAGGCAACGTACACGCAGTCTTACCCTGACAAGTAAAAAAATTACTTCTTTCATGGAAAGCACATCATTTTCATATAGCAATATGGATGCCTACCAATTTTAAGTAAGAGAAATAGAGATAAACCTTGTTGATCTTCGTAACCAGCTCTACTGATTACACTAGCGATTTTATATCATTTATGTGCATGCATAGATCTTCACCCCAGCTTCCAAAGTGCAACTTGCCTGAAATAACAATGACAGAGGTTATGAGTCAAGAGAACTTATGTCAGTTAATAAGACAATAAGAAGATTATGCAACGAGAGAACGAAACCCATGTAGATGCAATATTTTCATCTGGAAGCATCAAAGGAATCACATGTAATCAGCACTCATCATTCAGCACATTATGTAAAGCAGGATCTAGAATCGTGAGACGTATTTGATATTCAAATGCTCGGCATAGAAGATGGTGTATCCTAAATCTTTAGTAGTCAGTATAACGATCAAAATCTCCCACAAAAAAAGAAAAGTAAACAAGTCATCAGTATAAAAGCAAAGTGTTCAAAACTACTGAAATGGGGTACCTTTACCTACAAAAGGACAATTAACCTTCTTCTGCTTCAACTTTGACAAATCTCTTTTACCTTACCCAAGTATAGTGTTTTGTTTATTTTCTACACTTCACAAAAGAACACGGTAATTCAATTAATGATACAAACTTTAATATAACACACATAAAAATAAAAAAAAAATAAAAAAAAGGAAAAAGAGGTCTGATGGCTGCTTGAAAATTAATTAAACTACAAACACATTCCTCATAAAAAAGAAAAAAAAAATGTAAAGATTGATCTCCAATGCTTAAGGTAGAAAACTAGAGACCAAGAGCTCAATTGTGTCTTTATATGCTTTTCATTATCTGATGGTCGCATTAAATTGATTGATATGAACAAAGTACAATAAATCCCAAATTGCAACAGCTTCAATTTAAACAGGGGCAAAAATTTAAAGAAACCCAGAACGTAATTGTTAGAAAGAGATTGAAGTCAAGTTCAATCATCAGCAAGTACCGATTACGGTGGAAAATTAAATAGCAAGACCATAATTTCATCATAATTATATCCTATTTAACTATCTAATTGTCACGGCGAAGTAATTGATTAATGTATGTACATAATCCCAAACTGCTACAGCTTATCTGCATCAAAACTAGTAATTGCGAAGGAGAAAGAGAGAGAAATATATTGAATAGAGAGAGAACCTGACAATATTTAAAAAAGATTAGGGTTTAGAGATCCCGCAATTTTTGAACCACCTTCTTCAGTTCTTCAGGAGAGAGAAACACAGGAGAGAGAGAGAGAGAGAGAGAGAGAGGGAGAGATGATTATTTAGGTGGACGGATGATTCACTCATTGAGGGATATATTTATATAGGGCTTCTTTCTGTCATACGCCGTCGTATTGCAAGATATGGTTTCAGGGCTTAACGCGTTTTTTTGTTCCTTTTTGACTGAAAACGCGTTTTTCTCTTTTATGTTTGACTAACGCGTTTATTACTCGAAATGGACTATAACGGTTATATTTCTCAATATTGACTATAACGCGTTTGTATTTCTCGATTTTGACTAAAACGCGTGTTTTCTTCTCAATTTTGACTAAGACGCGTTTTCTTAACTGGTGACAGTTAATACTCCTACTGATGTCCAGCAAGCGTAATCGTCGTCCTTCATTCACCATCATTTCCAAGCCTATAAATATATCTCAATCACCCACCACACTCTTCACTCTTCTCTCTCTCTCTCTCTCCCTCCACATTTGTGAACTTAGTTCTTTTTGGTCCTGTTTTTGGTTGATATAATTAGGGTTTGATATAATTATAGATGGCGTAGATTACAATTGATCATTGTTCGTGGAAGAGTCCATGTGTTAAGTCCTCTTTTGCGGATTCATACTCACAAAAGGTACTGAGATCAGTAATCCCTAAAATTATTGTTCTATCTTTTTTGTGTTTAATTCATAATTTGTTAGCAAACTAAGGACTTTTACTATATTTGATGCATCACATTTGGCCCTTGTTTAATGATAAATCAAGTTGCTTGCTTTGTTTATTGGTATGATTTTTTAATTATTTGAGTTTGAACCTAAACCTAGATGCTTATTTCTGTCCCAATATGTTAATCTTAGTGATTGTGCTTTAATTCTTAACTAATTCACTTTAACCTAATTGAGTTTGAACCTAAACCTAGATGCTTATTTCTGTTTCAATATGTTAATCTTAGTGATTGTGCTCTAATTCTTAACTAATTCACTTTAACCTAACTCTGCATTCAGTGGGAATTTTTATTTCTCTGCCGATAATTTAATGTGTTTATGTGACAGTGCTGCTCTAGTGCTCTTGAAGGGGTTTTCTTGTGACTATCCTTTGAGATTTTGTGAAGATGTCATGATTCCTTTTTATTTTCCGTTGACATGGTTCTGAGTTATGACAAAATTGCTTTTTTTTAACCCTGGCAGTTTGTTACTAGAATTATGATGTGGGTTCAAATTTGCGTATAAGATCAAGGTCTATCTTGTTTTATGTTTAATTATTAGATTCAACAATTTTGCCAAGTTTGTGTGAAGCAGGAATATGATATATTCCAAAGACGAGATGGAGGACTTGCCTGAGTTTATTTCAGACTACTAATTTTTAAGTGTGGATGACAAACCAATCTCATTTTCGGTCTTGCCTATTACCTGGACAGATGGTGAACCCATACAGAGCAGGGAAAATGCAGATGTTGGTCTTCAGAAAATAATGAATCCCGGTAGAGCTCGGGAGTTTGATATTTCAGGCGAAAAGACTGAGATTTCAGTTCTTTGCAAGGACAACAACTGGCTTAAACCTCAAACACAAAGGAGAAGCTATGAGCACAATGTTATTACAGTGTTAATAGCTATCGATGTTCTTCACCTAGTGAAGAAAAGTGCAGGACTGAATAGGAAGTTTATCTGGCAAAAGTTATCCCAAAATTTTAGGTACCCTTCCATGCCATATTATCTGATAGTTTCCTGTTGTTTTCACTTTTTTGGCTTATGTAGGTATTGTTACTGACTTACTCCCATTTAAAAAATTGGTAGGTTCTATAAAGACAGACCTTCTCTGAGACTCTGAAGGACCTTGTGGATCACAAGGCATTCGTTGAGGAAGCCATGAAACAACTCGTTTTGTTTACAAAATCGAAGGTTTATTTCATCTCATCTGTTATAGGCACCTATTCTTTTGTGATTATTGGTTATTTGACATATTTTGATTGTTCTTGTTCACATTTGAGCTCTGAAGATTAACAACTGGGTTTAGCAATGAGCTAAAACATATTCCTGCCACTGTGTTTTACCAATTTTCCTAAATATGCCATTGTACTCTTTATGTTATCAAGTGTGCCACTGTACTCTGTAAAAAAAATCAGAATTACCACTTTGCATCAAGGCAACCGGCTACAGCAGGTGGAATAGAATTTTTTGAACAAAAAATAAAATAAAATAACAACTCCACACTCTATTGATATAATCGTTCATGAACTAGCAAGCACGTACCCTTACATCATCAGATTTTGGGGTAGCTAAACAACTTTGCTCAGATATCTTTGATTGGGAGTTGGGACTATCATATTAGATCTTTTTACAAAAGAGATCATCTGAAGAAGTTGGGTATATCGTATATGTCCCAAAAAAGCCTATATACCCCATACCCAGACAATACAAACTGCTAAAGAACTCATTGATAAGCACTTGCAGGAAGAATTTACTCCATTGCTATTACTCATAAACTAGTGAACCAGAAAAGATCAAACTGATTTATTCAACCATCAAGATATCCATACTTCTTAAAACATCAAAAGAACTCCCTAAAAAAAACATCAAAAGAAACTAAAGATAAGTACTGAAACAAACTAAAAAAAAAAAACGCCATCAATTTCACTTGTTTTGGCTTTGTTGTGTTGGAATGTTATCTCTGGTTTTTGACGTCCGACTTTTTCTTCCCCTTTTCCTTTGACTACTTGAACCTTCACCCGCCCTACTAGCAGCAACAGATTGACTGACAACGGCATCCGACGGAGTTAAGCTCATTGTACTTGCTGGAATGGTAGAACCAGTACTAGGAATAGCTCCTCTTTTGATCTATACATAAAAGCAGCAAAAATCACATTGCGTATTGTAAATTTATTTTTGTTTCTTTAGCTAGATAGGCAATTAGAAAATGTTGAGGAACAGACCTGAAGCTTTTGCACTCTTTTTATGCATGTTTTCTTGTTATGGCCAAGTTCACCACATTTGCTACACTTGGTTGAACCACCTTTCCTTGATACAGCTCCATATTGTTGTGCACGTCTTTCCCCTGCCTCTGGCCTTCTCTTTAGTTCCATTCTTCCTTTCTTTCTCTTCTTGAATGGAGGAGCTACAATTTCATCTCCAGAACATGAAACCCACATATTTTGCCCATTAATAGGTTCTAAAGCATGTGCATATGCTTTCTTATACATGTCTATGCTGTAGCAGTCATCAACATAATCAATCGGATTGAGTTTTTCTTCCCTCATCACAGCCACAACATGTGGGCAAGGGATACCAGTCAAGTCCCAAGATCTGCATGAACATTTTCTATCTCTCAACTCCACTACATAGCCATCACATCCATGTCTAACACTATAACTTCCATTTCCATTTTTGGTTGCTTTCCACCACCTTGCAACATCTTTGGCCTTATCTAGCTTATTTAATATCCTAGGACATATTTCGGCCTCGTAATTTTCAGCCCAGTCCTTCTTGTTCGCGATTCTCACCATCAAGCATGTAAATATTTCTTCTAATAAGGTCACTATAGGCTTGTATCTTGCCTCTAGGATATACCCGTTAAATACCTCGGCCATATTGTCCACTGAATCTGTTTTGGCGGCTTTTGTGAAAAAAACTCTACACCACATTTTTGGATTCTTTTGGATTAAAATTTCCCATGCCTTGACATCTAAGTCCATTATCTCCTTCATGTGCTCTTGGAACTCCTTCTCAGTGGTAGACTTGGCAATTATCCAAAATATATGTCTAAACTGTAAACCCTTCCACTTCTTCCTCAAGTTAGCATATACATGTCTTGCACATAATCTATGCTCTGCGTTGGGGAACAACTGTGAGATGGAGTCCACTAAACCCTGTCAAAAAGCCGAAGTATAACAATAATTACAAAATAGACTAAAATCAGCATACATGTAGTTAGAGATTTTTTATTGCTAGTCACATGTAGTTAGAATGCAATACATCAATACTAACCTTTTGTTGGTCAGAGATCATAGTCCATCCATTGCCAATACCAAGCTCAAGATCAGTGCGTAAAAGCTCCATAAACCATCCCCATGTCTCAGCATTCTCCCTCTGTGTAACTGCCCATGCCACTGGAAACATTTGATTATTGGCATCTCTACCAATTGCAACTAAAATTTGCCCATTCCAAGGCCCCTTAATGAAACAACCATCCAAAGAAAGAACTTTCCTACAACCCTCTAAAAATCCTTTCTTCAAAGCTGCTAGGCATATGTAAATTCCCTTAAAAACACATTCATTCTTCTCATTTCTTTCAGTATGGACCTTTACTGTACTGTCTTTATTTTTTGTCAACAACTCATGTGCATAATCCCTAATCATCCCAAATTGTTTGGTGTAGTCACCAATGATCATCGAAAGAGCCTTATTTTTAGCCCTGGCACACATGGACAATGTTGGCTTAAAATTATGTTCTTGCTCAACCATGGCATTAAATTCTCTTAATCTCAAGAATGGTTGCAATCTTATCTTTTCCACATAAGTTTTTGCCAGCCAACTACTCGACATCCTTCTCTTGCCCTTCTCAAAACTACAAGGACTACATGTATGTTTAGTAGGCAAAGTCTTGATTTGAAAAGATTTTTTCCCTTGAGGTATTGAAGCCCATAACCTCCACTCACAACCAGGAGCTTGACATTCAGCTTGACACCTTATTTTGTCACTTTTTGTAATCTTGATATCATAACCTTTTAATATTCTATAATGATCAATTGCTTCTCTAAACTGATTCTTATCAACAAACTCCATGCCTACTTCAAAGTCAATGTCCGCAGGTCTTGTGTTTACATTGAAGTTAGGGAATATAACTCTTTTCTTTTTTGGCTTATCACCTTCATCACTTTCCGACTCACTACTTTCAGGACTATCGGCATTGTCAGAGTCTTGGTAGTCTGAATCATAGCCTTTATCAACCAATGTACTGCTAGAAGACGCCACATCTATCCCTTTATCTTGTGTGTTCCCTCCCTCCGGCCTGCCTGTTTTCCCCTTCTTCTTTAACACTCTTTTTCCTTTGTTTTTATCATTCCTCAACTCTTTAGCAACTTCTTTCCTTTCCATCTTCTTGTTCTTGAACTTTTCCCTAACAAGTACAAATTCCTCATCATCTTCATCAGAGTACAGATGAGGGTCAGGCCAGAAATTTATCTCGTCATCTGCCTCCTCATCAGAACCTCTATATTCAGAGTCAGATTCACCATCACACAATTTCTCATTGCCACCACTTTCATTATGTTCAACATACAAGTTCACAAAAGGTTGTTTCTGACACAAGCTAATCAATTCATGAACTGATTTATCACATGTAAGTGGCAAACGATTTTCTTCTAATCTTACATTAGGTTTACTGAAGTATATTGTCTTTATATTATCCTCCTTGTAACCTAATTTTGTTACAACTTCCACCAGATCATCAACACTTAGTAAATCAATATCATAGTCTACCACACTCACCTCTCCCTCGGCATAGATCATATGAGGAATTTTAAGAAACATACCCCCATGGTATATATGCAATATTGCATTCTGATTCATCCTGCATGCACCAAGTATTTTTCAGTAACATTTCTTATAAAACCTTTTTTGGCATTAAACCATATATATACTAGTACAACTTTTTACAATCAACACTCAGAATCTCGATCATGTGCCACACAATAAGAGACATTATTCATCACATATTCACATATCCTACATTCATGTTTCATAATTTAAAACTTTTCAATCATGTGATCACCAATTCGAGTATCCAATTTAATCAACATGCTATGTAATGAATGATGTCAACATCTCCAAATATGCACAAAATTCAGCATACTCTATATTTTTTTTATGGTTATTTGACACTACCATTACTAGAGCATATTCGATATAGAGTTTTTAATCATTAGAATACTGCTTTGTGGATACCAAAAAAAAAAAAAAAAAAAAAAAAAAAAAAAAAAACGATGCCGAACCACCAAGCATACATAGACAGTGCTAAAAAAATGTTTACCTATATTTTATTGATCATCCAAACCAAAATTTTAAGGTACTTATAATCTGTATAAGACAAACAAAAAGTCTTTAGCATACATACCTGACACAAATTTGCTTGTTTTTTGTGGAGTCTTCACCAAATTTCTTGAGAAACCTTTGCTATTTGGTATGAATATTAGATGGAATTTGGATGGACATATCACGTATAGTAGCAGGAAAGTTTGGAGGGAATATTTTTAGGGTTTTTGTTAAGGACGTTGTGGGGTTTATTTTTAGGGAGAATTTATTTTTTGTTCAAAAAATTCTATTCAACCTGCTGTAGCCGGTTACCCTGATGCAAAGTGGTAGTTCTGATTTTTTTAATAGAATACAGTGGCACGCTTGATAAAATAAAGAGTACAATGGCATATTTAGGAAAATTGGTAAAACACGGTGGCAGGGATACGTTTTAGCTCGTTTAGCAATTAGCAGTTCAAATGGATTTTACTAGTTCCCAAGCATCTGCATGCACTGACACACTCGCATATAAATTCCTTTGTCGATAGGTATGTTTAATGTCTAGTAATGATTTATTCTACGTCAAACTCTATCTTTGATAAAATTTAATCATAAGTATAGAAGCTCTAGTGTCTTCCGACGAGCTACAGTTGCTAATGATAATAGTCACAAATGTTTTTTCAGTCTAATGAGCTTAATAATTTCTGAACAAAATCTATTGACATTTCTGGAAGAAAAAGCATGAAGGAAAGGAGAGCTCTTGAGGCTTGTGGAAATTTCTGTATTTTATGTCAATAAACTATGTATACGTAATATTGCGTTTCATGATGAAAACAACCTCTTTGTAAATTAAATGGTAAGGCTGCCTAAACGTGATCTCTCTTTACCCTGCTCAAGGCGGGAATCTTGTGAGAGGCCTCCTGGTAATTAAAAATGATTATGACTCTAATATCAAGGAAATAAAACTTGTGTTTCCTCTTTGTTGTTCTCTTGAAACACCACAATGGCGCTGAGATGTTCTTATGCTTTGTTTTATAGGAAGAAAGTTGATGATGATGAAGGCGCTTCTGGAGAAGAGGATGACCATTATGGTGAGGAGGATGACGGTTCTCGTGAGGAGGGACGTAGTCTTGGGGAAGAGGAAGGGGTTAATGAAGAACCTTGCATTCTGCTTGTTGCCTTTGGGATGGTGGTGGTAGTGTTTTGCGGTATACTGGTATGTATATCCTATTATATTTCATTGTTGTCAAACATTTTCTTTCAAATAACACTTATATTGGGTGAAGGATGTTTTGGTTTGGGATATTAAATTTCAAATTGCTGTAAGCAATGTTGTTTCCCATGACTCGTTCCGAAGTGGCTGTGTCTGCTAGATACGTAATTTTCTCGTTCAGTTCATGAGATCGATGTTTAAGTGGCGATCTTGTGGGCACTCTTGTAACTATAATATGTATCAATAACCAAATATTAGGATGAAATTCTTTTTTCCCGATCTGTGTATTTTATTGCAATCGTTCTGAGGTCAGATGTCTGATAACTGGAAAGAACTGTTGGCTTCTTTTCTTGATAATGTCTTTACTGTGACTTTAAATGTGGTTGAATAAAATTAAAATGTATGGTTTCCTTGCTCAATGATGCAAGAGGTGGATGGCATAGGCAGCTGATCTACCAAATTTCTCCTGTTTAGTGTCCTCCTATCTTCTTGACTCCTATCAACTTGTCATTCTTTCTTTCAGGAGGACTCTCCCCTACAATTCTGCAAACCACCCCCTCCCCAAAGAAAGCTGGGAAAAATGTATGTGTGACAGTAAATTTGTGCTATCAGTTGTTATCATAGTTCATCTCATTCAATTTTCTGAACTAGAACTTGTTGTCGAATTTCCAACTGATGCTTCCCTTTCCCTTTTCCCTTCGTTAAATTCCTTTCTTATTTGTTTTAACAGATTGTTGAAGATTTCCCTAAAGGCTTAACTGCAGGAAGTCAATTAGTCTTGTTCAGTGTCTTATCCTTGGTGTATTTGAGATAGAAGATCTATTGTCTTAATTTCAGGTGTAAAAGAATTTGCATGAGACCATTCAATGCTACTAGAAAAGATGGCAAAATTCTAAGTGTGTTTCTCTTGGCCTTACTGCAAAGGAAGTGAAGGTATGCTGCTTTTCTCTTAAGATGTATTCTGATGAAGAGAGTACTTATTTGTTGACTATGTACTTGTTTTCCCCTTGTTGATTTTCTGGATTTGATGTATAATTCCTTTGTGCAGGTCATTCGTCACTTCAAATGTAAGAATTGTTTGAAAACTCTACATCAATCCTTCTCTTGTAGGCTGTTAGGCTCTTCGGGGGCCAAGGTACATGCTTCTAGATATTCTTCTTTGACTAGAAAAGAGAAGGTATTATATTTCTCTTACCCGTTACTATCTTTTTGGTTTACCTTTTCTGGTCATATGCTCTGCTACCATGCCCCACACCCCTACTGTGGATATTGATTTTCTTTTTGCTCATCTACTGTGGATATTAATTACCTCAATGGTTTTTGGTTCTAATTTTGTTCAGACATTGCATCACCTTTATGCTATCTTTTTTGTTCATTATTTAGTCCAGCCTTTTATCGGTCTCCATATTCTTTTCATGCTATTGTACCCTTGGAATATGGTTTTTCTCCAAAATAGCTTCCTTGATGAAGGGTCGAAAGAATGGGCTGCATTGCATCAAGTAGCTGCTTCTGGAGCTTCTAAAGAATCTCATTTTCAAGTTTAGCTGGCTTGCAAACTCAACGTTCTCGCATTTGTACCTGATTGGGTTTGATTTTCAGCATCTATATTCTTCTATATAAAGCCTGATCTGCAGCGTCGTAGCTATTTCAGATTTATGAAGATCTGATTGACTTCTGTTCCCTTTCGTTTCTTGTTGTCAGTGTCACTACTGTCGGTCTCTTCCACTTCTTGCCATAACTTCTTTTCTCTCCTGTTTCTGATTATTTTTATGTTTTTTTGTTGGAATGTTGCTGATTTGGTTTTGAACTTCTGCAAGAGATGTGTAATGCTGCCTCTTCTCAGTTTAACAAATGTTGCTTTTATTCTATGTTTCTCCTCATGATCACTCTGTCCCTATTATAACTTCCTAAGAAGTGCCCTATTGTATCTTCTGTAGGTGTTCAATGTGTTAATGCCACCTGTG
The DNA here is from genome assembly GCA_038025085.1 of Tetragonia tetragonoides. Lineage (NCBI taxonomy): Eukaryota > Viridiplantae > Streptophyta > Magnoliopsida > Caryophyllales > Aizoaceae > Tetragonia > Tetragonia tetragonoides. Next base: position 1,138,869 of record CM076153.1, read on the forward strand.
GGTACTTTTACCATGCTAGTTGTGCTGCAAAACTATTTACATTGGGTAATGAAGTTGTTGCTAAAGAACTTCAGGAAGATTCTTGCTGGAGAGTCATTTGCTTGCCCCCTTCATATGTGTTCTGTTTGTAAACAACCAGAAGATATTGCAGTTCGTAAGTTGTAGATGGCTGTGTGCAGACGTTGTCCAAAGTCATACCACAAAAAATGTTTGCCTAGGTAAGGTTTTTTATTGTTTTGCTTAACCTTTTTATATAATTTTCCTTCAGAGTTGAACTTCCTGGTTCTCACGATGTTCTTCTAATATTTCAGGGAGATTGCATTTGAAGATAACAAAGAAGGCCTTACTGTAAAAGCTTGGCAAGATCAGTTGGCGAACCGCAATTTGATATATTGGTTGTAAGTGAATTAGAAGTTCTGCAAATTGTTTATTAAATCATGTTTGCTTGTTGTTATTGATTCAGATGTCTCTTCTGATTTGAAGAGAACATGAAATTGACAAGATATTGGAGACTGCCGAAAGAAATCATATTAAGTTTCCTGCTGATGAAGAAAACGAGAAACAAACTTTAGCATGAGTGTGGACGAGAGATATTGTTGCATCAAAAAAGAAGACGCCATTGGTGAGGGCAACTCGTTAGATAGGAACTGCTAGAAAGTCCAAGGCAAAGACTCTACAATATGGCCATTGCGATCAAAAGATAGTCAAAGATTCTAACACTCCAACAAAGTTTTCAAGTAAAAAAGAAGTGTGTTTTGGCGAATATGGCCAGATCTTCTGAAACTGAAGAGCACAAGATACCTGAAGGGGATCAGTTATATACACTGTACACTGAGTCAGCTTTGCTGAAGCCTGGAAAATGTGACAAACTTGGTTGAAGTTGAATTGACTAACATAAGTAAAAGCGATATGAGAATGTTGGTGCCACTGTTAAATTCTGATTCGGAGACAAGGTAAATATCATCTCTGGTGGTAAATTACTTGGTTCTAGGTCCTTGTCTTATTCCCCATCTGTGCATTAACGACTCGTATGGTTTAAGGACAGAATTAATGGGCATAGTAATGACAAACCGTAATCTTGTAGGGGACCTGACCTTGGAGAATCATCTCAACATAGGTAGCATGTGGTAACGAAATGAATTACATTCCTTTATTTTGTTTGCCTTCGAAACATGGGTATGAGTGACAATGAAAAAGAAACAAATGGTTCTTGAGGTGAGGAGAATGCCTCACCTGGATTCTTGAGAAAGTTTTCTGTTTCATGCCATTAATTTTTACCTTGAGGCAAGCCGTAAGGAGCTCATGGGTTTCTGTTTCCAGTTGTATAGCTTTTAATTCAATTACATGTACACTGAAATTGTGCAATGCAGGATTCTCGATATGATGAAGGATGTTTCATCCATGGTTTTTTGGATGATATCACTCCGAAACATGAGAAAGCACTTTCTAGCCATCCATACAACCAGAAGATAGATACGAATAATAATAAAATGCAAGGGAAAGTGGAAGGTTCTTGCGAGGTATATGTTGCTGATCTTTAATTTTTTTATCCCTATACTTTTAAGTGTAACTGGCTTGGAAACACAATGTTCTCGCATTTGGAACTGACTTACTTGGATTTTCAGCATCTATGTTCTGCTTTATAAAGTCTGATCTGCAGTGCCATAGCTATTTCAGGGTTGTGAATATCTGAATGAGTTCTGTTCCCTTTCTTTTTCAGGGTTGTGAGTATCTGAATGAGTTGTGCTATTGCTTATAAAAGTTTATGAACAGGCAACCACAATTTATGTCAAGATCAGCAGTGGAACAAGTTCGTGTTCAATTTTGTCACCAGTAACCCGTGTTACGGTTTCTGTGGCACTCCGTACAGCAGCGCCGTTTGTCTTCATCCCTAGATTTCATTCGTCACCTAATATGATCAGAGTCTCTGATGTCACATTTAATTGCAATAGAAGCATCAAGGATTCAAGGTCCCCTATTGGTGTTTGCAATTTCTGGTGTGGAACAGATGCAACTTCTGTAGCACACATTTTTCCCCCCTACGCCAAGGAAATCATGACAATGTGCTTCTATGAGTCTACAGATGGAAACATTTTGGTGATTTTCACAAGCTTAGAGAGGTAAAATGTCCTGCTGTTTTTTTTACAAACTTGAAACCCTCTTGGATAATATGCAAAAGGTACATGAGAATGTGTCATGGAATATGATAGCATTCAATTCCTAAGTCATGCTGACTTGTTTTTGAATAGTTCGGCTTAAGTGATACATTTTGGGCCTTGGATGGTGTCTCTAGGGAGTGGGAAAAATACTCTTGTTTGTTTTATGATATTGTATTTCCCCGTCAAATTATGTTAATTTGGGAGAGCATATGGAAGATTTATGGTGGAATGTGGAGGATGGTTGATTTAACAAGGTATATGCTGGAAGAAAACCATACTCTCTTTGGAAAGAGTATGGATTAGGAAGGTATCTTATTGGGTGGTCATCTGTTCTGCAGCCATCTTGTGCGTCTTTTTTCACATGTAATCCTGTATGGATTTATGAAATTCTATTATTTTTTAGTTTTTACGTAACAGCATCATGTTTACTGCATATACGGGAGGTAAACAAGTGAAACGTGGATACCCATTATCGATGAGAAGAATACAGTTGCTTTTTCAGGATTTCTTTTGTCAAAAATGTTTTTCGTGTAGACTGTAGATGCTTTATTTTACTGGTATCTGGAGCCTTTCCAAACTTATGACAGGTATAAAGGGGAGGGTTTGTGAATTAATGGATTAGAGTTATGCAAGAAGGATCGCACATAGGTATCCAGCTTAATATGTCTTTTTTTTTTCGGAAACTATAATTACAATAATTTTGGGAATTCAAGGGCTCTGCAGCTCTCAGGGACATGTAACTAACAAGGCCCTTTTGAGTGTAAAAGAGACTTGGCTGCTTAGGGAAAGAGATTGATACTAAGGTTAGGTAATAGGTATTCTTGGTCCTATTTTCTTTTCCCTGCTTTTTTGGGGGGATGGGGGGCCTAGTTGACGAACAGAATTTTCTACAATATTGTGGTGCACCTAATGGCTAATATATGCTTTGTACATGGACTATGTCTAAAAATCAGAGTGCTGAAAATCTTCTTTCACCGTTATCTTGTTGAATAGATTTGATTGAAACCAGTCCAGCACAAAAGTAATGTGTCTATAGGATATTCTTGCTGTGTCAGCTTGTCGCCTGTTGATCTTGTTGATTCTCTTTGTTGACGAGAAAATCTTTCATTAGTTGTCCTTTTAACGCAATTATTGTTGCCACAGGAATATAGTTGACTTCTGCTGTGGAGCTAATGAATTCAGTTGTGTTATGAAAAAAAAGCTTGAGCAGGCCGGTAAAAACTGCTCTTGCAAGAACAATGATCCTTTCCCGCCACCACCAAAGGTATTTCTTGATTTTTTTCAGATGTTGGGTAAGATTGCAGCAGGGAAGCCCTGTCATTGACATCCTTAGTTCTTCATGTAATGTTTGTATTACATTGTACAGAATGATCTCAACTTCAAGAAGAGAAATTGGATGACTGTTGAGCGCACTTTAGTTTCCTCCTGGGTCGCAGTTGGTGAAGGATTTTGATATATAGGATCTGCAATATGCATTAGTGTGGCATTGGTATATACGGAGTTATTGACCATTGTCTAATCTGGTACTTAGTACTTTCAATATCTAAGAGCCTTTTTTACTTGGAACTGTAAAGAGCGAAAGTCAAGTTCACCCAATGCTGAGTTTTGAGCCTATTTGAGGTCTATATGGTGATAAAGCAAGGGGAAAGGTGTGGAAAACAAAGAAGAGTGCACAACAGCACAAGGGCAAGCATGGTCGTGTTGAGCCGAAATCAAGGTTCCGTTAGGAGTGTATGGTCGTATAAATTATGCTTCGGAACTGCATGGTCATATAAATTATGCTTGGGAACTGCGTAGTCGTGCAACACTAGCAGGCAGCAGTAGCACGGCAGGCCACGTGAATCATTATGGTTCGGATATCCAAAATATCATTTATAAAATACAACAAAAAATATTGGAATATTGGATATCCAATTATCCAATATTTTATGGATTTGGATGTAAAAACTTGGTATCTAAACTTTCCGGTAATCCTTATCGAATACAGAAACTTGTATAAGACGGTCTCACCGTTTCTTCAGGTTAGATGAGGCCACTTTTTAGTGAAATTAGGGTCACTGCTCATAATAAGTGACCCTCCAAAGAAAACTTACTCTTAATCCTGTATTCCCTCCGTACTAGTGGTTATGTACCATTCTGGCAAGCTGTGACGGTTGGGCTGGGCTGTCATGACTTTTTTCGCAACTCAGCCCTTAACAAATGGCTCTTTGAGTGAAATTCCGTAAACCTTTTGATGCATATGATTGACATGCACGTACGGAGTTGATAAGAATCACATTCATAGGTTTCTTTTATACTCCAAAGTCTAAACTACTTTCATTAGCTAAGCGACGACTACATGCTTTTATTTTTTTCTTTAAATTTTCTGTCCACATCATAATGTATGCACCCAAGAGATGTGTCTAACCAACTATTACTAGCGATTAAAAGCTAATGGAGTATTTTATTCACCCAGTATTAAGCGTGTCTGGGCCTCATATTTTTTGAACTGGGCATTGAAAAAGCTGATGGAGTATCTGCTCTCAGTAGCAGATAAGAATTTGCCTACACGTGAAGACTAAATTTTTTTTTTTTTTTTGATAAGAGAAGACTAAATTTTTTGATGATAACTTGGGAAGCAGACAACAAGCCACGGGACATAACACATTAAATTGCCAATCACTCTTTCTCACACACCTTATTAGCTTCTCCCTTTTTTGGGAAAAAATGATAACATTTACTTATTGAAGGTCAAACTTTGACCATTGATTTCGGAAAAAATATAAAGATTTACAATGTAAAAATACTATTGTTAGATTCGTTTTAATTAGTACTTTCGGAAAATCTATTTATTATAGTGTATATATTCATATAAGCACAAATATTTATGGTCAAAGTAGTGCATTGGAGATCGTACAAAAGTAAATATTACCATTTTTCAGAAACGGATGGAGTAATAGCCATAGATTAAAATGGGAAGCCACAAAGGGTACTAGAGTATGAATATGAATAAGATTATTTTATTCTTTTGCAGACAATTTGAACATTCGGCTTTTTTTCACCGGCGCCCTTGGTAGCATTTGCATGGCAGGTTTAATTTGTTTTTGCATGTGTATTTTTTCTAGTTGAGGGTTTATGTGAAGTTCATATTCACCATTACAATTTAACCAATTTCCAAGGACTTGCAAAATGTGAACAAGCATGGTAACGTTTATTCATCAAGTTCGAATAAAATGTATAAATTGCATCTGTGTCATGTACTATCTAAAAGAAATTGCATTGATAATAGGTTATACGAGTTCTACAAACGATATCGAATTCAATAATTAACGGATTTAAAATATTAGAATATATTCTATTGAAAAGACTATCAAACACTTGAGATTTGACCATTCTAAACGACTTTCTTTTTATTGTTGTTTTTCATATCACAATCTCTTTATGAAAGACCCTCCTCCAGCTTGATGAATATGCACAAATCTGACGTTATAAGCTGCCTTCTTGAAGAATGAGATCCGCAGTATCACCATACGAACGAACTGAAGTCGCAAACTATCAATTTCACCATTCTACCTTCAATCCTGAACTAATTAGATAAAGATTAAGATATCCTGTAGCCAATAAAAAATTCCTCTGAATAGAGGACACCTTACCCAACTTTATAAATCAAAAACTACCAAAATTTCCTCTAAAAGAGCACTATTAATGGGTACTATTTATTGCTTTAGGATATTAATGTACTATTAATTATTATTTTTTCAAATTTACCCTTAAATATTGCTCTAATTTTCAACATCAACTTTATATTAGATGAATTTTAATGAAATTTTGATCACTTAATCTTATTAAGGTTATCCGTTTCTATTAGAGTTTGGATTGAAGGAGGGCTGAAGGGAATTTTTGATGTGATCGCTTCAGATCTGTGTAATTCTTTCATTATTAATTAATTTCTCAAAAAAAAAAAGATTATCCTTAATATTTGTTTTTTTTTAATTTGTTCTTTTGTAATAATTTAAGAAAAGAATAAATGAAAATGGAAATCCCAAAAAATACCCCGGAGTAAAGAAAATACTCCATTCCGTGATAATGAGAATGGGGAGATGAATGAAGCTAAAGTCGTGGATCGGTATCTTATAACTTAATGGGCCTGCAGCACGCGGGCCAGCGGGCTCAAATTCAACTTAAACTTAATGGGCCTGTGGCCTCAAAGTAAACTAAATGGTCATGTGGCCTCAAAGTAAAGTCGGTTCACCAAATTGGGTCAGAAAACGCGGAAACGAGCGAGTGTCTATAAATACCGCATTTCAATTCCACTCAGAACTCAGAAGACAACAGTAACTCACTCAAGCCGAGAAAATGGAGGGAAAGCGTTCAAGCCCCAAACCCACTGATTTGCTTCACAAAATGAGAGGTAAATTACTTTCGAATAATCATCTTCGAAACCCTAATTTTCGCTCAATTCTCTTTTACGATGTTTTTGTGCTTAATTTCTCTCTCCTTCGTTTTGATGAATTTTATGCAGGTTTCACCAACTCGATTGTCGTCGATATTTGCAATGGCCGTTCGCCGGTGGTATTGATTAACAAATTCAGAAACTATTGCACAAATTCCGCTCAAAATTGGTTCGATTTCTCCTCTTTTATCGTATTTTTCCAAAATTAGGGTTTAGTTTGAACTTTTATGGCATCGATGAACATTTGCGATTACCGTGGTTTTTGATTATTGGTACTTTGATACTCCATATCATTTGTCAAAATAACCATATACTTCTTCTAATTATGCTTTAACTTTTTGAGATTCATGTCATTTATTAATGACTTTCAATGCTTATGCGGTTATGTTGATCTTATCTCGTTGCCTGACTACCCATGTTTGCATGTCACACTGAGTTTAAACGGGATATAGGCTAGAAATTGCGTGATATAGCTAAATTAGTTATGAGGAATTCGATGATTTTTTTTTTTTGGTTTTTTCTATAGTCTCCATGTGCATATAGTCTCAAGTTCAGAGTCATCGTCCATTTTTTTTTTTTTTTTTTTAATGTATTCTCTGTGGGGGTTGATGATGGAGATGTGATTATGTTTGCCAATGGCTTCCTGTAGTTTCTGCAGCTCGAATGTGCCCATAGGGAAGGAGTTACTCACCTTGCAAAGTGTATCACATGCTTATAGGATTGGTAAGTTTCATTTCACAGATTACAGAATTTGAAACTTGTATGATTTTTCATTCTTGTTATGAACCAAATGATATTAGATTATGCTTAATATTTTCACAAGCATATTGAAAAAAACCATATTTTTAGTGTTGCTGTTATTCTCAGTTGGTCACCTTGACCGGCAGATGTTTTGCTGAGGGTGTTACTGATTATCCAGAAGCTTATAAAAGAAAACAGACATGCATCAAAAAGAGATATATACTATATGTATCCCTCTTTATTTTCAGGTAATTTCTCTTTGTTTATGCACATATTGGAGTAAGACATAGGGCAAATTATTTATATGTAAGATACTATTGCATTCTCATATAAATTGGATCAATTGCTTGGATTGGCAACTGTTGCACAATTTAATGCACATTCATCTAGTTTCTGCAATCTTGTTTTCATGGAATAGTTCACCCGTAGAGATTCACGTTGTTTTCTATTAGATAATCCATGAATGTCCTCTCGGGCTTAAAGTTTTATCTTCTGGACAACTGACACTTCTTTTCTCTGTGCAGAGCAAGCTGTCGTAGATCGGGCCATAAATGATATATGCATACTTCTCAAGTGTAGTCGCCACAACCTCAATGTGGTGAGTATGTTTCACATTTTAATTGCAGATACGGAGCAATATTTGGTGCAACTTGCATTTAGTTTTTGAATTAAGAACTCAATAGTCATTAAAGCCATCATAGAACATTTGACAAGTGACAACTTGCTTGGTCTCCTCTTCTACGGACAAGAATGTAGTTATTCATCTGCTATGTGGTGAAGGAGCTGAGTTTTTTAAAGTTTCAAATTCTCTCCAGAATGGCATTCTTTTTATAAATCTTCTGATTGGCATGCTGCATACCTTTCTTTGTAATTTGTCCTCCAAGTACTTAGCAATTTTGTTCATTCTGCAGGTATGTGTTGGAAAAGGGTATGTTTTTACTGGTTCTCCTTATTGAAGAGGGATATAAAAACTCAAGTTTGCATTTGACCTCTTGTAACGAAATTCTTTCAAGATACGCGTTGACAAAATTATAATCTTGACATCTGCAGGCATCTTGATTTATCCTCCTCTTTCCCACTATATTTTTACTATCTCTTATCACTGTTCGTGTGTTTTTCTTTTATCCATGTTTCCTTTAACTCTGTCTCAGGTTGGTGATGGGCTGGATAAGATTTGTTGAAGATGGAAAGAAGTTTGATTGTATGGGGAGTCTTAATACTGTAAGTGTGCATTCACAGTTTCCACATTTTCCCCTTTCCTCTTATATATGGAAGTCCAAGGTTCCTCTGAAGGTTCGTGCTTTTGTGTGGACTTTGGTGCTTGGTAAGGTGAACACTAGTGATATGGTGCAACGACGGAGGCCACATATGTGTCTTCTTCCCAGCATGTGTGTGATGTGTCGGCAAGACGGAGAGAGTTGTTTGAATTTGTTTGTGATGTGTAACTTTGCGAGGGCATTGTGGGATCGGCTGTTGTGTGGGGAGCCATTTGTGTGCCCTGCTACTGTGGGGCAATTCCTACAGATGCGTTTTTCTGCTATGCGGAGGGGGAAGGAGGGTAGGATGTTGTGGCGGTGTGCCTGTTTAGCTATTCTTTGGTGCACTTGGTTAGAGAGGAATTCGAGGATTTTCTCGGACGCGGGAAAGAGTATCGGTTTAGTTTGGGAACATATAGTTTATTTGGCATCCCTTTGGGCGAAGGCGGCTGGTGCCTTCAAGGGGGTGCCACTGACGGTCATTCAACGCCATTGGCGTGATTTGTAGATATTTTGTGCTTCTTTTTGTTCTCTGAGGATACCTTATCCTCCTTTTTGTATTCTTTCACTATTGGATTAATAAAAAATTTTCTTATCTAAAAAAAAAATACTGTAAGTGTGCATAATAACTATGTGGTTTTAAGGTAAAACAAATCAGGCTTATGTCCATATCTTGTTTTGCTTCAGGGCCAACCTATTCCTGTCCTTGTTGAAGAAGTTCAAGGTATCCGAATGAGCAAGAGCTTAAAGGATGAGATGAATAATTGGCATGACACATCGAAGTTTATTTTTATGGATAAGCAATAAAAGATATCATGAGGAGTAATGATTGACATCTCCAAAATTTAGGAGGACGATTAAAGTTTGTCCTTCTTCCTACTACTGAAAACACGTCCAAGTTTTGTGGAACTCTTTTTCTTGCCATTTGGTTGTTTGTGCACAATAGATAAGTGGTCACGGTTGAATAAAAGTTTTCTTGACAGGATTCAGATATCTTTAGTCTTGCTCAATATATCCTAGTTGTGGAGAAAGAATCAGGTATTGTATTTCTGTGAATGATGTCTAAGCTTATTTAGTGCTTGGGTAATTATCCTTAAGGTTTAATAGCCAATCACTTCTGCTCAATATTTGCAGTTTTCCAGCGGTTGGCAAATGATCAATTTTGCAGCTTCAACCGATGCATTGTTATCACAGTAAGCATGTTCTTCTCTTGTGTCTTCTTGAAGTTGTTGCTGACTCGTAAGCTTTGCAGGGACGAGGCTACCCAGATATTCCTACAAGAAGGTATCTCTATAGCATTTATATAGTTTGAAATTAGTTTGTGATTTCTCTTGTCTATGTCATAACATGCTTTAATTTGCTTATCCTTCAGATTCTTGCGCCTTCTTACTGATAAGTTCTGCATCCCTGTATATTGTCTGGTGGACGCTGATCCATATGGGGTTGACATCTTGACCACATATAGATTTGGCTCTCTGGTAAATGTTGTTGATTAAATATTTGCTAATTTCTTCGTTCCGTTTGTTTGAATAAGTCATATTCCATGGTACTGTAATTATCAATGAAAACTTGCCAACATTATTAATCATAAAGACTTTGCTTGCATTTTCGCTTTATGCAGTCTCTGTAGGTTGTTCTGCCTTTGATTGTGAAATGCCCTCTGATTTTTTGAAGGAAATGGCGCATGACACGGAATTTCTTCGCGTACCAGAGATGTGCTGGCTGGGAGCTTTTACATCTGACTCTGAGAAATATGTACTTCCTTCACAATGCCTCCTTGCCTTAACAGCTGAAGGTATATTATTTCTAAAGTTGTCGTAGGAATTAGAGAAAAAAATAGCCCCCTCCACATGGGCTGCTTGTCTGAACAAATGGCATAATTCTTCACTCTTGGTGCTTGTTTTATCTTGTCAGATAAGAAGAGAACAGAAGCAATGTTACAGAGATGCTATTTGCAGCATGAGGAGCCAGAATGGAGGTTTGCTTTTGAGTCATTTCTAAATAATTGTGGTTCGTCATAAAAGTGCCTCAGTGTTTCCTCTTGTCATGCAGACTGGAGCTGTTGAGGATGCTCGAGAAAGGCGTCAAATTTGAGATTGAAGCGCTGTCTGTCCACTCACTCTCCTTTTTGTCAAAGGAGTACTTGCCTTCTAAAATCCAAGGTAAGTTGTATGTTTGGTTGCTTTGATATTTTTTGTTAGCGTATAAACAAATGTTTATGAGATGCGTTTACCGCAAGGGAGAAAACTATTTAGTTGATAGAGTATTTTCTGCGATGTCCTGATGATTGAGATGCCCTGATAATTGAGATGTCCTGTTTGTTACTTGGTTTTAATAACATAGTACTAAATTGAAAGCAGGTTAGAGAAGCAGCACCTATTGAAAGGGTATGAAACACACACTTTGAACATGTAGATTTCCTCGTTCAATTTAAAGTGTGGTTTTCCTTGTAAATTTTGCTTGGTGATATCTTTTGAACTTACAAATAAGCTAAATCTACTATATAATGCTTGTATATTATGAGGTTCATGTCATGTTGCAGTGATAGCTAGGAAAGTTTTCTGCTAAATTTTGCTTATTTTATACCACTTTACCAACAAAGAGCTGTAATGATTAACTTCCACTCTCAAAGTTCTCATTGAAGCTTTGGATTTACTGTCTTGGCCAATGCCTATACATTTCGTGTCTTAAATTTCTTGAATTATTAGGTGGCCTAGGAGCCGAGATGCTAGGGCACTTTTCCTTATCTCATTCATCAAATTGGGGCCACATCTAGCCCCTTTCCTCTAATTAAGATCACTTTGTCATATAGGCAATTATCCTGCATGAGGATTAGTCTGTTGACCTCCTAACAGGGCTCCAATACAAAACCTAGAAGACAACATGAAAAAAGATAGAACATTGCAGAGATAGAGTAGGGGGAAACAACTCAATGAGGACCCTGCTGTACTCTGGCATGCATACCTAGGACACAAATTCAAGCTCAGAGATGACAGTTTGCACTCTTGTTTTATGCAGAATAGTCTCAGTTGTTTATTGCCCTTAGCTCCCTACTTTTAGGTGGTTTTGCTGGTTGGTTATTGGAAGTCTAAGACATGCTTTACAAGGAACGGAAAATTTCAAATGTCAGAGGATTCTTCTTTAGATTTGGGTCTAGCCAGAAATAGGTCTTACTTTTTAACTATGCCGGGGAGATTAGATTAACAAATGAGAAATAAATAGATTCTAGAATATTTGTTTCTTTTTCCCAAGTACCTCACACCTTAGAAGAACCCACATTACTTTGTTTATATCTCAATTTGATTCGAAGTTTTGGAATTAGTGAAATTAGAGTAAGGTTGATGAAAGGTCTTTGCAAAGTTGGCATTTTCAAGGTGGTGTATTCATGAGAAGAACAAATATGGTTGTGAATCTGTTTGAAATACTAGGATCCGGACTGAGAAGCGGTTGGACGGGGTTGTCAATATTTAGACCCAGTCCTGGAACGGGTGCCACTGAGTCGGAAAATGAACCAGTGTCATAACCGCATACCCGAGTCACTAAGTTTTTTGTAAGATAACATGCGTATCCAGGCTTTACCCAACTATTCCTTTGGGCCCGGAAGTTAATGGCTAGGAAAACCTCCAGTGGCCTTAAGGGGGCTCGAACTTTTCCCGGTTACCTATTGTTTTATAAAATTTTGACTAATGTTTATATGGCAAAGATGTTCAATTAATTGAATGTCATTTCCTCTTTTCCTGTATAATCTATGCTTGGGTATTGAGAGTTATCCACAATCTGGCCGCAAATGATAATTATCATAAACTGCTCATTGTAGCTTTGTTAGATTTTCATCCATGCCCCATAATGTGAAGGTTCAGAACGAGCTACCTGTGGTATCAATATATCATTATTGTGCAGGAAGCATTAAGCAGACAGATTTGTTGAAAACAACTTGTAGCTTGACGGGGTTAATAATAGACAAATACCTATTGTTAATAAGATCTATGTAGACTTGCTAAAACCTGCCAATGCCCTATGTGTCGTTCATTTCATTTTCTTGTTTGTATAATTGTATGTGATTAGTTTTGTATGATGTGAACACTCACATAGTGATATTACATTAAAAATTTCACGTCATGCATATTAGCTTTGTTGGGAACTATGTTATATTCTCTTATATTTTTGTGCATATGATTCTGAATTGAACCTTCAGTCCTTCATGCATAATAGATCAATTTGATTGGTTTTAATGGATATATATTTGAATTTTCCATATTCCATTTATGTTTGCTTATTAGCCTCCATTATAGCAATTGTTTGGACTAAAGTTCAACCATTCATGTGGGTAATACCTCTTACTTCATGGAACCCACATAACAATTGAGTCTAGTGCCACTGTCATAGTTACTGTACTGTGGACCTTCATCTGTTACACCTGAAAGTTTCTTCTCTCTTGTCATTTAATTGTTTCTGGTAACTGTATTATTCATGGCCTCTCCAGCCTGATGAACTTTTTCTAGCTAAATGCGTGACAAAGTCCTGATGTTTAATTAAGTAAACAAAATTAGGAGTGTTCCTAGACGTGTTCTGTCTGTGGATGTACTGAATGGTACAGTTTCTTTTATCGTCATTCCTACAGGTATGGCCAAAGTGGACGGTTCTATGAAGTGTCGATGATACTCTTGGTCCTCATTGTTTCATTTTCGATTGCAAATAGGTAGAGATGGTCATTTGGAACTTCCTCCCATAACCACAAGCACTATAATTGAAGGGTCATCTCGTTTACCTTCTTCATTGTTATTTTGCAGGCTTGGATTAGACATGTTCTGAATTACTTTGAGATAGATCTGACTGTTATCACGGGGACCCAGTTTGGGAGCGTTAGGATCAAAATGTAAGAAGAGGGTGAAAGTGAAAGCTATTCAGAACTCAACCACTAGATGTTAAGATATGATGGATTCTTCAGCCACCTGTTCTATACAAAGTAAGTACATGAATAAGATGTATCTATTTCATCCATGAAAAATTGAGTGCCTGTTTTGTTGCAAATAAATGTTTTTTTTTCCATGTCGATTCCTAAGGATTCAATTAGAGTTTGATATTGCATGATTGTTACTGGTGCTTCATGTTATGCTGTCTGAAGTTCAAATGCTGATAAGAGTAAACACAGACCGTGATTAGCCATTTTTGCCTAGTTACTGGAAATGTTAAAGGATGAGTTATAGATTTTTATTTTTATTTTTCGTATAGTGGTCACTTAGAAGAGTCTCACTGAGAGGCAAAAAGCGGATATGTGGCCTCTAGTTAGTTTCTTGACTACAGAGGTCCAAACTTATTTTGGATGAGTTGAATAGCTATACTTATTTTAGGTAAAGTAGAATTTTCAGGCCCTTGGAAGTATGCAGCCTCTAACTTTTGCCTTTCAATAAAATTATAAAAGTTGGTAGTGCTGTTTGTGGCATCTTTGATTCAAGTGCGGTGGGAGCACGATATTTGGTTCCATCCTAATCATCTGAGTCCTTGGATTTAGGCCTAGCGTAGACTGTAAGGAGGCCATAGCTTGGGCATTGAATAATTAGGGGGCTCTTAAGATGTGGGGATGGTAGGGTAATGTGAGTACTTGTCAAATAATGATATATGCTCATTTGTGACAAGTTTCCTGAGCAAAAGGAGGTTTTATTGTTGACTGTTGACTGAGAGAAACTGAAGGCAGTGAAGACAAGAAAGGGGGAAGAAAAGCGGTTTTGTTTAATCATTTCAATAATCAGTGACCAATGAAGAGACTATACATATCATTAGATGGGTGGTAGTTAAGACTTAATGTCCTTCATACATTGATAAAATCTAGTATTCAGCAAGAAGGGTGGATGATTGGTATGGCCCGCGTTTGTTCTACTACTTATTTGCATGTGGTTGATTTGCTTATATTTATAAACGTGATAATTTTCCGAAGTGCTAGGTATATGTCTAAGTTGTCTCATATAAGAAGATTAAGTTTAAGCTAGAGTTGTAGTTGTAGTGTATTATATTCGTAGTGGGTAGTCGAACCTTGCTAATTAGCTTTTGAATTGAACTTCCAAGTGAGACTACATTCTTTTGACATTTCCTGCTTAATTTTGAGTTCAGGTTAGGTATATACTTTTATTTACTCTCACATATTACTATCATTTAAGGTTAGGTCACATCAGTGCACATGCACATCCCTTGTTTTGTGTGTTTTTTATTTGTTTTGAAAATTAGAGGGCCTTGTTTAAGATGTTCTTACTGAAACTTTTAGTAAGACGAGGGTCACTTTTTAGTGGAACAAGGGTTACATCTCATAATAAGTGACCCCTACATTCCTAAATAGTGATCCGTTTTTCTAATGGAAGAAAATGAGTCGAAGCTCAAACACGCATAGTATCCGAATTCCCTTGAAAATAACACACCTTTAAATTTAATGGGCTTTGGCTCCCTTCTCAGCTTGTTTTCAGGTATAAAGTGCTCTGAACGAGTTTATTTTTAAAGCTAAACGAGTCATATACCAACTCATTCATTTGCAAGTTGCAACATGCTGAATATGAGTTGAGAAAAAGTTATTGACGGAGTCGAGCTTCAGCAACTTTGAAGTGTAGCTTAACTTTGGACTTGTAGTTGTGTTCGGCTAAAGGTACTATGCGTCTCAGCTGATTCATTGATTTCGTTCATTAAACCCTTCTTATCCTGTCGAAATTAGCAATCACGCTGTAGCTATATTGTGAAGAATTTTATGATGTACGAAGATCTTAGACTCTTAGTCAATTATTAAAGGTTGAATTAATCCCAAAAGGTCTCCTATGAGGCCGCCTCAAGGTGAGATCCTCTCTATAGCCAAGCGTGACGTCATGCTTGTTAGAGGGGGCCTCACCTTGAGGCCGCCACATACGATTTTTTGATTGGTTTCCAGTAGTCTGTTGACTCAAGTCTTTGAAACATGAAATTTTGAACTCTCAACGGGGCCAGTTCATGCGTGCAACAAGCTTTTTCTCACTATTACAATCAGTTCAGGTTCGTTCAGTTAGGTTAGGACTTAGGACAAGTTAATTTAGGTCAAGCAGTTCATTACTCTGTGCTTTCATGGTGAGACGTACTCCTTGGGAGCTACGGCCTATGTTTGGATGAAACCAAGGCGTTTCTTGAAACTCCAAGGTTTCTAACTCTGGGTTTTACGGATTGAGGATCTTTACATATAGGGACACACCCTAACCTCAGTACTGTAAGAAAAATAGTACATAAGTATAGATTATTACCAGGAATTATGTATAGATTATTACCAGGAATTATGGTAAGTACTTTTTAAATAATGATTGTAGTTGCCTGTCCTGGATGTGCATGCTTATTTTTGCATAAATACGTGTCATACCACGTCAAGTGATGTTCGTTTTAGTTTTATGAAGATCTCACTTCAGTATGATTGTGTGGTGAGCCAGTCAAATATGAACATCATTTCATCTCTGGTCTCTCAATCATGAGGAAGAAATCTAAATTTATCCTTCTGAGCTTCTACGGAATCATTCATCAGGGGTCCTTGGATGATTGCCCCGCCCCGTGGGGTGGGGAAGTACTTTTAGAGTTTTAGGCTTAGCTAATAAGGTTCTCTTCATTATTTGGCGTTTATAAAGTTCATCCACATATGTTAAACATATTATTTATTATAAACATAATCACAAAAATTTGTATAAGACAGTCTTTCCATAACTTTCGGTGCGACCAGCAGGATCACGTTTAAGTGAAAAAAGAGTCACAGTTCATAATACGTGGTCCCTACATTTCTAAAAAGTAATCCTTTTTTACTAGAAGAATTAAAATATCCTACCATTGATTGAAAATGGGTGCACTGAAAATTAAGATTAGCTACAAACCGAGTGTAGGGTAGGAAAACTAACCATTACTGTTACATTGGAAATTGTCAAATAAAATGATTAATAGTAGTTAGAAGTCTAACCGAGTCTTGACCGGAAATTATTATATGGTCCATGTCAATCGTGTTGTCGTTTAGTTTTGAAATTACATATAGGATATTAGCTCTAAATAATGTTGATAATTAAGAGGCTTAATGAGTTATCTGCTTGTAGGGTATCTCATCTTTTTATTAAGGTACGTGGAACCTCGAGAATTTAGTATAAAGTATCAATGATTGTGGGTGGAGCACCCTACAAATTTAGATTTTCTTTTTTCTTTTTGTGCATAAACCTTTCATAAGTTCCCTTTTGTTTCATTTGGAAAGGTTTGTTTCGACTTTCCAAGTCCTAACTCAATTTTTGAGGACTAGAATATGGTGTAGATGTGGAAAATGAAATTGGATATTTTCTGAGTATAAAGCTTTTTGGGCAGCAGGCTGAGTATGAAGTTGTGAATTAAGGCTTGATGATAATGTTAGCTATAGTTAGGTTTAGATAATACTGAAATAGGAGTTTATTTATTTTAGTCCCATAATCTATCATCTATGTTTGATCTTTTTGACTATGATTTGGACTAATGTTGCTTATTATAGGGAAGATGATCAGAACTTAGTGCTAATCTTTACCGTGTTTCTGAGTAAACGGTTGTCGTGTTGAATGGAAAACTTAGCCATGTCATCATAGGCCCCATAGAATTGGAGTTTCAGTCATATAATTCAATATTATAATGATAAGTAACAACGTGGAGAACTTGTGTCATCAGCTTTTAGCAGCTAGATTTTCTGGTTCTCAACCTTGAAGGCGTACTTGTGATTTAATTATAGTTGGCAATTAATTGGTAATATCTAAGTGCCAAGGATCACTACATGTTTTTCCAGCTGGTTGATAATCACCCTTATATGATTATTTTAACGAATGCATGCTTGTAGAAACTTAACTAGTTTTCGTGAGATACTTGAGTATTCTTTCACTCTCATTTGACTTAAGACAATATTACTTGTTTAACAAAAAAATCTACTAGTCTAATTTTTTTTGAAGTGTTTTTTGTTTCATATGCCATAGCATTACAAGAAATTCCCGACCGTTTAAATCAGTCGGAAATTAATTAAACACCGACCGATAAACATTAACACCTTATTTCTCTATAGAATTAATTACGTATGGTTCACATTCCACTATATTTTGTAGTGACACCTGCTTGAGACTCCTCACTGTTCTCTTTGAAATTGTCAAAAACAACGCATTCAAGTGGATAACAGAAATTAGAAGCCTTATAATGAATTGATAGACATTTTGATGGCAGTTATATTATGCCTCTAATGCTAGATATTAGGTGTCTTATGTGATGATAGGTATCTAATGTCAGTAATTGATTTTTTTTCAGGATGATGTAGTTATTTTAGGATTATTTATCTGATTTTCTATTTGTATCAAACTTTTGAGTTTCATGAGTAAGTTTTGTCGTCCATGCAAAAGTTTGCAATATTAGTAGGAGGTAATTATCTCGATTATCTGCGATCCTCATGGGTTGAAATTGAGTGCATGGATTTTGAGGTTCGCTTGTTGCAAGAGGATTTCCTCACGTTGTGTCAAAGTTTATTGTTTGTGGAGTAATTCTATTGTTTGGTTTTGTCGAAAGTTGAAACTATTGTGAAACCCAAAATTAATTCGTGTATTCTCAATTTGCTTGCTGCTTGGGAATTGGGATGTTATTTTTGTTCCTTTTAGCGTTTTCTTAGTATGCTGGAGTCATGTTAGTGAGTTGGTAGTTCCATGACCACTATTTTCTTGTTCTTTTTAGGGACATTCCATTCCTTCTTTTATAGTAAACTTCAATAAGGTGTTCTTTTTGGGGAACTATTTTGAATTGAACTTCTTTAAGAAATTTTCTCAAAAACAACGAGAAAATTAGAGAGGCAACCTGTGGTAGTGATAATACAGTAGTTCATGAACCTAAGATCTTATATACATAAACTAAGAAATTAGATGCTAAAGTCTATCTTATGAGGAAAACACCTGCTAGAAATGAAGTAAAACCTCTGAACCTACATGCTATAGCTAGCATAGGGTGAGAACTGGAGAAGAGGATTGAGAAGTCAAATAACTCTATTGAATGTAACTAATGATCTTCCTAGTGGCTCTAAACCATGATGAGTTGCTGTTGAGCTTCAAATCTGAGCTCTTCCTTCATCTTTCTAATGAAATCGTCAAATTTTCTGTTTAATTCCTCTGTACTCATCTTTGCGATTTCTTCTTCTTCTTCTTCTTCTACTTCTTCTTCTTCCTCCTCATACGATTCACTTCCAAATGCTTCTTTCATAGTCTCTTTGTCGTTGTCATCATAATTATGATCATATATTCTATCTTCGTTGTCTTCTTGTTCTTCTTCTTGTTGTCTACCATCTGTTATTAGAAACTTGTCATCTCCCCTCTCTGCTTCTTCCTCTGGCATAGTTTCGTTTATTTCTGATATCTCTTTTTCCTCATAGTCTGCGCTGGCAACATCATCCTCCAAGACTGACTTCTCTATTGGTGTTTCCAAACTTTGGGTGTACTGCTCTAAAATCATGTCATTATTAGGACTAGTCTCTGTTTCTAGTAGTGATGATGGATTGGTATTGATAGTTCGACTTGAGTATTTTGCAACGAAAACTAGGATCCCATTGCATAGGAGAAATATGTAGTTCTTGTCAGTAACAATAACGAGGAGCTGGGAATGGAAGGTAGAGAGGTGTGAGATGAAGGAACGAAAGACGAAGGGAAGCCAAGATGGGTGCAACAAGAAGAAAGAGAAGACAGAAAACGAGAGGACGAACTGGGTGAGTTTCTTCAGAAACTCACAAAGCACAGAACCTTGGTTCATGTTTTGGAGTTTTTGTTCGTGTTGATGCATATTCTTGTCTGTTGGGTGTCAAATAGAAATATAGAGGGAAAGCTATTAAGAAACTATCTGAACTTAAAAGGTTGGTTTATAGTTCCTCTTAAGTTTAGTTTCCTTATATAGGGATGAAAACACCTGGGAGCTGGGGGCATGTGTGTGGATTTACATGATTACCCTTGGAGATCATATATGTGATGATAGTCTGATTGATCATAAGAATTAGGTATGTCATAGTACGTGGGGCATTTTGCATTTAGTTTACTCTTCTGGACGCTTTAGGTGTCATCACTTCTTGTGGTAAAGAGCTATCTTTCTGTTTACTGTCTAAAGAGGTGGAGTTGCTTTCCGGGTACATGATTGAAGTTGGGCATTTATTCTGGGCCAAGGATTATGAGGCACAGAGATCCTTAGAGGGGAATTAAATCTTGAAATTGAGGTCCTTAGAAGTTTGGGCGTACTAATTATGTTGTTTCCTTTCTCTTAATTTGCTTCTCTCTCTCTCTATGTCATCTTGCAAGGCTTTGCCAACAGCGAGAAGGTAGGGGAGATATAGCTACCTTTCAGGAAACGGCACGCGCAGTGAGGCCTTGAGTAATGACTCTGTCTTTTTGCCCACTTCTCGTTGGAAATTTGGGAGCTTAATTCAATGTTATGTTTTTTTAGGATAGTGAGACTCGGGAGAAATCTGGATCCTCTGTGCCATTTTATGTTTAATTTCTATAGAAGTTTGGTCTTATAAACGCAAACGACCATTAATCCTTTTAGTAAAATGTCCAAATATACTTCTTGTGTTTACTTTTTTTACTTGACAAACCACAGAAAAGAAGTTTGTGTTTTTTCAACTCATTGTTATATTATTATAATATTATTTATTACAGAGTTGTTGTTTTTATCAATTAAAATAGAATAATTTACTCTTATTTTTTTTGAATCATTGTGTTGCAACGATTTTAGTCCGTCATAATTCCACCTAGATCAGGGTTTGTGGAAGGTAAGATGTACATATAGTTGCCCTTGACTAATGTAAATTGCCAAAGAGGTTGTGTCCCGGAAAAGTCTTGGATTGTTTGTCTAGCTAAGTAATGGCTATTAATTAGTTAAGAAAAGTTGGTAATGTGAATTAGAGACAATGGATGGCCTGTGAAAAGGCTATGTGTTAGGGATGGTTATCTAACCCAATCTGTGAATAAAGCCTGCATAAGGTTTTTTCTGAATTTTGTCATGTCCACTTCACTAGCTAATTGCGCAATTTACATGAAGGCTCATCCAACTTGGTCATTTCTGCTATATGTGGCTAATAATATATGTAATCTCAATCATAATGCAGTTTGTGTAGCTTGACTACAACAAGTCAGATCTCTCATGTAAATAATACATTTAACTAATATTGACTTATTTGACTGCTAATTTGATTAGCTGTCTTGCGTAAATATTTTTAAATTTTTAAGGTGTACAGTTGTTGTTAGGTATTGTATTTTTGTACTTGTGGCTCATACACTTGCTCCAGTTATATGTACTGCAGTAAATTGACAACACCTAAACCTTTATTATTTTTCTACACCAATATTTTAATAAAGTCGAAGCTGAGTTTTTTATTTTTTTTATTATTTTTTATTTATTTAATTTTCTTTTTTTGGAACAGTCCCTACCATAAAAGGTAGGATTATAGAATGATTTCCTCAAATATACATCATTCACAAACTAATTCCCAAATTAGCTTCGGTTCAAAACTATTTTCCCACATATACACCACGTAGGATCGGACTGTGGCCTGGAAGCGAATTTAATTTTTTTTTTTATAGCGAAAGGCAAAGCAGCTGTGGCCCACAGCGGCTTACTTAAGCAGCTGTGGCCCACAGTGGCTTTGCCTTTCGCTTAAAAAAGAAAATTAGTGATTGGACTGTGGCCTGGAAGCGAATTTAATTTTTTTTTATAGCGAAAGGCAAAGCCGCTGTGGCCCACAGCGGCTTACTTAAACAGCTGTGGCCCATAGTGGCTTTGCCTTTCACTAAAAAAAAAAATTAGTGATCGGACTGTGGCCTGGAAGCGAATTTAAATTTTTTTTTATAGCGAAAGGCAAAGCCGCTGTGGGCCACAACGGCTTTGCCTTTCGCTATAAAAAAAAAAAAAAAATCGCTTCCAGGCCACAGTCCGATCCTACGTGGTGTATATGTGGGGAAATAGTTTTGAATCGAAGCTAATTTGGGAATTAGTTTGTGAATGATGTATATTTGAGGAAATCACACAGGATTATAGTTTAATTTCCTTTTGAAGCAAATAAATTTCTAAATACGAGTAGTACTATATGGGAATGGCGTTAGTGATAAAGGTCCCATACCAGTTTTAGAAATCAATAATTCTCAACAAAAAAAGAATAGCAACTTCACATATCTTAAATGGTCATGAGTTTTTAGAGAGTGCTAGAAGAAGCCTAGGATTGTATGAGTATCTCTCTTTGAGCTAGGTCTCCATGTCAATGATTGTAAAATGTCCTTCCTTTTCTCCAATTTAATCCACTAGAAATAATATGGCCTTATTGCTGACTAGCAGCACCTGCACATGGTCTGTCTGAGGTCTTTTTTGTTCTGAATTGGTCCACCTATATCTTGGCACAGTTCTAAACCATTTATTCTTTGTGAAGTGGTAAGATCGTGAAGCTCTATCAATAATGCTAAGTAAGATCTAAACATACTTGTAATCAGTGCTATTGAACTTGCATTTTCAAATCCTCGTGGTGATAAGGATCAGAGACTGGAGTTAGTTTAAGTTTTGTCTGATACCTTTGATGCACGAACATACTGTGGAAAGGTCACTTATCTGTTTCCAACATATGTCTCATTCTATAGTCCACAGTGTTAGAAGGTTTATGTTTTTTGAGTAGCGACTTGGTGTATCATATAAACCATTCGAGTACCGACTCTTACGTTTCAGAGGGAGTGAATTCTACTTATGGTCCGTTTGACCTAACTCCCACCACCAGTTTCTAGGACGTTGAAATAAAGCTATAATTGGGGTTGAAATTTATGATAGTTAGGCCAAACCGACCCTTAATTCATAATACTGATTAAGTTTCATACAAAATTGAATAATCGTTTATAAGCATGAAACTTGGTTCACAACTTGAGAGTTATTCTTAAAATATAACTTTATTTCCTCCATACACAAATGGTTAAATGTAATGGAACAAGTTTTTTCCATAAATGATTGACCTTGGGAGTTCAAGACAAATAAAGGTAGGAATTTCCAGTACTACCCTTGAGCATAAATTTTATGGTAAATTGTATAATGTGGTTCCACATTCACAATGTTTATTTGCGAAAGCAAACAATTTTTGGTAATTTGGAGTTTTGGACTCTGGGACTTGGCTGGATGTTTGAGCTGTAGACCCCACATAAGGTACATAATTGTGATTGCACTTTCTTGACCTTAAAGCTTTGCCACTCATGCAAAACTCCTTGGCAAAGTTGGTGTGTGTCCATTTTTCTATTCACAGTTTCTAATGGTACAGTTCTATGTATGTGACCATGTGTCTCACTTCTTTCTTAACAGTACGGAATTGGAATGGGAATGTGAATAAGAATGGGAATCACCATACATATTCTGAGTTTGTAACATAGAGTACTAAAAAAACTAGTGCTGTGACACTTTATTTTGCCAGTTTTCAATCAGATTCATGAATTGTTTGTCTTTTGTTTGTTTTTTTATTTTATTTTAATGTTCCTTTATTTATTTTATCCTTTTTGATTGGTGTGAGGTGTTACTTTTGTGTGCTGAGTTGAATAAAGATATAGAGTACATGTTATAGTTAACTGCAAACAGCAAACTTCTCACTATTAAGGCCTTGCCTCAAGTACATAGTACACTACTAGAGCATCCATTAGACCATTACTATTGACAGCCAGCGTTCATCTTAACTAAAATATGCCCCCAGTGATGAACTTGTAAGCATGTCTAAACTGGTCCCTGCATACAGTATGTTTACTCTGCTATAATACTTATTTTGGGTGGGTACTGTTGAAACATAATGCTGCTGAGAATTGAATTACTTTCATTAGATCAGTTGATCAGGCCACAGAAATGCCCCCATAGCAAACTTCCTCTTCTCATCAAGGGTGCCCTTGATATGATGATCTAGCCCATACTGCCCCAACAGCATGTCCACCTTCCACTCCTCCATTTGCTCGTAATTCGCCTTCGTGTATCGCGGGTAATGGAGAGGCATTTGGAAGCTCTTAACAGTGTTTTCTCCCTTCTGTATATGCTTATTTTGGCCTTGTTTGTTTTGGTACTTGCTAATTTGCTGTTTTTCATCAGCTGTGTGTACAAGTGCATGAGTGAAAGCAGAGTTTAAGAGCCACTTCATGGCCATCTCTCTCTTTCTCTCCTCAGTAGAGTTGAGAAAGATGGGAGAATTGTAGGCAAAGGGAAGTGTCTTAAACCAATGAAGGTGAAGTATGATCCTATATTTATACTACTGTTCAGGCAGTTTAGCTGGAGAGATTACTTGCACGCATTGAATTGAATTCAATCAATGCTGTGTTTTTTTAGTGTTGAAATCAATGAAAAACAGATTTCCTGTTTTCATTGCTGGACTTGAGTTGCAAGAAACCTCAAGTATAAGGTCATTAAGGGTGCCAGCTAACTAGTGCATTGCATTATTAGAAACTGCTTCTTGTATTTTTGTTGACACTTGTGTAATGAAGTCGCTATTGGTGTTAAATTAAATTAAATTCGAATATTTACCCAGACTTTCAAGTGCTTCAGATTTCTGATGATGCCTTTTTTTTTATAATTTTTCAGGTACATGATTGATCTATTGTTGACTTGTTCGTGTTTTGATTTGCAATTGTGTATTACTTGGATTTTTTTAGACGAGCTTGGTGCATTAGAAAGTAACATATGTGAGAGTTATATTTGCAAGTTATATACTCCAGTTTTGGCTTTGTTAATCATATGCTGTTGACTTAAACAAGGATTGCGGATTTTGTGCTGCTCTGAGGTGCAGGTGCTTATCGTTGATTAGTGTGTGCCTTCAAATAATCAAATGTACACCTAAGTGCTTGATGCTTCTGTGTTACATATTTATGGGAAATTCCCTTTATCAGGATCGTCATGTAATAAGTTGTGTAGGATCATTCCAAAGAAAATTTTGAGGAAAAAGAGAGTTACAGGTGGGCTAAGTATTTGGAGTTTTGTAAGAGTTCAGTTCGGTTTTCGGCTCTTTTTTTTTTTTTGGATTTTTTATTTCAGGTGAAAAGAACAATCCTTTACCATATTGAAATTAAAGTGAGGATTGGCCTTTCGGCATAGTACTAGTTTTGCCCCTTTACTTGTAGTATCATCCTCAATCTGCAAGGATTTGTTAAGTTGACCCTTAGAGGTAAACTAGTCTTCTTGCGGTCAATAAAACAAGAAGGCAATTTCTGAACTTTGTTTGCTTGGTTGCTTGCGTCCACAAAATGCTTTGCGTGGTTCAGCCCTCCAATTTTGTTTCACCATTAGGTCTTTTGTCTCCAACTTAAAATTTGGGTCTTGAAGTGATTTAATCATTAATGATGGAATCAAATCAACCTATGATTTAGGCCATCCGTTCCGTTCCGCGCGGCATTATGTACTTCATTTTGTTTCACATATTTTTGAATTAACCGCGCCATCCCGTTCCGTTCTAATCCGTTCCGTTCCTCACTGTCTCGCACCATTCCGTTGAAGAGAACGGGGCTAGTATAAACCCAATTTGGAGTCTCTGTCTCATTTTATATACTACTCCACTCCTTATTCCACTCACATATTTGTCGTTAATGATTTTGTTGCATTTCAATTTAATGATAAATTTAAAATCTTAATGTATCAAATGTATAAGGGGATTCCTTAGTATAACCATTTTGCGTGTAGAGGGGAAATCACGGCACCATAAGTGAAATCACTACACCTTATATCATATATATAGACTTGTTGCTTTACTTAATAAGCTAAGTGCAAAGCATTCATATTATTTTTGTATGTCCACTAAAAGTAGAAAACTAATCACTTTTCTAAAAATACTTCCAAATCGGTTTACCATCAAATTCACCCTCTAAAAGTACCTCTAACAAGGTAACAAGACCTCGTTCCTAAGTTGCAAATTAGTGAAACGGTTCCTCCCTTTTTTCTCTCTCTCCTTCCCCCAAAAAATCCTAGTCTCCTTTTGGTTCAGGGGCTGCCATTAGCAATTCATTGCTAATCGTAAGCCCTAATTCTTTTTGTTTCATTGTTTTGTTCTATTATCTAGTTTTATTATGTCGAATAATATCAGTCTCTCCATTTGTGAGGGTTAATTTGTCTCATAAGTTGGGTTCGGCTGTCTCTCACTTTTTGAGAGTATTGTTAGTTTTTCGTTTTGTCGTTCGTATGGTGCTTTGGTGGATCTATTCTATCAAGAGGTGGTCTACTATGTCGGATCGAAGCATTCAAAGCTATAGCAGAGGCTTCCGCGAAAAGGCTGTAATATGGAAAACAGCGATTAAATGAAAGCCGATCGGAATTGTTAAATCTCTAGTGCTACATAATTTTTTCATTCGAATGTATTCTGATGTTTTAGATCTATTTCTTATTGAACTCAACCGTTCTTGTAAATACTGTATGGCTTTCAATTAATGGAATTTATTTTCCCCTAAAAAAAAAACAAGGTAACAATGACATTCTCTGGAAACGACAAGATAGCCAAGTTGCATAAAATGTCAAAAAAGACATCTTCCATTTAAAATAATATATTGATCGGAAATAAATTCTTAAAATAATTATCTGGTGTTGACTGTTGAATGATGAAGAGCTGCTACACAGTACACACTATACAATGTCTAAACCGTTTTGAAGACATTCTTCCAATGCGTTTCCATGTCTAAACCTTTTGGCACCAGTGGGCTATTTTACCTCACCTACAGTGGCTAGAGAGTCCACATGCAGAGTTTCATGCCAGAACTAAAAAAATTCCATACAACATATTCAGTAAAATGAAATGGTGTAGAAGATCTTCCTTCGGTGATGTCTTTCAAAAGCCGAGATGATCTCATCAACACTATCCTCCCAAGCTTCAGCTGCTTCAGCTGCTTCAAGCTGCACATACAAATCAGATTGGAGCATAAAAGCTAAGAATGGTCCTTCAAAGAGTTGTGTGTGTGAGGGGGGGGGGGGGGGAGTTAGGAATGCAAACTTGACGACTTCTAAATAAAGCGCATCTGTTGGAGTAACTTTGGTCAATTAGTTGCTACTAACTCCATTCCGCCTTACATTTCGCTTATAGAAAGAGCAAGTGCAATGTTTAAGACGTTTCGCTTATAGAAAGAGCAAGTGCAATGTTTAAGACGTTTCGCTTATAGAAAGAGCAAGTGCAATGTTTAAGAAACAGTGTGGAGAGGAGGATAAGATGAGAAAATAAGATGTAAAATGTTACTGCAGAAAGTAAACGGATAATTAAGGTGGAAGCCCCCAAAACATGATGCAAGACAGGTAACATGGAGGGGGGGGGGTTATCTTAATTAAATAAAAGGAAGGCATGAAAGTTGCATACCTCTTGGCATAAATCCAAGGTAAGGCGAGCACCAATAGCCGCCTCCTCATGGTTATCTTTTACCTCAAGATTGATGATCAGAACAGGCTTCATGAGTACTTGATCACGATTGTTAAGATCTGTCATATATATATATATAAAGAATTAAAAAAAAACTCGGTTATTTAGATCCTATTTCAGCATCACAATGACTGATTTGACACAAGGTAGTAAATAAAGAGGGGAAGCGAGGCGCCTTGGTAGAGACAGTGGGTAATGCTATGGCACAACAATCTAACAACAGAGATGCCACACTTTAAGTTTGCTAACAAAACAACCACCTCTAACTGTTGGATCCGACCATCCACCTAGCATAGAGTCTGCTGAAGTGCTGAGGTATAGTGCAGGTCCAGATGTACGCAAGCAGAGAGAATACTGTTGAAAAATACTTCAAAACCTCTTTGGAACTCCAAAATAACTCATATTTTCAATATCAACTTCATACAAATTGAGATCTACAAGTGCTAAAGAGCTGTAGTTACTATACACAGACAGGAATAACTTGTTTCAGGTGTTTACTCGGCCACTCACGAGATGTATACATGTGGCTAACTAGGAAGATCTTTACTGACAGTACATTGCAATCAGATAGCATATTTTATCTTGCCAAAGGTAAAAGGAAGCAAAAAACATTGCCAACCATCAGAGGGGGGCATCAATATCTAGGAATCAGAGGGAGGCTATAGTAACCATAATCTTTTGTCTGACCTGAAAGGTTGGCACTAAGGACTTCTGGTATCTCATCTCATTTAATCTAAATGGAAGCACTGAGGCAGGTCAGAAACATGACTGCAAACTATTTGGTCCAATGTTCACAACAGCTTAATTTTTTCTGCAGGATGCACATCCAAATGATTCTTAGTCCATTGAGAAGCTCTTAAATTACTCTTCAAGGCCACATATGGTCAGTTACTACTCTTGCTCAATGGATAATATATATTAATTCAATAAACTAATACTACTCGAGGCGGATGATCAATGAATTCTGAAAGCAGTTTGATACAATATGGCGCTACAAACTCCTAGTCTGAAGATGGCTACAACCTTCAGCACTTCTTAGAGAGAATTAGGCTGATACCCTCTTTTTTGGAACCTATACTGCGAAACTGCAACTTTTCTCATTCCTAAAACAGCTAATTTTTTGACAAGCAATAAAAACAGCTAATTTAAACATATTTTTGCCTAGGAAGCTAGTAAACCTTATGTAAAATCCATGACTAAAAACTGAAGAGAGATTCCTAACTTGCTTCTTTGTAGTTCTCCTCGGGAACTACTTACAGAGGATGTTGAGCAGATCATATAGGATAATGTATAATATTGTACAGGATAATGTTCCATAACATTGTATATGCTAGTTCTAGTATGCCAACATTTCATCTTAAACACCAGATCACTAAGACATTCTAATGACAATCTGATCTTTACATGACCACAAGATTTCAATCTTTGTAAAAACTAGTTCAAACAAGTAATCATTCATCGATTTGATTCTTTGAGTGTCAAAAGCCTCATCATCTGAAATATTGGAAACACAAAAGCCAACACAGCAGCTTCACAGGAGGTAATATAAAAGGTACAATCAACCATATTGGTTAAAAAAGACAGAAAAATCCGCATGCTTACTTCCCACTGATATTGTCAGCATCTTTTTAACTGCACAATAACCAATGACTTTGTCAAACTGATACGGCATCCAACTAACCTTACCTTCAACAACCATGTCAAAGACCTTTTCTTCAAATGTAAAAACCACATCAAATGAGCCATCAATGGCATTGTCTTGCCACCGTTGAGGTGCAAGCTTGACAGATAAATTCCGCTTCAGCATCGGCAATATGCCATTACGCTTGTATATACACTATCATTAAGGTCATACATCAACTCAAAATCAAATATTGCTAACAATATTAAAATTACCAAGGAAACATGGAGAGATTCAGTTTCCAAACAATACTAGCACATAAACCAGCTGAAAAGAAACTAGGAGTTGTAAGCAAGACACCCTTATGTCTATGCGCTACTACAGTCAAGTAAGAGACTCAACAAGAGCATGCATATTGCGGCAGGAGACAGGATACTCCAAAGAGTTGAGAGAGAATCCGACACGGTCATAACATCTTGTATCTTCCTGGTAAATATCTTGCATCATAGCAAGTCATACTATAGTACATATTTCAACCCTGATTTTATATCTTTCGAATCTTTGTAGCTGTAATTGATTACATAACACCAGAATACACATTGGACTTTGAAACTAGAGAAAAAGGCTGACAAACACTGCCTTAACATATTAAGACAAACCCAAAGCAAATAAGTGCAATTCCAACACTTCATATCAAAATCGTTCATAAATAAAGTCTAGGAAACAATCTAACATCAACATAAAGCACCACAATATAAACAATTCATGTCAAAATCCACACAAAACAATAAAAAATAACAGTTGCAAAGGATACAATTCAGGGTCTTTGCGGCGAAGCTCCTCAAACATATGCTTATAAGGAGTACCAAACTCATAAACGTTGGGTTCTCTAATGGAGGGTCCAGGAAGCTTAACATGGGAACCAGTGCCATAAGATGAGACATCAAAACCTTGTCTTTTTAGCAAACAATGAGATTCCATGCTCCTGTTTTGGTTCGACGAACACACCATTGCATATCTCAGCTTCATTTTTTTACTGTTCTCAATCCCAATTTTCACAAAAGCACAATTGGGTTTCTTTTTCCTCAATTTTTCCCCGAGTTACCTAGGAAAAAAGAATGGAAATTTTACAAAATCACAATCAAGGGAATTGAAAGGGGAGTATTTGTTTCTTGTCAGGGGAATTGTTTGTGGGTAGAAGTAATTAACAACCAATTATATTATTATTGCAGAGAGAGAGAGAGAGAGAGAGAGAGAGAGAGAGAGAGAGAGAGAGAGAGAGATTTACCAGGAGGGCGAAAGTGAAGATGGGTTGACCACCGGCGGTCGGAGAAGGTGCAGACTACGGGAGGAAGACGGAGTGCGAACTGTAGGGATGAGTGAAGGCCTGAACACTGAAGGGGGTCGGCTCTCGGGTAAATTAAACTTGTCAATTACTGTTTTGGTAAGTGGTAAAGAGTGACCAACAATGCCGGTCGTCTAGTTTCAAGTTTACTTTCAAAGTGATTTGGTAAGATAATGTTATGGTTTGAATTCCTATTTTTCTATATTTTGTGTCTCATGTCTTTTAGAAATTATACTAGTTTTTTATTAGGTTTTCCGGGAGGCCCGATAATAAAGATGGAAATTTCCGCACAATATCCTACGGAACACCCCTTGAAAATATGAGAGGTCCTCAGGGTCGCTTAATCGGTCCCTGATAAGCTTGAAATGGCGTTTTACGAGACACTATTTAGAGAGCTTGAAACATCAAAGGCATAGGTGATATCGGTAATTCGGGGATCCGGATGACCTTCTCTGGACACCGAGGATCCTCTAGGGTCATGATAAATCCCTCGGAGAAGTTTGGGCAAAAATGACATCCGGGCTCCGAGAAGCCAAAAATGAAGGCTATAATCCATGTATTGGGTTTCGGGAGGCCCCAAAACGAATGTGGATATTTTCGCACCAAATCACAGGGAACAATCATAGGGGACATGGGAGGCACCCGAGATTGCTTATCTGGTCCCTAATAGGTTTGGAAGGGCGTTTTACGGGACATTAGTGTAAGAGTCGGAATACCAAAGGCATGGGTGATATCAAAGTTCGGGGATTCAGATGACCCTCCCGGATTACCTAGGGCCTTTTAGGGTCATAATAGACCCCCCGGAGAAATTTGGGCAAAAATAACATCCGGGCTCCGGGAAGCCAAAAACAAAGGCTATAATCCACGTTTTGGGCTTCGAGAGGCCCCCAAAAGAAGGTGGATATTTTCGCAACAAATCACAGGAACAATCATAAGGGACATGGGAGGCCCCCGAGATTGCTTATCTGGTCCCTAGTAGGTTTGGAAGGGCGTTTTACGAGACATTATTGTAAGAGACGGAATACTAAAGGCATGGGTGATATCAAAATTCGGGTATTCGGATGACCCTCCCGGATTACCTAGGGCCCTTTAGGGTCATAATAGACCCAAGGAGAAGTTTGACCAAAAATGAAATCCGGGCTCCGGGAAGCCAAAAACGAAGGCTATAATCCACGTTTTTGGGCTTACGGGAGGCCCCAAAACGAAGGTGGATATTTTCGCACCAAATTGCAGGGAACAACCATAGGGAACATGTGAGTGTCCCGAGATTGCTTATCTGGTCCCTAATAGGTTTGGAAGGGCGTTCTACGGGACATTAGTGTAAGAGTCGAAATACCAAAGGCATGGGTGATATCAAAGTTCGAGGATTCGGATGACCCTCCCGGAGTACCTAGGGCCCTCTAGGGTCATGATAGACCCCTCGGAGAAGTTTAAGCAAAAATGACACTCGGGCTCCGGGAAGCCAAAAACGAAGGCTATAATCCCCACGTTTTTGGGCTATCGGGAGGTCCCAAAATGAAGGTGGATATTTTCGCACCAAATCGCAGGGAGCAACCATAGGGGACATGGAAGGCCCCCGAGATTGCTTATCTGGTCCCTAATTGGTTTGGAAGGGCGTTTTTCGGAACAATCATCTAAGAGTCGGAACACCAAAGGCATGGGTGATATCGAAACTCGGGGGATTCGGATAACCCTTCTGGAGTACCTAGGGTCCTCTAGGGTCATGATAGCCCCCACGGAGAAGTTTAGGCAAAAAATGACACCCGAGCCCCGGAAAGCCGAAAACGAAGGTTATAATCCATGTTTTTTGAGCTTGCGGGAGGCTACGAAACGAAGGTGGATATTTTCATACCGGCCACATCGCACAGAACAACCCTATGGCACATGAGAGACTTCCTAGGTAAATTATTAGGTCCTTAGTTAGGCTTAAAAGAACCTCTTACTAAACATCAAAAGCTTGAAAATCAAAAACTTAAAACTCGCAATCATCCTAAATAGCCTCTTACTATTACCGTATGCCACATGGTGGTTGTCCAAAATCCAGATGCTTGAAGGCTTGAAGCCCATCGTTTTAAATTTTCAATTGATTCACAGAATCATATGGTTGTTGTCTTGTTGGTCTAGTCGTCCCGTGTTGTTAGGTGTTGGGACTTGGGAGCATCAACCTCCCCTTTATTTATGCAATTAATCTCAACGGTGAAGGTGAACTCCCCCATCTTTGAAAGTCAAGGTCTCAAGGACCTCCTTCCACCCGTGAACACCACGCATTTTTATACAATAGGTGAGTTATAAAAATTTGCGATTTTTATAGTGTCACTCCACCTTTTATTTCAAATTAGGTGTCTTTCATATGTCACTTCTTAAAGTATGTTTTTAATCTGTAACCAAAAAAAAAGTATGTTTTTAATCAGAAGACAAGCCATGATTTTTATTAATTAATACATACATATATTTGGCCCCTTTTAGTAAAATTTGAAGATGTATTTCAAAAAAGTTCTATGATTAAAAGAACAGAAAAAAGCTTCCATTTTATGATATACTCTTCAAAGAGAGACGATGGTATAATTATATTATGCATCCATTAATTAGAACTAAATACAACAAAAACTATATAATCCTTTCTCTAACAATAACAATAAGCCTATACAAGAGTCATCATTTTGTGATCGATCATGTTATTTATCAAACCCTTGTAATTAACAGCCTAGCAAAGTACTTAATTATATAAAATACATACTCATATAAGTTGTAACAGCCAATTAACATAATTTAAAGCTGATCAGGCCACAAGAAAGCACCCATAGCAAACCTCCTCTTCTCATCAAGGGTACCCTTAACATGATAGACAAGCCCATATTGCCTTAGTAACATATCAACCCTCCATTCCTCCATTTTCGCGTAATCTTTTTTAGTATACCTCGGATATTGAAGAGGCATTTCAAAATATTTAATCTCAGCCTTTTCCTCAGTATTATTAAACTTTCTGCGATCTCCAAGATGATCATTGTTCGAGCATTTGTGATTGCTCGCTATGAGATGTGAAAAGGCATAATTCACAATCACCTTCATTCCCATCTCTCTCTCTATATAGAAGAGAAGGAGGTGATTTATTTTTCTCTCTTGAGACTTTTTTGAGACTTGAGAGTAGTTGTGAATGCGTTTTAAACCAAGGGAGGCTAGAGAGGAGTGGCTTATTTATAGTTAGGGTGTGGGGGAGGTTGAAATGTTAATTAATTAGGGCATGACTTGCACGAATGACAACAATAATAATGAATTCAGGCTAGTAAGCTTGATTTGCAAGAAATACGAAAGGTTGTTATTTAAGAGTGACAGCTATGTGCTCCTCTATATATTGCTTGTTGACAGCTAGCTAGCTAACCTGATACACGCATGGAGGAAATAAATTACAGAATTGTGGTCATGCTAGTATTAGAGCCGGCAAAAACTGACGTGACCCAATGACCAACCCGAACCCGACCCGTCACTGATCCGACCGAAAATCGACCCGACAAGATTTCAACCTGAAATGACCCGCCCCGTTTTAACCCGAGACTGAAACGACCCGACTCGAACCTGAATGTTGTGAGACAATATTTGTCAAACCCGTTGGGTAACCCGAAATCGAACCCATATTTAACCCGATATATTTGACCTGTATTTGATCCGACCCGTATCTAACCGACCGAAACTCGACCCGACCGAGCCGTTTGCCAGGTCTGGCTAGTATGGACTTGTTATGTATTTTTCGAGTTTTTGCTAGAAACTTCTGTTGGCTGATTTTTTTTGCTTGGCACTTTTTCACATGTAAGGTATCATTAATTTAATTTAATTTAATTTAAAAAATCAGACTGTCGTTTGCGTGTGTCTCACCGTGGCTTCTTTACCGTTGAGATATTTGGAGTGCTTTTCTAGATTGTGTTTGTTTTGTGTTCCCATCTCATAGACTTCTTCTTCTTCTTCTTCTTTTTTTTTTTTTTTAACCATCTCATAGACTTTGGGTTGGGAGATTATTAATTTGGTCTTCTTTTATCAAAATAACTCCGTGTTTTCTAGGAATGGTACAAGATATTGAGGAACGAAATTATAATAAAACAGAACAGTGTGGATTATGAAACAAAATGTAAGGTCCTGTTTTTTCCGTCGATTTTATGCTGCGTTCCGATCCGTTCCGTTCCGTTTCAATCTGTTTCGTTTCGCGCCGTATTCTGTACTTTATTTTGTCTCACATATTTTTGAATTATTCGCGCCGCGTCGTTCCTTTCCAATCTGTTCCTCACCGTCCCACACCATTCCATTGAAGAGAATAAAGCTTAAGACAAAATAAAGTATAAAATGCGGAATAAAATGGTGCAGAGCGGAATGAAACGAAAGGTAGCATGAGGATGACGAAAAAAACAGCCTAATTATTAACCCAAGTATGTACAATGCTTTTGGTGCAATTCATGTGTTTAGGCTGGTAATACATTTTCCTAAAGATACGGTCCAGTTAGACCTGTCAATTGGGTCGGGCGGGTCGGGTTTGGGTCATGTCGGGTTAGGGTTACAGTGGGTCGGGTCATTTCGGGTTTGGGTTGAGAAATGCTCGATCCTGACCCAGTGTTGTCGGGTTTGGGTCGAGTGACCCAATAAATTTTTTTTTCTTCGTTAATTATATAGCCAATTTATGCTTTCAAATGGTATATTGCTAATTTATACTGTAATTTATAACTTGTATTAACTACATACGTATTTTTTCACGTTTTGGTGTGTATATACAACTATATGATATTTCTTATATTTTTTTTAATTGTTCGATAATTTGTGCTTTATATTTCCGTCCATTTTAGCGTAGTTAAAAGCAAAAATTCTTATTTTGAGAGAACAAATAGGTAGAGAAAAAGTTAATGAAAGGAAAAAAAAAAAAAAAGGTTTTATCTATTTTTTAGAATATTTTAGTCGAACTTTTTGTTTATAATTACAAATTGTTCTATTTTTCGGGTTAAACGGGTCGATCCACTAACGGGTCGGGTTTGACCCAAAAATACTGGGTTAATTGGATTCGGGTCAAATCGGGTTCCGGGTCGGAAAATCAGTGTCAGAACCCTGAAAAAACGAGTCGGATCGGATTTTCGTGTCGGGTCGGGAATTGACAGGTCTAGGTCCAGTGGGCTGACTGCGCGCTAAGACACCTGAATTTCAGACGCATTTTAAGCATTTTCAATTATTCCATCAATGATTGATTTGTTGTTAAAAGAAGAATAAAGAATGTATCATTGTATGATCGAGTATATTAATGTACTTCGTAGTACTGTACTACACTGCTACTGAGTTCATTCGTTTAACAATACCTGTACGCAACAATTACGGAAGACATTACATTATGTGGAATTGGTCAATTTGGATACTACTCCTACTAAAATGAGTCCAAACTGCAAATGGGTTTGGGTTGGCCCAACTCTTTTAAGGTCCATTCACCCTTCCCAACTGAATAGTGGGCACATTGCTAAACCTTTATGTGTTACTGGCCCAAATTAAATAAAAAAAAAATTCAAAATGTGAATATTAATGAGCTTGTACCCTAACTGGCAAAGTTAAAGGTTCTCAGAAATTGAGCAAAAGTGAGGAATTTAATTGGTAAAATTCTCATACTTTCAACCGTGAGGGTGGGGGTTTAAGGGTTTAAGGCTTCTCATCCCCTTTAATTTTAAGATTGAGGGTAGTATTTATTTTGTGGGCTATAGGGTTAATCTCGCTCTTTTGATGTAATAGGCTAAAGAGTTTGGCTATCTTAT
Source organism: Tetragonia tetragonoides (assembly GCA_038025085.1). Lineage (NCBI taxonomy): Eukaryota > Viridiplantae > Streptophyta > Magnoliopsida > Caryophyllales > Aizoaceae > Tetragonia > Tetragonia tetragonoides. Next base: position 1,174,582 of record CM076153.1, read on the forward strand.
CTATATATAAAAAAAAGGGCAATTTCAATTGGTAGGCCTCAGTTTGTGGCTTTTTCAATTGGTAAACATTTTTAACTGTGAAATCCAGCTGGTAAGGCCTATACTTTTAACGTCGTCTATCTTATAACCTCTTTTTTAATTTCCCGCCGGCGTGTTAACAGCTACTACTAAACTACTCGTAGTTTTTTCTGACATTTAAAAGTAGACAATAAGTTTAGTTACAAACGTCAGCTGTAGAAGACCAATGAGTCAATGACCGAGCAAAAGTGAAGTGTATGAAGTTGGGGATTGAAGTCAAAGCTTTAAGGGCACCACCAAATTAATCAGCCATACAACTTGAAGGCAACGCCATCTTAGCGGACCCTCCAGTTCTAGATGGACTTGCTCAACAACCCAAAGTTTGGTCGCCTCATTCAATTAATTATAGTATTATGCTTGTAACTTTGTAAGCCCTCAAATTGTCAACAATGAGTTTCTCTTTGCGACGAAAAATGAGGTTTTAACGTCTTAATTAATAGAGAATACTTAACCCCGTTCTTTTCGTCGTTTTTATGTTGTGTTCCGTTCCGTTTCACACTGCACCGTAATTTCTGTTCAATTCCGCACCGCACCGCAATTTCCGTTCCGCGCCGCATCGTAATTTCTGTTCCGTTCCGCATCATACTAGTTATATTTATTATTCCATTCCGTCCCGCGCTGCAATTTCCGTTCCGTTCCGCACCGCGCTGCAATTTCCGTTTCGCATCGCGCTGCAATTTCTGTTTCGTTCCGTTCCGTTCCTCACCGTCCCGCATCATTCCGTTGATGAGAACAGGGCCTTACTAGTGAGTAATTCTTTAGGTGTGTAGTAACATTCTTTTTAGACAATAATTTAATTATTTTTTGACGTGATGAATTTTAACAAGTAGTGGCAAAACACACAACTCTTAGGCCCTTTTTTTTCGTCGTTTCCATGCTGCATTCTGTTCCGTTCTACACTGCACTGCAATTTCCGTTCCGTTTCGCATCGCACCGTAATTTTCGTTTTGCACCATACTAGTTACATTTATTATTCCATTCCGTCCCGCGCTGCAATTTCCATTCCGTTTCGCAACGCGCTGCAATTTCCGTTCCGTTCCTCACCGTCCCGCATCATTCCATTGACGAGAATAGGACCTTACATACAAACAAAAAAAATAAAATAAAATGTTATCGAAGATTCTATTACTCCTATTATGTATGCATTGTTAAGTGATTGGTGTAAGATTCCAAGTCATGGCCTTGTTTGGTTGGTGGCTTTTTAGCCAGCTTGTTGGACAATCTGGATTGTTTGACCAGTTAACCATCCAACCATCTAAAATTTGGTGTTTGGTTACCAGCTTTTTCACTGGCTTTTTGGATCCAACAATCTGATTTACAAAAAGCTGGATAGGGGTAGCTTTTGAAGTCAGCTTGTTGGATTATTGTGTAAAATGACAATCTTAACCCAATAATAATAATAATAATAATAATAATAATAATAATAATAATAATAATAATAATATTATTATTATTATTTTTTATTTTTTATTATCATCATTATCATTTTTATTATTATTATAATTATTATTATTTACTACTACTTTTATTACTAGAAGTAGTTAATATAATTAATATTTATATTATTATTAATTATTATCATTATCATTATTAGCATTAATACTTACTTAGAAACTAATGATAATTTAAATTAAATAATTAATCAAATAAATATAATTAATTTACATAATATATATTAATAAATTTGTAATTATTAATATATATAACTAATAATAATTATCAACTATTTTTATTGTTAACAATAGAAAGTTATCTCCATGGCCATAGTGGTCATTTTACACTAAATCAGCTACCAATAATCAGCTCACTTTACCAAACATCTTTTTACAATCAAATAGTCAAACCAGCTAGCACAACAAGTTGACGACAACCAGATAACCAAACCAGCTACCAGCTACCATCTACCAACTGCGTGCCAAACAAGACCATGGTCTTTAAAGCACTGCCTTAGGTATCTTGTGGCCATGTTTTATTGCAGGTTCACTTAATTGTTCCTCACTTCTTTGAATAATGCATTCTGTCACTTGGACCACAAAAAAGATTTTCTTAAAAAAAATTCTCTTCTTTACAAATTACAATTATATTCGTTCGTTTCAAAATCTCCTTCATATTTTTCGTGATCCGCTGATTTAATAATAATACAACCAAATATTATAACTCAATCACGATAAGGGATACCCGATTATTATTTCCTTAAATTACAATAATGGTATGTGATTATTTTTATTCCAAAAAGATAAGATTGCAAAAGAAATCTAGTTTATCTTAACAAGTGCTTTATCTCCGGTAACAAGCCACACAACAACGGCCCCGTCACCTCAAGTAAATATGAACCATTAGAGCATTATTGTTGGGTCCGGTTCTCTTCATCGGAATAGTGCGGGACAGTGAGGAATGTAATGGAAATTGCAGCGCCGTGCGGAACGAAACGGAAATTGCAGCGCGGGACAGAATAAAATAATGAATATAACTAGTGTGGCGCGGAACGGAACGAAAATTACGGTGCGGTGTAGAACGGAACGGAAATTATGGTGCGGTGTAGAACAGAACGAAAATTACAGTGTGGTGCGGAACGGAACGGAATGCAGCATAGAAACGACGAAAAGAACCGGGCCTTAGTTCTTACTACTCCGTATCAGCTCTAGTTTAATCATAATATCTATATAATGGAGACATTTTCTGACAGCATTGGAGACGTCCACCTAAGCGATCACTTTTTAAAATTAATAATAATAATAAAAACAATATTAATGTGATATATAGCAGTAAAAGAGATAATTGGATCTTAATATACTTATGGGAATGTAATATTATTTTATTGGATCTTAATATACTTATGGGAATGTAATATTATTTTATGATATAAATAGTGGTACAAAACTAGAACTACGTACCATATTAAGTTACAATATATAATGAACTAAAAAATAAATCATCAGAATCCTACCAAATAACTTGCAATGTGACTTATGGGAATCCATAGGTCGGTAAAGCACAGACATGCAACTACTAATTATTACTCCCCTCAACAATCGTACAAGCTTTTGTGCATTTAGTAACTAAAAGCAACCCAAAAGTGTAATTTGTGAATAAAATATTGAAAAGAAGAAAGCCATAACACCATATCGGTAACACAATATTATTTTACTCTTACGTTATCAATAGCATATAACTTGCAATGTGGCTTATGGCAATACAATATTGTTTTATGATATAAATAGTGATACAAAACTACTATATTAAATTACAATTAATATGTAATGTACCCAAAAATAAATCATGAGATCATACCATAAAATAACTTGCAATATGGCTTATGGCAATAGAACATTATTTTATGACATAAACTATAAATCGGCTATGACTTCCCGTGATATCATACATAACCTTAATTACTATCATATTGGTTGTTATGGCAAGTTTATTTCCCCCCTTCTTTATAGTATATGGTAAGTTTATTTGCTACCTTATATTATAATACGTGCACTATAAATACAAATAAGGGTACAGTGGTTTCTTACGAGCAACTTTGAGCATAATATCACAAATTTACAATGGCCCCTCCCACTCCTAGGTGATTTTCCTTAAATTTTACAATTATTGATATTCACAACTACTTCATGTTATTCAAGTACTTTGTATGTTTAATTGTTCTAACTATTGTTTATAATATTATTGCAGTTTTTATAATATGATTCATGAGTTAAATTCTTCGAAGTCAGATTGGGCAACCAAGGTTTGTGTGTCTCGACTTTGATATGTAGAAAATATTCAAAACAAAGGTAACTTAATGAGCTTGGACATGATTCTTTTGATGAAGAGGTAAGTCTATATAACTATACTTTCTCAATCTTTTTTGGTTGTTGTTTTTTAATATGAGTAAAATATGTTGTTCAACCTATATTTTGTATGTTTTCTCATTATTTATTTTTTTGGGTGAATTTATGAATGGGGAGTATGTTCATGCTACTATCAAATGGTGCTTATTCCAACATTCCGTCCAAAAATTGTTGAAGGGGCAATTTACACATTCAAAAATTTTGCAATTACTCCAAACAAAGATAAATGTCGTGTAGTAAGCAATATCAAAATCATGCTCAGGTTCTTCTCAAATACAACTGTTAAAGCTGTGACCAAAGGAGACATCAAGATACTAATGCATAGATTTGATTTAATACACTTTCACAATCTAGAACGCCGTTATGGTGTTATTACTTTAAGTGGTATGTTACTATTAATTTACCTATTTCATGTGAGATATTTGATTAGTATTTCTCTACTTATTAAAAATATTGCCTTTATTTTTATCTGTAGATGTGATTGGCGTTGTTGTCCATGATGTCAAAGCAATCAACAAGAAAAATGCTGAGTATTGGACTATTCAAGTAGAAGATAAATGGTAAATCATATTATTGTTGATTGCCTTTAATTTTATTAATAGAGTTGTGACTTGGTCCATTATTATAGTGTTGTGGTTTTAATTTTTCTTTTTTTGTTTGTGATTAGGCAAAAACGTATTAAGGTAATGCTTTGGGATGAACCTGCTGATATGTATACCAAACAATGAGAACAACTTAAGGATGCTACTACTCCCTTTGTTCTAATTGTTACTTCTACTTTAGTGAAAAGTTTAGATGGTAAGGATATTAAATCAACTCAATCACTTCAATTATAATTTTCCTATTGTCGACATAATCAATAATTTGTGCAAACTTTAAACTTTCATTATCATAGATTCTACTATATCCACTACAATGGCAAGTAAAGTACATGTCAATCTTGAGGAGTTAGCTAAGCAATGGAGGTATTATATTGGTTATTCAGTTCATTTAAATGAAATAAAATATTACCTTTATTTTTTCATCTTTGTATAACTATTATCTTTTCTAAATATAGAGAGGCTAAACCCAATGCTACAATCGAAACATTTGAAGTACACCAACCAATAACTTATGAGGATATTGTCCCTACTAAGAAGAAAAATATTTCTGAACTTCTTGAACTGTGTAGTGAGCCAATAGACAAGGTTTGAACCATATTCCTTTCCTCAAGTCAATTTTCTTTTAAAGAAAGACACTATATTTGTAAATAAATGAGCGTCAACGTTTTGTAATTTGCACCTTTTGATTTTATCTTCTCACAATCTACAGGATTTGATATTTTATTGTAAAGCTACTGTGAAAAGTGTTCTAAATGATCAAGGATGGTACTATATATCATGCCCTGGATGCAAAAAGATGATTAGACCTAGAAGAACTGATTTTTGGTGCAATCCTTGTGAAAAATCTATCGAAAAACCCTTGCTCAGGTTTGTAGCATTTTAATAAGTTTTTATTATACAAATAAATTTATTTTTTAAAATCTTATTATATACATGTACATATAGATATCGTCTAGAGTTTGGTGTTGAAGATGCAAGTAAATCAACAATCTTTGTTATCTTTGATGACGTGGCCAAGAAATTGCTTGCGCAAGATGCTAGCAGTCTATGTGACGCTCACATAAAAGAGGTTAGTCTTGCTAACTCCGTTCAAATAAAACCGTTATCCAATAATTTTTTACTGACTATTCACTCAATATGCAGGATAATGAAAATGACAGCAAAATTCCTAAAGTCATTCACAATATTGTAGGCGCCGAATTTATGTTTCAAGTAAAACTGGCATCTTACAATAATACTGCTAAGAGACAAACATTTACGGTAACGAAGACTCTTGACGGTTTTTGCATGCTGAGATCTCTAAGTACAAATGCAAGTCAGGTACTTAACATAAATTAACGGCTATACTACATCTCATTCAAATTAATATTAAATAGTTATTTAAAAATTTCCTTTATGTGACAAGAACATGGCAAGTACTTCGGAAAACATACAATTGAAACGTCAAGCTCCTACAGAAAATAATATCAACGAATCAAGCGAGACAATAACTGATCCAAAGAAGTCCAAGGGAATATAGTGTATATATATATGATTAATAAAGATTACTTTTAAAATTTATTTATAATAACTAATGCATTTTTTAAAATTGATGCAGCATGAATAATTTGAAGCACGGGAAGATCACATGGAAGATTACAGCTCGAAGTATGGACGCAAGATAAGAAAATAAGGTGTGTGTGTAGCAAACTATGTTATGTTTTTACTTTCCTCTACACAATATTAGAAGCTGTAAGCGAAGTTTTTGAATGATAATAGTTCTTACTTATATTGAAATTGAAAGCCAAACATTTGATTTTGGATAATGATGATTATTATTGTTAACCTTGATTAGGATGTCTAATTAATCAATGTTTCTTGCTTTCCTAGATTGTTATACTTATGGCTCTGGTTTGATTCACATTTTCTTCTCATTAGCATAGAGTATGTTGCTAAAAACAGAGTAAGCAAGGAAAAAGCAATTCACAAAAGTTGCTAAAATCCCATCAACAGGTGCAAAGAATAGATTTGTGGGATTTCACATGGAAGAACCAAGAAAACAGCTACGATTTAGCTAACAATACCACCTACCTAAAACAGCCATTGACTTCTATTTCAGGCATACAAAATCAGAAGTGTTATAAGTGCATTAATTATGACGGCTGAATATTCATATTGCGTGAGTGCAAATTTAAACAGACGTAACATACAGAAGTCCTGCAACTCATTAGCAGCAGTGTAATAAACTTTCCTGCTCTACTGACATATCCACTCTATCCGCAAACTAAGCATCAATAATTTTTTTATTTATTCTCAATTTCTCAGCCAATTCACCAGACAATCAAGCAGAAAAGCAGCAAATTAAATACCACACATAAGATCATAATGGAAATATTACCAATCAATATATTAAAGTTTGGAAATATGGCCAATTTTATCATCCTTGAGTATATCGATCATCATGTCTAGTATTACAAACCTTTCAGAATCATTCTATTTCCCCTAAGCTACATTATTATTAGACTTAAACCAAGTACCAGATTGTTTTGAATAATAATTTTACTCTCATTTACAAATAAGCAGCTAAAGAAAATGCTTCATGAGCCAACATATTTTTTTGCTTAGCTAAAAAAAAGTATATAATAATGAAGTCTTTGAAATACAGCTTAAGAGGATAAGGAGTTTATGAAGATGCTATCAACAGATCAGCCAATGACAGCATCTGTGAAACAGAAAACTCCAAAAACTACTAGTACCCTTTCCTTATGTATTTGATAATTTACTTCAAAAGGTTAGTCTTCCTGTTTAACTAAGAGGATAAGGAGTTTATGAAAATGCTATCAACTTCCTATTTAACTAAAATATAATGTTGTTTCATTGGGGCCCAATTAATGCTAGGCTACGTTCTCCTAAGTTTATTAACACGTTAAATTGACCACGAACCGTGTAACGCACGAACATAAACCTACTATATATATAAAGGAGATATTATGTGATCGTATTGGACGTTTTCGCCTTATCGAATCATCTAAGATTAGAATTAAAAGTGACACCTATGCGAGCTACTATTAAGCTAAATAAATAACAAAAATATAATTAAGATATAATATCAGTTGAAAAGAATAAGTTATAATTAAAAGTTTATAAAACTAAGGAGACTGGTGTTATTACGTTGTAATATCAAGTATTTTTATAGTTTTTAATGGTGTAAAACAGAACGAAACTTAACAGAATAAAATGACATGAAAGATAATGGAACAAAATGACATAATGGACACAAAATGTGAGAAAAAATAAAATACAAAATGAGATATAGTACATGTTGGAAAGGAACGATTCATATTAACTTAGTATATAACACTAATTCTACAAAATATTATATACAGGTATAAAACTAATTTATTTTTGTCATTTTGACAAATTATTTCAAAAATACGAAGAGTTACTTATTAGCCTCCGGCCAGAAGCATATAGCCACATAAACAACATGTAAAGTTTCACAAATAATTAAAGTTCAGGGTGATAAAAGAGCTTGACCTATAATTTTTAGAGTTTTATCAAAGTCTCATAGTCCATATAGATCATCACGTTAAAGAAAAAAATTACTTTAAAATTTAAAAAATAAATAATGACAAATATATAAGAAAAAAAAGAGATTGTGGCAATTTTTTTAAATTTTTTCAATTGGTTCATATGCGCATTTGACTAAAAATATTGAATAATGTAAACTTTTCACTAAAAATCTTGCAATGCACAAGATTACCTTCATGTCCAACACGACTCCAAACTACCCAAGTGAAATTGTCAACCTACTTCGATCCTCAATATTATATTTACTAATAGCAAATGAGTATATTATTTATTATAAAATATTAACAACTAATCCGTGCAACGCACGGGCTTCATATCTAGTACTCTACATGCGACCCAATGACCTCACGTCAACTCTTTTACAACTTCGCGGAAGCTAGGGAGTAGGGAGGTTGGAAGTTGGTGGTAAAGCGTCAATCTCTCTCCTTTTCAATTCATCCTTCCTTTACACTTTGCAGTACTAAAATTTCCTCGTCATTGTACTACACAAAAATCAATCTAAATAGTATCTCCAATAATCTCTCTCTCTAATTTCTTCATAATTGTACACATTAGACTAAATCTTCCCATTTGGCAAATTTTGTAGTACCATTTTTTAATTTCCTCTCTATTTGTCTAGTCTTTGCAGTACAAAAACTCACGTGATCTTATATTATAAGCAATAATGATGAATGAATGATCCTAGATTATTATCTCTCTAAACTTCACCTATGTCTCGCTACACAACCCTTTGTTTCTCTCTCCTCATCTTGTACTCTCTAATCCTATGTGTCTCAGCCCACAGTGGCCACCAAGATGCTAGTGATTTAGATGCATCATCATCAACATCTGATAAGCCTAATCTCAGAGCTAAATCACTGATATTAGTCAAAATATGGTGCTTGATTATTGTGTTTTTTGGGACATTCATTGGGGGTATTTCCCCTTATTTCTTCAAGTGGAACGATGCGTTTTTGGTGTTGGGAACTCAATTTGCTGGTGGGGTTTTTCTGGGTACTGCTATGATGCATTTTCTGAGTGATGCTAATGAGACATTTGAGGATTTGACTACAAAAGAATACCCTTTTGCCTTCATGCTTGCTTGTGCTGGATATTTGCTCACTATGGGGGCTGATTGTGTCATTTCATATGTTTATAGAAAGGGGAATAGCCAAGATTCTAATACCACCAATGGCCTTGAAGGTTTGTTATTTCTTGTTTTTGAATTAGAAATTTATTCGAGTTTCTAAGAGCATGTCGATGTCAGCTAGCTTAGTTGGTAAAGTATCTCGGGATTGTAGCGGAGAGTGGAGACATGTGGTTCCACTAATATATACTGTAGAAGAATTTGTTGATTGGATTAAAAGTTTGAAAATTGTATGTTTTATGATTACAGAAGGCCTTCCTGCTGAACAAACCAACCAACAGCACAGAAATGCAGCATCTCAGAAACCTCAGGTGATTGACATGACAGCAACCTGATTAAGCTTAAAATGTAAAAGTTAACCTCAGAATGTTAATTTTAACTAACATTGGTACATGTTTGAATGTTGAAACAGGTATATGATAATGGCAGTACAACAAACCACTTTGTGAATGCAAAGCTAGCCACAGCAAGTTCTCTAGGAGACACAATCCTCTTAATAGTTGCCTTATGCTTTCACTCAGTCTTTGAGGGCATAGCTATTGGTGTGTCAGAAACCAAAGCTGATGCCTGGAAGGCCCTCTGGACTATTTCTCTCCACAAGATCTTCGCAGCCATCGCAATGGCCATTGCCCTCTTACGTATGATCCCTGACAGGCCCCTCCTCTCCTGCACCGCCTATGCATTTGCCTTCGCCATCTCAAGCCCCATTGGGGTTGCTATCGGGCTCATCATCGATCAGACAGCCCAAGGGGCTGTTGCAGATTGGATTTTCGCAATTTCGATGGGCATCGCGTGCGGGGTATTCGTTTATGTGTCCATTAACCACTTGTTGGCTAAGGGTTATTCTCCTAGTAACAGAGTTGGGGTTAACACTCCATTTTACAGGTTTTTAGCTGTGGGTTTAGGAATTGGGGTCATTGCTGTGGTCATGATCTGGGATACTTGATAGCATTATCTATCATTAGCGTTAAATTTTGTGGTGTTTAGATGTAGCTGCATATATATTCTGTACAAGTTTTGGTACAAGTTCTCTTAAAAGATCATATACATTTGCCTTCCTCTTTATTTCATCAAAACAGTAAACCAAGTGGTGGAAACCCTATTTTTAATCACACACAATGTCATTTCTTTGCCTAGAAATCATAGCTAGATGCTAATTTTCGAGCTTGAAGTTTATGATACCTAGTACGCTATTATAGAGCGTTCTGGCTTTGGGAGTTTATTAGCTTCCGTTTCCTTGCTGAGCGTTCTAACCGCTTATTTATCAGTACAAATCTCACAATAAGCAGAGTTATGGAAGTTCATGCTACCAGTTTCATCCCCAATATGCTAATGTACAAAAATATCAAATAGTGGTTACAACTTACAAGGTCTTATTTCCAGCTTTCACTTGAGTGGTGGTTACATGTTACAAGGTTGTTTCAGATGTGATCTTAAGAGACATGGTAAGAGTAAGACAGCCCACCAACCTTTTAACTTTAACAGATAAACTACGAATCAAACTAATTCTACAGCCAACAATGTTTCTGGGTCGTCCATGTTGTTGACTTAAGATAATAACTCATCAGAACCTCCATTAGATATTTGTTGCTTTGAAGGCACAAAGAAGCTGACTGTCACCTATAGTCAGAGTTGGTGCACAGCACACTTTCACTTTACGGCTTTTCATATTAGCAATAATCATAGTAGTTAGTTTGAATAATGATGATATGAATTAATTAACTTCTTTTGAAGGCAAAATGAATTGGAGTAATTAACTAGCCAAACAGTCCATTACCCTAATACTAAATTTCTAATGACTGGTGATAAAAGTTGATTTGGCTTGAGAACAAATCATGAGACAAACGTGAAATGAAGAGATTTAGGTTGAGAATTTGAGAGTTTATATAGGTAAAGTCTTATAACCCATTCGCTTGAATGAGCCTGGTCGGGTCAAGTCTTTGAACACATTCAACTGGATGGGTCGGAAGAGCTCATTTCAAACAATCGAATTATGCATATCTGCACAATTGCCTTCTATTCTGGCAAGCCAAAAGTTCGAAGTTATGTTGATAGGGTTGAGGGTGTTTAGGTGTTCACTGATCATTCAGGAAACCTGCTCTTATACAAAAAAGAAAAACAATTATAACTACAAAGAATATGGCAAGAAAACAAAAGTCACAAACATTGGCCTGAGTTGGAGATGAACAGCAGAAAGATAAGAAAATTTAGTTAATGGCAGGAAAGAAACAGGCCTGAGGGCTCTGAAGGTCTGAGCAGTGACAAGATTATGTAAAAATGAAGTCTTTATTCTAAGGAACTTCAATAAATGATGATAAGCAACATGATCATATAGTATAGTCTGTTAGAAAGGAAACTGGGGTGTAACTTATGACAGTTAAATTCTTGAGCCTCAGGTACAACCAACCTTCAAATTGATGACTTGTAGTAATTCATTGCACCAAATCAGGTAGGCACAAATCAATCCCAGTATACGCAATCTGATTCCGAGGCAGGTGCAATAAGAATGTTGAGATAATCTAAATCCTGAGAAATCTACACCTTCGCATGAAGAAGCTTATCGAAGACAACTGCTGCAACAACTGGACCCGCTAAATCTCCAGCAGCGCAGCCTGTGGATATTATTCAGTTAAGCAAGATTAGAAACTATTTTCGTTGAGGATAAAAAATTTATTTTCTGGGTTAGTTCTTACCAATCCACTGGCCGAGTGAAGGCCGTATAAATGTAGCACCGAGGCCTGCTCCGACTGAAGCAAAGACCAAAGATGCAGTGCACTTGAGGGTAGCAGCAAAGATCTTCTTACCAAGAAGCTCAAATTCCTCCCTTTTATCTACTTCATCGATCTCTTCCTTGGAGTTGAAGAGGCGGTAGAGGGATCTGTAAATATCAACTCCAACTTGAACAATCCAAGATGCGGCCACCCCGAGACAATGGACTGCTCCAACAAGGCCAAAAATTAGTGGAAATAAAAAAATTGAGAAAGAGAAACACAAAAGAGGAACATGAACAGTGATTCACAAGCAAGAAGGAGCTATAGGAAAACTTTTGAAATGAAAGGTTACCTCTCAGAGTTGTTCTTGTAACAGAATAACAATAAAGCGTTGTTGGCATTCCACATTGTGCCTTTCGCATGGCAGATTTGGGAGCATCTAAACAGGAATTGAAAAGCGTGAATTGCTTGAAAATGTCAATAAGTTATCTTTCTTCTTGCAAATATGGTTTTTTGCTTTATAGCACACGTGTAATGCAAATTGCAGAGTTAAGAAGTGGCAGCTTGGCAGGGTGAATCATTAATTATCTCATCATTTTTCACACAACTGATATATACCTTTGAGAAGCTTCCATGCCATACGTTGTGAAAAGTAAGAGACAACAAGTCTTTCCAACACTCTTCTAGTAGTAAGAACGGTACTCTGTGACATCACAAAAAATAGATGGGTCAGATCCAAGTGGTAAAAGATGAAAAAGGAACAAAACGCCACTCAAGAGTGTCCAAATAGCACATTCGATGAGAATAAGAGGACCCCCGGTAAACCGGAAAGGTCGTACGAGCCCCTGAACTCCGATTACACCCATGTTTTCGGGGTTACGGCCCTTAGAGTTGGTGAACCATAGAACGATTGTCCAAGCCTTACAGGACCCGACAACCTACCCCGGGGGCCTCCCATGTCCCCTAGGGGTGTCCCGTGCAATACGGTGCAAAAATATGCTACTTTGTTCCAAGGCCTTCCGTAAGCCCAAAAATGGTGGATTATAGCCTTCATTTTTTGGATTCTTGGGGCCCAATTGTGATTTTTGCCCAAACTTCTCCGGGGGTCTATCGTGACCCAAGAGGACCCCCCGCGCCCCTTGGAAGGTCATTCGGGCCCCCTAATTCCGATTTCACCCATATTCTCAGTGTTCCTGCCCTTATAGTGGGTGCCCCGTAAAATGGTCGTTCACACCTAACCGGGATCGGATAACTGACTCCGGGGGCCTCCCATGTCCCCTAGGGGTGTCCCATGCAATACGGTACGAGAATATGCACCTTCATTTTGGGGCCTTCCGGAAGCCCAAAAACTGTAGATTATAGCCTTGATTTCTCGGCTACCCGGGCCCGGTTGTGATTTATGCCCAAACTTCTCCGGGGGGTCTTCCTGGACCCAAGAGGAACCCCAGTGCCCCGGGAAGGTCATACGGCCCCCCGAACTTCGATTTCACCCATGCTTTCGATGTTCTGACTCTTAGAGTTGGTATCCCTTAGAACGGTCTTCCAAGTGTAACAGGGACCCGATAACCAACCAGGATGGCTTCCCATGTCCCCTAGGGGTGTCCCGAAGCATAATAAAGAAACAAGACCATGAGTTTCATTCATGAATCTGATATGGTTTTGGGGTCCAAAAAACATCTATACATTTCCAACATTGCACAACCCTTTACAACTACAAAATCAAATTTTGGATCACTCAAGGTAAACAAAGTCATCTCATAACATACACAAGGAACTGAAAAGGTACATCTCATTTCATTTCAAAAGAAATATAATTATTTGTGACCATATAATATAAATCTAACATCAAATAACATGTGCAAATTAAATTGAGGAACTCTCACGTGTTAAGGCACAATAAAACCAACAGATGGGATTCTATGAAGATTCAAATAACGTTTAAATACAGGGTGGAAATATTCAATATCATGGAAACATGAGCCATTCTAAATGTTGAACTTGCCGGACAGAATAGCCAGCAGTTCTGAATCCATTGTCAGAATTCAGAAAGTGAGCAAGGTAAATAACAAAGAGTTCGTGAAGTGAGCAAGGTAAACAACATAACTTAGAAAGTGAACACGGTAATAACAGATTTCAGTAAGTGAGCAAGGTGCAAATTATTTATTTAACTGATTTATCAAGTTCATGAACTAGAAAGAACCAATGGATTGCTGAAATACTAAAATGCTCTCCTGATTACATTTGTGAAAAGCAGTTACATAGCACAGAACTCAATAGCAAGCAACTCTATTTCATCAGATTTTTATAAAGATAGCATTCCTGCTATCACTGACAGAGAAGGATCATATTAGCCAATCATGTCTTCAACTGTAAATTGGGAGCTACGGGATGAAGCTCGGTTTAGCAGGTTGACTGACAGTCTGATAGACTAACATTTATTTCTTTTTTATATAATAAAAAAACTGTATTACCAATAACAGCCAAATACAACCTAGGGGGCTTAAGGTTCAGAGGAGAGCTGTATTCTGGGAAGGGCTCCCTCGGGCTCCATCTGAACCACCCCAACAAAAGCTAGTTACAAACACCCACTGCAAAAGCAGAACAGATTAATATTCATTTTTTTTGTTTCTTTTTTTATTTTAAATTCTCTCTTTCGCACATGACTGGACCTAAAGACAGCTCAAACTTTACTATACTCCATAATCTGCAAAGCCGGCCTGGAAGAGAGCGTAAAGATATACACTACTAATGATGTTCGGAAAGTAAAATTATTCATGGTAAATTTGTGATGATCTCACTAAAACTAAAAGTTAATCTCTGCTTCAGTTACAACCTTACATGACATTTACATATAGCACAAGTACACTCAAATTTCACATTAGCACATCATGTCATCTGAACAAGTAAGCAAGCAAGGCAAGTACCACATACCTCACGAACAATTTGTTTTACGGACTTATGGAAGGGAACAACTAGATCTACACGATTTTGTTCTGGATTGTCAACAAGGAAGTCTTTGTCATCCTCTTCCAAGGTTGTACGGGGTTCCAGAAGTGGCAAATAATACATCAAAAATGATCTCAAGGATGTAAGTGCAAATGTTCTCCAGTGGAAAGCTGAGAGAAGTGGTTTTAGCTCAATGTTATATACTTTTGCCACATGGTTCAGAGCATCGGTCTCAAGAACATATCCAGGGCTCTCATTATCCTTGGAGATGTTATTGTCATAATCCTTGGAGATGTGGTCATCATTCCATGTTGGAGCAGCATCACAATAAGCAATTCTGTTATTGCTGCAGATCATAGATACACTTCATTAGGTGAACGTAGAATCTACATTTTGAGTAGGTCAACTCGTAATCTATAAAAGTTTATAAACTTTCTAGAAGGAAAAGTTGAAAACTATATATGGACCTGGCATTTAACTAAGATATATTAACATCCGACTCAATCCAAATAACAAAACTGTATATAAGCATCATGGTGAAGGGGAAGTTGAGAATGAATGATCAGTTCAAAGTAGAATTACTAACAATGAAGGTATAAGGAGCGGGTCGGACAATAAAATAGCAAAATAATGCGGACAGGAACATGGGTGTAATGTAATTCATAAAGATGTTTATGCCACTACTATGAAAGAGAAATGATCAACTTTGAGTGCATAAAGAACCATCCTAGTTGCGTAAGATGAATAAATGAAAATCTCAGAAGTTTCAATTGATAATCCCTCAGACTCCTCAGTTTGACTGCGATCAATGAGAGACATGTCACCTAATCAGTAACCCAGTCGTTTTTGCCAGCTAGACCTTCTAACATTTCCTTCTTTCACATTTCACGCCTTTAAAACTATCAGTATTAGCATAGTGCCATTCGGGGAAAACTCCACCACCCCCAGAAACAAGATAATGGAAACGAAAGGTGCTGCCTATACAATACCCTGTTATAATGCTGAACACCCCATACAAGTTGACAAGTAATAAGCAGTACACAACGGAACTCAAGCTGAATAGCATCCTGTCTCACTCATGTTCGCAGTCTGACGGGCAAGAATATAATGAGGCTAACAGCTTCAGTAAAACTTAGACAGAGCTTTCTCACATGTAGTATAAAGCACGACATGGTGGCAAGTATCTACGCACTAGACCTGACGTTATATCATACGGAGTATATGGTTAAGCTTTGGTTGGTGCCATCTAGTGTCAATCAAACTAATGACTATAAAGCTAAGAACTTTGAGATCAGTTGAGCACAATACTGTTATATGCCTTTGCATCTTCGAATGCAATCAGAGTTTCTTCATAAACCAGTTAAATTCATCTCCAAAAAACGAAACTTACTTGTATTCAAAAAGTATCTCTGATCATTGCACTACAAAAAAAACAGTAATGATATAGAAGTCCAAATTGGGTACAAAAAAAAAACACATCATAGTATACTCTTTAGTTCATAATGCCCTATTGAGTCTTCAAACACTGCAACCTCACATGTTCATCAATATGCACTTAAATAAAAGCATGGCGAAGAACAAATCTAATTATTGAGCAATGAATGTAAAAGGGCAACAGGAACATGGAACATACAATCTCAAATTGATCAAGAACCCTTTTTGGTACCAAATTAAATCAAAATACATTGAAATTAAAATAGGGAAAATAGAGATTACCTCCCAAAAAAAGCCCTAAAGCCAAAAGGGTAAGAGGTAACTATTGAAGCGGCAACCCCTGAGACTGCAACTTTAGCCGAAAAAGAACCAAATGAATGCAAAGTATTTGATGAATAAAAGTTGGGATTTTTCCTCATCAGATCTAATACTATTGCAATTCCTGCCATTGCTTATTGACCCTCTTCGTTATATGACACCAAAAGTCAATCCAAGTCTCTCTCTATGGGTTTAAATCATAAACCCCACAAAAACCATGAACCCCAAAAGATTAAAGGTTGCAAATTTGCCCTCCTGGGAATTTTATTTTTGGCTATTTCGATGTGTTTTATTAGAATATGTATATGATTGTGTATTTTAGGCAAGGTTTAGATGGTTTGTGAAACAAGAAAAATCAGGGAAAGAGACGAGCTTGGGGACAGTGTTAAAGGCTACTAAAGTTGAGAAAGAAGACAGGGTTTTGTTCGGAGTTTGTGTTAGAGAGGGATTTAAGTAACAATTTCATCTCAAATCAATGAGCTTAATAATTGTGAAATATCTAAGCTTTATGCACTCTTTTGTCAGTTTGCCTTTCTATTTTGTATTTTCCTTGTGCGAAGGCAACTTTTTGATGTGAAGAAGTAAAGATGCTATTGCATCTCATCTCAATCTCATGCTTGACAACTTTATTTATAGTATGATTTTATTTGATTTGATTTCAAGGAGCTATGAATTTAAATGGTATAATTTTACCCCTAAAAAAAAAATTTAAGGTTATATTTATCTAATGTGTCTTTTGTTTTTTCCTGAAAAGAGTGTATATTTTTTGCTTTTATTTTTCTTAAAACAAATAAAACGCAAATAGGCGCATAAGTTTTGAATCCAAAATCTATCTAAGTATTCGAGAATCATCAAAGAAAATATCAGTAATATTGGAGATAAATGCATCTAATTGATTTCTGAGTATACCTAAGTTTTCGATTCATTAACGTCTTAGTTTGTCTAAAATATAATTTTTTATTTAGTTAATTAAATCTTTAAATTCCCTCCTCTGCTCTCAATCTCTATATTACCCATTCGAATATGAGAAATATTTCAACCTATTAAGTAATTTCCCCACATCCTCATACTTCTCCAATTTTAATGGGAGCAAATGTTGAATTCATAGGTCCACCATATTTTTGACCTATATACGCTGACTCTTTTTTAATACTCAAGCTATGGCATCAAAATTTATAAGAGTATCAAATTAGCAAAAAAGATTTATTCAAATTATCCATTAAATATTTCAGCGAATATTTTTATTTTTCCCAACTCTCCAACTCCCAATTTGACTGTTAGAGTTGAACATCTCTGTGTCAAAAAATGGTTTCACACTCGAAAGCAATAAAAAATAAAAAAAGGAAAAAAGGAAAAAAAGAAAAGTATAAGAGGGAGTTCAATTGTACCCTGTCATTCAAATCATTGCCGCCCAACTGAAAAGTCCCTATTCCTTATCTAGACCTAAAAAAAGGAACTCAAATCTCCCTCTCCAAAAACCCTCATAATGAAGGAATCCAATCACGAATTCCTTGACAAAGACGATAGTAGCCCACATTTCAACGGACTAAAATCGCTCAATTGATTGCAAAAACCGTGAATTGGGGGAATTTAATCGTCGAATTAGGGTTTTGTATTTTGCGCAAAACAAAATGAAATTGGGGGACTAAAATCACTCAATTGATCGCAAAAACCGTGAATTGGGGGAACTCAACCGTCGAATTAGGGTTTTGTATTTTGCGCAAAATAAAAATGAATTTGGGGGACCTTCACAAAGTATGGGAAATCAGAGCCCTAAAACGAAAACCTCGACACGATGAAGCGAAGGAAATTCTGGAGCGTATTGCCAAACAGGTTCAACCCATCATGCGCCGACATAAATGGCGGGTTAAAGTCCTTTCTGAATTCTGGTATTCCTCTTTTACTTTAAAGTTTCAACTTTTCAGTTCCTCAAATTTTCAATTTTTCTGGGCAGTTTTAATTTAAAGCTGTGAATTTGATATCCCCGTTTAACAAAGAAGTAAATTTGCATTTTTTTTCTGTTTGTTGTGATCATTTGTGATGAAAAATGGTGAAATCATGGGAACAAATATAAAGTTAGTTGTGATTACTGTTTTTTTCAGTATTATTGTTCTTTGCCCAAACAAGTCCATTAGGATCATTAATATGTTGAGTTCAATTTAGTACTGGGTGATCAAAGCTTAATCCTTCATAAAAGCTGTTTATATTCTTTTGACCCTCTGGCCAATTTTCGGTTGCTTGAGTAACTGAGGCATTTGAGCATTTGCTACTGTCTTATGTTGGTTTCAGTATTGGCTCATTGCTCATATCATATCCATCCCAAGATAGAGATGAATATGTCATTGGACATGATCTGACATCCTTTACTCTTTCCTTAATGGTAGCTCTGTGATACTTGGTTAGTGATATGATATCTTCAATTTGTTCATTGCTATTAATTGACTTTTGTAGTTTTCTAATACTTGTTTATCCACATGTATGTGCTTGTAGAGGCCTATTTATGGAGCTGTTTCTTTGTGTTCAAACTTGGTAGAATTTGGATATCTTTCATGCTTTTGACCGAGGGCACTGTGAACTTCATGTCTATGTTCACTCAGGCTCTGAGATGAGGCATGGCTATTTCCAGGGAGTGCCCTCTGTTTCTTGGTCTAAATTCAACTATCCAAGTTTATGTCGTGTTTCGGTATGTAACATTAAACATGAGTACTTTGGTTGAAGGGAAGGGTCTGTGTAAGCATATTTCATGACTTAACATGCATTGACCTTTATGATGACGTTGTAGCTTTATGGCTTCATTAATATGGTTGTATGACCACACTTGTTACTTTCTTGTTTTCGTCCTGGAGATGTATGATTTCTTTTCTATCTCATGGGGTTAATCAAATTTCCTTTGATAACATTGCAGTCCCAAGAGGAGGGAGCTTCTGGGATTGAATGTTGGTGCTGGTATAGAAGTGAAGGTGAGGCTTCGAAGGCCTGACAGGGATTTGGAGTTTTACCCATTTGACATGGTTTTAGACACGATGCTCCATGAGCTTTGCCACAATACTCATAGTGCTCATAATGCTAGCTTCTATAAGCTGTGGGATCAACTTAGAAAGGTCTGTAATTAACTCTCTATGTGTTCAGAGTTATGTGGTAGTCAAAACAAAATTGTTATTTATGTTTATAAATAGTTAGTGCTTGATGGTGATACTATGAATATGTAGAAGTTTCTTTGTAAGGGGACTGGCGTAGCATTGTTGTTTGCAGATGTCGAAGTTCATGCATCATCACTCATTTTATTACAATTTCATATTAGATGTAAATGGTTACTGACTTACTATATCAAAGTGGTTGAGCGTTAATATGTCCTCAGATGTATGTTTTCATATAGCCTTTCCCTTTTTGTGGGGTTTATGATTATGACCTGTTGAATCTGTGATTGCCAGTCACCCGAGGAGTAAGATTGGATAAAATGAATCTCCCTTACTTTGAAATCAATCAAAATACTTAGTGGCTTAGCCTCTATGCATAGTGCAGAATCTCGAATCCTTGAATCCTGGTCCTCTGTTGTGCCTTGTTCTTGAATCAGAAGTAGGTGTTACTTATTATGTAGTTTACTGACTTTACTCCATGCTGGTCAAAAAGCCATATATTTGAACTGGTAGTTTAGTTTGTTCTTCTTGCATCTTTTGTTTGTTATCATTTTCAGGAATGCGAGGAATTGATGGCCAATGGAATAACTGGCACAGGGGAAGGCTTTGATGCCGCTGGCAAACGTTTGGGAGGTTTCTCTCGTCAGCCACCTCTTTCTACCCTTCGCAAAACTGCGCTTGCCGCTGCAGAAAATAGACAAAAGCTTAATACCTTTCTACCATCTGGACCATTACGTCTAGGCGGTGATAAGAAAATTATGACTGCGTTGAGTCCTGTCCAAGCTGCTGCCATGGCAGCAGAAAGGAGATTGCAGGATGACATATGGTGTGCATCTGCGTCTGGTGGGCTCAACACCGAAGAAGAGAATTCTGATCTCTCAACAACTGTTTTAGTAGATGCTCAGAGTGCTGCTAGTTCAAGTGCATCGGATGCTAAAATGGCGAGCTCCTCAGCTGTAGTGTCTCAGAAAAGGAGTCATCAAGATGTTGTCAATCTCATAGATTTAACCAGTGATGTACATCCTAACCCCATTAATGTTCATGATGCGGGATTGGGTAAAAAATTACGTGGATCCAGTATCATTTCATCTTCCCTTGTTGGCTCATCCACTGGTATGTCAACCTCTGGGTTGGCACTCAATTGCACCGCAACAAACAAGTGTGGCGAATCTGTCATGTGGACTTGTGATACATGCACCCTGGTGAATCCTGTAAGTGAACTGCTCCATACAATGTGTTTGTGCTTGCAACATCTCTCAATGTTAAGTGTATTCTCATACTGAACAATGCAATTTGCAGCCATTGGCTTTAGTATGTGAAGCTTGTGAAACCCTCAAGCCAAAAGACGCATCGCTGAAGTACAACTTCTGGTCTTGTAAATTCTGCACTTTAGAAAATAGCATAAGCTTGAAAAAATGCTCAGCATGTGATCGATGGAGATATTCGAATGGTCCACCATTGTCAGCTTTGCCTCCTAATCTTGGCACTTGACAATTAACAGGTACAATTTGATTGGTGTGCTGGAAATACATCACATAGCTATAGTTGCGAAATCTGCTAATGCTCATTATTATGCTTTAATTTCTTTTTGACTCTGGGTTTATTTATTGGCATGTTGTCTAGCAGTGTCAGGGTTATCTAAGAACTTGGTCTCCTTGCAACTGCTTTTGGTTCATGCTCTCTCCATTCCCACCCTGAGATGAATGTTGCGGTCCAGCTCGCCTTCAACGTTTTTGTCTAATGGTTTCAAACGCCAACTGTTGAACGCGCTATTCACTTGCTTCTCTATTTATCTAGCCCCATGAGCAATGTCTAAAGTGTTTTGGCGAATCTGTAATGACAATGGAGATAGCTCTTTAAGTCCTTTGTAAAGATATGTTGCATCTGCTCTGAAGCATCTTGCTTCAATTCCAATCTTTGCTCAGATGCATCATGTTGCCTTGTGCCCTATAGAGCTGCCAGTGGTTTAGTAGAAGCAGGTCATCTAGGGACCATAGTTTACGTACAAGCACCTTGGTGATCTCGAAAGCCCCTCATTATCGGTCACTTCATGTTGTACCAAAAGCTGGTTCAATATGGATTTTCAAGGATATGACAACGAGGAGGAGTCCATTAATTATCAGAGGCCCTGTAAATAGTTTTAACTTGCACTTTTATGTCCTTATTTAAGTCTTGATTTTCTTTTGATGAAGGGAAAAAAAAAAGGAAAATGTTTGTTAAGAGATTCTACATCAAGGAGACTCAGACAACCAATGAACCAAACATGCTCTCTAGGGGCTGCAACGCAATGTGTTGCAGATTTTATAATTTGCCTTGGTCCCATTTCATGAAAACCAAGCTTTCTACTTGTTTTTTTTTTTTTTTTTGATAAGGAACTTTCTCCTTGTATATTCTGTTAAAGAGGACTAAAAGTAAAGTTTATCTTATAATAAGAAACAATAAATCATCAATTTTATTTGAATAAAAAACAGAGCCAAGACACTGCAAGTAACATGTAAAAGATACTTAAGGGCACACAAATACCAAAAAATACTGAGGTATTATGCACCCAAAACTAACAATAGATGGACTAGATAGATATCATCTTACTAATTAAGCATGAGACTGAGGAGCAAATATATTTGCCTGCTTGGTTGCATCATCACATGAGGCTACAAACAGACTCCTCTCTAGACTCATAAGGTTCCACTTGAATCGGCGCTGTCAGAAAATGATGCATTGGCGACGATGAATGGCAACATTGGTAATAGTTATTCCCATAATATCCATATCCATTGTAGCAACATCCGCCATGCAAACATGGTGCCAGTGGTGATGGTGACGATGATGAACTTGAGCAATTGTTATTGGCATTCGTCTCGTCATACCCTAACTGATTTTGATCTTGTTGAATAATAAGATCATTTGATAAGAAATCCTGGTTCAAGCCATCCTTGGTCATGTAAGCCTTAGAAATCACAGCATTTTTAGTGGATTTTGAGATGACATTCATCACCATTTGTGGCTCAATACTGCCCAATATTTGTATGGTCGATGGTCCCTTGCTCCACATCTAATTTGAATGCATGCACACCTGTATAACTCAACAAAAACAGGGAAAAAGAAAAAAGAAATATTTACATGATCATAGTGAAACTTAAAAAAACTATAGCTGGAGAATATAACAAACCTTCCAAGTTTTGACAGTACTTTGGTCACATCTTCTTGCCATGAACCCCTTGTGTTTATTTTGACCACAAATGCCTGCAATAATAAACTTAGAATAAATTTGCATGAAAAAAAAATGTTGCAACTACTTATTAAAAAAAAGTTTCAAAGAACAAAACCATGAAACGAATTTTTTTCTCACAATGTTTGGTTGGGAATTAATTTTAGGAGGCATGAACTGAGTAGAGCTTCTTCTCTTTTGAAACTTCAGACATTTCATATTCAATTTCATGTACAATTTCAGATTGGCAAAATTCTCTATATATACAAATAATTTTGTTTTTCGGTGCATGCATATACTGTTATTACTAATTAAGAAAGATTAAATAATCCTAAGAAGTGAGAATGCAAATTTTTTTCCGGCATCACTTATGGAAGATTTATATTTAATATGCTCTTGATTTTGAACATTTTTGAAGCAAAATGCAAGCTTCAATAATCCCCTTGTAGCATATCAAATTATTATGGAATTTTTCCTCGCGAAAACGATTATACGGCTGCAAATCAAAATTTTCTGACCTAACTAACAGAACAACAACAGCTCCAGGTTCATGGTTCCCCATCCTCAGCTTTGATTTCTGAAATAACTTGATTTTGCAAATCTGATGTTAGATAACGTTACATCTTTTTTGAGTGTGTGTATGCGCGCGCGGGGCAGGGGGGAAGGGACATTGGATTATTGGAATAAGACGGGGCAAGAAGATACTTGACATGCAACATTTGTCGAATACACTCTTGGATTCTTGGTGCTTGACTGCTTGTCCATGAGTTATCACAATGATTGCTGTCTTAACAGGCTGTTAAATTTGATACATCCAATATGAACAATAAAACCCAAATGTAAAAGAACTACAGATTTTATCAATTCGCCTACTTCTTCATTGCATTTGCGATTCCCACAAGAATTTACGGAATTATACCTGCTTACAAAAGTTGGAAACATCAACAAATAAAATGTTGCAGTTCCAGTTCCAGTTCCAGTTCAAAAGAAGAAAAAAAAAACTTCTATGCGACGAGATTGAATCTGCATATATGACCATCAACATCTGTCTTTGTGAAATCTTTACAGGCCTGAGAAAGAAAACAAAGGTAAAGCATTAGAAAGAGAGTACAGAGAGCAAAGAGACAGGTTCAAATTCATTGAGATTCATCCACAATCTTTTTTTTAAAGCTTTTTAACTGCTCCAATTCGATAGATACTTCGGCAAAATTTTATCCAGAAGGGAGAAAGGGTTGTATAAGCAGAGTTGGAGCCCATCAATTATGTCTAAATCCAACTTTTACACTATCGTTCAACTTTTCATCTTATTACCAAATTAGCTGAGGAATATCTTTCAGAAACAAATAAGGAGGCAGGACCCAGGAATGAAACAGAATCATGAGAAACATAACTAGATGCAGGTATGATTTATGTCTCAATGACCATCACGAAGCAGTGAAACAGATATTTAACTTGTTTTGGTGAAATTCTACATGGGACATTGAACACATGCCAACTGCAAATTGTCACTACAAGAACAGATACCAATTTGATTGTCAGCCAATCTACCTCCTAGAATGGAAGTTCATTAAACATGAAGATGGGATAATGTTGTATCCGTGCTCTCAAACAACAACAACAACAACAACAACAACAACAACAACAACAACAACCCAGTAGATGTCCCACCGAGGGCGGGGTCTAGGGAGGTCCAGATGTACGCAGCCTTACCCCTAACTAGTCGCCTAGCATAGAGGCTGTTTCCGAAAGACCCACGAAAACAATTTGATTTTTGAAATCAGTAGGAAACAGGCAAAAAGGTGGTGTATCCGTGCTCTCGAGTAGTTGAAATATCTCCAGTTTATACATATATATATGTGTGTCGTCTATTAGCAAGTCTGACAAGAACTAGAGACAACTGCTTGCAAAACTTAGAACAAGAAATAAATAAAATTGCTACCTAAGACTTTCAAAGCTTGACTTCCACATCCACACCAGCAGGGAGATCAAGCTGCATCAACGAGTCAATGGTTTGTGCAGTTGGATGTAGTATGTCGATGAGTCGTTGATGTGTTCTAATCTCAAAGTGGAAACGGGCATCTTTGTGCACGTGGGGTGACTTAAGTACACAGAAGATTCTCTTCTTTGTTGGTAATGGTACCGGACCCATGGTTTTTGCATTTGATGTCCTAGCAGCATCCATGATTTGCTTGCATGAATCTTCTATCAAGGGTACCCAATAGGATCTCAGCTTGATGCGGATTTTCTGCTTCGGGGCCATCTAAAAACAAAAAATTGTATCAGAAGTTAAATCACAGTGTCACTACAAGCATAAAACCCAATGCACAATCAACACAAGCTTAGTACAAAAGAACTGCTAACAGAAAGCCTAAGGGTCGATAGTTAACTGACAGTTGCCTATGTTACATATTCTGTAAAAGAACCCTACTCTCCTGTAACCTGTTAGCAGAAGCTAGATTTAAAATAGCAAAGAAAAAAGAAAGATCGGACAAAACGAAGGCATGCTCTTGAGATTGCTAAAGCCTTAATTTCAAGGAAGCCCTCCCTTGTTTGGTGCAGTCCTACACCTCGTTTACAGAACCCCCAGATATGAAATGCTTTTCAATAACCTCCCCACCTCTGCTCAATAACAACCTTTGACTGGCTGGCATGTGCTACTTCCCCAACCAGAAACAAATATAAGTATCAACTCCAAGGAATACCCAAAATGGTTATAGCTCTTACATATCCTTAAAAACGAAATCAATTTTCTTAGCCGGAATGTAAGTTTAGTTGAACATGCTTTTTTTTCATTTCATATCGAACCTGTTAACCAATTATGAAATCCATAACACCTACTACTCCCGCTTGGCTTGACCTTACATTAATTTTCCCTCACAACATACAAACGCAGAACCTGACACAGATGCAATTATATCATCAACAAACAGTTCTTAGGGTTTTAGGTACATTACTCGTCATCTCCTACTGATACTCTATCTCTTCAATTCACCGTGAGCCTCAAAGCTTACGAGATCTACTAGCAGTGTAAGTCCTCTAGGTCCAACAAACCTCAGTTGGATGTTGGACTATGTATGTGCTACATCACTCACAAACTAGTACAATTCAAAATCTGCAGTGCTTAGTGCCTTAATAACTTTGTTCTGTAACCTGTGGCCAATTTTGTGAGTGACTACACAAACTCATGCACCTTTTCAATGACTTATTTCTTCCCTACATGTTCATTAGAAACATATTATCTTTACTGAAGGATGAAGCCATTAAAGCTCACAACATGGTGCGCCATGAAAATAATCAGTTGCAAGCTCAAATGGCACACGGAAAATCACATTAACAGCTTATACAAATACCTCTCAGGTACAAATGGCTGTTCATACATACTCAACCGACCTATAACTTTTTGGATTATCGCAGAACAAAGAAGCAAGAGAAGGAAGGAGGAGCTCAATACCTGGTCAGAATCTGCACCAATGCTGAGGGAGGAAGTTTCGGAACCTTCCTCCTACAAAACAAAAACCACAATTTTGTATCCTTTAGCAATAATCACATTTACAAATTTTACAACAAAATAAAAACACTGAACAAGCAAACAACAAAATTCATCTTGTTAACAATCCTCATTGTAACCTAAAAGAAAAATACTCATTTTACACCTAAGCCATAATCAACAAAACCCAAAATTTCCATCAACCCAATTCATTAAACAATAAATATACCATAACCCATCCAATTGAGAGGTACCCATCTCAAAATTCAGCAAGAACCACTCAAATTACCAATTCACAACCAGTAAAAAGCACATTAAACCAAAACCCAAAAACTCCCTTATGTCAATTTCCATTGTATACCCAAAAAATGTCTACCCAATCCAAGCAGAAAAAACTTACTTCAAATGATTCTGGGACCGTCTCTGGAGATTCCAAGACCTCAGGGGCAGCAAATACTTTGAAGCTGTTATTGGGTGAGTGTATGGAATGCCTTAGGGTTCTTCTGAGGCTTGAAGGAAGAGAGAGAGTGGAAAACTCTGGTTTGTTAGAAAAAGAAGAGGAATTTCTCAAAGTGAGAGGTGAAAACACTGTGGCAGATAGCGAAGATGTAGCCATTGTTGTTGTTTTATCACAAGCACACACTTTCTCTCTCTTACTTCTTCTTCTTCCCCTCTGTGTTTTTCCCTCTCTCAACTCCTTAGCCTACTGGTTTATCCAGAAGGATTTTTCTTTTTCTTTTTCTTTTTTTTCTCTGGATTTTCTTTTTCAGAATTATATGTTGGACTGAACCAATATTGTTTGTTGGGCCATGTTAGAGGATAACCCTCACAATTTGGGTCCAGTGAACTATTCTTTTTCCTTTTTTTCAGGATGAATTTTTTTTTTCTTTTTTTAAAAAAAAATATATTTAAGGAAGAAATATTTTCAATTTTGTAAGATATTCCTATCTCAATTTATGTGATGAACTAACTTTAGCATAGACTTTAAGAATCACATTAACCATGAAATGAAAATTTGGAGAAGACCCTTCAACCAATTCTAAAAAGATACTTCCTCCGTCCCAAGTTAATCTTTACATTAGACTTTTCACGGTCTCCAAGACAATACTTTGACCATGAATATATATGATTTCATAATTGTATAACTTATAATAAGATGATATTTTGAAAATACTATTTAAAATGAATCTAGCTATACTATTTTCACATTGTAAAACTTTGTAAATTTTTACAAATAAGTAGTCAAAGTTCACAAACTTTGACCTTAAAAAGTCCAATGTAAAGATAAACCTGGGACAGAGGGAGTATGATATCATTTTTTCGAATATCATTTTTTCAGAATTGTAACTTTTTAACTAGTTATCTTGCATAATGCAATTTGATGAATTCCAAAGCCAATCCCATATCATTTTAAACTGAATGGACAAATAGTGTAAATAAACCTCAATTTCCGAATTTATTTGGAAATTTTGCATAAGTACAAAAAAACATTTGCGTAAATTTTACCTTCCACCCACCACATGTGGATTCGATTCTCATAATACGAGGATCCAAAATTGTGGGTGTTCCTTGAAAAGAACAATGTTACACTCTAGGCTCCTAGCCTAGCTTACACCCTTACATAAAATGGAAGTAAAATCCACAAGATGTTGAGCCGTTGTTACACTAGTGGCAAGGACTAGCAACTAGCAAA
This sequence comes from Tetragonia tetragonoides, assembly GCA_038025085.1. Taxonomy (NCBI): domain Eukaryota; kingdom Viridiplantae; phylum Streptophyta; class Magnoliopsida; order Caryophyllales; family Aizoaceae; genus Tetragonia; species Tetragonia tetragonoides. The sequence continues at coordinate 1,202,731 of CM076153.1, forward strand.
TGAGGATCACGTTGCTATAGCCTATAACTATAGATGGCATTTGGCAATGGTAAATACAACATGAAGAGAGCCAAGCGTATATAACGGGAAGTTGCTCGAAGTAAATAAATAGTTCAATGACACTCTTTGTCTCATCCTTCTATTCTAAAGCTCTATCAATATGAACAAATTAATTTTTGACCAAAACCTAAAAATTAAGGCAGTTATCTCAACTCCTTTAAGCTCCCCCTTTCAAAATTTAGCAAACCTACCCATTAGATAGAGAACTAATAAGCCAGCCAAAAATGCTTTCACACGACAATAAGCATCGCTATTACAAAAATTACAAAAAATCAAAAAAAAATTAAAAAATCAAAAAATTATATTTACAGTTCCCAGCTTAGTAATTGAAATTTATATTAAGAACCATAACCGTCTCTTTGCTCTAAACTCACTATCTTAAGACCTTAACTACTCATCTTTCTACTCAATATTTTCTCTCACATTTTGTACAAAACCCCAATTTCTTCAACAAACTCACCAAATGCTAAATTTTCAATTCCATCTTCATCACAATCTTCTCTTATTTCTCTTACCCAGATAAGAATATGTGATTTTAACACTAGCATTGCTTTTTCTCATGACCCAAATTTTCATTTGCTCAATTTCTCTTCTCTCTCTCTTCAATTTATTCCTTTAATCAATTCAACACCCTTCTTGAATTAATTAAACCCTTAATAAACCCCAAAACAAAGATCATAATTCAACCAGCATTTACATTTTTCTGTGACCTTATTAAGTGTTGATTATACCACTCAAGTGTCACAGGGCAGTTAGAACAGAACAGACGCTCCCCAAGTATTTATTTCTCTCACCTCTTTCACATTTCCATCAAAACGATCACTTACCCATTTCAGTTCTCATCAAAATCTATCAATCCATCGATTACCCACAAAAATTAGCACACCAAAAAGCGCCAATTAGCTATGGTAGTTCTAACCAAATTACTAATCCTCTGTTTTTTGATGGGTATGGTAATTGAAATGGGATTTGGTCAATATAACAATTATCAGAGAGATTATAGTTATATAACATGGGATGATATGAAGGTTGATTTATCAAGAGATTCAGTATCGAAAACTGAGATTAGAGGAAAACAAAAATGGAATAATAGTGGGATAATTGTAGTTGATAGAAGTGGAAAAACAGGGGATTCTGTTACAATTCAAGGTGCTGTTGATTTGGTGCCTGATGGTAATTCTCAGAGAGTTAAAATCTTCATACTTCCTGGAATTTACAGGTAATGTTTATATTGCATCAATATTTGTTCATAAACTTCATCTATCTTGCTCTCTTTCTCTCTCCTATTTTCTCACATTGGTTGCACTGTGGCAGTTTCAGTGTTGAGCATTTCAGGAGCTATGTGGGTGATTTTTTTTTTCTTTTTTCTTTTTTTTTTGGTGTGAAGCTACGTGGGTATTTTGACAGTTAGATGGAATTTCTTCTTTCTCCGCTTTTTTTTTTTTTTTTTTTTTTTTTTGGTGTTGGCAATTAGAATATAATCATTGTATGATGATTAAGAAATTTGGTACACTCTGGTCAAATTGGCACAATTCATCAAACAGATTGGTGTAAGAATTAGGTCCCCTTCATTGACCATTGGAGTAGTCACTAGTCACTAACTCACTATTCCCTACTAGAGTTTGAGACTTTGTTATGGGTTTATGGCCCTTATGGGCTAATGGTTGAATGTTTAGCAGATTTATGGGTGTAGTTCTCGGGTTTGGAAAATGTTTGGTTGACCCCGTGGGTTTATATCGGTGTTAGTCTCGCATAAAAGTCCTAAAATAAGAGAGGTAGTTGCTAATTATATGATCAAATGGAAAATAATAAAAGTAAAAACCTCCCTTTTTGCAGATAAAAGAGTTGCAAAAAAGTTTACTAAGAAGTAAGAACCTTAATCTGTCTGGAACTGACAATGCAAGAAAGTGAATTTTGAGTGTGCTTATGATTTGTGCAGGGAAAGGGTGGTTGTACCAAAATCCAAACCTTACATTTCTTTCATTGGGAAGGAAAATCAGGGTTCTAATACTGTAATAAGTTGGACTAGTAAAGCTTCTGACAGGAATAGCAATGGGGCTGAGCTTGGGACTTTTGGATCTGCTACTATCAGCATTTTTTCTGATTACTTCTGCGCATCGGAGATAACTTTTGAGGTATTTTCGTTCTCTATGTCAATCTAATCTATAAACATATTTCATCGTTGTAAATTGTAATGAATCAATTGCTCATACCAGAACTATTATAATAGTTGTCACCTCATCCAACTTCATAACTGCACGGTCTTTTCGGAGACATCTGATAAAATTGGAACGAACTCTATAACTGCATGAATGACGATGGACAACATGACAGTAGCGTTCTTCATATAGCAATGGATCCGAGTTGTTTAAGATAAATGGAGACTGACAGCACGAGGAAGAAAAAATTTATTAGTACACATAACAATATCTGAAAGAATACACTTAAATTTGGTGGGTGCAGAACACAGTAGTTGCAATACCAGGCTGGTATGGAATGCAAGCAGTGGCACTGAGAGTAGCAGCTGAGAAAGCAATGTTCTACAAAGTCAACATCCTTGGTTCCCAAGATACTCTTTTAGATGAATCTGGATCACACTACTTTTACCAGTGCCTAATCCAAGGATCAGTGGACTTTATATTTGGCAATGCAAAATCATTATATCAGGTAAGCCAAATCAGAAAAGTGGGAGTAAAAAGACCCCTATTTTTTTTCTCTTTGTCAACAGCAGACTTTTATCCCCTACTGAGTTCTGATACTGACAATGAAAAAACAAAAACCAGAACTCTGCGCTTCATTCGGTAGCCAATCGATCAGGAGCAATTGCAGCCCATCACCGGAATACACCCCAAGAAGATACTGGGTTCTCGTTCTTGAACTGTACAATCAACGGAAGTGGTAAGATTTACTTAGGGAGGGCCTGGGGAGCATATTCGAGGGCGATATATTCATACTGCAACATTGATGATATCATAGCACCAGCAGGATGGAGTGACTGGGATCACCCTGATAGACAGAAGTATGTATGTTTCTTTTTATAAATTACTTCTAACAACTAGCATTAACAAGATTTGAACTTTCTGACAACAACAAAAAACCTCTGGTTCTGATTTTGCGTTTCAGAACTTCAGTGTTTGGAGAATTCCAGTGCAGAGGGAAAGGAGCAGACGCGAGGAAGAGAGTTCCATGGGCAAAGTCATTCAGCTTTCAGGATGCAAGGCCATTTCTGAACATGGAGTTCATCGATGGCAAGAAATGGCTGAGATTATAGCTTCTTCCGTGTGAAAATGATAGAATGATATAGTCATTAGTTCATTGTAAACAAGTATAATATATCAAAGCACGCAATTCTTTTACCTTCACAACCACAAAATTCATGGCATTTTGCCTAATTACTATAATGAAATTTACTCCACTCCACGTAATGGTCGCAACTCGCAAGTAATGACTTATCTTTTGGAGAAGGCAGTCTATATCCAAGTAGAGTTTATTTTTCAAAAATGTATGGCTACTTTGTAAATCCATGTACACTTTTAAATCTCTGGACAATGTAGTGGGAACAAAACCCCCTCGCAATAATTGATTAAACATCATCTATTAACATGTCTCGGTAAAGAAAGTATAGATCAGCATTACTCAGAGGCCATACAATCATGAAAGTTTGTAAAAGATGTTACAAACACAAAACAAGCAAGACCTTATCGCTTGAAAAAGTGTTTCTACAAAAGCCTGGAATTTGATCCCATCGGCATTCCTAGAAAATCAGCTAAGAAACCTGTTTGGGAAGACTCACCTAATTGCTGTACACCTGGGGTCTCCATCTCCAAAGCAGGATCAAATGCCAATATCATCTCCTCTACAAGTCATCTACACTACTTTTGTACAGGAATATGACTGCAGGTTCAACAAACTGCCAATTCTAAGTATGACATCTGAACGGGATTTTTGAGCTTCCTTAGAACAGCCTTAAGCAGCCAAATCTTTGAGTTCTATAGCTTCGTCATTCTGTGCAGCAGTTTCTGTAATTTTTGTATCTTCTGCACCAGATTTACCTTCCCTTTGACCACCATTATCATCACTGCCAACCTTATGATCATCAGATTCATCACCGTCTGCATCACCATCCCCATTACCATCAGCATCACCATTACCATGAGCATCACAAAGCATATCTTGTTTGTTGACAGTATCACTTTTATCATTGACATGATCATCATTGCCTTCATCTTTTTTGCCTGGTGAGGAAGCCTGTTCGATATGGCGATCAGAAACAGCAGGAGCAGGCAAGTCAGAATCCATGTTCTCATTTTCATCGACTTTTGTCTGAGGTGCAATTTCATCAGCCTTCTCATCCTTCCCAAATGTTGATACCACAGGCGGCTTAGTTTCTGAATCGATGACTGAAAGTATGTCGAGCTTCTCCTTAACATCAACCCATTTGCCTGCCACCCAATCTCTGGAAACTCTAAGATCCTTTCTGGGTACATTCAGGAACATATTCTCACCTGAGAGGTAAGCACACGAATATCTAAATTGAGAAGGGGAACGTATAAAAAAGATGACATCAATATGAAAGCAAATTATTGCAATTTGCACCATAAAAAATCTACCTGGAACGTAGACCTGTAGATCGTCAGCTTCACCCTTCCTTAAGGCAGTTACAACACCTTCCCACCAGCCATCACTCCACCACGCATCCACTGGAGCTCCGACCTGAAATTCAGTGTCCGCCGAACAACTAATTGGAGGGGAAGGCCTAATTATAGGGCGTCCAAGGCATCTCATGCCAAGCTTATCTGCTGCAGCCATCCTAAAAGCTGGAACCCATTCCTATTTCGTGAAACACCAAATAGTTTATAATCTAGGCAGAATTGGTTCACTCTCTATAGAAGGCATTAAGGACTACCACACTATTAAAAAAAAAATTACCCTAGCAGAGGCTGATATGTTGATTGGTAGACCTTGAACAGGAAAGGAAGAAAACAGAAAGATAAAAGTACGAACTCATGAAAAGGAATGCAAATCATGTTCAGCTCATCTAATAATATATTGATATCTACCAAAGAACTGGTTCACACATTTGCACTTGAAAATGACAGACACTAATGTTTGGGTTTGCATTTCATCCAGATGCACCAGGTCCCAGGACATCAGTAAATATTTTCACAGAATCTTAAAAACAATTAAATTTTTCTGGAGAATGATACATCTACCCACTGGGTTGCTATCTCTCTCCTCTATTTTCACAATCTCTCTCCTCTATTTTTACAGTCTCTCTCCTCTATTTTCAAAAAGTAGCAATTAAAGAAGGAGAGAGATAGACACAATATTCAAGTGGGTTGGCCAACCACTGGGTCAATAAAACATTTTCCTTAATATTTATCCATCACAAAGCATCCTAGCAATAAAAGTTGGAAAATTGAACAGATAATAATTTGTCAAACTGCTAATCAAGAAGCATTATATCACAATTATATTGACTATTAAGGAAAAGGCATTAACATTTGTACCTCAAGGTTTCCACATCCATCCTGATCCTCCACATCACTGTATTGGACTTTCATCTGTTTTCGAGATATCTCCAAGACAGTACACCTAAACCAGCAGCCTCGGATACCACTGTCTTGGCACAGCAGTTCTATTTTCTCATCTACCTTGAACAGCTGAGTATGCCAGCGTTGGCTCTCCACATTCTTCAAGGAAAGTAGTCTCCTTTCATAAACATCAGAGTTGCCATTCTTACATAATGGTCCAAACATAGTTCTCTTCCTTCCATTGCCTTTGGCAGCGGTATAAGATGTCAAAAAGCTTTCCTGGTCTCCGAAATTCCTTGTTCTCTTAGTGCCTCTCCCTACATTTTCCCCTGACCTAAACACCCTAAGTGCATTCCCAGCTATATTACGGCAGATGGAATCTGAATTCGAGAAAGTATTCGAATCCAAGCAAGAAATAATTGGCTGATCAAAATAACCCCTCATTTTACACAAATCAAAGGGCTTAATCTTATTACTTCTAAACTGGCGGAAGCAAAGATGTACTTTGCCCAGTAAGTCATCTGGAAAGCTTCCTATACATTTGTCAAAATGCTCGCGAGTCAAAACTATAGCTGGACCATCAACACACTCAACACTTATCACCTGTGTGTATGGTGTAATGTATATTTCCTTGGGGTGAGCGTTCCGCAAACGAACTACACCCTTTATTTCCTGACTGTGATGAAACCATCTCACCTTTACTTTCTTCAGCCCTTTCTTGTCCTGGTACATATCTTCCAGATATGCAACATACCGACTTTCTTCTTTGGCCATAACAAATACAAAAGACTGAACCTGAACAATTGCAAAGAGGTGCTATCAGTAATTAATTCATCGTGAAACAGTTAAAACCATGTCCTTGAGGCTTGAACTTAAATTTTAGTCATAATTTTCTGCATTAAACAACTCTTAGGGAAGACCTCAAAGGCTATAAGCCATTTCTCAATTAGACCTATAAAAAGTTAATGAGAGGAAAAGTCTTGGGGCATGATGCACACAACAGAAAATACTACCAAAAGGAGTGCACATGCATACAAATGTTTAAGTGACTCATTTCATACAAAAAGATGACCAAAAGTCAGGTGATCCTTCATAAAGCTAATCACTGTCAAGCATCAGTGTGATGGGATTGTCCAACCAGGGCAACCACAAACCCTTGCACATATTACTTTAGGGGCGAATGTATGGACTGCTCCCGTACTCCATCCACTGCAGGCCAAAGGATAGGGTTTCAGCCATGAAGGAAAAAAAAAAAAAAAAAGGATGAAAACTCCGCATGCATCACACAAAAGTTTGGCCTCTAAGAATTGAAACCTAGGCAAGTGGACAACACATCACTGCACCCAACCTCTTTGGCAATACTTGCCTTCAATTATTCGCTGAAATGAAAACTGTATTCCGGATTTTTCTGAATTGGGTACAAATATTGAGTAAAAACTCTAGTTGGTAGAGGAGCTGAGGGTTCCGTAAAAAGCCTCAGTCACACTTCTATTGTAACCCTTTTTAAGTAATTCTGCCATCTTCAGATTGTCAATTTAAATCTAAGTCCTTTAAGGTATAGGATAAGAGAAATTTTTGTTAGGATCCCAAAATTTTCCTGCAGATATCCTCATTACTCATTAAGATATATATGTTGACTATGCAAGAATCTACTTGACTCCATAACTTCTTAGAAGCCTGCAGACAATAATAGGTACTCACTGCTATTGTGGTGCCATTCCTGCAAAATTGAGGGAAATGTTTAAGCTGCTTTCCACAAGTCCATGCAGCACCTAACCATACAACGTCCGAGTATGATTGCCTCAAATTTCTCACACGATGATCCTGATGCAAATAATTCCAGAGAAGTGCATATTCAAACATCGACATTTGGGTGTTAATATCAACAAAGCAAAATGTTTAAGAGTCCAAGAGCATACCTTTTTATCAGCAAATGACATATGTTGAGCAGTTAATAACTCAGAAGATCCTAATGACTCAGTTGTATCACCTCTAAGTGAATCTGCCACGACGAATAATACACAAATGTAAGTCCTATTCAATGCTCAGAACGGGTTGCTATTGAAGCTAATAGTCAAAATTTTAGATACTAGCCAACATTATAAGTAGCTCTTAACTGCAACTTCAGGCATATCCTAATCTAAAGCTGTGATGTAATGTGACAAAGATACATCTACTTATTGTGCATTCTGACCATGAACTTACCATAACAAAACATCCAAACTACAAAATTATAAAGTTAAAACCTCCAAGTTCAAATCGACTCATCAAAAACACCAACCTCAATGGCTCAATATAGAACAAACGAGATTCAGAATTCAACACTAAAAATGGCTAGACTTTATTCGAAAGCATTTCTAACAAAAGGAACTCCTAGCCCTGTAAAAGGAATGAATGGGCGATATAGATGCAATTGCAACAAAACAAAAAAAAAAAAAAAGAAAAAAATGATTCACTTTATCCTCTCCTGAATGCAGGTTCACAATTTGTTTTCCATAATCAAATCAATGAACATCAAAAATCTTTTTAATCAAGCCAAAGAAACTAAGTTTGAAGACATGTATGATGATACAGTAAAAGCTTGGAAGTTTTCAATCATCCCAAACAGGGATGACCTAGCAGGCTAGTGCGCATCCAATGCCACCATACCTTAGAGTGATTTCCCACCATTATCACGAAAGCATTATAGAGAACATGTTTTAAATAAACTCAGCAATTGTCTCAACCCAACTAACCAGTTTCCACTGGATGAAATACGACACAGGTTAAGATACAGGATACCTAGATCCCTCAAACAGCACATTTATAACATTAAAGGAAACCCAGGAGCAACTTTGGATTTCTGGAAATACGGTACACATTCCTCAAAGTGCAAACAAATAGTCAGAGGACATCAATTGTAATTCATCACATAGAACATAACCATCAAACTGGATTGTATGGCATTAACCAAATGCACTGCATTAGTAAGAGACATATGTAAACATAAGTTGAAGCTAATAGTACTAATGGATCACCTGATTGCTGCTGTTTGGCTAGCATAGATGTAAGCCAATCAACCACCTCCCTCCTTGATCTCCATTTAAAACCAGCTTGGACTGGATTATCAGTGCCAGAATAAATCAAAAATTCCTCAGCCACTACATAAACCATGTGCCTGAGGCTCCTCTCAGTGCCAACCACAGCAAGTATGGACTTCCCAGAAGAATCCTTCAATATATAATGAACTATACGACTGCCTCGCTCCTGAGAGACATAATCCTCTTTCCATTCCACAAAAGAAGCACCATTTGCAGCCATTTGAGAACAAATTCACAAGATGGGCAGTTTCAAATAACTAAGTATGCTAAATAAATACTATTTACATTACTGGAGAAAGGCACAAAACAACATCTCAGAGGCAGAAAAACAAAACATCCTGCCTTATCCAGATAATTAGTTTCAAATTTCAACAAACTAGCATACAAATTACAACTTGGTTATCCCAAATGAGAAACCCTAGATGGTTAAACCCTAAAAGCCAGAACAAATTCTCAGCTGAAACTGAACAAACCCATAAATACAGAACATGGGTAATGCACCCAAATGCGTAAAGATTCTACAACAAGAAAGAGATCAAGGTTATTTCAGCTAGATCAGAATGATTACATGTGGGTGCCCAATTAAAGGGCCTAATAAATGTTGAAAGACTTGATTTTGCAACAGTTATTGCTACAAATCATCAAATAAATGAGATGGGCGCTCTTATCTTGTGAGGTAGAAACAAAAAAAATGGAGCTTCAACTTGATAGGCTTTAATTGAAGAAGATTTGGAGGGGTGTGATTAGAGTTGCAAAGGGCCCAAAAGAAAGGGGGGAAATAGCTAATCAAAAATCATGAATTTTGTTATTGTTATTGCTTTTGTAAATCGAGGGTGAGAGAGAGAGGGGAAAAAGAAGAGCACGAGAGATGAAAATGGAGGAGCAGATAGGTCTTAGGTAAGCCATGGAAATGGTAAGAGTGATGAGAGTTGCAGAGATTGGGGAGCTGAGGAGAGAGAAAATTGATGGGCAGGAAAAAAAATGTATGGGGTCTTTGGACCTTTCAATTTTCGGATTATTCAAATATTTTATTGGGCCCAATCGTGTAAAACAATTGGATGATGATCCTCTCCTTCTAATTCATCCTCTCCTTCTAATTCATCCTCTTTCATATTGGTCCAAACAATTATTGAATTCTTCCTCCACAAAATATTAATCACCCATCTATAACCAATTTACCATGCTTAGTCAACTATCACCTTAGTTGGACTTAGAACTTAGAAGAACACAATAATCCTTCGTAAAATGGCATGAGAAACAAACATCAAACATGTTAATTGACTATAAAAAAAAAATTAATCAATAAGTTAAAGTAAAATATTGAACATATGTCAAGTATCCACAATTTATATCTATATAATTAGATTAAAACGTCATGATTAAATCAGATCTCGTCACATGAGCCTTTAAATTGCCGAATGACAATGTGACTCATGGTCAGTGAAAAAAAAAAAAGAGAGAAAAAGTAGCAACAATCAGACGTTAAAAAAATATAATGGAGTTTAATGACTCATTTATCATCTTCCCTTCATTCTCACAAGTTGTCAGATATTGCAAGTCTAATAAATTGAGTAGTAGGCTAGTAGCTAAGTTCTCTCTCGTATTGATGAGCAAACAAAAAATAAGCTAATTCCGATATCTCATGAATAGATGATGGAACCACACATCATCAATTCATCTCCTACCTTCCCATATGTTCGACGTTCGTATCTGGATCTCATCGCCGTCGTACGCTATCTTTCCGACATCGTGTACAACCAATCCCTATTTTGGTAAGGCTTTTCGTATTTCTCTTTGCGATTGCTAATAGGCATTTGGTATCTACACCTCTTCTCTTTGCAAGATAACCCCCTCCGAGTTCATTAAGCATAGTACCATATATTGTTTTATATTGTTTTATCAGAACAATTATACCAAGCTGAATGTTTAAAATAATTTAATTTAGTTTTTAATTAAAAATTTACACTGAAAAAGAGGGGGGGAAAAAAGAGTAGAAATTGCTTTAAAAATTTTTGGGAAAAATTATGAGACCGCACTGTAAGAGTAGAGAGGCCTTGGGGAAAGGTTTGGTGGCACTAGGTGGTGAAAATCGTGGATTAGGCTCCGTATCCAGTAGGAGGCCCTTCCAATCCTAACCAAGGACCAAATAACCTACCCCGTAGGCATCCCATGTCCCCTAGGGATCTATCATGACCCTAGAGGACCCTCGGTGCTCTGAGGGGGTCATTGGGATCCCTGAACTTCAATATCACCCATGCCTTTTGTGTTCCGACTATTACACCAATGTCTCGTACAACGCACTTCCAAACCTATCAGGGACCAGATAAGCAACCCGGGGGCCTCCCATGTCCCTTAGGGGTGTTCCGTGCGACGCGGTGCGAAAATATCCACATTCATTTTGGGGCCTCCCGGAAACCCAGAAAAACATGGAATACAGTCTTCGTTTTTGGCTTCCCGGGGCCCAAGTGTCAATTTTGCCCAAACTTCTCTAAGTGGTCTATCATGATCCTGGAGGATCCTCGGTGCCCCGAGAGGGGTCATCCGGATCCCCGAATTTGGTATCACCCATGCCTTTGGTTGTTCCGACTCGTACGCCACTGTCCTGTAAAACGCCCTTCCAAACCTATCAGGGTCCAGATAAGCAACACTGAGGGCCTCCCATGTCCCCTAAAGGCGTTCTGTGCGATGATGTGTGAAAATATCCACCTTCATTTTTGGGTCTCCTAGAAGCCCAAAAAACGTGGATTATAGCCTTCATTTTCGGCTTCCCGGGACTCGGGTGTCATTGTTTCCCAAACTTCTCCGGGGGGTCTATTATGACCCTAGAGGATCCTCGGCGCCTCGGGAAGGTCATACGGATCCCCGAACTTCGAAATCACCTATGCCTTCGGTGTACTGATCCTTACATTGGTGTCCCGTAAAAACGTCATTACAAGCCTATCGGGGACCCGATAATGGACCCCGGGGTCCTCTTATGTTCCCCAAGGGTGTCCCGTGCGATGTTGTGCAAAAATATACACCTTCATTCCCGAGCCTCCCGGAAGCCCAAAAAACGTGGATTATATAACCTTTGATTTTTGGCTTCCTGGGCCCCGGTTTTCATTTTTATCCAAATTTCTCTGGGGGCTCTATCGTTATCCTAGAGTACCTCCGACGCCTCGGGACAGTCATCCGAGTCCCCTAACTCCAATTTTACCTATAGAACATGGGACATATCGCTCACTGAGGGTGGGACATGGATCACCCAAATTTTGTTTGAATAAATTTTTAATATAATTAGTTCATTTCGATCCATTGTTTACTATGATTATAGCTTTATAAAAGAACAATATAACATAGTATTCTCAAATTTATTAATAAAATATTAATAATTTTCAATTTTGACGGACATAGTTGTTTGGGTTGAAATTTTGAGGGGTTAGTTTTCCTTCCGAATTACCTTACCAGTATTGGACCATATCCAAGACCATACCCAAAATGCGAAATTGGTCCAAATCATGTGCTTTGGGCTTGTGGCGTTATCGATGCTTAGTACGGAGTAAGGTTGTGGGCCGGCCTTCATGCTTATGGCTTTTGAAGGCAGCGAGCCAATGACACAGACCACGGCCCAATTACGGCTCACGACCCACCCACATACCTTGTGCCATTTATGTGTAACTTTCTGACATCTTTTTCCAACTCTTAATCACCTAAACTTCGATCCAACAAAATAGGCGGACCTCCCACCATCTCTCTCTTCCCTCCCACTGCCCTCGATTTATATCTCGGGTTCTCAATGGTTCAATCATGATCCCAAGAGTTGGAACCTCCCTACTCTTTCTCTCCCTCCTCTTCCTTTCTCTCTCCTTCCTCACCACTCTCTGTCTTCCTCCTCTCCCACTTGTACACCTAATATTACCCCATTATGAGATTAGGGTCCTTCTTAATCATGAGATTAGGTAAGAATTTATGCGAGTTCTTATAGTTAGGTGGATTCCCAAGGGTTTAGTCGTCTAGATAATATTTTGTGCTTGTTTTGTATACATTTATTTTCTATATCTCTTTATTACTCCCTCCGTCTCAATTTAATTATTGTGAGTCACAAATTTCAAAGTGGTCAATTAAATTGGAACGGAAAGAGTATAAGGGTCAGATCGTGTTGTGCGTAGACACTGAATTTTTCCCAAAATTCAGCACGAGGCACAAGTACAAACACCACCCACTACCTCCTAAGCGCAAACTTTGTCTTCTTCAAGAATATAGCTATCAATTTGCACATTTGCGTTAAAAAGTGGTCTCGTTCATTTATTTTTGGCTTATGTGGATTATTTAGAGAACTTTTTAAATATTTACAAATTAATTTTTTTTTTCGGAATTGTCCCATCTTAAGTGATAAATAGCGTGTGTATTACAATATTTTCTGATATTTTTAATTATTAGTTTATTGTTGAATTTAATATGGTATGTATGGTCTATTGTTAATGAAATTTCTATTTTTTCTTAATAATTACAACTTACACCCTTATTTTGGCTCTTACTCTTCTCTATATGTAACTCAAAAACAAAATTTTTTACAAGTGTGGTCACTATACTTTTATGTACCTCATTTGATATAACAATCAAAGCAAATGCTTGGACGGAAGCAAGGAAGTTGCTTAGCCACAATGCATAGAAATGGGGTTTTGTTGGATGTCAAAACCATCACAAATATATTTGAGATGAAGCAACCACAATTTGCCAAGAGGGCTACAATAACATCAAAAAAGTACCAAGATTCTAAAGTTGGCTCCTAATGCCATGAACAGACAGTCAATAGACTCCACTCATTATTATATTCTTTAGGTAATGGGTATGCAACTAACAAATCAACAATGATTCACTAAGAAAACACACACACACACACACACACACAAATCAACAGTGATAACAACATTTCCATTAAAAAAATTCCTCGTTAACAAAATGACCAGGCATTATTTCAATTATGATCTGTCTCTCGCTAAATTAAAAAACAATTACCCGAGTATTGTGAATACGATTGTTCAATATTTTGGCCTGTATTAAATCCAACTAAGCAAATCAGTAGTTACTCCATCAATTTAAAAATCAATCAATAAACAGTATAAAGTACTTAAGGGCATGATAAGTAAGGAAAGTTGCCAATCAATAAACAGTATAAAGTACATCCTGGCAAATACAAAATTATTCAACATATTTACAGAGAAGGAAATCATATAATGATTGGTTATTCAGGAAAGGCCAATAAGATTTATGCTCATTTGAATGTCATGTATTCTTAGATCGTTTGCATTAATTTTATATTAGAAAATGCTTGGAATAGTGATTAAAGGGGTAATAGATTGAATTGTAAACTAAAATGAGAGGTATATGAGGTGGTGAATGTTAAATTTTGTGAAAAGAAGCATACTCTAGGATTAAAATCCAACTCACTAGTCACTGGTCAGTAGTTACTCCATCAAATCAAAAATCAATAAACAATATAAATAATTTAAGCGCATGATAAGCAAGGAAGATTGTCATTAATGCTTTGATTGGAAAATGGGACATACCGTGACAAATATAAAAATTGTTTATTCACTATTGTGACGATGACGATGTTCGTATTTATACAAAAAATAAAATCAGGCAATAAATTAATTATTCAAGGAAGATCAACAAGGTTTATACTTATTTGATATATCCAGTACTCTTAAATCAGTAGCATTAATTTTGTATTAGGATCAAATTGGTGTAACTTTCGCAAAAAGAGTTGTTCAATTTTAAAATTGCTTACTTTGGAAAAAAAAAATCTGATGTGAGTCATGCCTATCCATGACTGAATGCTTGCGGCAAATTGGTTTGGTAATTGAAACAAATGATTGATTTTGTAGGGCCCTTTCACTTTTTGCATGATTGATAATTCAGAATTATTATGCGATTCTTTGTGGAAGCAAATTGAAGATAGTGTTCATAAGAAATTACTGGCTCTTATTAGCTGCTCTTGCCAATGGTAGTCGATTTGTGCATTATGCTTAGATGATGTGATTTCGGACATGTCTTTGTTTGTGCCAATTTGAAATGGACCTCCAAAGGGAAATCTTCCGACCGGGTAAAGATGCGCTATGTTATGATTTTTCATTTCTTCGACTATGTGATCATGCCAAGTTCCGAGTTGTTGACGTTGTTATTTTTCGCCTAACTTATACTCTAGTGGTTCAAATCCCATTAGGGGCATTTGGGATTCCTTTTCCCTTATTTTCCTTCCCTTCAAATGTCTGCCCACTAAACTTCTGAGCCTTAAATCCGAGATGGGCCGGCCTGGGAGTGGGCTTACTTACCTTACACAAAAAAAAAGGTACTCCATATATGATACCGATAAGGATTTAAGGATGAGAATAGTTACCTGCCGTAATAGTATATATTTTCAAATTACGGGGTATGGCTGAGTGGCAAGAACTTATATACCCTTAATTAAGATGGAGGGTTTCAATCTTGTATTGGCCATTGAATAACCTTAAATTCCTAAAAATCCCAGATCTGAACCCAAAAAAGAAAAATAAAGAAGGTATAGTTTTCCACTCTATAAGTCCAATTTAGTTTGTGTGAATTATCATTTAAATATTGTTACGGTATTATTGCTCGTTATATTTCTAGCTAATATCTTGATAGAAGTTTTGTCTCCACAACATTTTGTCTTCTTCTTAACCCCAATTTATTTGTGTGTTCGACCTTTTGGTCAACTTTAGGGGCGTAATAGATATTGAGAAAATTATTATGTATGTTTTCACCGTTTATATATATGAAGCACAATAATACATCACATTCACAGTAATTTAAAATCGTACGAGTAAAATATATGAGTTGATGATAAGATATACACTCTATCATTAATTATCCTTAATTAGGTGAAACGGGAAACATTAGGTAAGTTATTTCATAATTCATGGTCCATAAAAGGAAAATATGAGAGCTAGTGTCTAAAACGTAATGAATAATGGTCACACAAACGAAGTTTTGTAAGCATTTTTGTTTACATTAAAAAAAAATCCGCTTTCGGATTACTGATCAAAATATACCTGAGTAAAAGGTGGGACTTTAATTGATATAGATTTCATCCCTCTAAGGCTCCAACATATAAGTTAGAGGTTTAAGGCTCATTGTCTTTAATTTAGGATTAAGGATGGGTTTTGTTGTTATGGACATTTAAGCCATTTACACCCTTTATTATAATATCTTGTGTGGACTTAGTTTACGGTGGACCAAAAATCAAATCTTTAAATTTAGACTATATTTTTGATGTACTCTTTGGTCCACGGTGAATTAAGTCCACACAAGACGAGCGGTTAATACATGGTCCAAAAAGCCAGCCATTCTTGACTATTCAAAAAAAAATAATGAAAAAAATCATGAATGCCCAAGAGCGAGAATCGGGTATATTCGTTAAAGATAGGTTGGGAGCGGGAGCAACGGCGATCCATCAACCAAACCATGACACCCGGCGGCTCGGCTCGTAACCAAAGACACCTCAGCACTAACGTCACCACATGGTGACTTTTACAGCTTATACTATTACTGGTCAAAATCGCCTCACAATCTTATAGCATTGTCGATTTGTTTATTGTTTTATTTTTATATTTTTGGGATGGCAATTGTCAAATTTGTTTATGACTTTGTGAGTTTTGTTTTGGAACCCATCTCTTGTCCACTTGCATACACTGATACACATCATCTGTACTGTGTCTGTACCTTGCTGGAGTGCTGGGAATCGACCTTGTGGCTGTGGTGTGGTTTTGCAAATGTTGATCCTTTTAACAATAATTTTTCAATCAAATTAGCTTTGTTATAAGAATGATTTCTGATATTGCTTTAGATGTGTCTTTACTTGTAGAATTCGATATCGTTTATAGATGCCTGATAACTGTTTATAGTAATGACATTTCGTTTTTCTTTCAAAAATAAATAAATAAATAAATTCCCAATCAAATGCGAACATATATGGGCAGTTTCACTCTCAAAGAACTTGGAAAGTGAATCTGAAAGTTGAACAAATGTTATTTGTTTTCAAAGTTAAATAGACAAATTTTGATCATATATGTGCAAAACAAACATCTAAATTTTACGAAGTCGTGACCAAAAAAAAAAAGTCTAATTTGAAAAGTTTTTATAAATATACTTATTGGTCATTCCTTGTCAAAGTCTTTTTTTTTTTGGTAACATGAAAAACGTTAGACGCCTAAAGAAAGAAAAACAATAAAAACTGAGCTACAGTCATTCTAGGTTTTGCGAATTCTACAATATCTGCGAAAATTACACTCATCGTGCTAGGAATGGGGACATGAAATTCCTTAAAAAATAATCAGGTATAATAAGAGTATAATTGGCCAACTAGACTGCAACACTACTGTTGGCCCTCTGTAAACATGGAAGATCTTGATCTCCCACGCCCAATTGTGCGTGGATGATGTCCTTGCATTGCTCCAAGATAAAATTGTATGGGCTAAATTTTGGCCTGGACACTTAAACAACCTCCATGATAGTGTGAGACACGAAGGGCCCCAAGTTGTTGACAATAATAAACTACCAGTTTTTTTAAATATCTTTTGTGATAAAGCAAAGTATCTACAATCATAGAATACCTACACATATGTTCCAAATCATTGAATGTATCACGTATTTCCTTAATTTTTTTTAAGTAAAAGATAATTTATTCATTCATAAAAAGCCATCCGGCATCTACAACGATGAATATCTCTAAACAAAATAGATCTAACCGAACAAAGTATAAATCTACCATAACAAGATGAATATGACTCCCACCATGACTGCTAGAAATCGGTGTCTTGATCAGCCCCGTCGATAATAAGTGACTACCAATCCAAACATTACTGTTAGAAATCGACGTCTTGATCGGCTTCGTCGATGATTGACAATGCCCTGATATAGCAAAAAAGATGCTATACAGAAAACGGGAGGCCACCGCCTTTTTTTCCCTACGATCGGAGGTAAGCACGAAACGTGCTGCAGTTATTTGGAAATACAAATCCCCTAGGCACAGTAGATTGAACTTGTCTTCTTTATTCTTGAAATCTACCCGAACCACACAAATTCTAAAAGACTCCGACGAACGCGGAGGACTAAACAATCTCTCATGAAAGGAGAGTTTATTCCTAATCATATTGAAAAACAAACTAAAAAACTAGATCGAATGCAAAGAAACAACAACGAAGGGGCTAATCACCGGCAATTTTGCCGGTGATAGCCCCTGGACGAGTCAAAAGAAAAGGGGTCAGAATTTTTTCTTGAGAGAGAGAGAGAGAGAGAGAGGAGGAGGAGGAAGAAGCAGTTATATCTCACGTATTTCCTTAATTAATAGCCCATATAAACCTCCACCTAAGCAAATTTTACTTTTACCAATTTTGATGGTTTATTTGAACCTTTTTTTTCCCTTTCTTCTTCTTTCCTTTTTTTACTTAGGTTTATCATTTCTTTTTCGGGAAACAAATTGATTTTTTTTTTAGCGTTGAAAACGGGGAGGGAGAATTATCATTGATTGATAGTTTAATAGCGGCATATAACAATAATCATTACTAACCACTGAAATACCTAAAATAACAGTATAAAATTTCTTCTTAAACTCACTAATTTTGCTTTTGGTGTATGTTCAGCTCCAAAACCATGGTAGATAACTAACCATGTGTAATCATCGATGGAATAACATCTTTTCTGATGGAGATTACGACGGTTGGTACAACTTTGTGGAAATAAAAACCGATATGGCCTTTCAGATCTTCATTACCAAAAAACCATAAAACTCTTACAATAAAAGAGATTAAAAATTGCATAAAAAAGAATTTTATGATAAATTTCTTGTAGAGTAGTTCTTGTGGGTGGTTCAACCAATTGATACCCTAACCTAATATAAGTTAGACTAAATCATTAAACTAATACATTTTTGTCAATTTAGAATTACTAAACGCAAATCACTTTTTCCCAATATACCCCTAACATAACCTATCACCTCCTTTCTCTCTCTTCCCTCCTTGCAAGCAAATGGATGACAACTTTGAGACAACCTTCGTTAATCTTCTGATGACAAATTGGAATTGAAAAGAGACAAGGTAGGGGTGGCTGGTGAGGCAAAGCAGGTGGGGTAAGGAGTGTTAGGTAGCTGGAAATGGATGGGTAGCGGGTGGTGGGTGCCGAAGTCGAGGATTTTTAATCAGAAAACCATTAACCCATCTTCAATTCTTCCAACATGAACCCATCCCCTTCACTGTAATTCTGAAGAATTTCATGTCCCGTATTATGCCTTTTCGACCACCCAGCCGCTGAAACCCATTCGATATTCATCCATCCGCCACCCACTAAAGGCACTTATAAACCCTAACTCAAAATGGTAATGAACAGTTAAATTCAAATAGAATTTTAATTTGTAACTTCTATCATTGGCAATTAGATTAAAACTTTTATTCTTTGGGATTTGCGTAAAACAAATTGTCCTAATAGAAATATAGTTTATGCTGATTCAACTGAACACCAAGCCGATGAAAGAAAATACGGAGTAGATAGAGCAGAAGAGAGACTTGTGTTTCAACCACAAAAGGGTATTTCAGGAAAGGGTTGGACAAAAATATTTACGTTTAGCAATTTTGAATTTACATTAAGTAATTCCGATTTATATTTCCTTTAGTATTTAATTTCTTTTATTGAATTCCTTTGACATTTCAATCTTTCTAAAAATTGAATAGAAAATTTCAAATTTGTGACCCTCATATAGGTCCAAGAAGTCCTTTTACTTGAAACACACATGCCCTTCATCCTAAAGAGAAGTGTCCCCTAAGAACTCACAACTCTCTCCCTTAAGAGCATTATTAAGCAAGGGAAGTATGGGTTTTGCAGATCAATTCTAAATAATACTCTACTGATACTCTCACATGGGATTTGATCCAATAATGAAGAGAAGCTCAAGATCATCATATATAAATATAATAATTGAGACTTGATAGGGGAGAGAGAGAGCGAGAGGGGGTGACAATATCAGTGACATGAGCCCTTTTGTTTACTCAATCGATTCCATAGTTTTTTCCCATAAAATCTCAACTTCGTCTCTCATTTGGGGCTTTATAAATAGCCATAACCATAGCCGCACTTCACTCTCAACCCCGAGCCAATCCATTTTCTCTCTCCTCAAAAAACCCCATTCTTCTTGTGTCTTTATTTCTCCTAGAGTAAACGACCCATTAGTTTCATCAAAAATGGCAACTTGTGTTGAGACTTCTAGGGCTGAACCCACCCAAAATTGTGACCTTGATAGGTCTCAATCTGATCACCATCGTTACAAATATGGAAGTTGTTGCAGATCAAAATTATCTGATACTGTTTCATGTGCCCCAGTTTGCCAAAACAACCAGAAATCGAACCAATCAAGGGTGGTGATTTGTGGAATTTCAGAGGATGAAATGTGGTTCAAAATGGTTCAAGAAGCCAAAAATGATGTTGAGCAAGAACCCATCTTGTCAAATTATTATTACAATTCAATTTTATCCCACAAATGTTTTGAGAGTGCTTTATCCAATCATTTGGCTGCTAAATTGAGCTCTTCTAGCCTTAATGCAAATACCCTTTTTGATTTATTCTTAAGTATGCTTGTTGATGACAGAGAAATCATGAGGGCAGTCAAGGATGATTTAAGGGCAGTGAGAGAAAGAGACCCAGCTTGTATAAGTTATGTTCATTGTTTCTTGAATTTCAAAGGGTTTTTGGCTTGTCAATCTCACAGAATTGCCCACAAATTGTGGTCACAGGGGAGAAAGATCCTAGCTTTATTGGTGCAAAACAGGGTTTCTGAGGTCTTTGATGTTGATATTCATCCGGGGGCGAAAATCGGACGGGGGATATTGCTTGATCATGCCACTGGAGTTGTTGTTGGAGAGACTGCTGTGATTGGGAATAATGTGTCAATATTGCATAATGTGACATTGGGGGGCACTGGCAAGGCTTGTGGTGATAGGCACCCTAAAATTGGAGATGGGGTCTTAATTGGAGCAGGAACTTGTGTTTTAGGGAATGTTAAGATTGGTGATGGAGCTAAAATTGGGGCAGGGTCTGTGGTTCTGAAGGAAGTGCCACCAAGATGTACTGCAGTTGGGAACCCAGCAAGGCTTGTTGGAGGTAAAGAAAACCCTACTAAACATAACAACATTCCTAGCCTTACTATGGATCATACTTCCTATATACATGAGTGGTCTGACTATGTAATTTAGATTTTTAGAGGTTATACTTATGATTATTGTGATATTATGTCCCTTTGTTTGGGAATGTGTAGTTCACCTATGGTGCTTTGTTGAAGTGGAGAACCTAAGTTCTCCCTCATTATTCCATTGGGAACCCAAAGAAAAAGAAAATAAATGGGTATTAGAGAGGTTGATATTTGTATGCTGGTCTGTCTGGTTATCTTTCTTATGCTTTAGTTATACAGTTACTATGTATTATGTTATTATTAGTATGAGATACAACATGCCTGTAAATACTAAATACCATGTACTTTAATCTTCTTTTGAATTCCATGTGGCTTTGGTGATTTTCCAGTGAATGCTAGATTGCTAGGATCTGTTTGATGATTCTCTCAAACAGTATTGTGTGGGTGGGATTGACTTAAGTACCCATCAAGTAGTTTAAATCTTTGTTATATGCTTCTTGCCATGGAGGAATCAGGAATGTATGCTACTTGAATAGCGAAGAAGGCATATAATCGATCCCACCTAGTAAGTAGAAGCTTGGATTCACTTAGCTTGAGTGAGTTATTAGTGGATTGCTCCAAATGCTAGTTGCTGACAATTGACATATGTACATGGGATCAAAAGGTGTAATGTTAGCATAGATGCGAAGAATGGTAGAATTTTGGTGAGCTTTACATTGAGTGAACAGAGAAAAGCCAATCTTACTCTATAGCTCCTTTTTTCAATTTGATATGCATATTGTTGTGGTGGGACAGAAGCATATTCAGCCGTTGAAAACTCTTTGTTGTGGAGCCTTTTTGTTAGGATGGAGAAAGTGAAGGGAAAAGGAAGGGCTTTCCGTCATTACTCATTTGGATGGGATTTGTGGAGAATGGGAAATGGATGGAGTGGATTGTGTATACTTTCTGTTTCATCTTTCTCTTTCAGATTGTATGCTTTGCAAATGATGATGTGTGAGGTTTTAGTACATATTTAGGAAATAATGAGTATGAATGTATGATGCTTACGCTATTGCCTCTTACGAAGATCTTTAAATATTATGCGTTGCCACTTGTTCCTAGTCCCTTCCATACTTTAGTTCAAACATTACTTCAAACAATGGATATGCCTGTAATATGCCATTGCAAGCTGTTTTATATTTGGGGGAAAATAGCTAAACCAATAAACCATGAGGTGGGATTGAGTAGATAGATTCTCTGCTAGTGTATTGAGCCTGCACGAGAAAGGCTTGCAGGAAGTTTTATGCTTCTTTGTTTTTGTAATCCCACGGGCCCTGAAGTTCTCGGCCAAGAAACCTCCAGTGACTAGGGGCTCAAACTAGTAGCAAGTTTTAACTTTTATGCTTCTTGCTTATTGCCTGACACAATCATCCCTATGGTTTGGAGAAAGTCGGTAATTCTAGGGACTTAATATGTATATTAGATGCTGTAATATTCAATCGACGTACAGCCAAACCTAGAGTTGATCAAATGGAATTGCTGGTTAGTCAGAAGCGAAGGAGTCGCAAAGTCATTTTGAAGAAGAAGAGGGAAAAAAAACCCGGAAGTGAAAAGCTGGTTGATGCACTCTTCTTTAGACTGAGGTCCAGTTTCTGCAAGTCATGTTGGTTTGCCAAAGAAAATGGTCAAATGACCTTGCTGCTTATTCTGTTGCTGATTTAGCTTACTTTTTGAGAATTTACTGGTATAAATGGCCAAAACTCAAAAGCTATCACAGTGCTACTATTTTGAGTATTTTTTTCTAGTAGAGTGGCCTGACAGCACAGTTCTGGTTACTGATTAATTTAGTTATCTACTTATCTTTAAGTTGTTTTGCGACCATTTCTGTGATACCCTAAGATCTGTGTGAAAATGATACAATCTGCCTCATTCATTGTCTTTGCCCTTAATTTAGTTTATCTTTTCAGTTGTTTTCTGACCATTTTCCCCTGATCTTTGTCTGAAAAT
The DNA here is from genome assembly GCA_038025085.1 of Tetragonia tetragonoides. Lineage (NCBI taxonomy): Eukaryota > Viridiplantae > Streptophyta > Magnoliopsida > Caryophyllales > Aizoaceae > Tetragonia > Tetragonia tetragonoides. Next base: position 1,225,569 of record CM076153.1, read on the forward strand.
GATGTACAACCTAAACATGTGTAGTTTGACGCAGCTAAACACCAACTCTACAAAGATAGTAGTGGATTTCTTTAACTATTGTGCTTTCATTATTGAGTATTAGTATTAGTATTGAGTGTATGACTGATTAAAAAGATTTAAATGGTCATTATCAATTCCTTAGAACCCTCTTTGGCATTTCCAATATGGACTCTGCTTGCTAAACTTTTAGGATATCCTGTAAACCAAACAGTATATTCTATGTCCGCGCCAACAAAATAGTACTCCGTATTAAATAAAAAGTGTGGTGGTATTAAGGTGGAACGAAGATTGAACTGGCTCAAAACGTTCGAGGGTCCAAACTCTATTATTCATAGTGATGTTTGAAATACCAAACATTGACATTTTTTTTTCTGGAAAACAATATAGAAAGCAAAAATATTACTAGTCAGAAAGGTCGAAACTGTTCCAAAACTTCCCATTAGATAATTAAAACCTGATATCAAACTAAATGAAAAGTAATTTAAGAAGAGCTACTTCCATCTCCATAATGAGATGAAACCTTTATTTAAGAAACATATCATATATGCAGTCTATATATAGTCCATTTACCTACTTATAGAACATCTGAAAGTGACTGGGAAGTTGAACATTAGACAGCATAGGCAGCTGCAATGGCATAGATGACACCGGCAAAGTAGCACCACCATATGATGAAGCTACCATTGCCTCGTTATCGACAATCTCTGAACCTTGATCATAACATATAGGACCCCTCCCCATCATATTCATGCTGTACATGACCAAGTTACTGCTGCTACCAGTACCACCACCACCATGAATATGATCAGCTGCTATCGGGGCCATCTGATTCGGAAATTCATTATTTGGATCAAATGGCACTATCTGCTGTGAATGTGATTCTTGAATAGGATAGTTAAACAATGAGTATTGATTGAAGTACTCAACATGATCAATGCATCCCATTTGATGATGATGGTGATCAACAAGATACACATTGTTTATGGGCTCATTATGTTCAACATATGGTACCAAAGCTGCTTGGCTATGGCTATTCTTAATCATAGCAATCCTTTGCCTCACAAATTCAAGCTTTTGATCGAATTCGACAAGCAACTCCATAAGCTGATCAGCATTGAACTCATCAATGGTAGAATTCCAAGTTGGGTACTTAGCCAATGCATTCTTATGCCTTAGCTTAGATAACTCTTGATCTGCCTTTCTTTGCCACTCATCAAACAAGTCATATAAGTTAAGTGCCCTCTTAGCCTTTTCTTCCTGAGGGAAAGCTACATACCTATCAATGATTTCCTTAGCCAACTCAGGGTTCATGGCTCGAGCCAAGTCGAGACGATTCGAATCAGAGCTGTTCTTAAGTAGTCCCTTAAGACCCTCCCTCTGAAAGGAATAGACCTCAGGTTCTAAAGATGGCTTCCCTTCATTGTAAGGGTAGATAATGATGCAAACTGGGGCACTACATAATATGGAAAACTCATGACCTTTCTTAATCAAACCCTTTTTTCTCTTCAGATAAGTTGTATTCCTTGCCTTTTCTTTGCTTATAAACTCCATTGCTATTTTTGCCCTACCCATGATCTTAATAATTTAGGGAGATATGGAAAGAGAAGCAGTAATGAATTGAATGTAGAAGCACTAGAAGGTAATGATCGATGCTTCTCCAATTTATTAAGGGAATGAATGGATAAGTAGCTTCTGGTTCAATAATATAGTTAAGATTTTCTAAATACATTTATGTATGGAAAATATGCATGTTTATAAGGAAACTATAATCACGAAAATATATGTACCAATATTGCATATTCAATCGAGAACATAATGATAGTAGTATCCTACTTTTTCGGGCCCAAAGTTTAGGATGATTGTACTAATTGATTTGTTTGAAACACATGTCCACATACCAAAGAACATCTCCTAATTGCTGAACCTTTTCTTTTCAATCGGGATTTTGGTAAATTTTGATTTACAATCTAGTTTCAAAATTATCTATGCAAATATTGCAATATGCATATCAAAAACTTTGTTTTAAGTTATGTATGATATCTTTTTTAAAAACTTTGATTAAACCGGTTTTATTATAACTTTTGGTATTATTTTTGTGTGTGAGTTGATCGTATTCTATCTATGCAAGTAATAATTATTTTTGAATTATTTTTTATCAAATACTAGCTAATTAACTATTTATAGAAGGTTTGATAGTGACCGGGAAGTGGAATATTAGACAACATAGGCAACTGCAATAGACAGCAATAATTCGGGCCCCGGAAAGCCGAAAAAGAAGGCTATATTCCACCTTTTTTTGGCTTCCAGGAGGCCCAAGAGCGAAGGTAGTCTTGGGTGGACTTAGTCCATCATGGACCAAGTAATTTTGAGGAGTGGCTCCAGGTGAAGAAATTTTGAGGGGTGGCTCGAGGTAAGGGGTGGCTCCAGGTGAAATAATTTTGAGGGGTGGCTTGAGGTAAGGGGTGGCTCCAGGTGAAATAGGGTATAAATTGGATGGGTGGCTCTACGTGAAGTATGGGTGGCTCCAGGTGAACTAGGGGGTGACTCCAAATATTGGTCCACTATGGACTAAGTCCACACAAGTTTTTGTAGTGTATATTTTGCACCACATCGCACAAAACACCCCTAGGGAACATAGGAGGCCATTGAGGTCGCTTATCCGGTCCCTGATAGGCTTGGAAAATGTTTTAGGTAGAAGAGTCGGAACACCAAAAGTATGGGTGATATCAATTCGGTCAATTCGGTTAATGTTATATTCGGATTTGATATATTATTATGCTTTCTTAAATCTACGCAAGTATAAAATAATATTTTGAAACGATTCGCATTGGTGCCGGGTCTATTTGGGTTTGGCGCGAAGGGCCATCTACTGTTTTGAGTGGGAGTTTTTCAGATTGGGCCAATCGTTTTGGGCAGTTTTGCCGGGTCTAATTTTCATATAGAGAAATCGCATCAGTTCACTAACCGACCCAAAATGAGAAAAGAAAAAAGATTCTTTCCCGTAAAAAAAGAACGGAATTGCTTAACGTAAATTCCAAATTACTAAACGCAAATCTTTTTGGCGTAATAGTTCCGAAAGTACCCTTTTTATTTTCAGACCCTCTTTCTCTCTCATCGATTTTTTTCTTTTTTCAATTATACATTGTCTAGGGTTTTATGGGTGGTTGATGTGGTTGATGGCGGTGGCTGGGTGGTTGAGGGCGGTTGCTGGAGGCATGGGGTTTAGGGTCGGCTGGGTCGGTGTTCGTGGTGGAGGTGGTTGGAGTTTTCTGGGTGGTGTTTTTGTGGTTAGGGTGGGGCTCTGGTGGTGCAGTTTTGGCTGACGGGAGCCGACGGGAGGGTGAGGGTGCTACTGCGGTGGTGGGGCTTTGTCGGCGGTGGGGGATCTGCGACGGTGGGGCTCTGATGGCGGCCGATGGTGGTGGGATGGGGGAGGCGCTGACGGGTGGGGCTGTCGCCATGGTTCTCTGTCAAACCCCACCCTCGTTTTCACCCACCACCTGTTCGCCCCTCCCCCTTTCAGCAGCCTCCCCGTCAACCCACTCCCTCCCCTCATCCCTAGTCAGGCCGCCCACCCCCACTGTCAGTCGTGCCGCCCCCGTGCAGTGGCGTAACAGGCGGGTTAGCATTTTAGCAACACCCCCGATCTGGTCCTACCCTCGTTTCAGCCCCCACCGGCAGTCGTGTCCTCAATCCCCTGTTCGCCCCACCCCGATCTGGCCCCACTACTTCGTCCCGACGCCCAGCCACTGTGCCTCCTAGCACCCCACCACTCAAACCACCAATGAATTCCGGTCAAAGTCTGGTCAAACAAGATACAAGAGAGAACTGATGGAGAGAAAAGGAAGGGAGAGAGGGAAAAACTTAGAAACTAGTTAGGGGCATTATGGGAAATAGATTTGTGTTTAGTAATTTTGCGATTTACGTTAACTAGATTTGTGCATATCAAAAACTTTGTTTTAAGTTATGTATGATATCTTTTTTAAAAACTTTGATTAAACCGGTTTTATCATAACTTTTGGCATTATTTTTGTGTGTGAGTTGATCGTATTCTATCTATGCAAGTAATAATTATTTTTGAATTATTTTTTATCAAATACTAGCTAATTAACTATTTATAGAAGGTTTGATAGTGACCGGGAAGTGGAACATTAGACAACATAGGCAACTGCAATAGACAGCAACAATTCGGGCCCCGGGAAGCCCAAAAAGAAGGCTATATTTCACGTTTTTTTTGGCTTCCAGGAGGCCCAAGAGCGAAGGTAGTCTTGGGTGGACTTAGTCCATCGTGGACCAAGTAATTTTGAGGAGTGGCTCCAGGTGAAGTAATTTTGAGGGGTGGCTTGAGGTAAGGGGTGGCTCCAGGTGAAATAATTTTGAGGGGTGGCTTGAGGTAAGGGGTGACTCCAGGTGAAATAGGGTATAAATTGGATGGGTGGCTCTACGTGAAGTATGGGTGGCTCCAGGTGAACTAGGGGGTGACTCCAAATATTGGTCCACTATGGACTAAGTCCACACAAGTTTTTGTAGTGTATATTTTGCACCACATCGCACAAAACACCCCTAGGGGACATAGGAGGCCATTGAGGTCGCTTATCCGGTCCCTGATAGGCTTGGAAAATGTTTTAGGTAGAAGAGTCGGAACACCAAAAGTATGAGTGATATCAATTCGATCAATTCGGTTAATGTTATATTCGGATTTGATATATTATTATGCTTTCTTAAATCTACGCGAGTATAAAATAAGATTTTGAAACGATTCGCATTGGTGCCGGGTCTATTTGGGTTTGGCGCGAATTCGGGCCATCTACTGTTTTGAGTGGGAGTTTTTCAGATTGGGCCAATCGTTTTGGGCAGTTTTGCCGGGTCTAATTTTCATATAGAGAAATCGCATCAGTTCACTAACCGACCCAAAATGAGAAAAGAAAAAAGATTCTTTCCCGTAAAAAAAGAAAGAAAAGGGATTCATCTAAATGACGGCTAATCCACTTGTTGTCTCTCTCTCTCTCTCTCTCTCTCTCTCTCTCTCTCTCGTATGAATTTCCACTTGCCTGCGTATTTTCTTGCTGGAGGGAAATTCCTTTGTTGATAAATATGATGATGGCGTGAATTAGGGTTTTGCCTCTTTTTTATTCTCCTTACCAAATTAACACATTTTTATCCCTCATTTTGATAGCCAGATAAAATACTGACATTCCAAATTTCAAATTAGGTTTTAGTGTGAGAATTGAAATTCATATGTCGAAATGATTAAGGTTGGATTTTTACGATAACAGCTCGTCAATTTCAGGATATGATTGATTTCATTTATTCTTAGTAGGAATTTCAGAAGTTTCGATAATGGCGGCTGCTCTTAGTAGTTGCTCAAGAGCTATCGTCAATGGCGGAAGCTTAAAGTCTCCGTTGTTAAGTGCTTGTAACCCTAAATTTCGAGTCTCACTCAAGATTTCTCCGAGAAAAGTTCCTTTAAAGTATGTGTATAACTATAGAGCAGTATTCGTGTCGCCAGTGTTTGACAATAATTGTTTCAAGTGTTTTAGTAACAGAAACCATGATAGATTCATTGCTACTGACCAGGAAAATGAAAAAAAGACAGAGAATTTTGAGTTTTTGAAGGTTTTGTCTAAGAATGGGGTGCTAATGGCGGCTGTTATATGTGGAGTTTTCGTGTTCGAATGCCGGAGAGTAATGGCAGCTGAAGGGGTGATCAATGCAGGGTATGGGGTTATTGGGCAGAGTATATTGTTGTTGAGGAATGCGTGGCCAAAGACATTGCAGGTTCTTCAGGTTTTTAAGGAGCAAGGTTTGATCCTCGTTGCACTGTTGAGTCTTTCGGCTTTCTTTTCCATGGCTGAGACCTCGATCACCACTCTTTGGCCTTGGAAGGTATGTATACACGTTGCTTTTTCAGTGTTGATTTGAGTTCATGGGTGTTTTGATTGTTTGGGGTAGTGAAGAATGATACTTTTCTATTCAGTTATGTTATATTGTTATTACAAAGGGATGAGGTACCATTCAATAATATTTCTCATTAGTTATACAAATAGAAACCACCAACACCAAGTAGGCAAGTATGGATGCTAATTAGAGCTTTTTCACAATCTTCATTATGCATTGTTAATTTGACTTTAGAAGTGACATCATTAAGTTCTTTTTCCTCACCCTCCCCTTAACCAGGTATCAAACTGGGTTTATTTTATATGATGTAGTAGCGAAATAAAATGTTCATAGACTCGAAATTGAATATATGGTGTAAAGACCTATCAACAAATGAAAGGGAAATAACTATGAAGGTCAGGGCATTTAGGATGCATTGGACTGTGGAAACCTGAAGTGTAGAATGTTGACACCATTGCTAGAGTGGTTTATTGATGCAAGGGGATCTATGAAGGGATGAGTAGCTTAGATAGTTGGATGAAGCTTGAGGTGAAAGATCGGATTGCCTTCCAAATTCCCACAGAATGTGGCCTTCCATTGGGAATAATGGCAGGAAAAGGGTTTCTAGTTATTGGAGTTGTGGTTTCGATGGGCCTTTGGGTAATCGTGCTGCCTTTTTTTTTTTTTTTTTTTTTTGTGTGAACGAGTTTTTTGTTAGCTTTTTTGAGAAGGGCCCATCTGTGGAGCATATATTGATACGATTATCAATGGATTTACTCTATGTAGTAATGGAGCTCTTATGTTTAATTGCGTACCCTGGTATTTGACCGTTGGGTTATTTTACCTGTGGCAGATTTTGCATGTTCCATTGGCTACAAATATTGGTAGTTGTCAAATACTCTAAAAATGTTTGTTAGTGTAGTGTGTCCACTTAATCTGTTATAACTGATACTTCATTGTCACCAGTTAGTCTCTTTTTGAGTCAGGTGCGTGAGCTGGCTGAAAAAGAGCCTGATAATGGTGTCTTCAGAATGCTTCGGAATGATGTCACCCGATTTCTCACAACTATTCTCATTGGCACCACGTATTTCTCCTTCCTAATTGCTTTCCAGGTTTCTTTTAAGCTTAAGTTTTCTTCTTACACTAGACCCTACATATGTGCAGTGTTGTCAATATTGCAGCTACTGCATTAGTTACTGATGCTGCTACAGCCTTGTTTGGTGAAGCTGGGATCAGCGCAGCAACTGGAATGATGACTGTAGGATCCATGTCCTTATGGCACCTGTTTTGCTTCCTCCTTTTCTTATTTCTGTGTTTCTGTTTCATCTTCACTTCTTTGTTTGATATCAGGTTGCCATTTTGCTTCTTACTGAGATAACTCCTAAGAGTATAGCTGTACATCATGCCACAGAGGTTGCTAGATTTGTGGTGAGTTGTCTTATATCCTATTGTGGAATGGTGAAGCTGGTCATTAGTCTATTGACTATACAAATTTGACTGCCTGAAATGTCTTTTTTTTTTTGTTCTTGTCACTAGAATTTCAGTTTCTGCCTACTAAAATAAGTCCTTTCTTGATGTCTTTAGGTCAGACCAGTAGCCTGGCTTTCTTTGATACTGTATCCTGTTGGAAGAGTTGTCACTTACCTGTCAATGGGCATGCTGAAAATGCTGGGACTGAAGGGACGGAGGTTTACTACAGTGATCTTTGCACTTTATACTTCAACTCCTCGGGGGGGGGGGGATCTTTATTTTTTAGCTGCTTCATATGCTGGTATACTTTTGGACTTTTGGTTGGTAGGATGTTATATGCTATTGTTTCACTTTGCAACTTGCCCCCCCCCACCCCTGAATAAAAAAAAAATTAAAAGAAAGAAGTATTTCAGGCATTTCCTTTATTTACTAAGATCTTTTAGCATGTACTAGCCATGGGAACCCATGCATGCAGTTGTTTTTCAGTCACTAGCCAATAGCCATGGGGTAGGTTCACAAACATGGCATAGACATGGGAACGGGTCATGTATCAATGATGAAAAGACAAATATTAGCTGACGTGCGTGTAATTTAGGGATGTACATGGAACCTAAATAGGGTGTCTAAGCTTCCTACGCCGTGGGAAGTGTAAGTTTCTAGGAAGTGAGAAAATCTCTCATGGTTGTTAACTTGTTTCCCACATGTAACAATTCCATTAAAGCAATACCTTCTTTAATTCCTATCAATTTCTAATGAACATGGGAACCTAGGTACTGAGGTGGTATTCCCTCAAAAAAGGAAAAAAAGGTACTGAGGTGGTAATAAGATTGGGTTCTCTTGCTAACTTCTTAGGATATTCATGTTTAACCAAACAGGATTTATGGAAACTTCTTTATAGATGTAACTGAGAGATGTGTGTCCTTGGGTGGGGTGGTTTTCTAAGAAAGTTGGGCTTTGGTGAACTGAAGGAGGGCTTGGTTTTCACATTTATTAAAGGGAAGTGGAGAGGTTCAATGAGGTCTTTTTAGTAAACAGAGTTTGGTGGCTTGCACTTTTGGTGCCAAGGGATAGTCTTTTCCCTCTTTGGATGAGTAAATTGGATGAGGAGAATTTGATGTGTCAACCTTGACTACTAAACAACTCTACTTTAGATCTAAGCTTTGGATTTTGTTCATCTTTGGTCTGTCTCAATGTTTTTCCCTCTCTTTTTTTTTTGTTTATTATTGTCAATTTTTTTTAAATGTTGGATCATTTAAAATTTTATACCTTTCAAATTGGGGACGGGGCTAAATTGAGGTTGCATGCAGTAATTACCAGATTTGATTTGGCTCCTATTGGCTTGAGTCAAGATGATATAAAAGTGCATTCTCTGTAACTCATTGATTAATTTTATCACAAAGTATCTTGTACTGCTTGAAATTTTATATATAAAGAAACTTGTTTCTGAGGGTGTATTATATACTGGTGTTTTGATTCTTGCATTTATGAGTTCTTTATATCTGTCAAATTCTGTGTAATAGTGAACCCTATGTTACGGAAGATGAGCTTAAGTTGATGCTTCGAGGAGCAGAACTAAGTGGAGCCATCGAGGAGGAAGAACAGGTATAATGGTTTGTTACCTTCTGATAGATCATTTTGTTTATTCACTTGCTATGAAATTTCTTTTTTATTTATATTTCTGGCGAATGGGAGTCTGGACAACTTTTGAGAATTGTTGAACTATTAAGCAATGCTTCAACACAAAGAAAAAAATTAGTCCTTCTGGTTAGTGGTAGCATTAGGTGCATGTAATTTGCATTTTTATGTTGTTAAATGACTTCATATATTTAGAGAGGTTATACTAGTTGTTGGGAGTTTGGGACAATGATTGCGTATGTGAACTGGAGTGAAGTCCTTTAACTTGATAGTTAAGGCTATTTAAAGCTTGGAAGAAGCTTGTTGGATCATTGATAGGAGGCACTCTAGCATTCTTAAAAGTCATATCCTCCCCGAATTTTGTTACAAAGTATATAGGGTATATATATACAAACTACATGCTATGTATTATGTGATGTGGACCACATCTAACATTGCGTTGCAGAAAAGTGGTTGATGGAGGGCTTTGGTACCATTGGAAATCATTGTTGTATCAGATTTTACTGTGTAAGATTACATGCATGTGGCTTTGTTTGGATCCTCAAAGAGATTCTGAATGTCTCCATGTAGGATAGAGGGAGTTATATGCTTATCTTTTTTAGAGTATGTATAGCTTAATACAAAGTAGAGATGCGTATTGTCATGTGATGACTTATACAAAATCTTTTGTAGAATCTATATCATATAAGTTATAACCTTCCTTTTCGACTTCCCAGGGCCTGGGTGTCATTTCCTCCCCGAATTTTGTTACAAAGTATATAGGGTATATATATACAAACTACATGCTATGTATTATGTGATGTGGAACACATCTAACATTGCGTTGCAGAAAAGTGGTTGATGGAGGGCTTTGGTACCATTGGAAAATCATTGTTGTATCAGATTTTACTGTGTAAAATTACATGCATGTGGCTTTGTTTGGATCCTCAAAGAGATTCTGAATGTCTCCATGTAGGATAGAGGGAGTTATATGCTTATCTTTTTTAGAGTATGTATAGCTTAATACAAAGTAGAGATGCGTATTGTCATGTGATGACTTATACAAAATCTTTTGTAGAATCTATATCATATAAGTTATAACCTTCCTTTTCGACTTTCCAGGGCCCGGGTGTCATTTTTGCCCAAACTTCTCCAGGGGTTCTATCATGACCCTATGACCCGCCTTGGTGACCCGGAAGGCATATCTGGATCTCCGAATCTCGACGGCTCTTACACAAGTGTCGCGTAAAATGCCCTTCCAAGCTTATCAGAGATCGGACAAGTGACCCCGAGGCCTGCATGTCCTCTAGGGGTGTTACGTGCGATGTGGTACGAAAATATCCACCTTCTTTACGGGGCCTCCCGAAAGCCCAAAAAACGTGGATTATATAGCCTTCGTTTTCGGCTTCCCGGGCCCCGGGTGTCAGTTTTGCCCAACCTTCTCCGAAGGATCTATCATGACCATAGAGGACCCTCGGTGCCCCGGAAGGGACATCAGGATCCCCGAACTTTGATATCCCCCATGCCTTTGGTGTTCCGGCTCATACACCAGTGTCCCGTGGAACGCCCTTCCAAGCCTATCAAGTATCAGGGACCGGATAAGCGACCCCGAGGGCCTCCCATGTTCCCTAGGGGTGTTCATTAATCAACACAAGATTTAACGTGGAAAACCTCAATAGGGTAAAGATTTATCCTATGCATAATCAAAAACTAGTCACTTAACCAAAACATAAAAGCCCCTATATATATATATGATGGGGTACAAGAACAACATTATGAACAACATTGGAGTTGCAGGATTATGGCCCAGACTTTAGTGTAGCTTTGCAGATTGTCCTCTAGTTTTTGACGCATTAAACTAGGAGTCACAGGATCAAAGCCTTCAAAGGGAAATGGTCAATTGGTCAAGTCAGATAAGTCAAGCTATTTGACTTTTATTATTATTATTATTATTTTTTTTTACATTTATTATATATTAGTAAGGGAATGTGATGTGGGGATCCTCTGATCCGATCCAGCGGTTTATGTGGACCCGCGATGTGGTGTGAAAACGCCCTTCGTTTTCGGCTTCGTGGGCCCTGGGTGTCATATTTTCCCAAGCTACTCCAGAGGGTCTATCATGACCCTAGAGGACCCTCGGTGCCCAGAAGGGACATCCGGATCCCCGAACTTTGATATCCCTCATGCCTTTGGTCTTCCGGCTCTTACACCAGTGTCCCGTAAAACGTTCTTCCAAGCCTATCACGGACCGGATAAGCGACCCCGAGTGCCTCCCATGTCCCCTAGGGGTGCTCCAAGCGATGTGGTGTGAAAATATCCCCTTTCGTTCCGGGGCCTCCCAGAAGCCAAAAAAATGGGGATTAGCCTTCATTTTCTACTCTTCGGGGCCACGTGTCATTTTTTCCCCAACATTTTCGAGGGGTCTATCATGACCCTAGAGTACCCTCGGTGTCCCGGGAGGGACATCCGGTTCCCCGAACTTCGATATCACCCATGCCTTAAGTGTTTGGGCTCTTACACCAGTGTCCTGTAAAACGCCATTCCAAGCCTATAAGGGACCAGATAAGTGATCCTGAGGGCCTCCCATGTCCTCTAGGGTGTTCCGTATGAAGTGGTGCGAATATATCCACCTTCGTTTTAAGACCTCCCGAAAGCCCTAAAACGTGGATTATAACCTTCATTTTCGGCTTCCCAGGCTTTAGGTGTCAGTTTTGCCCAAACTTCTCCGGAGGGTCTATCATGATACTAAAGGACGCTCGGTGCCCCGGAAGGGACATCCGGATTCCCGAACTTTGATATCCCTCATGCCTTTGGTGTTCCAACGTTTCCCGTAAAACGTCCTTCCAAGCCTTTCAGGGACCGGATAAGCGACCCCGAGGGCCTCCCATGTCCCCTAGGGGTGTTCCAAGCGATGTGGTGTGAAAATATCGTCTATCATTCCGGGGCCTCCCGGAAGCCCAAAAAAGTGGATTATAGCCTTCATTTTTGGCTTTCCGGGGCCCCGGTGTCATTTTTGCCCAAACTTTTTCGAGGGGTCTATCATGACCCTAGAGTACCCTCGTTGCCCCGGGAGAGACATCCGGTTCCCCGAACTTCGATATCACCCATGCCTTTGGTGTTTGGGGCTCTTACACCAGTGTCCTGTAAATCTCCCTTCCAAGCAGTGGCGGATCCACTCTTCACCGAGTGGATTCCGCCGAACCCGCTTGAATTTTCTTTTTGTTAAAAAATCCTTTATAAATTAAAAATTTTGCAATACAATAATTAAGAATTGTCCTATGTATTACAAAGGGTGAACCCACTTGACTTAATCTGCCACTGTTTCCAAGCATATAAGTAATCGGATAAGCGATCCCGAGGGCCTCCCATGACCTCTAGGGTGTTATGTGCGATGTGGTGTGAAAATATCCACCTTCGTTCCAGAGCCTCCCGAAGCCCAAAAAACGTGGATTATATAGCCTTCGTTTTCGGCTTCCCGGGGCTCCGGGTGTTATTTTTGCCCAAACTTCTCCGGGGGGACTATCATGACCGTAGAGGGTCCTCGTTGCCCCTGGAGTGACATCCGGATCCTTGAATTTTGATATCCCCCACGCCTTTGGTGTTTTGGCTCTTACACCATTCTCTAGTAAGACGCTTTTCCAAGCCTATCAGGTACCTGAAAAGCGACCCCGAGGGCCTCCCATGTCCCTTACGGGGGGATGTTCCATGCCATGTGGTGTGAAATGTCCACTTCGTTCCGGGGCCTCTCAAAAGCTCAAAAAAGTGGAGTATAGCCTTCCTTTTCGGCTTCTCGGGGCCCGGGTGTCATTTGTGTCCACACTTCTCCGGGGGTTTTATCATGACCCTAGAGTACCCTCGGTGCCCGGGAAGGGATATCCGGATCCCTGATTTTCGATAACACCCATGCCTTTGGGGTTCCAGCTCTTACACGCATAAAACGTCATTCCAAGCCTATCAGAGACCGGATAAGCGACCCCGAGGGCCTCCCATGTCCTCTAGGGGTGTTCCGTGCGATGTGGTGCGAAAACATCTACATTCGTTCCGAGGCCTCCCGGAAGTCCAAAAAACGTGGATTATAGCCTTCGTTTTCAGCTTCCCCGGCCCCGTGTGTCATTTTTGCCCAAGCTTCTCTGGGGGGTCTATCATGACCCTCGAGGACCCTCGCTGCCCCGGAAGGGACATTCGGATCCCCGAACTTTGATATCCCTCATGCCTTTGGTGTTCCGCCTCTTACACCAGTGTCTCGTAAAACGCCTTTCCAAGCCTATCAGGGACCGGATAAGCGACCCCAAGGGCCTCCCCTTTCCCCTAAGGGTGCTCCAAGCGATGTGGTGTGAAAATATCCACTTTCGTTCCGGGGCTTCCCGGAAGTCCAAAAAACGTGGATTATAAGAAATAACCATATTCCGAGTCATTTGAAGTGCTTATATGGTTTTGGATGGACAACTACTTAGGAAAATTGTTTCTCCCCAGTACTATTTCTAACTGTCTTTGTGTTGCATATTTTATCTAACATGAACATTCTGACCCAATATAATATATGGTATCCATTTCAGGACATGATTGAAAATGTGCTGGAGATCAAAGATACACACGTTAGAGAGGTTATGACACCACTTGTTGATGTTGTTGCAATTGATGCGAGTGCGTCATTAATTGACTTTCATAATTTGTGGGTAACTCATCAATACTCAAGGTATGTGATATTTGTGTAGTTCATAGACGTACTGATTCTTGTTCATAGATGACATTCAACATTCATGGTCATATTTGAAGGGTGCCCGTATTTGAGCAGCGTGTTGATAACATAGTTGGTATAGCATATGCGATGGATATGTTGGATTATGTTCAGAAGGTCTGCTATTCTTTTGCTCATGACTTCGTTCTGGAGTTACTGTTGCTTTCAATTAAATCAATCTCACAGTTTGCAGAATTGTGATGTGTTTGCTTTTGAAGGGCGAGCTACTAGAGAGTTCAAATGTGGGAGATATGGCACACAAGCCAGCGTACTTTGTTCCTGGTAATTTTTGGATCCTATGCTTACTTTGTAGTTATCTGCTTAGTGCTACCTCAGCTCTCCCCCCTCCTTTTCAAAACCTCAAATACCTTCAAAAAAGTGAAAATGAATAACCACCTTCAACACCTTGCCCATGTCAATCAGCCACCTTTCTGCATCATCTCTCTCCTTCAAGGCATCTCTCTCCTTCAAGGCATCTCTCTCTCATACAGTTCGCAGTGGGCTCCGCGTTGGCCACAAAGTAGTGGCTGGCGACTACAGATCAGGGGTTGCCGACCCCCAATTTGTCCTTCAAGGCATCTCTCTCTCATACAGTTTGCAGTGGGCTCCGCGCCGGCCACAAAGTAGTGGCTGGCGACTACAGATCAGGGGTTGCCGATCCCCAATTTGTCCACCGACCAGTAACGACTTTCGTAGTCTTCTCATCCTACTTCTCTCTCCACCTCTAGTCTTCTCTTAGTCTTGTCATGGTTGTAGATCTGATGTGTGGGTGGGGGATTGGGGTGAAGTGCTGCTAAATTATGAATGGTGGTGCAGTGATGGCTAGCGGTCGGAAGGTTGGTGGTTGTGATTGAAGGGATTTTATTTCTAGAAATTGCTGAACCAAAATAGTAAAAATAAGGGAAATATGATACTTGGAAGTATCAGAACCTGAATCCGATTGTGGTGTGATGGGGGAGGGTTCAAGTGGTGTCAATTTTAGGAGAATGTAAATCCGGAGTGTATGAAGTTCCAAACCTGAAAATGACGAAGTATGAAGTCCCCAGGGACTTGGGAATCTATTTCTTGTAGCTGAACTAAACACCCCTTTAAGTTTAGAGTTTTTATGCTGATCTTTTTGCATCCATTTAAACAAACAAAATACTACTACATAATTCCACAAAAATACTATCACCGTATTTGATTTGTATAATTGGAAAACGGAATGCTACTGGGCCATGTTCCCAAGCGTTCCAGTTTTCCGCTGACCCATGTTCTGAGAGGACTGACTTGGGCATTAGGCTTGCGGAACGCTGCACTGACTCACAACGTAGACCCATGCATCTATAGAGTGAATATCTTCTCGTTATATCTAATGTATATTTGATAAGAGCGTTGTTTAGAGACTTTTACAAATACCTATCTGCTTCTGTGCTGGCTAAGGCTATGTACATATTAGCCTCGGTAGAATTTGCTGTTAAGGAAGCTCACTGTGTTGTTTAAATTTAGTTAGTAACATTTTCCTGTTTGGTCTATCTGTAATCTAAACCTGTTCTGCAGCCTAATAAGTAATAATCTCATACATGTCATATCCATGCAATGATGTCACCTCAATGATTGCTGCCCTGGTTTTTTTTTTTATTTTATAATTTTCTGCATGTGATGGTGCTTGGTTTTAAAAAGCGCGCCTCAAGCGCGCTTAAGCGCGAGGCGCAGTCAGGCGACCACGCCATCGCTTCAGACAAGCCAAGGCGCAGCGATTACAAGAGGCGCACGAAAGCGGCCGCCTCCGGCCGCTTTAATTGAAGCGTGAGGCGCATCGATTTTCTCGCTTTATGGATGAAGGAAAAAAAAAGAGGGAAGAGAGAGAAATATTGTTCGATCTTGAGAAACAAAGCTCGATCTCCATTGATGGCCTGAGATTCTTACTCCAAAACAGTAAGGCGCACATCATGTGCCCAACTTAAAAAAAAAAAAAAAAAAAAAAAAAAGCACGTGACCAGCAGATTAAAACGAAGCACGAAGAGAGAGAAAACGAAGAAAGAGAATACGGAGAAAACGAAGAAAGAGAAGAAAACGAAGAAAGAGAAGACGGAGAAAACGAAGAGAGAGAAAGAGAAGATAACCAGTCCTTTTCAACTCCTATGGCAATCATCTCCACTGCTGTCCTCAGATTCTTTCCATAAATCAACCCAATCAAAAAATTTGAGAACAAATCGAGACCCAAATTCAATTTAGGGTTTGATCTCAAAACCCTAGAACTTAGATCTGCGAATTGAAGAGCTGAGAGAAGAAGTTAAGAATGAAAGGTTAGGGCTTGTGATCGACTTGGAGAGGCGAGCCCCTCGGCACGATCCCGGCGTGAGGTGCTCGGCTGCCGGCTGCCGGAGATCTCTGTTCGTTCTTCTCTGTCTTCGTCTTCTCTCTCTTCGTTCTTCTCTGTCTTCGTCTTCTCTCTTCGTCTTCTCTCTCTTCGTTCTTCTCTGTCTTCGTCTTCTCTCTTCGTCTTCTCTCTCTTCGTTCTTCTCTGTCTTCGTCTTCTCTCTCTTCTCTCTTCGTCTTCTCTCTCTTCTCTCTTCTCTCTCTTCGTTCTTCTCTCTCCTGGGCCAGTACTAGTCAACTATGGAGTATTTATATTGACCATTAAGTTTATTGACCCACAACTTATTGACCCACAACTTATTATTGCTTTTCCCTCTTAAAATTTATAAATTGTCACTACCATTTATTAAAAGACACATTTTTTGGTTTCCTTTTTAAGGAATATATTCAGAAAGTTAAATAAAATTTTAAAAAATGTTGTTTTAAGTAGAAAATATTATGTAAAAATATAGTTAAAAATTAAAATATTTATTTAAAGATGTTCGCTTCGCATACCTGCAGTAATACCAAATACCCATATCGTATTACTGTTAAACACTTAAATCTGTGCTCCTACACCATCAAATGACTCACATATTTTAATTTTTATAATTTATGTCTATTTCTTATATTAAATTTGTAGAATAAATATAAAATAAATGATAAAAGTTATTTAAAATGTGTTTTGTGAAGAAAAAAATGTGTAAAAATTAATTTATAAATTATAAAATTTATTTAAATAAAAATGCGCCTCGCATACGTGAGGCGTGCGCTTTCGCTTCGCGCTTCTCGCCTCGTCGCTTCGGCCCCCTTGCGCCTCGGTGCGCCTCGCGCTTTTTAAAACCAAGTGATGGTGTAGGGGTAGGAGTAGGACCTTTGTTGGAGATTTTCTTGCTTGCTTAGAAATTTCCTTGCCTAAATCTGTAAGTTCGTAGTTTTGCACACATTACGTCTATAGTGTGATTAAGCTCAAATGGAGGGTCACATCCTGGTCAAACTAGGTGACTCTCCTTCTTAACAAGTCTTTATATAACAATTTGGTAATGAAGTTGATCAAACCAAGCCTTTACCAAGGTTTAGGTAGTCTAATGATGTAACCTACCCCCTTGCAATTGTTTCTGGAGGAGTAATTATATAAAGTTGATAATATTTGCAGAATTTGACGCTTCAAGTCTCCAAATGCACTTGGAATCCATTCTGTAAGCCATAGCCTTTTTTCTAGTTTCATGGGATCATTGCCTTTTTTTTCTATAACTAAACGATATATTGAGTTCCATACTAGCGAGTAGCGGCAGACTGGCAGTTGATTACACTTTCTAGATGTGATTTGTAATCATTGTCCCACCTCGAAGGTTCATGAATTGTCTTTTTTGTTTATTGATCCCAATGGAATCCCAACCCTGTTTCTTGCCTTGTTGCCTATCTTAAACTATGAGACATGAAAGATGAGAAGCATAATTGGCTTTCAGTACTTACAAACATAAAAAGTTGACATTTCTTAGGAAAATGAGGTTCCATGCTGACACCTGTCATTTATTGAGGTTGGAATTTCAAGACTGTAATGACACCTGATAGACCCTCTTCATTCTGCCAGCTCTTATGCTTTATTAATATTTTGAGAAATTTTGGATTTTCTTAGTCAAGTTAAAAAGGCTTCTTGGTCCTTTTAGCCATAAAACTGTGAGTGAACGCACCATGTTGGACATCCTTGTGTCTTGTTAGTTTCTACACTAGTAGTGGTGAACTTGATAGTTAATTACGAAAAATAAAAGAGTCATTGATTGCGTTGTTCTTTTGGGTATGTCGGTGTTACTTCTTAATTTTTGTTGGCTTGAAATTTTTGTATGCCCATAAATGCCAGTTATAGTATTTACTTATTTTGCTGATGTCACAGATTCAATGTCTGTTTGGAATCTTCTTAGAGAGTTTCGTATTAGGAAAGTTCACATGGCCATTGTCCTCAACGAATATGGAGGAACAGTCGGGGTAGGTGGTTCCTTCCTATAAGCTTAATATTATGGAGTAGTTGTGCTGCTTCATATTAGCATATGATAGTGTTAGTGATTAGTTTTCAAGTCTGGCATGAATTATGGACATAACTGTCAGATACATCTACTGACTTTAATGTGGAAACTGCAGAAAGTTTATACCTCGGTTGCTTATTTTTTTGCTCTTATGGCTCTTTCCTTTATTTGTTGCTTTCTCTACTTTAACCTTTTTTGTGCAGTACAGTTGGTTACGTTGGAAGATGTTGTCGAAGAAATTGTTGGTGAAATTTTTGACGAGAATGATTCGAAGGTAAGTTGTTAATGTATTGTTCATTTAACTGGCTCACCACCTTCTAGTTCTGCACTGCTTGTCAGCAGAGTCATGGCTTGCATGAGCTCCAACTGAGTGTTTCCTTGGTCACTTATCAAAGAACCCTAAAACAAAGCCACAATGGAATGCATGGGTTATTGTGGCCCATGCATCTTTAGAACTCTTTGTTTTTTTATTTTGTCAAGATTATTGCTTTTTTACTTTCTATAGTCAATTAAAAACATGACAGAATAAGGTTGGCGGTAGCTCACACCTGTATAAGCCTACTCACTTATCAGTACCAGTTAATATTTTGACACAAGTATCAAGTTGGCATCTTGTGGTTTCACTTGGTTTTTTTGCCAGGCAACGGTGTGTTTTGCTGCAAACACATCTGTGTAGTATCTGGTTAACTTCAAACCTATCTTAGGGGTGAGCGGTACACAATAGGTATTTTCACACCACAATTTTTAGGTGCTTGATAGCTATAAGTTATACTGAGAGAGTTCTCAGTTGATTCTGGATGTTCTGATCTGATAAGGTGGAGTTCGGTGATCGTTGACGTTGAAATGACATGAGATCTTTAAATTGGAAAGCAACACCTGTTCTTTTATCTTCTTCTTTAGTCAGCTCTGTCATATGGAATTTGTGGCTCCATTTCTATTCAAGCAACACTTTCATGTCAAATCACCCAGCCAACCACACTGGAGCTTTTGTGATAGTTTTACGTGGTTGACGTTCCTTTTTCTTTGAATTTGGACAATAAACTTATGGTATAGCAAGGATGCATACTAGACGTGTAAAATCTGAAGTTATATTCATCTGTTTGCCTTGGATAGGAGGAGATTCAGAAGAAAACGGGCTATGTTGTGATGCGAGCAGATGGGATATATGATGTAGATGCCAATACGTCGATTTATCAGCTGTCTGAAGAGTTGAACATTAAGATGCCTGAGGTGCTGTCTACTTCTGATCTCCCCCCCCCCCTCTCTCTCTCTCTCTCTCTCTCTCTCTCTCTCTCTCTCTCTCACACACACACACACACACACACACACACACACACAGAGGAAGTTTTTTACTGGACCGAGTTGAAATTTGCTCAGGTGCAGTAGCTTGTGTTTCTTTTGAATAGACGAGCTCAGTCTCCAATTTTGGAACTCTGTTCCCTCAAATTTTGTGTATGACTATTGGATAAATGATGGTGTTTAGGCTGAACTCTGACAATTATGGCAAAAATATAGCTCGTGGATGTTTCATAAGCTGTCCTCTGTACATTCTATAAAAGTTGCTGTTTCTTTCCATTTCTGATACTCCATCTACTCTATTGTCAACAACGATTATTATTGTGCTTCTTTTTTCCTTTTTCCATTTGTGACAGGATCATCAATATGAGACAGTTTCGGGTTTCATATGTGAAGCATTTGGGTATATCCCAAGAACCGGTGAGAGCATTAAGGTCGTGCTTGAAAGGGAAAATCAAGAAGCGGATGTTGAGTACACAGAAGCAGAATCTGATCGCCATGAACAGAAGGAGAGATCCCAAATTTTTAAATTAGAGGTGTGCTATATCTCTGTCATGTTGAAATCTTGTGGCTATTCTACAAGCTGCAAGTCAATTGCTGCATTGCCTCATTTTGCTTTTAATTTCAATCATAATTCACTAAGCCACCTAGTTATATTTGTATTGGTCAATGAGATTAAACTCTTGCCTCCCTGTTCTAGTCTTTTCTAGAATGAAAATTTTGTTGAGCTCACATTATTGGGTTTTGAGAGGTAAGGAAAACTGCACAATTTTTTTTTTTTTTTTTTTACAATATGTAAAAATACTGTTAAAATCAAGATGAAAAACTGATGAAGCTAATCATCACTGATAATGAAGTCTTGTGAACTCAGAGTATTGTTTAGACATCAATGATTCTTGCATTTCTTAGAAGAGCGTAAAATAGAGTTAATAACTCTTATGCAACTTTCTTATGTAAAATGCGTCTTTATGCAGATACTAGCCGGGAATGCGAGAAAGGTAAGTGCTGTTAGATTTGAACAGATGGAACACGACGACATACTACTGGAGTCTAAAGAAGTGGTTTCATTTCACCCCAAAATAATGAATAGGATTCGACCCAGAGATGAGGAGTCGGATAGGTCTTACAATCATGAGAATCAATTGCAATATACGCCAGATGATAATGGCTTGGATCAGTCATATAGTGATGAGAATATATTTGGGAGCCAGAAAGAAGAGGGCATCCCTGACAGAGACAGCATTGTGGATTATGCTGAACAATAGTCATGTTGGCCATATCTGTTTCAATGTATTTTTTTTTTAACTTTTCGACAGGCAACGACTGAAAGAGACGAAATAAGAAAAGAAATGATATATATTGGGTTTGTCTGTCTTGTATGCTTCTGGATTAACAAGTATCATTTTTATAACCTGCTGGCTTGTTTCCACGAACCTCGTGTTGTGTATATGTTTATGAATACTTCGCACTGAATATTTCTGTCAGTAAAGGACATTATACAGGGGGTTAAGAATTGAGATGGACATTTTTAAAGAGCAACAATCATTTTTTATTTTTTTTTCTTCTCAAAAAAGAGCAACAATCAGAGTGGAAAGCAGCCAACTTCAATACGAAGTGAGTTAAGTACACTACTAGGAGTGTTATATTGAGTGGAAAGCAGCCAACTTCAATGCGAAGTGAGTTAAGTACACTACTACTATATTGTATTAAAGCAAAATTGAACCGTGAGAGAATAAGAAACAGACATAACCAGTAAACCCAACAAAAAAATTGAAAACTATCTAAGCAGGTATTCCAAGCCTATCTAACCCCTACTTTCTCACATATCGTGGAAGCCATATTCATAATAGTTAACCGTGAACTTGACGACCACGTATTTGGCAGAATCAGTTCTGTCTATAGACTGAAGCACTAGGTCAAGAGAGTCTTGGACATTCTTCATTTCCAAATTTCCCTTCAATGACTTAGGATTGTATATCAAGGGAACATCGACCGCAATGAAGATCAGGTGGCATGCATCTATTTCCATGTTCATATTAGTACTGAACTGCAACCTGTTCCCACAATCAGCCCAAAGAGTATCCACACCCGGTTCGTGAAAAGTCATGGTGCCTGAATTCAACTTATCTATCTTATAGCCTGATCTCTATCTAACACCACAAATGTTTTCTCTGGCCAAGACTCCCACAATACCATCATGCTCATAATTCCTACCCTTCCCGCACCTATACAGCATACTCTAGCTATATCATTAATTGTGATCTGAAAAAGAAAGAAGAAAGAAAGAAAAAAAAACGCAAAAGCAAAATTGTTAAAAACATAGCCTTAATTACAAATATATAAAAAGAAAATAAGAAGCACGACGTCGTAATGGAATTAATTTACGGTAAAACTATGCAATAAATAATAGGGTACAAATTAAATGATGAGTTCATCCCAATTTTACCCTTTTTACAGCACCACCACCTAACCCTAAACCGCAAAACCCTTATTATTTGTTAACATTCATTATTATTATTATTATTATTATTAAAATTAAAGCCTAACTATTCCCTTAATTTATATATTAGGGTTTTCTTTTCAAATTTCAAACTAATAAACGGGAAATATTGGTAGACTAGAAAAAGTGTATTAATGGTGCGTGTTGTTAAAGGATGATTTCCAACATGATTGGGAGTTAAAAACATAGCCTTAATTACAAATATATAAAACTATGCAATAAATGGGTACAAATTAAATAATGAGTTCATCCCAATTTTACCCTTTTACAGCACCACCACCTGACCCTAAACCGCAAAACCCTTGTTATTTGTGTATAGGGTTTTCTTTTCAATTTTCAAATTTCATTATTATTATTATTATTATTATTATTATTATTATTATTATTATTATTATTATTATTATTATTATTATTATTATTATTATTATTATTATTATTATTATTATTATTATTATTATTATTATTATTATTATTATTATTATTATTATTATTATTATTATTAAAGCCTAACTATTCCCTTAATTTATTATGTATAGGGTTTTGTTTTCAATTTTCAAATTTCAAATTAATAAACGGGAAATATTGGTAGACTAGAAAAAGTGTATTAATTAATGGTGCGTGTTATAGGATGATTTCCAATATGATTGGGAGTTAAAAGTAGTTTCTAAACTAATACAGTAACAAACTTAACAACTATATTAAGTGGTAATTAAAAGGGAAAGTTTTGACTTACATCTGGTTCTTGATCTTGTTGTTGTGAGTGTTGGGGCGATACTGGAGTTGAAGTAATAATATCATGTGAATCTGAATTATGTGCATGAAACTCTGAATGCTGTGACTCTAAAGTATGTGAATGAGACTCTGAATGCTGTGACGACTCTGAGTAATCTGAAGTACTATCATCATCATAATCATCATCCATATTTATCGGATTATCGGGGCGTATCGATCGATCGATCTCCTTCGCTTGCTTGCTTGCACTGAATTTCAAGAACGTAACGTAGAGTAGAGAGAGAGAGAAGCAAGATGATGAGGAATTTCGATTAGGGTTCCTTCGTTAATATGGGAGTATTGTATTGTATTGTATTGTATTGTATTGTATTGTATTGTATTGTATTGTATTGTATTGTATTGTATTGTATGTACAGCGCAATCTTGAGGACTATATTTATAGGGACTTGACACCCAGACCCAGCTAGCTTAGCTTGGCCAACGGGAAAATAGAAAGTTGCCTAAATTAATATGGAAATTAGTTGACTAAATTAATATGGAAAGTTGCCTTTTATGGGATATCTTCTTGAGTTTAACTCTAGATTACTTAATTTACCCCACTTCATTTACAAGTTTAGTTTTTACCTTCCCTCAAAAGTAGGGCTCGCCACAAGCCAAACAGCTCGCGAACAGTTCGGGATCGGTTTGAATAAAGCTCGGTTCGAACTCAGTTTGATTCTAAACGAGCCGAACTCGAACTCGATTTTAAGGCTCGAACTTTTAACGAGCCGAGCTCGAGCTTGACACTATTCGGCTTGTGGGGCTCGCGAGCCTAAAAAAATCATAAGATACATACATATAGTTCTAAATTGTGTCTTAACTTCTAATATTATAATAATAATAGAGTAGCAATACACCAAAGGTCATGGAAAAATGCTAAATTCTTGAAAATAACATTACAGGAGGGCTCTATTATGTTAATTTGTACGAACTCGAACTCGAGCTCGAGCTTTGAATTTAGCATTCGAGCCGAGCTCGAGCTTAGATTTACAGTTCGAGTCGAACTCGAACCCAAACTCGAGCCTAAAATTTTTAAATCGAGCCGAGCCGAGCTCTTCTAGTGTTCGGCTTGGTTCGGCTCGTAGCCAGCCCTACTCAAAAGTAAACAAGTTTAGTCGTTTTTACCTTCTATTTTTTTTCTTGAGGTCAAACATAATTTGGCTCATTTTTCTTTTTCTTTTTTTTTTCCAAATCAAATTTGACCTTCAATTTATGAAAGAAAGATAAAATACATCAAGCGACAATGTGAAACAATAGCACAAAAAATTTGTAGTAATTATCTTTTATGAAAAATCTAAAATTTGGGGATAGCTACAGCCTATAATATTAATGCGAAAGTATTGACCTAGCTAGAGTGTGTTTTTTCACTTAATTGAAATGAATTCCACTGAGCAGAACTAAACTAACTAAACACCATAGTACCACAGAACTGAACAATATAATAATATGTGAGATCGAGAAAAAATAGATTACTGAATTCATAATCACTAAATTGTGCTCCACAAAATGGAGATGCAGTAGTCTTGTCTAGAGCTGGGCAAGTGGGCGGGGCCCCGCTAATAGACCCGCCCCGACCCGCCCCATGAGCGGGTCATGACCCGCTTATTATTATAAATGGGTGGATCAAAATGGGCCGGCCCATTCAAAAGTTAAGCGGGTCATAGCGGGTCGTAAATGGGCCGACATATTTTAATATTTTTTTACTAAAAAAATACTTTTTAAATTTTAAACGGGCCAAAACGAGTTGGCTTGACCCAACCCGCACTCACAAAATGTCTGACCCGCCCCATTTATTAAATAGGCCGACCCGCCCCGACCCGCCCATTTGCCTAGCTCTAGTCTTGTCAAGCCCAAGTTAAGAGTACTAGTTTATGATTCGGTTAAAGTGGGTGCTCTACAAAATAGAGATGTGTCTTGTCATGCGCAAGTTAAGAGTTGATGATTTAGTTGTGAGTAACTTGTGCTTACCTATTTCAAATTATTGGAACTTTGGAGTTGTTAGCGATCATATATTCTTCATTGTGCCTGTGAATTGTGATGAAAGGGTATGGTTTTAGCCTCTAGTATCTGATGTGTTTCAGTTGCTGATATATAGGAGATGATGGAAGAAGTTTCCCAAAATAAATCCTCGACTTCCGAGTTGAAAAGGGGTAGTGGAGTTGGTCGTGGAGTTGAAATTTCATGACAAAGATTATGGGTTCAATTCCTACTATGCTTATTTGCTGAGCATGTCTACAAGATGTATCTTGTTGGTTTGTCTGGTGTGTGTAATTTGCAGGTTATTGCATACACTCGGGGTTTATCCGGTACACACTCAAAGATTAGTGGAAAAAAAAAACTCGTCTAACTGTTTAGGCGATGACTTTATGCCTTTTTTTAATAATGAAGTAATGATGGTGGTGGTGTTCCCTTTGTTTTTAGATTAGCGAATTTTAGCCATTAGGTGTCTTCGTTAAGGAAAATAAAATGTTCTATGTTTTATTTTTAAGAGTTTAATCTAAATTTTTGGTTTTAAACTAGCGGATTTTAGTCATTAAATTTTTGATGAAATTAATGATGATATTCACGTAGTTAAAAGAATTAGAATTTAACTTTTTCTTAACTATACATTGTTTGGGGTTTATGAGTGGTTTAAGTGGTAGTTGAACACCCTAAAGACATGGTGGTAGGTAGCCGGCTGGGGAGTTAGGGGGAGGGACGACTGACGGGGGGGTATGGGACTGAAGGAGGGCGCAGGGGCGGAGGGGCTAACTGGGGGAGGGGCAGGCCGGCTAGGGGTGGAAATGGCTGCAAGGAGGAAGGCTGAACAAGGAAGTGGATGAATACATAAATGCTTGGATTGCCTTAACTCCGTCTACATAAAATAATCTGAAGTTGTAACTTTTATCACAAAAATAGACCCGCCTTAACTCCGTCTACCTCTGTTACCTTTTAACCGCAAAGATACACGTTTCCTTTCCTTTTTCTTTTTGTTGTTCCTTATCCCACGTTTATACTTTAAAAAAAAAAAAAAAAAAGTTGCCCCACGCTTTTTACAAATCCAATGTTATTGTTGTTGTATGCATGAAACATGTTACGGTTGTCGAATGAATGAAACAGGTTACGGTTATATGAATAAATGTATATTTTTGCAGATTGTATAATAGAGTACAAGTGTGCTAAAATCAGTATTTCACAACAATAATTTCAGGGAGAAGGAGAATTATTTGAATCAATTTGGGGATTCAGATTCTAGAGGTTATGGGTTTCAATTTCAATTGCTTTAGAGTTTTATGTTTGGTGAAAGAAGAGAGAGAGAGAAATAGATTCAGTCAAATGGGGGGGTCAACAAGTCAATGATCTGTATTTATCGCTTATTTTCGCGCTTAAAAGGTAACGGATGTAGACGGAGTTAAGACGGGTCCATTTTTGTGACAAAAGTTACAACTTCGGATTATTTTTGATAACTTTCCAACTTGGGATTATTTTTGTATGACCGTTCAAACTTCAGATTATTTTTGTCGAATTTTCCTTTAATCCATTACCCCTTAATCATTACTCCCAATTCCAACATGTCGTAAACACTACACGTACACTAGAAAAAATCACAAGCATCAAAAGATTGCAGATCAAAATGACAGGCAATCAGGATATACTTAAATTACAGCAAGATAAGCACAACGAAAACTAATGAACAAGTGCCAAGTACAGTTTGTTGAAATAATTATTAATAAGTCACAGATATCATGGCAAAATTACCAAACACCAAACTGCTGCATCATTACCGTCTTGCATCTAGCTTAATTTGAATAATGGAACTCCATGCTTTTGGTCACATGATGGTACCCTCTATTATTACTTATTAGCATCCTTAATAGCCAAAAGAGTAAGAAACTATATAAGTAAAGCAAAATAAAGACCATACAAATTTAGACCTTCACCTTCTGATTAAGTTATAGCATGGGACAATACATCGCTTTGTCAGATGTGGCTTGCGCCTATTTATCACCTCTGATACCAGCACCTTCTGAACCAGTTTCTCATAGTCATATATATTTAAAAAGCTCAACAAGATGCCCACCCACTGAGCCAGTGTTATAATGCGCCGAGCTGCACTAGAACTAGCTAAAATTAAATGAACTTACGAAAGTCAGGAGCCTCTGATTGTAAACAACAATATTTGAAGGGTGCCGTACACCGAGCACAACTACGTTGATCACACTTCAGGTGCCGCTTAACACCGGCAGCCTTGTGACGAATCTCTTCTTCATTCCACTCTACAGTATTACTATAATACCCCTTTCCACTAACAGCATTGCAGTTGGGAAAACGAAAACAATGTCGGGTAACCAGCAACTCAAGATTTTTGTGGCGATCTAATATCATCCCCAAGGCGTTTAACGACAACATACAAGACGTGAGCCTCAGGCGCCTGAGTTTTGGACAGCAATCACGGATTACTTTTGCTGCACCATCATTCACAACTCCGAATAACCGTAGGCTTCTAACATTCCGAAGGCTACGTCGACAATATTTAATCAAAGTTCCAGGACACTGTATTCGTTTCAACTTCCTCCAGTGAAGTAAAGCTCTCACTATAAAGAGGAATGATGTACCCACCGACCTTGGTATAATCAACTCCTTCAATGAGGGTGACCTGTAAAGCGCATACCGCAAAGTTTAGTCACTATAAAACAGGCTTCCTTATTAGGCCAATCAGAAAACAGGTCAGTAAGTCGTTTCTGGGTCAAATAACTTGGGTTCTCTGCAGGGCAGCTTTGGGTCAAGTTTTGTGCCAAAACCACCTTTCGAGTAGCTTTTATAGCGTTCTTCAGGTTTTGGGCAGTAAAAACTCAACATTTTGGTCAGGCTTCGGTTATATTTTCAGATCAGATCCATTTTTGACAACTTAATCCTGACAAACATAACATCAGTTATCATGTAAAATTAGTGCTACAACCTAAATTACACTGTAGAATCTCCTGGCAATTTTTAGTTTCTTTTTTGGGCTAAAAAATAAATCAAGAGCCCTTGAACATACTGCTATCAAAATGTCAAAATATGTGAATAGTCCTTCCACTCTATATCGAGCACATATGATAAGATAACATTATACATGCCACATTATTCAGACAAAGAGGCTGTGTGTTAATCTGAACTCAGCAAATGCTGTATATTATAGGTTCTGAACACTCCTTAATCAATTACCCAATAAAGTGATGCAACAGGATAAATCTATATAATATCAGTCTCAAAACTACAGAATGCATGTAACTGATGTAAGCTATTCTCATCTCAAGGAACTGGAAAGTCTGCTCATATCTGGTTACAGAAAAATCCTGATCAAGACAAGGATTAATAATCTCCCAAACATAGTCACTTTTTTTGAGGGGGAAGAGATTTAACACTTACCCATTTCAAATATTTTTCCCTGCATGGAACAAAAAATACAACATAGGAGTATACCCTATGACTCCCCCCAATACAACTTTACATATATCAAAGCTTCAATATCTGAAAGGAGAGTCCCTTCAATTACACCAACAGCAATATTTAACTCAACCCATCTCCAAAACTCTATGTAAATAAAGCTTAACAGATGATTTGCAAGCAAACCAAATATCAAATCAGGGTATTTAAACACATCCTTATCCTAAACAACAGAGGTGCACAGATGCCTTAGAAAGGGGAAGTTTCAATATCTGAAAGGGGAGTCCCTACATTGAAACTAGCAGCAACATCTTACCCAACCCACTTTATCCAAAGGATTTTTTACTAAACCCACTTTATCCAAAAAAATTTTACTCAACCCATCTTCAAGCTCTGTCTATGTAGCTTTCCAGATGATTTCTTGCAAATCAAACATCAAAGCAAAGTATTTGAACCCATCCATTACTTGAGTGAGAGTCTGACAGATCTCCTGTAGTGAAAATAAAAAGATACGAAGCAAAATAAGGTGGTACAAAATGCCCCTTTCACACCCAGGATGAAGTTTAAATTAGGGTGTGAAAACCAAATCTTCATTTTCCATGACAATAAAATAAAATAAAGAACCTATAGATTGTCATAAAGAGCCCTCTACTCATATACCAAATAGTCTGACATTACAGCACCCTGCTGCTTACAGCCTCTCATCCTACCAAAAATGCCTTCAAGTCAAGACACCTAATGTAGACTATTTTTCCTAGCAGAAATAACTTTTCTCCCATATGCCATACTTGTCCATGAGCTAATGAACCAGAAGTTCATTATTAAAAACATTCCTTCCAGCCAAAAAGGCAGCTGGATTCGCCCAACCACACCCATAGTAGCAACAACATATCCAGCCCATAAGAAGTTTACAGGCACTCTCTGTTAGATGATACCTCTAAAGTAGGGAGATAAAAATCCTTGCAAAAAAATGCATCCCGATAATTAGTCAAATGTCAGTTCTTACACTCTACATAGTGAAGCCCAGTCATATAGACCCCAATTCCACATCGAGGTAAGGAGTAATATTTGGCGTACATTACATCCATCGTCTCAAAATTCAAAAGTTGTGTACATTCTGAGCACAGTTTACGCACAAAAAAAATTCATAAGACCTGAACTTACACCTAGAATGTACAGGCACTCTCCTGTAGATGGCACTCTTGACCTGGAACTAAAACCCAACACAATGCTCTAGTGGAATAGCTCTGCTTCCCCTGGAAATATGATTGGATCACATAAAATGAAGAAATCCTCTTACCCAGAGCGCTGCCCAAAACACCCCTCTCACAGGCCATATATATATATATATATATATATATATATATATATATATATATATATATATATAGGGAAAGGGTCAGGTACAAACCCCCCTTAGTATACAAACCATACAAACCATATTCAAACCTTCACTTCATTAATTCTGAATCACAACTTCATTGACACAAACTCACAAAATTCATTACGTTATAACCAATGTTTTGAAAACCGGACCGGGCATCGAACCGGTCGTCCAACTGGTTCGATGGTTCAACTGGTTCGACCGGTTCAACCGGACTCAAAAACCGGATGACGTCATAATAATTTAATATTTTTTATTAATCTTAAATACATATAAATTTGGAAAATAAGACAAACTCCCAAAAAAAAAAAAAAAAACTTTGTTACATGTTTTCTATTTTATATAATTGACAAAAAGTGATAGATAAACACTAATGTTTTCTTGAAAATAATAAAAATAACAAAAACAGGACTCACATAGTGGAAAATGAATATATGGAAGTTCACCAATGTGTCAGTGTGTGAGGAGGAGAGGGAAAGATGTAGTATTAAGTAATTGAACTGTGCAATTTCAAGCGTCCTACCAAGTGACAAGTCCCACATCGACTAGTGAAGGAAAACAAGGTTACTGCTTAGTCTATAAAAGTCATGTGGAATTACTTGGTAGTGGGTACTCACAGTCCATTGTTCGGCTGAAATTGGGCCAAATGGAAGGCCCAACCGGGAACCGGGCTAAGTCAGCTTAAAAAGCTTTCGTAGTTGAGAATTTTCTATCCCGGTTCGCGGTTACCGGTCACCGGTTATTACCGGGTTTGACCAAACCAGGCGGTTTTGACCGGTTCATTTCTCAGCGGTCATATTTGCTGGATCGGACCGTTGAGGGTTCCCGGTTGAACCGGTCGAACCGGCCGGTCCGGTCGGGTTTTCAAAACACTGGTTATAACCATAGTTTCATCATTTTTCCAAATCTTCTACAATTTTTTTTTTTTTGCAAATTCACTAAACTATGATTACAGATTCATTAAACAATAATTGCAAATTCATTAATCTATGAGTACAAATTCATTAAATTATAATTACAAATTTATTAAACTATTAATGTAAATTATTAAAATATAAATTTCTTAAAAAAACCACCCACCCTTTCTCTCTCCTCCCTTCCCCAACCACCACACCTCCACAGCCGTTGCCGCCCGCCCCCAGCCAACGCTTTCCACCACCACCCGACCCACCGCTGTGGCCGCCGCCGGCCAGCGACCACAGAGGTGGCCCCACCAACTTAACATATAATGGAGAGCAATGTTTCTCAGACTCTCCGACGCGGATTAGATACGACACGGATCGGAGTGTCAGATCCTCAAATAAAAAAATTAAAAGATACGGGGATCCTGCTACAAAGATACGGGGATACGGCAAAAAAGAAAAGGTTTAATTGCCTAAGTAAGAGAAATTCCCACGTGAATCGCGACAGAGAAAACTGTCAGCCTCTTTAGTCAACTGTCAAAGTGATAAAAGACAGCTGGGTTCCACTAAGTCCTTTTTTTAATAGAAAATATTAATAAATAAATAATAGTGGGCCACAAACAGTGATAATGAAAGGGTAAGGAAACTGAATTCATTTCTTATTCATCGTTTTCAGTCGCTTTCTCTCTCCCATCTCTCTCTCCTCTCTCTCCTCGCTCTCTGTAAATCAGACAACCGGCGGCCGATGACTGTCCATTTATGACCGGCGACCTCACCATTGGATTCGCCTCCCCTGTGCGACCAAAAGCCCTCTGATTTTGGCTTGTATCTTGTTCATTGAAGGCTTCGATTTGTAGATCTAGGGTTTCGCAAACTCTAGATCTAAACTCAAAATGCCATGAAATTGGCTTCTGCTCAAGGAAGAAGAAGATGTCCGAGGGTCGTATCCCTTCCGCCGGTGTCGACGCGTATGCCGTGTCGGGATCGGCGTCATATCGTGTTGACACGCCACACGGCATCAATTAGCCGTGTCGGAGAAACATTGATGGAGAGGGTATTTGATAGGTTAGAGACCCATCATCTCAAACATCCAAACATTTTGCACAAAAACTCATATGAGGCAGCCTCAAGGTGAGGCGCCTCATACATTTATCAAAAAAAAAAAGGTGAGGCGCCTCATACAATCATGGTGTCATGATGACATCATACTTGGTTATAGAGGGGCATCACTTTGAGGCGGCCTCATGAGAGACTTATTGAACATTTTGTACATTATGAACAAAGTCGTGGCAGAAAAAGGGAGACGAGAAGCACCAAAAAAACGTGATTTTCGAAACAAGCCCCTTTAAAACAAGGCTGACAAAGTTTTAGCCTAAACTAAATATTTACATAGTCTAGCATTCAATCTATGTTATCTTTTGGCCTTTAAAGACCTCCCTTAACAGCTTGTATGCATTTTCATGATACTTTATATTCCAACCCAAACAAAGCCAGCAATAGGAAGGTATATTACCAACAGCACAAGGATAATAAAAGTATGAGCAAAGTAAACTATATTAAGAATAAGTTCAGAAACAATAGTGTTTACCTTTTAGCAAGAAACACATACTTATCTTCCTTGAGCAAGGACTCACCAAGGATCAATTTAGACCATGAGTCAGCCGGCTTACTATCTATCACGCGCTTTAGGAAAGAGCACTATCTCAGGTGCAAATGTAGACGCTTAAAAGTAACCAAGGGTCGGAGGTCGATCACACCGGAGGCTGTGGAGGGATAGATTGAGTCTAAGATTGCTGATAACCATGACTTGCTTACAAGACATACAAATACGAATCTATAAGCCCAAGGAACTCTCTTCATTATTTCCACCAATAAATCATAAGGCATATCATCCCAACTAATCGACGTTCTTTTCGAGGCAAAAATTGCTCGTGTCCGCATCTTCTATCCTGATAACACATGAAAAGCAAAGGGACAATCAGCGACTGGCATCAAACAAAGAAAAAATCCAGTTGCAGCAATGGCTAAGAATGTCACAGGATTAGAATCTCACAGGCATTAAGTCAAGAGTAGTGGTATCAAAGCATGTCGATTGTTCAATTTCAAAAGCTCATAAAACTGTATGTCGAGTACAAGTTTTCTATAGAAAAAATACTCCCTCTGTCCATATATTGTCGTCAAATTGACTCTTACCTTCAGATTTAAGATTTTGCTTGTATACTTTAATTCCCTTGGAAAACAACTATGAAATTAGTTAAGTATTTATTCCAGACATCGCAAAGTAGTACACTGGACAACTAACTCCAGATGAAGCAACTATTTTTTCCATAGCTATTTAATAGACAAGATGAGCTGTTCCAAACTTCAATGAAGGCCAAATACTAGTAAAGAAAATTCATCCATATGTGTAATGATGTTTGTAGTTGTAATCCTTTTCTTAATGAACTACAGCACCACTTAATGACGCAAAAGTTTGAGCCGTAAACACACACTATAATCTAATTACAAAAGACAGGCTACATAACTGCTTACTCCCTCTGTGTATCCATTACTTCAAAACCCTTTAAATATATGCAGGTAAGTTCGGAAGGTTATTATTGGAGTCATGTCAAAGCTCCTAAAAATATTCTCTCACAGTTTACATTCAGATTTGATACTGAGAGAGGACAAGAACATGATTTTAAGGAGATCCCCCTGAAGAGTCTCCCTAGCATATTAAACCTAAAGCAACAGCCATAGGATTTTCTTCAATAACATGATCAGGCTCTCCTCAAAAATTTGGATTTGCACTTTTGGTGAATTTATTGGTTTTCTCGAACTACCTACTGCAACTGGCCTTCCTATATGTACCAATAATGTAATAATAAAGAGAGAATTCATATGCATGGATCCATATTACTCGAGCAGTCAACAAGCACTTAGCTACTCAACAACAACAACCCTAAGTATCCCATCAAGAGCAGGTCTGGAGATATATGAAGTCTTATCCCTAGCTAGTCTCCTAAAAGAGAGGTTCAATTCAATATACCCACAAAGATACAATGGATGTTTGAAAACAATTCGGCAACAAGCCACTCATCATCTAATACTCACATTCAAAACATCGACTCAAAAAACAATAATGCAGCTGACCCATTTGAGATCAAAACTCAGAATTGTTGAATAAAAGAAACATAAAAACACCACAGAGATTACCTTTGGACAGGAGGAGACTTGGTCTAAAAGTTCATAGTGTGCAGTATATTTTACTGGCTCAATAAATCCTAGTCTTAGGCTTTCATAGGGCGAAAGGAGGATGGCAAAGATCATATTAGGAATCTCACTGTTAGAGTTCGGTATATATGGATTCACGCGAATGATGTAGTCTCAAAGGGATTGAGCAAGTCCAAAAGGCCATCTGCCAGCTTATATAACAAAAGTTATGAACTCATCTGGATGCACAAGTATATGGCATACAAAGGTAAACTAGCAGGCCAAAGAGATATTGAAAACGGTTTATGTGAAGCTACATGGACTGGACACAAGTGCAAATTATTATCCAGATTGATAGAGTTGGAAGGTTGCTAATGACGCTCCGGGAGTGACTTGGGTTGCAAAAAAAATGCTTTTTCTTAAGATAACATGGGTGTCCAAGTTTTGCTTGACTAATTCCATGGGCCCTGAAGTTAACGAATGGGAAAACCTCCAGTGACCATATGGAGACTCGAACTTGGGACCTCAAGAATAGTGATTGGGTTGCAAGATTAATGGATGACAGTCAAGTGGTTGGACGGGTGATGTACCTCTACAACTTAGGCACGGTTGGAAGCAGCCAGCAGCTAAGGGTTTTACAAGAATTGCATCTGGACTGAGTCCCTACAGCTTTGGGAATGTATACCTCAGTGCAAGTGTGGATCACAGGAAATACAAGATATCTTGGAGGAAGAGCATTATCCAATGATTTGTAAGTGCGGTGTATCGCCAAGGTTCGCCAAAGTTCCTAGGGAGCAGGTTTTTGATGCTCATTTGCTAGAAACAGCAGCGAAAAAGCAACTTAAAGTTAATTTCTAGCTAGTTTATGTAATTCTTCTAGCTGAAAATGGTCACAATTTTAGGGTCGTTTTTATACAAACGGAGATTTTTAATTTAAGACATACAATATCTTCTAAAGTTCTCAACATTTTTCTTTTCTTGTTGGAGTAAAGTGGTTCTTAGCCTATTATAACCAGGTGGTACATAACCAGACAGATTATGCTCAGCAGCAAAGGTGTAAGAATCAACAGAGTATGGGTTTCTAGAAAGGTTAAAGGCTAATCCTCCAGTGTAAAACATCCTAGCAATCTTTGCATCCAATTGATTACGATTCTGAATATCAAAAGCATCAGAAATGGAGTTGGTTTTGTCACTTTTTCTTTTTTTCAAATTCCCAAAAAATCCACTTGAAGGGGGTGGAGGGACACTAGATTGATATGTACTAGAATGAGTGACTGTTTGGTTTGGTAATGGAGGTCTCTTTTCAACACAAGATTTCTTATACAATTCACTTTCATCCTCTAGTTTCCTAAAGGTTGCAATTTCTCTGGTAGAAACTTTCGCACAAGCAGCAATGCCTTGTCCCTTCTCTCACATTAAGTGAGCACGGATTCTAGTATAAGAACTTTGCTTAGTGATTTTACAAAATGAGCATTCCCAAATACAATTACCACCCCCTGTTATTGATGTTCTTTCACCCCTTTTCACAAATTGCAACAAAACATATTCCAAATTTCATTTCTTCACTGGTAACACTATCATTACATGATGCTGAGCCACTTTGAAATCCCCCACCAGAAATACTACTACCATCCATATTTCAACCAATTTACAACAATTCAAGCACCTGGAAAAATAAGGTAGCAAAACAGGAAGCAATCAAGCAAACAGAAAAGTATGGACAGAATACAGAAAGCAAACAGTCAATTAAGCAATTAAATAACTAACTAAGCAGAATATAAACTAAAACAGCAAAAAAAAAAAAAAAAAAAAAAAAAGCAGATTATAAACTCAAAAAGCAATAACTAATAAGCAAAGCCCAAAATTATTTTAGTCTGAAAATTGAAAAACCAAAATGATAAAGATCAAAGTGAGATGGAAGGGAGGAGGACTTACCGGCTGAATCGATGGTGGCTCGGTTGCTGTCGCTCGATCTGAGCTGGACGCCGTGCTCGGTGGTGCTGTCGCAGAGTCGCAACTCGCAGGAGATCGGATCAGGAGGGAGAGAGAAAGAGGATGGAGAGAGAGAGAGAGAGAGAAAGAGGGGTTAGGGTTTGGGTTTCTGATTTTGGTAAATGAAATGAAAATTGAAATGTTATTTTTATTTTTGGGATGATTTTTTTAGGCTAGCTAGTAGTTAAATTAAGATAGTAATATTTTAAATTAAAAAATGTAAAAAAAAAGTTTAAAAATAAATTTGTGGATCAGTTTTTTCTAGTCGTATTCTGCACATATCCACCCAGTATTCTAGTCGAATTCTAAGTTATTCAGCATTTAAATTAATTCAAAAAAATAGGATACTTCAAGAGTACGTATCCGATTCGTTTTTAGCGTATCCAGGATGTATCCGGGCAGTATTTATATCCGATACGTATCCGGTACGGAATACTTGACCCAGCCGAGGTATCCGTGCATCAGAGGCTAGGGGTGGGGTGGGCTGGCTAAGGGGTCAAGAATGCCGGAGTTGGGTGGGGCTAGATTAGGCTGACTGAGGGGTCGAGAACGACGGAGGTGGGGGAGCTAGGGTTTATTTGTTTTTTTTTATCTTTTTCTCTTTTAATTATTTGTTTTTCTTTTTTAATTTTTGATTACTTTTTTAATCAATGATCATTTATTTCATCAAAAATTTAGTAAGGAATCATCTATAATGATTGGAGTGTAGGTTTCTTTTTCAGTATACAGATGAATATAATAAGGGAGATTTCTAAGAGAAAAAGCAATAAGAGAGAAAGATGATTTGCAAATAAAAAAGGTACTTTAGGAATTATTGTGACAAAAAAAATTACGTTGAGTAATTTAGAATTTCCGTTCAGCAATTCCGTAAAGGATTTGATTGTTTGTTTTTGTTTTTGTTTTTGTTTTTTTTTTTCTCCTTAGTAAAGTATAAGATGTAAGAGAAGTAAAAAGCCTACATAAGACTTCTGCCAATGGTTTTTGGTCATAATTTTTTTTTTTAGAGGTAATAAAATTCGTTATTCTTAGCCCACTATTTTATTCTTGGACAGTCACTACTTTTTTGTGGATGTAGTCAAGTTAGTTCCTACTAAATGTAACCAATAATTTTATCGACTTCTGGATTACACGTACACATTGACGTGTCAAAACATAAAGTTAAGTTGCCTTGTCTACTCCGTGTTTTCAGTTTCAAACCTTTGATAACCGTATCAATTCCTCTTATGATCCCTCTCCCTGTTCTAATTTCATACTAGGGAATAACCCGTGCTACGCACGGACTTTCCGTTTATTACTATATATATAATAATATTATCAGCTAAATTATTGAAGTTTTTTAAATTTTAAAAAGGTATATAAAAAATAAATAAATATAATGATTGACCAAAAGGTTATATGTTATATTACTTATCATTGATTCATTGTCCTATTAAAAACTAATATCTATAATTTGTCACATAACTTGCAATTGTACACCTAAAATAAAACTTAACAAATTGCACCACAAATGTAAGACATGTCATTTTATTTTCGCTTATCCGTGCAAAATGTAGTCACATGTCTAACCTATGTTTTATACCCTCATATATAAATCTTAATTAAAATTTGAACACTGTCATATTAACGATGATTATTCCCACTAAATAATAGTACACTTTCATGTAACATAAGCTTATACCAATTAATATAGTTTGTTATTAAACAATTATCAGTTTGATTAAACCGTCCCTTAATGTGTATTTCACTAATTCGAATTTAGAAATTGGAAGATTAACTTTCTATCAAACGGAAAAACACTTGCAAACAACTCACCATCTAAGAAAATGAAGAATAATAAGTAAGTCCTCAAAATGTGACTCTTGTATGTACTTCTCTCACATTAAGTGAGCACGGATTCTAGTATAAGAACTTTGCTTAGTGATTTTACAAAATGAGCATTCCCAAATACAATTACCACCCCCTGTTATTGATGTTCTTTCACCCCTTTTCACAAATTGCAACAAAACATATTCCAAATTTCATTTCTTCACTGGTAACACTATCATTACATGATGCTGAGCCACTTTGAAATCCCCCACCAGAAATACTACTACCATCCATATTTCAACCAATTTACAACAATTCAAGCACCTGGAAAAATAAGGTAGCAAAACAGGAAGCAATCAAGCAAACAGAAAAGTATGGACAGAATACAGAAAGCAAACAGTCAATTAAGCAATTAAATAACTAACTAAGCAGAATATAAACTAAAACAGCAAAAAAAAAAAAAAAAAAAAAAAAAAGCAGAATATAAACTCAAAAAGCAATAACTAATAAGCAAAGCCCAAAATTATTTTAGTCTGAAAATTGAAAAACCAAAATGATAAAGATCAAAGTGAGATGGAAGGGAGGAGGACTTACCGACTGAATCGATGGTGGCTCGGTTGCTGTCGCTCGATCTGAGCTGGACGCCGTGCTCGGTGGTGCTGTCGCAGAGTCGCAACTCGCAGGAGATCGGATCAGGAGGGAGAGAGAAAGAGGATGGAGAGAGAGAAAGAGGGGTTAGGGTTTGGGTTTCTGATTTTGGTAAATGAAATGAAAATTGAAATGTTATTTTTATTTTTGGGATGATTGTTTTAGGCTAGCTAGTAGTTAATTAAGATAGTAATATTTTAAATTAAAAAATGTAAAAAAAAAGTTTAAAAATAAATTTGTGGATCAGTTTTTTCTAGTCGTATTCTGCACGTATCCACCCAGTATTCTAGTCGAATTCTAAGTTATTCAGCATTTAAATTAATTCAAAAAAATAGGATACTTCAAGAGTACGTATCCGATTCTTTTTAGCGTATCCAGGATGTATCCGGGCAGTATTTATATCCGATACGTATCCGGTACGGGATACTTGACCCAACCGAGGTATCCGTGCATCAGAGGCTAGGGGTGGGGTGGGTTGGCTAAGGGGTCAAGAATGCCGGAGTTGGGTGGGGCTAGATTAGGCTAAATGAGGGGTCGAGAACGACGGAGGTGGGGGAGCTAGGGTTTATTTGTTTTTTTTTAATCTTTTTCTCTTTCAATTATTTGTTTTTCTTTTTTAATTTTTGATTACTTTTTTAATCAATGATCATTTATTTCATCAAAAATTTAGTAAGGAATCATCTATAATGATTGGAGTGTAGGCTGTAGGTTTCTTTTTCAGTATACAGATGAATATAATAAGGGAGATTTCTAAGAGAAAAAGCAATAAGAGAGAAAGATGATTTGCAAATAAAAAAGGTACTTTAGGAATTATTGTGACAAAAAAAATTACGTTGAGTAATTTAGAATTTTCGTTCAGCAATTCCGTAAAGGATTTGATTGTTTGTTTTTGTTTTTGTTTTTGTTTTTTTTTTTCTCCTTAGTAAAGTATAAGATGTAAGAGAAGTAAAAAGCCTACATAAGACTTCTGCCAATGGTTTTTGGTCATAATTTTTTTTTTTTAGAGGTAATAAAATTCGTTATTCTTAGCCCACTATTTTATTCTTGGACAATCACTACTCTTTTGTGGATGTAGTCAAGTTAGTTCCTACTAAATGTAACCAATAATTTTATCGAGTTCTGGATTACACGTACACATTGACGTGTCAAAACATAAAGTTAAGTTGCCTTGTCTACTCCGTGTTTTCAGTTTCAAACCTTTGATAACCGTATCAATTCCTCTTATAATCCCTCTCCCTGTTCTAATTTCATACTAGGGAATAACCCGTGCTACGCACGGACTTTTCGTTTATTACTATATCTATAATAATATTATCAGCTAAATTATTGAAGTTTTTTAAATTTTAAAAAGGTATATAAAAAATAAATAAATATAATGATTGACCAAAAGGTTATAATACTTATCATTGATTCATTGTCCTATTAAAAACTAATATCTATAATTTGTCACATAACTTGCAATTGTACACCTAAAATAAAACTTAACAAATTGCACCACAAATGTAAGACATGTCATTTTATTTTCGCTTATCCGTGCAAAATGTAGTCACATGTCTAACCTATGTTTTATACCCTCATATATAAATCTTAATTAAAATCTGAACACTGTCATATTAACGATGATTATTCCCACTAAATAATAGTACACTTTCATGTACCATACGCTTATACCAATTAATATAGTTTGTTATTAAACAATTATCAGTTTGATTAAACCGTCCCTTAATGTGTATTTCACTAATTCGAATTTATAAATTGGAAGATTAACTTTCTATCAAACGGAAAAACACTTGCAAACAACTCACCATCTAAGAAAATGAAGAATAATAAGTAAGTCCTCAAAATGTGACTCTTGTATGTTACTTGCGCTTATACCCACAATTAAGTAAAACTTGTTATATATTATGTGCATCTATTCGCCAAATATTCAACACTATACTCAATTAAAGTTTTTATAATTTTGATAACGCTAAAACTGGACATTAATCTCATTTTAGATTTATCAAATTATGACACTTGTATGTCACATGCGCTTTTACCCACAACTATATAATATTTTTTTAAATACCCGTGTGAAATATTCATCCTCTATACCGAATTGATTAGAAATTTTAATTGTTTTTTTAATAACAAATATAATTTTTCTTTATAGACAACTAATTGCCAAGTCTTACAATACATGAATAATCAAAAGTTATGATTGACAATCTTAATGCGGGAGATTAATGCTATTTTAGGTTATATTGATGTAATTTTAATATTAAATAAAAATAAAAAATATGAATAGATTATAGCAATTATTATATGATATTTAATTTTAACAATTTATTACTCACCATAATAAAAATCAAAATAAAAAAAGTAAATATTAACCAATCAAAGTGTGACACTTGTCACGTTACCAGCGATCTTACCCAACTTTATATATATACAGTGGTGTGACCATGTACAACAATGGGTGGACCACTACACCTGCATTTTTCATGTTTTTGCCTTTTTAATGTACAATTTTTCCTATTTTTAATAGAACTCTTTTGTTTTTTTGCTTTTATTGCACCCCTATTATAAGATTTTTTACCCATATTCTAAAATTTGCACCCCTATTTAAAAGGAGCTGGGTTTACCACCGTAATACATATATTAGACTAGTAATGATGCCCTGCCATGCACGGGTTAAGATATATATATATATATTTTTTTTTTCTTGTTATTTTATTCTTCAATATTATACATTTAAAATTATATCTTATACGTGAAGATTAAACATATTGTAAATGCATCTTATTTTGAAGTATTTTTCGATGCGAATACGATGATACAAATACTATTTCTTTTGAAGATGTGTAGAAGATTACATTTGCTTTTGAATTTTTGACAAAGATTAAGTTATAACACTTATAAATCTCTAGTAGTGATGCCCGTGCGATGCACGGGTTAAGTTATATATATTTTTATTATTTTCCTTGTTTTTTTATTCTTCAATATTATATATTTTAAAATATATTTACCATAATTGAAATTGGATAACGTTAAGATTAAACATATTGTAAATGCACCTCATTTTGAAGTATTTTCTGATGCGAATACGATGGTACAAATATTATTTTTTTAAGAGGTGTAGAAGATTACATTTGCTTTTGAAGTTTCGACAAAGATTAAGTTATAACACTTATAAAACTCTAGTCATTCATCCCAAGTCAAACTCTCAATTTTATTTTATTTTATAATTATTCTAATAATACATTTAATGATGTGGCATGGCTCAAAACTCACGAAATATGCCAGCTTTATATATATAGAGAGAAGATAGAGAAGATTGATGCTCTATCTCACCTTTATTTTTATTTTTTTTTTGGTGAATAGTTGGAAATACATTAGTTTTTTTGTTTTTTTTTTAAATTATAAATAATGGAAAAGGGTGAACAGGTTGTGATGGAGAATTTAATAGGAGACTAAAATCTGATGGAGCAACGTAATTCTTTTTATTTGAAAATAAGTGGTTTATGATGCACAGGAAGATAATTGCACGGTGAAATTCCACGGGTAATGTTGTGTCCTTGTGGTTAATGTAGCGATAATGAATAATCAAGATGGTTTGGCGTATCTAACTCCAAGGTTGTAAAATCCTAGTCTCTCTTTTTTGCTTCTCTTCTTTCTTTCTCAACTCTAATTCTTACTAGGACAAATTTTCAGGCCGGAAAGGCCGATTTAGGCCATTCCCGACCTGTGATTCATATTTTCCACCTCTTTTTGTCATTGTTTTCTAGTTTATGCTCTCTAAGTGGAATAAATTTTCTCTCCCTTTTGTGGAGTTATTAGGGGTTTTTATATTTTTCCTCTTTGTAGGATCCTCTCTTCGCCTATTGTGCGATTTAGTATCAAGTAATATGAATTCGGGGACCGGATATGCACAAGATCGATGGTATCATACAACATTTTGTGAGCAAACAATTACGGTACTTGCGGTGAAGATCTCCACTTCCGTTAAAGATGAAGAATCAAAGGAAGCACATGGTTACTATGCATGTTGGGAGTCGCGCTCGGGTATTCTAGTTAATTGTTTTGTTAGCAAATTTGTTATTGAAACTGTTCATTTAGTATATTCTAGGGTTATTTTCGATGTAGATGCCGTATGACTTTTCTATGAATGAAAGTCTCCTATTCCCCTCTTAAAAAAAGATGGTTTGGCGTAGTCCTTCAAAAAAAAAAAAAAAAAGATGGTTTGGTGTAGTGATTTATCACTTCATCCCTTAAATAAGTGGTTGGGGGTTCGAATCCCAACTCTTGCGGATGGAAAAAATCCCTTGGCCAGCCCCCTACCATTTAGTGTGCTAACAGTTGGAACGAGAGAATTAGTCACTGTAATCGACGGTGGATATCTTTGGCAAAGACCTAAAAAATTAGCGACAATGAAAAGAGAGCGAGAGAGAGTGGTGGGGAAGTGATGATTACCTACGGGCTACGGGTGAGGGTGTTGAATTGAAGCGTGTGAGAGTCAATGAGACCTTTCATAAGCACAATCGATTTTTCTTTTTTTGTTACTGGTCCATGTTACTATTTATTGGAATGTTTTGTTGATGAATTGAAAATGGTAGAAGACAAGTGAGCGGCGGAAAAAATAATAGAGATTTTCAATATTTAAATTACTTGATGATATGTGTTATGAACTGAAATCAGTTGCAATATATGAAACTTCTTCCAAATTAATTGTATGGACTACTAATATGGGGTTTATAGACCAAAAGGGTTTTATTACTTAATAGGTTAGTCTTTTGGGATAATTCTCCTTTTTGGTCCATAACAATATGACGTTCTTTATGGAGACAATTTATGTAATGAATGATACCGCAAATAGCTAAGTCTTTGATTACCTTGAATCATAATCTCTAGCTGTCACAAAAAGAAAAGAAAAAGAAAAAAGAGAAAATAAATGTCAAGAAATTTATCAAAATGAAAAGACCCATGCGAATGCACGGGCCAACCCACTAGTATATTCAAAAGACCCAAACTACCCTCATTAGTCAAGGAGGTTGGAGGAATCCCTGATATTTTGACTACTTAGGTAAGTTACTCGTTCCATTTTGAGATTCGAATAGCTTTCTTCGACCAAATGTGGATAGACCATTAGGATAATTATTAGGAATCTAAACAAATCGAGAGAATAAAGTATAATCTAAATTGAAAAGTGTATCTTTTTTCCATTAAACTAAATTGAACTAATCTAAATTACACCAATAGTAACAAATGAGATGAAAAGCATATATTTTTTAAAACTGTGCTAAGCTACGATCCATGTTAAAATGTGTCACTTAAACTGCATAGTTAAATTTTAAAAGCTAGTTATTTGTGCTAAACATAACCTAATTCAAGATTGAAAAGGATTAGAGGAAGCCCTGAATTTGAAGTTTTAAACCACTAATCCCACGACTAGGCCACCATGCACTATAAATTATATTAGCTAGCTAGCCCAAATTCAGCTAAATGTGAATTTTGAACCACAAATTAAAGCTCTTTTTCTTTATTTACTTGGCTATAATACTATAGAGCACATGTTTGGTGGACCTACACATTTTAATTTGGGTACTTGCTTGTCACCCAATCGGAAAAATCATCCACGGAGACACTTTTTGCCTTCTGGTTATGCTAACAGCAACAATGAAAAGACATCTATAGTAGTAAATAGATAGCAGCAGAACTTCATTTCCTCTATTTTGGTAGCAATCTAACAAAC
This sequence comes from Tetragonia tetragonoides, assembly GCA_038025085.1. Classification (NCBI taxonomy): domain Eukaryota; kingdom Viridiplantae; phylum Streptophyta; class Magnoliopsida; order Caryophyllales; family Aizoaceae; genus Tetragonia; species Tetragonia tetragonoides. The sequence goes on from CM076153.1 coordinate 1,269,284, forward strand.
ATAGACCTTCGCTTTGTCAGATGTGGCTTGCGCCTATTTATCACATCTGATACCACTATACCAGCACCTTCTGAACCAATTTTTCATAGTCATATATATTCAAAAAGCTCAACAAGACGCCCACCAACTGAGCCAGTGTTATAATGCGCCGAGCTGCACTAGAACTAGCTAAATTAAATAAACTTACGAAAGTCTGGAGCCTCTGATTGTAAACAACAATATTTGAAGGGTGCCGTACACCGAGCACAACTACGTTGATCACACTTCAGGTGCCGCTTAACACCGGCAGCCTTGTGACGAATCTCTTCTTCATTCCACTCTACAGTATTACTATAATACCCCCTTCCACCAACAGCATTGCAATTGGGAATACGAAAACAATGTCGGGTATCCAGCAACTCAAGATTTTTGTGGCGATCTAATATCATCCCCAAGGCGTTTAACGACAACATACAAGACATGAGTCTCAGGCGCCTGAGTTTTGGACAGCAATCACGGATTACTTTTGCTGCATCATCATACACAACTCCAAATAACCGCAGGCTTCTAACATTCCGAAGGCTACGTGGACAATATTTAATCAAAGTTGCAGGACACTGTATTCGCTTCAACTTCCTCCAGTGAATCATAGCTCTCACCATAAAGAAGAATGATGTACCCACCGCCCTTGGTATAATCAACTCCTTCAATGAGGGTGACCTGGAAAGCGCATACCGCAATGTTTAGTCACTATAAAACAGGCTTCCTTAATAGGCCATTCAGAAAACAGGTCAGTAAGTCGTTTCTGGGTCAAATAACTTTGGTTCTCTGCAGGGCAGCTTGGGTCAAGTTTTGTGTCAACCAACTTTCGAGTAGCTTTTATAGGGTTCTTCAGGTTTGGGCAGTAAAAACTCAACATTTAGGTCAGGCTTCGGTTATATTTTCAGATCAGGTCCATTTTTGACAACTTAATCCTGACAAACATAACATCACATATCATGTAAAATTAGTGCTACAACATAAATTACACTGTAGAATCTCCTGGCAATTTTATTTTCTTTTTTGGGCTAAAAAATGAATCAAGAGCCCTTGAACATACTGCTATCAAAATGTCAAAATATGTGACCAGTCCTTCCACTCTAAATCGAGCACAGATGATAAGATAACATTATACATGCAATATTATTTGGACAAAGAGGCTGCGTGTTAATTTGAACTCAGCAAATGCTGTATATTATAGGTTCTGAACACTCCTTAATCAATTACCCATAAAGTGATGCAACAGGATAAATCTATATAATATCAGTCTCAAAACTACAGAATGCATGTAACTGACGTAAGCTATTCTCATCTCAAGGAAAATCATAAGCTATTCTCATCTCAAGGAACTGGAAAGTCTGCTCATATCTGGTTACAGAAAATCCTGATCAAGACAAGGATCAATAATCTCCCAAACAGTCACTTATTTTGAAGGGGAAGAGATTTAACATTTACCCAATTCCAAAAATTTTCCCTGCATGGAACAAGAAATACAACATGGGAGTATACCCTATGAGTTATGACTCCCCCCAATACAACAGTACATACATCAAAGCTTCAATATCTGAAAGGGCGAGTTCCTTCAATTACACAAGCAGCAACTTTTAACACAACCCATCTCCAAAACTCTATGTAAATAAAGCTTTCCAAATGATTTGCTTGCAAACCAAACATCAAAGCAGGGTATTTAAACACATCCTTATCCTATACAACAGAGGTGCACAGATGCCTTAGAGAGGGGAAGTTTCAATATATGAAAGGGGAGTCCCTACATTGAAACTACCAGCAACATCTTATTATCCAAAGTTTTTTTTTTACTAAACCCACTTTATCCAAAAAAAATTTACTCAACCCATCCTCAAACTCTGTCTATGTAGCTTTCCAGATGATTTCTTGCAAATCAAACATCAAAGCAAAGTATTTAAACCCATCAATTACTTGAGTAGTTGAGTGAGAGTCTGACCTCCTTTAGTGAAAATAAAAAGATACGAAGCAAAAAAAAGGTGGTTCAAAATCCCCCTTTCACACCCAGGATGAAGTTTAAATTAGGGTGTGAAAACCAAATCTTCATTTTCCATGACAATAAAATAGAATAAAGAATCTACAGATCGCCATAAAGAGCCCTCTACTCATATATCAAATAGTCTGACATTACAGCACCCTGCTGCCTACAGCCTCTCCTCCTACCAAAAATTCCTTCAAGTCAAGACACCTAATGTAGACTATTTTTCCTAGCAGAAATAACTTTTCTCCCACAGGCCATACTTGTCCATGAGCTAATGTGCCAGAAGTTCATTTTTAAAAACATTCCTTCCAGCCAAAAAGGCAGCTGGATTCGCCCAACCGCACCCATAGCAGCAACAACATATCCAGCCCATAAGAAGTTTACAGGCACTCTCTGGTATATGATAAGTAGGGAGATAAAAATCCTTGCAAAAAAATGCATCCCGATAATCTAGCCAAATATCTGTTCTTACACTCTACACAGTGAAGCCCAGTCATATAGACCCCAATTCCACATCCCGGTAAGGAGTAATATTTGGTGTACATTACATCCATCATCTCAAAATTCAAAAGTTGTGTACATTCTGAGCACAGTTTACACACAAAGAAAATGCATAAGACCTGAACTTACACCTAGAATGTACAGGCACTCTCCTGTAGATGGCACTCTGCTTCCCCTGGAAATATGATTGGATCACATAAAATAAAGAAATCCTCTTACCAAGAGTGCTGCCCAAACCACCCCTCTCACAGGCCATATATATATAATATAAATAGTGGAGAGGGTATTTGATAGGTTAGAGACCCATCATGTCAAACATCCAAACATTTTGCACAAAAACTCATATGAGGCGGCCTCAAGGTGAGGCGCCTCATACATTTATCAAAAAAAAAAAGGTGAGGCGCCTCATACAATCATGGTGTCATGATGACGTCATACTTGGTTATAGAGGGGGCATCACTTTGAGGCGGCCTCGTGAGAGACTTATTGAACATTTTGTACATTATGAACAAAGTCGTCGCAGAAAAAGGGAGACGAGAAGCACCAAAAAAACGTGATTTCCGAAACAAGCCCCTTTAAAACAAGGCTGACAAAGTTTTAGCCTAAACTAAATATTTACATAGTCTAGCATTCAGTCTATGTTATCTTTTGGACTTTAAAGAACTCCCTTAACAGCTTGTATGCATTTTCATGATCCTTTATATTCCAACCCAAACAAAGCCAGCAATAGGAAGGTATATTACCAACAGCACAAGGATAATAAAAGTATGAGCAAAGTAAACTATATTAAGAATAAGTTCAGAAACAATAGTGTTTACCTTTTAGCAAGAAACACATACTTATCTTCCTTGAGCAAGGACTCACCAAGGATCAATTTAGACCATGAGTCAGCCGGCTTACTATCTATCACGCGCTTTAGGAAAGAGCAGTATCTCAGGTGTAAATGTAGACGCTTAAAAGTAACCAAGGGTCGGAGGTCGATCACACTGGAGGCTGTGGAGGGATAGATTGAGTCTAAGATTGCTGATAACCATGACTTGCTTACAAGACATGCAGATACGAATCTATAAGCCCAAGGAACTCTCTTCATTATTTCCACCAATAAATCATAAGGCATATCATCCCAACTAATCGACGTTGTTTTCGCGGCAAAAATTGCTTGTGTCCGCATCTTCAATCCTGATAACACATGAAAAGCAAAGGGACAATCAGCGACTGGCATTAAACAGAAAAAAAATCCAGTTGCAGCAATGGCTAAGAATGTCACAGGATTAGAATCTCACAGGCATTAAGTCAAGAGTAGTGGTCATCAAAGCATGTGGATGGTTCAATTTCAAAAGCTCATAAAAATGTATGTCGAGTACAAGTTTTCTATAGAAAAAATACTCCCTCTGTCCATATATTGTCGTCAAATTGACTCTTACCTTCAGATTTAAGATTTTGCTTGTATACTTTAATTCCCTTGGAAAACAACAATGAAATTAGTTAAGTATTTATTCCAGACATCGCAAAGTAGTACACTGGACAACTAACTCCAGATGAAGCAACTATTTTTTCAATAGCTATTTAATAGACAAGATGAGCTGTTCCAAACTTCAATGAAGGCCAAATACTAGTAAAGAAAATTCCTCCATATGTGTACTGATGTTTGTAGTTGTAATCCTTTTCTTAATGAACTACAGCACCACTTAATGACGCAAAATTTTCAGCACATAAACACACACTATAATGATATAATCTAATTACAAAAGACGGGCTACATAACTGCTTACTCGCTCTGTGTATCCATTACTTCAAAACCCTTTAAATATATGCAGGTAAGTTCGGAAGGTTATTATTGGAGTCATGTCAAAGCTCCTAAAAATATTCTCTCTCACAGTTTACATTCAGATTTGATACTGAAAGAGGACAAGAACACGATTTTAAGGAGATCCCCCTGAAGAGTCTCCCTAGCATATTAAACCTAAAGCAGCAGGCAATAGGATTTTCTTCAATAACATGATCAGGCTCTCCTCAAAAACTTGGAATTGCACTTTTGGTGAATTTACTGGTTTTATGGAACTACCTAGTGCAACTGGCCTTCCTATATGTACCAATAATGTAATAATATAAAGATAAATTCATGCATGGATCCATATTACTCGAGCAGTCAACAAGCAATTAGCTACTCAACAACAACAACCCTAAGTATCCCATCAAGAGCAGGTCTTGAGAGATGTAGGTTCAATTCAACAGACCCACAAAGATACAATGGTTTTTGAAAACAATTCGGCAACAAGCCAGAAGCCACTCATCATCTAATACTCACTTCCAAGTACATCGACACAAAAAACAATAATGCAGCTGACCCATTTGAGGTCAAAAACTCAGAATTGTTGAATAAAAGAAGCAAACAAAATTGAAAATTTTAGCATCTAATAGTCATAACATAACTCAATTACGAGTGAGAAATTGAAAGAGAAGAGATTACTGACCAGATTTTGCTGCTAGAATTGCAAATTGATCGGCCGAAATTGACACTTTCTTCTTTGCCCTCAAACGCGATTCATTTTTAGGGTTTTGTTCTTCGCTAAGCAACATCTATTAGTATTATGGCCCATTTATGGACTTGAAAGTAGAGAAAGAGGACTGGGGGAGGGAGAAAATCAAATGAAATTTTGGTACGCGCCTCTTTTTTTTTTTTTTTTTTTTGATAGAACGCCTCTTTTTTTTTAAGTGGATGAAAAAAAAAGAAAAAAAAAAAAAGAGAGAGAGAGGAGAGAGAGAGAAAGGCGGACGGTTATTGCCTTATTGGAGAAACATGGAAGATGAATCGTGGGAAATTTGAGCGAAAAAGCCCATATTATAAAGCATCTCTAATAATGAAAATTAAATTGTTTTCGTGTGTCATTCGAAAACAGTCTTTTTGCTAGGCAATTATTTTAGGGGTAATATTACATACATCTGGACTTCTCCAAACTCCACCCTTGGCGAAACATTTACTGGATTGTTGTTGTTGTTGTTTGTTGTTCTCCAATAATAAAAATAAAATGTAAGTTAATATCCAAAAGACCCAAACTACATCCATCAGTGAAGGAGGTTAGAGGAATCCTTGATCTTTTTGACCCATTAGGTAAGTTACTTGCCCCATTTTGAGGTTCGAGTAGATTTCCTCGACCAAATGTTGATAGGAGTCTAAACAAATTGAGCGGATAAAGAATAATCTAAATTGAATAGAGTGTTTTTTTTCACTGAACTAAATTGAACTGATCTAAATTATAGCAATAAATTAGATGAAAATTATATATACTTTCGAAATTGTACTAAGTTACGAACCATGTCAAAATGTGTCACTTAAAATGCATAGTCAAGATTATTCACGATTGAAGAAAGGATTAGAGGAAGCACTAGATGCGTTTGTTAAGGTTGAACTTACCCGAACTGAAGTGAATTCAACATCATTAAGCTGGACACTACTGAACTGAACTAGACATAACTGAACTCAATTGAACAGAACTTCATATAAGAGACAAAAAAATATATTTCTAAATCAACACTACTGAACTGAACTGAACATCATTTAACTGAATTTGAAATCACCAAATTGACACTCAAACTAAACTAAATTAAACTGAACTTACTGTGTAAAATCTAACAAACATACTGAATTTGAAGTTTTGAACCACTAATCCCATGACCAGGCCACCATGCATGCAGTATAGCTAGCTCAAATTCAGCTAAATGTGAATTTTGAACCACAAATTAAAGCTCTTTTCTTTATTTACTAGGCTATAATAACTATAGAGCACATGTTTGGTAGACCTACATATTTTAATTTGGGTACTTGCTTGTCATCCAATTGGAAAAATCTTCCACGGAGAGACACCTTTTGCCTTTTGGTTATGTTAACAACAACAAAGGAAAAGAAATTAATAGATTGCTGAAGAACTTCATCTATTCTAATATGGTAAGCATCTAACATACATTGCTCAATGGAACTGTCAACTCTGTCACCTTTTTGCGACCACCAACCTCGTATGATTTTCTATAGATGATTGGTATAATTAATCAAAACTATACAAATATGTTGTCTTTTACAATTACGTACATAACAAAAGCTTCAATTAGGGGAGCCATGTGAGTCTTGTTGGAATTTTTGACCCACATTTAATCGTCGCTCCAGTTAGACGCAAATACTCTGATAACAATTGCCGAAATTAATAACAATTTGGTCTGCACATGTCTTTCAATAGCTTCATCCCTATGACTCCGCAAGTATATACAAATACAATGATGGGTGCTTCAACATTTGTGGGAAACAATGAACCAAAGTATTTTCCTTGGTTATGCCTTTTGAGGAAGCTGAGAAATTTGCATCCTATATGTTTTGGCTGGAAAGCTTTTAAGCCATTGGCAAATGATTAGGTGAGAACATGTGTAGGGGCTTATGCAAATTATTAGAGTATTAAAAAGAAATTTCACATGGCAAAAAGTAATGGCTCTTTGAGATTTGATGGTTTATATAGTTAGTGAAGCATAAACAATTTGGATCAAACCTCTTGAAAGAACGTATAGCTTTCTTCTGTATGTGTACGTACTGCTCAATGCTTCTAGAGTTCTAGCTATGTCAGCATAGTAACTAGTAAGTCAACATCCCTAAAATAACTATTTCGGAATTTAAAGGGTTGGGATTACATTGTTTTGAGATTACCAACTAATCTACGTGAGATTTGTACCTAAAAAAACTAATCTACATGAGACAATTGATAGTTTTAGTTGTCAATGTGTTATGAATAGACACCAGTATCCTATAACGGAACTGCTTAACGTAAATAAGCAAAAAAGCAAAAAAATTAAGATTAAAACCACTCAAAGAATAAAAAAGGACTAAAAACCTTCAAGTCAAGGAGTAAGATCTAAAATGTACAAATTAGAGGTGGTCATTTTCGGGCGGACCAGACACAAACCGGGCTATTGATAAAATATTTGTCCGCCCATTAAAATTCAAAGTTATTGTCATAGCTTGCCTATTAACGGATCAGAATGACATCAAGCATAGCTTTGATAATTGCCACAAGTCCACAAGTTTTGATATATTTTGTACAATGAAAACACGAAAATAATCAATTGAGTGCACCACATATAGCCAGTTAGCGACAAATTGATCAATACAACACAACCATGGTAAAATCTATTGGCATTTACATAGATTGATTTGGGCACTTTTTAACTCGATTGGTCTGATTATACACCTACCCTTCTCTAAAATCAAAAAAATATCCCATGTAAATTATCCAATAAAAAAAAATAAAATAAAATTGTGATGATGAAATGAGGCTAGTGTGTCATCTAATTTTACCAAAAATAGGTTGTTAACATATACAGAAAATCTAGGAGAAAATCAAGAGGATATTCCCCAAGATCTCTTATCTAGAAATCTTAACCGTTACAATTATTATTATTTTTTCTGAAATAGTTTTGAAAACGAGTAAAATGATGACACTTCCCTTTGAGAGTAAGTTAGTTACTTAAGAGACCCAGTTCACACAGTCAATGAGTGACTTTATAAATACTCCCTTAGTATTTGGGAAGTAAAAACAAGTCAGTTGGAGATTTTGAACTGCTTAATTAAGAGTGTGCTTTTTTTATTCATTTTGCTTTTTATACGGATTAACATCATGTCCTTATTGGAGAGTGATGAAGGCATGAGAGAGAAATTGAAATAGACCTTACTGTGAGAAAGTAGAAACTAGGAGAGAGAGAGAGGAGAGAGAAAGTGATTTAAGTGAAGGGGTTAAAGGCTATGGAGTTGGAGACTGCAAACTGGCTTTTCTGACCACTTTTTTTTTTTTCTGCTTCAAACTCTGACCAATTTCTCAGGTGAGTTTTTTTTCCCTCTTTTTTAGGTTCAATTTCAAGAAGGGTGTTTTTTTTTTTCTTTTTTGTGGGTTGTTTGTTCAGAAATGGCAGAAAGAATGGTTTTTTGGTTAATTGGGGGAGTCAATTTCTATATAATCCGTTTTAGAAGATATAGGGATTAGAACAAGAAAAAAGGAAAGAAAAAAAAAACAGGGTTAACTTTCATTTCATTTCATAAGATAAAACACTTGGTAAGTATTGGGTCTGTTTATATAATTTGGGTTTTGCTTACAATTTTTAAGGGTAATATTATATTCTCTCTCAAAATAGGTTACATTACATTTCCTGCAAATGTTTTCTTGTTTTTCTGACGGTTAAGTGGTGATCTGTTTCTGGTAAAACCCCATTGGAGTGACAGGGTAATGGTGGTTTTCTGGTTATGTTTGTGCATGAACTTAGAATTATCATTTGTAAACTTCTGTTACCAAAATTGTCTGATTTGGGAAAATTTTGCCATATTTGGTTGTATTGCTTTTCTGGCTATCCAGCCTTTCTACAGTTGTTCTGGTACATGTAGATATTCAGTTGTCAATAGTTGTGCCCCCCTTTTTTCTTTTATTTTTTCTTTACATTCATTGCTTTTTTTCATAACTAAAGATGCAATATATCTTGGAAGAAAGCAGTTTGTAATGTTCTTCTCATTTTAATTTCAATATTTCTCTCGTTTGTTGTTGATTTTGTTGTTGTTGTTGCTGTTGTTGTTGTTGTTGTTGTTGTTGTTGTTGTTGTTTGGTTTTTGTTCTTGTTATTGCTGTTGTTGTTGCCACAGCTGTATATTTCATTGGGTTTGTCTGATATAGATGGATTGCATATGCAGGAATTACCTTACATGTAAGATGGATATGTCAGATGCAACAAAAATTTTACTAGATAGAATTCAAAAGTTAGAACCGCCGGATATGGCGAGGAAGATCATAGGATGTATTCTTATACAAGACAATGGGGAACGGGAAATGATACGGCTGGCTTGTGCTCCTGAAAAGCTCTTAGAAAGTTTTGTGTACAATACCAAACGTCAATTAGAATATTTCTCTAAACCACCAGTTTCACCTTCCCTAACTCCCCCTATTGGCATCAACACCCCACAAGTTTCAGAAATGCCTATAAGTTACATGCCATTTACGCCCAATGGGTCCCGAACCTACTTGTATCCACCCACATATCGGGTCCAAACAGCGCCTTATTGGGACGCGCAGCTCACATCGGAGCAGCAACCAATTCCTGGTTCTGATTTTCCCTCATTGAACTATAGAGAATCAGTTGTGGAAGATTACAGGCTACAGAATCAAGTCCAGTTTGGAGGGTTTGAGGATCAATTGGATCCAAATAATGCTGGTGCAGGGAATATGGCTATGGATCCTTATTACCCAGATGCTGCATTGGGCTCATTGACTATGAGAACAAATCGCCGTTCACTAAGTTTACCTGAAATCCCCATTAAGACATGCCATTACTTCAACAAGGGATTTTGTAAGCATGGGAGTAGTTGCCGTTATGTACATGGATCTGATAATTACTCTTCATTTTTCGGCCCAAATGAACTTGGGATCGACGATTACCTCTTTTCACCTGGCTCACTTGAAAAGCTTGAAGGGGAGATTGTCGAGCTTTTGAAATGGAGAAGGGGGAATCCTGTCTCCATTGCTTCACTTCCCATGATGTATTATGAAAAGTATCGGAAGAACCTTCAAGCGGACGGGTATCTTACTGAGAGCCAGAGGCATGGAAGAGCTGGTTATAGCTTGACAAAACTTCTTGCTCGGTTGAAGAAAATTCGTCTAATTGATAGGTATGTATCTAATAATTTGATCGTTTACATTTGCATGTGCAGAAATCCAAAATACTGAATTGTATTATCGTGGTTAAATTGTGTAATACTTATCTTAATGCAGACCACATGGACAGCATTCTGTTATCTTAGCTGAAGATGCTTCTAAATACAAACTAGAAAACCGAAGTGAAAGGAATGATCCTGGTCCAATCGTCAGTGGATCACATCAGATATACATGACTTTTCCAGCTGAGAGTACATTCACTGAACAAGATGTGTCTAACTACTTTAGGTACCGGTAGTCCCATTTTAGATATTTGGTTCGTCTTTTTTATGTGCATTGATAATTACTCTGTTATGTTTTTTGCTTTTTTCATTTTATTTGTAGCACTTTTGGGCCGGTTGAAGATGTTAGAATGCCTTGCCTGCCAAAGCGAATGTTTGGATTTGTAACTTTTGCGAAAGCTAATACTGTGAGGATCGTTTTGAACAAAGGGAACCCGCATTTTGTTTGTGGGTCTCGGGTGCTCGTTAAGCCTTACAGGGAAAAAACAAAGCATGCTGAAAGGTAACTTAAATAAATTTTGGACGAGATACAGATGCATGGTCTTGTTTCAGAAACGCACATATTCTGACCCATAATGCTATGCTGCAGGAAGTACATGGAGAAAAACGATCATGGTATGTACTACCCTGGAAATTACTTGGACCTAGAACCTGACTTCCAACCATGTAAGTATGATCAGTAATTTTGTGAGCATAAATAGGGTGACAATGCCCTAGCAGAATCTTTAATCATCCTTATGTGATCATTTATCCTTTCACTGTTATAAATTAAAGTGCACCACATTTTAAAATCAAAAGCTTCAAGTGGTTGGAGGGGACAATGTTGGATGTTTTAGGCAGATTGAATGCGAATAAGAACAATGGAACACACTTGGAATATTGCTAATTAAGCAGAACTTGCAGTGCCCAGATGTGACCCCCCAAGGGTTTTAAGGAGGCAACTGGAAGAGCAGGCGGCGCAGGCTATTGAGTTGGAGAGGCGCTTATTGGAGATTCATCTAGGGGATAAACATGTTCATAATCAGCAATACATTGACTATGCCACAGAAGAGCCACGTGCCCTAGAAGGTTGTGGAACTTTACTCCTCTTATGCTAATAAGCTCCCCCCCCCCCCCCCCCTCACTATGCGTGTTTACCTGTTCCGACACCTTGTCTCTGTCTGCTGCTTTGCAGATCGTTCTAGATTCTCTGCAGAAGGCTTCCGTCATCTGCTCGGTTTTATGAATAACAGCTCCATAAGTGATGATATATCACAGAATCCAGGCACTAACTTTGCTGATCTAGAGAGGTATTTATACACTGAAATTCTAATCCTTGCCTCATTGTGCCATTCGTTCTTATGTTCATTCTAAATATAGGTTTACACTGCCCTAATTTTGACTTCTGTAAGCAGCCAGGGGATTGATCTTCCGGAGAGCCCCTTTGCATCGGCCATAGGAAATAGCATTTCCGCAGTCAACTAGGTTTTCTTGTCGCCAACAGGAAGTTCAATAGGGGACATCTTTGGTCCAATGCGGAACTATTCAGTTTCTTTTGGTCTTATTTCCACCTTGTTCTTCCCTCCTCCCGAGTTTCTCTCTCAAGCATGTTAGTTCAGAGTGTCTTAGCAAAAGTACATAACAGGAAGGCTAAAAATAAGGGAAAACAAATGTCAAGTCAGTTCAGGACAGAAGCGTCTCCTGCCGGTTGATTTTGGTTGAAGGAGTTCGAATAGGAAAAAGGAAGCATATGAACACAAAAAGGACAAGCTGCTCTTTATGTAAGAAGGTATGCACAGGTTTTTTTGATTTTAATGACAGAAGGTGAAAGAAGTCTCTGAAAATCTCAATAGTCAATAGGAGATAATGTATTATAAAAGGAAAGACTTATTTAGGGTTTTATGCTTGGAGTTTTCAGAGAAGTGAAGATATGTTTTGAATTCCTCTGTAACACTCGAGCAATAGATGAAAAATAACATTCTGACAAAAAAGAGATAAGAAAAGCAAGGGTTATAACCCTTCAATTGACATCTTACCATAGGTAATGGACTAATGGGTATTAGTTTTTGCTGAACCCGAAATATTTCTATACATTGTATAGTTTTCCTAAATGTCTATTAATCTTCCAATATTTGAATTATATTTCTTCAAGTTCTCCTTTTCTTTTCACGCATGATACCGTGCTTGTTTGAGGCGCCTCACGTTCAGACCGCCTCATATGATTTTGTGTGTCCTTTCATAAAGTACATTATGTAGATTTGTTTTAAGAAAATGCTTGCATGGTTGACTGTTTGGAAGCTTCAAACTTGTGCATGTTTTTTGTTAGTGTATGATCAATGGGGAAAGACACTGGATTAGGTTAGCCAAACAACATAGAAATATGCATTACAAATTTAAGATTGTAGGAAGTATTATTATTATCCTTTTGAAACAGCTTGATATTGATGTTGACACATGATGGTGCCAACGTTGGAGGGAACAGTGTTGGTGCTTTCAATTTTCTTCAAATAGTTTTTTATCAAATGTTGTGAAGATGTTATTGATAATTGTAATAACAAAAGCAAAAAAGCATCTGTATCTCTATTGTTGCATGAGTTTTAACCATTTTCTATGGTTTTGCCATGCAATCTAAGAGATTGTGATTGGTAGGGGGAGTACCAATGTTTGACTGATTTGCCTGACTTGGACCATTAAGGGCGTATAGTGTTACTAGAAATTTATTGTGTTTTGATTTAAAGTAGGGCGAATTACCGAGGTTAGTAAGGAAGCCTTCCTTTTTTAGGGAAATGAGGCTCAATTCGAAGTCTTTATTAGGTATGATCGTATGAGTATGAGTGAGTGGGGGATGCGTCACTACGCTGCCCACCGAAAATTTACGAGGTTTCCAACAATCAATGTGAGCAAATTAGTTAGGATGACGAGATTTATCTTGTTGGATTGCACATGACACTCATAATTTATTGGTAACTTTGTTGAACTAAGATGTGGTGGGATAGAGAAACATCAAGGGATATATATGGCGTCAATAAACACACATTATCCATACTAGGACCATCCCAATTCCTAGCCACAAACTTCGGATTATTTTTTCTCTGCATGATATGAGAGGTATGTTAATGACGTTCCTTTCCTTCCGAACGTATGGTGCGGCGGCCAGTTGAAAATCGAATATTATGTTGTCGTACTATTGTGCTGTTGTCGCACAATGAATATCTCACCCTTCATGGCATAAAAGTAGAATACTGTAACTGGTTCAAGGACACAATCATCTCCATGCCATAGGAAACTAGGAATAAGCTTACTCATCAATGTGTCTTTTTTTCAACTTGATTAATATTTAGTTCAGATAAGTACATTTCAATTCAAGTCAAAAATATTTTTTTTTCTCACATATTACTATTAGTTTAAGTCAGCTTAGCTGATAGGATATGTAAGTGAAATACTTGGGACCCCTCTAACTTGGTTCGTGTACAGACCAAATATTGCTATCAATGTAGCAAAGTACTTTAGTAACTAAGACCAATGTGATGAGCAAAATAAATAAATAAATAAATATATAAACTAAGATTCAATAATGTTGTTCGAATAATAAGTGCGGTGCCACTTTAATGTTATCAAAATTCAAAAGTAAACTATTATTCATAATACACATCACATGGAAAGCTTTAATGAGATACTATAACTTGTCTCAGAACTCCATTGACTAGTAAATTAGTTGCTTAAAAGTATCAATTTTTATGTATAATGATACCTCGTGTATCAGTCGGGATCCTCTACTGCTGTTAAAATAACAGTAGAGTACTTTTCTTAAAATTTCTACCATTAGATTAGAGGGGGTGGGCTTTTGACCATTGGATGGAGGGGGTGGGTTTTTGAAATTTAAACAGTTAGAGGAGAGAGATAGAGAAAAAAAGAAACAGTAGAGTGCCGTAACAGTAGAGGATCCAAATTACTCGTGTATGAGGCCGCATCATATGTGTTTTTGTGTAGATTGTACATCAATACTCAATTGCTCATCATCAAGGGTCACCGGATGATATTGGCTTGCCAACTTCCCTCCCAGATATATGAATGTGTGTGTATGTGAGTGATTTCCGGAGAAGGGTAGAAAAGCCTAATTAAGGTAGCTTTTCCCCCCACAGCCCCACTTATAATGGCTAGGAAAACAACAACGATGCAATTTGTGCGACAACTGAAGCTATAAATCATAAACTAAAATTGATTGTTCCCTCCAGGAAAAAGCCATTTGCCAATTTAAGTATGTAAATCCACTATTTTCTAGTACATAAGATATTTGTACTATGAACTACTTGTACTGTCAAATGAAGTATTTTGTACCAAAGATTAAAAATATTTTTCACTCACTTTTAACGGCAAAATTATCTCCAACTAACCGTTAGTTCGTTAGTACTTCTAACTGGTTGGAAAGATTGTTTTCATCTGATTAAGTTGGGATGTTTTCTCCCATGAAGATAAAGACGTCCGACTGGATACACATACTCTAAAACCAATCATATGAATGGAATTTTATTTTATTTTTTTTGAATAGGCAAGGAAGGCGGCGGCTACTAGGCCTATTACATGGGGAAGTACCTGTTACCAAAGGCCCATAACAACACCACCCTCATCTATCAAATTGAGGGTAATGAGGCTCGGACCCCCCTTGAGGTTGGAGGCAGGGAATTCTACCAACTGAACTCCCACATTTCGCTAGCCAATAAACCCCTCTAACAAAGCCTACGCTGCCTCTTTTTTTCTCTCTCTCCTTCCTCCCAAAAAAACCCTAGCTGCTTTTTGGTTTAGGGGCTGCCATTAGCAATTCTTTGCTAATGGTAAGCCCCAATTCTATTTGTTTCATTGTTTTGTTCTTTTTTTAGTTTTAGTATGTCGAATAATATCAGTCTCTCCATCTGTGAGAGTTAGTTTGTCCCATTCATTGGGTTCAGCTGTCTCTCACTTTTTGAGAGTATTGTTAGTTTTTTGTTTTGTTGTTCGTATGGTACTTTGGCGGATCTATTCTATCAAGAGGTGGTCTACGATGTCGGATTGGAGCATTCAAAGCTATAGCAGAGTCTTCCGCGAAGAGGCTGTAATATGGAAAACAACGATTAAATGGAAGCCAATCGGAATTGTTGAATCTCTAGTGTTACATAGCTTTTTCATTCGAATGTATTCTGATGTTTTAGATCTATTTCTTGTTGAATTCAATCCTTCTTGTAAGTGTCGTATGACTTTCAATTAATGGAATTTCTTTTCCCCTCAAAAAAGAAAAAAAAGAGCCTACGCTGCCTCACAGTACACAGGGAAAAAAGTTTTAGCCAAAACAGTGTTAATTTGACATCCGAAAGACCTGTTACCAAATAATAGTGAATTTTCAATCATTGCATTACAGCTATAATGGGAAGCATTACAGGTTAAAAAGAGGTTTAATAACAAATTTTGCTCTAAGACTCACTCTCTTTGATCTTCGTGTCATAATAAATGACACAAGGAAGCATCGGATTCTTCCTGTATACTTTAACGTCGTCCCTCTTACCCATATAAACACACCCTCCTTGATCGTTAAACCGGTTTAGGAGCCTTTTAACTATCAAGGAGGGTGTGTTTATATGGTTACGAGGGACGATGTTTAAGTATTACGGGAATAATCCGATGCTTTCTTATGCCATTTGCTATGACACGAAGATCAAAAAGAGAGTGAGTCTTACAACAAATAGTTTCTAGCCCAAACAATGTTACTTTCACATCAGGCATCCGGCAGACCTGTTAGCAAATAATAGGAATTGTCACTCATTGCATTCAATAATCAGCTATAATGCAGATAACACTTTTTTACATGAACTGTATAAAGGAAATCAGAACCAATGGGTTAGAATAAACACAAGTTTTCGGAAGTCTGATTACCATTCAAAGGTTAGGATCAATGCTTTGGCGTAATAGTTTGCTGTATACACCCGTTTGAAGTATCGCGAGACACAAAAAGAAGAGTGAATAACGTAACTGTATCGATCGTGTGCAAAACTGTGGTCAGTACTCAGTACAAATGAACTCCGAGGCTTCATTTTCATCTTGTAGCTGGATTGACACCTGGAATAACCAAATGAAGAATGAGATGACTGGTTTAAGTAAGAATCAAGGAACTTGGGGGTTGGGTGGGGGGGGGGGGGATTAAGATGCTGAGAGTGCAACTTCAATGTGCTTTGCAATGCAGCAGTCATAGACATACTTAACACGGAGGTTATACAATAATATAGATATTCTATCATGCTCAAAGAAACTTGATAATATACCTTCAGAATTCACTGGTGATTCCCAAAACCGTAGTGTTATCACATCCTTTACACCCTCCGTCACTTTGTGAGTATAATATAGACACGTTAGCAAGAAGAGCAATTCCTGCAGGGGTTTTGGCAAAAGTGCCTTTAGATGCGAATTTCCATCCTACATGATCCAAATCCAGTATATTGCATGAAGCAGGATTAACATACCAGGAGGAGAATTAGTCAGCAAAGTATTTTAACTTGAACTAAAACTTTACGAGTATGTGATCTTTGAAACTGCAGCAGCAATGAGGAACTCTGCCATCCCTTTTGTCCAATTTTCATTTACCCATGCTTTTCGTATTTCTTTGCTAACTCTTTCAGCATCAAGCTCTGCCGGAACGCTAAATATTTATCTACACTAGTTCCAGCCCACTGCTGACAGAAGCATTCGTCCGTTGGCACCAGAGAACTAAGAGGAAATGGTCCTTTGGGAGCTTTATTCAGGAAAACCAGGAATCTATGCCGGGGGCGTATTCTCTGGTCTAGAGAGAGACTTAGGTACATGGGATATTTTGTCAATGATTGAACCTCATTCTGTAGTTCATTTACCAAATACTTGTACTTGGGCTTAAGATTTCCCTCCAGTGATAACGACAATACCTGCACAATTTCACAATGAGAAACCCATAAAGTTTAGAATGCATTTTAAACCATGACACTTGACAAGTAAGAAATGTGAACATTGAACATTGATGACAAGGAATTCTGAATGCAGAATATATTTGATGCTCAGTCAACATGCAGAATCTGATATCAATCAGGACAATCACATTTCTTATGACACCAGAGTAATCTCTAGCAAGGGAAGACCTAGTTCAATTGCCCAAGGCTAGCACAATACACTAAAGCTGATATCCAAACTTGAAGTAATAGAAGATGACCTGTGTAATACTAGTCAAAATTTTCAAGATGTCAGAATTTTGCATGCCAATGCTCCTCAGAAATTTAATCCTGGGCAACAATCCATCTTCAATGCTGTAATGGAGTAGCTGTGGATGTTTCGTGACCATCTTCACAATACTCTCCCTAGGTGCTCCCAGCTCCTCCGTAAGGAAATCATAGCGATCATTCCATGAGATGTCGACCCGCTGAACAAGAATTTGGGGGCTCAAAGTCACAACTTTGGCCAAATCACTTTTCTTGATGCCAACCTCCTCGATCAAATATCTTACAGTGGGTTTTAAGGAATTCTCAACACTATAAGAAAAGAAAGAGGGAGCAGCAGTAATCACTTGCCCTATCCTAGTATCAGGAATACCCAAGTCAACAAGAAAAGCCACATGGGACTTCAAATTGCTGTCTACTGTATACTCAAGAACTTGTGGTTGCCTTAGTAGAATCTTTTTTACGTCTTTGTGTTTAACACCAACCTTCAGCAGGTACTCCAACCTCTCCCGAGCTGAATATACATTTATATTAAAAGCATTCATGTGCCTCTTGTACATCTGAATAAGATGTGACTCCTTCATCCCATAGGTGCTCAGGTAATCAAGAAGGGGAATCCATCTAGTGTCGAGCCTAAATTCATCTGAAAACTGAGAGTATTTTTTCTTGGCAGCTCTGTTTCCTTCCAACTGCAATCAAATGCAACATAATAATAGGAAGGCTCTTCAGTCGAAACAGCAGCAATACATCTCCAGATTGACATTTGACAACATGATCAAAGCCTACCTTCCCTTTACCATCCGTTTTCATGCCTGCAGCATTTGGTTTTTTTCGGGTCCCTAGGAAGTAGAAATAGGAAATGCATGAGAGTGAGACTCACATTAAACCTTATCATAAAAACTAAAAAGGTTTCATGTTACTATGTATACCTGATCTTAGCTGGGTTGCAGCCAGCAATTTTGATCGCTGTTGACCCCTATTCAAGTTTGCTGGTTCCGCAAACTCATCTTCCTAAGGAATTTCAGACCAAAAGAGAAAAAAAAAATCAGATTATCCAGATATGGAATGAATTCTATACACCAATCCCTTCATGTTTCATTAGTAGGTTCTAACTAAGCACCCAAAAACCATCACGCAAACATAGAAAATGTCTGCGGAATGGAATGGCAATGGTATATATGATATTTATATGAGCGTGACAATTTCAACCGCATTGACTGGAATTTACATGTATCCATCCCATTTCTGTGCGAGATTTTCTTACAATACTCAGCCCAATAAAATTATCAAAGCTTAAAAAGAAAAGCAGTCTTTCAAGTTAACAGCAATTCCTCTTCTTGTATTTCTTTTCTACATTAGTACTACATCTAAGACAAGTTCTTTTCTTTGTTAAAAGAATCAATTACCATATTTCAACTTCATCTTAGCTCAATAAGAACCCAAACTTCAAAAATTCACAATTACAATGTAGTAGCTAACATAATCACCAACTCATAAAAAATGAAATTACGGAAGAATCAATCAAAATTATACAATCAAAAATCACATTCAAGCTCATAACACAAAGAATTGAAAAGGAAAAACCTTACATCATCAGGAAACCAAGCAACACCATCATCGTCGTCATCAACAACAACATCGCTTTTATCTTCAACCACCACTACCTCCTTCTCTTCCACGTCATCATTATCATCATCAGAGTCAGAGTCATAGACAGAAAGCGCCTCTCCATATTGAGAGCGGCGATTGGGCTTAAGGAGTTTAGGGTTTGAATGTGCCGACGGCCCAATTGGCCCATTAAGCTCACTTCTCCTTCGAAATTCTAGGTCAGTAATGGAGGTAGGGAAGGAAGAGAAAGAAGATGAAGGAGGAGAGAGAAAATGGGTATAGAGAGAATGGGGTAGAGGGTGAGGAAGTGGAGAGATGGAAGAGGTGAAAGTGAGGAGAGAGAAAATCGACATTTGAGAATTGAGACAGAGAGAGAATATACGGGAGGAGAGAGAGAGGAGAGAGAAAAAAATATAGAGTAGTATCTTTAAATTTTAGAGGAGGGTCAGAGAATCTTGTTCTTGTGGTTTATCTTCATCGTCTCTAATTTCTTGTTCTTCGTCTTCAGTGACTGTCATTATGAAGTTGGATTAGGGGGAGAGAGAGAGAGAAGATGCAGACAGAGACAGCCACAAAAACGGAGAGAGAGAGTGGGGGAGAATGTTTTTAAATTTTAACCCACGCCCATGGCTTTGAAATTTTAATCCTTTTTTTTTTCTTTTGGCACCAACAAGATTTTCTTTTTTTTTTTTTTTTTTTTGATAATGAACCAACAAGATTTTCTTAAGGGGTAAATTAGTTTGTTTTGATAGCAAAGGGGTAGATTAGTAAATAGCAAGTGGCAAGACAACATGAAGATTGAGGTTAGCCAATGATAATCAATAAAAAAAAATTGTTCAAGTGCATAAGATATTGACAATGCATTTAAAAAACAAAAAGAAATTTAAAGATGTCAGTTAGCTTAGTTGGTAAAAGTTGTAATAATGTTGGAGACATAACTTTTAAAATACAAAAGATAACAAGATAAAACATATGTAAATGTTAGATATATGCCTATTATGACATCGGGTGTTCCTACTCTTATACCAGTGTATCGTAAAACGCCCTTCCAAGCTTATTAAGGATCGGATAAGCGACCTTAAGGGTCTCCCATCTCCTCTAGAGTTATTCTGTGCGATTGGTGCGAAAATATTCACCTTCGTTCCGAGGCCTCCCGGAAGCCCAAAAAACGTAGATTATAGCCTTCTTTTTCGCCTTCCCGGAGCCCGGATGTCATTTTTGCCCAAACTTTTCCGGAGGGGTCAGTCATGACCCTAGAGGACCCTCGGTGTCCGGGAGGGTCATCCGGACCCCAAAACTTTGATATCACCCATGCCTTTGGTGTTCCAGCTCTAACACAAGTTTCCCGTAAAACGTCCTTCGAAGCCTATCAGAGACTGGATAAGTGACCCCGAGGACCTCACATGCCCCCTAGAGGTGTTCCGTGCGATGTGGTGCGAAAATATCCACCTTCGTTCCGGGGCCTCCAACAAGTTCAAAAAACGTGGATTAGCCTTCATTTTCGGCTTTCCGGGGCTCAGGTGTCATTTTTGCCCAAACTTCTCCAGGGGGTCTACCATGACCCTAGAGGACCCTCGGTGCCCCAGGAGAGTCATCCGGATTCCCGAACTTTGATATCACCCATGCTTTTGGTGTTCTTACTCTTGCACCAATGTGTCGTAAAACGCCCTTCCAAGCCTATTAAGGACCAGATAAGCGACCCCAAGGGCCTCCCATGTCCCGTAGGGGTGTTCCGTGCGATATGGTGCGAAAATATTCACCTTCATTCCGAGGCTTCCCGGAAACCCAAAAAACGTGGATAATAGCCTTCGTTTTCGACTTCCCGGGGCCCGAGTGTCATTTTTGCCCAAACTTTACTGGGGGGTCTGTCATGATCCTAGAAGACCCTCGGTGTCTCGGGAGGGTCACACGGATCCCCGAACTTTGATATCACCCATGCTTTTGGTGTTCAAACTCTTACATAAATTTTCCGTAAAACGCCCTTCCAAGTCTTTCAGAAACCGGATAAGCGACCCCGAGGGCCTCCCATGTCCCCTAGGGGTGTTCCGTGCGATGGGGTACGGAAATATCCACCTTCGTTCCGGGGCCTCCGAGAAGCTCAAAAAACGTGGATTATATCCTTCATTTCCGGCTTCTCAGGGCTCAGGTATCATTTTTGCCCAAACTTCTCCAGGGGGTCTACCATGACCCTAGAGGACCCTTGGTGTCCCAGGGAGAGTCATCCAGATCCCCGAAGTTCGATATCACTCATGCTTTTGGTGTTCATACCTTTACACTAGTGTACCGTAAAACGCCCTTCCAACCCAATCAAGGACCGGATAAGCGACCCCAAGGGCCTCCGATGTCCCCTAGGAGTGTTCCGTGCGATATGGTGCGACAATATTCACCTTCATTCCGAGGCCTCCTGGAAGCCCAAAAACGTGGATTATAGCCTTCATTTTCGGCTTCCGGGGGCCCAAGTGTCATTTTTGCCCAAACTTTTCCGGGGAGTATGTCATGACCCTAGAGGACCCTCGGTGTCCCGAAAGGGTCATTCGGATCCCCGAACTTTGATATCACCCATGCTTTTGGTGTTTCAAGTCTTACACAAGTTTCCCGTAAAACGGCTTTCCAAGCCTATTAGGGACTGAATAAGCGACCTTGAGAACTTCACATGTCTCCTGGAGGTGTTCTGTGCTATGTGGTACGAAAATATCCATCTTCGTTCTGGAGCCTTCCAT
The DNA here is from genome assembly GCA_038025085.1 of Tetragonia tetragonoides. Taxonomy (NCBI): domain Eukaryota; kingdom Viridiplantae; phylum Streptophyta; class Magnoliopsida; order Caryophyllales; family Aizoaceae; genus Tetragonia; species Tetragonia tetragonoides. The sequence continues at coordinate 1,291,058 of CM076153.1, forward strand.
AAGCTAAAAAAATGTGGATTATAGCCTTCATTTTCGGCTTCCCGGGGCTCAGGTGTCATTTTTGCCCAAACTTCTCCGGAGGGTCTACTATGACCCTAGAGGACCCTCGGTGCCCCGGGAGGGTCATGCGGATCATCGAACTTTGATATCACCCATGCCTTTGGTGTTCAAGCTCTTACACCAGTTCCCACTAAAACGCCATTCCAAGCCTATTAGGGACCGGATAAGCGTCCCCGAGGGCCTCCCATGTCCCCTAAGGGTGTTCCATGCAATATGGTGCGAAAATATCCACTTTCATTTCGGGTCCTCCCAGAAGCTCAAAAAACGTGGATTATAGCCTTCGTTTTCGGCTTCCAGGGACCCGAGTGTCATTTTTGCCCAAACTTCTCCAGGTGGTCTATCATAACCGTAGATGACTCTCGGTGCGCCGAGAGAGTCATCCGCATCCCCGAACTTCGATATCAACTATGCCTTCAGTATTTTGGCGCTTACATTAGTGTCCATAAAAACGCGCTACAAGCCTATCATGGACTCGATAACGGATTCCGGGGGCCTCTATGTTCCCTAAGGGAGTCCCATGCGGGGTGGTTCAGAAATATCCACCTTCGTTCCGGGGCCTCTCACAAGCCCAAAAAAGTGGATTATAGCTTTGTTGTTCGACTTTGCGGTGCCAGATTTTTGTTGTTGCACAAACTTCTCTAGGGGGTATATCGTCATCCTAGAGGAACTCCGGCGCCTCAAGACGATCATCCGATTCCCGAACTCTGATTTCATCCATGGGGCACGAGACTTGGTACATTGACGTTGGGACATAGGCTCTGGGACATGGAAGATGGCGCTTGCTGGACGTTGCGACATGGAAAGTTGGCCACCCAGATTTTATTTCAATAATTTTTTAATGTAACACACTATTCTCACATTTGTTAATAAAAAGGCTAATAATCATTTTCTAAGCACTCGATTAGATATAGATAACACAAAAACTAATTGAAAATTTAGGGAGCTATGCAACGCCGCCGTTTCATTGGGTGTCCACCAAACCAAAAGGGCAAGCCTTGAAACAGATCGGAGCAAGCAAAAAAGAGTGGCCTTTGACACTTTCAGAATTCATAGAGAGAGAGAGAGATTAGCCAAGCAAAAACCTCAACAGAACTACAAATTTAAGAGAGAGAAAATGAACACAGACATAACAGCATCAGCGAAGCCAGAATACCCAGTTGTGGATCGTAACCCACCATTCACAAAAGTCGTCGGTAACTTCAGCTCTCTTGATTACCTCCGTTTTGTCACCATCATCGGTGTTTCAGTCACCGTTGGCTATTTATCTGGTAATTAACTCCACATTTTATCTCTCCTCATTTGTTTTTTTTAAAATATGGGTTCTTTTTTTTTATTAATTTTCCTTATTTGTGGGTTTGTTGTGATTTAGGGATTAAGCCAGGGATTAGGGGTCCATCAATGGTGACAGGTGGGCTAATTGGCGTTATGGGTGGGTTCATGTACGCTTACCAGAACTCTGCTGGGAGACTCATGGGATTTTTCCCTAATGATGATGAGGTAGCTCAGTACAAGAAGCAGCTTAATCTTTGAAATGAATATTTGAGACAATTGGGGTTTCGTTTTAATTAGATAGATTTTGGAGTAAATTTGCAATAACTGTCTCTGGGTTTTTGTTTTTTGATTGTATTTTGTGTCAAGATGCAATCTTTCTTGTTATTCTGTGGTTTTGGGTATCCCTTGATGTTGGGTATATGACATATTGAGTGATGGAGTTAAATTGGGAATAATGTTGAACTTGATTCAAGCTCTTGCTCATTTTGATGTGAATGTTCATTTGAGTTAATGCTGAAGCCACTGCATTTTATATCAGAAGTACTCATAGTCGTAATATTGACACCTATCTCGAATTTGCTTGTTTTGTGTACACTAGATTGGGCTTGGCACCTGAATCGAATAATGATCTTGTCTATTTGCTTCTTTTGGCTTGTTATTTTGGTGTTGAAAAGGCTTGATTTCTACTATGAACATTCGATAGCTACAAAATGTCGGTTGTTCAAGGAATGTGATTAGTCTGGGTTTTTATTTCCTGCTTTAATCTTGTCTCAAGCTACAATTTTTTCTTATCCTGTGGTTTTTTGGGAATCCCTTGATGTTGGGTATACCACATTTGAGTGATGGAATTAAATTGCTAATAATGTTGGGCTTGTTTCAAGCTCAAACCCCTTGCTCATTTTGATGTTGGATGTTCCTTTGAGTTGATGCTGAAGCCACCGGTGTTACTCATAACGAGCTCATTTTGATGTTGGATGTTGTTTCTCCCTTTTGAGGTATTTTTTATTAGATTAGCTTCTTTCGGGCGCACATGATTACTTTCACACGACTCGTAACATTTGCTTTGATTTGCTTATTTTGGCCTACTGACTCGGTGTTGAAAAAGCTTGGTTTCTGTCATGCACATTGATTGTGATGGAATATTAATGTTGGTTTTAGGAATGGAATATCTTCAATTTATTTTCTTTGAAAATGGTGGCAAGAGAGGGTTGTTGTTTGTGCTTGTTTCTCTGATTTAGCCTATTTGGTTAAAATGTATGTGAGGGCCGTCTTTTTCTATGGGTACCACAGGGTTTTTGGGTCTCCATGAGATCTTTATCCACTTCAATTAGTCACTTATCCTTCAACTGAAGTACTAGACCTGGAATGTGATTTCTGTAGGTTTAGATACTTGTAGTTAGGTGTCTGGTTGTTGAGCTCTGTGTATTCTGGTACTATCTTGCTGGAAGGTTGATAAACTTCGAGTTGCATTCTTTTGGATGAGCAATTTGACCTATGAACTTACTCTATGCATTTCAGACTTATGACTTGGTTTTAAACAATTATGACTTTTAACTTTGTTGCTATAATGATTTGTAGAATGAATTTTGGCAGTAGTTGCTTCTGAAGTATGCTAGGATAACTGTAACAGTTATAGTTGCCAACTAATGTAGGATATTATGTAGACTAGAAAATGTTTTAGAGTTGGTAAAATATGGTGCTTCTATTATGGAGTTGGTTAAGCTTGTGCAATAAATTGACTTTTTTGGGGCTTGCACTCTTGCGTGTTTTAATCTCAATTCTCAAGCATTGGTGGTAAATTAGTCTGAACTTCTTATCACAATACACATGTGCTGATTTCTCTTTCCCTTTTTCCCATGGAAAGTATTTTTAGTTTTGATCCCTAGTTTCTCCTTAGTATCCTACTTTACATCCAGTAGGTTAATTCTCAAGCCTTAAATATACTATTTACAGCCAGCTTTTCTCGTCGTTCCTCCTTGGATTCCATTTCACCACCTTTTTAGTGAATTTCACATTATAATTCTGAAGTCTTTGATGAACCTTTTATTATTCACCCATTATAAGGGTCCGAACACCAAACCATGAGTGAAGATGATATGCGGGCATCAAGATGACCTTCTAGGGGAATTGGGGGGCCTCTTAGGTCATTTTGAGTCTCTCCAAACATCAGGGTTAAAAATCTCAACTAGGTCCTAGGATGGCCAAAATCCAAAGGCTATAATTCATGAAATTTGAGCATTTACCAGGCTCCAGGACCAAGGTTTTTAATTTCGCACCATATCAAGTGAGGAACCCTCAGGGGACATGAAAGGGCTCCGCGGTTGTTTTTTTGGGTCCTAAGTAGCATTTGATGACCCCTCTATTGCTCACTCATTATAAGGGCCCCAACATCTAGACCATGGATGGATCTAAAGCCCGGGCATTGAGGTGACCTCTCAGGGGTCATTAGAGGCCACTTGGGTCACGGGGAGTCTCTCGAAGCATCCGGGTTGAAAATCTCAATCAAGTCCCAGGAAGCCAAAATCCAAAGGCTATATGAAATTTGGATGTCCAAGAAGCTCTGGGACCAAAGTTCGTATTTTCACACCATCTTGGGTGGGGAATCTCCTGGGGATGTAAGACGCCCCCAGGGTCCATTATCGGGTCACAAGTAGTCTTTGATGACTCTTTTATTGGTCACCCATTATAAGGGCCGGAATACCACAACCATGAGTGAATATGATATTCAAGCATCAAGATGGCCCCCCGAGGGAGTCGGGGGGCTCTTCTTGGGTCACTGCGAGTCTCTCAAAATATCAGGGTTAAAATCTGATTTAGGTCCTAGGATGGCCAAAATCCAAAGGCTACAAGTCACCGGAATATGAGCATCTAGGAGGCTCTGAGACCAAGGTTTTCTTTATGCACTATATCAGGCGTGGAATCCCCCCCCCCCCCGGGAGGTGGGATACCCGGGGTCGGTACTTTGGTTCTAACTTAGATGACCCTATTATTGATCCACTTTTTTTTATCACTGAAACCTTGATTGAATATGAAGTTTGTGCATCGGGATGGCCTCTCGGGGGCACCAAGGGGCCTCCTGGGTCAACGTGGGTTTCAGAGCATCGGGGCTGGAAATCTCAACAGGGCCTTAGGATGGCCAAAATCAAAAGACAATAATCCACGAAATTTGGGCGTTTGGGAGGTCCGGTGACCAAGATTGAAATATTCGTCCTATATCGGACGGGGACCCCCTGGGGACATGGTAGGGCCCCAAGATCGGTTATTGGTTCCCAAGTAGCCTTGGTGTCCTTTTTTCTAGTCACCCGTTAACCTATCTGCTGTTTGGATGTTTACAAGAGGGGGTTGTGAGATCCAATTGCGCTCCCTCCTGATTCACGTTTACTTGTTTATGTGTAGCTTAGGAGTTTAGAGCAGTAATAGATTACATAGGCTTATAGATGATCCAATGTGAGATTTCATAGGCTTAGAGCAGGAAATTAGATAGGGCACTCTGTAATTTGAATTTTTTGTTGTGTTTTGCTCAGATGTGCTCGACAACAGAAGTTTGAGAGGTTTTCTTAGACATAATGAGATAGTACTTGTGACATTAAATAATATTTCTGATTTTGGGGTTAAGTAGGGTTCGTGTTATTGGTAGTGTAATCCCAAAATAAGGGGCTGGCTGGCTGGCAGGGTACCACTCAACTTACCTACTCAGAAGCAGACCAGGTTTTGCTTCCAATCCAGCTTGATATAACATTAGAGTGATTAGACTTCACACGGATGCTAATGCATAGTTGTAGGGGTTACCATCATAATGCAGCTAGGGTCCTAGGTGTGGGCAGTGATTTGATTATGTCCTTAACTGCACTTAAGTTTCATTTTACTTGCTGTCAGTGAGTATTTGGTTGGTGGTTTCGCAGCCTTATAAGAGTTGTAGTAGACTGAAAATTTGTTGATCCCATGCAATGTATTTCACATCCTTGTTCTTGCTATACGGACACCAATTCATCACTTCATGTAAGTTGGTAGTTGGTACCCCCATATATGCATGGATGGCTTTGTATAGTTGATGAAACAATGCTTCATTTTTTCTTCCTTTTGAGAAGCTAGGTTTGGTTTAGTCCTGTTTGCCATTTGCAGATTTCAATGTGTGCTAATTCATTTTGGTTGAAACTTAAGGGTCTTTTTGTTCTTTGAAGAAGGCTGATTTCTGTGTTTTGGTTTATTCTATGCTAGTAACTAAACTATTGTATTTGCATGCATTCAGGGTGATCTAAATTCATGAATGATTAATTATATCCAAGGAAACTTGGACCAGTGAACCTTGTGTTCTATGCACCATTGTGAACTTGACGATTCTATTCTATCAGATCGGTTGCTCTATTCTGTTACATGCCTGTTGTGATGTATACTTGTATAGGGTTATGAACTTCCCTGCAAGTTGTACTTTGCATTCGCTACGCTGAGTTAATTCAAGTGTTTTTTCTGAGTTCATGTAGCTAATAGCATGTCGTATCTAGCGATGTTTATGCCTTCTATTGACAGAGGAGTTGCAAATGTTGGTGATGGGGTGATGTACTCTGTTTGATTCCCCCTTCCATGAACCTCCTCTTCCCTTTAGAATGTGGACATCGGAAAAAGCTCTGCTTATCCTTTATTTGATCTGGAGCAATGTGATATACGATGATGGAAATACGGAATGTAATTAGGGAGCATTCGGCTAGTATTGCTGCGTCTCTATACCGTTGTTATGAAGGAACCTGTGCATATAAATCTTGATCTCCTTTTGTCTAATCAGGACAGGACTTGTATCTGCTCCTGCTTTATACCAAAATGTGGGTTTGTAAAGTTGGCCATTTCAGCGCATAAGTCCAACACCAAAACTCGTATGAGGTGGTTTTAAGATGAGGCGTCTCATACAAGCATGACTTCATGCTTGGTTATAGAGGTAATCTCACCTTAAAGCCGCCTCATAGGAGAATTATTGTTACCCGTCAAAGATAAGTGACATGACATCCGTGGTTTATGAACTATAAACAGGATAGTGATACCAAGGTAGACAACAAACTATACTGAATTAGAACCACAAATAATAAGGCTTGGTGGTTAGAGCAAAAGGGACTTGAACTCAAGCCTACGTGGTCTAAAATTATCCATGGGTTCATATTATTGTCTCAAAATTGCATAGGTCCCTTATCATGGGGTTTTCCCTTTCTGTTGACAAAAACAATGGAGGCACTATCTTCTCTCTCCTCTCTTCCTTTGCACCCTCCATGCTCCAACTCCAAATCCAAATCCAAATCCAACAACAACAATTGCTCATCAACAACCACTTGTTCTCGATTAGGGTTTAACCCAATTGTAAAATTAAGGAGCAAAACAAACAATGGTATCAGATTACTTAAACCATCGAATAATTTGAATGTGAGGGTAAAAGCTGTGGACGATGTTTCAGCAACTATTATTACTGATCCAGATCAAGCTCAACTCACCTGGCAAATCATCGTTGGTACTCTAGGTATCTTTCTCTCTCTCCAGAAATTTTTACTTAGATTGGAACGTTACACCATTAACGTGCATAGTTCCTATATAAGCATCACATATTTTAAAAAGATGATTCATTATATATATTTTTCATTTCAAGCACATGGTTATTGCCTTATTGGTTATAAAGATTATTACTATGATCATAATTTTAATTATTCTGACCGTTAGTGCTACTGAGTAGGACTACTTTGACTTCAATATTCCACCCTTTCTATGCAAGTAGATCAGACCCATCGAATACTTTGACTAAATTGTTTTTTATTAATATTTTGGGATGGGTTTTTGATTAATTAGTTAAAGCATGGTCATGACTTATTATTAATCCTTGGGAGCGAATTAAATAATAATTTCTAAATTTTTTTGGCTACTATGATTAAATTGTTATTTTTGTAGTTTGATTGGCTCAATTAGTTAGTTAATATGTATGTACTGGTGGTGCAGCTGGGGTAACGCCCTTCATTGTTGCTGGAATTGAGTTCAGCAAAAGGATTGTAAGTTCATTTATAAAAGACAGAACTTTCTAAATTATAAGTTGTGTAATTAAGAATTAAATTAAACGGATTATTCATCAATAATGTGAATGAATAATGAGGCAGGTAGCGCAGAGAAGGTGTGAGGTGTGTGGAGGTTCAGGATTAGTTCTCAGAGACAAAAAATACTATTTCAGGTGTCCTAGCTGCGGTATGCTGTTTTACATGATCGAATTTAAGCAATTACAGTATATATCACAAAAACTTCTATAACACGGTTTTTCTGTAACTTTAGGTGGTATGAGGGACATGTTTATTAAGTAAAACAAGGGTTACAATATCTTATGATTTGTCAATCTTTTGGCAGGAGGATTTCTTCCATGGCAATCTTGGAAAAGATTCTTTTCCGGCTGATATTACATGTATATAGAGATGCTTCATTGGTTCTATTCGGCCGCTGAAGATCAACAGAGTTTTCCAGTATTTTGTGACCATACGTAGAATACTCGATACTTGTTAAGATTAATCATCCGGAGTACTCGAGTATATTTTTTTTTCCTTTCTTTTCGTCTACTATCCATGTATTGATATAGCAATTGATATCTTAAAACATATATACAATCATACACTAGAAAAAAATTATCCCAGTTCTCTAAATGGTCTGAAGGAAAATTTTCCTTTTTGCCCAAGGGTTTATGTAAATTATATCTCAAAAGCTACAATTACTAATTACAAGGGTGTGTATGTGCGCACTTAAATGATTATAGTGTTAATGGAGACAAATAGAGAGGTATTAATTATTTAGCGGAGTGTAGAGATGATCTCTTGTGATGTATTCAAGTACATCAGAGAGGGGAGCAATTATGTATCCAATATGGTAAGAGTTACGTTCGCTGTAATAGAATCAAGAAGACTAATTATTATTCCTTATTTTAATCATCAAATCGTTTCACGAACGAATTAAGTGCTCTCAATAAGCAATTTCTTCATTCATTAAATCAAACATTAATACACTACTGACGTATGAAATCAACATAAGAATTGTTAAAAATGACCCATGAGTGTAATCCAAGCATTAAGAAGAAAATTAAATTAGTCCATGATAGTATACTCCAACATTACATTACAATCCAGAACAATCATGCCAAAAGGAGCTTATCTATCTAACTAGATTTTACTCATTTTAGTAATGGCAAGCCGTCAACTACTACTAAAAAGCTCCTCTTTTTGGTCTCTTTCCAATTGAAGCAAGTTTTGTAAGCGTAAAGTCAAGACAACTACATATTACATATTTTTGGCTTAATAAAAGAAATGTATAAGTAAATGACGATCAAAACACCCTGCGCTACATCATGTTCGAATTCTCGTAATTACATATACTCACTTATATATCACATGTCTATAATCACAAAACAAGTATAAATAATCTTATTCAACATATAAACTACTCGGCTAGCAATTGGCGACTTATTGATAATCATACTTACGAATGATAGAAATAGAATTGGACAATGTCATACATGTAATCATTGACCAATAACATCTCCTCAAAAAAAAAAATTAAAAAAAGAAATGATTGACCAATAACATACCCGTATGAATTGCTCGTTATCTAGTACTCGTCTAAAAATATTTTTTTTATATATATTTTAATATCAGATTATGCCAGTTGACCACGTGTCACCAATCCATTAAATATACAGTCATTAGAACCAAAGATGACATGATGGCTGATGGCTGATGCCTGATAAATCTGATATGCAGTGATGATGCCCATCTCTCTAAGAAAAGTTTTGATGGCATAAAAGCAATTAAGCCAAAACAATCAGGCCATTTGTTGCCCAATTTATCCTATAAATGCCTCAACCGAATCTCTTCATTTATCTTTCTCATTAATTTCCCACCGAGTTAACCATCAAGCACTGGAGTGCTCCTTTTGATTCTCTTAGAAAGGAGAGAGAAAGAACTATGAGCAAAGAGCAAACATCAGCTAATTAATTAAGCAAACAAGGTTAGTAAAACCTCAACATCCTATGTCATTTAATGTTGTAAACTTTTGATTCTGGGTGTCTTCTGTTTTTCCCTTATTTGTGAAATCTTTGTTGATCTTTCAATTGGGTTCTCTTTATGTATTTCTGCAATTGCATGAGATGATTGCTATTTTGTTAGAGGTAAAAAGTTATGCTTTTTTCTGTTTGATTTCATGCTTTTTTGTGGAAATATGATGGGTTTATAGTTTAAGCTTCATAAGTAGAATATTATAGATGGTCAAGTTCATTCATTTATGCTCAGAGTGCTGAAATACAAAATGCCCATTTTGGTTGAGACTTCTGTTTCATTGAGTTTCTTAGAGCTAGGGATTGCTGTTGTTTACAATAGACATTGATTGAGCGACTTTGTTTGGAACCCATTTTTTTTTCTTGCAAAGGGTAAGTTGGCATACATCTTGAAAAACCTAAACCAATTTGGATCAGCACCTGGGTTTGTTTTTGTTATTGTATTCGATTATTTTATTGATTTTCAAAGTGTTTTACCTTTAAAATTTTAATCTTTGATCTTTGTTGTTAGCTTGTTATGCCCTACTGTTGGTAGATTGATTCATTGGTAATGGTAGGTTTAGATGGCCCTTTCAGAGATGGGGTTTATGGTAATAATATTTGAATGGAGAGAATGCTTCATGTTCCCAATAATATCTCTCTCTGTTGCTTGTGACTTTGTAGGTTGTTTTCTGTCATTTTCTCTCTATTTCAGTAGTGTTTGGGGCCACAAAGCAGTAAACTAGGTTAACTTTAAAGGGGGTTAGCATTTATTTGGTAGGTGGTCATCTCAATCCTGGAGTTTTCTATGCAAACAAGAAGTTCAGGGAAGTTTGAATAGTACAGATTTTGTTGTCCTGGAGATATGATTTAATTGGTTAGTTCAAAATTTGAAGCTGATGACAATTAGTACATTCTGGAATTGTACCACTGAATTTGAGTGCTGAACTACCATTTGGACCCTCCTAATTGTTTATGCCTAGTTAGCTTTTGGTCCTGCTTGATGCGAAATACGATTGTAGATCTTGCTTTGGGCATCTTAATGATTGTTTTTCTTCCGTTTGTGTAATTAGTTTGCTTGAAATCAAATTGAATTGTAGACCTACTGTTATCCAGAAATTCGGATGGCAATTGTCATATACTCCATATGATTATGTATTGTAACTTAATGTCCAATCGATGTCTCTGTTGTAACTTGTAATAGCCATTTCATCTCCTTTGATGCAGAACTTGTCACTGAAGTCTGTCTACAAAATTATTAGGATATCAGATGAAAGATGGAGCTATGAAAGGCAAGTTTTAGTTGCTCATTTGCTTTATTGCCTTGTAATTCTCAGGATATTTCAGCCTCAGTCGATGCAGAAACCAACTATTTCTAGAGGGTCTTTCAGGAGTTTTGATCAGACTGTGAGTTGGGCACCATTCCAGAAGCAAGATAATAAACCTTGTCTTAGTGACGGAGAGCAGGGGACATATTGCACCCTTGAATCTTCCTCTATAAATAGCAGTGACCATCTTTATGGTTCTCCATCAATAACAAGCGTTTCTAGGAGTGGAAGCCCAAATTCACAGCCAGAACCTGAGTCCTCTTCATCAGATTTTCAAAGTGATTTCCAAGAGAATGTGAATGGCTCACCAATAAATTATTCTTTCTTAACACGCGACGTTGATGACTTAAGGCACAAACTTAGAGAGCTTGAAACTGTTATGTTGGGACCTGATTCAGATCACTTTGACACCTATGATACCCCCTCACGGAGTGAGTCCAACTCCAACCATATGCCTCCGGAGGCCGAGAATTGGAAGCAGTTGGTAGAGCTGACAACGAAGAGGAGCCTTAAAGAGGTGCTAATTGCATGCGCCAAAGCAATATCAGATGATGATTTGCTAACAGCAGAATGGTTGATGTCAGAGCTACGCCATATGGTGTCGGTTTCTGGAGAACCTATTCAAAGGTTAGGAGCCTACATGCTGGAAGGTTTAGTCGCACGGATGTCGTCTTCAGGTAGTTCCATTTACAAAGCCTTAAAGTGCAAAGAGCCTACTAGTGGTGAACTCCTCTCCTATATGCATCTGCTCTATGAAGTCTGCCCGTATTTCAAGTTTGGTTATATGTCAGCAAATGGAGCAATTGCTGAGGCCATGAAAAATGAGAGCAGAATCCATATAATCGATTTTCAGATAGCTCAAGGGAGCCAGTGGGTTAGCCTTATCCAAGCCCTATCTGCTAGGCCCAGTGGGCCCCCACGTGTCCGCATAACTGGCATTGATGATTCCACGTCAGAACATGCTCGAGGAGGAGGGCTAGACATCGTGGGGAAGACATTGTCTAGGCTTGCAGAGGCTTGTAACTTACCGTTTGAGTTCCATGCTGCCACCCTTAGTGGTTCTGACGTTCAGCTCCAAAATCTTATACTTCAGCCTGGAGAAGCCTTGGCTGTGAACTTCCCCTTCATGTTGCATCACATGCCAGATGAGAGTGTTGGCCCTGAAAATCATAGAGACAGGTTGTTGAGGCTGGTTAAGAGCTTGTCACCCAAGGTGGTTACCCTTGTTGAACAAGAGTCCAATACAAACACAGCTCCATTTTTCCCCCGGTTTCTTGAAACCCTTGACTACTATTCGGCCATTTTCGAATCTATCGATGTCACCCTGCCAAGGGACCACAAGGAGCGGATAAATGTTGAGCAGCACTGTTTAGCGAGAGATATTGTCAACATAATAGCATGCGAAGGTGCTGAGAGAGTGGAACGCCATGAGGTCCTTGGGAAGTGGAAGTCTAGGCTCTTAATGGCAGGGTTTAGGCCCTATCCTTTAAGCCCACTAGTAAATGCGACTATCCGGACTCTGTTGCAGACGTACAGCAGGAGTTACGGACTGGAAGAGAGAGATGGAGCTCTTTACCTCGGCTGGATGGACCGTTCTCTGGTTGTATCTTGTGCATGGCAGTGAGATTCACCTGTCTATGTTGAGATGGCATTCACAAAGGTATACTTAAGGATGATCTGTTTGCCATAAGTTTGTCAATTAGATTATGGTAGTTGCTGGATCTTTGTTCGAATTAATAAGTTGGCCTTTTCAGGACAGCTTGTCCTTGGAAATCAATTATGTTACTTGTTCTGTTAATTGTTAACTGTTAATTGTTTATGAATGTAAGGATCAAATTTACTAATTATACCATGTAAATAACAGCCTGCTTCTAATAACATAGAGTTATGCGTCTGATTAGAATAACTGGTTTTTTGAAAAGAATCTTCTCAACATTAGCTCAAAAATAATAACAATACACAGCATTGTAACTGTTCACAATCAAAATACAGAGTTTGGTAGTCCACTTTACCAATGTGAAGTGGACTACAAACTTTTGTAGTGGGATTCAAGTGAGTAATTTGTACTCTAAAGAATAAACCCACAAATTATTACCTAGACCCTTAGGGTCTGAGTAAGCTTCATGAGTCTAATCAAATTATGCACCCGGGTAAAATGAAACTATCACTCAAATAATTATAGTGGGTCTACGCAACTACCAACGGCGGACCCAAAACATGTACAATTTGGATACATAATTTTTAAAATGGGTGCAAGAAACACCATATTCTCTCCCCTAGGTGCGCCCCTGACAACTACTTAAACACAGAATTTAGGCAACAACAATTGCAATTACCGATTCGCAGATCATCTGGGTACATACCGGGTAAACAAAAACAATCATCTGGGTACATACCGGGTAAACAAAAACAACTTTCCCTTGAACAGGTCCATTTTCATTCCAAAGAAAAGTTTTCTTTTGCTTGCTTACAAGTTACAACTGTACATGAGCGCTTGGGGAACTACATTTTTCTCTCTCTATAGATCAATAGCCAGTTACAAATTAAACATAACCATGAACACCTAATAAAGCCTAAATATTGATATTTAGATTTGCAATAGCTTGCCATCCTATTCAAATAAAGGAACGAAACAAATAAAACCAAAGAAAAAGAAAAAAATGAGCGTTCATAATTTTTTGTTTCTTCCCTTTTAACTAAGGACCCATGAGTATTCTTCCCATGTTTTGCTGATATGTATTAGAAGAGTGATTTACAGGCTGATTTCCAATACTATGCCCTTGACTATGGTTTTCCCTAGAACCATAAAGCACCAATGCACCATTTACATAACCAGGAAAAGTCGAAATTGGAGCTTGCTGAAGCAGTAACAGATTGGGACTCGTAAACTGGGCTTGGCCACGAATATGCTCACCATCCATAGCCTGCTGTTGACCGGATACAAAATCTGAAGCAGACCTTATCCCAACACCTAGATCGAGGCTTACAGATTCACTGCCTTGTGACCCCATCCGTGATGTCATGCTATTAGTTGTTGGAGCTCCTGTGTCATGGCTACTATTCCGTGCAGTAGGTACTTCATGGTTGTGTTTCCCCTCATACGTGGTTATTACTGCTTTTGGGTCATGGGATGCCCTCTCCACATGTTTACGAACTGGGCATCCAGGATGGGTGCACTTGTAATAACTCCTGCAAAAGAACGATAAGGGACATCATGAATTGTCTAAGCTTAGGGTAGTAGAGAAGTAGCCTGTCAACATGGCCACTGAAATAAAACAGACAAAATCTTTGCAGAACATGCAGGTTAGATTGCTCATGCAAGAAACAAAACTGCTATAGTAGGGGGATTGACATCATTTTGAAACCATATGAGCATTTGAATTCAGCAGAACTGACCACACAGGCCAGACATACAGAATTAACAGAAACGAGGGACATCTCCAACATATCAGCCCACCCTCTGTTCCATAAGCAAAGAAGAGCCTGGAATTCCTTCCATAAGATGGCCGAATAACTACTGTGGCCCTGTCAACATCAAAAATCACTGAAACTGGCCATATGTCCAAAGCATTGGACAAGAAGAGTAAAGCTCTTGCTAGGTTCACAACCAGAAAAGTCAGGGGCAAGACCCAAGCTGTTCACTTCTAATACTGGATATTTCCACATGGATGACCCATCAGTCGAGCACTTAAATTGATCTGGGATCATCAAGATGGGTATCGAGTATCTTGTATGGAAGGGAGAAAACATTCTTAGAACTAAAAGCACACCCAGAGATGGAAAGACAATCAACAGATGAAATATAAGGAGAGGAGCAAAGCGGAGGGGTGTTCGAGCTTTCCGCTCCTGTGGCGTGGTCTTCTACATTAGAATGATGCAAAATAGCAAACATGATATTCAAACTAAAGGACCATTACTACTGAACTTTATAAAATCAAGAAAGCAATTTTAAAGAGAAGGGGATGACGTTCTCCATGCTGTCTTCATCAGAACATTCCTCATCTGACACATTACACATCCACTTATTTATCATCAATTTGCTCCTCAATCTTTATCATTTAATATATTTTGATGACTCATCATGATTCAAACCAATGGCACATGCAATTATCGGCACCTAATTCTTCTGTCCCGGAATGAGGGGAAGTTTCTTAAACCAGAATGACCATTCCTCTTGATAATTGCGTGCTTTTCCGAGCTAGCAAATACACTACGTCACATTTGTTTTTACTGTAAGAATGCAGGGTACCTTTAGGGTATATTGTTTGATGTTGGGGGGAGAATGGGATGGCACCATCTATTGTCTTGAGGAGTTCTTACAGGTGGGGTTTGTGGGCTTTAGGAAGGAAAGGGAAGGGAGAGAGGGGTGTTATGAAATGCAGTGCTCTGTTGACGAGGCTATGTTGCATCTGAATGGAGAGGGTTGTGCAATCTACTCTGGCTTTTTCTCGACGCCTTACTTGCTTTGTGATGGCATCAAGCTGCATTACAGGCTAGGACGGCGATGACCTTTCATAGTTAGTCTACTTCTGAGTTCCAAGAAAATTGGACTAACTTGCGCCTGATTATCTCTATAAAGGACACCTTGTCCTCTGTGCTGTAATTTCTGACTTCCTTTAATACTACTCTCTTCTTATATAAAAAAAGTCAATCTTTCACAGAAGTAAAGTAGATGTCTCCAATCTCCGGTTCTCCACAGTTATCAATCTAGCTTCATTTGAAAATTATTTATTTTTCATCTCTTCATGATGATTCACACAGGCACACCGGTGGAGCCAAATTATTTGGTACGCAGGCAATTCTTCCACTAATTTCCTAAAAACTTAGGTATCATGTATATATGTTTATTATTAACAGCTATATGGAGAACTAAGTCCAGAACCTAACACAAGAAACCCTGAGGGGGTAGCTCAGCTGGTAAGACCTCTGAGAAGTATTCCAAGCAAAGCTTGGACACCCATGCTATCTAAAAAAGAAAAAGAAAAAAGAACCCCACACAAGACAATTTAGAAGGAGGTTGCCAACGAAATGACAGGGCATGTGTTAATTCCATCAATCCGCCAATAGGATGAGCATTTGGGGGGGGGGGGAATCAAAGTATTTGTCTAGAGAGGGACTAGGGATAAGGATAACAATAGTTAAATGTACATCAGATAGAGTCTAGAGACATTACATGGAGACAAGATTGATAGGAGTATATTGATCAGGGTATGCTCAAGAATAGATGATATGACAGACAAAGAGTTGGAATAACTCCATGGTCAATTACTCTAAACTAGTCATCAGTAGTGGCTATTAATCGGACTTGTCCTTTCACCTCAAGTACCCGTGTCTCATACTTCACAATTCGACATGCGTATGGACACTAAACTTCATTTTAGGCCAAAAACACATTTTTTGGGTAATGGCAGAGTCCAACACTAGGACTCATATACTAGTTGGACACTTGTAGCCAAGCATAGAACACAGGTAGTCAGTTTAGCACACAAATAGATTATCATCATTGCAAAGTTAATATGCTAAGCTAACCCGCCAGCTCCAAGGCATTCAGAACACATAAAGCAATGAGTGTTAATAGACAACAGATTACAAGGATCCACCAACCGAAGTCCACACAAACAGGTGAACCCCACCAGAGATGCCAGGGAGGGAAGATGTCCTTATGATTTACAACAACAAAATGAAAAGGCCAACATTTTCAAAAGATCAAACTGGAAGATGGCTGCCAGGAAAGGAATCAAAGGTAAAAAAAAAATGCCACACTGGACTTTTATCACTCAGGCAAACCAAATATAAAAAATAAAAAATAAATAAAAAAAAATAAAGAGGAATTCAAGTCCATTAGAGAAGAAAGAGGATACAATGAAGATGTCTACGACACAGCCCAGAACCCGTCTCCTTGTCTTTTATATTAGCATATAGCAGTGAAGAGCACCAGACCATGCCAAGGCTGGGTTGGGGAGAGTATATAGAGTGAATAGACTTTGAGACTAAATTTGTCCTAGTTTGCAAAGAAACTCTAATGACACTAAACCATGAGACCTGTGTCTACTGTCTACAGTACCATATCACACTATAACATATTGTTAACCTACTTCCCGTCACAAGTCTCCCACCTAGGGCAGGGCATAGGAGGGTTGGATGTATGCAAACTTACCCCTTGGTTGGAGAGACATAGGGATAGGATTTACGTGTCTAAACAATCTACAAGTTCATTAATCAAACTGAATAGGGAGTTTGTCGTCAGATCAGGCATGTAAAGTCAACATGACATACCTCGGATTAGGGTTGCCCCTCACAACCTTCTGCCCATACTTGCGCCAGCGATACCCATCATCCAGAATATCAACCTCACTCACAGTTTGGACAACAACACGTGGTTCTCGGATAGGCTTAACTACTGAATTGATGTCCATTTCACCGATTTCCATCCTCCTGGAAACAGTTCTCATAAGTTTACAGCTTGCCTAAACTTGATTGCATCAAAGGGACAAGGTCCAAAAGCAAATATACCTTCTCTTGGCAAATGGATCGTCCTCATCAGCATCTTCAGCAATCCTATTTAACTGGGAAACACCACCTTCCCCACTATTGTCATTTGCTCCGCAATTGGATAGCTCAGGGGTGCTGCTTGGCTCATTATTATGAGCTGCATGGCCATAAGAGTTTGCAGGCTTGCCTGTAATACCATCAAACGACAAACAAATGACATTAGCTTCCAACATTCAGAAAGCAGATCAGATGAATGGTCCCACCAAGTACCTTCGTGAACAGTAAGAGGAAGTCTCTCAGACTTTTCTTCAAAGGTGGACATCATAGAACCAGCAGGAAGTCGGCGATTAGGTTGAGGTTTCGGGTGATCATGTGTTCCCTTGTAGATGATCTCAGTTATCGCTCCATCAGGTGCCCGCTCGAACAATTTTTTGACTTCACAGTTTGGATGCGTACATTTGTAATAACTTCGTGGAAATTCACTTCCTTTGACAAGCTTCTGCCCATACTTCCTCCAATTATATCCATCATCTGAGGTTCGTTCAGTCACAACTTGAGATCCTACTCCTTTCTGCTCAGATTGTGGTGCCTGAGCTTCAATATTGGAGTCTACTGTTTGATTTAAGCCATTGGAATCAGCTTCAGGCTGTACACCAGAGCATGGAACAACCATAGTAGACCTCAACTCATTTGAGGCTCCAACTTCACTTTTAACAGATATAGACGGATCCGGTGACTGATGTTGGCACTCTGGTTCGACTTCCATAACTTTCCCAGCTTGCTGCTGATTTGAATCTGCAGAAGGGACCTTGGTTGCAACAAGAAGAGTGAGGTATTGAACGACATGCATACTTGCAAATTGCAATTACTATATTCTAAAATGAAGAGAGATTGGGGGATATGTTTCTGCTAACAAGCGAATTCATCTCTGAAGATGACATGTATTGAAAGGATAAGCAATGTTAATTCCTGTCTTTACTACCACAACAACCAAAAACACAGCACGACATTGAGCTATGGAACAGAAGATCAAGTTGAATTGATAATCACACAAAAATATTAAAATCAAGCACTGATGGTAGATCATATTTACCAGAGATCCAGCAAAAGAAAAGCCTCCGGCAGAAAATGATCCTGAATCAGGTTTGAACTCAAAGAAGCTTGAATTACTACCATCGAAAGTATTGGAGCCATTTATAATAGAAGGGAATGTGGTGGACCCACCAGAAGAGCTGTGCATCATATGAGGCTTGAAAAAAGAACCTGTTGTAGGGGAAGGCTCTCCCTGGAAAATATATAATTAAAAAAAAAAAGGCTTGTCAGCACACTACTAGGTGTTTCTTATTTATCATTCTCCTCGTGACTTTGTATCAGAAGAAAACAATAGGGAACTTTAGCAAAGCATAACCAAAGCAACAGAAAAGCAACTAAAAGAAAATGGAAAGGAAAGAAGGGGATACAGGTACTACCCTAGCTAATCCCAATAAACTTATAAGGAAAGCTTAGTGAATTGCTTATCAATATAAAATTGAATATGTCATCAAGACATTTGTAATAGCTCCAAGACATCCAAACAGTGGAAAACTATGCCAATTCTAGAGAATGATCCATGAAGTCGGACAATTTGTAGTAATATGGAACAAATTTCCCCATCACGACCCACCTAGCATAATTAGCTGGACAAAAGAAAAGGCAATATTCTCAGCAGTGATGTCTGCACACTACGATAATTAGGAGATGACAATGGTGACGAAAATTCCAATGGACCGTAGGACATTCAATCGTGGAAACAGAAGAATGATGGACAAGTTAAAGCCAAAGTACCAAAGTGGAGAAAAGAAGCAATATATATTCACTCTAGTGATGAAACAACACCATCATTTGAGTAGAAATAATCAAAAACCAAATCAAAAGTTCAACACTTGTAAGGACTAAAGACAGGAGCATATTCTCAAGAGCAAAAAAACACCCTTTAGAATAATAACCTATGATGATGGCACATAGAACCTATTTGAACAGAACAACGTAACATAAAACCAGCATCAGAATCCAAAAAAACACTCCCCATTAACCCATTTTCTCATACTTTTTTCCCCACCTAAGAGAGACAAAGCAACTTGAATAAAACAACAATTATTTGATTAGCACATGAAACAATGAACACAAACCAATATACCCCATTTCAAATTTTAATCTCTTACTATAATTTTTTCGTCCCTCCACTCCTTTTATTCCCTTTTCCTTCCCAACACTAAAAGCAACATTAATAATCGAAATTAAAAAACAAATACAGAACAAACCCCTTTTATTTTCCTAGTATAAACCCTATCATACTCTCCAAGTCCAAACATTTTCAATCTCTAATTAGTATAAATCTGTCTAATTATTTAAGTGACAGAAAATGAGCATCTAAAAATCCCCATCAATTACATCCAGCAAATTCTCCACTATACGAATGCATAGAAAGAAAAAAGAAAAAAAAAAAAAAAAAACCAACAAAACACAGACAAACAGCATATATAAAGCAATCCCATTTTCACCTCCAAATTTCATAACCCCTCAACCAAAAAAAAATCAAAAAATAAAAATAAAAACCACCCAGAAAACCCCCAACATTTTGACTATCCTTTCTTCAATCTTCACCTCAAAACGACATCATTTTAGGTCACAACAACAACAACAACAACAACAACAACAACAATAACAACAACAACAACAACAACAACAACAACAACAACAACAACAACAACAACAACAACAACAGAATCGGACAAAAATGAAGAGAGGAGAGAGAAAAAAAAAACCTTGAAGTTGGAGAGCATGACGGGGGAGTCGAGAAACGACGTCGGACTGAGGCCAGGAGGGATTGTAAGACAAGGGGACCTTGAGATCGGAAGCTTAGCCGGAGACATAAGTTTATACCTTGCATTATTATTATTATTAATTTGATTGTTGTTATTATAATTATTAAATTTATTATTTGATGGGGTGGTGGTGGTGGTGGTGGGACAGCCGTCGTTGGTGGTGGATAGTGGTGGTGGGTCACCGGAGGAAGATGAGCCGTCCATTTATAGCATTTGACCACCGTGTGGAAAGCCAATCGACGGTGGGGATTTAGGGAGACGATGAGGGTAATTTGGTAATTTGGAGGAGAGAGAAATACAGACAGAGAGAGAGAGAGAGAGGGAGAGACAATGGTGTGAGGGAGTGGGAGACGTGAGAGTGTTGACTAGTTACAACGGATCTGAGGGGACTAGGAATAAAGACAGACATTTCGGATTGGGTTAACGTCGTCGTTTTATTGCTTTTTGGCTTTCTTGTTCAATTAATGCCTTTTCTTTTTAGTAGGAGTAGTTTTTTCTATTACAAAATTTAATTTCTGACTCTCTGACAACGCGGGTTCTTGGTCTTAAGCTCATTAAATTTTAAAGTCAAAATATTTAAAATTAGATAATTAAATTTCACCTTTGAAAAATTAAAAGGATTATAAAGATAAAAACTAACCGAAATTATTCTTCTTTTTCTTTTACATATTACTAGGTGGATGTCCGTGAGTATGCCCGTACGTTGCACGAACTGTGATTATATAATAAAACTAATATAACGTGATTATTAATCTCATCAAGATATCTAAGTGTAATTGTCACTTATGAAAAACTATTACTAATATATGGATAAATATTTATATAATCCACTTAATATCATGAATGCCATATTATAAGATTACTATGACTTTATAGGGCATCTTATCTGATTTAAACTCTTATCATCACTTTCAATTAACAATTTATTAACCCATCCCATATGTTACATGTATGATCCAAGAGGTAATAGTTTCAAAGTCTTTTTATGCTTGATGTTGGTACGTCAATACTCTTATATTGATATAAGTGTACAACTAACATTCCAAATATATGATCCTTCTTTTAGGGTGAAATCAGTTTAAATGTCTAATGTATACATAACTATTTTTCAAAAATAAAGAAGTTTTAGACGTAAACCTTAGAGTAGCAAAACATATTTCAATGTTTGCTTGTTTTTTCAAAGTATATGCGGTCAAAGTACTGCCTCGAAGAACACAAAAAATCCAATGTAATTTTATTTGTGGTCCGGAGGGAGTACATTAATAATTACAAGGTTGAAGGGAACATAAATTGGAACCTTAAAATAACATGGAGGATCAGTATATTACGTACAGTTATAAAATTATACGTGATAATGGTAAAATTTCCTATTAAAGATTGGACCTAGAATCATTATAGATTCATCGTTTATTTCTTTATTCTACACATACTCTTTTTATTATATTTTACCTTGAGATTGCTTTTTAAATTTTTATAACTAATATACATATCTTTTCTCTTATTTTTACATGCAACTCTTTAGTTGTGTCAACTTGTCAAGCTAAATACTGATTACGCATCTAATGTTGTAAATCAATAGAACATACTACAAATGAATCTCATTTTAAAGGATATTTCGTACTCGTTTCAATGGTGTAATAAATTTAATTTCTTAAGCGGTGAAACTAAAGTTATATGATTTTTAAAATCTAATAGTCTACTCTTTAATGATTTAGGAAAGTACAACTTTAGTATATATTCTAAAACCTCTAATTAATAGTGTACTCTTTAAGGATTTAGGAAAGTAAAACTTAGTATATATATTCTATACCAAAACATATATTTCTATTTTAAATTTTTATTACAATGGCTCGCTTAGGAAGACGCCTCCAATACTGTCAGAAAATGCCTCTAATATATAGATATTATGATTATGATTGTACTACTACTAACCACGAATATTTGTTCTAACTTTTTTCCAAAAAAATTAATATTTGTTCTAGTGGTGTTTATAAAGAAACCTTCTACTTTGAAAGTAGTTTGTATATTGAACTTTTAAATATACATACGGAAATATGGATTGATACAACTTATTGGGAATATGTATGGAGTGTAGGATACGCTGAAAATGGATTTTATTTCGACAATAAGAACAAGACCTTACTAGCGTGTAGGAAGGACAATACTATTTATCTACACCGCAAGAATGATGAAATCTAAAAGTGTATGAGATTTTGTGTTACAACTTACATATCGTGTTATTGCAAGACTCCTACTGTATAGATTTAGGGCAATGTTATTATCATGTCATAAAACACTATTGCCAAGTCATTCTGCGCTATATTTTGCCATATATGAAAATATGGAAGAGCTAGTCTTTTGATATTAGACCTGGCAATAGTGTTTATTGATTTGGCAATAACATCACCCTAGATTTAATAGGACAAATACTTGAAAAGTGGAACAACAAAGTTTATCTACAAATCCGACATTTTCCGTAGAACTTGCAAAGCGTATGCAAAGTAAGACCATCATGTTACACTGCCCATCATATAATGATTATAATTCCTTTACTAAACAAACATTAATTAATACTTTTAACATCTACAACATGTCAAAAATATCTTATCAATTACCACATTATTAGATATTAGATATTAAAATAGTACATCCTAATGATTGTTACTGTGAATGTTGGGAAAATTGTCTCTAATATAACGAACTAGGTAGAAAAAAAAGAAAAAAAAAAGCACCAAAAGAGGCTCAATGTCACATGGGGGGGGGGGGGGTTAAAAGAGTACACACAAATGCATAATTATGTGGGAGAAATCAGCAAATATAAGTTTTAGGGACCCTACAAATGATGAAATGTAGAACCCAAATTGATCAAATGACAAATGATTTGATCCATTTTCCTGATTTAGACAAATTCTGTACTTTTTAGCATAAAAAACTGCAAACTGAAAACCAGAAAATCCAGTGACTATCCCCTGCTAGGCTGATTTGCAATTACTTGCATTCCAAAAACTGAAACTTGACAACAATGCAGTTGCACAAATCATGTGCTATCAATAATTGGGCCAAAAATGTAGCTAAAAATTGTACTCTATATATGCAGTTCCACTGCGAGTCTGCGACGTTCAAGCAGATATACTGCGACCCACACTCAAACACACAAGGACAGTAGAGTTATTGCTCAACTGAAATTCAATTCTCAGTCTCAGATCCAAAATTGTCACAGATTTGGAAACGGGTAACCTGAACAATAGACGCGGTAGAATTGATAATACAGTTATCACAAAAATAATGTATACAGCTGAACAGATCCCGAGTCAGATATACAAAATCTAAATACATGAGAATACAGCAAATCTGCGTCCAGCACAGGAGAAAGAAGCAGCTGCGCGCAGCAGGAATCAAACGCAAAAGAGACGGTAGGGCAACAACAATGGTATAAAGCGGAGGGGGAACATAAACAAAGACCAAATGCATCACAGATCACACTTTTTTGCAGTTGCACTGGAAAAGAAAAAAAAAAGACAAGACAAAGAAGAAATGCATCTCCCCAAACATTCGTGGATCGTGGGTTCCAAACAATCTCCATAAGTGATAAGTCTAATGCTGGACCAAATCTTAGGCACTGATTCCTCCCTTGGAGGAGTGAAGACAAACCTCAACAAAGCAAGCTAAGACTAAAACATACCAAAACCTAACATGCATAAGAGCATAAAACTATTCTTAGCAGGCTAACGTTTCGACTAGTCATGCAAGTATGAAATCCATTAAGGCTTCATCCATGTTAATATCACATTGGGTTGAGCATGAAATAGAGCAACTCAGCAAAGAGTGGCCTTGTAGTTGATTAGGCCACGTCTTTATAAACCTCAGTTCCGAAGTTAAAGCTCCATTGGAATTTTTTTATCTCCTGACAATGTACCGCCCAAGACCATCACCAATATTAACAGAATCAACGCCAATAGGCTGGATCTAGGTCAAGGGATACTTAGTCGTACCTTTGACCATGTCCAACCAAGCAGAGTACACTTCTGAAGAGTTACAAACTTACAACTGATCCTAAAACTTGGCTGACGTCAAGCCAGTGCCCAGAAGGTAAAGGATCAGTTGAGAATCACACAACAGAAGCTCACATATCTACGTATGTGAGGCTGAGGACATTACTTAAACGAAGCGAGACACGGTGATCCTATAAAATGAGAGGTACATGGAAAATTGGCAACTCCTATGTTTTTCTGACTAAGAAACCAATTTGTATGCTTTATCAATCTTTTTAAGCTGGTCCATTTGGAAGGAATCAATAAAATTGGAAATGCCTTGGTTCCATCATTTAGAGAGATGGCAAACATATCAATTACACTGTTCAAACAACTGCTTGCTAAGAGTCCTTTTTCCCAAAGCTGACTCTCAAACCTGAATAAGCAGCAAATATTTGACGAGGAAATGAGAAAAATTGTCTAATGGAGGGAAGAAAACGCAAAGCAAAGAAAATGTAGAGGTCTCAAAGTTTTTATTAGTTTTAAATTTGAGAAAAAACAGTGTGGAGTGATCAGGGGAAGAGAGACAGAAAATTGTAAAACAATTGTTATTGATGGATGGGACTATAATTTCAAATTGCAAGGAACTAAGATAAAACAAAACTGAAAAATACTGTAATAAGACCCAACAAAAATTATCCAAGACAAGCTCCTATTTTAAGAAAACATTGTCAACTGTTAAGATATAAAATTTTCAAAAATGTCCCGAAAAAAAAAAACAGAACAAAGAAAAAAAATATAATAAGAAGAAAAAGAAAGGAAAAAAACCAAAAAATGAAACTTTTAGCGGTAGTGGCCTGCTGCTGGTAGCCTATCTTAGAGGTGGCTTTCTGATTTCTGACAATGATAAAAAAAAATAATAATAATAATAAATAAACATTGGTGGTATCCTCAACTCTGCAATGATCAACGATATATAAGCATTTTTGACATCCAATGTCACGGAGAGAAGGGGCCTCAATTGGCATAACCCTTCACATCTAAAAGAAAGGGGCCTCAATTGGCATAACCCTTCACATCTAATAGAAAGGGGCCTCAATTGGCATAACCAATAAGAGTATAAAACTGCTAAAGATCTAGAAGGAATAGAAACCTCCAAAACAAGATGGGAAGTGGGAAGTGGAAGAGCAATGTCTTATAGCTCTATTGATATCTCTTCTAAGATAAGATAACAAAGACAGCATTCTTGTGGTTTCACAACCACTGGAAACTCATTCAGACTTAAGCAAGATTGACTCTAACGCAAATTTGTCATTCACAGGCAAAAAAGGGGGGGGGGGGGCTACACATTAGCATGTTTATAGCCCAAGTGGCCTTTCTTGAAGGCAAAATGAACCATCAACAAATTGGCTTAGCAGATGTGAGAGTTAACATGGGGACATTGACCACATGTAAACACTAAAAGGGCGCCAAAAGATTGGTCGATCAAATCACGGCTTTGTAGTCATGGTGATCAAGAAGCAAACTTCTTGATAACCAGACACTGAAGCAAAGGATAACTTGAGTCAAGCTATCAGAGTACATTGTCAAAACAACAAAACTAGTTGGTAGCCAGTACCTACTGAGGATGATAGGATGGGTAATGCTGAGGAGGAAAGCCATAACCCTCTAAAGGATTAGGCCCCTGGTAACTGCTAGATGGCAGTTGCAATCCCAACGCATGTAGAAGGGACCCAACAGAGGCTGGATTGTTAGCATAACTCAGAAGAGAACTAGCTAACCCATATGGGACATTAGGTACAGGGTTTGAAAAGGCATAAGACCCAACAGATGAGCCCAATCCAGGTAGCTCTGTCGATAAAACTGGTGGTTGCAAATAAGGTTGTTGAGATGGAGGAAGAGAATTGACACCAACAGTTTTAGTAATACCCGGCATTGCAGCTGACACAGAAGTT
The DNA here is from genome assembly GCA_038025085.1 of Tetragonia tetragonoides. Classification (NCBI taxonomy): domain Eukaryota; kingdom Viridiplantae; phylum Streptophyta; class Magnoliopsida; order Caryophyllales; family Aizoaceae; genus Tetragonia; species Tetragonia tetragonoides. The sequence goes on from CM076153.1 coordinate 1,317,035, forward strand.
GCATGAGTTATTGGCCTCTTAGTTTGGGTCTGCAACTGCTTCTTTGGGAGCTTCTTCTGCTGATTTGGTTTGACTTTGACAGGTTGGATGGCTACATTGCTTTTCCTATTTGCTTTAAACTCTTCTAGTCGCTTGAGCCGCTTTTCTAAGGGTTCTGGTGGATACTCACAAGCAAGGTTGTAATCTTCAATGCACTTCAGGACTGCCCTCAATGCATTGAGTTCTTTCTCATCAGCCTCGCCCTGCAAGAAAACCAGACTCAGTCTTACGATTGCCACTGATTGGAATAAGCTTCATGGATGATTCAAAAAAAGGCAGATGAGAATTATAGATAAGGTGAAAGTTTGCAACATTACCGATGGCTTGGCCAAGTTCTTTCCCTTCTTGCGTAATTGTTGAGCAAGCTTTCTTGCATCCTTCAAGTAGGATTTTAGGATTCCCGCAGGTGGGAACTTGTCTATCAACTTGAATTCATACACAAATTTGATGGCCAGGGGTTGTTTGCCATTTTTAACAAGTTTCTGAACCAGATCTGCATGATCCAAAAACACTAAAATTATCTCCCTGAGAAGCATCTGAAATTACTTTCTAAGAGAATCAGTGCATAAATTCACATCCTAAGAGGTACCATGAGAGTTCTGATATTAAAGCAAAGATCAGCTGTGACAGCTAGCATGAGGCATCCATACAGCAGCAGAACCACAAAAGGTACAACATCAGCAGAAATGGTAAAACTTATTTTATTTTATTTTTATAAAAGATTTTATTGAAGAAGGAAATAATACAAGAATATTAACCAGCAAAAATGGTAAACTGTACAGATAAACTTCTAATTCAGTGGAAATGAGAGATGCACAAGTATTATACATACTCAATCAAAGCTTGCAAGCAGAGAGATAAGTACAAGCTGAAAACTAGAGAAGTTTTACATAATAACCCTCACTTCCTGTATTATACATCAGTGTGCCTGTCATTAGACCGATCATAAACGAGGATCACCTTTCCTTATCTAGAAACGTTTCTATCTTCATAAAGCTACTTCATATGCATCTTAAACCTTACCGACTCCCAACACATGAAACACCTGCCCATTCTCTAACTGTAACTCTTAGAAACACAACCTAGGACACTGAAAAAGAGGGTTGTCATACATTGAGCACAGAAGGTCAAAATGGCCCCATATATTGTCTAAATGACTAAATGTAAGCATGCTATCTCTAGATAGCATTAAAGAAAAATGGGACTATATGGGTCGCTTAACCATCTTCCTAACTCCTTGACATCATGCTAAAAAATCCTTGTAGAAGTCCCTCAAATAGTGAAATTAACATACAACTCAAGACGGTGAGGACTAGAAGTCATCATAAATTCATAACTATGAGTACTACGAAAACATGAAGCTAGCATCAAAGATAACATATTCAACAACCAGCAAACATACAGGTATTAACAAATTTTAAAAATCAACATAACAGATTGATGAAGGCTTTGCTAAACAAAATCAGCCACTAACTATCATACAATTCCACAACAAAGATTGTTGCCTATAGCTAGAGCATCTATCAATCAGCACAAACAAGAACCAAAGCAAGAAGTATGAGCAGAAACTTCGAACAATTCAATTACAAAACAAATTATTTTCCAGCTAGAGCATCATTTATCATGAAAAACAAACTAGGTAAAAAGTATTACCAGGAACTTTCTCCTCGAATCCAATTTCTCTACACAACTTCGGTACGCTCGGATTCTTAGCCACTAAATAAACAAAATTAACAATCTCATCCTTAACAAAATCATCCACCAACTTAAAACAACCCAATAAACTCAAAAACCCAACAATTTCCAAAGGGAACTTCCCTTCCATGTTCAACCCTTTCTTCCACTCCAAAGCCACCCTCTTAGCTCTCTCTCTCATCTCCCCACTAACATCAACACCTTCAATCATCATCAAAGCCTCTAGCAAAACCACGCAATTTTTCCCTTTTGGTTGAAACCCCTCTGTAGCATCCAATACTAACTTAAATGGGTCAGGAGCACATTTTAGAGCCAAACCCAAATCAATTAAATTCCCATCCTTCATTTTAAAATTCTCCCTTACCCAATCTTTCAGCTTTAGGGCCTCCATGTTTTCACACATTGACTTAATAATCTCTGGGTTTGGAGAGTTTTGGTGAAAAGGGTTTTCTGGGTTTTGTTTTGATTTGGGTAAAGATTGTTCCTTTTGTTTGAGGAGAGAGAATCGTGACTGGAGCGATGTTTGGATATGGGTGAAATGTGAGTCAATTTCAGGCCATGAGAGGGTGAAAGAGGAGAGAGAGTGAGAGTGTTTTTGGAGGTCTTCAAAAGCTTCTTTCAGGCTGCGTTTCTTGGCCTCAATTGACTCTATTGCTTCTGCAATTTCTTTGATCGTCGCCATTGAAAGATGTTATTAACACAAAGAGGAACAGGAGATTATGGTTTTTGAGGACGATGAAGATGAAAGTGAATTTGACGATTCATCGTCCGTTGTTGATTTTGGTCATGGATAATAATTGGCCCGATTTGGATGGATCGCCATAATGATTGGCCCGATTTGTGAGCCCAAATTGCAAGTCAAAAACTCAAAAGTGTTGTAAACCTAATTTAACCTTAGGCCTGGTTGTGATTATGCCTCATCTGGGCCTCTTTTTAAGGACGAGGTCGGGCTATTAGGCCCAGTTTATTTCATCACCACCACTTTTTTTTAAAAGAAATATATCATATCATATCATATCATATATATATAAAATTGAGTCATACACGTGTGGGCACGACACGTAGGATGACACTTGGAGGCTATATTCATATGGTGATAACACATAGAACGCCACGCAAGCGCCCAAGTTTATATGGTGATGACACGTATGCCGCCACCTAAGCCACACATCCAAGTGTGTTAACAATTAATGCGTAATCATTATTTGAGTTAATAAATACAACATAATATATTAATTATCATATTATTTAAATTATAAAATAAAATAACTTTTGTTACACAACCTTAACAATTATAATTCTTACTCCATTGGATCAAGTTCGAAAAATACTTCAAAATAAGATACATATGTCTTATGTCATATAACATTTGGTTCTTTTCGTGTGAGGATGACATGTGAGACACCACATGCGAGGGATATGTTCGTGTGAATGAATATGAAATGGCGTCACATCGGTATAAGTTTGCCATATAGCTAACATATATAAAGTTGAGTCAGTTACGTATAGGCACGCCACGTGGGATACCACGTAATAGTTTATATTTGCCTGAGGACGACACGTGGAATGCCACGCAAGCGGGCAAATTCGTGTGGTGATGACACGTATGTCGCCACCTAAGCCACTCATCAAGTGGGTCAATCATTAATGCATGATTATAAATACAACATAATATAATTATTATAATATTATTCAAATTATAAAATAAAATAACGTTTGTCATGCAAATTTAAAAATTATAATTCTTACTCCATTGGAACACGTTGGAAAATATTTCAAAGTGAAATACATATGTACTATGTCCTATAAATTAAGTTGGGTTCTTTTCGTGTGAGGATGACATGTGAGACGTCACATGGAAGGGATATGTTCGTGTAAAGATAACACATAGATGCCACACCGGTATACGTATAAAAGTGAGTCCAATTCGTGTGGGCACGATGCATAGGACGCCACATAGGAGGTGTAAATTCGTGTGACGATGGTACCTAAGCGTCACGTAAGCAAAGCTTGCCACATAGCCTAACAACCGTTCATACAAGTGTCGCTCATTAATGACTCATCATAAGTCGAAAAATTATAAATATTACTTCAATAGATTGGATTTGAAAAAACCTTCAAAATGAGATATATATGTCCGATAAAAGTTGGGTCATTTCCATGCGGTAATAACATGTAGGATGCCACATTAGAGGAAATATTAGTGTGAAGATGACAGATAGATGACACATGTGCACAACTTGGCTACATAGCTTAACAGATCAATCCAAGTGTCAGAAGTTCATTATTACTCAAATTTATTATTTGATTTATGTGCATATTATTTCAAACTACATAATAACATATCTTTAGTTACATAAATCTAAAAATTATAAATCATAGTTGATTAGATTGATTTTGAAAAGGTTAGGTATAAACTAATTGGATAAGACACTTAAGATATCTATATTTATATTATATTAGTTGTAAATCACACTTGCATATTAGTAAGGAAAACATATTCTAAACATTTTAATTCCATTTGTAATAAATAATTTATATTTATAAGAAAAACGGGGTCATTTTTCATATACCGATGTCATATGGATGACATTTCGTGTGGGGGATGAAACATGAACGTCAACTCATCATCTACCCCAATGCTTTCTTAGCAAAGTAATTGAGAATTTAATATAGCACTTTAGACATACTTATGTAACATAAATGCCACACAAACGAAGAGTAAGATTTAAGTAACACTCCTTATAAGGTATGTTGAAATTTACGAACGTTGAACTACCTACCACATTTGAGAAATAAATATTTAGGATCAAGTTGTTGATTATAACTTTAAAAAGGGGAAATTTTTTGCTCACCACTAATTGATTTTATTCAATTACCAAAAATTCATTTGCAATAAGAGACTGATTTTTAACTAGAGAGAGATTAATTAATCTTTATTTTTTTTTCTTTGGGAATTTTAAAGTAGGCTCAAATTATGTTCATAATAAATAATCTTTTTACATTCATTCTATTTTAGATGTAGATCAATTTAAAAAGGATATTTAGAAGTAAAATATGAGGAGACATGAAATTATACTATTATTTTTAAGAATTAGCATGCATCCTATGGATACAATTTTTGCTAACATAAAATTAAATGTATTTCACAAATAATATTTAAATTTTCATACCATATATTTTTAATGTCTTTAATATATATATTAGTAAAAATGCTTCTCTTTTTCTTTTCGTGTGTGCACGACATGGAAGACGCCACATAGAGGTCAAAAATCGCGTGACGATGAGATCAAAGTCGTTATATTAGCAAAGCTTGCCACATAGCCTAACAACTCATCATTCAAGTGTTTTCCCTTAATGCCTCAACATTAGTTAACTTTATTACATGTTTATTAGCATAGTTTTATATGAAAAAATAAAATAATTTTAGTTACGTAAGTCAAAAAAATCATAAATCTTATTTCAAATGGATTGGAATTGAAAAAGGCTTTAAATGGAGGAATATGTGACCTATACAAGTTGGATCCTTACCATGCAGTGATAACATGTAGATGCCACATAAGAGGGAATGTTCGTGTCAAGATGACACGTTGACGTCACATATGCAACTTCGTGACATATTTTAACAAATCATGATCCAAGTGTCAAATGATCGATATCACTCGACTTTATTATATGATTTATTTGCTTATTATTTCAAACTACAAAATTACATATTTTAAGTTACATAACTCTAAAAAAAATAAAAATCTTACTTCATTCAATTATCTTTTCTTATTCTTTTTATTCTTATTCTTTTGTGAAGTCTGAAGTATCCTCAAATTATGTTCATAAATTAATCTTTTTTTATATTCATTTTATTTTAGATGTAGATCAATTTAAAAGGGCAATTGATACAAAAATATTAAAATAGTCAAATATAGAATTAGTTGTGTGGAATACAACAGACATGAGTGTATCACCTAGGAAGTTATCTTCATATATATATATATATATATATATATATATATATATATATATATATATATATATATATATATATATATATATATATATATATATATATATATATAAAGTAAGTTCATTTCGTGTGGCCACGACACGTAGGATGCCACGCAAGCGCCTAAAATCGTGTGGGCATGACATAAGATGCCACGTAAGCGCCAAGTTCATCTATTGATGACACGTATGCTGCCCCTAAGCCCCCATCAAAGTGTGTCAAACATTAATTAATAATCATTATTTGACTTCATAAATACAACCTATTATATTTATTATCATTTTGTTAAGATTATAAAATAAAATAACTTTTGTTACGCAACTTTAAAAATTATAATTCTTCCTCCATTGGATCAGGTTCGGAAAATACTTCAAAATGGGATGCATATCTACTATGTCTTATAAAGTTGAGTTCTTTTCTTGGGACGATGACATGTGAGACGCCACATGCATGGGAGGGATATATTCGTGTGAAGATGACACATAGGCGCCACATCGGTATACGTATAAAGTGAGTCCAATTCGTGTGGGCACGACACGTAGGACGCCACATAAGGGGTGTAAATTCGTGTGATGATGACCCTTAAGCATCACGTAAGCAAAGCTTGCTACATAGCCTAACAACTCACCATCAAAGTGTCACTCATTAATGTCTTATCATTAGTTGGCTTTATTACATATTTATTAGCTTTTTTTTTATATTACAAAATAAAAAATAAAAAATAAAAACTTTAGTTATGAAAGTCAAAAAATTATAAATCTTTATTCAATGGATTGGATTTGAAAAAATCTTCAAAATGAGATATATGTCTTACGAAAGTTGGGTCATTTCCTGGCGGTGATGACATGTAGTATGACACTTAATAGGGAATGTTCGTGTGAAGATTACATGTACATGCCACATGTGGACAACCTGGTTAAATAACAATAAATGACACTTCTAACAATACCGGCCTTAACTATTTGATGACATATGTATTTAACTTGACCTTTAATATTTTATAGCATAAATGAAATTTATTTAAATGGTAAGTTCCTACATGATCTATTTAACTAATCTGAATTGGATTAAACTAAATTGGACTAATAATAAATTGAGAAAATAAAGTCTTAGTATACTCGAAGAAAGATTTATTAGTCTTTATCTTTTTTTTTTTCTTTTTAGAATTTTGATGTAGGCTAAAATTATGTTTATAAATCAATCTTTTTTACATTCATTCTAATTTTGATGTAGATCGATTTGAAGGGACATTTCATACCAAAAATATTAAAAAAATCAAATATAGAATTAGTTGTGCAGTATAAAACATGCATGAGGTATCACTTAGGAAGTTATTTTCATTTTCGAGAGATAATCACGAGTCCGTGCGGAGCACGGAGATAAAACTAGTATATATATATAAAGTTGAGTCAATTACGTGTGGGCACGCCACGTGGGATGCCACACAAGCGTTAATATTTGCCTGAGGATGACACGTGGGATGCCACACAAGCGCCCAAATTCGTGTGGTGATGACACGTATGCCGCCACGTAAGCCACTCATCAAGTGGCCCAATCATTAATGCATGATCATAAATACAACATAATATAATTATTATAATATTATTCAAATTATAAAATAAAATACCTTTTGTTATGAAAATTTAAAAATTATAATTCTTACTCCATTGGAACAAGTTCGGAAAATACTTTAAAATGAGATACATATGTAGTATGTCCTATAAAGTTGGGTTCTTTTCCTGTGAGGGTGACAGGTGGGACGGCAGATGGGAGGAATATGTTCGTGTTAAGATAACACATAGGTGCCACGTCGGTATAGTATAAAAGTGAGTGCAATTCGTGTGGGCACGATACATAGGACGCCACATAGGAGGTGTAAATTCGTGTGACGATGACATCTATTAAGCGTCACTTAAGCAAAACTTGCCACATAGCCTAACAACTCTTCATCCAAGTGTCACTCATTAATGCCTCATCATAAGTCGTTACTTCAATGGATTGGATTTGAAAAAACCTTCAATATGATATTACTTTAGGAAGTGGAAAGTTTTTTCTCATCACTAATTTGTTTTATTCAATTACAAAAAATCCAATTTCAATAAGAGACTGATTTTTAACTAGAGAGAGATTAACTAATCTTTATTTTTTTTCTTTGGGAATTTTGAAGTAGGCTCAAATTATGTTCATAAATCAATTAATTTTTACATTCATTCTATTTTAGATATAAATCAATTTAAAAATGATATTTAGAAGTAAATTATGAAGGAGACATGAATTATACTATTATTTTTAAGAAATAGCACGCATCCTATGGATTAAATTTTTGCTAACATAAAATTAAATGTATTTCACAAATAAATATTTATAATTTCATGCCATAAATTTTTAATGTCTTTTTTAAATATATTAGTAAAAATATTTCTCTTTTTCTTTTCGTGTGTGCACGGCATGAAAGACGTCACATAGAGGCCCAAAATCGTGTGACGAAGACACCGAAGTCGCCATATTAGCAAAGCTTGCCACATAGCCTAACAACTCATCATCCAAGTATTTTCCCTTAATGCTTCAACATTTGTTAACTTTATTTTTATTAGCATATTTTTATATTAGAAAATAAAATAATTTTAGTTACATATTAAGTCAAAAAAATCATAATAAATACTATTTCGATGGATTGGATTTGAAAAAGGTTTTAAATGGAAATATATGTAACCTATACAAGTTGGGCCTTGACCATGAAGTGATAACATGAAAACGCCACATAAGAGGGAATCTTCATGTAAAGATGACACGTTGACGTCACATGTGCAACTTTGTCACATATTTTAACATATCATGATCCAAGTGCCAAATAATCAATATCACTCGACTTTATCATATGATTTATTTGCTTATTATTTCAAACTACAAAATAGCATATTTTAAGTTATGTAACTCTAAAAAATAAAAATCTTACTTCATTAGTTAAATTATCTTTTATTCTTGGAAAATTTGATAAAAATAATCCCAAGTTTGAACGATCAGACAAAAATAATCCCAAGTTGAAATGTCTACAAAAATAATCCGAAGTTGTCATTTTTGTCACAAAAATAGACCCAGTTTAACTCGGTTAAGAATAGCGCTAATTATTGGACCTGTTTGTCGTTAATTATCATAGTATTAATGTTTATTAATTCTTAATAATAAGAAAAATTTTAAAAAATGAATAAAAATTCCACCACTCAGATCAAATTTTTCTCTCTCCTTATTCTTCCCTTCTCACGCAGCAGCCCACCACCCACCTCACCCTCAGCCAACAGCCCACCACCACCAAGATCGATCACCCTCTCCCATGTCCCTCCTCACCATCTCAGCAACCAACCACAACTCCACCACCACTAGTTCCACCTTCAGCTCCTTCACCACTCTCCACAATCGTCCCCCCCCCCACTCCCTCTCCTCTCCCAAACGCCATCCACCACGACCACCACTAACCACACAACACCATGACCCGAATCCACGAGAACATCTCATCACGTCTCAAATGAGGATTTAGTTTAATTAGAGTTAATTAAGTAACATATTAGATCGTTTAAGTTAACGGTCCATTTTTATGACAAAAATGACAACTTGGGATTATTTTTATACACTTTTCAACTTGGGATTATTTTTGTCTGATCGCTCAAACTTGGGATTATTTTTGTCGAATTTTCCTTTATTCTTTTATGAAAGTTTGAAGTATCCTCAAATTATGTTCATAAATTAATATTTTTTTACATTCATTTTATTTCAAATGTATATCAATTTAAAAGGGTATTTCATACAAAAATATTAAAATAGTCAAATATAAAATTAGTTGTAAGGAATACAACAGACATGAAGTATCACCTAGAAAGTTATCTTCATTCGAGAGAGATATTTAGGAGTCCGTGCGAACCATGGACATGAAACTAGTATTTTCATTAATTGTAGGTCATACGGAATACGGTATCTATGATGATCATGACGATATTAAATTTCAAAATGTTTCTTATGAGATGGCCTGAAACAACTTTCATAGCTAATTATAATGTCAGCATGATGTCATGATTGTTTGAGGTGGCCTCACGTTGAGACCGCTACATATGAGTTTTTGTGATCAAATTTAGTAACAAACAAACCTCTATTCATAATATATATACTTTAGCAAACAATTTGAAGGCCAATTTTGCTTCAAATGAAAAAAAAATGTTTGAAGACCTAATTAAAAATAAAATAAAATTGTTTTATCTTGTGCAAATGGGTGCACAAAGATCCGCCAAGTTGGATTTTCAACCTAAATTTCAACACAACTAACACAAATTTTATTCATTGAACCAGTTCGCACCATCATTTATCAACATTTTTCTTGTACAAGGATTATTAATTTTTACGGGAAGATCTAAACTCCCAAAAACTCATATTATTGTTTATCTCTGATAAATGTTTACATTGATGTTTTAAATGACGACGTTAGAAACAACAAAAGATTGCTTTAAGAACCTACCTTTGCTTCTAATATAATTCAACTCACATTACATAATAATAACACTTGCAACAGATTTTGAATGAGTGATAGCTTCACTCCCTTTGTTATTCAACCTTTCAAATGTATCAAGTATCAACCAACCTTTGAAAAGTGTATATATGGCAGCTATGAAGTGCTGAAGAGCTACGCACCAAAAACTAAAGAAGAAGTCCTAATTAACGGCTAATGCTATAACTATAGCTAATTGACTTCCACAAAAATATAATAAATTAATCACAAAAATGATCAAAAGACTCCTCAAACGTATGAAAACTTCTCACGAATCCCATATCTTTATTTTTATTTTGAGAAGGTATACAAATTCTGAATCATATATCAGTTATAAAAGTCAAGAAATCATCAGATCTCTTAAAATTTTATTATAATCATGTAAAAAATTGTTTCTTGATTTGGAATATCCTTTATATTTGCTGCCTTGTAGGATGAACAATAGTTTCCTTACAAAAACGTTACAATAATAATTTCCCTTTTCGTGGTTTTTTCCAAGTTACAGTAAAATCGTCTTAAAAAAATTCTCAAAACTTGTAATAAAAAATTAAAAAATAATAAATAATAAAAAATTCCAAATCCAAACCACTTTACCTAACCTAACCCAAATTGAAGAGTGTTAACTTAACCCCTATAAATAAGTAATCCTGAAAAAACCCTATGGCCTTTTCTCTGATGAGTTCTGCTGCTCATTCACACACTTCAAATTCTCCTGCTTTCCTCCAATCCAGATACGCTCTGCCTCGCTCCTTTCGATTTTATGGTATGTAATTATCTCTCTATTATATTGTTGATTTGTTTTATTAAATCATTATTTCATACTCTTATTTTCTGTAGCATCGATCACGAAAATATTAATAATAGAGGGTTTGTATTTAATTTGAAAAACCCTTTAACATGTAACTTTAATTTGCTTCGTATTATATGTGAATTGTTTCTTGATTTCATATATATGCTATTATTTCTAAAATTCTTTTGTGCTAGATAATAGTTTATGTTTTTTATGTATAAATCTGGATGTATTTAAATTGGTGAATTACTGAAAACCACTCATGAAAATGATCTGTTGAAAAAATAAAATTCAATTGAAGTAGAAACATCTAATGGATTTCCCTAAAACTGAAAAACCTCTAAGTGGAAGTAATCAACCGGTTTTGGCTAATTTTGTTTGGGGTTCAAGCATTGTTGAATGTTCATCTTGGAGGAAAATTTCAAACGAAGAAAAATGCAAATGGGTAGATCATAAATGGATGAATTACTACTACTTCTCTAGGTTTCCAAAGAAAATACAATAATAATTATAATGCAGATGACGGTGAAAACTGAAGATTATGACCCGCCTGATCGGGATTCAGAGTTGTTCATGGAGGTGGATCCTTCGGGGAGGTATGGCCGATATGACGAGTTATTAGGTACCGGTGCTGTTAAGAAGGTATATAGAGCCTTTGATCAGGAAGAAGGCATAGAAGTTGCATGGAACCAAGTAAAATTAAAAAATTTCATTGATAACAAACCTATGATAGATAGGTTATTTTCTGAAGTTAGGCTTTTGAGGAGTTTAAAAAACGACAACATAATTGCGTTGTATGATGTTTGGAGGGATCAAGAACGTGATAAGCTAAACTTTATTACTGAAGTTTGTACCTCGGGTAATTTGAGAGAGTACAGAAAGAAGCACAAAAATGTGTCTATGAGAGCATTGAAGAAATGGTCTAAGCAAATATTGAAGGGGTTGGAATATTTGCATACTCATGAGCCATGTATTATTCACAGAGATGTCAATTGCAGCAATATATTTGTCAATGGTAACACCGGTCAGGTACTAATCTAAACTAATCTATTTATATTTTCATTTTTCCATATTATGCTATATAAATATGTTAGTGTTTTGCAATGTATTTACATTTAATCGAGGAAGGTATATTAAATATTTATAATCCATAAAACTTCCGAAAACGGTTGATTTATCGTAGCTGCACTAAATTGGAAAGTGATTATTAGTACAATAAGTGATTTGATGAGATTATGATTATGAAGTACTAGTCATTGTTGACCTTTGTTTTAATGCAATGGTTCTTGACATAGGTTAAGATTGGGGATTTAGGTTTGGCAGCAACTGTGGGAAAGAGTCATGCCGCACATTCTATACTCGGGACCCCAGAATACATGGCCCCAGAGCTCTACGATGAAGATTACACTGAGATGGTTGATGTCTACTCATTTGGAATGTGTGTACTTGAAATGGTAACCATGGAAATACCATATAGTGAATGTGACAATGTAGCTAGGATATACAAAAAGGTAACCACGGGGATTAGGCCCGCATCCCTTAACAAAGTTAAGGATGCAGAGGTGAAGGCATTCATTGAGAAATGCCTTGCTCAGCCTAGGGCTAGACCTTCTGCCACGGAACTACTTGCTGATTCTTTCTTTGATGGTCTCGATGATGACGAAAATAGTGACAATTTAGTAGTTTAGGACTCATGCCCTGCCCTCTCATGTTTTTGACTGAAGGCTTTAGATTCTCAAATCTTTGTCATCCACCAATATTTGTTTGATTTTATATTTTACTTTTATGGTAAAAATATCCACTTGTTTTTTGAGAGGCGAGTAAGAAATTAAAAGTTGTTGAATTGGATTGTCGGATTTGGTATAGGTTACTCGGATGTATGGAATTGACCACTGAACCTCTTCTTAAATTGTAGTAAGAGTTTGTGACATTTGATTTATTATATTTTACTTATGGCTGAAGTGGTTTGCATATAGTGTAGTTGTTCATGTGAACCTCTGAAGATTTTGTATTATGTTTCGTAGCTTATAAACTTATATTAGCTCTAGTCATAATAATCCTTTTAAAATACTCCATTTGTGCTTAGTTTCAACTTTCAAAGCTAAGCAATGTGTTGCAACCCCACAAAAAAAGGCTAAAGCAATGTGAAAATTATATTTGCGCCCAAAGTGCAATCTCAACCTCCGTAAAAACTGCGAATGAATCACAAGTTCACAACTAGTCTTCTTTAATGTGGACCTACACATCTAAAGCACATCTAATTTAACCAAATTTTAGTTCCCCTTGATTGGTGCCAATCCTCGCTATATTATGCGTTTCAAGTTGACTTTTATTTATGTTTCCTAACTTGAGATTCTTAATTTATGTAATCTTCAATTATAATAATAATGGATGATACACGTAACGTCGTACATCATTTTTGATGTTGCACTTGTACATAAGTGATATTGGGAACTCTACTAGTTAATTGTCTTTGGTTTGAGTCACATATTTACTTTAAACTCCTTTTAGATCAGCGCATCGGTTCAATTCATGAAGGGATAAAGTATTTTCATACTCCTAGAAGTAGTATTCCTAGTCTAAATATGTAAGTTCATAAATTTGATTAAGGGGTGAGAGTGACGAATCACTCACGAATGACAACGGACAGTTTTTGATCTAATACATACTACTCGTAATATAATGGATTTTTGCTAGTCACTCGTAATATAGTGGATAAGAAATTAAAAAGAGGACTAGTTCATGTCATTTGCAGCTGTCATATATTATAGATATATACAGATGTACATACGGAGTACTTGAGTATGTTTATTATTGCACCATATATAATTCTATCTTAATGCCTTTTTAGCCAAAACAAATTAAAGTGGAATAAGCAATTGCCCTTTTAGACTTTCGGCGGTTCATATCATGATGATGCCTGCCTGCCTGCCTGCCTCCCTAATCTCTTTTATAAATGCCTTTGCTTTGAGGAGCTTCCTTCTCTAATCATTATATTTGCTGCCGAAAAGTGAATACTCGTACAACACACTTCTATATTGGCACCGCTAATTCGCTACAAAAGAGCCATTGATCTTGAATAGGCGTATAAGGATTACTTGTATGAAAGTCTAGTATGTCTCCATATTTGATATTTCAAAGTGTAAAACAAAAACACGTTCAGAAAGATAGCTATTTTTTTTCCCCGTGAGGGAGTGCCCGAGGGGTTCAATGGATTATACCGATAATAGTAATATGTGAGGACAAATTGTGTATATTATAAAACTAAATTGAATTGGAAATTACCGGATGAATTGAAAGAACACACTTCTAACATGCTGAATTTGTTTCATTGTTACAAACTTGGCCAACACCTTATTGGCAAAATAAGTGCTACTTGTTTCCGGGTTCTTTTAGAAGACTATAATTAATTTGAGTATTGAGGGAGCGCAATGGCTTATGAAGGATGTGTGAAGCCTGCAAAAAAGAATAAATGACTATCACGGTGATTTTCTGGAAAATGGTCCCCCGACAACCAAGTCAATATCTTTATCAAGTAGAATGAAGGTCTAGGAATTTGTGTGAAAAGTAAAGTTACCTCTTATACCATGTCAAATGTTAGATGTCACCTTTTAACGTCTGTCATTTGGACTGCTGTTTAAGGAATTTTCTGCTTGCTATGACAGACACGTGTCAGAAGAATAATCCCGGACTTTTAGAGATTTCATGATTTCTACGACCACCACATATAGGTATCGCCTTCTCTTTAGCTTGTTCACCTGTTGACTTTAAATGTCGTGGCAACATGGGCTCTCAAAAGGGGTATTTTGGACCCCAACAACACTATTTTTGTAACGTGCAATGTGGAAAAAATGAAGCGGAAGGCAAACTTTTTTTTTTTTTTTTTTTGGTTCACGATTAAAGGTATCTACCGTTGATTACAGTGACTATCCCCCTCGATGATTTGTAGGCACCTCAAAGGGTGGGACAGCGAAAGACGAACTATAATAGGAAGAAGATATTTTGGGCGGGGAAATTGCAATCAGAGGTTGCCAAGTCAGCAATGGGCTGAATCAGTAGAAATTTATAGATGTTTAGCTGGATTGGATTTAGTAGTCTAAGGATTGATTTTATTGGGCCGGCATCAATGTTCAAATTGGGCCTTGATGATAATCACTACTCCTTGAAGTCCAAAGCCCATTTCTTAGGAGAATCAGAAGTTTTACTGGTTCAAGTCAGTGATGACATTATTGACCTTTGACGCTCCATCAATAATACTGGTACTGGGGAACTGGGAATTGTGGGAAGTAAGAACGGCTAGTACGAGTGTACGATGATATGCATGCACCGTACGGATACACACATCAACATTTTTGAACAAAATTAACGGCCCTGATTTTCTCTTCATAGTTGTTTCCTTTTCAACATATTGCAGTTCATGGAGAGAGAGTGAGAGAGAAGTACTGGAAGCCATTGACAATAAAAATAAAAAGAAAAAAAAACAACATTATATTTGAAGAAAGCTGAAGCCTTTTGGTTGATGGGGAAGAGCAATACGAAGAAGCTTGTTAATGTTTGCCGAGAAAATCATGATGGTGTTTATGAAACTCCAATTTCAGGTCAATTTCATTTCAACCCCTTTCATTTATTATGTTCTTCTCTATAAAATGTCAATTTTTATTTTATTTTATCACATAGGGTTTTATTCTGAATATGGCAATTATAGTTTTTGCCAAGATTTATACTTTTCTTCCCGCGATTTTGTTGGGGCTTAGGGGTTTGCTTATTGGGTTGTTTTGGCCCGTGGGCTGTGGGTGCTAATCTTATGTGGGTTTTGAGGAGAGAGAGAGAGAGAGAGAGAGAGAGAGAGCGCTAAGGGCTTAATTTCTCATGATTCAAAGCTTAATTAAGTAGTTTTCAAGGAAAAGGCAAAATCTTTAGTCACTAGACAACACGATAATTTATGAAATCGCCCAATTGAGCCCAAAATTGAGATTAGTCAGTCGTCAATCTAAGAGATTGGATATTTTTGGGCATGTGTTGTCAGGAGAAATAGGGTTTTATTTTAGGAATGTAGAGATGGTAAGTCATGTTCATCTTCTGATCTGTGTTAATTTTGGATTGTTGCCAAATTTTATCAAAAAATTACATGAAATTTTCGGGTTGTTGGTGTTTTCTCTCAGGAAATTTTGCATCTGTTTGAGTTGGGTGTTTGCTGGTTTTAGTTAGGAGCACAAGTTTCTGGGTTTCTGTTTTGGGTTTCTGAATTTTTCAGTGAGAGGAAAAAATAAGGCAAATTGATCTAGTGGTGTTTAGAGCTGGGCAACTGGGCGGGTTGGGGCGGGGCGGGGCGGGGCGGGGCGGCACCAAGCAAGTAGGTGAATTATTGGCTTACACAGTAAAATAGTTACCTGTGAATGATATCTCATATGGTTCTTCATTTTGAAGTCTGAATCTTTGACAAAGCATTTTCAAAGAAGTTTTAAAGTAAGAACTGTCGATAGTTTTCCGTTTTTCATGAGACAGTGATTTGCAGTTGATTTTGTGTTTTATATATCAATCAATAACTTGGAGTGTTTCACTTTGGATCCTTTTGGTTATTGAATTGTACTTGGAGAATATGGCGTATTATTGGTGAAAGTTCTTAAATTAGTTAGCCTAAGTTTTATGAGACACTGACTTGAAAGGTTAGCAAATCACTACTGCCAAGTTCCTATGTTCAAATATAGAAAATGTGGCTGTCTTACCTTCCTCTAATTGCTTGGTAACTTTTTAGTTGGTTCCGTCAGTTCAGATTCTCTGCTACATAGTATATATTGTTTCTGATTTCTTGAGGCTCTTAGTTGTATTTATGTTGCTGTAGAGTTTCGGCGAGATAATTATTCAAAGCATCGCTCCTGTTGGCGACATATGGCTGCATCTCTGAAAGTCCAGGGGAAAGTGACCAAGGAAGGCATGACAGAGATAAGGAACAGTTTCGAACGGACCTCACCATGTCTTTCATACATCGTATATTGTCGCAGAAAGCGTTCTAAGAGGAAAGAAAGCGAGCTGTCTAGACAACGTTTGAAGATGGATGATTCAACGTTTGACAACCACTTGGAGTAAGTTACAGTTGTGGGAACTAGAAACACCTGTCTGTACTTAATTTTTCCTGATCTTCATTCACATTTCCTGCTGCTTGTAGGAATATCTGGAAGAGCTTATCTGAGGAAAAGAGGTCCTCATTTGCTCAGGTGGGCAGCATGTGTTTCTCACTTTACAAAAGGGATCGAAGTAAAGGTTTGAAGCTGCTAAAAAAGGAGGAAATTTTCTCAAAGAAGTATGTTTTTGTTCCTATTGTTTGCTGGTACGTGTTCTTCTATTCCTATCTTGATAACTTTTTATTCACAAATTGCGATCGTAGTTTTGTTTATGACTTTGTTATTGGTATTGTTTGTATCTTCATTGCTTTAGGGATCACTGGAGGCTCATAATTTTCTGCCATTTTGGTGAGGCTGCACACTCAGAAACCAAGACAAGGTGCATCTTATTGCTTGATTCAGTTGAGATGGGTGCACGTCAAATTGAACCTGATATCAGAAAGTACTGTCTTAACCTGTAGTCTATCTATTTTTAACTTCTGGTTATTCTTCACTGATCATCAGAATATTGATGAAAATCCATCTTTATAATGTATCAATTTGCAGATTTGTCTTTGATGTTTTTAAGGCAGAGGGCAGACCGGAAATCAAAGATGCTATCTACCGGATTCCTTTTTTGTTGCCCAAGGTAAATACTCTGTAGTTTCTGATGGAACTCTCTCCTGCCCTTGCTTTGCCCCCAGCTGCCACCCCCACCCCCAAAAAAAGGAGAAATAATGGAAGTTGATATTACAGAAGGAGAGGTATCCAGGAAATGATGCAGAAAACAAACCAGCATTGCAGCGATAACTTGTATAAGTTCCATGATGCTGATCATCTATGGTGTGGCAATGTCACAAAATTTCTCTTCAGAAAGAAACACTGTTAGCTTGAGCTACCTTTTAAAGTTCATAAGAAAGGGAATTAGTATTGCTTTGTTTGATGGAAATGACTCTCTCATTCATATGCTCTCTCTTTACTTGTTTGTGGTCAAAATTCACCATACTTTTTTATCTGGGAAAAAGAAGGAGAAAACCTCTAGAACGCTAAGCTTGAGATGAAGATATGACGGAGACATGATTAACTTAAGTTGCATTATGCTGGGAGGTCTATAGTAGCTACTTACTCCACGAGCCTGTCCAATGTTTCAGATCACTTCTCCCCCACCCCCTCCCCTTACTTTTCCTTTTTGAGTCTCTTACACGTTGAAGTGACATAATCTTTACTCAATTGTCTGATTCTCCTACTGGATGGTCTTCTCTCTTCATACTCGTATGAACTTGGAATATTATTCATGCATTTTATGACTCTTCCAAGTGGGTTTCTAACTTGCAGAAGGAAAATACTTTCAGGTACCCCAACAGACAAACGATGTTGACTGTGGCAGATTTGTGCTTTACTTTATCAAGCAGTTTGTGGATATTGCACCAGAAAATTTGAGTATTTTGAATGGACATCCCCATTTTGTATGATCTCTCTCTCTCTCTCTCTCTCTCTCTCTCTCTCTGATACACGCATACATATACACAGTCACACATACACGCTGACTCACATACACGCTGACTCACATACACATACAAGTGCACACTTTGTGTGGACGTTGTTTTTAGAGGGGATGGGAAAGAAGGTTCAAATCCCTGCCATCTCCTCTATAGTAGAGACTGGAAAGACTCGAGAGGAGGGTTAATTCTGTTAGTTTTCGTCTTAGTTAACCATCAAAATAGGAGGAACGGAATATCCTCTTTTCTCATACATGGAAACTACCTTGTCCAAAGATGGGCATTCTCAATTTTCGGTAACATTACCATGAAAATTCAATGGTTTGTATAGACGTGACAACACAAGCTCATGTTTACTATCTGTTATGCTGCAGATGGAGTCGAACTGGTGTGATTCTAAGAAGTTTGAGGATTTCTGTGACCAGCTCGACAAGGAGTCACCTACACAAACGCAAGGTAAAGAAGTTTCGAGAAGGGTGTCACAGAGGATCAAGAAGACAAGGGTCTCTTCGCGAAAATCTTGTAGGCAAATTGATGAAGTAGTTGTGATCGACTAACGTTCTGTCTCACATTCGGCGACTCTGTGAATTCGTCATTGCAATAGTTTAGAACTCCAGATCGGTAGGCTGTAGACCTGTAGTGCAGAGCTGTAATTATCGTCTTATGTAGGCTGTAGCAAAGAGCTTTTATTTGTTTGTTTAACGTGGAAAGATCATTTAAGTGACCCCGTCTCACCAAAAGTTACGGAAAGATCGTTTGAAGTTTTTGTAAATTATATGTATAAAAGTAATTTTAAAGTTTCACCCTGAGGTCAGTCATGTTGCATTTATTGATCTTGAATTCTTGATTGATTATCAGCTAACCCCGAGAAGAAAAAAAACGGAAAAAGAATGATCGCGTCAGGTAGGGGTCGAACCTACGACCTTCTGCTTAGGAAACAGACGCTCTATCCACTGAGCTACAGACGCTTGTGTTATATTTAGAAGTACAATATTTATAAATGTAATCATTGACATGCAAAACACCCAATTCCACAAGAAAGAAAAAGAAACACAACCCATCGTAACTTGAAAGCAAAACTCAAAGTGCCCGTGAATGTGTGGCATGACTTTTTCCTCTTTGTTGATATAGTATTACTTTAAACAAAAATTAGGTTAGATTGTTAAGTCACTAAAAAAAGAGGGAAAATATTGGTTCAACTCTATGGTTGGAGCCTGGTCATCAAACATGCCAACTTGTAGTCTATGTATGTCCCACGTTTAGTGATCGCGTCTAGATCAGTGTTTATTGTTGCAATACTTAAAACACATGTATTCTTTTTTCTGTTTTTTCTTTTTTTGTCATTAGAGCTCAAGTATCCTTTAGTATTTTAATGCAAACACATAAATTAGAGATTGCATCTGAATCTAAGCCTAATTATTTGTTTCTCCACAAAAATTCGTATAAAACTCATAGAAGATTTATTATTGTTTCTCAAGCAGAATAACTAATGAAATTGTTTTTCCAACTATTAGTTACTCAAAGGTTTAGCTATAAAGCTTCTACATTAATCTAACAAGTTAAGGCAAGTGCATTATTTAGAGCTTATTCGGTCAGTTCAGTTCAGGTGTTAGTTTAGTGATTTCAATTTCAGTTAAATGATATTCAGTTGAGTTCAGTGGTACTGAGTTCAGAAACATACTTTTTGTCTCACATATCAAGTTATATTTAATTCAATTCAGTGGTGTTCAGTTCAGTTCAATGGTGTCCAGTTCAGTGATGTTGAATTCAGTTCAGTTCAGTTCTGGTAAGTTCAGCTCTAAAGAACGCACCCACAATTTGTTTGGTAGTCCAATTTTATTATCTATACTAGTTTGTCATCTTAACGGTGGAGAAGAAACTACGATTTAAACATTTGAAACCTTGATATAGATTAGGTGACCTATTCCTAAATGAAAAAGGTGAAAATAATGTGAATAAGACGATGCAAATATACCTTCAAGTACATATTGTTTATAGTTTAATGAGATTAACCTACTTTAAATACAATTAGTCAACTATTACGAATAGAAAAGAATTTTGTTTTTATTTTAGTTTAGTCAATAATTCAATAAGTTGAACTTAACTATTTGTATTTTTAAACATCCTATCGGAAAAAAAATCAATGTTTGAATAGAGGGTTTGCTTAGTTTGATAATCTACACTCTAGAGTCTAGACTTTTTAGCATCACATTGATTTATCCAAGAAAATAGAGGGAAAACTGGAAAAGAAGGAAAGAATTTTCATGGAATCTATTTTATTTATTTCCAAAGAAAAATTATAATGAAGGGGAAAACACAAAAAAGGAAAAAAAAAAATTAAAAACATATCTTCATCTGTTGTCCCTTCCATGAGGCATTGAGGCTCTTGCAAATATTCTCTTGCACACTAGAGGCCCCTCTCTCTCTCTCTCTCTCTCCTCTTTTTCTCTCTCTGTAATGCAATGTAATGGACTATTTATATATTTTTGTGTTCAATAAGGCTAGAAAATTTCATTTCTTTTTTGATTAATAAAATAATAATTGAATTAAAAGAGGGAAGAATAACCAAAGAAATAGAGAAGGAGAGGGAAAGAGAGAGAGAGAGAGGGAGAGGGAGAGAGAGAGAGAGAGAGAGAGAGAGAGAGAGAGAGAGAGAGACAGAGAGCAAGGCCTTGTAGAGGATGACCTCATCCTCTCTTCTTCTTATCATTCCTCTTCTTAGATCTTAGCTTTCGCATCTGGGTTTCCTTCAAACGGTCTGCTTTCTATCTAACTCTCACTCTTTTCCAATCTCTCTCTTAAATTATAATGGACTGTGTTTTGTTTAATTATATCATGTGTTTTTTGATTGATTGAACCAGGATTCCTAGATTGATTTTCACAGGATCCGATGTCCCTGGATTGAATTGGCAATATCCCACTTTGTGTTTGATCAGAATTGTGTGCTGGGTTCTGTTCAATTCCCTCTATAAAGGTATGATTTTTATTTGATTCACTTGTTTACTCACATTTAGACCCATTGGATTGCCCATTTTGTCATCTGGGAAATTTTGAATTTTGAAGTTTTTGATCTGTCAATAGTGAATTATGCATATGAAATGATTCAGATTGCTGTACATTTAGAAATGTAAGTCTTATCAGAATTAGAGATTTCCATTGTCCTGATGGGTAGATAATTACATTTATTGTTAGTTTGAAGAAAATGAAAAGAACCCATGATTAAGGTTTATGTTGTGATGATGAATTCAATTGCAGGAAAAGGGAAAAATGGAATCAGATCTTGGTAAGCTTTTCATTGGTGGGATCTCATGGGACACGGATGAGGATAGGCTTAAGGAGTATTTTGGACAATATGGTGAAGTAGTAGAGGCTGTGATCATGAGGGATCGTATTACAGGTCGTGCCCGTGGATTCGGTTTCATTGTCTTTGCAGATCCTGCTGTAGCAGAGAGAGTTGTTATGGACAAACACATGATTGATGGCAGAACAGTGAGTAGATTGATTGTGGTTGTTGATATTCTGCATTAATTGCAAATGTTATTTAGATTCAGTTAACTATAATCTGCATTGTACATTAGCTATTAAGTTAATCCCTTTCGGCATCATACTCATTTACATTTGTACTTGCTTTTGCTTTGCTGAATTATATCAATGAATTATGTGTTGTGAACCTGCATAAGCTGGAGAAAGTCCTTACCGCTGTGCTAGCCTCAATTCCCGTTTTCAGATTACTTTCTGGATTCATATGCATGATTTTCATCCTTAAATTTGGCCTCTACTCTTGGAGAAATGTGTTTCATTTTGACCCTTTGGCTGGCTTTGCTATTTCTAGGTTGAAGCAAAGAAAGCTGTTCCAAGGGATGATCAGCAGATTCTAAGTAGAAACAATAATAGCATCCAAGGATCTCCAGGTCCTGGCCGCACCAAAAAAATATTTGTAGGAGGTTTAGCATCAACAGTTACAGAAAGCGACTTCAAGAGGTACTTTGATCAGTTTGGAACTATTACAGATGTTGTTGTAATGTATGATCACAACACGCAACGGCCGAGAGGGTTTGGATTCATTACTTATGATGCAGAGGATGCTGTGGATAGGGTGTTGCACAAAACTTTCCATGAACTTAATGGAAAAATGGTTGAGGTGAAGCGGGCAGTCCCAAAAGAGCTGTCCCCAGGTCCTAGCCGCAGCCCCCTGGTAAATTATGGCTTGAGTAGAGCTAGCAACTTCATTAACAATTATGCTCAAGGATACAATCTCAGCTCTATTGGAGGATATGGTAGATTTAATCCGCTTATAACTAGTCGAACTGGGCTTCCTCCATTTGGCAGTCCTGGATATGGAATGGGTATGAATATGGAGCCAGGACTGAATGCTGGTTACAATGCGAACTCTAGTTTCAGTAACAGCCATGGTTATGGTCGGGTTCTGGGACCTTATTATGGTGGTAATTCAAACAGGTACAGTACTCCTATTGGGTACAATGGGGGTAATGCTAGAGGTGATTCTTTGATAAGCTCAGCAGCTAGGAATGTTTGGAGTAATGGATCTTTTAGCAATCCCACAAATCCAAGCAGCCCTGGTGCTTTCTTGGGCTCTGGGAGTGGAAACTTTGGAGTCTCATTTGGAAATAGTGGATCCAATTGGGGTACATCTCCTGCTACGTCCCAAGGTGGCGGCAATACTTCTGGATATACTAGTGGAAACCTTGGGTATGGTTTTAGCGATGGCAATTATGGGTTGGGAGGTGGGGTTTATGGAAGAACACATGGTACTGATGGGGTTCCAGCATCATCATTTGCTGCATCAAGTGGTGGTTTTGATACATCATATGGGGACCTATATCGTGGTGGTTCAGTTTATGGTGATCCGACATGGCGTTCTGGTTCTCCTGAGCTGGATGGTTCTGGTTCATTTGGGTTTGGTCTTGGCAATGGAGCTGCTGAAGTAGTGCTGCAAATAGACAAGCAAATAGAGGTAAAGATTCCGCAGTATCAATTTCACTCTTCTTCATTTCCATTAGGTCACTGTGTGATTTCTTATTCACTACCAAAGTCAGTAGCTAATACTATGCATCATAACTAGTCTGCATTATTGCTTGAGGCCAAGACAGTAACAAAAGGCTCAGTTAAAAATGTTAGTTGTGACAATTTAGGTTTGGATTCTTAATTCATCGTCATAGTCTCAGTTAAAAGCTAAAATGTGCAGCGATTGGATTGTGTACCAATTTCCTTACATATCTATGCTAATTTAATTTTATCCATTGTATTATCATTTATCAATGTTGTCAAGCTACCTCCCAGTATTGGCGTGTGCTTTGTCGTAAAATATGCATGAACCCTGGTTACAACACGTACCTATCGCTATTACACTTAACTCATGATGGCTGATGAACCAGATCAGGCATTTTTTGCGTAGTTGGTCCACCTACTTCCTTGCATGCAGTAGTTAGCGCCTGACGCTGCAATGTGATTGTGTGGGCAGGGTGACGCAAGGATTATTTATTGTTAGTTTTTTCTTTTTCTTTTTTCTTGGGGGGGGGGGGGGAGGGGTTGTTCTGTGTGACCATCAACCACGCACTAGAAGAAAAAAGAACCATGAGGGTGGTGTCACAACCGTCACAAATCATGATGCAGCTTGTCTTGCTACACATCCTAGGTTCAAGCCTGGTGGCCCCAAGAAAAACATAAGGGGAATGCCGCAGAGGTCATAACACCTGTTTTAGGATGTGCCAAAATATTTGCCTACTTCACTTCTACTGTCCATTTTTCACTGAGGTTTCTCATAATCTCATTGCATCCTTCCTTCAAGGTTTTTCTTATGAGTATTGCTTGAGTTTGTAGGTTTAATTTCTGTAATCATGGTACGTAGCCTCAGTACTCACTGTTTAGGTTCCCTATTCCTTCTGTTCCCCTTGTAATATTCATGGGGCACCAAGAATTCGAGGACAAATCTTGTCATATTGTTTCTGCCCTTGGTTTTTCCACTGATTGAAATGGAGAGGGATGATGCTGGGTATATATAGTCCCATGACTGCGTCATGTTCTCAGAGAAGATGTCCCTATTTTTTCCCCTTCTGTGAGGCATTTACTTTATATTGCCAATCGTGGCGATATGATCACATGGTTAACTTAGTAACTTACTATCTTTGTTATAGCCCTCGGCAAACTTGGATGGCCTTAGTAGTGCTGTCCTGTTAATGTAGGAGTTGGTTTAGCAAGTATGGAGTTCTGCTATCTTTGAAGTTGTTCAATATGCTGTTAGATTGATACCTTTTTTTCCCCCTAGATAGAATTGCTAGATTGATCCTGTATGTGGGCTTCCTCAGTTTCAGACCTCCAGGAGGATGGAAAATACAGCATTGTTAATGTTGTTGCTTTACCAATGAAGTTGCCTCTCTGGATGATGCCAGGAGGCTTTGTTGTCCTAAAATTCACTAAATCGGGAAGTTTCTCGGAGAAGGGTTTTGTTGTTCTATATTTCATGACATAGTTCCCTGATTGTTTGACAAGTTTATCTCTTGTGGCTGGATTTGAACATGCATTTTAATTGTAATTACAAGTTTTTCTTATTGCTTTCTTTTGATTTCCTCAGGAATCGCTGCATAAGAGACTCGTGATTTGAACAGGAGAGAATAATTACGACAATCAAGAAAGTTCAGCGAAACAGGTGAAGAGCCTGAGTTTCATACATTCCCTCGTTAACGTTTCTCAGCTTATAGGGATATTGATCATACAGCAGTATCAGGGATTAGTTTCACTATACAAGTTCAGTAAGGGCTGTTAAAGGGTCTTTTTGTGGTAAGGTTGGAGATTTAATTTTTTTCTTTTCCTTTACGAGCTAGGTTACTTCCTTGTGGTTGAGTTGTAAAATCAGATTGCGGGATATACTGAAAACGTTCGTTCGAGATAGAGTATCAATGCACCTTCAGTGAGGGAGCGAACAGTAGTATATCGGATATAGATCATTGTTTCTTCGTTTTTTCTTTTTTCGCCCTTTAACATGCTGTAACGAGTAGCTAGTTGAGTTTCAGGTACTCATTACGTATATTTCCTTTGGTATCCCGGGTTTCTTTTGTCCCCAGATTGTATGAAGTGAGGTTTTTGTCTGAATTAGTAGTGTGAAACAATATAGGGATACCTATCTAGGATTCCCGCTAAATAAGCACTACTGAATACTGAAAATTCATTTCATCTGAGGATGTATGTTTGTTAAAGTAGTTTGAAAATTAATTGTGTATGAAAGTGATTGTTTCATCACTACTTTTATTATTACTCTTGTTAGTTTATAAGAGAAGCTCTTTTTCCCCTTAATATAGAATGTAATCTTCTTTTTCTCCCTATTTTAATGAATTTTAGTTTCTTGCAAACATGTATTTCACCTCCCGGCTACTTGTTGCTTTTCTGACAACTTGCTCGCAGATTTGCGCTTTGAGGCACTATAACAGAGCACTTGCAAGAATCCTGCAAGTAGCATCTCGCAAAATCCTGCCTTTCCAATTTATGTCCTTGATGGAATTGAGGTGGGAACGGAGATGACAAACACATCTCCAGAAATTCCAATGTCATCTCCAGAAATTCCGGGATGGCTCGGGTTCGAATCCCATCTCCCACCGTGGAGTAATTTATCCCCCCTCAGTCCTCCCCCCCTCCTCCTAAATGGGACCTCCTTACTTTAAAAAAATTAAAATAGCGTCCTTAATTGTCTATCCCAAATGGAACTCGTCTTCATCAAAACAGTTATGGTGTGTTTTCTAAGAAATTCTAGTTATTGAAATGTGCCCTTTATAGTATTACTTCCGAGATCTTTAAACCTCACCCTATCGAGTGAGATCATTACCTTCGGGAGTTCTTTCCTTCTAAGCGCAACAACTTAAGACAGTGATCCGAGAGTCCCGAACAAGCAGTCGATTGTCCATGTCAGGAAGCATCATGGTTGTTTGGTACCATAATTTGTGCAGTTCATAAGACAGTTAGTTTTTCTCCTGGGCTGGTGTGTGGTCATTGTGGCTTATCCCTAGTACGTCCCCACACTCCTGCATATCCCTGGCTGGATCATGTTTATGCGGTTCTTTTTTTCCCCTGTTGCAACGCAAAACTCCACTCACCCACTTGTGGGATTTAAAACAGAGAAAAAAAAAAGAAAAAAAAAGAGCCGTTAAGTAGTCCTAATCTTTTCCTTTAAGAATTTCCATATCTGGTCATATCTGGGACCAGATTTCCAGTCATGTCTTCTCTTCAATCTTCATAGAAATCATAGACTCTGGTCCCACTAGATTATCCACTTTTGGCATCCATTAATCTCATTGGCTACATATCAAAAGTCCATGCATTATTCTTCTTTCTAGTTTGATACTCCAAGTTTTACTTCTTGTGGATATTTGATTATTAAAGTTTATGTTCTCTCTCTCTATATATATTTGCCTCTTTCAACATCATATAGTACTTTGCAAGATGCTATTTTTATTACTTAATTAGAGTATTTTACTAGATAAGTTAGGTTCTTAGATACTTGTTATATTCAAAACGCTTTTAAGGTGGAGTATGCTTATGAGGGTCATTTTTGTTTGATTTATTGTGTTCGATCTTTTTCACTTGCTTAATAATAAGTATCATTTAATTCAGTTTGATTCCGTGATGTAATTTGATCTACTTTTTTCTCTTATAAAATATTACTCAATTTACTTCATTTTAGAGAAAAATAACACATCTTTTATTTTTTTTAGGAAAATTCGACAAAAATAATCCTAAGTTTGAGCGATCAGACAAAAATAATCCCAAGTTGAAAAGTGTACAAAAATAATTCCAAGTTGTCATTTTTGTCATAAAAATGGACCGTTAACTTAAACGGTCTAATCTGTTACTTAATTAACTCTAATTAAACTAAATCCTCATTTGAGACGTGATGAGATGTTCTCGTGGATTCTGGTCATGGTGTTGTGGGGTTAGTGGTGGTTGTGGTGGATGGCGCTTGGGAGAGGAGAGGGAGTGGTGGGGGGGGGATGATGGTGGAGAGTGGTGAAGGAGCTGGAGGTGGAACTGGTGGTGGTGGAGTTGTGGCTGGTTGCTGAGATGGTGAGGAGGGACATGGGAGAGGGTGATCGATCTTGGTGGTGGTGGGCTGGTGGCTGAGGGTGAGGTGGGTGGTGGGCTGCTGCGTGAGAAGGGAAGAAGAAGAAGAGAGGAAAATTTGATCTGAGTGGTGGAATTTTTATTCATTTTTTAAAATTTTTCTTATTATTAAGAATTAATAAACATTAATACTATGATAATTAACGGCAAGCAGGTCCAATAATTAGCGCTATTCTTAACCGAGTTAAACTGGGTCTATTTTTGTGACAAAAATGACAACTTCGGATTATTTTTATACACATTTCAACTTGGGATTATTTTTGTCTGATCGTTCAAACTTGGAATTATTTTTATTAAATTTTTCTTTTTTTTTATAGTAAATGAAATTTTGGCCATGGAGTCATTGACCATAATGGGTTGAAAACTCATTGGCCCTCTAAGCAAGAGTATGCCTTTTGATGTTTTCGGCGGTTTGAAAATTCAAAGCTTGCCATAACCAAACCGCCTTTTATGTCGTTTTAGTTGGTGGGCCGAGAGATCTTTGACCATTTATACCCACATGCTCTGGGCCCACTTTTTATCTTGGCCCACTGTTTATAACATCCTCATCGTAGTATTTGCTCCTTCTTGCTTGCCAGCCTGCCAGTGCCCCAGGAACAAGAACAACAACTAAATTAAATATAGAACTGTAAATATATTCTTCATTTTACTTTACTTTTCCTTTTCCTTTCCCTTTTTCTTTTCTTATTATGGGGGTAGAAAAAGAAATTTAGAGTGGGGTGGCCAAATAATTAAGTTTTAGAGTAGTTATTAACCAATGAAGAATCTAGTTTCCTACTAGGAATGAGATTTGGCGCATTGACACTAGCCTCTCGGTTTCGGAATTTGTACTGGGATCGATTTCTCGTATTTCCCTTTCTTTGTAATGACTATATATCCGTGGGATTCAATCACCCCCTTTTGAATAAAAAAAAAAAGAAGAATCTAATTTCCTTTCAAGAAGAGTGTGACTAGCGGTTTTGTCTTGTTTCATCAAAATTATCCTAAAACCAAGAGAAAAGGCAACTTTTGCAATGTTTTTTTTTTTTTTTTTTTTCCCAATCATATTAAAGATTAGCAGCCCTATTGAATTATTGGAGTCCTTGAGAAATGTACCGAATTTAAGTCGGAATCATTTTCATCTACCAAATCATTTTCATTCAGTGGCTAGTTAATGTCCAAGTTAAGACCTTTGATAGTCATCAAAGGCGTCTGTAGCTCAGTGGATAGAGCGTTTTGATTCCTAAGCAGAAGGTCTGTAGCTCAGTGGATAGAGCGTTGATTCCTAAGCAGAAGGTCGTAGGTTCGACCCCTACCTGACGCGATCCAATTTCCTTTTTGTTATTTCATTATTAAAAATCTACTCGTACTACTAGTCTACTACGATTTATTTCTCCCACAAAATCTGCTAATTTGTATCTAACTCGTCTTTCTTTTGCAGATTCAATCCAATCACGGGTGAAAAGTCTAATGTAAAGATAAATTTGGGACGGAGGGAGTATTGAGTATGATATTTGGCACTGATTCACTAAAGAGGCACAATATTTGGCACTGATTCACTAAAGAGGCACGATATAATCAAAGTATAAGATAAATTCATTCTGAAACAAAAACATCCTTCTAATAAAGAGTGGGTATAATATAATAATGTCAACTGAAAATTCAAGTGCAAACAACTTTAAATCAATTAAGAACAACATAACGCCAACAATATCGATCATCATCTAATCCTAATTAAATTAAACTGTAAGCTTCTCTTTGTTTACGAGACACTGTACTAGCATGACCAATATGTTGATGGTTACCACCACCATGAGGATGCTCCACTGGGTTCATAGCCACACCTCTAACCTTAGGCCAACAATTCCTCTTCACTCTATACTTGTGATATGCATTCCCTGCCTTCAACATCGGCTTCTCTGTTCTTCCTCCACCCGCGACTTGCCCTATCATTGCGCGACACATGCTTTGGATCACCTTCTTTGCTCCTGAGGGTAGCTTGATCCTAATAAAATTCATACAATCAACAAGCTAAGTATGAAATAATTAATATGAATTTTCTAGGATGGATGGATGAATGAATGCATTTGTGTATGTGTATGTTTGTCTCATGGCCATGTACACCTTCGAAAGTCATGGCAAATGGCAATAATGCCTACTACCCAAAGGTGATGGAATATGAGACCGTCCATTAATGGAGTACCCTTACGAGTCCTTCTACATTGTAGGACTCTTTTTGTGACGTTTTACTTTTGGGATTTACAAATAATGGTAATCAATTTGCCCCAATAATGAAGTAAAACCGTCACATTTACCATTCATGGATGCAAAGATACAACAGATAGGATGCAAAAACAATTTATATATGCATGTATGTATGTCTCATGGCCATGTGCGCCTCCAAACTCATAGCAACTATATGGTGCGACTTGAATGAAAGCGATGGAATATGAGACCATCCATCAATGGAGAACCCTAAAGGGCCCTTCTATATTGAGGAATCTTTTTGTGACGTTTTACTTTTGGGATTTACAAATACGCAAAATCTCGTATAAGGCGGCCTCAAGGTGAGGCCCTCTCATACAAGGATGATGCCATGTCGACGTCACGCTTGTATATAGAGGTAGTCTCACCTTAAGGCGGCCTCATACAAGACTTGTTGTTACAAATACAAGTAGTCAATTTGCCCCAAAATAAATTTAAGTAAATCTGTCACATTCACCATCCATGGAATGGAAGATGGTTGCACAGACAGATGGTTACAAGGCTACAACATCTGAAACAAAGATAAACAGACAAAATAACATACAATAAGCATTACCAAAAAGGGAGCATAAATGAGGCTGTTGTTGGTGTAACAACGAACACTGGGCTGCTTAATAAGGCTATTTTTATCGAACTTATGGCTTCCTCATCGTTACGCTCTCTAGTATCTTAAGATTAAGTTAATTAATTGACAAGCAACAGTTTCATAGTCTCAAGTAATTAACCATATATATATAATGTCAGGTTTCAAATGACAAAACTTGAACGCAAAGATACAACACATAAAGATCAAAAACAATGTACGTTTGTATATATGTATGTCTCATGGCCATGTAGCATCGCCTCCAAAAGTCATAGCAACTATGCTGCGACCTGAAGACAATGGAATATGAGACCATCCATCAATGGAGAACCCTAAAGGGTCCTTCTACATTGAGGAATCTTTTTGTGATGTTTTACTTTTGGGATTTACAAATACTTGTAGTCAATTGCCCCAAATTAAATTTAAGTAAATCCGTCATATTCACCATCAATAATATGAATTTTAATTTTTATAACAATATGATTTTTTGAAAGTAATTTTAAAAATAAATCTAATAACAAAAGTATTTTCATAATGTGAATCTTTATATATTTTCATAAATTAATGATAAACTTTGACCATTAAAAAGCAAAAATTTAGGTTTTTTTTTAAGGAGTAGGGAGTATCATATACAACACATAAAGATGCAAAAACAATGTACGTATGTATGTATGTCTCATGGCCATGTGCGTCGCCTCCAAAAGTCATATAGCAACAAAGTGCGACCGGAAGACGATGGAATATGAGACCACCCATCAATGGAGAACCCTAAAGGGCCTTCTACATCTAAGGAATCTTTTTATGACGTTTTACTTTTGGGATTTACAAATATTGTTAATCAATTTGCCCCAAAATAAATTTAAGTAAATCCGTCACATTCACCATCAATAATAATTTAAAAGATATTAAATAGATAAATTCATTCGATTCATATTAATAAAAAAAGCATATTTAATTTCATACCTAGTTGTGTTATTATCAGGATTATGGCTAACAATAATAGCATAATCACCCGAAGCCCTAGCCAAAGATCCACGGTGACCAACACGACCCTCAACATTACAAACCTCCGTACCCTCAGGAAGTGTACCAACGGGTAAAACATTACCAACAGCAAGTTGAGCCTTTCTACCACAATAAATATATTGACCAGTAAACAGACCCTCAGCAGCTACAAAGAGTTCCTTTTGGAGCCCATACTTGACCGGGTCTCAACGAGACCCGAACAAGTGGGGCTCCACGATCAGGGTCGTGTACGACATCAGTAACGACTCCTTTTAGGTAACCTTTACGCTCGGATACGTCTAAGGGACGGAATTTAGCAGGACCTTTACGGTGATGGGTATGGGACTTGAATACTGAGCCAGCTGCTCCTTTACGTTGTGCTCTTATCACACGTCCCATTGTCCCCGGACCCTTATTATTCTCTCTCGCTCTCTCTTCTTTGTAATACTATTAGGTTTAGGGTTTATGAAAATTGAGGGACAGGTTTTTACGTTTATATAGAGTTCTAGTAATAATAAATTAATTACACATTTTGTGTAAAAGGCCCGTATTAGAGGCTGTAGCCCGTTAGGGTTTTTAATATTTTAGCTCCTCTCTTTTTTTCTTTTCGTTTTCATACTTTTGACAGGCTGGGTGATAAACTGATATTCTGATAATTATTGATCGACGGTATTAGATGGTGTATGATCACAATGATATATTTGATTATTTGGATTACTTTTTTTATTTATTTTACATGTAGCCTTTTTTGAAGGGATTCTTTTTACCCAGATTTCTTTCCATTTACTATATGTATGTATTTTATGAACCATGTGATTATTATTATTATATACTTTTTTTGATAGGCATACATATATATGTGGTTGCTTAACGTAAATCTCAATTTACTAAACGCAAATCCTTTTTTACAATAATGCCTCTAATAATGCCTCTAACAATTTTCTCTCTCCTTTTCCACTCTCCCTCTTTTCTCTCTATCCCTTCTCCATTCCTTCAAGGCCTCAACCCATTAACATATCATTAAACAAGATAAAACATAAAAAAAAAAAAATATGGAAAAAGGAAAAAACAAACCCCCAACCCCTCTTAGCCCTTCCCTCACCCCTGTCAGGCCCGACAACTACCACCCCCTCCCCCCACCACCGCATCAACCACCCCACCATCCTTTTCTTTGCTCCCAATTCTCTCTCTTCGTATCCCCTAAAATTGGCATTGGTAGCATAAGTCAATGCCCTTAATTACTCAACTATAGTCTAGGAATCAATGGTTTGTCTTCCTCGTTTTTCCTTGGTCTCTATTGCCATCTGGCAGAGTAATAGTGGATTTTGATGAATGATGCGCTGAACTAATGAATTGCAGTTCCATCATAACCCTACATCAAGACTAGTCCAAACCAGAAAATACTTGCTTGAGCATTCATGCAAATTCCCAGAACCATGAGTCATTGATCTGAATCTTCTTTCAGTGACCACAGTCAAGTTCTACATACAAATAGTTTGACACATCATGAACCGAATCTCTCTCTCTCAACCACAAAACCGCGCCCAGCCCCAACCGCGCCCAGCCCCAGCCCCAGCCCCAACCTCACCCAGCCCCAACCACCGCGCAGACCCAGCCGTCGCCCACTAGTCGCCGCCCAGCAACCACCCCAGTCCCCACAACTGTCGCCAGCCGCTCTGCCACCCAACCCAACCATTGCCCATAAGCCCTAACTCAATTAACTAACCAAAAAAAGAACAAATTCAATAAATGAAGAACAATATGGTCTGTATTACTTAAATCTGATCGTTATTCATGGTGATGATTGTATTGTATTATGGACAATTCATCCTTCAACATATTTTAATTAATTTCACGAGGAACAAAGCAAAAAAACATGAGAGAGGAGAGAGAATAAGGTAAGGGTTTGCATTTCAAATAAAAAGGGTATTTCATGAATTTTTGTGATAAAAATATTTGCGTTTAGTAATTTTAGATTTACGTTAAGCAATTCCGTTATTTTTTTGTGAACCTGTAGTTTGTGGAGTATTTATAAATCATTAAACTATATTTAATAAATATTTGTTTAATTATCGTCTATGGTTCCTATGCCTTTGTTATAAGAGTTATTACTCGGAGAAAATCAAGGTAAGATGATACTAGGAGAAGATCAAACTAGCTTAATAAGTATCCTAATTTAAGTAGACTCTAACAGTAAAGTATATCATCTAAATTAGTAACGGAATAATCATGTTACAGTTATCCTAATTATTGTGTAGAGTTCTAGGTAGGGCTTAACATTTAACTGCCGTTCAATCAAAAGAAAAAAAAAAAAATAAATAAATAAATGTCGAACCCTACGCGTTATCATTATTTACAGCGCGTCTGGGCTGGACAAAGTGGGCTGGACCGTTGACAGGCCCAAGCCCAACCCTACGCGGGCTTAAAAGAAACGCAAGCATACAAAAGAACGGTCAGTAAAATCAAATTCAAGTTACACGCGATCGGCGCGCCTATGAAAACATCCCTTTTTTCTCTCTCCTCCTTGGCTCTCGCGACATTGCCGGATTGCCGGACGGCAATCCCAATGGACCTTGCTTTCTCTCTCCTCCCCTCATTCTCGCTCGGACACGTACCTATTTGGGTGATGAACTGATGATGATAAGTTGGTTTCTTTTTTTTCCTTTCATTCTACTAAGATTTGTATTAGTATTTTAGTTGATTTGTATCTTTATGAAGTTTTTTTTCTGTTTTTGAACCTAGGGTTTCTGAGATGAATCAAGTGAGTATTTTTTATGAACCATAAGATTGTTTATTTTATGATCCTCTTTTTTGTTATTTATGAAACATTAATTATTATTATTATGTACAATTAGACAATTGGATTGATACCTATCCATCATGGAAAATGAAGAAAAGGATCATGTAAAGTGGGAACATGGTTCCCCAAAAGCAGTGCCTTGAAAAGGAAGCAGAGAATATGAAACACAATGAACAAACATGAAGGCCACTTTTTCTCTCTCCTGGATAACATTGTCAAATTCCAGACAAATCCCACCAAAATCAGCCACTTAATTAATGGAGAAAAAAAAGGTTAAAGCTGAATCTTAATTTAACTTCACTAAACTATCACTACAAGAAAAAAGGTCTTTGGCATCGGAAAATTTCCGATACTAAAGACCTTATTTCCGATACAAATGGATCTTTGGCATCGGATTTGGTTTCCGATACCCATTCGATACCTATACTGGCGATGCTAAAGGGTCAGTATCAAATGATTGGTTCCGATACTAAAAGGGGGTGCCTTTGACATCGGAAAATATATAACATCGGAAGTGGTATCGGAAAGTTTTGATACCAAAGACCAAAGCTATAGCATCAGAAATTGATATCCGATACCTCGTCCGAAAAGTATCGGAAAATAAGTGATACTAATGATGGATGTTTAGTATCGAATAAATTTTTTTCTGATACCAAAGACTATAATGGTATTAGAACAAAGTGATGTTAAATAGGGGATTTTGTATCATTTATTTTTCCGATACCAAAAGATACAAATAGTATCGGAAAATTGATAGAACATGGAACAATTAGTATAAGATCTGATGACAAAGGAGCACCAAACGGCCTGCTGCCATGCCTCATTTAGTCCTGCTGATCATTTACCTTCTATATACAATAAGCATTGTTATAATCAGAGATGTCATTTATAATATCTTTATTTGATTGGCAGCAAAACTGATATTACATTTTAATACAGTGCAACGTCAATAATTACAATAATCACAATAGTTCAACTATCAAAAAATTAAATAAATACAACATTTCCGTGAGTATATTCTACAAAAACACTACACAATAGTCTTTTCACATCCAAAATCACAATTGTCCTCCAACAAACTCAAACATAAGTGCACAAGATATTGAAACTATAGTCAGAATAGCATCAAGTCAAGCCTTCCACATTATTTTCCATTTTTACAGTGTTACATGCGACCTTAGTGTTGAATCATCACTAGCGAGCTTGCTGTTACACAAAATCAGAACCATATGTCAAAAGACAAGATTAAAAAAAGGGTTGTATAATAGTTACTAACAAATAAAACATAAGTGGTACGTGTTGTTTGCGCATACAAATTAAAGCCTTATTTTAACCTCAAGAAAATAATAAAATATAGTACATGGTGAATAAGGGTCCATCCCACGACGAGATTAGTAAATAGTAAACTCAAAATCAATGTAATCTTAACCAAAACAAGACTAGATGAGTCTTAAGTTACTCAAATGATGTAAAGACCAAGTAAAACTCAGTCCCACTGTTTTCTGCTATATGGCAGCTCCTATAAGTAACCGAGGACCAGCTCTAAACGCAGGAATTCAAATCAGAAGTAACAGGCCACAAAAACAGAACATTATGCAGGAGAAAATTGGCAATTAGAGCACATAAAAGTTCATCCTAGGTGCTACTTTGTCTTACCACATAGTATGATTATTTTCTTACTGGTTTGGGCCTTAAGAATCTCTAAGAAGCTCTCTGTAACAGCAGACGCAGAACAAGCAGAATGAAATACTATGAAGAACTGAAATTACAGAACTGGATACAAGTGATGACATAGCCGAAAACACCTTCTAACCTGCTGGAAAATATGTCCTAATTGATCTATATTGCTCCTACTACATGTGTACTGCATGTTAATAAAGTTTCCAGCATTATAACAAAGAGAATTTCAGGCTAAACATGCAGTTTTCAGGTCTGAATACAGCAGCAATTTTCAGCTCGAAAACATGGCAAACCCATCATTCTAGCTCACAAATACTCAACCAAACTAAATGACATTTGTTGCACATATAGTAGACTTGCTAATCATTGAATCCCACTCAATTATAATGCAAGAATCATTTGGGAATAAGAGAAAACGATGGTCTGCAAGTCTGAAATTTACAGCAGAGAACAGGTTCACTTTTATCACTTTAAGAGTGGGAAACTAGGTCCTATTCAACACCCCTGATTTCTGAGTTCTGTGGCTCTAATTTCTATTTTCTCATCATCTAAGCCCATTAAGAATACAAAACATGCTGTAACAAAGGTCACTAATCATCAACCAGGAAAAGAAAACAGGACCAAAGTATGAATAAGCCTACACAAGACTAGCCTACAAATGGATTTAAATGACTTCACTTATTCAGCATTTGTGAAGTGTGATGCATCATATGCAATATCAATCCAAATTAAAAGATATAATTTTGAGAGACACTTGACAAGAGTAGATATTGAATGCATAGAGGTCAGAGAGGATATGAGATACCTATATGAGAGGTGCAATATACGACAATTCTCATTACCAATTAGAATCCAATCCAACCCAACTGAAAAGAAATAAGAAATTAATAGAGAGCAAGTCACTGGATGAGATGGCTTAACTAAAAACAACAAAAATAAAAAGGGAGACAGAGGAAGATGAGATTACCTGACCAAGGATGTAGCAACAAATGATTCGGAGATGAAAAAAACTAAAAAAAAATAAAAAAAATTAGAAGAGGCAAGAGAAATAAGAGAAGATTCTAGAGAAATATAAGGGTTTAAATTGGGGTGGCCGTGTAGCGGGAGATAAATGAAATGCAAAAATTTCCCAATTTAGTCTAGGCGCCCGCGCTCTTCATTTTTTGTGAAATTTTGAATCTGTCTTTGGTATCGGAATTTTTCCGTTATTACTGATTTCTTTAGTATCGATTATAACAATAAAACCAATTAGTATCAAAAATATACTGATACCAAGAGCCTATTGTATCAGATAATTAACTTTCCGATACCAATACATAGCCACCTAACATGCCCACTAAGAGTGCGCGTCGGATGAATCATTTCCGATGCCAATGAGTCCATTTAGTATCAAAACACACTTCCGATACTAAATTTTTCGATGCTAAAAACCACTTTTCTAGTAGTGTATATAGGGCAGCCATTTTTATAGTGCTCTAAAGAGTTTTCTTTCACCATATTACCAAATGGAATCAAACCAAAACTTCAAGGATCTGCAATGGGTACTGCAAATATTGGAATCAGGAGGAGTACAAAATGTTTCCTTTTTTCTCTCTCATCAAACTTCAGGCTGTCACCAAGAAACACAAACCTCCATCAACATAAACATCTCCAAGGAAAACAATGCTTTCTTTTCTTACTTCCTTACACAGCTCTCAACAATGAAGAAAAACAGCAGCACTTCCTTAAGGAACTTGGAGTTTCATAGAGTCTTATGGCAAGTTGAGTACCTCCAGAGCTTTCGAGCTTTGCTCGAAAACAATCCCGGTATTAAGCAAATTGCATTTCGAAGAAATTTCTTCAGTTTGGATTGCTTCAAGGAGTTGTCAGAGATTCTGAAAAGAGATGGAAATGTCAAGGAAATCATGTTCTGTGAATCACACATTGGACCAAGAGGAACTGACTTACTAGCTTCTGCTATGAAGGTGAATGACACCTTAGAAGCGCTGCAAATTTGGGAAGATTCAATTGGATCAAAAGGGGCAGAAGAGCTGTCTAAAATGATTGAAGTTAACACATCTCTGAAACTGTTGACTGTGTTCGATTCGAGCTGGGTTACAGCAACACCGTTGATCTCAGCAGTTTTGGCTAGAAATAGAGACATAGAAGTTCACATTTGGAGTGGTGGAAGTGGGGAAAAGAGCACAACAAAAGTGGTGGAATTTTTGCCTGAAAATAGCACTCTCAGAATATACAGGCTTGATGTGTCAGGTGCTTGCAGGGTTGCCTGTGCCCTCGGGCTGAATACAACAGTCAGAACACTCGACATGACGGGTGTGAGGCTGAAATCCAGGTGGGCGAGGGAGTTCAGATGGGTGTTAGAACAGAACAAAAACCTCAAAGAGGTGAAACTGTCAAGATGTTGTTTGAAAGACAAAGGAATAGTTTATGTATCAGCAGGTCTGTTTAAGAACAGAAGCTTGGAAGTTTTGCTGGTTGATGGGAATTGGTTTAAAGGGGTAGGGGTAGGACATTTGCTTTGCCCATTAAGCAGGTTTTCAGCTCTTCAATGTCAAGCAAATATTACACTGAAATCACTCACCTTTGGTGGTGAGAGAACCAGGATAGGGAGGGATGGACTAGAAGCGATCCTGCAGATGATCACGACCAATCAGACCTTAACCAGTCTCGGGATTCATGATGATCAGGGCTTGAGGCCTAATGATTTTGTCAGAATTTTTACAAGTTTGGCGAAGAACGCCTCGTTGAAATGTTTTTCCCTACAGGGTTGTAAGGGGGTTCAGGGAGAGTTGGTTTGTAAGGCAATAATGGACACTTTACAGGTGAATCCATGGATTGAGGACATTGATCTTGAGAGGACGCCATTGCATAAAGCAGGAATGACTGAGGGGATTTATCAGAGATTAGGTCAGAATGGAAAGTCTGAGCCAGATGAAGATTTGCTTAGAGACATGCCAATGACAGTGCCCAAGAGCTGTAGGGTGTTCCTATGTGGGCAAGAATATGCAGGTAAAATTATCTGAGTTTAATCTTTACTCTTTCCATTTCGGCTATTTTAATGCATCTACAGTACTTCTACACCCACCCTCCTTCCCCTCTAAGACTGTTAACTGAGTTTATATATATGATAGATCTGCTCCAAAAATTGGTCTGTAATTCATGCTTCTTTTCATCTTGTCGTTTAGAAGTAAATTGGTCACTATGGATTTTGAGATGCAGGTAAAACCACGCTTTGCAATTCGATATCCCATAATCTTTCATCTACCAAGTTACCCTACATGGACCAAGTCCGAACTTTGGTAAACCCCGTTGAGCAAGCTGTTAGATCAGAAGGAGTGAAAATCAGAACCTTCAAAGATGGGGACACAAAGATTTCCTTATGGAATCTAGCTGGTCACCACGAATTCTATTCTTTGCAGGATCTCATGTTTCCTGGGCACGGGAGTGCATCGTTTTTCCTAATCATAACGAGTTTGTTTCAAAAGCCAAGCAACAAAGACCCTAAAGCCCCAACAGAGATCGAAGAAGAGCTACAATACTGGCTCAGATTCATAGTCTCTAACTCAAAAAGGGCAGTCCAACGGTGCATGCTACCTAATGTAAGCATAGTCCTCACACACAGTGACAAGATCAATCAATCCTCAGACAACTTTCAGGCAATTGTGAACTCCGTTCAGAGAGTGAGAGACAAATTTCATGGCTTTGTCGAATTCTATCCAACAGTGTTCACAATTGACGCAAGAACATCAGCATCAGTGAGCAAACTTGCTCAGCATATAAAAAACACAAGCAAGACGATTCTACAAAGGGTTCCGCGAGTTTATGAGCTATGCAATAATTTAGTGCATATCCTCTCAGATTGGAGATCAGAAAACCAGAACAAGCCTGCCATGACTTGGAAAGAATTTAGTGAATGTTGCCAGGTCAAGGTCCCATCCTTGAGAGTATGGTCTAGGTCTGATAACAAAGAGAAGACTGAAATGAGGAGGAGAGCCATCGCTGGCTGCCTCCATCATATAGGAGAGGTTATTTACTTTGATGATCCAGGGTTATTGATCCTGGATTGTGAATGGTTTTGTGATGAAGTGCTTGGACAATTAGTGCGACTGAATTCTCGAAGACAAAGCTCAATCAAGGATGGGTTCATCAGCAGGATAGGCTTAGAGAAGATTCTAAGAGGAAGCTTACAAAGTCAGATACCAGTGATGGGTTCTAGGGTCTTTGAGAATTTGGAGGCTAGTGATCTTGTGAGGATGATGCTGAAATTGGAATTCTGTTATGCACAGAACCCGTCTGACCCAAATTCTCCTCTACTTATCCCTTCACTTCTTGAAGACGGAAGACAAAAACCACAAAAGTGGCAGTTCAGTTCAGCAGATTGAGCCTATGCAGGACGACATCTTGAATGCGATGATTCAAGCCACATGTTTCTCACTCCAGGCTTCTTTCCTCAACTACAGGCAAGCTTCATCTCTTTATTTCTGTTGCATCAAGTGCTTCAGTTTTGGATTAAAATTGAAAAAGTAGACAGCATTGAGGGAAATCCTAGATTTATAGACAGATAACTATTTCAGAATGGCTCAAAATGAATGCCAACTACCATAAATCACTCACGGTCCACTATTCATTTTCTCATGGTTTCCTTGTCCAGAGGCTTTTCCTAACTGTCATCATTTTCATAAGATGCTATTTAAGAAATATATGATTTGTGGATGTAAGACTATGGAACATGAAAGCCAATAATGTAGTTAATTTAGGTGCTGATTGGAAGAACTTTTAATTTTTGGAATCACCAGGTGCATCTTCACAACAAAGTCATGGCATTGAAGGATCAGCATGGAGCAACTTACAGCCTTGAAAAGTATCTCATCTCGATCAATATCAACGGCATTGATGTTAGAGTGGAGCTTGGAGGACAATGGGGTTATCACATTGATATCTTGGCATGCTCGACTAAGAATCTAACAGAAACACTCAGGCTCATCCATCAGCTCATCATCCCAGCAATCCAGAGCACCTGCGAAGGAGTGATGTTAATTGAGACCATCATCCGACCAGAATGTGTAAGAAATTTAACACCTCCAAGATACAGAAAGACCCAGCTTCTTGGACCGCAGAAACTAAAAGAAGCACTTCTTTCAGTCCCAGCAGATGGCATGTATGATTATCAGCATACCTGGAGTCCAGTATCTGATGCAGGCAAGCCTATCTTGAGAGCGGGATTTGATTTTGCTAGAGAGCTTCTTTCAGACGATGATTTTCGAGATGTACTTCATCGGAGATATAATGATCTATACAACCTTGCCAATGAACTACGACCTGAGAATGACCTTCAAGGAAACAACCAAAGTGGTACTGCTAACGAAGAAATCGACCCCAAAGTTGAACCTTCATTCTGTGGAATAGCTAAGGGAGTGGAGCAAGTGTTGCAAAGGCTAAAGATCATCGAGCAGGAGATAAGAGATCTGAAGCAGGAGATCCAAGGGCTGAGATACTACGAGCACAGGCTCCTAATTGAGCTTCATAGAAAAGTAGACCACTTGGTAAATTACAATGTCCAGATTGAAGAAAGGAAAGTGCCCAACATGTTCTTCTTTGTCAGGACTGAAAACTACTCCAGGAAACTCGTGACCAACATCATATCAGGCATGAACGCCTTGCGACTGCACATATTATGTGAGTTCAGGAGAGAGATGCATGTGATCGAAGACCAGATGGGCTGCGAAATAATGCAGATCGACAACATGGCAGTGAGATCCTTGGCACCCTACATGACCAAGTTTATGACGTTGTTAACGTTCGTGCTGAAAATAGGAGCACATTTAGCAACAGGAATGGGACAGATGATACCTCATTTGGGCAAAGAAGTGGCCCATCTGCTCGACTCTTCCCTCTTGACAGGGGCAGCAGCAGCTGCAGGGGCTGCAGGGGCTGTGGGAGCAATGGCGATGGGGAGCAGTAGCAGGACGAGGCAGAGCTCCCGAGACATCCAGCAGGATCAGAGAGCTGCACAGCAGTGGGTTCTGGATTTCTTGAGGGACCGGAGGTGCTCCACTGGAAGAGATATTGCCGAGAAGTTTGGATTGTGGAGAGTGAGATATAGAGATAGTGGTCAAGTTGCATGGATTTGCAGGAGGCACATGAGTTTAAGAGCCAATGAAATCATTGAACTGCCCCTTTAAAGTCATTGGTGAAATTACCTGTTTTCTTGGTGTATAAAGCATTAATCTTGGTAACTGCTTAAATGCCATCTCCTCTGAGTGCTTTCTTATGTGAATCATTACTGAATGAAGCACTATGCTGTTAAAAGTCACCAACCATAGATTAAGTACACGAGATCAAACAATTGATGGTCATTAGAACGGATAGGAACATTATCTCATCATGATACTCTTCAGCCTAATCACTTTCATCCACAATGCGGTGCAATACAATCCACTATCCAAGAACCAACCATGTAAACTTGACGCCACCTGATTACCAAAGCGCAGCAAACGTTTTGGGACTTTACCCGATTTCAGAGGCTCCCCAAATTGCAGCGATGTCACATAATCCTGTCTTTTTATCTAGCCTACTGCACCCATGTCATACAATCACACAACTCTTTGATCAATCTCCAATACTGTTGAAAGGGATATGATATATAGAGATACAAACATAACAAAAGCCCTTACGACAGATGGCTATACCAGTCTAGTATTCAGAGAGATATTGGACAGAAGTATAGTAATCACCTTGATCCACACCCGTATATGATCCTTATTCCTTCCGAGTCCCCTCAATAACGAGGATATTGATTCACCTTGAGCATTCAGAACCAGTAACCACTATGATAAACATAAAGCAAGAATAACCCTTAGAACATATCTACTCCCGCTGCAAGTGATCATAGCGCAGGAGTATGTCCGTATAACGGATTTGATTCTCTAATAGGAGTACTTTCTAGAAGGGCTACTCTCCCAACTACTATGTAGCATCGGTCTAATATATAAAGCATCCGAAGCTAGAAACTAACATTAAAAGGGCCCAAAGACCTTCAACAACAACAACCAAGGATAATCTCGCTGACCTTCATTAACCAATGCAATTACCATTTAACCTCTGATAAGTGAATTTCTCTAATACTCAGTTCTGAACTTTTCTAAATAAATTAAATCTAACACATAAATCCTAACAAATATTGGTTAATACAAAAAGAGAGTGGATAATTACAGTTAAAAAAAGAATAATGATTACCTGAGTAAAACATGATCATCAATTAGTTTTCAGCCCATGTAAAGGAGCCATCTTTTACTGCTTTTTTAAGGCTGCATTTCATAGCTACTGTTATGATTATGAAGGTGTAGATGAAGATGGAAATAAGAACCAAATTTGTGTAACAGGAGGGATACACTTTCGGATAAAGGCACAACCTACATCTCCTGTTGCTCTCAAGTACTCTCTTTTTCCTTTCTCTACCCTCAATCATCCAATAACCCACAAAGAAACTTGGTGAAAAATGATACTCATACATTGCCATAGCTGAATCTCTACATACTGCCTTGCAGTAGGACCGCCTCACATGAACCTAGGAGCGATGCTCAACATCATACCACGCACCAGCTAATCATATACACCTTCACTGGAGTTGCCAATAATTGGAAAAATGAAAAAAGTGAATTTAAGCCTTATATCTAACGGCTTACTATAAACAAAATGGTGTTCTCTTTTTCATGGATTTGGCTACTTTAATGCCAAACAAACAAAAATAATTAAGCAAATTGACCTATTACTGTGCTAATTTAGATCTCATGGGTGCATTCAAGTGTATCTACTAACTCTCAAACAAGATGGGATGGTGCAGAAGTTAGGACACATTTGATTCATATATTCGGACCGGAAATGTAATAGATTAAAGCTTGTAGCTTGTACAGTCAATCAGTCATGCCCGATTCCCCGCAATCATCTATAACAGTAATATAACATACAAAGGCAAACACTTGAAAGGACATACTACATCACAACATACATTAGTAGTACTACATTTTTGGCTTTTGATTCTAAATTCTAAAGTCACCTGTTTCCACTTCCCAACATGACTGGTATTGGTAACAGCTTAGAAGAAAGCCCTGCTCCCATAGAAAACCCGGGATCCAGAATTGGTCGGTGTCTGCAACTTCTGATCGGAGCTTGAGTTTTCCGATTTAGCTGGATCAGACTCCAGATTCATCGGAAGCTTCATTTTAGCCAAGGACTCGGTAAACTGCTGCATGCTCTTCATGTACATATCCACAATATCCTGCTGCACCATCTTCTCCTCAGGCTCAACATTCACAGTAATAAGTGGCTTTATAAATGTCTCTTTTGATGGTTGGTGGCCATTGGAGGATTCACTCTCAGCACCTCCAATGTCTTTTTTCATGTCTTTCAGAGGAGAAACATGCTCCTCGCTTGGAGACTTTGAAGTAACTGGAGTCTCAGAAGATTCAGAGCTTGCAGGAAGACAAACAGATGGAGAGTCATTGGTGGATACACTGCTAGGAGGTGAGTCAGCACTTGGATGTGGCTTAGACTCCTCACTATTTGCCGAGAAGCTCTCCACAACTCGAACACCAAGCTCGTGGCTCTCAGTGTCTGATGAAACCAAACTCCCAGTGGTCTGAGAATCCAAGCTATTACACCCAATTCCATAGTATTCAGACACCATCATTTGGTTTTCGTTCACAACTTTT
The DNA here is from genome assembly GCA_038025085.1 of Tetragonia tetragonoides. NCBI lineage: Eukaryota > Viridiplantae > Streptophyta > Magnoliopsida > Caryophyllales > Aizoaceae > Tetragonia > Tetragonia tetragonoides. Next base: position 1,361,845 of record CM076153.1, read on the forward strand.
GGGTCAGGGAACTCGATCTTGTCAAAATCATTTGGAACTGAATCCACAGTTGCTGATTCCTGCACTGCACTTTCAGCATCCATGGGGAACTTGGGAATTGTCATAACTTCAGGGGAAGCACCGGAGTATGAAAGAGACAACTGGACAAATCCAGACGGAGAATGGAAAAGATCAGTGGATGAGAGAGTGAATTCTTTCTCTACTTTCCCATTCTTGATAAGGACTTCCGATAAAGGCACAAGAGCAAATCCAAGTAGCTGGTCTTCGAGGTAATTTCTGACACGACTAAGCATCCAAATCTCACACTTCAATGATGACTCTACGGTCCTAACACTAAGCCGAAGGTTTTCATTGAAGACCGGGTTTTTTCCACCACCATTGACAGTCTGGGTGGATACAGCATTATCAGGATCACTAGTCAGGCAAACCTTGGCATAAACATCTTGCTTGTGATAAATGCAGATGTTCTGAATATCTCTTGCCTGATGTATGTACACATCGAGGACACCGATGAAGTCATCTGGGTTATGAATGTTCACCCCCTTCTTGTCAGTTCCATTAGACATGTGAGCAGAGCCCCGGCTAAAAACTTCGGATCTCTGTTTCTCTGGTTCAGCACCACTAACAGTGAGGTTCTTGAATGGTGATACAACAGATTGTGGGGAATCCATTACAATAATCAAGAATGACACCTGGAAAATCAAAACAGATATGAAATTGTAAAGCAAAACTGGAAAGGCGCTAATAAACCCATAAATAAATTTAGCGTCATATCTAGATCATCCATAACAAATCCAATACCCATATAGAAAGTGCCATAGATGGATCATCCACAAGAAATCAATCACCCATGTTCAAAGCAGAGCAAAAACAGAAACTGAAAGTACCCAAAAAAGACCAACATGAAGCATGAAAAACAAATAAACCCCAATTTTTTTTAAGAATACAAAGATATAACAATAACAACAAAATGTTGTCTTACTAAGAAGTTGCCAGCCTCTACAGATGTTTAACACTCAAATTAGGTAAACTAAGCTTAATTTAGAACAAATTCCACAAGCCCTAGCCCAAGCTAAAACAACAATCTCTGAACAGAAAAGGCAATAAAAAGTGAACTTTGCAGCTTGAAGTCCCAGGATCCGCATGCTAAATATAATCAACAGAAATAGAGACAAAACCCATAAGCAATACTCCAGTGACAGCAAAGTATATTCATAAAAAACGCTTAAGTTTAAGAGCAATTATGGGTTTCACTTGTACACATGCTCACCTAACCCAGAAGCCCAGAACTCAATTATTGAGACTTTTACTATATCTTTATCCAAAACCCTGACACATAGCTTCAAATCAAGCAAAACCCAGAATCCAGAACCTAATCTTAGCTAAATCATCATGTTTTCTTGGTGAATCAAGCACAAAAAGATTAAAAAATAAAATAAAAATTGAATCTTTTCTAAAACCCAACATAACTATTCTAAATACAGTAGTACAAATTACTATAACCACAACTGATTTCAGTGAAAACACCAGAAATCTCATAACCCAGGAGCCCAAATTGTCACATTACCTTGAAATCAAACCAAAAAAGAAATTCAACAAAAACCCAACAAATTTCACATACCTTAATTAACACCTTAAGCCAATTGAACACAGCTAGTAGAAGAACAAAGAACACACAGCAAAGGGAGCTTTTAAACGGAGCCAAAAAGCAAATCAAACCCCACAAAATAACAGATTCCAATAAAGCAGCTCCACTTTGTACTGCATACTCAGAACCACTAGGACCAGAATCCAAGAGAAGGTAAACATTAACAAAGAGAAATACTCCTAAAACATGAGAAACCCAGATCCCACCACACAAATTCAGAGTCTAAAACAGTTCAATTGAACTTGAATAATTCAAAGAAAGCAATAAATGAAGAAAAGAATTCAAACCCAGAAAAGGACATGATTGATTAGGCTAAAAAAATGAAAAGGGTGGCATGTAAATTTGTTGTTTCCCTTGCCTGTCAAGTGCGAAAGTCAAAGCTGATTTCCTGGTGAAATTAATTCCGAGGCAAAAACAGCTGAGCACAGGGCTCGATTTCTATGATCTGTCTGTCTAGTAGTATAACAGAACAGTTTCTTCAATCGAGGCCTTCTAGTGAGCACTGAGTTTCCTATTATTATTAACAAGAATAAAATCTGAAACTTGTAATCTGTGCAGATTTGATAGAGAGAGAGAGAGAGAGAGAGAGAGAGAGAGAGAGAGAAAAGAGAGTGTATGTGGAGAGAGATGAAGAAAAGGGAGAGAAGAATAAAATGTACAAATAATTAAGCAGCTAATGGTATTGGACTGTTGATTGGTATGAGAGTATTCTGATTTCTAAGTGAGCCAAGTTTTGGACGTTTGTGAAGCCCTGTGACTGTATTTGTACGGGTAATAAAAAAAAAACGAGGGTGCAAGTAAATGATGATTGAGCATACTGCATATGTTCGAACTTTTGAGTTTTATAGTCAATATATCAGACTAGTTGAACAACCAGCAAATATAAGACATTGGCGAAATGAATATTTGTACTCATGATCTTGAATTACCAACACTTGAGTATAAGTTTGGAATCACTAGATCACCATTATTGATGAGTTGATGACTGTATTTGTACTTGGTTTACGTTATTACGTATGAACAATTTTTCAATCGTCAAAAAGGTCCAACTTCCCCAAGAAAAAGTGTGGAAATTTTCAAACAATATTACCAACCATTGTTATGCTATCAACAACCACTGTAATGTTATGCTTTGAGCTAATCAGGGAATATTAATTGACAACAATGTGCTTTTCTTTTGTTTGTCCCGACTCCTGTCAATTATTTTCTTAGTTTTTGTTTAAATTTATTTGGTGCATACCTTTTTTAAATATTAGTGGATATTAGTGGAATCTTTCTATGGTATAATAGTAGTATTATGATTTATGTCATTTTTTTCAAAAATTGGTCTTTGGTTAGTCAGTATTTGTCAAGATTACGTAGACTTGTATATGCTCGCTCTATTACAATATTATTATTGTCCAATAAAATAGAATAACCTTAGGAGTACACTATGTAATAACTGGCCTTATTATCATCCAATAAGAAAGTCAATAACCTACACTAAAAGTAGATAACTTGTGCCAAATATAAAGATGACCGATAATTGAAATCAAAAACCTCACAAATTACAAGATGTTTAATAGCAGCTGATCGTACCGTTAAAAGTTTGATAACTTATGCCAAAGACTTGTCACTATTTATATATAACTCTTTATGTAGGTTGAATTCTACTAAATATATACACAACAATTTTGCATGCACCTAAAATGTCCTTCGTTTATTAAGCTTGTGTACATTCGTGTATTTCTAAATTATGTAATGAGTATAAATTTTTACAAGGTTCAAAAGCCAAATAGATATTAAACTCTCATTTCGTTTTTAAAGGTTATATTCCACTATTTTTAGTTTTACCAAATACAATTTTTATTTATGAACAAAGTAAGCATTTACGAATATTAATACTCGTATATGTATTCGAATTCCAAAATATAGTAGTAATAGATCGTATATACTCTACGTTTTAGTAGTTCAAGAGCAACACTAATCTCAACTCTCAAGTCTCAATTAGTGTATCTAAATGACATTAGGGAGGTGGGGTAGGATAATTTTAATGGGTGAAAACTGAAGCACATCAACCTAGTTGGGGATAGGGAGAAATATTTAAAAAATAAATAAATAAATAATAATAATAAATAAATAAAATAAAGGGAGAAATATTTAAAAAGAATAGATGTACGGCTAAAAATGGGGTTGGAGCCTTGGGGGTCCAGAATTTGAACGTAAACTGGAGAAAGATGAACCGACCCATGAGAAATATGAAGGCCAACTAGCCCATCGCACTCCAATCAGTTCGTTGCTTAGTGCTTTTTGTAGCTGTAGGCCCTGATCTGTTCACGAACCGATTCGGAAATGGGGCCACGGGTTTGCAGATAATTTTTCCTTTAGCATGTCTTGTGTGGACTTTGTCTACCATGGACCAAGCAATTTTGAGGGGTGGCTCCAGGTGAAGTAGGGGGTGGCTCCAGTTAAAGTACGGGAATACCTTCAGGTAAAGTATAGGGGTGGCTACAGGTGAAGTAGGAGTGGTGCCGTGTATAAATTTGAGGAATGGCTTTAGGTGAAGTAAGGGTGGCTCCACTTTTAGAGGGGTTGGCTCCAGGTGAAGTAAAGGAGTGACTTCAAGTATTGGTCCACCATGGACTAAGTCCACACAAGTTTTTGTATTTTTCCTTTACTTGTTATACTGCATTTTATAAGGCAGTCTCATGTTTGAAGTATCAAATATCACTTTTTATGTAATGTGATGTTGCCTTTTTGTACACAGATTTCACGCCTCATGCATGTAATTGCCTTGTATAAGTTTTTATGTTTATCATAATGGGACATACACTGTAAAACTGAACTACTTACATAAACTAGTGTGCATGCTCGTGCGATACACGAGATATTCAACGCTTTTTGAGTTTTTTTTAATTTAATGTTTTCTGATGAGTTGCGTTGCTTCTAACTTTGTTGTAATAATTTTATTTTTCTTTTGTGGTGCTAATTTTGTGATTAACTGGTAAGTAAAATTACAACAACACCAAGGCATGATTTTTTTTTTTTGATAAGAAGATGTGATTTAATTATTAATAAAGGAGTTACAATAGTCCGACGCAACATCTAACACTCCTTCCGGCCCCTCACCAACCCAAACTCTAGTAGTGAAAGAGATCGGTTCCAAGTGCCCCCCACCAACACCAAGGCATGATTTGGAGAGGTTCATCTGCAGCCTGACTCTTAATTTGTTTAGGGAAAATATTAAAATGTATGTGGGGGATGCCCTCAAGTCATGGTAATAGTCATTCACTGGGCATGTATTAGCCTTTGATAAAAAAAAATGTCATGAATTGGCTTGTGGTGCCTCTATAAAAGTTAGAGGTATCTACCCCTAAATGACATTATTTGTTGCATTATATTTCTACTCTATTATGATTAGCCATACTAAAAACTTTGATCTATATTTGTCCGGCTGCTTAGGAAATTAGCCTTTTGTTAACAAACTTAGAAATACTCTGTTATAAAGTTCTTCTACCAAATATTATCATAGTAGACAATGAATTGTAATGAACAAAATACATCAAAAAGTTATTGAAACAAAATCTGGGTATCCCATGTCTCATGTCTCATGTTTATTGAACTGGAAAAATGTATATGTTGTTGATATGTGGGCTATTTCCATGCTTAATATGTTTAAGAGGAATAGAGTAAATTGTTGGTCATTAATCAGAGTATCTGAAACCAAAATACTTGCTGTCCAGAATTTACATATTTGATATATATATAGTTTTGAGGTTCAATTGAAAGAAGAAATGATGCAGAATCAATATGGTTTGCTATGGGTTACTTAGGAATTATTTAGCAGTAATAGAGTATGCATTAAGAAGCTAGATTAAGTTGTAAAACGATATGTGAGCTAGCTAGTGTTTTGGCTTATGTGAAAGGTGTCTCTACATCTTTGTTTATTTTTACCACTGGTTGATTTTATGTTAAAGCTATGCTGAATGTCTATGTCTAATGGGTGGCTGGGATTGAGTTCTAGTAGATAGCAAGGAAAGTTGCATCTTCTTGCCTGGTGACCATATTTGGTTAGTTGTCAGTACATAAGTTCATATGTTTAGTTTAGATATAAGTTGAGGAACTATTTTATAGTCTGTATATTATGAGTAAGAATGATGTGAGCTTGCTAAGCAGATATGAAGTATTGTCTTTTAGTGATATGTGTGATGTGTTTAGCTAATTGATTTCCATCATTATGCTTGCTAAATATTGAGATCAGAATAACGAGAAGTAAAGAGAAACTCTCTTGCAATGTTGTAAATCTTGTGACATGCAAGTGACTAAAGAAGGGAATTAAGAAGGAAGAAGATGAATGAGTATGTACTCCTATGCTACTAGCTATGAATGTGTTATGAGCAAGTACATGGCGTATTGTGTAAACGTCATAAGAGATAAAGGAAAGAAAAAGTTAATAAAACCTACTAATCATTTAAAGTGGAAGATGGCACCTGGTAGTTTAGGAACTTTTGGGTAACAACAGATAAGTTCGGGAGACGTCCCATATGAGTTTTGAACTGGGACCCAGATGTGTCCTAGCCTCCAGATGTGGCTATTGACCCCCAGATGTGGTCAACAGTTCCGAGAGCCCCCAGATGTGGCTAAGCGACCCCCAGATGTGGTCGGAGGTTTTAAATGCTTCTAGATGTGGCAGCCCTAGGATTCTAACCCCCCTTGTGCCAAGTTAAAAGTGTGAAGCCACCAAACTAAAGTTAAAAAAGAACAATTGAGCTAACAAGAGTATAAGACACGAGAAAGATGGAAATGACAAGCTATTTATGTTACCTGGGTTATTCCTGTTGGTGCTTCCTTATTGTGAATGCCATATTATAAGACAAAGCAGATAAACTGGAATGTATAGTTCTTTATGTTATATATACTATAAGTATAATGATTTACAGTTTAAGTATGATTCATGTAAGTGTTTTATGTGAGTTATGCATATATGTGTATATCTTGAAATGAATTTAAGATGGTCTTTACGTGATTGATGTGAGTTACTCAGTTCACGCTGACCCGTTTTCGGGCTGTCACCCACGATGTGAATCGTGTATTTTCTTGGTGACAGATTATTTGTATGCAGGTTGTTTTTGTGGTGAGGATGCTCAAGATAGTAGCCAAATAGAGTCTTGGCAAGAAGAGCTTGCTTTTAGATTTAAATTATGTTTCTAGTTTACTGATTAAATGTAATAATAGACCATTATAGTAATTCACAAAATTATTACTAGAAGTCAGTTGAAGAGCCTTACACTCATTCCTATGAGTGAGTGTGGCGGTAGCGCTCCGAGTTATTAGAGTCTTCCGCTGGGTTGATTGGATTTTGTTTTAATGTTCTGTTTAAGCAGGTTTTGTAAAGTCGATAACTTGGGATGCCTATTTACAAAAGAAACTCTGTCGATATTTTGGCCTGAGTTTTAATTATTTTTATTTATTTATTTAGACGAAAATTCGGGGTGTTACAGGAGGCCTCGGAACGAAATTGGATATTTTTGCACCACATCGCACAGAACACCCCTAGGAAACATGGGAGGCCCTGAAGGTCACTTATCCGGTCTCTGGTAGTTTTGGAAGGGCGTTTTACGGGACACTGGTGTAAGAGCTGATACGCCAAAGGTATGGATAATATCAAAGTTCAGGGATCTGGATGACTGTCCCATAGCACCGAGAGTCCTTTAGGGTCATGATAAACCCCCCGAAAAAGTTTGCGCAAAAATGACACCCGGACCCCAGAAAGCCGAAAACGAAGGCTATAATCCACGTTTTTTGGGCTTCTGGGAAGCCTCAGTACAAATGTGAATATTTTCGCATCACATCCCATGGAACACCCTTAGGGGACATGAGAGGCCCTTCGGGTCGCTTATCTTGTCCATGATAGACTTGGAAGAGCGTTTTTATGGTACACTAGTGTAAGAGTCGAGCACCAAAGACATGGGTGATATCGAAGTTCAGGGATCCGGATGACCCTCTTATGACACAGAGGGACCTCTGGGGCCATGGTAGACCTCCCGGAGAAGTTTGGGCAGAAATGACACCCGAGTCCCAAAAAGCCGAAAATGAAGGTTTATCCATATTTTTTTTTTTGAGCTTCCAGGCCTTGAAATGAAGGCTGCCAATCCTTTTTTTTTTTTTACTTTTTTTTTTATTGGTCATGAGTCACATGACACGTCATAAGTAAATTAACATGTTATTTGACAACTCAACAACTAACGTGGCGAGCTTTAATTTAATCATTGCTTTTTAATCTAATTCTATAGATTTAATTACTCTATTTAGTTTTTGGAGGGTAGAACTACCTAAATTATTAGTAATTGTAATACTTCTCAATCAATGGTGATGTTGAAGCACTCAAAAATTTAGAATAAAATTCGCCTACATAACTATATCATAAGGATATTATATAGAGTTGATCATTAGAAGAATGACTCTAATTATTCAGTATATAGCCAAAAGATTAATGGATTAGAAAATCGCAACCTAATTAATTTCATTTACAAGGAGATAGTAAAATAAGAATTTTGGTGTGGAAAGATTATTATCATATATTTTCAAAGTGATGATAAATTCAAACGATTATACAAGTATAATATATATGAGTGTAATTGATCTGATTATTAACTTTGAAATATCTAAAGTATCTAATTATGATCGAGTAGTATTTGAATTTAGGGTTTTTTGCTTAAAACTACCTTCGGTTTAGCACTTTTTGTTTAAAACTACCGCAATTTCGCAACTTTGTGAGAAACTACCTTGTTTCCATTTTTTTGTCAAAGACTACTATTTGACGGAAAAATGACTAACGGGGTTAACTTTGAGTGTAAAATACCATATTACCCCTCACTTAAGTTAGTTGACTGAGTCAAAATCATTTTCCTCTCTTTACCCCCTTTTATTCCCCCCCCCCTTTATTCCCTTTTATTTCCCCCCCTTTTTTCCCCTATTATTTCCCCCCATTTTTAAATAAAAATTTCCCAACCTGACCGTCGCCTCACGCTCACCCATTATCTCCCTCTCAGCTCTCGGTCACGCTCTTTCTCTCTCTCCATGGATGACCATGGAAGCTCCCACCTTCTTCTCTCTCCCCACTCACCCTCGCGCCACCTCTCTCTCTCCTCTGCTTCTCTTTCGTTCCTCAGCCACTCTCCTATCTCTCTCTTTCGTTCTTTGACCACCGGCGTCATAGAATTCTGCCATTGACGCCGGCCAACGAAAACTTGCATGAATCGCAGACTTCCACCAGTGACAGTGCTCTCGCGAGAGGTCCGAAAATTTCAAGCGTGATTATGAGCATTTCGAGCTGTGTTCGATGGCAAAGATTGACGGTGCCGGTGAACGGTGGTGCATGACAGAGACCTTCAATTGTGAGTAAATGTTTTGCGTTTGAGAAGATTTTGATTGATTTTTGCAATTTTAAGCTTGATTATTACAATTTCGAGCTGAAATTGACGACTTCAAGCTATCAATTTTTATTTAAAAATGATAAGATAAATACAGAGAGAGATGAAAAAAAGAGGCGAAAAAGAGAGAATACCATGATATATTCTCTGATTCGTTTTCATATGGAAAAATAAGAAAAATCCTATACCTAGAAGCCAAATAAATTAGAAATTTGAGGAAGAAGAGAAGAGAGAGAGAGAGACATGCAATGCAGAATCTATTTGAACCTGAGAGAGAAGATAGTAATGGGAGCTCAGTAAAAATGGTTGACAATAATGGCGACAGAGAGAGAAAGAGGCAGAAGTCGAGGAGAGAGAGTTAGCTCGAGGCAGAAGTTGACAATAATGGCGGTTGGGTTGGGGTAAAAAAATGGAAATGTTTTGATAAATAAAAAGGGCACATGAGGGGCACGTGCCCTTGGTTCATAAATGAGGGGTATTATGGTCAAATCAAGTTGTTCACACTCAAAGTTAACCCCGTTAGTCATTTTTCCGTTAAATGGTAGTCTTTGGCAAAAAAAAATGGAAACAAGGTAGTTTCTCACAAAGTTGCGAAATTGCGGTAGTTTTAAACAAAAAGTGCTAAACCGAAGGTAGTTTTAAGCAAAAAACCCTTGAATTTAAGTATTCAGAAATAGAAGAATTCATCTAAAATTTCCCGTGAACTAATTTGTCTATTTTACTATACTATTTTATGTGAGCCGGAAGCTCTTGTAAAAGTGGTGTACATCAGGTTATGAGTTTAAGCCACCTGGAAAATACCTATACGAATTAATTCGTGAATTACTCGAGGTTGTGTCCCTTCAACCATGCCCAAAGAGAAACTCTCTTTGCCAAAAAAAAAAAAAAAAAAAGTAGTCGAGGATTTCTAGGAGTAGCTTTTCTATGAATACTTATCCTATTTTTCGTTTGGCAAGGGCATAATAATTACTCCGTACTAGTCTTGGTAGGTCCTAGCCATCGTCACATGTGGAAAACAAACAAATACTCCAATATAATCAATTAATCACTTTTACAAGCATAATATTCTACATGGGAGTATGGGTTATGGCGGCTAATGGAGGGAGTATTGATGTTCTTTAAAGAATGTATTTACACAATAAGTGGTAAGCCTGGTAGCCTAGTGTAGGAGTATTATTATTCAGCTAAAGCTTCTTCTAGAAAGCAAAATCCCTAGGCGTATCCAGGGAGGGAAAATAAAAGTTAATGAAAAAAATATGATGGAATAAAAACCTAGCTAGCTAGTGAAGAAAAAATAATATACATCTCCAATTAATATGTATATAGTAATGTCATCTTTTTAAAATATTGTCAGATTTATCCAATAGGGTTATGGTTATGGACTCAAGAATAAGGAGAAAATAAGAGTACAATAGTGTTTAGTATAACTTCGCGTTATGAGTATATTTTACTGAGATCTAATTGAAATTGCTATAAAATAATATTTATGACCTAATTTCTTAAAGTGTTGACTGAAATGTGTGAGTGTAGTAAAATGAATATGAGAATATGTGTGAATTGTTGCTTCAACATATTACACGTACAGTAATTGTGTCCCAAATTATTTTTGTTATTAAACAACGAGCCATATACGATATACCTATTGTCATCCTCTGGTGCGGTAGAAGCTAAATGGTCTTTTTTTTTAGGAAAATGCTAAATAGTCTTAAACTTAAATATTTTAATTAATTTTTTTTTTTTTTTTTTTTTGTAAGTGGATTCAGAGGGAGAAAGGCCTTTAGTGTGGGTATTAAAGGGTATGGTGGGGTCTATTTCTCGTTGAATTTCAAAAAAGAGCTGTGGTGGGTGACTAATTTGTTCAATTCAAGGGTGCTTAACTATGTCTTTGAAATTTTAATATAATCCATCTAAGGTAGGCTTTGCAAGATATGGGCCTACTGCATATCTTTACTAGTCGGTCCCCTCCTATCCTCTATTAAGGTGACATTTGGCCCTATACAATTCCATGTACACCTTGATAGAAATGGGGGTGCCATCCTTGACTTAGGTACAGTATATTTTATCATCTTTGATTTTTTGATTTTTTTTTTTCGGAAGGTAAGGAGGCTCACTCCCAGGCTGACCCATCTCGGATTTAAGGATTAGGAGTTAAGTGGGCAAACATTTGGGGGAAAGAGGGAATAAGGGGAAAGGGATCCCAAATGCCCCTAGTGAGATTTGAACCTTGATGGAGGGTAAGGAAACCAAAGTTCAAACCACCAAACCAACCTATGTTGATTTTTATCATCTTTGATTATTCCCTCATCCTTTCTTCTCCTTCATTTTTACCTGTTTGGTTGATACTTGAAAAACATAGAAAATGTTACTTCAATTCCCAAAAAGTGTATATCTATCTCTTGTTTGATACACACAAGAATTGACTTCCTCTAAAATAAAGGAAGTTGCGTACCAAAGTCACCTTAAATAAGTAGCACTTCCAATAATAATTCACATAAATGTGCAATTCCTTTATTCAACGAAACAATATTGAGCACTTCTCATGAATTTATATTTCTCACATGAATTAGCACTTCCATTGGGACTTTTCTTTTGATAGATAACCAAACAAGCACTATTCAAAAAAGAAAAACTTAAATTTAACTACGAACATTATGAATTTTATTATCGGTGAGGAGAGTAATGTAATTAAGCTTGCTTATTTCTATTTTCATGACTAGGCTATCAATTGAAAACCTTCAATCAAGATGATAAATATGGCAAATGAAAAATTAAACGGCGTGTGTATCATGAATTTCAGCCAATCTCAATATACATGTGTATTCATTCAAACCTCAATATACCTCTATGAAAATTATCAAGATACTTATTAAAAAAATAGAATTAAGTCGATGAAGTTAATTTGGAATAATGTCATATCTTTGTAGGTGTGTTATAAGGATGCAGGGACATAACTCCAAAACATACATTCTATATGTTTAGAATCGATGATGAACTTTGCTCGAAACATCTTAGTTTCACTCCCAACTTGACTAGCTAATCAATCCCCTACAAAGTTTATCACATTTTTTTCTAAGCTACTACTATATGATAATGTTGAAGATCATAGTTGCTTGATCAAGTCTCAAATTTACTCGGTAAGATTTAGGGTGAAGTTGAGGAGGTTCTCTTTAAATGACTCTACTAGAACCTTTGAATCAATTTTAACCGAAATCTTAAATATCCTCTCCCAAATCAAAGATATCCATTTAGATAAATGTGTAAAACTAGGAGTTTTGCTTGTATTAATCTATATATACATGATACCCGATATAACTGAAAAACATTGCTTCAGTGTCCTCATAATCTTAACCTTATCTTCCCGAGTTTTTTTTGTTAGCAGCTCCATCAACGAGGTATTGTCAACCGTCAAGAAACACCCAATTCATAAAGATGATTTGAGTATTTTAGGAATAATCATATTTTTACCATAAAATAAAGATAAAAGAAGAAAGTAGTTAGATGAGGACATTTAAGGAATTCCACAACCGAAATTTGAAAGTTTAAACCCTAATATTCCAACGGGAGCCAGATCATTTCTCAACGGTCACCTTTTCTTCCCCACACCACACATCACGCTCTTTTCTCTTCCTTTTCATCTTCGCTCCCTTCTCTCATTTCTCTCTCTCTCTCTCTCTCTGAAAATGAGCACAATGTTGTCAGTAAGGAGGCTCCTCAACAAATCTCTCTCATCAAAGCAACAACAATCAAAGACATCAACAAACAACTCAAAGTCTCAATCTTACCCAGATGAAAATGCTGCTCCTTTAGATCCCAACATTCAAGATTTCCAACCCCAAATTTCCCCTTTAAAACCCCAAAAGAAGTCACCATCAGAACCCTCGATTTCCCAGAAAGCTCTTGATCTTCCCAGATTTGATTCAGTTGAGGAAGTATCCGCAACCCCTGATCCACCTGTTAAGGTAAAGTTGTTTCAAGTTATCAGTTTTATTCTCTTTTTGGATTTGATTGATGAGGAATTTGAAAAAAGTTAGTTTATTTGAAGGGATTGTGCCTAGACAGTAATTAATATTTGAAACCCTAATAGTAACAATCTGATTAATAGCTTGTAACTACATTTTTGTTTCATTTAAATTCATCTTGGATTCGATTGATTAGGAATTTGAATAAAGTTAGCTTCTATGAAGGAATTGAAACTTAGGTGGTGTTTACTACCTTGCAATCAAATGCTTGCAATGCAATCATTTTATAAGGTAGTTGTGAGGTGGAAAATGAAGGAGGGGAAGGAAAAAGATGGAAAAGGTAAGGTTGATTACATCAATCAAAGTAATCACCATTACATATGAAAAGTTGAGTAATTGTGATTACATTGAATGATGCAATCAACCCCACTTTTCCCATCCCTCTCCTCCCACTCCTTCACTTTTCACCCCACATTTACTCTACAAAATGATTGCATTGCATTACATTTGATTACAAGCTAGTAAACGAGGGCTTAGAGTAATTGGCATTTTGAAACCCTAATAATAGCACTCTGATTTTACAATCACATTTTTGTTTCATTTAACTTCTTTCCCAATTTGGGATATGGTGTTTATTATTTTATATTTGTTGGGGTTTGTATAATTTGTGCCAAATATTTGGATGTTGAAGGTGGTGGTGAGAATCAGACCCAAAACTGTCAATGAGAAATTGGGAGATCCAACCATCAAGAAGATTGCTTCAGATTCAGTTGCTGTTGGGGATCGGAAATTTAATTTTGATTCTGTTCTTGATTCAAGTTCCAAGCAGGTTAGTGAATTTGTGAATTTGGGTTCTTTCCATTTCCCAATTAAATAAATGCTTCCTAGTGTTGATTTTACGGAGATGTTCGTATACGAAATGATGCTTCCTAGTATTCGCGTAAAATCCGTCTATGGTTAGTTGTTTATTTGGAGAGCTAAAGTCTTGATTTTTCTGTGCCAGGAAGATGTATTCCAGTTAGTTGGGGTTCCTTTGGTCAAAGATGCATTAGCAGGTTACAATACTTCAATGTTGTCTTATGGACAGGTGCTCATAGCAATCTTTTTCTTTCCCCTATTGTATGTAGTTATATGTTTCACTGGGTAAAATGTGGCCTTTCATATTGTGTGATGTGAGTTTGATCTTGAACAAATTAAATTGCTGTAGACTGGAAGTGGAAAGACTTACACAATGTGGGGTCCCCCGAGTGCCATGGTCGAGGGACAGTCTGCTAGTAGTCAGCAGGGGATCGTCCCACGTATCTTTGAGATGTTGTTCTCCGAGATTGAAAAGGTATAGTCCACTATCACTATTTTTACTGCTAGTTCAGAATGTTTGAAGTGTTTTCTGCATACTTAAGCTAATTGACTGTTTCTGATGTATAAAAATAGGAAAAGGAGAATTTGGATTATAAGCAGATAAATTACCAGTGTCGTTGTTCCTTTCTTGAGGTAATTACCACTGATTTTTTCTGCTATTAATGTATCTTCCTATTGCTGCACACATACATATAAATAGTAGTTAAATAAGGAAGCTTATTGTAACAGATATATAATGGCCAAATCGGGGATTTACTTGATCCTACCCAGCGGAACCTTCAGGTGCCTGATCTTCCTGTTAGTTGTTCACTATTCTGTTTTTCTGTTGTTCGGCCTCATGTAATATGTAAGCGACAACTTTTTAACTGTTTCAGATAAAGGATGATGCTAAAAATGGGTTTTACATTGAAAATTTGACTGAGGAGTGCATGACTAGCTATGATGACGTGACACAAATACTGATCATGGTATGTGATGCTTTATTCTCCTTGCTGTGTAGCAGACAATCATGATTCTTGTTAGTGTACCATATTTTTCATGCTAAGTTGTATGGCTATCATGCAGGGGCTTTCTAATCGAAAAGTTGGTGCAACAAGCTTAAATTCAAAGAGTTGTAGATCTCATATTGTATTTACCTGTGTCATTGAGTCCTGGTGTAAGGTATCTTTCCAAACTATCTTCTACAAGGAAAGATTCAAGTATGTTAACATGATACATATTACATAATGATGATATCTAGCATCAATTTGGTCATACTTGAGTCTATCGTTTCCAATTTGACATGCTTCTTCTGAACTAGATTCCTGACTGGTCCCTTGCAAAAAAAAAAAACAAATATTATGACAGGAAACAGCATCAAACAGCTTCAGCAGTTCAAAAACTAGCCGAATCAGCCTCGTAGACCTTGCTGGACTGGAAAGAAATAAAGAAGTTGATGCTGGAAGAGAATTTGAAAGAGAACGCAAATATGTGAAGAACTCTTTATCACACCTAGGGTATGTCGTTATGAATCCTCATTGCCATCTTCCCTATCATCATTATACCATTAGTTAAAAATGATGTCCAGGATCTTTTCCAGAGCAGCCTCAGGCTCTATTTCTATAAGACAAAAACTTTCAAAAAGTAATAATGACAGGAAAATGGAAGGTATTCCTCCATCCACCAATTTCATTGCAAGATTACTGATTAGCATTCCTAACCCAATGTAATCAAATCGACTGATAGTTGCATGTCCAGGTTTGGTGCATCTGTAGAGTCTCTACTCTCCAGGTGCATCGTTGCTGTTGTTTCTAGTCTATATGTATATGTATATGTATGAAATAAATAAGTCTTTATTGACCTTTTCTTGATGCAAAATGCATCCCTGATAACAGAAAATTGATGTGTGTTCCAGGCACTTGATGAACATCTTAGCAGGAGGAAATCAGCCTGATGATCTTATGTATAGAGAATCCTGTTTGACGCATTTACTACAACAATCACTTGGTGGAAATGCAAAACTCTCTGTCATCTGCACCATATCTTCTGATATCAAGTATACTTCCTGACCAATCCGGGCTATCTTTCGTTACATCTTTTTGCTCTGAGTTGTTTTTAACAACTTGATATCTCTGATATAAATTATACTCTAGGACCTATATTTCAATATCTCGTTTTCCTCTGAAATATTATTAGCTAGAAAAAAGTGAGCACGTCGCTAGGTTTCTTCAATCGTATTTAGTGTTAGTGTTCTGGTATTGCAATCGTCCACCATGACATGAAAAATATAGTGTATCGTCCAATGCACTTCAAATGCCTAGGAAAAGTTCATTAAATTTACATGTTTTTGAATTCAGAAATTATGGGGAGACACTTAGCACACTGAGATTTGGACATCGAATACGATCCATTCAAAACAAACCAGTCATTAACGAGATAACAGAGGAAGATATGGATGATCTGACTGATCAGATTCGTCAGCTGAAGGTACACATTTACTGGATTTATGTTATCATTCTTATCTTTGGTCTTTTATGCGTTGCCTTTAAAAGTTGCTAAGTTGCTGAACAACCATGATTGAGGAACCTCTTGTTTGGTTTTCAGGAAGAACTTATCAGAGCAAAACTGAATGTTAGCCCACCAAGGTCAGGGAATGGACATCTTGCACAGAGAAGTATACGGGAAAGTGTGAATCAACTAAGAATTAGCCTCAACCGCTCTTTGATGCTACCTCACATAGATAGTGATGTTGAAGAAAATGTCAACGCTGATGAGAAAGACGTAGCAGAATTGTGTAAGCAACTTGACAAATTGCATAGATCCTGCGAGAGGAATCCAAGAGACATGTCTTGTGACAGTGAGAGCATGAACTTTGCCTCTGTACGCGGAAGTTGCGACAGTTACTTCACAAGTGAACATGAAATTAACTGCTTACATGAATCTATAGAAGTCAGTTCAGCTCAGGCATTACAAAGTGCTGATCCTACTTCCAGAAATAGTATTTCAATCACTTCATCTCGTCACTCTGCAGCTTTTGAAGAACCAGCCTTATCAGAATCACCAAAAATTAGAAATATCCAAAGGAAAAGCATTGCAAATTCATCTAGTCTTTTGGCTGTCCAGAACACTGTTTCAGAGAGTTCTAAGTTTAGTGCAGATGTGCCAGGAAAGTCAGTCAGACAAAGTGAACCTATGCGATCCTCTTTGCGGTCGAGTAAGATTTTCTCAGGACCTACTGAATCTTTGGCTGCTAGCCTAAAGAGAGGCTTAGAGATAATTGATTATCATCAGCAGAATTCACCAGTAAATAAGTCTTCAGTTGCTTTCTCCTTTGAGCACTTGATGTTGAAACCATCTCCAGCTGCCGATAGAGCGAATGCTTCAGTTCAAACATTGTCAGAAGGAAGTCCGTCACCTTCTTCCTTCGTATGCATATCTTGCCGTCAGAAAGGGCAAAGCGTTTCAAATGAAGTTGATGATAGTTTAAAGACATGGATTTTGACAACAGGCAAAGAGGTAAGTTCATTGCATTCTTTACTAGCCACTGCTGGTGGTCATGTTTTATTCAAAATCCTTTTTTAATAGGGCCTTTTTGTTATATATATTTCAGGCCACTCAAGTCAATGATAGGGAGAAGGAGCTTGAAAAAGTTTGTGGTGAGCAGGCGGCCAAAATTGAGGAGCTCTACCATCTGGTAATGAATGTTTTCTTATGTAATGTTATGAAGTATATATTCACAGTTACTTCAAACTAACTATTAAGTTTTCAGGTGGAGCAAATGAAAGATGAAAAGGAGAAGCAAATTGCCTCACAAAATAGCCAAGGGACTGAAGGCAAGGTGAGTGCAGCTTTCTTTTGCTACTGCAGAAGTCTATATTATGATATATGCTTTCATTCGTCTCTGGATCGTCTCTTAATCAATAATTTTTTGTAGTGCTACAATGATGCTCAGAATCAGGAACCTGAAATTATAAAGGAGACGTGTGAGATTGAGGACAACCCCAAAGACGCGAATGGATCCTTTGATATGAGAGAGAGGGATGAACTTCTCATGGAAATCCAGTTCTTGAAAAGCAAGTTACAGGCTTATACTGATGCAGCTCCAAATAAGTCCATTGACAAGTTGAGATCGTCATTGTTATCACGGTCAATGCATTTACGTAAAAGTATGAGTTCCCAATTCAATAATGCTGAAGAGCTGGAGAAGGAGAGAGAGAAATGGACTGAGATGGAGAGCGAGTGGATCAACTTGACTGATGAACTGAGAATCGACATTGAATCACACCGTCAGCATGCTGAGAAGGTAACAATGGAACTGCAACAAGAAAAGAAGTACACGGAGGAGTTGGATGATGCCCTCCATAGGGCCGTGCTAAGCCATGCAAGATTTGTTGAACATTATGTTGAACTACAAGAGAAGTATAACCATATATCTGAAAATCACAGAAGGATAATGGAAACCATAACAGACGTTAAGAGAGCAGCTGCCAAAGCAGGAGCAAAGGGCAGTGGTGCTCGTTATGCCAAGGCTTTCGCAGCAGAGCTTTCAGCAACGAGGGCAGAGGAAAAGAGGGAGCGTGAACGCTTGAGAAGGGAGAATAAGAGCCTTAGACTGCAGCTTAGAGAAACAGCCGAAGCTGTTCAAACTGCTGGTGAGCTTCTTGTTCGGCTCAGAGAAGCTGAGGAAGCTGCTTCACTTGCTGAGGTAACCCTTGCAAATATTACTTTTTGACAATACTAAGAGAATGAATAGTTACCTCAATCGTTTCTATTGCCAAGGAAACCAATTAAGTATTTTCTCACAATGCAAACCTTAAAAGTCATTTTCATCATGTTATTCTTCTTACATGGGCGTTTTCTTGTGTTAATCGCAGTATAACCTCACTGACCTTCATCAAGAGAATGAGAAGCTGAAAAAGCAATTGGAAAAACTGAAGAACAAGCACAAGATGGAAATGGTAACCATGAAACAGTACATGGCGGAGAGCAAGCTGCCAGAATCTGCATTGAGGCATCCACATTTCGAGGATTATAATACAGCAGCACCCAACAGTGCATTTGTGGATGATGATGAGGCATGGAGGACCGAATTCGGAGCTGTATATCAACACCATTTCTGAATCTCAATAGCAACCGCTGTTAGATAGGAGGGGTGGCTAAGTATGATTGACCCAGACCCTACTTGGAAACCATATTATTGATTCCCTTGTTTTTCTGCCAGTTAAAAATGGAGAAAACATTGACATTCTTTGGCTTAATTGAATATTCATAGGTTGATTTACCCTATAAAAAGTTTATGATTCTGATTATCTGATGCCCACGAAGGAACCTAATCACTCTTGTCCAATTAAAGTTGCCTTCTGGGGCGAGTAAGAATTAACATGGCAAAATGATTTGTATGTGTTTGTAAAATAGTATTTGAAATGATCTTGTAGATATAGATAATTCAAAATAAGCAAAATATTGGTATGAGTGATATATATCTATTATACAACGTGCCCGTTCGTTCCACACAAGCTTCACAGATCAGTTAGTTCATTTGCATGAGAGTCGTGTTCGCATAACATATGAATCGAATCACATACCGCCATGCTGTTGTAGCTAACGTGGATGTGTTTCTCGTTAGTGGACCTTTTTGATTATCCAGCAAACAAAGGTACTTGATTAGCCATTAGGATGGATTGAGCTGCAAAGAGAAAAATCAAAGTTAGCCCTTGGAGAGAAAGGAGATGTGCTGGGGCCTGGGAGCAAGAGGGGGCAGGGTGATGAATTCAAAGCAAATGGAGAAAGCTAGCAGAAGCCAGGGGGAAAGATCATCAATTCCAGATCTTAAATGAGTATTACAATTATACATCAATAGCTTATTTATGGGGTTTACAAACTGCCAAGAATCATTCAACACCAAAACAAATCTGGAAAAATAGAATTACACAAAAAAAAAAATCGAACTTTTTTTCAAATCTTAGAACACTTTCTAATTTATGAACCCTAGGAAAGAGAGTACAAATTCCAGATCTGAAGTTTTTCTTGATCGAAAATGGTGAATTAGAATAAAAATTTGAAGCAAAAGAAAGCATTGGAGAAGGAGCTTTTCTCTATTAGTTGAATTCATCAACGTGGTTCGCTCCACCACCTCCCATAATCATCTCACCTCGCAGATCCGCCGCCCATAGCTCCTCCGCGCCTCAACCGCCTCCCTCCACCGCCACCAATTTTAGCTAGGATTTATCGCCTTTGCGGTAGCTTCATTTTAGTTATGGAAATATTGCTATTGTTCATGGTGATTCAGAGGAGAGAGATTGAGATCTAGGGGTCGAGAGGAGAGAGAAGAAGAGATATTCAGTGAATTAAATTTTGGAGGAGAGAGAAGGTTGAATGTTGGGATAGATGAACTGGTATTAAGGTTGAGAGTGAGAGAGGAAGATGAATGTGTGAAAAAGAGTAATTGGGGGTTGGGAATTTGGGATAGAATGAACGAACAAATGAGGGTGGGGTAAATTAATGAGTAGTTTAATGAGGAACATTGGGAGAGTTAATGAGGGGGGTAATGGGTTAGATAAATGATATAATGATACTAAATGAGAGGGTACAATAGGTATTTACTTGATGAATTGTTACCCAAAATAGTAATGTTAGTGTTTTTGTGGAATATCTTAGGGAATTGCTAGAGATTTTGTGAAACGGAGGGAGTACCTTACTAGCAAAAGGGTTGTCGACAACTACATTTTACCGTGTTTTGGTTGTCAGGTCATACCTAAGCTCATTTTCTGGTATTTTTTTTTTTAAATTTCCGTTATACACATGACTGTTGTGTATCACTTATACCCTCACTTTAATCAATCAATCAATATATATATAATGAGGCATATTCCGGGCGCTATGAGACACGCCACGTAGACGAGAATTTCAATAGCGTGCCATCTAAGGGAGAATAATGACAAAAAAAAAAACATTGGTCCAAAAGGATTAGGAGGGTTAGAATGCTTACCGTTGTAAAATTAGTTTTTGACAAACCACTAGAATTTCAATAGGCTTATAACAAATTTTTGTTATATATTCAAAATCACATATAACGTTTTTTATAGATCTCAAAAAATAACAAAAATTACACCATTAGATTCGAATCGAAAAATACTTCAGAACGAGACGCATTTACAATATATTTACAACATATAAATAAGCACTTTTCGAGAGTATTGAAATGTGCCACCTAAGCAAAGAGCATAGGACGCGTCACCTCATCATCTAATTATAATTAATTAATATATTTTTTAATTTGAATAATATTGAAAATGTTAGAAATTAGAGTTTGGGTAGAAAACTTAATATCAGTAACCTATAATCCTATTCCCTTCAAAACTTATCCTTCATCCCTCATATATTATATCTATATAACACACGTTTTCTCATTTCCATGCTTAGCACTTTGTTTTCCCCTTTTTTCCCCCAAATTTCCTTACGCCCCCCCCCCCCCCAACCCCCCATGTTTTTTCTGTTATAAGACTCATAGTGATGCTTAGCGAAATTTCTCTTCTTTTTTGCTAATTAATGGTATAATTTTTGTAGGTATGCTTCTCATTCAACATTGATGACTACATGCAATCATGGTCACATAAGGGTGAATCTTTTTCCATATTGTGTTCTTACCTTCAAGCTTCTTCATATTGTATTGTTATATAATATTTTCGTACTCTAATCTTGACACCCCAAGTCTCCAATTTCATTGCTTTTGTCTTTTTAACATTGATCATTTTTCATAAGTTTTGCATACTCTTTTTTTTTATAGCTATAATCATGGGTCAATTTTTAATAATCAGTGGTTGAGATATATATCTCAATTAATTTTGGAATATTTCAGGATATACGATTGGTAATTTGGTACCACAAGAGATGTTACAATACTAAAATTTATCTTAAATTTGAATGTCATATAATTTAGCTCTTTAAGCATGTAACTTTTTTTCGTACATGAAAAATACTACCTCCCAAAAAAGTGATACCTCATGCATAACACAACCTCCAAACACGGGTACTAAGATTGTTATAATTCAAAATTGGTCTTTTGTTTTAAAGTAAGTTTTGTCTGGCCAGCCACCTAAACAAAAAACATAGAACGCCACCTCATCACTTAATTATAATTATTTTTAATTATTTTTGTAATTTGGATAATAGTGAAAAAGTTAAAAGATAATGTTAAATCATAGAGTGAGTTTTCAATAGAGAGTTTGAATTGTGCTACATAGTTAGAGTTTTATTGTCGTTACAACTTTATTTTTGTCTAATATTTAAATACGAATATAATATTCTACTATTTCCAAAAATAATAATATTCACACCATAATATTCGTGTCGAAAAGTACATTAAAATGAAATGCATTTACATAATGATTGCAATATTTGAAATTACAGAGTTCGTTTAACAATGATGATTTCTGGAATTATTTATATATAATGCATTCTACTAAGTGAGAATTTTAAACAATAAAATATAGATGAAATTTAATATTTCTATATGATCACATTCAATTTTGTTACGCTTTGAGATATTTGATCCCGTAATGTACAAATTGAATTTCATTAAAACTCAAACTCTAAACCTATAAACAAAGAAAAGAAAAAAAAAATATTTTATTTCCCTTTAAATAATCACAACTTCCTTCCCTCCGCTACAATCCTTTCGAGCTTCATGCCTTCATCATGATTGGAAACCTCTCATTCTTTTTTTTTCTTTTTTTTTTGTTTTGTTATTTGTAGTCGTTGATTGGTTGATAGTGATACTACTTCAATTTCTGACCGCCCCTTCATTTTACATTTTGATCTCCTCCCCCCCTACTTTTGTGCTAATTTATTTCTTTCATGGTAGTTCCTTCGCTCACTTGCTCATATTGTATTTTGTGTAATTTAATTCACTTTACTATAACCCTATTCAAAATTAGTACGAGTATGCAATGACACGAACCAATCTATATAACATTAACAAAAGCTTATATTAAAGGTGGTTAAGTTTTATAGATTATTATTTACTCATAATTGGGGAAGTTCGCTATTATTAGTACATTTATGTAATCGGTATGTTTTCTTATAAAAGTTACTTTATTACTCTATATATTGGATTAAAAGTGTTGGATCATTGTCTATTTGTCAATGAAATGAGCTAATAAAATAACACAAAAACTTATATAAGACGGTATTTTTGTAATTTTTGGTAAGACAAAATCACTTTTCAATGAAATAAGAGTAATTACTCACCATAAATGACCCCAACATTTTTTAAAACGTGACCCCAATTTTTTATGAGTTAGTCTCACACAAGACTTGCTCATGAAATAATAGTTTAAAGTATCAATATATATATGTAAAATTGAGTTCTCAACAAACATTGAATAGGTAATAAATAGCCATAAAGGCATGGATGATTAAAAAGAAATTAAAAATAATTTTATTTTATTTTAATAAGAAATAAGTAACATAAGCATCATATTTATTATCCAAAAAAAAATATATTATACATTCACTAAAAATGTAATTTCTTTGTCAAATGTGATTTTTATTTTTGTTGATAAAAATATTATTATTGTTCTTTGCTACTCCTTATTATATTTCTTCTAATAACAGTGTATACATGATAAACAAGAACTCGTGCATCGCACGGGCACGAAATCTAGTTTAATATATAAAATATCATTACGAGTATATTAATATAAAACTGTGCATCGCACGGGCTTTAAAACTAGTTTATTGGTAATTAAATGCTTTTTACTCAACTTTCAACTTTACAAGAACTGGATGTGGATCAATCAGGAATAGGCCTGGCAATGGGTCGGGTTCAGGTGAAACATCACCCGCATCCACCCATTAATTTTTATGGCAAAATTGTTGCTCGTCGTGGCAAAATTTGTTCATCAATTACATTTTTTAAAAAGACACAAGATTAATCACTAAGGGTGAAATATGGGTCTTATGTAAATTTGTTTAGACACGTGGTGGCTGTACCAGCATATTTTGACCTTGTAATTGTAGTAAATTTATGGAATCGTGATACATTTGAACAAATTGGTTGTGCAAACACAAGATTCGAACCCCATCACTATTCCACCTTACTCTGGCAGAAAATTGAGGGGGAAAATGGAGTATCTAAGTAAAGGTGCGATGGAGTCACCTGTATACCAACGTCCCCCACAGGAAAATTGAGACACATGTTTGAACAAGCATCCAACATCCAAGACGGCAATAAGCTACGTTATGTTTTTCTTTTCATCATAAGATTTACATGCTATTTGTTTTTGTCCAGCTGTGGAACCTATTTGGGAAGCTGCGGATTTAGCTATGGTGGTGGAGGAAGACAAATTTTTATATGCTACTGATTAGGTAGATACTTGGCGTTTGAGGTTAAGGATAGATGAGTTTGAAAAGTTTTTAATGATTTGCTGGGCTATTTGGAATGAACGCAATGCTGTATAACACGATTCAGAAGCTCGGTCAGCTTGTGGTATCGCTGAGAATGCAATTAATTACATGCATGTCTATCAAGCAGCTAATACAAAGTATAACGTGATGAAAGAGAAGTTGGAGGCCCGATAGCCTTCCCCCACAGGGCAGACTTAAAATTAAGGTTGATAATGGTTGCTTGGGCGGTGTTGGAATGGGTCTCGAAGTTATTGTACGAAATGGAGATGGGGTACTTGTTCGTGCGGCTGTCAAGCAGGTAGCTACGTCATGGAATGTTCAGAAGCTCAAGCGATTAAGTTTGGTATGCTAATGGCGACTCAATGTCGACAACGAGACGTCATAACTGAAGGAGATAACTCGGGTCTTATTTCAAGCTTGAAGCGAGGTGATCGACCTCTCACGGCTGTGGGCAATGTGCTAGTGGAGATATACTGTATGATTTAGTTTCTTGTTTTAATAGTGTGAGTTGGAGTCATGTACGAAGAGAAGGGAACAAAGCTGCGCATTCTATGGCGCATTTGTACATGGTTTCTTTTTCGACTAGAGTTTGGATAGATGGGGTCCGGAAGGGATTATGGATGTAATAGCGGCTGACTATTATAACTCCTTTATTATTAATTAAAATCCCATCTTCCTATTTAAAAAAAAAAAACCTTGCTTTGCTCCCCTGTTGTGTCAAGAGGTAGGTGACCCCTCTTCCCTTCACCCGATATGTATTTATTCTGAAAATTGCCGCATTTGGAAATGTTCCTTCCGTTTATTTACTTTTAATCCACCACCTTCACTTTAAACATTATATTTATATGAATATATAATATAAAAAAAAAAATTCCGAAATTACTATTTAAAATAAATCTAAGTATCTAACCATAGTATATTAATCATTATTTTTGCATAAATTAATGATCAAAATATGTAAATTTGACGGAAAAAATGAATGTTAAGGTTTTTTCGGAACACAAAGAAAGTATGTACAATCCACTTTTATTTTTGCTGGGAACCGTAATGCTTAAGTGACTCTTGCTTTACCAGGAACGTTGGCCTATTTTCAGACGTACCTGATGAAATCCTCAACTAAACTAGAAGGCACTCATCTACTGGAGGTGTTCTCAACTTGTCAGTGGTCGTCGTTAGCGATAGGCTGAGCAATCACTTTCCAACCGAACTGCAACCATTATAGCCCCTACTAACAGTTTTGCAGGAATTCTGTTGGATTTAAAAAGAAACCTCAGAGATGCTAATGGCCGCATAATAAGTATGAGTTTTGTATATAGGGGTAAACTTTTTGATGAGCATCCACAAAATCCTCAACTGATATTCTTCTGATTTTGAAGTAGACCGGACTAACAAAATCCGTGGTTGGGGTGCCATTGAATTGCTTCCTGAGCACGAGCTTCATTCTACTACTAACTTCAGTCCTACAGATGAAGACTTGTTGCTAGTTGTTGAAACTAGTCCTACAAATGTCTTTGTTTTATTTGTTATGGTTGTGATCTAGTTCATGGTCTCAATAAACATCATCGTAAATGACATGACTAAGATTGGCGAACCAATTTGCTACACGATTCCCTTCTTTAAAGACGTGATTTACAAGTAATGGATTGCAAGGTGGTAGAAATCTTTTGGCATTCATAATAATGTTATAGAAATATTTAATCTGTTTCAACAAGATGTTTATACTTCATTTTTCAAGGTCAAAGTTCACAAACTTTGACCTATGAATTAATGAAAAAATACAAATATTTATAATGTAAATAAATTGTGTTGTTAGATCATTTTAAAGGATACTTTTGAAAAATTATAATTTTATAATCTACATATGCATATAATTACAATTATCTATTGTCAAAGTGGTACATTGGAGACCGTGAAAAAGTAAATGTAAACATCTTCATAAAATAGAGGGAGTATTAGATAGTCCACTTGTAAGATTGGCTCCTCAACACATTCTTTTTTTTTTTGTTGTTGTTGTTTTTGTTGTTGATAAGACCTCAAAAACATTCTTCTAATGTGACAGGGATATTATAATTTATACTATGGTAAATGCCTAAATGGGCAATAGTGATAATAATTAGGAAAATTTGCTCTAAATAATACGAAGTTTCACGCGTGTGTCCAAAATAATACAACCTTGCGTTGACCCGTGAATAATCCAACATTACAATTTGTATGTTCAAAATGCTCAAATTTGGACGCCGTTAACTAGACCCATCAGTGAGTGATGACGTGTCACGACATGAAAAAAAAAAAACCGGCCTAAAATAAAATTCTCCATCTCCCACATTCATTATTTCTCTCACTAACCTCCCCATTACTTCTATGTCTTCTCTCTCATCACTTTTTTCACCACTATTACTGCTCTCATCCGAGGTGGAGGAATCTGTCAGCTGCTTCCATCACCATCATCCTCAGCAAAAGTGGTCCTCACCATTGTCATCTGCTTCAATCATCCATCAACTAAAGAGGAAAAAAATGGACCTTGCATCCTGTAATTGAGTCGACAAGTAAGGAAACATTTTCTCTCTTTTTTTGGATCACAATTTTCTGCCATTATTCTCTTAGTTGTGTCAATTTTCCTAGAATTAATGAAAATCACTTGAATTTTGTTTATTAAACTTGTGGCTGAACATTGCAACCGTAATGATAGACGAAGGAATTGAAGAAGAAGACCCAATTGATGGAGATAAATTACAGCGCAATTTGCTCATCTTGCTTGAGGCGAAAATAAAAGTGAAGGGTTGTTGGGTCAATTGCAGAAGAGTATGGAGAAAGGAGAATTTGGGGGAGGTAGAAAATTTAGGGTTTATGCAATTTGGGGGAAATGAGAACAGAGAAGGAGAGATTAGAAGAGGTTTTTATTTGGGGGAAATAATTGCTACCCAACGACTATTTTTGAAAGGAAAAAATAGAACTAAACGTAATCCCTAACGGGTCCAGTTAACGCCGTCCAAACTTAAGCATTTTGAGCACACAAATTGCAAGGTTAGATTATTCACGGGTCAACGCAAGGTTGTATTATTTTGGGCACACGCGTAAAACTTTGTATTATTCAGAGCAAATTTTCCTAATAATTATAAATTGAGCTTATTTCGTTAGATTTATGATATTAATCGACGATACGACATCGAATTGAAAGCAATTTCAAGCCCAATTCCGGGTCGTTTAAAAATATCAGGAGGGCAAAAAGCCGAAGGTTTCATACAACCGAGTAGATAGCTGCAGGGAAAGAGAGCGAGAGGGCAGAGAGAAGGAGGAGAGAGAAAACAAAAAGAATGGCGGAAGCCCCAACCCCAACCCCAACCCCAACCCCAACCCCAACCCCAAACAAGAGTGATACCGAATTGGGTATTGACGATGAAAACCCTAATTCGACAAACCCTGATTTGACGAACCCTAATTCGAATTCGACGAATGGTTTGGCTATGAATATGATGAATGGCCCTGCAGCTGCTCCTTTAGTCTGTCTCCTTAAGAGTTCCGGCGATGCTGCTGCTGGTGCTTTTATGGGCTCCATTGTCGGCTATGGTACTCTCTTTCTCTCTCCTATCTTGCTGTTGTTGCTTAAGAATGTTTTAATTGTTGTTGTTTCTGTTGATTAATAATGTATGTAATGCCCTTGTTCTTGACTCACTGGACACTTGAAAGCTCCTATTATTCTTTGTTTTTATTGATGTAATATTAAATTTCAGCATATCCTTCCCATGTCAAAATTTAGAAAACAACAAATGAATTTGTAACATGGGCAAATTTTTGAGAGATTTAGGCAGACAGATGGTAATGGATGCAAGTTGAAATGTGGGAACTGTGAAACATAAAGCAAGGTAGTAATTAAATTGAGTTAGAGTGGTATGTGTAAAGAGCATCTAGTTTAGGTTAGACCTTCTCGGGTTGTTTAAATGGTATGCCTCAAGGGCATCTGTTATTGTGCTAGCCCTTGGAGATTCTCTACAATAAGCAATTCAGGGTGTTTCTGCTGGCCTATGGAATTGTAATCCATGGTTTTTCTATGAATAGACTGTTCTTCATATGCTGAGAACTCTTGATTGGGATTGCATTCCATAAGTCGTACAGATGGAGGGTGGGTTTCAGGGGGGAGTTGCTTCGAAATGAGAGTTGTGGGGAAGGTTGATGTATCACCCAGTCACCCACAACGGTATAGAAAGGTAATAAGATTTCTTACGAAGGTGTTATCCCATTTCTTATCGGTTATGGCGTAATGATATAGGGTGCTATTATTTACTGTAGAGGCAAGAAAAGAAAAGGGTGCAAAGTGCTTTGGCTAGTTATTGGGTAGAGTAGTGGAGAATTAGAGATGGTCCAAAGAAGACCTAAAGTAGTGAAGCTGTCATTTTGTCTTGTTATATGGAGGAACAGGAAATATAGTGTGGTTGGTTCAAGATGTGTATATCGATAATCAGATACTCCCTTGGACGCCTTTGTGTGTAATTCTATGTTGACATGAGCTATTTGCATTAAACCTTTTTACGGAAGATGGTGTGGAAATTCTGTGCAAGGAGTTTAGGGAAATCCTGAGGCTTGTGCATTTTTTTTAATTGTTTGTCTCGCTGAAGTTGTGGGGCCCCTGGACAAAATACGAACACACACCAGATATGTTGCATGTGCAGGAATGGGAACATGTGGAAACACCATATTGTTAGGAATTCATGGAAGCATACAAGAGAAAAAGAAATCCTTTTTTTTTCTTTTCCTGACTCAATGACTCTATTTATCTTGTAGCTGTTGTAGTAAGAACTAGAAGATGCAATTTGGGGATTTTAGAGGTCCAAGGTATATATATACCCTGCTGGTCATATAAGGAAGAGGCCCCCAGGTTTTCTGAGCTTCTGTGCAACCTAGATATGATCATATTCAGATTAGGAATTGAACCATAATTTGGAATTGAAGACTGGTAAGTGCAATGAGAGCTTATTAGCTTAGAGGACCAGAGGGATATGTTCTATTCAGATGGCTTTTGGATGCTTTATGTTCTACTCAAGGATGCCTTCTTCCTTTTTAACTCTTGTTACCCCCTCCAGTTGTGAGCAGTTTGTTCTGGGGAGCTAATAACAGAGGTCTTTAGAAGATGATCTTTATCTCGTTATGCATATATGTGGATTATTGGGTATCTGATTTTCTCGTTTGAGGCATTTTTGTGCCTTTTTTTGCATCTGAAAGAGTAAACTAATTCTGACTGGTGTATCTTACAGGTTCTGGATTGTTCAAGAAGAAAGGGTTCAAGGGATCCTTTGGAGAAGCAGGTGCAACTGCCAAGGTATACCTTTAGTTTGGCATATGAATTGAATGATGTTTTCTTTCCTTTATTTTTTGTTATACTTACATGTGATTTCTGTATATTGGAATGTGGAAAAGACATTTGCAGTTCTATCTGGGGTTCATAGCTTGGTGGTTTGCCTGTTGAAGAAGCTAAGAGGGAAGGATGATGGTATAATATCTTGAATTCCCTTCTTAAACATGAGTTATAAATTAAAATTTCTTCCGCAGTTCCTAAAATATGACCT
Organism: Tetragonia tetragonoides; assembly: GCA_038025085.1. Classification (NCBI taxonomy): domain Eukaryota; kingdom Viridiplantae; phylum Streptophyta; class Magnoliopsida; order Caryophyllales; family Aizoaceae; genus Tetragonia; species Tetragonia tetragonoides. The sequence continues at coordinate 1,391,669 of CM076153.1, forward strand.
TTTTTCTTCTGGTTAAAGCTCTTAATGCAGGATTAGCTGGCTGTGCCTCAGGCATTGCATTAACTTGTCCAGGTTCGTCATACTTTGGAATAATCCCTGCATAAATGTGATGAGCATTTTCTGTATTAGCATATAGTATTTTTTTTTTGTATTCTTCTGTTCCTTTGTATATGTGATGCATTGTCGGAGATTCCGGTTTGCTTGTTGAAGGAGAGTTATAACCTTTTCTTGAATCAAGTTCTGCTTAAGTGCCTTTTATCCTTTTATGTTTGAGGTTTCCGGTTTGTACTTTGTATTAGTTATTTGAGCCTGCATCCTACACTTGCCTTAGAAAAGCTTTATGGAGTCCTACACTTAAGAGCTCGGTCTTGGTTTTTTAAGAATAATTGTGGCTTCTAATTGTTGGTTTCAATTTTCTTGTCTTGCTGGTTGGTGAATGTTGTGCATGAGGAGTCTAGCTGGGGGATGCCTGTGGCGTGAACTTTATAATCTATCACCAACATATGTTCTTATTATCTAATGATGCACTGGTAACAAGCCTTCAGCATTAATATGCTTTCTCTTTGCTTCCTATACCAGGTACTCCTCTGTCTCTCCTACAGAACTGTGGTACATTTGGGGCATTTGCCGCCTTTATGGAATTCGCAAACAAAAAACAAGCAGCTTTGGCACATTCCTACACCTTGCAAGAAAGGAGTAGTTACCCAAGTGTGGTTCCTCCTCTGGCATTCTCTCTCCCAGATGAAATGAAGGGAGCTTTCTCGTCCTTCTGTCAATCCTTGAGAAAGCCAAAGAACAACCGCCCTAGTATAGCTTGATTAATCTGGAACTCGTCAGTTGACTCGTCTATCTTTAGCTGTTTATTTTATGGAGGCAATCCTGAAACACTTCTATGTGTGTATATTAGGGCCAAGTTTTGCATTTAGATATCGTTATCTCATTCATAGTTTACCTGGTTTCCCCAAGTTTCTAGGATTCTGTGAATTGAGGTTTTGGTAATGAAGGTTTAGGATAAATCGATAATGAGGTTTTCAACGAGAATGTTTTGAGATTGAACTTGTGCACTCCTATTACTGAAGATGAATATGGATGGTTCCTCATTGGTAGCCTAGGAATATTAGAAGCATATCATTTAAAAGGTTCTATTGACACATTACTAGTTTGGTAAGATGGCAACCAGGGTTCAAATTGTTTTAAATGACAACATAACAGGGCTAAAACAATAGTTTTGAGGACAATAGAGCCGCTTATGAACTCGCACGTACATATGCAGTCATGAGAGATAGGTAATATAGGTTTTGAGATATGTCTTCCCTGACAATATTAATGTTGCTATCACTTTGAATTTGGAATTTTTAATGGAAGGTCGCTAATCGCTTGACGATGTTTCACTCAAAAAAATAAAAAATAAAAATCAAGCCCATTAAAAACATTTGGTGGGTTAGGGTTACCAACTAACTGACTATGCCGAATATTGGGCCGCCAATCCAAACTCAAAAAGTCTAAAGGAGTCTATTGACCCGATCAACGTATATAAATACGAATCGCCCTCAAATAACTGATTACTTGTTTACTTAATTTTCTCACATCATCAATCACGCAATCTGAGGTAAATATTTCTGTCCTTTATATTTCTGTCTCTCATTTTTATCATTTACTCGTTCTTCTAATATATTAATTAGATCATTTCATTCATTTCGACCGTCCTAAAAATCGACATACATACATTTACGCTGCAATATTAATTTATTTATGCTTCATTTGACATATTAGGTTTATTTGATTCAAGTTTATCACCTTTGAATGTGCCGTACAATTATAGGTTTTTTTTAATGTGTGATAAAGAATTCTCCATTAAAATGATTTAATTTTAGTTGGAGAAGGCCATTTTTATTCAATTACAAATTCGCTGTTGCTAGTTTGTTGAATTAGTTTTTTTTGTTTTTTTTTTTTTTTTTTGGCCGATCTTGTCACTAAGTTACATTTTGGTGATTGTTTGAATGCGATTATTGTATTCTGTTAGACTGGGAATTTGTAGATTGAATATTCGATCAGATCATCACTGCCTTTTAATTTGAATTTCAGTTACCATGTTGGATATGAATTATGATTATAAAAAAGTTGTGGACTGTATCATCCAAGCTTTTAACACCGTGTGAATGGTTGCATGTTTTTGACTTTAGTTTACTTGATCACACAATCATGATTCGTTTGGAGGATTTATTTACCGGATGGTCACATTCTAAAAAAGGATACCGAAGCAATAAGGTGTCGTTTGGTTACTCGTTTTTGAGTATCCGAGTATCGGTTTGGCGTTTGCAAACCCCTTACTTGCTGTTTGGTTGCCTCAAAACCTACCCCGATACCGATAGTCGAAACCGCCAAGGTATGGAGTTCTGAAACCCACCACCACCCTTCGGTTTCAACCGCTGGTTTGAGGAATCCCAATTTTTTTTTCTTTTTCTTTTCTTTTTTCCCTCATCACCCCCTTCACCACCTGCATGTCCTCTGTTCTTCACCACCTGCATGTCCTCTATTCTTCACCACCATCAAAAACCATTGTTGACGTTTTGCATCCAGAAAACCAACAACCCAGAATTTTTGGATTTGGAAATCAATGACAGAGAAAAAAATGGAGCTCATAATTGATGATTATAAACTTTCAACTTACAAAATTAGAAGAGAGAGAGAGTGTCTGATTGTATGTGGGCTCTTCTGGAACAACTGCACCAAAGGAGGGGATGGAGTTTATAATTATTTTTAAAAAATACAAAAATGAAAGTTTGGAAAATAAATAAATAAAGCAATTCATGTGCAACCAAACAACTGGTATAAGGAATGGGGTTTAGAGTCCATACCATCCTAATTCCATTCCCCATCTAAATCCATACCAAATCTGGAACCAAACGACCCCTAAATTCTTTTAGGAAAATGGAGGAAAATTATGCCAGCGATAGTATTCACTGGTGGAGTCATAACTTTTTTATTAGGAGTTCAAAGTTAGGACTCCTATCTTCAGTAAAAGTTTCATGCATTTACTAATGAAAAGTCTTATAAAAGTTTTTATTGGCTTGTAGTGCCTCTATGATAGTTACAGGTATCTACTCCTAAATGACATTGTTTGTTGCATTCTAGTTATACTTGTTATGATTAGTGATATTGTAAACTTTGTTCTATATTTGACCGAGTGCTTAGGAAACGATTATTAGCCTTTTATTAACAAATTTGAGAGTACTCTGTTATAAAGTTCTTCTACCAATGATTATCATAGCAGATAATTGATCAAAATGAACTAAGTAAATCAAAAATTTTAATTGAAACGAAATTTGTGTGGCCCATGCCCCATATCCGAGCACCAAGCGAGCGTCATGTCCCATGTACCACTACAAGAAAAAACACCTTGGGCGACAAAACAATTCGTCGCCCAAAGTCCCAAAATCGTTGCCCAAACCTTGTGCAACAAAATAAATTTCGTCACAAGGTCATCGCCCAAGAGTTTGGGCCACGAATACCCAAAACTGCCGCCCATACCTGGAAAGTTTGAAAGAAAAATATCTAGTTTCGCCGCCCAAAACATGGCATTTTCGCCACCAAAAGCTATTTTTCTATAGTGTGTCCCAGACTCCCAGCGCCCATGTCCAAGTCTGGGTGAAATCGGAGTTTGGGGACCCGGATGACCGTCCGGAGGCACTTGAGTTCCTTTAGTGTGACGCTCAACCTCCGGGAGAAGTTTGGGCACAAACGAAAACCGGGAAGCTGAAAATCAAGGCCATAATCTACGCTTTTTGGGATTATGGGAGGCTCCGGAATGAAGGTGAATATTTTTGCACCACATCGCACTGGACACCCTTAAGCAACATAAGAGGCCCCGGGGGTCCGTTATCGGGTCCCTGATAGGCTTGTAAGGACGTTTTTACAGGACACTAATGTAAGGGACGGAACACCGAATGCATGGATGATAGCGAAGTTCGGGAATCCGAATGACCCTCCCGGGGCAACGAGGGTCCTGATAGACCCTCCAGAGAAGTTTGGGCAAAAATGTCACCGGGCCCCCGGAAGCCGAAAACGAAAGCTGTAATCCGCGTTTTTTGGGCTTCCGGGAGGCCCCGGAAATAAGGTACGTATTGTCGCACCACATCGCAGGGAACACACTTTAGGCGACATGGGAGACCCTTGGGGTCGCTTATCCAGTCTTGATAGGCTTGGAAGGGCGTTTTTACGGGACACCAGTGTAATGGCCGGAACACCAAAGGCATGGGTGATATCAAAGTTCGGGGATACATATGACCCTCCCGTGGCACCGAGGGTCCTCTAGGTTCATGATAGACCCCCTGGAAAAGTTTGGGAAAAATTGATACCCGGCCCCCCGGAAGCCAAAAACGAAGCCTATAATCCACGTATTTTGGGCTTCCGGGAGGCCACGGAACGAATATGGATATTTTTGCACCAAATCGCAGGGAACACCCCTAGGGGACGTGGGAGGCCCTTGGGGTCGCTTATTCGCCCCTGATCGGCTTGGAAGGGCGTTTCACGGGACATTTGTGTAAGAGTGAGAACACCAAACACATGAGTGATATCAAAGTTCGGGAATCCGGATGACCCTCCCAGGGCACCGAGGGTCCTCTGGGGTCATGATAGGCCCCTCGAAAAATTTTGGGCAAAAATGACACCCGGACCGGGGGGAGCCGAATACGAAGGCTATAATCCACGTTTTTTGGGTTTAAGGGAGGCCCCGGAACGAAGGTGGATATTTTCACACCACATCGCACAGAACACACCTAGGGAACATGGGAGGCCCTTGGGGTCGCTTATCCGGTCCCTGAAGGCTTGGAATGGCGTTTTACGGGACACTGATTTAATAACTGGAATACCAAAGACATGGGTGATATCAAAGTTCGATGATCCAGATAACGCTCCCGGGGCACCGAGGGTCCTCTAAGGTCATGGTAGACCTTCCGGAGAAGTTTCGGCAAAGATGACACCCGAGCCCCGGGAAGCCGAAAATGAAGGCTATAATCCACGTTTTTTTTGAGCTTCGGGGAGGCCGCGGAACTAAGGTAGGTATCGTCGCACCACATCGCAGGGAACACCCTTTAGGCGACATGGGAGACCCTTGGGCTCGCTTATAGATAGGCTTGGAAGGGCGTTATTACGGGACACCAATGTAAGGGCCGGAACACCAAAGGCATGGGTGGTATCAAAGTTTGGGGATGCATATGACCCTCCCGTGGCACCGAGGTTCCTCTAGGTTCATGATAGACCCCCCGGAGAAGTTTGGGATAAAATGACACCCTGCCCCCTGGAAGCCGAAAACGAAGCCTATAATCCACGTATTTTGGGCTTCCGGGAGGCCACGGAACGAATGTGGATATTTTTGCACCAAATCGCAGGGACCACCCCTAGGGGACGTGGGAGGCCCTTGGTGTCGCTTATTCGCCCCTGATCGGCTTGGAAGGGCGTTTCACGGGACTGGTGTAAGAGTGAGAACACCAAACACATGAGTGATATCAAAGTTCGGGAATCCGGATGACCCTCCCAGTGCACCGAGGGTCCTCTGGGGTCATGATAGGCCCCTCGAAATATTTTGGGCAAAAATGACACTCGGGCCGGGGGAAGCCGAATACGAAGGCTATAATCCATGTTTTTTGGGTTTACAGGAGGCCCAGGAACGAAGGTGGATATTTTCACACCACATCGCACAGAACACCCCTAGGGAACATAGGAAGCCTTTGGGGTCGCTTATCCGGTCCTTGATAGGCTTTGAATGGCGTTTTACGGGACACTGATGTAAGAATCGGAATAACAAAGGCATGGGTGATATCAAAGTTCGGAGATCCAGATAACGCTCCTGGGGCACCGAAGGTCCTCTAAGGTCATGGGAGACCCTCCGGAGAAGTTTGGGCAAAGATGACACCCGAGCCCCGGGAAGCTGAAAACGAAGGCTATAATCCACGTTTTTCGGGCTTCCGGGAGGCCCCGGAACTAAGGTAGGTATTGTCGCACCACGTCGGAGGGAACACCCTTTAGGCGACATGGGAGACCTTGGGGTCGCTTATCCAGTCCTGATAGGCTTGGAAGGGCGTTTGTACGGGACACCAATGTAAGGGCCAGAACACCAAAGGCATGGGTGATATCAAAGTTCGGGGATGCATATGACCCTCCCGTGGCATCGAGGGTCCTCTAAGTTCATGATAGACCCCCCGGAGAAGTTTGGGAAAAAATGACACCCGGCCCCCCGGAAGCCGAAAATGAAGCCTATATACACGTATTTTGGGCTTCTGGAGGCCACTGAACGAAGGTGGATATTTTTGCAACACATTGATCAGGACACCCCTAGGGGACATGGGTGGCCTCCGAGGTAGTTTATCGGGTCCTTAGTAGACTTGAAGGGCCTCTTACTGGACATTGGAGGCAAATCCACAATTTTTGTGTACCAAGCATGACTTCCCACCACCCTGTGCCCCAAACTTACCCCTAACCCCTCTTATTATAGATATAAATTTTCTCAGGCTGATCAGTCACGCAACCTCAGGTTAATATTTTTCTCCCTTTTATTTCTTTCTTTCATTTTTATCAATTTGTCGATCTTCTGATATCTTAAATGGATCATATTATTCATTTCACATACATACAATTACGTTGCAATATTTATTTATGCTTCATTTGACATACGTTTTAGATTTATTATAAGCATTTTTATTCAATCAAATCAAGGTAGGGGCCATATTATTTTTCAGTTCTTGCTCTTCAATTGCTTGTTTTCCTTGATGATTGGTCTATGTGAAGTTAGTTAATTTTGTTAATTGTGGAACAGAATTTGTAAACCTATCTATCTAGATAAGTATTGGAGCACATGAATCTCATCCATTATTATTGCAGGTTAGACTTGTTCATGGATCGTATTGAGGAATTATATGCGGAAGCCGGCGTTGCATTAACTCCTGAAATGTTAAATTACTCAAGGACAGGCTGAAAAAGATGCTACCAATAAGATTATACATGTTTTGGGAACACCCCTGCTTGAGATTTTATCGGTAAGCATAGAACCTCATGATCAGGGATCAAGTCAAGTTTATGGGACAATTCAAGTTATTCATGGAGGAGGTACCTTTAATCTTTACAACCGAGTCGAGAACAATGCGGAGACCATCAGCAATGGTAACTCCTTAAGTCTCAAACACTCGAGGCGTCTCTCAATGGTTCAAACTGTTATCTCTCCATCGCATCATATCCAGGTGAATATTGATATCAAAGATAAGACTAGGAAACTGATATTGCCAAAGTTCTTACTTGGGACTACAACATTAAAAATGACTATGATGTTGTCCAAACTGAGCATGTTGAAGGTCGGTGTGGACGTGCGGCAGTAAAGTACATCACATACCGTTGTGCTGTTATAGCTAACGTGGATGTAATTCTCGATAGTAGACCTTCTGATTATTTAACCAGTGTCGTCGATGCTGAAGTTCAGGGTACAATTGTTGCTAGTTGTAGCAAAAGTTGTTCAAGAATACTTTTTCGAAAGGAAGAAAATGAATTTGAAAGGGTGAAATTTGGTGGGTCTGAGATTCCCATGTTTAGACATGTGGTGGTGGTATCGGCGACTTCTTCTCTTACGATTGCTTTAAAATTGTGGACTCGTGGAACAACTGGGAAACCAATTTGTGATGAAGTCATAAATTCTAATGCCGATCATAATGGCACCAATTATGATCGTTTGGGTGACAAACAAACGGGACATATCTGGGTGAAGGTGACATGGAGTCACCTGTATATGCACCCTTCCCCCGAAAGCAAGACGCTAACGGTACGTGCTTTGATCTTTCTGTTTTTAGCCATTTGTAGTTTTGTACCTCTACTTCCTAGAATGTTTTAAAATAAAATAAAATTTTGTGGGTCTTTTGGAAACAGTCTCTCTACTAGACGACTAGTTAGGGGTAAGGCTGCGTACATGTGGACCTCCCCAGACCCCGTCCTAGGCGGGATTTATATTGGGCCGTTGTTGTTGTTGTTGTTGTTGTTGTACCTCTACTTCCTAGCTTTGGAGTTCTGACATTGATTCTCTCTTGATTTTCAGCTCCCTTCTAATGAAGTGTTGGGTGTTGATGATGATACGTGAGTTGCTCTCCCTTGTGTTGAAATTATCTAGCTGCTTAATTTTGTCACTGGTTACTTTGAAGGCTTTCAGTTTGTATTGCTTTGATTTGCGTTATTTGTAAAGGCAAGATTTGTTTGTTTTTATCAGAACTGACTCTTATTTAACCAGGAACCCACATTCAGAGGTTATGAAATCATCAACTAAGCTAATAGGTTCTCCACTGCTTGAGGTGTTTTCGGTTGTAATCTCCAGCGACAGTGGTGAGGCTTGTGATCTCTGGGGCAAAATTGAAGTTAAACATTGGACTGGGACATCTGTGATCTTCGACAGAGAAAAGTTGGCTGCTGAGAAGTTGCTTTCCAACCAAACAGCAACCTTAACCGCCCCTGATACAATTTTTGCAGGCGATGAACCATGGATAAAAATGAACCTCAGAGACGGTAACCGCAAAATTAGTACTGGTATGGTAGTCTGGACTAATTGGGGCGGCATGCCCATGACGTATAGTATTAAAGAGTCGGATACAAGCACGTGGTACGATAGACAACTATGTTCTATTGTTAGAGGGGATGTTGGATATGCCGCAGTGCACTATGTTATCTTCTCTTCCGCGCTGCAGGCAAATTCCACTATCAAGATCTGTGCTTGGGGTTCCCCAGAATCACTACTTGATTGTGGATCTTAACTTGACAGTAACTCACCCACAAACACATCGTGCTGAAACTTTCGGATGCAGGCTCAACGTCAGTACTCCAGAGGATGTGAGTGGCAACGAAAGGAAGTTTGATGTCAAAGGAAGCTGTCACAATATTATCTCAGTTTCGGTAAACTGGAGTGAAGTTCCTCCAAGGGTCATAGATAAGTCAGGTTGGGATGTTGGTGATCCTCCCATAAATCGGATCCCAGATCGTCTTTAAAAATGCTTATGGTCGCTGGTTGTCGATCGATGCCAAAAAAAATCCATGATTTCCCATATGTCCCTTGTTGGATAAAAAGATCGTACAAAGTCCTCTTTTATGGGTGGTCTCATTTACCACATTCAGTTCCTATCCATCTCCATCAAGTGCAGATTTTCGGCAATGGAGTAGGGTACTCCTATCTTTTAGCCAGGAGAAGCACTACCAATTTCCCCATATATGCTCTGTATATACTCAATTACCCATTGCAATTTAGTTCCTGCATCATTCTGTCTACTAAAAACTTGTTGATCAAACATGTAGTCTACAATTATCTAGGCACGAATTCATTGAAGCAAGATGTTGCTTTCGCATATCAGTTGGACCTGTATCACTTATCAGAGTAGTATATAAGAGAAGATAATTCTAAAACAGAATCAAATATAGCACAACTGGGTTTTAGTTCTCCCAAAATGAAAATTATTATTCTTAATTAATTGTAACAAAAATCATAACATTGACTCCATATTCAAGACAAAATGTTAACCATCACCGCACTCTTCAGTCGTCTGTTTCCAGTGTGTTCAGCGTTCCCTTGTTTCATATTCAGCCCCTCATTGTCTACGATTCTACCGAATAGCGCCCTAAAACTTAGTTCACTGTTGTTTATGTTGTAGAATATGTAGCGCCAGGGGCACCACCCACCTAAGCAGTGCCTTCTCGCCTAGAATCGCAGCTTAAGAAATGGTAGCGGCACACCTGTAGAAAAGCCCTTGTAACAGCAACTGTAGTCATCAGGAAGATCCAGTACTGCTTGGAGCTGTAAGCAGGTGGGCAGAAAAAGGTTCTGGAACTAGAAGCCATAACCTTGTTCCTCCTTTTTGATCCACCAGGCACCAGCAGATTTTCAAACTTCTTGTGCCCTGCACTTATCCCACCAGGAAGCGCATCACAGCAGGCTGATAAGAGCTGCTGTTTCCTGCTGTAGCTACCACCCACCAGTACCACTTGGTGTAGAACAAACCTGTCCCTGGATTCTATCAATATTCCAAGTGATAGTACATCCCAGCAGATTTCTGCTCCCTGTCTTTGGTCGACTCGAGTTGGTTAATCCTCGGACGATAGTTGATTGGGTCTCTTCCGAATGTGATACCCAGACCCTGCATTTCCATATTCAAAGGGAATTAGTTGACAGAAATTACTCATTAGATAACTTCATAATTCCATGCACAAGCTTTATAAAAGTATGTAAACTGTAGTAATAAGGGGGACAAAACCTTGGCATACTTATAAGTTCCTTCTTAGATTTTTATTCTTGTCAAATTTTCTTTAATTTACAGAATCCTTGAATGAAAAAGAAAAGCGACGAATCTTACAGATAAAAAGATATTCATTCCAGTTGACAGTGACTCTGGGGAGTTTGCTATACAGTCCATTGATGGTCTGCCCTTATAGACAATCACCCTGTCTGCCAAATAAGTCGCCATTATGAAGTCATGTTCAACTACAAATGCGGTCTTTTTCTCGTGCAGAATGAATCTCTTTATGACTTTTGAAGCCACAATCCGCTGCTCAGAGTCGAGGTAAGCACTTGGCTCATCAATCAAATAAATTTTTGCTGGCTGTACATGACAGAAAAAGGGAATGTTAATGTTATACATCAGCAAGTAAACTATGTGAAGAATTAAAGCAATTAAGCAAGCTGGGAGATGCAGATGCAGGGGGAAACCCGGAAGAAACAAGGAAACAAAAAGGAAAGGAAAAAGAGAAAATAGGTTCACCTTTCCCAAACATAAAGCCAAAGCAACTCTTTGCAATTCTCCACCAGATAGATTTTTAACTTCGCGATCCATTAACTGATCAATTTGGAGAGGCTTCAAGACGTCTGAGACGAACTGAGGCCGAGTATAAGTCTCTTATCTCCTGATGAATCCATTGTCTTACTGTAGATTCAAATGTCGGATTGATCTTCTGGGGCTTGTAAGAAACTTGGAACTTAGGTAACTCCTTATCGGAACCTTCCACAGTATCAGGTTTCAGCAAACCAGCCTGAAAATCTCACAGAAAATTACTTAAGATCTTACTTACTGACTTACAACTGGATCTGTCAGTTCATAGTGATTCGATAGGAGAATACATACCAATATGCGAATATATGTAGTCTTTCCTGTCCCATTTTCTCCTAACATTACAATAATTTGAGAATCAGTAAATTCACCCTCCATGATGCGAAGGTTGAACCTACCCTGACTTTTTGTCATTGGTGGGGTATCTGTACTGAGTATATGTTTCAATCTCATCTTGGGGCATCTCAGCAACCTAAAGATTCGATTGGTGAGATGGAAGCGACAGCTAAACAATAATGTTATGTCTACTGATGAGAAGTTTAGCTTACCTTGAATGTAAGAGATGCATCCCTGAATCGAAGCTTCTCTGTTGGGACAAAACCCTCTAGGAATATATTTAATTCCTTCTCTAACAGAGAAGGGCATGGTCACAACTCCATACGCACCTGGTTTACCATATAAGCAGCAAACAAAGTCCGATAGGTAATCTAAGAAGCTAAGGTCATGCTCCACAACGATAACATAGCTGAAATGCGCAAAAGGACAACAAAGCCTCAGGAAAACAAAATCTAGAATCAGGGTTATGTCTTTCAAGCAAAAGTAAAAAAGGGAACTTGCTAAAAGAGATGACGACCTACTTATCATGCCTACGCAAAGATCTGATAACCTGTGCGGCTTTGAGCCTTTGTCTAACATCCAGGTAACTAGAGGGCTCATCAAACATATATATGTCGGCCTTCTTTAACGCTACACAGGCAATTGCAAACCTTTGGAGTTCACCCCCTGACAGAATGCTCACATTATGATCCAAGAGATTATTAAGGTCAAGCTCCTCACAAATTTGATCCTTCATTCCCCTCTCGTCTCTCTTCGCCAGTTCTTCTCCAACATTTCCCCAGCCCTTTCTAGGGATGTCATCTACATACTGAGGCTTGATAGCTGCCTGTTTGTCAATAACAAAACAAAAAAAAATGTACAATTACGAATTGTGATTAATGCTAAGCAGCTTCAAACCGACATATACAGAATTATCATAACCACTACCTTCAGATTATCTTCCGACAAGCGCTTCAAATAATTCTGCAGTTCAGATCCCCGAAAGTACCTCAAGATTTCCTGCCAACCCGGAAGGTTCTGCAGAAAAATGGTTTGTGTCAAGTGAGCTACCAGACGAGATAAATCCTTCATATGTTAAACTACTTATGTAGGATCTTACATCAAACTGGCCTAGATTTGGCTTCAGTTTTCCAGCCAAGATTTTGAGGGCAGTCGAGTTCCCTATGCCATTTGTTCCAACTAAACCGAGAACTTGCCCTGCCCTTGGTGTAGGTAACCTGTAGTAATTAATTTGTGACTTCACTGTAAAAGTTGAACAAACAAAAAGCAAATGCACAACAACAAAACACTAGAAAGTCAGCTAAATTAACCTGTGTAATTTGAAAGAATTTGGTCCATAGCGATGAATTGTGTCATGGTCCAAATCTTTTGGCAAGTTTATGATTTGAATTGCTCCAAAAGGGCATTTCTGCATTTGCAGATAACAGAACACAAAATAATCTCAGAACCTCAAATTCACATGTAAAATAAGAGTAATAAAACCGAGGGAGCACTGTTAATATATATAGTCAGGACCTTGACACAAATGCCACATCCAATGCATAGCTCCTCTGAAATAAATGCAGTTTTTGATGCTGGAGTGACCTCAACACATTGTTTTCCTGCAGAATTAAAGAAGAATAGCTTCAAACTTCTAAACTTTAGATGCCTCAAAAAAAAAAAAACAAAAAAAAAACAAAAAAAGAAGAAGAAGAAGAGGAGTAAAGATACATGATACATCTATGCCTCAATTTATAAACAAACAAAACCTTAACTTGCACAAAATAAAAAGAAAGTTTCTCAAAATTAATTACTAATTTTGATTTGTCCCTAAACTTCTGATTCATAATATACTCTCAAGAACCTATGGCCTATGACTCTATAAGTGTTCTTTTTTTTTTTCATTTTTCTTTTGTGGACTTAAGGTCATATTTCTGTGTGGTCCTTCCATTACCTACACCTTTATAAAGATCATATCTTTGAAATCTTTATTACTTCCTAGTTCCTAGGGACTAAACTACAAAGCATATATTTAAAGATCAACAATAAACAAAACAATACTCAGTACTAATAACAAGTAGTAATCAAATAAAATTTGAAAAAAAAAATTAAAAAAAAATAACAAGTAGTAAGCAAATAACAATGCAGAACAAGATTTAAACAAAAATAAACAGTACATGCCTGTAGAAACCACAGGACATTTCTTCTTACACTCCTGGTTGCAATTCTTGGGCTTACAACGATCTGAACTCACTATTGCAATTCGTGTCGAACGGTTCGCCATCTCTCTCTTGCCTAGTTAAAGATTCAGCTATTCAGAAAACTGTACCAAGCAGAGAGAAAAGAAACAGAGAAAATTGGGACAAACTATTGAGACAAGCTATGTAAAGAAATAACATATGTATTATACAGAGGAGAAAAAAAAAAAGCTGAACCTTGGTACTCAAGCAATCGGAGGTCAATATTATAGGGTCACACCAATATTATTTTCGATAGTTTATTTTTGATATTTTGACAGAATATTTTAAAAAATATTTATTTTGACTAGTAAAAAAAAAAAGATATTTATTTTAGTACTTTACTCATTCCCAAATAGTTGAGTTGGAGTATTTGTCTAGGAAAGTAGAAGTTGAAAGGTAGTAGGTTATATTAGTTGGAATCAACACAAAAAAGAAAAAGGAAATTTATATTAGGATAAAAATATTTTTATGGTTGGGTATGGCACGTTTTTGAAAAGGATGTGTAAAATAAATATTTTTCCGGAAAAAAATAGGATAATCCATACTTACCCTAACTTCTCTAATCTTATCTGACCTCCTACATTTATTTTCACTTTGTGTTCATTTAATTGACTGTAATTTATTTATATAGAATTTATTTATTTGGTAGATGCCTCTTTTATTGAAACTATTTTGATATGTACATATTTTAACGTAGAGATGAGATTGATGTATGATTCTACTCTTTTAGAGTTTTACTGCCTTTAGGACATTTGTATTAGGAATATTTTAGAGATTTCTTTTACAACCTAGGCTATAAATTCTGTCCCTCCCCGTTATTTGTCTTTGAGGAAGATTAACAGAAACAGATTAACAGAAAGAGCTACAGCATAGTAACTGTAAGCTAATTATGGGCAAACTTTTCACTTCTGTACGTTCTAAATTAGATCAAGGAAGGGCGAAGAGTACCGCGGCCCTAGAAGCTCCCAAAGCTGAGCATATGATCGATCTTTCGCAGTTGTTTCTTGGATCCAGGTTCGCTAATGGAGCGCACAGTCGACTTTACCATGGAACGTACAAGGAAGAACCTGTCGCTGTTAAAATTATCCATGTACCAGAACATGATGGTGAAGATAAAGGCGGAAACTTGGCAGCTCGATTAGAGAAGCAGTTTAACCAAGAAGTAACTCTTCTATCAGGTCTCCACCATCCAAATGTGATCAAGCTAGTTGGAGCATATAAACGGACACCAGTACACTGCATTGTAACAGAATACTTGTCAGAGGGGTCACTTAGGGCTTACTTAAACAATCTTGAACATAACAAAACTCCTGTTCCCTCACAGAAATTGCTAACTATTGCTCTTGAGATTGCTCGAGGAATGGAGTATGTACACTCACAAGGTGTTGTTCATCGTGATCTGAAGCCAGAGAATGTTCTGATCGATCAAGGTTTCTGTATGAAAATTGCGGATTTTGGTGTTTCTTGTCTGGAGGGAGTCTGCTGTGACTCTGATGAACAGGGGACTTACCGCTGGATGGCTCCTGAGATGATTAAGCGGACGTCTTACAACAGGAAGATTGATGTGTACAGCTTTGGGCTCATGTTGTATGAGATGGTTTCAGGAAGGGTTCCTTACGCGGACATGAACCCTGTCCAGGCTGCTTATGCTGTTGCTCACAAGAATCTGCGGCCTGTTTTGCCAAAGGAGTGTCCTCCTTTGATGAGAGATCTGATTGAAAGGTGTTGGTCATCGAAACCTAAGAAGAGGCCTGAGTTTTGGCAGATTGTGAAGGTTTTGGAGCAGTTTGAGTCTTCGCTTGCTTGTGATGGAACCCTGAAGCAGGTTCGGAGTTGGAGTTCTGTTTATCAGCATAAGAAGAAGGGCTTTCTTCACTCAATTTTGCATCATGGCCATCAAGTCCATGCCTTGAGCTGACAAGCAACTTATTGTGCTCTGGGTTTTGTAGTTATATCAGATCAAATTGCAATTAATAGGCTTGTATCTAATGCCTTGTTCAACTGTACAGCTTATGAAAGATCAATAAAATCTGGTTTACAGATGTATATTTGTTTTCTTTTAGATTTCTTCCGTTTTATTCACTGTTATTGGGCAAATCCATGTTAACATGCACACATATGAATCTAGTTCTTCCAAGAAGTTTATGAAGAATCTGGTACATACTGGTAGCCAGCTTATTTATTCCCTCTGATAGAGACTAATGAGAGCTTTGAGCTTCTCCTAGCTAATAACAGTAACGGTGAATGATACTGAAGGAGGAGCCAAGCAGGGTAGCTTCGTCAATTAATTATCATCAGTGAATGATGGGGAAGCGGGAGCTTCCGCGGAGCCAGGGCACGTACAAACATGGTTGTCACAGACAGGTACCCTGCAAGCAGTTAATCTGCAATCGTATGCGCTGTTACACGAGACTGTTAGGCCGATTTTTCCTTCATCCTCATGCATATGCATGTCTGAGTAACGGTTGATAGTTCAGATTCCGCTCGCAGAGATCGGTGAACCTGCCATCAACAGTACTGCCAATAGCAGTGCCAGAAACGCAGCTGGCTTGAATAAAGCTTTTGCCATGGCTTTAAGTGAAATTTTGTGCCCTTTTCCCCCCAACCTGTGTGCTAGATGTAACTTGTGAGGTCCTTTCTGGTGCTAAATTTATAGATGTGACATTGAGGCTTAGGGGTGAATTGGATATTTGGAATCTGGACATGGGAAACTATCCATACCTGTAAGTGGCACTTTCTGCATGGGATATGTTGGAGTTTCTTGTGGGCAAGTGCAAACTGGTCATGCCTGATTAATGATCTGCTGAGAATTCAGAACAACGTGGTTTTCTCTTGGTTTTGGTCCTTTGGAGATTTTCTGAACTTTAACATGCTGGCACGACGTGTGTGTGTGTGGCAGAAGCATCTTGGCTTATGAGTGCTAAACATGCTCCATATCGACTATAGTGAAACTTTCTTCTCAGCATGGATGACCATGTATGTCTACAAAGAAAAGCATATATGAATGTAGTATTATTAGACTGTTATCGGTGTATACGATAAGAAACATCACAGAAGACGTACAGAAAACACCTTTCAGTACAAGAGTACACTAAACATGCTTCTCTACTACTTTGCGATTGTTGTTTGGTGCTCTGTCAATCCTTCACTGCTGACAGGGAGATCATAAAAAGTTGGCTAAATATGTCAAAGCTTCTTTGTTGTTATTAAACACCTTCCACAATGACTCCACCTCTCCCTTCGCAAGAGTGCCCCAACGCTCACAATCATTGAGAAAATCCAACAGCTTGGAGTAGTACCCATCATAATTCATGAGCAGGAAGGGGACAGGAAGCTGTGACCCGATCCGCTGCAGCTGAACTAGAGCTAGAATCTCAAACATCTCATCGAGAGTACCAATCCCACCAGGGAGAGCAATTACAGCAGTACGATCGGAGCTGCTGTTTCTCACTGCAGCATCCACAAATCCATGTTTCCTAGCCGAGAAAAACCTGTGTATTGAGAGAGAGCAGTAAGATAATTGAGACAACAACAACAACAACAACAACAACAACAACAACAACGACCCAGTATAAATCTCGCCTAGGACGGGGTCTGGGGAGGTCCACATGTACGCAGCCTTACCCCTAACTAGTCGCCTAGTAGAGAGAGCTGTTTCCGAAAGACCCACAAAAAATTTTTAATTTTTGTAAAAAATTTGCAAAAGTAGGTGTTTTTTTTTTTTTAAACAAGAGTGCATGCAAGAAGGAGATACTACATAAGCACAAGGGTGAGGGATAGAAACCAAAGTCACACCAAAACAGAAGGTTACTACCATAAACAGCTAAAAAGAAGAAGACAACTACAAGCTAGAAATAAAAAGTCGGAAGCTCCAGATCCTACGGAATGCAAATCACACACTCTATCGAGGGTCCTCTACACGGATCCTACTACGCCAAATTTTCCTATCTAGGGCCAAGTCCTCGGTAAGTTCTAGAAGAGTCAAATCCTTCCTGATTACCTCTCCCCAACTCTTTTTCGGGCGCCCTCTTCCTCTCTTGCAATCCCTAAGTACAATCCTCTCGCACCTTTTCACTGGGGCATCTTGATGTCTCTTCTTAACATGCCCCAACCACCTGAGCCTTGTCCCTCGCATCTTGTTGTCAATGTCGGTCACTCCCACCTTGCCCCTTATCACTTCATTCCTAATTTTGTCTCTTCTTGTAAAGTTGCACATCCAACGAAGCATCCTCATCTCGGCCACCCGCATCTTCTGCACATGCACCTGCTTCACCGGCCAACACTCTGCCCCATATAGCATAGCTGGCCTAATGGCTGTACAATAGAATTTACCTTTCAATTTTAGTAGAATTTTCCTGTCACATATCACTCCTGATAATTGAGAATACGTCAAAAATAAATCTAGGGCCAGGGAGGTGGGAGTGTAATTTGCATGGGTAACTAGTAAGTGAAAGTTGAACAAATTATTTTGATTAGAATGTTAATGAAGGGAATGTAAACGGACTATTTCAGAGTGTCAACAAATAACCACAATAAGTCTTAGTTGGTACTCTATATGACCTGCAAGTAAGATATGTATCATGTGGAAGGTACGGGTGAAAGCCTGTTGAACTCCATTGACCAGCTTCTTTATCAATCTTAGGTCCACCAACTGGCTTCCCAGCTTGCAAGGCACCTTTAATAGCTGCATCCATCAAGCCTGGACCTGCTCCTGTCCATGTAGTGCAGTCCAATAGATTGGCGACCTGCAAAAGGAAGCAGATGTAAGCACTAAATGGACACTAATGGTTTTCATTATGTGCTCATTACTATGCTTGCTTTTACCTTTCATCTATAACAAAACTTATTCATGGATGCTCACACATATATCTACTTAGATTCTTTCAGGTAAATGAAAGAAATGTCTCAAAATTTTGTTTAAAAGTGATGAGATATCAGCAGAAACCAAAATATGAAAGTGACTTGCCTCTCTGCTCAGTTCAAATGCTTGCGTGTAATGTGGTGACTAATTCCCGGTCTTGCAGAGCCGACGTAGATAGCTCCCCTACCTAGCCTGTGAATTAGTTCATAGCATCATTCAATCTCCTTTCTGACCTTTTAAAGGCAACAGTTAAAGCACCTGTATTAGCTAGTTTGCTATAGGTTAAAGACAACAGTTAACATATGTAGAAGGATTGAGGGAGTAATAAGAGAAGGAAACGGAAATCAAGCAGACAATAATTCTAGCATTGTATAGTTTCCCAAAACATTACACTATCAGCCTATCGTTTAGGAGGACCAAAGTCTCTTCCACCCAAAGAGGGGAAATTGATTATTTGACTGACTGTCAATTCCAGCAGTCAGCAAATTTCCCCGTCAGTGACAATAAGCAGTCTCTGGCTAAAACACTTCGCACTCTACACATCCATCCAAAAGAATCACAAAGTAGGCAGTCTGAACCCTCTTCAACCCATAAAGAGATGTACATGAACTTCACTTGACGGATTAGGTGTAGACCAAGGAACAAGTAATGTGATGAATCTGTTCTAACCTTCAACATCTAGGGATATCGAAAACCTCTGTCTATGTTTCATGAGTGACTTAATGCACCCTCCAAGAATCCATTCATTCGAAAGTCACCCTCCTCCAACCACGAAACTATAAGAAAGAAAAGGAAACAAATGTATGCATTTGATTCTGATATATCCATTCAAACAATCAATTCAATGCCTCTCTCATGATGTAACCTAAATGTGAAATTCAAGTTCAAACCTATGTCAACCAATGTAAGATAAAAGCTTCTAACTTTTGCTCATTTCGCCATCTAATTTCAGAAAGGGCATATGTACTCAAGTTCTCCAGACACTGGGTGCATAATACTGACAACACAGCTCGATTACCAACTTAAACTCTACAATAACCTAAACCCTATATCAAAAGCAATCAAGGAGATTAAAAATAATAGGTAAATTAACCATGAACGGACAGAAGCATCATATCTAACGAGCTTAGTGTCAAAATTACCAAGTAATCATAACAACACCATTAAAAAGAAAATATTGAGCTTAGACTAAATTACCTAACTACAGTGAGCATAGCAAATACCTCATTTGCGTTTGTTCTCATGATGTAACTTTAATGTATAATCCAAGCTCAAAGCTATAAACCAAACAACTAATTCAGTGCCTCTCATGATGTAACCTAAATGTATATTTCAAGTTCAAAGCTATTTCAACCGATATAAGATAAAGTGTCCAACTTTTGCCCATCTAACAATCTAATTCAAATACTCACTCAATTAAACTCTACAATCAAATACATGAATCATAATCAATCAATGAGATTTGATGATAGCTATATTACCATGAAAGGACTGAAGCATCATATCAAACACTGCAATCTTTTTGTGTCAAAAATCACAAACTAATCATAACAAAACCATTAAAAAAGAACTATGGTGAGCATTGGAAATACCTCATTTGCGCTGGTTCTCTCTTCAAAGTCGATCAATTTCGTTGAGTTGCAGCAAATGGGCATTCCAAATTTAAGACCTTGAAGCTTCTTAGACCTTCTTCCAAGCTTAAAATTGATGAAATAGGTTTTTCTCTCTCTTCTTCCTTGTAAGTTGAAAGACTGCAACTTTGTACAAGTATCAAAATTGTCGAAATTTGGTGAAATTGAAGCATGATAACCAGATGAAATAGCCACAGTGATAAATCCCATTAGCGGCTTAGAGAATGCCCAATCAAAAGTCAATAAATTGGTAGAGAAAATTGGTAATGCAATTCAGAGCTCACAAACTTGGTAAAAACGCCCGATTACTCTACTGGAAGGACCGGTGTGTTCTTCTCTCACTTGAATTAAGTGACCGGAGAGGTTGAAAAGAACAACATTATATACCGTACACAGTCTACACACCCTATACAATTTATTTAGATCTTTTTTGAGAAGCACCCTATACAGTATACAATACATGGCTGAGTAATTCTTGTGTGAGACCCAACTTATAATAAAATGGGATTACCATTTAGAAATGCACGGGTCACTTTATATGACCGTGACCCTTATTTCACTTAACCGTAAGCCTCGTCTCACCGAAAGTTACAAAAAAACCGTCTTATAAAAGTTTTTGTGTACATGGTTAGCAAATCTTTTTTCTTTTTTCTTTTTTCTTGTTGGGAGTGAGATTGGGGAGTGGAAATTATATTAAACAATAACACCTCTATAATTTGTTAATTGATAACGCAACAAGTCTTGACAATTCATAAAAAAAATGGGGTCACTATTTAGTAATATAGGAGTCACTTATGATGAGTCGTGACCCTTATTTCGTTGAAAAGTGACTCCCATCTCACAAAAAGTACTCCTTCCGTTTCGAGAAAGCCTTTCTGAATAATTTTTTCTAAATTTATATATTTATATAAATTTAATTATTTAAGGTCAAAGTGTTACATCAGAGACTATAAAAAAGTAAATGTTAATATTTTTCTAAAATGTAGGAGTATTTTGTTTTCCCTCGTCCCAACCTTGGGCCAATTTGCTGAACTAATGGAAGAAGATGGGGTGCCTATTTCTTTTCCTTCCACAACTCTAATATTGGATCATAGGTTGAAACTTCAAACTATGGGGAGAGATTTCCTAAGTTGAAATTATTCATAGCACACGGTGCAAAGTTGAGATTATGTAGAGCAGATTTCTCCTCTCTTTCATGAGTGATCATTCTCTTCATCTCAAATCTTTGCGACTACTTTACCATTAATTTATGCTAAGAAAATGTAATCAACTGAACCCTGGTGAGAAACTAGAATGGCAACTTTACCATTAATTTGCCATTATTAGTTTATATCAATTAATTTGTGTTACCATTAACAAAGTAGAGGCACCTGCTATGATCACAGTAGAGGGGTGAAATGAACAATCAATCCAAATTACACATATTGGGGCTACATTGCTTCAAGACAGATTGCAACAGAACCAATATATCACAACTAGCAAGTTCAAACCCTAAAAGTAACACAGATGAAAGTATCAAATTCGATATCACAAAAAAGGTTTCGCTAAGTTGACCATGATTCAAATTCAACAAGACAATATGGAGTCCATAGAAAACAAAATTAGACTCTTGATGCTGAGCTTTCACAGCAAAAATTTAAGCAGCTGCCTTGCCCTTCTTCTTCTGGAGTTTTTTCATGTAGAACTCCAACTCTTTACCTTCCAAGATGTATCTGCAAATAAACATCACACAACCCAACATAGAAAATCATAATCACCAAAACCCAGAGGCGAATAAAAATGCTTCTGAGCAACAGCTATTCTTACCCATCAGCACGCCCACATTGACCAGGACGAGATGAAATGCACGCCAACAAACGACCGCTGCTAAATTGCTCTTCAATATGATGGTCCAGTGTGCGACCCTCCTGGCGTTTCTCTATTTTCCTTGCAACATGGTTGCTCTTTTTGGTCTCCTCGGTGGTCTCAGCCTCCTATCAATAGAATGCAGACAATAATTATCAGCAAAAAAATAACAATAGAAGAAAAAGCAGATGAACAAACGCAAACCACTTCAACAATGTCTACTAGTTTAACCAATGACACTGCACAAATAGAAGTTTCAAGAGGATATGAGTGAAATACAAAAGACACAGAACTATGTGACAACTTGACACGAGTAAGTTCAAACAATGACTTGGCAAAACCCAGTAAATATCAAACGGCCAAAAAGGAGCAGATGAGCAACATCAAACAATGTTTTAGTAGCAGACAAGAATACCTCGCCCTCTTTCTTGGCAGCGCCCTTCTTCTTGCGCCCAACTTCAACTCCGTAATGCTGGAGATACCACTGCTTGAATGGTGCAGCATCCACCTGGACAATGGCACTCTTGACCAATGTCTGTGTCCTAACCAACTCATTGTTGGAGGCATTGTACACCACATCCAGGAGACGGGTCTTGCGGGTCACAGCCTCACTACCCCAGGAGTAGTTACCAGTATCCAATCTCAAGGCACGCCACTTAACATTCCCACCTCTAACCCTGACTCTTCTAACAGTCTTGTTGCTTGACAACTTGGTCATTGCTGGCTGCCTTCCGAGCTCATACCTTTTACATAACAATGAGATATCCATTAATTACAAGTACAAAAGAATCATCATGAAGAGTCATTTCACTTCACTTGCAAACAATGAAAACCATAAACTGAGACACTCACATAATATAGCTAACAAAAAGTATGTATGCCAAAACATTGAAAGTATTTCTCATAATGTCTTGAGAAAAACTGAAAATAATGCAGCGGCACATTAATATAGCTTATGATTATGTTGCGTGCTAACGGAGAAACTGATCAGCACAGGACCGTCAATAAGCACATACTCCAGTTACTTGACTTCTTAAAAATACAGTGTCCAAGAATACACACTTGGTTATCAAATCCTACACTAAAAAGTGACAGTATGACTAAATCCAATCTCAACTGTTCCCCATTCAAAAAACCCTAACAAAATTACATTCAAAACCAACAATAAGTAAAAAGCCAATAAATCAATAAAGCACAAAAAAATGGACACAGAAACACAAAATCTTACTACAATTTAGTCTCAACCATTCAACAAGGCAGTAAATTCATATGAACTCATAAGGCGTAGGTGATTTAAGATGGGTATAAGTAAATCCTCAAAAATATTCTTTGACAGCTTTAAACAAGCTCATACAATGATAAATCACATTCAACCAACCACAAAAAGCAAATCAGAAATGTGAAACCACGAACCCTAAAAGAAAAAATATGAACTCCCATATAATCAACTAAAGCTTTCATAATTCATACAAGCATCAATAACAATGAGATAAATAAAAGTTACGAAATTTCAAATAAGATCTCTAAAAAAAGAAAAGAAAACATACTTTCTCTTCTTCCTCCATGCCTTCTTCTTGCCACCAGTGGCACGTCTCTTGTGCATAGAATCACGAGAAATACCTATTCAACAAAAACATAACAACAACAACAACAAACACAAAATCAAAATCATTTTAAATCCAAACTCAAATCAACAATGGAGATTTAGATTTCATTTCATGATAGAGAGAAAACGAGAGAGGATGATAAGGAGGTTTACCCATGGTCGCTGTTCAGGTTTCTCTCTTTCTCTCTCCTCTTTCTCTCTCTCTTACTGAGTATGAGGCGATGGGGGTTAAGGAAGGGTTTCACTGCAGTGTCTTTCCAATATGTATGAAAAACCCTAATTTCATAGAGGGCCGGTTGTTTCACCAGGCCCATCTGATGCCGTTCGGGTTCTATTTGTTGCTGGACTGGGCCTGCAAACAATTAACTGGTTACGGCCTTATGGAACTCGGTTTTTTTTCTTTTTTAAAACTGGTAAGAATTTTATTTTTTTTCTTTTTTAAACTGGTAAGAATTTATTTTTTTTCTTTTTCTTTTTGAGAAAACAAGTATAACAAATTCTATATATCTATCTATTGATTAGAGGCATCAAACTAATATCTAGCCGCCACATGGACAAAACAACCGAAATTGCTTGACATGCCATATCATCAGTATATCATAACTACTATGAATAATGCATGCTAAAATATCAAAAAAGTAAATTATAAAAAAAATAAATAGAAATCACATCAAAAAAAATTGGGAAAAATTATGAGGCCTCATTATAATAGTAGAGAGGGCTTGAAGGTAGTGTTTTGGTGGCACGAGATGGTGCGAAGCCATGCCAGGCACCCAAAAACCATGGATTAGCCTCCGAGTAAGAGGCCCTTCCAAGCCTAACCAATGACCCGATAACCTACCCAGGGGCCTCCCATATCCCTAGGTTGTCCCGTGCGATGTGGTGCCAAATTATTCAACTTCGTTCCAGAGCCTCTTGGAAGCTCAAACAAACGTGGATTATAGCTTTTGTTTTCGGCTTCCCGGGATTCGAGTATCATTTTTGCCCAAACTTCTCCGGGGGGTCTATCATGACCCTAGAGGACCATCGGTGCTCCGGGACGGTAATTCGGATCCCGAAACTTCGATATCAACCATGCATTCAATGTTCTGCCCCTTACATAGGTGTCCCGTAAAATTGCTCTTACAAGCCTATTAGGGACCCGATAATGGACCCCGAGGGCTTCCCATGTCCCCTAGGGATGTTCCGTGCGATGTGGTTCAAAATTTTCACTTTTCTTCCGGGGCCTCCCGAATGTCCAAAAAACGTGGATTATAGCCTTCGTTTTCGGCTTCCGGGGCGCTGTGTGTCATTTTTGCCCAAACTTCTACAGGAGGTCTATCATGACCATAGAAGACCCTTGATGCCCTGGGCGGGGCATCCAGATCTCCAAACTTCGATATCACCCATCCATTCGATATTTCCGCTCTTACATTGGTGTCCCATAAAAACGCCCTTACAAGCCTATTAGGGACCCAATCATGGACCCGGAAGGCCTCCCATGTCCTATAGGGATGTTCCATGCAATGTGGTGCGAAAATTTTCACTTTCGTTCCGGAGCCTCCCGAATGTCCAAAAAACGTGGATTATAGCCTTCGTTTTCGGCTTTCGGATCCCCAAACTTCGATTTCAGCCATGCATTCGATGTTTTCGGCTCTTACATTGGTGTCCCTTAAAAACGCCCTTACGAGCCTATTAGGGACCCGATAGTGGACCCGATGGCCTCCCATGTGCCCTAGGGATGTTATGTGCGACGTGGTGCAAAAATTTCCACTTTTGTTCTGGGGCCTCCCGAATGCCCAAAAAACGTGGATTATAGCCTTCGTTTTCGGCTTTCGGGGGCCCGGTGTCATTTTCGCCCAAACTTCTCCGGGAGGTTTATCATGACCCTCGGTGCCCCGAGAAGGGCATCCGGATCCCAAACTTCGATATCACCCATGCATTCGATGCTTCAACTCTTACATTGGTGTCCTCTAAAAACGCTCTTACAAGTCTATTAGGGACCCGATAATGGACCCCGAGGACCTCCCATGTCCCCTATGGATGTTTCGTGCGATGTGGTTCGAAAATTTCCACTTTTGTTCCGGGGCCTCTCGAATGCCCAAAAAATGTGGATCATAGCATGTATTTTCGGCTTCCGGGGGCCAGAGTGTCATTTTGGCCCAAACTTCTCCGGGAGGTCTATCATGACCCTAGAGGACCCTTGGTGCCTCGGGAGGGGCATCCGGATCTCCAAACTTCGATATCACCCAGACACCCATGCATTCGATGTTTCCGCTCTTACATTGGTGTCCCGTAAAAACGCCCTTACAAGCCTATTAGGGACCCGAAAATGGACCCCGAAGGCCTCCCATGTTCCCTAGGAATGTTCCGTGCGATGTGGTGCGAAAATTTTCACTTTCGTTCCGGGGCCTCCCGAATGCCCAAAAAACGTGGATTATAGCCTTCGTTTTCGGCTTCCGGGGGCCCAGGTGTCATTTTTGCCCAAACTTCTCTGGGAGGTTTATCATGACCCTAGAAGACCCTCGGTGCCCCGGGTAGGACATCCGGAACCTCAAACTTCGATATCATCCATGCATTCGGTGTTTCGACTCTTACATTTGGTGTTTCGTAAAAACGTCATTACAAGCCTATTAGGGACCCATAATGGACTCCGATGTCCCCCCATGTCCCCTAGGGATGTTCCGTGCGATGTGGTGCAAAAATTTTTACTTTCTTTCCGGGGCTCCCGAATGCCCAAAAAAGTGGATTATAGCCTTCATTTTCGGCTTCCGGGGACCAGAGTGTCATTTTGGCCCAAACTTCTCCGGGAGGTCTATAATGACCCTAGAGGACACTCGGTGCCTCTAGAGGGGCATTCGGATCCCCAAACTTCGATATCACCCATACATTTAATGTGTTCGACTCTTACATTGGTGTTCCGTAAAAACGCCTTTACAAGCTTATTAGGGATCCGATAATGGACCCGGGGGCCTCTTATGTTACCTAAGGGTGTCCCGTGAGATGTGGTGCAAAAATATCAACCTTCGTTCCAAGGCCTCCCGATCGCCCTAAAACGTGGTATAACCATTGATTTTCGGCTTCCGATTTCTGTGTTTAGCCAAAGCTCTCCGGGGGCTCTACCGTCACTCTAGAGGGCCTTCGGTGCTCCGTGCCGGTCATCCGACTCCCCGGACTTCAATTTCAACCATGGAACATGGGACATGTACGCTAGGGACATTGGACATAGCGCTCGCTGGGACATGGGTCACCTATATTATGTTTCAATAAATTATTGATGTACTTAGTTCATTTCGATCCATGATCTACTATCTTTGATAGAAGAACTTTAAAACAGAGTATTCCCAAATATGTTAATAAAAGGCTAATAATCATTTCCTAAGCACTCGGTTAAATATAGATGAAAGTTTACAGTATAACTAATCATAATAAGTAAAATTATAATGCAATAAACAATGTTGAGCATGAAAAGGTTACGGGAGGACACTCAAAGTGCGTCTTACTCATTACCATAGAGATGCTTCTAGGCATTTCTGTTGAAAACGTTGGAATTTTTATTTCTAATTCATATAAAGTTGTTCCACAATAGTTCCTTTGCCAATTAAATTCCACCTCTTTTTTTTTTTCTTTTTTTTGGCCCCTTACTTGAATACTTCTTTTTGGTTATTATTAACCACGCAATTCGGTGTAATCATACTATAGCATTGTAACCATGTTTCATATTACAATTAGTCAACATAGTATGATAGATATCCAAGTTTTTATTTCCACTTCTTCCATGTACGTGAGAGAAATTCTGAAGCTTTCAGGATAGGAAAACAATGAGGATCTGCCTTATGTTCTTTACTATGGTTACATATAGAAAGGGAATAGATTGCACCAAAAGAAAAAGACATAGAAAGGGAATGAAAGAACAAGCATCAAATACATGATTCTTCCAGGCACCGAATCAGGAACCATTTCCTTGATCTAACACTGTAGGAAGAAAGCTGAGAACTGAAGCTCCAAGGCACCAGAAAATCGCCGATTCTTCTTCTCCTCCTCCTTCCAAAACCCTATTGCCTCTCTCAAGGCAAAGGAATCTTCACCTTTCTGTCATAATTTTGGTAATTCCACAAAGCAGATTACAGTAAATCAATGAGTGCCAATCCAAATTCAACTTGACTTCACAGTTCAATGTCTCACCTGATTTTAGGTACTACAGCCAAATAGAGCCTCATATATGCAAGTATGATGCACCAGATAGACATTGATGGCTGCTAGGTTTCCGAAATTGGTATGATCCACATTTTAAGACTTCATCTCACGAGCTGAATCCAGTGTATGCTAATAAGACATACCAGAATACCACCCAGCAGCTCTATATATCAACATTTCAGCATGCTATGTGCAGCGCATACCTTTAATTGCACATTTGCACTATAAGCCTCTTGTCATATCTCACATCTTGCGAGTATCAAATACGCCAGGCAATTACAATTGCTTCAGATACTTGTACAATATCCTTCACAAAAAAACAGTACTGAATATAACTGACTGACATCATCCCATCTTTGAATTAAACACAAAACTCCAGCAATGATCTAAGAAAAATTCCCACACTTAAATGCAACATCAAATGTATAATTCCCACCACCAAAACAACCAATCACCAAAGTTCCTAAGCAGAAGATTTGTTCCCTCCTTATTGTCCAAAGCTACCAATCATCAACTTTACTTTCGAGTTAATATGGAAAAAAGCCTTAGGAGAGCATCCCACACTACAGGACACTTCTGCCTCACTTCTTCTCGCCATACCCATGTTTCTTCCTAAGATGTTCCCTAACAAAATCGTTACGAGCTTTAATTCGAGCTTGTTGAGGGGCAACATTCTTGTAGGAAAAATGCACACCAACGGCGAAAAGAGAGATACCGGCCAGGCATAATCCCATGGTCATTGCCAGCTTTCGAGGCGTCGAAGGATAACACACCACCATCTTTCTATTTCTTATTGGTACATTCACCTATATGCTCCATTTGTCAAATTAACCAAAGAAAAATCCAACCTTTTAAGACCAATGAAGTGAAATCTATAAGTTTAAAGGGTGTGCTTAAAAGTTAGTAGAACAGAAGGAATTGGGTTCATTCAGTCATTTCATCAAACAGGTGAGATGCAAGATTTGATTTGAATCATACCCAAATATCAGAAGAATAAAGAAGTCCTCAAATTTACATATTATCATCAATCAACAACAATTGGCTTAACAAAAAAGGGAGAGACAGTATTGAATTCAATTAGCCGTAAAAATTCAACAATTAAAAAGGTTGAAACTTTCAAGGGTACATTACATAATACATACGCTATATGAAGTTGGAGCAAAATGAATTTGACTCAAATCATTTGAATTGGACAATTGCGTTGAAATGAAGAACTGTAATGAATTGATTGATGCATAGGAGAAAAAGTTTACCTGCAATTGAACTCCAGCAGATGGGACTACCTCGTCACCCAATAGTTATAGATCCAGACCGTTTAGTACTTGACTTAGAGGAGAGAGAGAGAGTCAGAAAAAGAAAAACAGAACTAGTGAAGGGATTAGTTTTTCAATTTAAAGCAAATAGGGAATTTATGCAGGGGGTAGGAGTTTTTGTGAAAATAAAATTGGTCCATAAAATATATTTTTTGGGTGCTAGAAAGTAGCAAATTGGTCCATATTGCAAATTGGTCTATACAATTGTATAAGACCAACTCACAATAAATTAGGGTTATTATTTAGAAATGTAGGAGTCACTAATAAACCGTAAACCTTTTGTTTCAATTTAACGTCATCTCACCAAAAATTACGGAATAACCGTCTTAAAGAAATTTTTGTGATTTTATTAATGAAGGATCATCCCAAATAAAATGA
This sequence comes from Tetragonia tetragonoides, assembly GCA_038025085.1. Classification (NCBI taxonomy): domain Eukaryota; kingdom Viridiplantae; phylum Streptophyta; class Magnoliopsida; order Caryophyllales; family Aizoaceae; genus Tetragonia; species Tetragonia tetragonoides. Next base: position 1,420,875 of record CM076153.1, read on the forward strand.
AACATATTTGAAAATGAACAAACATATTACTAATAGTCTAAGAGGCCGTTTGGTTAGGGGTAATGATTAAGGGGGTAATGATTAAGGGGGTAATGGAATGGATTTGTAGGCTAAAATAGTAATGTGAAGTGATGATGAGGGATAGTGATTAGGGGTAATGGAGAAAAGGAAGGAAAATGGGGGAATATCATTACCCTATGGGGAGGTGGGTTTCAATTATCTTTCAAATGGGGGTAATCATTGCCCTCCTCACAAAATCTAAACCCCATTTTAGCCTAAAAATCTATTTCATTACCCCCGTTAATCATTACCCCTAACCAAACGGCCCCTAATAATACTATAAAGTAGGGCACGAAAAAACGAGCATCTGCCACATTAGGTGCAAACGCTTTCATGAAGGCACCATAGTGGGAGCAACTTTGATCAATCATTTTACCAATTTTGAACTTGTCTTTACAATTTCATGACATTGTGATAGGAGAGTAGGATGTACAATCAAAGTGAAGAAACATGTGTCACCAAAAAACAAAAAAGTAAAGACATGAGAGATGTCTTTCTGAGATGTCGAAAAAAAGCTCCCTAGTTTTTCAATTCATCCATTTCTGCTTGGATTCATCTCTCTCTTTGGTCTTACTGGCTCCAGTTCCGCTATCTCTTTAACCACTTGAGCTTTCTCTGCCTCAAACTGTTCATCCTCTGAGGATAAAGATTCAAACAATCTGAAATTATGATCTATGGATTCGCTACGAAATAATTAATTCTATGTATCTATGACTATCATTACTAATCAACTAGTCTGCTAGATTATTACCCTTGTCTGTCTTGAAGTTGCCAAAAAACCGAAGCAGCTTGCTTCGATTGGCTACCAGTATGCTGATTATGTCAGGTGGCTTGTTTCCGTTAGCTGCAAATAGCTGTCATTTAAGATGAAAAACTAAGGGGATCAATATTACATTTGTAGAAAAGATCTTGGTTTAGAAGTTCATGCCACACTAACAAGGAACCTTGAAGATGTGAAATGCTTCTGTTTGTATGGTTTTGCTGGGTTCCTGCACCACAACAATCAAACCTCAATATCATGTAAACTTAACAGCAAAGAAACTTGTTCTCTCCAACACTAGATGTCCCCTATTCTGAAATTCAGGATAGGCGGTTCAAATTTCATACCCTGAGGAGATTCATGAGAATCATCATGTTATCCTTTGAGCTCACATACTTCACCATGATACCGGTGTTTGATCGATCCAATAAGATATCTCCCAACAGCTGGGAAAAGGCAGTGCAGAGGGTTAGACAGGCAATCAACAAATTAGCAATTGAATAATCACCATTTAATAGCATTGATGTATAAGGCAAATATCACTTTATTAGTTGCAAATTGCAATGCTTTTTCATCAGTCCATCACACTAATATTTTCAGCGGAATATCGAGGCTCTGTTTGATTACTTACTGAACTTGAAACACTATTTTACAAGTGTTAACACAGATGTCAGCTTTTGCATCTCATTCATCGACAAATATTTCAACCGTACGAAGACGATCTTGGCAATTTTGTTTTACTTTACCTTGATAGCTTGACGCCTAGTTATGTAAGTAGGAGATTCCAGCAACTTGGTATTGAACTCTTTGAAGAACTACAGCAAAAGTAAAAAGTTTCTCATCACCAAGTCTTGATGAATGCATAAATACTCCAGGCCATAGTAACAAAATTGATGGTCATTACCCAATCATAATTTTTAGACAGAAACTCTGCCACTGTGGACTTATGTCTAGTCAACAACTCCTGCAATAGACAGTATGTCAGATGAAAACACACACAATGAAAGCAGCATGAGAGTGTCAGACAAAACATTAAATTTTCAAAAATGTCACCAAATGATTGTTAAGTATGAGGCAAGAATGTTGATATTAATGTAACATTCTAGGCAAGTCAAGATTCAGTGTCGCATGTGTCAAAACATCACAATGAAACAAACATTTGGTAAAGGAGGTAGCCAGAATGGGTATAAGTTCCAAACCGAGGATAGAAAAAATGAAAGATCGACTGATGGACCGAGGCTGAGGCCATTTATCTCCCTACTAGGGAGCTGCATATATATCATGTTGATCACGATGGGAAGTAAATGACCATCATAGATCAAAAAGTTGGAGTAATTTGAGAGAATATTTAGTTGGCAGAGGCCTCACGAGGGTCAAATTGAAATAGAAACAATTTCCAATCAAAGAAAGGTGAGCAGAAAGGGTATGGATTTTGTGTATATAGTAGTTGTTGCATTCAAAACCATGGTAATCCAATGTACATTATTCTGGTACTAACAAGATGAAAGAAAATGTTGTATGCAGTATAAAAATAAAATCATAAAAGAAGCTAGTGGATGGTCCTCTATAAGTCCTCGGTATGTACTCATAGTTCAAAGGGCAAGATAGATGGTGTTAGTAGACCCTGAAAACCATGGACATTGTTTAAAGAGTTTGTCTATGTTATCAGAATATAGGTATAGTTTTACTATTAATCTAGTCTACAAGGCGGCACTGATGTAGCTGATCAAGTATTAGATGCAATTGGTGTTTATGGGAGACATTTCACGCAAAGAACAAGCTCAAAATGGGAAAAAGAGAGTTATATTACCACAAAAATCTCCTAAACCCAGCATTGACTAAACATTGTGTATTTGTGTAGTTGGTAACAAGTTCACTGACTTGTGACACACAGACTAACAGAGGGTGAGAGACGAAACCTTAAATGTTGCTGCAGCATCTGATGATACATCAAAATCAGGAAGCTGTATATAGTCAAAAAACTTACGCAAGTGCGATTCCAACACATATCTACACAACAGATAAGAAAAAAATAAAAGATAAATAAACAATCTATTGCGGAGGGATAGATACGAACACTTTTTCACCAAAGGAACCAAAGAGGGAAGAGAATATGTCAATATCTAGATCACTTACTTTGCAATGCTTTGATGCCGAATGCACTCCCGAAGCATACCACCATAATGCAAGGTAATCCTTTGGTTTTCATACCTTATGAAAATTTGATAATTAGTATAATCCCTTGGTCAAATGAGAAAATGCGATGATAGAAGCCTCAAAGATCGAGAGTCAGATATTTACCCCGACACCAAAATATCCAAGAGATCGATGTTGGCTTCCAAATAATCACACGCAATTAAACGTGAATGAACCTGTTGTCTTTGCAGATTGGCAACCAATTGGGTAGCATCTTTTCGAGCCTATGAGAAACCTCTTTTTAATAATAAGAAACATCAGGATAAGAAGAGTTGGCAAAATGTTTAACTGAAGAGGAACAAACATACCATTTCAACTTCATAAAATCAACAAATTAAGCAACAATCACAATAATAAAGAAAAACAGATCTTCATGATTGATTACATAGTCCACAATCTCACGACGATTCAAACTCACCTCCAAGTTCAAATTTGGAAGGCAAACAATGAGGAGACGAAGAGTATTTTCTTGAAAGAATTCCTGAGTCACTTGCGCACAAGCTTCTGGGATAGGTTCAGATTCGCTACTGCCATAAAGAATCAATTTCAATTCTGCAATGTGTCTTCCCAGTTCTTCCATCTGAACACAAGCAAATCATAATTCAGTCAGCAATGTATTTCCTGTATGCTAGCATCAAGTTCCTATAATTCCGAAAAGGAAAATACAATGTCATTGGTTTCTCTGTTAGCATTCTCTTCTGATTGCTTATGAAAAGACAAAAAAGAAAGGTATTTGTCCCCCTTCTTTTGTAACCCAACTCAAGTACACGTAGCTTCATGCCTTCATGTAAACTCTCTGGTATTACAAGCAACTCATTAAGGGATAAAACTCCTTTACAACTTACAAACATCCCAATAGTCGAAATCCCTTCCCTAAGATGTTGTATTTTCAAGTAAAATTTCCTCTCAACTTCCGAAACCGAATTCCCCCATGTCATCAAGATCACATTTTCCACCTCACAGTCGACCATTTCCTTACTATTAGATAGCAGAGAACAGTAAACCAAACACATTAGACAGCTTTGTTTCCAAACACAATATACAACAAACCCAAGTACAAATTCACTTCAAAGTTGCAAAAAGTTTTCTTATAACAGCAGTCATCCAGCAAGGAAACAAATGCTCAAGGTGAAAGATGCTAAACAATCATGTGAAAAATTAAACCTTCTCATCCCTGTAAGCCTCCAAAGCTCCAACTATACTCCAGTTACAATCACACCAACACACACTCCAAATCATTACATAAAAGGCTGAAACTTTCAATCATTATTATTATTATTATTATTATTATTATTTTATTTTATTTATTTATTTATTTTTTTGTTCAGGAACCTATAGGAGAAGTCTATGACAAACTAATCAAACTCCCCCATTCTACTCAGGCACCCAAGTGAAAACCACAGTTACAATCACACAAAAACAGACCTCAATGGCTCAATGTAACCAAAATATCATTTATCCCCTATCTAATCCTCCCTTTCCTTGCGATCAAAACAGCCATTAACAAAAACCCATTACACAAATCCACCTCAAGCTCCATTTCCTTACGATCAAAACAACTAAAAACAAAAACCCATTACACAAATTCACCAACCAAACCATAAATTGATAAATCTTAAAAACCAAACCTTTTCACGGCATTTAGGACCACGATCAAGATTGCTAGTATCATGGAAGTGAAGCAAGAGTTCTCGAACCCGGCGGACAATATCGGCTGGAGTTCGAATCTTGGACTTAGACCTGAAAAGGCCCTTCATTGCCTTAGGCACCAAAGCTCTCAAAAAGAGCTTCTTTAGCCTCTTTGGGTTTTGCTTAGACCCCTCAATTTTGAAGTTTTTCAAATAAATAATATATTCCCTTTTGGATGGGTGGGTGCAAAATGCAAATGCAAATGCAATAATAATTGTTGAATAAGTGGGTGTGAATTTTGATGTCAGAAAACGAGAAACGGATGAGTGTGTGATATTGGGTAGGAGTTAGATGGAATGTTTGGTGAGTAATGAAGAAGAATAAGAAAGGAGGTGTTTTGGCATGTTTTCCGTATGATGAAGAGCTTTTTTCTCTGTATTTGCTACTTAAAATGATCTTCTCTGTTATCTCTCTATCATTTCCTCTCTATCAATTGTACACTGTAACTGCCCTGTTCTTGGTGATGAGTGGGATTGAGAGAGAGAAAAAAAAAATGAGAACATATCACATATGGCAGTTTGGTTTTGGCCAAATAAGATGGGAAATCAGATTTTTTTTTTTTTTTTTTTTTTTTTTTTTTTTTTTTTTTTTTTGGGGATAGGGGATATCAGATTTTTTTTTTTGGTGCCAGGTTTATTTTTTCCTTTTTTGTGGGGAAGCTCAAATGATACTAAAAAAGATAAATGGTCAATTTTTGTGGATGTTGGATTAGAGAATAAGGAATGAGAGAGAAGACAGAATCAGTAAAATGAGAGAGGCATTTGGTGTGATGGTTTCAGTTCCTTACTTTGACTAGATTTTTTCATAGACTTTCAATTTAATGATAGGAGTAATTTTATTTTTTTGAATTCAGAGTAATTTTATTTTTTTCATAATAAAACCCATCCTTGTTGGATTGTGGTGAAACTGAAAGGGTGCGTGTACATTATCCGCGGAATATCCTCAACAATAGTCAACCCTATCTACCAGACTGACTACCATAGTACCATTACCGTTGCCAGTTACCACAACTTTATGGATAGAGCGCAAGGGAGCCAAGGATGCTTCAAGAAAACTTGGTTTTTTAATTAAGGAAAATTCGACAAAAATAATCCGAAGTTTGAGCGGTCATACAACAATAATCTCAGGTTGAAAGTTATACAAAAATAATCCGAAGTTGTAATTTTTGTCACAAAAATAGACCCGCCTTAACTCCGTTTACCGCCGTTACCTTTTAACCGTGAAAATACACGTTTCCTTTCCTTTTTCCTTGTTCCTTACCTTACGTTTATACTTTACAAAAAATAAAACAAAAGTTGGCCCATACTTTTTACAAATTCAATGTCATGGTTGTTGTATGCATGAAACATGTTACGGTTATTGAAAGAACGAAACCGGTTATGATTGTATGAATGAATGTATATTTTTGCAGATTGTATAATAGAGTACAAGTGTGCTAAAATCAGTATTTGACAACAATAATTTCAGGGAGAAGAGGAATTATTTGAATCAATTTGGGGATTACAGATTTTAGTATTTATGGGTTTCAATTTCAATTGATTTGGGGTTAAATGTTTGGTGGAAGAAGAGAGAGCGAAATAGATCCAGTCAAATGGAGGAGGGGGGTTTCAACAAGTCAGAGGTCATTAAATACTGCTCATTTTCACGCTTAAAAGGTAACGAAGATGGACGGAGTTAAGGCGGGTCTATTTTTGTGACAAAAGTTACAACTTTGGATTATTTTTGTATAATTTTCAACTTGGGATTATTTTTGTATGACCGCTCAAACTTCGGATTATTTTTGTCGAATTTTCCTTTAATTAATGATATGTATTTCGCAAAAACTTTTATAAAATGGTCTTTTCGAAATTTTTGGTGAAATTGGATCACTTTTCAATGAAATAAGGGTCACTACTTAATACTACAAGTAGAGCTGGCAAAAACTGACGAAACCCGACCCGCCACTTGACCCGACCAAAATCCGACCCGAAAAGAATTGAACCCGAAATGACCCTACCCGTTTTGTTCAGAGAGCGAAATGGCCCGACCCGAACTCGACCGGAATCCAAAAATTGTGAGACAACATTTGTCAAACCCTTTGGGTAACCCGAAACTGAACCCGTCCGATGTACTTGACCCGTATTTGACCCAACCCGTATTTAACCCGACCCGAATCCGACATGACTGACCCATTTGCCAAGTCTAACTGCAAGTGACTCTTACATTTCTAAAAAGTGACCCTAACTTTCTATTAGTTGGTCACATACAAGACTTGTATGTATTTATAATTCTAAAAGAAAAAAAAAATTGAAATGAAAATGTGTGTCCCGTCTCCACTTTCTTCTACTTTAGCCAAAGCCAAGTCTTCCAATCTCTCATCCCATGACCAATAATTCTAGAAGTAAAATCTAAGAAAGTTCCCTTTCATGAAAAAATTACAAATAAAAATTCACATAGATGATTAGATTACATACAATATGACCATGACATGACACATGAGTATTACGTGTTGATCTAAAACTCGTATCACTCTCTAATTGGGTCACAATCAGCCACCATTGTGAGAATCCAAAGGCCAATTTTGCTACATGAAAGAGCCCAGTCAGTGACACTTCTTATCATTTATTAAACCATTTAATTTGTCCACGTCCAACTTCCTCCATAAAATCCTCCTGCTAAAACTCAACTAACACTATGTACGTCTTTGGATTGAAGAAGAAATCTTTTTGTCTGATTGAATGATGATGTATCTCACAATCTCGCCCTTTTAGCTAGCAGCCCCAAATAAAAATGGTGGTTTCCCCCCTCAATTGAGTATAAGGCCTAACCAAGAGACGTTTGCCTCAATGATCATCGTGTTAGGTTTGGAACTCCCATATATGTCATGTGGTCGATGGATATATGGATTATGGAGGGTGATAACAGTTAGGTCTTGACCCAACTCGTTTTGGGTGAGGTGGGGTCGGTTGAGAGCGGGGGGCCATTTGTACACCCGATTTTAGCCCAATCCGAAATGAGCTGTGCTTCTTGACTCGAGATGGGTTGGCTGCGTGGAGGCATGTTCTTAACCTTCTTAGAAAAAGCAAAAAGAATAAAAAAAAAATGAGTATGGTCCCTTGAGGTTAGAGATGGGTTGGGCTGCGTGGAGGCCCGTTTTAACCACAATTGTGTTTGATTACAAGGATAATATGAATTCGTTTTCCACCTATCCAAAAAATATATCATCAGATGCATCCCTGTCCCTTCAATGCCTAGCCCAGAATTAGGTCGGACTCGATCTTTCAGTGAGCCCCTCCTAAAGTTACAGGTTTACCAGACCTTCAAGATCAAATGTCCAAACACAACTTAATTAGTCATCATCAAGTGAATAGAAATCACTACACCTATCAAGACAACATCCATAACAAAACCACATGCCTTGTCGTTGGGTAGAATCTTCTCCAACTCAATGATTGGCAAAAACAAGACTAAAAAGACCAGTACAGGAACCAATAATTCAGTACCAAAAAAAGGAAATGTGAAATTGTACTATATGAATATGATACTCTAACTAGGTTACCGACCCAGAGTATCCACCGGGCCGGATTCAGCTGTTATCAAGTACTCCATTTCTGTTCTTATTTTCTCAGTTTAAAGGAGACAACCAATTGAACCAAAATGGTTATACACCAAGTTAACGAGATTTTAAGATGTGATTATCGTCTAATTTGAAACGTCCAAGTGTTGTAGCTTATCTAAGGGTGAAAGGTCAGATGCTGCTAAACAATACAGTTACTCAATGAAGAGTCTGATATAAAACATCTAACAACTCATCAGAATCCTGAATGTAAAGAAAAACCACAAACAGTAGAACAATGACAGTCCAAGCAAGCATCAGAATTTATAATTCAGAACTTTAAATCCTGGCAATTGGCATACAGATATATCTCCACTAATTTTGCTCCAAGCCAAAATGAAAGCTATCTCTTTATTACTCATCTTCAGACATCATGCATATGCAAAGATGTGCAACAGCCCACTAGCCTCTTCTTTTATCTAAAATTTAAAAGACCTTACCTTTTCCTTCTTTTGCACTCAGCAGCCTCTTCTTCATTGCTGAGCAAAGCTTCAACTTTACCACCATGACGAGGATGAGCTAAATAATCTTCACATCGAACAAAAAGCACATTGTCGACCAAGGATGGCTTTGGGATTCTGTGCCTATCCACAGGAAACCCAAAATTTGCTTTTATCATTGCCCAAGATTTCAGATAATCGTGCAGTTTTCTGCTCGTTAGGGTTTTACCACAGATCTTGTGCAGATCCCCCTTGACGTTTTACAGGCTCACTCAGCCCCTTGAACCAAGCGATCTCATATCCTGAAGGTGATAAAACAGCATGAGGAAAGCAGAGTGGACTAGTAAAGTTTTTAGCAAATGCAATGCTTGAAATTACTGCTTCCCATGTTTCTTCCAAGTTCCAACTGTGTCTGAAAATGATCACCCGAAAATGATGTGGGATGTTAGACATGGTTGACTCAGCAATATTCAGAATTCACACTGAAGGACTGTGGAAGAAGTCCACTTCAAAGTTCAAATGCAGAAAAGGAGAATATGAAAGTTGCAGGCTTACTGTTGGTCCAATAAGATACTATAGACTTTAACACATGATTTGACAAGTAGAGGGATATTGCTCTCAAATTTTCTTTTATCCTTTTCTTTTTGATGACATTGATCAATCCTCAATTTTGGCACAATAAAGAGAGTTTTCATGTTAGATTATGACTCGTGACCACATATATATGCAAAAAATGCCAATTTTCCATGTTCAGAACCTAAAGCTTCATGGGACAAGGTTTTTCGTCCATCATCTTCGTTGACACTTGGAGGAAAATCAAGCACACAATTGGGAAGACAAAATGGACAAATAGTAAAAAGACATCCCTAATCCCTTACCTAGTTACCTTGAAGTGCCCATGAACAAAAACTACATTTTGGCATGTGGCAAGCCAATTATTTATTATTGTGAACTGACATCTGCAGTGTACCCGTATGTATATGTGAAAAAATTAGTAGCATACTCAAAGTGCATCAGCAGTAATGTTGGATCCTCAATCTACTGCAGCCACAGAGCACTGTATCACAATGTGGAAGAGACAAAGAACGCATAGGACATTGCAACAAAAACATGATATCTACAGTGGCAGTTTGAGGTCACAGAAGGATGGTCGAATAAAGCATCCTTTTGGGGTCTCAGATCTCATAATCTCTTCGAGAAAGCACTCAGGAGGCCACCATTATTTTGAGTTTCTAACTAATTTTACTATCTCTCTTTGGCCTTCATCCATCTTCCTGCATTGACACTTCCTAATCCAGACTTCCTGCTAAATACTCTTGATGACATTGGTCACAACTCACAACTCAAACGACGAAAGCCACAGACACACGTAAGCGAGAGGCAAACCATACTCCAGTGTAATGTCACGCTATATAGTTTTCCGTTATAATGTCAATCAAGCATACCTCTAAGCAACACAGCTGCAGATTTTTAGTGCCTTGGCAAAGGGAGGTGTCCAATAAGTTGGCAAATGGGTTTCATCCAGAACCAGCACTTCTCAACCTCTCTCTCTCTATATATAGGACCACTTAGTAGCAGAGTGCATTCCATGTTATCTAATAAGAGCAAATGAAAGGGGGGGAAATCAGCACAAGGTCTTAAGGTGCAGGTACTGGCTGCTAATAATTTAAAAAATCACAAGTTTTTCATGATGCTTATACCATATGAGTGATTCAAGCCCCGTGAGCTCCAATAATACCGATTACAGAAACATCTCGGATTGCTCAAACTTGCTCTCTTGTAAGCATGTGTGCGAAAAAATCATATATGAGGTTCACCCTGCATGTGAATACTTAGATACCCAGATCTCCAAAGAATCATCAAGGTGCAATTAAAGATGAAAACAAGAACGAGCCAAATTTGTGTAACAAGTAGGGTACATTTATGGAAAAAGGCATGACCTGTATCTCTTGACTCCAGTTGCTGTCAAGTACTTTCCTCTTTCCTTTACCCTCAATTATCCAACTACCCACAAGACAAAGAACTTAGAGAAACTTGATCAGACATTGCCTAGTCTGAACCTTGGCATACTTCCTTTGAGTAAGACGGACCACCTCACACGAACTTAGTTGTTTGCCCAACATCAAATTGGAAAAATTAAAGTCTGTTTACTATATCCTAAGAGCCACAAAAACAAATAATGCTCCTAAATCAGATAATGCTCCTAATTTCCCTACTTGCTCAATTGGATTGATCATCAATTACACTAATTTGGCACTCGAAATGCAACATATCAATATTCGTAATTTGTACAGTCATGCCCAATTTCCCATCAATAATCTAATATATTAGATACAAAGGGTAAATACATAGTCTTAAAAGGACATTCACTTCATAACTGATAGAAATCCAGCGTAAAATGCAGCAAAAAAACAAATTCGAGATAGCGAGAGAGAGAGAGAGATTACCTAATTTTCATCGCTGGTAGAAACCCTAAGCTCCAAAGGCCCTGGCAGAAAATCTGGAAAGCGAATGAATTATTGTTAGCGCTTAAATACCTCGAATTATCGACAAGAAGAACCCTAATCCCTAAATTCCAATTATAAGAAGATTGCTCAAGTAACTAAATAACTATGATTTCGAAATTCAAAGTAATGGAGAGTGTATACCTAAAGTTTTTTTGTTTAGCAAGCCATTAGTCCGGTGATTTCGAATTACGTACTTGGCCATTTCATCTTCAACCGGAAGAGAGAGAGAGAGAGAGAGAGAGAGAGTAAACAATCAAGACTCAAGTACTTGAGTTGGAGAAAATAAACCCTATATAACTATCCGCTATATATGTGTTGGTTTTAAAAACTGAGTTTTAAGGGTTGACTTCTTTAATAATTGGTCAACAACAACAAGAAGGAAATATTTCAGCAACAACGAAAACAAGGAAATATTTCAGCATCATCGTATTACATCTGGAGTATATTTAACATGGCTAGGAACTAGGAAGTGTTAAATTACAAACATCAGGAAAAATGAGAAGCAAGCTGCTTCCTCTTCAACCTACTGACTTATCCGCAAATCATACCATTAACTGTACATAAACTATCATAAAGGTTAGGAGAGCCAAAATGCCCAGAAGATCGACTTTTCCAGGCTAATCGAAAGTCCATCGGCTACCTCAGGCCTAAATGGCGAGTAAGTTCGTTATCCCCAAACGGTCCTTGCATTGTAGACAACCCACCTACAGATGACAGAAGTGCTCATGGATATTGGCATCTCTGCCCTTCAAAGGATAAAAATGATTAAGAGAACTCCTTTGTTTGAAATGCCAACCATCATTATGATCAAGTTCTTCGATTTTGACACACCCTTAGCAGTCACCCTTTTGCCCCCTTGCATGCCAATCCATACTCCATGAAACAGTGTCATATCTGAAAGTGAACTCCGAATCTAATAATCGAAGGTCTATAGACTCTGATCGCAAATACTCTACTTCAGCATCCAATGCTTTTCATGATTCTTTTGAGCTGTTCAACGACATCTGTTGGATCAGCATACGATGCAGGAAGATTTATGGCACGGTAATCCAGACCTTTCCATTGGGATATCAACTGAAAATGGGGGCGTCGGTACTGGCTGCTAATAATTTCAAGAATCACAGTTTTGGGTGATGCTGAAACCACATGAGTGAGCCCAGCCCCATGAGCTCCAATAATAACAGAAGCATCCTGGATTGCTCGGATTTGCTCTCTCATAGACATGTGAGCAAATAATCCATTTATGAGGTTTACCTTGCATTCTGAATAATTAGATGCCCAGCTCTTCAATGAATCGAACACTTCCTCTTCATTGCTGAGCCTAGATTCAACTTTACCACCATGACGAGGGTGAGCTAGATAATCTTCACGTCGAACAAAAAGCACATTGTGCTCCGAGGATAACTTTGGGATTCTATGCTTATCGTCCACAGGAAAGTCAAAAGCTGCTTTTATCATCTCACCAAATTCCGATAATCGTGCAGTTTTCTGGTCATCAGGGTTTGCCCACAGGTCCTGTGCAGATGCCCCTTGACAATCTATAGGTTCACTCAGCCCCTTGAACCAAGCCGTCTCATATCCCAAAGGTGAGAAGACAGCATGGCGAAAGCAGACTGGACTACTGAAGTTTTTAGCAAATCGAACGCTTGAAAATAGTGCTTCCCATGTTTCTTCCAACTGTGTCTGAAATTGACCATCAGAAAATGAAGTGGGATGTCAGACTTGGGTACCTTAGAAAAACCAGACTTCGCACTGAAGGAATGTGGAAGAAGTCCATGTCAAATTACAAATGCAGAAGAGAAGAAACCTTATCAAATAAATAATAAATCGGCACAAGAAAGATATTTTTCATTTTGGATTATGACTGATGACCAAGTATGCAACAAAACATGCAAATTTTCCCACCACTCACAACCTATGTAGTTTGTACTCCATGGGACAAGCCTTCTCCTTCCAACTTCATTGACAACCGGGGAAGACTCAAGCACACAATTCAACAAAAGAGACAATAAAGACAAACAGTAAAGCACATCCCTAATCCCTCACCTTGCAGTGGCCATCAACAAAAACCACATTTGGGCGCGTCGGCAAGCCAGTTACTCTAGAGCTTACATATGCGCTATACCAATCTGTATATGTGTGAAATACATTAGCATACTCAAAGCGCGTCAGCAGTAATGTTGGCTCCTCAACCCACTGCAACCACAAAACATTGTGTCAAAATAAGTAAGAGAGAACATGCAGAACATAGCAACAAAAACATGATAGTAACAGTGGCATTTTGAGGTCACCGAATTATGGTCAGTTTCAAAGCATCCTTTAGGTTCAAGAAATTGAAGGTCTCAGATCTCATAACCTCTCGAGAGATCAGTTAGCAGGACGCCAGCATTAGTTTGATTTTCTTAAGAACTTTATTATTGTCCTGATTCATACATTCTGATAGGAAATATAACAGATCAAAGCTTGTAAATTGTACACTCATCCACAATTTACCCCACAATCATCTAACACGTAAAATACAAATGTTTGTTTCAACCCTTTCCTCATCCTTGACTGAGCCTTGCGATTCCAATGTGTTTCTGTTGCATTTACTTGTGCTGCTGGGTAGTGTCCCTTCACCTTCAGTGAAGAGAACTCTATGTGCATATTTGGACCCTCCTCCTTTGTTCCAAAGCTTCCATTCTCTGATAGAATGGTTACGTGAATTCACTCTGTGTGTCGAGAATGTGGTGACTTAGCTACATAGAGGCTTCTGTTGTGTACTTGGTATAATGGTAATCAATGAAGTCAATTAAGCTGCTCTCTATGTGAAACTTGGTGCAATCCAAATTTCCTAGTGTAAGATTTTTCTGTTTGCTGTATGTTAATTTTGTTTTTTGTCCAAGTGACACCATTGGGTTAATTTTGTGAAAAATTTTACAGCCGGCAAGAGAAAGAACATGCAGCACATAGCAACAAGAACATGATAAGAACATGATAATAACAGGTCACAGAAGGATGGTTAATTGCTATTATCATCTTTTAATCACGTAGTAGGAGGCTAAAATGATTTTGATTAAATTATAAAGTGCACTAACATGATAATCCAGTCTTTCTGCTAATTATTCTTGGCGACATTGGCAACTTACCCCTCCCAGCGACCATAACTCATATGACACTAGTTACAGACATGACTAAGTCGGAGGCCAACATTATTCCAGTTCAATTTCATGCCATTTTAGTCTTCCATTATAATGCCGATCAATCATACATCCAAGATGGCAAAGGGGTTTGTTCAATTAGTAGCACAGGGTTAGACAATAACATTTCTTCAATCCAATCATGTCACTCTCAAATGTCAATTACTCAATTATATACTATCTTGCACAATCTTACATATACTTCCCATTATTTATTTTTTGAGGGTCCATACTCCCCATTATTTAATCCCTTCTTAATTAGATCATTACCAATAATATTAATAGTATAATTAATAAGAAAAAAGGTATATATTAAAGCAATAACTCTGATTCAAATAGCGACAATAGATCTCAAAACCTTCCATAAAAACAATCAATTTAAGATTCACTTTCAATAAATAATCAAAAACCCTAGATTATTTCATCTGGAAAAACAGAGAACAAAAACAGAAACCCTAACCTCAGAGCATTGGAGTTCCTCATCTTTCCCAACCAATTCAATTGTACTAAACAGCTCCCTCATTGTGTGCTGCAAAATCTCCCCTTCTTGAACATACTTATCAAGAAACTCCTCCGAAACGACGCGTTTACTGCCCCCACGACGCTTACCCTGGATTTGAAAAGCTCCATCCTCAAATACTGGCAGCTCATCCTCATCCCTCCTTCCAATCACCTCCTCCACTCTCTCTCCTCCTTTCGCCATCCGGATCTTCCCCGGATCCATCCTCAACCCCCCGCCCTCGCATATCGAGCTCCGAAGCGTCGCGCTGTAATGACACCGGAACCACCCTCCTCCCCCTGCCAACCAACATAATAATATATAATAATATATAATTAGTTGTATAATTTCTAACTCCGTCAATGTCAATGCAAAATTGTTATTGAATAACTGTATAACATACCAATAGTATAATTTCTAACTCCGTCAATGGTCGAAACGCCGGGTTTCGTAGGACGTGGGAGAACGTCAACGGATTGGGTAAAACCGTTACCGAAGTACGCCTCGCACGAGGCGGAGCTAGGAGGGGACCAAGGGAGGTACGACGGTAGAATAGGCCAGGTTTTTGAAGAAGAGGAGGTTGAGGAGAGAGAAAGACGGTGGTTGGGAGGAGGTCGGGGGTCACGGTGGTTGTTACGGTGGTGACCGGTGGCGGCGGAGGAGTGGTGGTGATGGAGGTGGAGATGGATGTTGACAGGTGGAATAGGGTGGCGAAGAAAGTAAGTGAAAAGCCAAGAAGTTGAGGATGAAAAGTAAAGCTATGGAGGTTTTCATTATGCGATTTGTAGAGGTGAAGTTTGAGCTGATTAATCGTATCATGGCTATCGCCGCCATTGATGGCGACTGGGGTTTAATTTTTGAGGTTTCTCTCTCTTGATTGTTCTCTCTCTAGACTTCTAGAGGTTGGTGAGGTGAGGTGACGTGAGGTGGTTGCTAGATTTACGCCATGCCGTGCTGCGTGGGGAATTTTGGAAAAAGAGGGTGTTTACTTTAGTTACAGCCAGCTTTACAGGTGGGTAGTTGTTAGATCAGTTAAATTTGCAAGGTTTTTTTACCCAGGTTGAAATTTTCAGTTTACAACCAATAAGACAACATTGCCTCTCAAATTTACTTACAACCTTTTAAAGGTAAATTGCTGGTAGATACTCCAATGATTTGGAATATCGTCCCTCCAACAATAGAGTTGAAGGTTTAATTCTTAATAGTCGTATGTGTCTTCTGTAAAAACTTTTATAATAAATATAAATAATAAATATAAAATGGTTAGTTGTCAAGATTTTACCAAAATGTAAGTTTCGAAGCGCAAAGTTACTAACAAAGATAATAATTAGCCAGGTTTGTTCGATGTCATTTATTGCTCTGTTCTAACAAATCTATGTTATAAAATTTACAAATTTACCCCTAAAAAAGATTAAAAATTGAGCTCAATTATTGTTAAATGACTAGATTGGAATGGAAGTAATATGTGATAAAAAAAAGTTAGGTTACAGAAATAAATAAATTTGAATTTGTAGAACTTAAGTGAAGTGAAAACTGAACGATGAATACAATTGAAGAATAACGTAAGCTTATAACGTATTCCAATTTAGAAGTTTTTGTGCTAATTTATCCCCTACTACATACTACCTTAAAATAAATGAAATGAATAAGTACGATTCCAATATCATACAAAAATCATGAACATGAAACTCTCAAGAACTTTTTTTTTGAGGTGTAAAGAAGGCAGCACATTTTGTGATTTGTGAGTGCTAATTGGCATGCCTTAAGTAGATAATGGACCACTGACCTCTTGTGAGGCTGTGACAGTAACAACTTAGACATACAAAACGACCATCGTCACACCAAAAATTCAGTACGTAAGACAATTTTATATAAGTTCTTGTGCTAGTTTATCCCCTACCACATACTACCTTAAAATAAATGAAATGAATAAGTACGATTCCAATATCATACAAAAATCATGAACATGAAACTCTCAAGACTCAACCATTGCATCAGATTGCCAATGTCTTGCTCTCTCAAACCCATTGACACAATTCTCAAAATCGTCAATTGTTTGATCAATCTCTTCTTGTGTATTCATGACAAAAGGACCATATTGGACTAATGGCTCACACAATGGCTCACCACCTACTAAAATGAACCTAAGAGGCTTAGAAGACTTGTTCCAAGCGGTTAACCCATCGCCTGGTCCGAGGAGAAGAAGGTGATGAGGTGTGATTGGTGAAGATCTTAAGTTTCCGAAAATGCCTTCACCTTCTAAGACATACACAAATGCGTTCCATGATTTTGGAATAGGTTGTTCGAGAAATGCTCCTTGCTTTAAAGTAAAATCAAGGTATAACGTTGGCGTTCTTGTATAAACTGGTGATTTAGTTCCTAATGCTTCCCCTGCTATAACTCGAACTTTGATTCCATTTCTCTCAGCTTCTGCTATGTCCTTGCTCTGTATTTCTTGATATCTTGGCTCAATCCTGCAAGTCCAGACATATGAAAACCGATTAATAAAACTCATATAAGACAGTCTCATCATGAAATCACGGTTACATTTTGAATTAAAAGTGTTACTTTTTGAGTCAAATGTATTACATTTAGACTAAATTGTTGAGGTAACGCCCCAAATACCAAATAGTATTATTAAGTTGTGTTTTATTTTATTTAAGTTTGTAAAGAAATAAAATAGAACAAAAGAAATACAAAAAGAAAAGAAAAACAAAAAACAGAAAAGAAAGAAAACAAACCTGCGTGAGTTTGTGTTGTTGCCCAAGTTGTGGGCTATTACCTTGATTAGTGTATTAGGCCCACAAGTAAGCTGATTTGTGGCCTAGTATTGGTGTGAAGAAGCTTCCACTAAAAGCTGAACGGTTGGAAAACAAAAAGGCCTGGCGTTTTTGGTTTTTTAGTCAGTGTCGAACAAGACTGCCGAAAACAAGAGAAGAGAGCCAGTGAGAGAGAAACAAACAGAGAGTGAGAGGAACAGAGGTGTTCTCCAAAAGGTTTGTCTAATTCACGGTTGATTCGGCTTGTTCGAGTGAAGATAATCAGAGTATTTGGATCGCTCATCAACAGGTATTTGTGGGAGTATCTTTGGGTTTGTGGGAGTACCAAATTGAGCCAGGGTTTGTCAATTTGTACTAGTATCAAAGATAAATAGTCTACTTGTTGTTTGATCTTGTGATTGTTACCTTTGTACTCTTGATTATCATAGTGGATTATATTTTAGTGCGTGGAGATCCGCACCGTGGTTTTTCCCCTAATTGAGAGGGGTTTTCCACGTAAAATTGTTTGTGTTGATTTTGGGTTCTTGCACTTTATTTTTCCGATTATCTGTTATTGTGATTGTGGGTAAATACCGTAGTTTTCCCCAACAAGTGGTATCAGAGCTTTGGTTGTAGGATCCGTGTGGTGGGAAAATTACTGTATTTGTTGAAGGGAGGAATTATTTTGTGCAAGTAAGATGTCTGGGAGTGTGCCCAAATTTGAAATTCCTTTGTTTGATGGTAAAATTAATTTTACTGTGTGGAAGAGTACTGTTGAGGATTTGTTGGTTCAACAAAATTTAGATGAGGCTTTAGATGAGACAAAGCCTAGTGGGGTGACCGATGCCCAATGGACATCGAAGAAGAAGAAAGCTGTCAGTACTATTAGATTAGCTATGGCTCCGGAGATCAAGTATAATTACTTGACTGAGACAGATCCAAAGAAGTTGTTGGATAAGCTCCAGAGTGTATATGCATCAAAGTCACTGACTAACAAGCTTTGTTTGAGATATGAGTTGTACCAGCTAAAGATGGAGCAAGGTACAGCGTTGCAGGACCACATTAACAGTTTTAACCAGCTAGTATGTCAGTTAAGAAATGCAGATGAGAAGATCTCCGATCAGGAGGAGACATTGTTATTGTTGGCTTCACTACCAAAGTCCTACAGGCCAATTGTGCAAACATTACTTGTAGGGAGGACAGAGATTACGCTAGATGAAGCTATGACAGTGCTGAGAGAGAATGAACGGATGATGTTGCAGGTTGATGGTGTATCTCCTAGTGATGGAGGAGATAGAGTACTAGCTGTCGAGGTGTCCGAAAGAGGGAGGAATCATGAGAGGAGAGGAGGTGGCCCGAGAAGTAGATCGAAGTCGCGCGCGAGAGACTTTAGTAACGTGGAGTGTTACTATTGTGGTGAGAAGGGTCATATTCAGAGTCGTTGCCCAAAGATGAGAGATGATTTGAAGAGTTTCAAGCAGCTGCAAGAGAAGATCGGCAAGACCAAAATTGATGATGATAGCGGTTCCTCTAATGTAATTATGTCTTGTGATGGTAATAAGGAGTTGTTCTTGGCTAGTAACAATGAGGGGAAGGAAAGCCAAGAGAGTTGGGTGTTGGACTCCGGCGCTTCGGTTCACATTTGTAGAGACCAAAGTATGTTTGATACTTTGTGCCAAGATGGAGAGTATGGTGACATCAACATGGGGAGTGGTAAGTTGAAGGCCAAAGGGATGGGAAGCATCCGCATTGAGTTCCATGGTGGTGTGACTAGAACCTTCCACAATGTGAGGTATGTACCCGATGCTCGTGTTAACGTGATTTCGTTGGGTGAGTTGACATCGCAAAGGTGTAGATACATTGGTACGGGAAGGTGGTGCAAAGTATATCGTGGTGCTACTTTGATTGTGCAAGGGAGGAAGGCGGAGAACAACTTGTGCTATGTTGAGGGTCATTGCGTAGGGAGGAGCAAGACCGCGAAGAAGAAGGTCCGTTTCTCGGACAAGGTGGAAGTATTTGGTGATTTGGGTCGAGGGAGGATTTGTTGAGGTAACGCCCCAAATACCAAATAGTATTATTAAATTGTGTTTT
The DNA here is from genome assembly GCA_038025085.1 of Tetragonia tetragonoides. Lineage (NCBI taxonomy): Eukaryota > Viridiplantae > Streptophyta > Magnoliopsida > Caryophyllales > Aizoaceae > Tetragonia > Tetragonia tetragonoides. The sequence continues at coordinate 1,440,650 of CM076153.1, forward strand.
ATTTTATTTAAGTTTGTAAAGAAATAAAATAGAACAAAAGAAATACAAAAAGAAAAGAAAAACAAAAAACAGAAAAGAAAGAAAACAAACCTGCGTGAGTTTGTGTTGTTGCCCAAGTTGTGGGCTATTACCTTGATTAGTGTATTAGGCCCACAAGTAAGCTGATTTGTGGCCTAGTATTGGTGTGAAGAAGCTTCCACTAAAAGCTGAACGGTTGGAAAACAAAAAGGCCTGGCGTTTTTGGTTTTTTAGTCAGTGTCGAACAAGAGTGCCGAAAACAAGAGAAGAGAGCCAGTGAGAGAGAAACAAACAGAGAGTGAGAGGAACAGAGGTGTTCTCCAAAAGGTTTGTCTAATTCACGGTTGATTCGGCTTATTCGAGTGAAGATAATCAGAGTATTTGGATCGCTCATCAACAGGTATTTGTGGGAGTATCTTTGGGTTTGTGGGAGTACCAAATTGAGCCAGAGTTTGTCAATTTGTACTAGTATCAAAGATAAATAGTCTACTTGTTGTTTGATCTTGTGATTGTTACCTTGGTAGTCTTGATTATCATAGTGGATTATATTTTAGTGCGTGGAGATCCGCACCGTGGTTTTTCCCCTAATTGAGAGGGGTTTTCCACGTAAAATTGTTTGTGTTGATTTTGGGTTCTTGCACTTTATTTTTCCGATTATCTGTTATTGTGATTGTGGGTAAATACCGTAGTTTTCCCCAACATAAATATATCAAAAGAATTTACATATTTTACCACGAAACGGTTTTACACAATAACTTCTGCTACATGTTTGCTTATTAGATATAGGAACATCTAGAAGGTTTGTTGTATAACAAGAATCAATTGTCCTTAATGGATGTGAAATTAATGGTTTCCCATTTTCCTCACATCATTGACCCCATAGGCCATATGGCAGGTGCATGGTCCATTATGTTACAACTTACAAGTCGAAGGTCCAAAACATCTCATTGACAAGGATTTCCTTTTTGATAGTAACATTACGAGTTCAACAAAATATGCAACTTCACAATTTTTCTCAAATGGGTCCTCTACTTATGATGATTTAGACTGAATATTGATCATCAATTGGCAAATCTTAGATGTTTAATTTAAAAAATGGGAAAATTAACTTACATTTTGTGTTTAGAAGAGAGGTTAATCCAAAGTTGCAAGCCCTTTTGAATTCCTTGTTCAGCAGGCATTTCCGAGTGAACTATCCCTCTTCCAGCAGTCATCCATTGCAAGTCACCAGCACCTATAGTCCCCTTATGCCCCGCAAAATCTTCATGTGTAACAGCTCCCTGTTACATTGGTTACGTCTAAGAACCATTAATAAAATATGATTTTGATTTCCAGTGAACGTACAAGATATATACTAATGACGTCTTAAACTAGTGGGTAAATACTAAGATGTTGAATACGTTAAGTACCAGGTTCGAATCATTTATCCTTCACAATGTAACGTTAGAAAAATCTCTTATAAACTATACCCTAATAAAATGCCTTTAAAACTAAGAAATATATAAGCCATTGTCATGAGTTATGTTGGGAACAATCATCAAATTGTGGCCATGAGACAGGGCAACAGTACACTTGATTAGTATGGTCGCACGCAATTTGCTATGTGCATGCCAATATAATCGTGAGAGAATGATGACATGTTGTTCTTAATAACTAGCTCTAAGCTCTAGCTGTATCCCAACAACAACTAATTCCAACATGGTTTGATTTATCATACAGTAGTGGTTGAAACAACTTCATATCATTAACTAATTTTTATTTGAAAGGAAAAATAAAGTTTAGTTATGGTCATTTTCTAATAATATGACTAGTACTCCATATATTGACATTGTAAAGTGCTTTTTAAGTTATTTATACAGTACCAGTGTGAGGATGATGATTAATTATACTTTACACCCAACCATATTTAATACTCCTTCCGTTTTCTTTTAAACTTTCTACTTCCTTTTTCACGGTCTCTAATGCGGCACTTTGACCATTAATATTTCTAAAATTATACAAGTAAACTTTGTAAAAATTTGATATTACGAAAATACATTTCTAAAGGAATTTAATGCATATAATTTCAAATCACAACTCATAATGAATTTTTATATATTAACGGTCAAAGCTTACAAAGTTTGACCTCAAAAAAGCAAGTAGGAAGTTTAAAAGAAAACGGAGGGAGTAAAATATTAACATTATTTCATCTTTCAGCCATAGTTTACCTTTTATCTAAGTTACATGGTCACATCTAAACAGCCCCAAGTACATGTCATTGACTCATTTGATAAACAAAGCAATGGAGCACAATGTGAAACAAGAAACCCAGGGTTGGTAATTTTTTTTGGTTGTCAAACTAAGTGCATTTACTTAACTTAAAATTCAAGTTGAAGTTTTTTTTGATAATTAAATTCTAGTTGAAGTTATAATGAAATTCCAACCAACCCAATGTTAACAACTTATTTTGACTATGCCTCTTGTTACAATTAGATAGTAGTAAATAAAGATTACATTTTACTCAAAGTTGAGCTATGTTTTTACCTGCAGCATGTAAGTCACTGTCTCAAATCCTGTTAAACAAAGAAAAGAAAACATAATCAGGAATCAGTAAATTATTTAGGAATAGCTCATAAAACAGAGCTAAACTCTAGTCATTTTAGTAATAAACAATCAAAAGAAAGTTTGTCTCTTGATCATAAAACAAAATTATAAAGAAATAGAAAAATTAAATAAAAATAAAATACAAACCTCTGTGTGGGTGATCAGGGAATCCAGCAGGAGCAGAAACTGCAGTAAACAAAAATATATCATTAATGCAAAAGAAAATACTAATCTCTTCTCTCATATAGCTAAACAGAGGAAAACAGAGTAATAAATATGACAGAGATTTAACATTATTAACCCACCTGTAAATTCATCCAAAACAAGGAAAGGATCAAAGTACTTCAGCTCAAACCTGCATAATACAAAACATACCCCATTTAGCCCAAAACAAAAAACTCTTCATTTCACCTCAAGTACCGATATCAAATTTTCGATATTCTGGTATCGTTATCTGAACTTATGAAGACGTCCATCCAACATTTGTTTAAAACAAAATCTTACCGGCCAATGCTTCTTCTAACAACAGCACCAACACCTTCACGTTGTGGCCTAGCTTGGAATTTCCTCATAATCGGACGAGGATCATTAACAATTGAATTCGAGATCTCAGTTTCTGGCATCATCTCTTTGCTTCTTTAAAAATCTTGTTTTTGGGATTAAATTTTTCGAATGTGGGAATGAACTAAGACACGTTTTGAAACTTATTTATAGGGAGAACAAGTTCGTTAGTTTCAATTTTTTTAAGTAGTACAAGTAGTAGTTTAGTTTATGGGTAAGTCAAAGGAGGGAAATTTTGCTTGTGTGGCCCCACATTTTGGTCCCACTATAGGAGCTTCCTTGCCTCACTGGACTCTCTTTTGCTCACGTCAGCATATCGTGGTGGTGATGCATAAACTTTGGTATACATATGATTTATATGAATCTCAGTAACTTTTTTGGAGTTTTGGGGTGTGGAATTTTTGTTGGTCCATTATAGATATTTTTATATGCTCCCATTAAGGAGATTAAAACTTGAGGTGGGTATGGCATATACATGGCTATAGAATGGTCCATGTTTTTGCTTAGGTCCCACACTAAAATAGTCTAATTATTTATTGTCATTGTGATTCTTAACCAAGTTTGGTCTAGTATTTAAGATCGAAGCATTGAGTATATTAGGTATTAGATTCGGATTTTTTATCCTCCATATTTATGTATATTTTACTGACATTTATACCTCATCTGAACCAATAAAAACAATGATTAGTTTGTTTAGCTTCTCATTTTTACATTTGAAAGACGGGACATTATAATTTGATATTCGTGATTTAAGTGTTGAGCAAATAAAAAGGTTGATTATCATTAAAAGAGTAAATGATTGCATTAGAAGTAAAACGTGATTAGAACTTGTGGTGAAGGTTGAAGAATCAAGATTAAGACAGGATGACAGTGATATTAGCAAAGTGCAATTTCATAGTTATCTTGATAAAATTGTTGGCACTAGGCATTGATTAGCTAATTAATTTACTGATTAGCAATGGTCGGAGTTATTTTCAAAAATGTAATGTGATGTGATGATGTCACTCCGGCAGAAGCATGACGCGAGTATAGCCGTTGAATGAGATAAACCATAGTTCAGCAAAAATCACAAGATAATCTAATAATCACCTAGAGTACTTTACGGCTTTTAAATAATATAATATAATAACGAATTGTCTGGCAGTAACGTGTAGACCATACTAATTATTGGAGTATTTTTTCAACAAAATATTTCACACGTCTTTCTACATTCCAATATTTCATCTACATCATCATTATCATCATCAATCTTCCCTATATATATGAAGCTGGCATTTTTCGAAAGTTTTAAACTATTCCACATAGGCAAACAATTAATTTGAAGTAACAAAAGATAATTATCAATAAAAGATAATTAGACCTATAATTTTTAAGTTGACAAATCTTACGATGATAGAATCAAAAGCCTCATATAACTCCTAAAATTCTAATATATATGGGAATAATGCTATTGTACAATTGATATAAAAGTTGTTCATCGACCAAAGCCCTCAATCCTCATCACACAGCGGCAAAACACCCCCCACGTTTGATATACATGCTTTTATTGGATGCTCAATCCATGAACAATTTAATTTAGTGAATTAGTATTGATTAGTATATAACCCAATATATATTTTTGGTGTGCAGGTGTGTTTTTAATTCGTTTTGAGGTATGCATATCTTTCTCAGCTCCATTATTGCCTTTTTTTTTGTGGTTAGTTGTTTCATTCTCTCCTTAGTCCTTACTCCCTATTTAATGATGTATATTAATTCATTTAATATTACCTCTTTTTTTTTTATTGTTTTTTCTTCTAATTTTCCCTTAGCTATTGTTATGACTTGGATATGTGAATGAGCATTTAGTACCTTTCTCTTGCTTATCGCTCCCCTATTCGGTAGGTTCTTGAATTATTAATTGGTTGTATAGATAATGGTCTAGCAAGCATTTAATTTGAGGTATCAATATAAGTATTATTCTTTGCTCTACCAATTCATTAGTATAGTTAATGTTTAGAATTTTTTTAAACATAGGGACTGCCCAATTTTAATTTTATGGAGAATTAAGACTAATTGAGAATGGCTAATATGACTAATTAGCCATCTTTTGTATACTGCAGGTTTCGTCTTCTTATAATGATAGCAGCCAAGTACAAGTTGAAGTAGCTAGGTATTAATGTATTATGGCAATTCATTGTCTCCATTCCTTTAACTTATATATATACTAATCAAGAAAAAAAAAAAAAAGAGTCGGTGAAAGTTCAACATAAGCGAGAAGTCCATTTGGAGTTGGGTCATGTAGCTCAAAGCCCTTCACTTCAGCTCAAACCTGATAGCGGTGTTCAACTCAATAGCATACTTTTTTCTCTCACATATAACTATTCAGTTTAATTACGTCAATAATATTCAGTAAAAAAGAACACACCTATAAGGCCTAAACTTGACCGGTTGACCCAGGCTAGGCTAGCAGCTCAGACCTCAAAGGTGTTCAACTAAGTAACATACTTACTTTTTCTCTCACATATCACTATTCAGTTCAATAACGTCAATGGTATTCAGTGAAAAAGAACACACTTGTAGGCCTAAACTTGACCCAGGCTAGGTCAAATTCAATCAGCCGTTGACTTAAAATTGTTACTGAAATTATGGAGCACAGCAGCATTATCCTGCAGTTCATACTTTGAAGTTGAGCAGCATGCTGCCTGGGGAAGTAAAGGCCAAGAGCAAACAGTATGCTTGTTATTCTCCACAGAAAGAAATGGAATTTTTTCTCGGGGAATGAATCCAAAAATTGAATAAGCAACATTTATTTTACGACCATAACTGGTGTAAACCCCCTTTGCAATGGTGCATTTCCAATCATTTTATAGGCAATGCTTGAAGCGTTGCACATATACATACATACATACATACATACACAACAATCCGCCAAATGTTACAAACCGCCATCGCATCTGGACAAGATGCTTATCAACTACAAATAAAAATCAGCAGATTTTCTTGAGTTACAGCAAACCAAGGATAAACCTCTCGTACAACGGCACATGATATTGAGGGGGAGGCCAGAGAGGTGATGGTGTTTGTTCTGAATAGAAATCTTACAGTTTCCAGGCACCTCAGCCAATGTCGTTGGCACAACGCCTTTGGCATGGGTAGCATCTACTACACTGAATTTGAAGTCAATTGCAGTCTGCGACTTGATAAACCCGTTGTCTCCATTGCTGACTTGTTTGGTTCCAATGCAACCACTAAAATATGACTGTAGATGTCAATGAATGGAAGAAGTAGCTGCAACAGTGCATCAAATTATCACAATCAGAAGTCGAATCATAAATTTGGGTTGTGCAGCCATAAAGTTCTTTGAACCACCAGAAACAAAGATCAACCAGGCAAATAGTAAAACAACTCGGGACTCAGGCCCCCAGCCCCAAAACGAAAACAACAGAACATTGACATCTTCAATTCTTCTAGAATATCAATATGTTTCCAAACTCCAACCTGAACTACAAGCACCAATTTGAAGGACAGGCCCATACAATGAAGGATGCAGGATTTGAAACCTGCCTTTAATAGATTGACATGTTAATTAACCAATTCTCAGACAATAATGTCCCATGATCACTGGGTTCATTCAGTGACAAGTCCTACTTCATTGACAAAGCAATACTCCCTAGGGCCTGACAATTTACAAAGCACTCACATATTTTGGGAAAGAGGAAACACTAAAAATCAACCCTGACTATCATCAAAGGCATGCACCTCCTATCCAGTATCCATCTCAAAACATCATACAAAATCAGCCCCGTACCAGCAACTACATTAGATATCAAAGTAGATTACTGTATAGCACCCCACCATAGCTTCTCAGAACTGTGATTCATTAATAAATAATCAATCCACTTTACACTAGCTTCGTGTACTCCAAGTTCTCTACAGAGATAATGTGCTAAAGCCCAACCATTTCCCTAAACAACTTCAGATTATGAAAGCATTAGTCCAAATACCTGATTGCAGTGGCGTCAGCAACATGTGAATTTATTAAGCTACAATTCAAAAGGATTTCTCTCCTGAGTTGGCTGCTCCCAAACCCGCAAGAGACCTGCAGACGTTTGACATACAAACATAAGATGCAACCTATCAAAAAAGCATTTGATATGGAATCAAATAAAGAAATTCTTTATTTTGCAGAAATTTATTGATGAGAATATGTGCACAGGCAGATAATATTATGCAAAGAGGTTTTAGTAACATCTAGACCCCAAGCAGCAACCCAACTACTTTTAATGGTTTCCAAATTTTGTTTTTGTGGGTCTATCGGAAGCACCTTCTTTTAGGCGCCTAGCTAGGGGTAAGGCTATGTACATATGGACCTCCCCAGACCCCGCCGACGGCAGGAAAATTTCTGGGCGTCCCCAAGCAGCAACTGTAATATCAATCAGCTACTGCTTGAGCCTGCAACAGACAGCAACTACTGGTACCCCAAATATATACCACCATGTAACAATCATAAAAGAGGGGGGGGGGTCAAACTGGGGTGGAAAGCGCAGTTGCAATTCCCCAACTCACTCACAAGATGGACTGCATGGACCTCAGTTGCAGTCCAATTTCGCACGAAGATGCGTATGCCGTACTGGTTCACTAAAGAAACTCAGCATCTATATACTAAGGGCATCAGTTGCTACCAGCTACCACATACAATGAATAATTGCATGAGGCAAGAATTCAACCTTAGAGTCTCCTCTTAGTTAAAGAACCAGTAAAGCAAGCATAGCAATTGTTGGCACGTATCATATTAAAAGTATAACTAATATTGTTTCCTGAACGTCTACTGATGCAAGTAATATACGTAACCCTAAACACTGAATTTCAAATTTGAATTAACGCCTGAAAAATAACGAGTCTAGAAGAAAGGATCCCAGAAAATTCATACTATAGTCCACACATCAGTCAGGCGCCCAAGAGGATCAACCTAATTGCTTCAACATTATAAAAGAAACAATAATACCAGCAATTTAAATATCTGGCATACTTATTGGAATTTCTCCCAGAGACATGTAAATTGGGTCATCCTCACTAAACATGCCCTGCAATAATAAGTAACATATAATTAGCCAAACAAATGTTTATGGAAATGACAAGAAAAAAAACATTTCTAATAATGATCTAAAATAACAGAAGCACAAGTATTCAGATAAACAGGACCAGGCCAAATGCTCAGAAGCAAGGAGAGAGAGCAAAAAGAAAAAGAAAAAGAAAAAGAAAAAGAAGGTAAAGAGATGGTAAACTTTAGCATCAGAGTAGAAGATGCCAGTCATAGTATCAAGCTAATAGAGATTGATGATGAATACAACACCACCACCAAATGTATAGTACTAATCACACAACTAGGTGTCTAGGGAGGTAAAGATGGATGTACATAGCGTCTAGGCAGTCCTCTCACAAAGAACATTCAGACTAACAGATCCAGAAATATGCCTCTGAAGCAAGGACAAACATTAAGGGTACTACATTTTAGCATCATAATGGAAGCTGCTAATCATAGTATCAAGCTGCATTGAGAGTACTGATTATGGATACAGAACCACCAAACGTGAACTATCAATCAGACTGAAACAACTAGGGGTCTAAGAGGTCAATTTATACATAGCTTTACAACTAGGTAATCATCTTTAAGGAGGTCTAAGATTGCTATTGAATCTTCCTCAGAAATCTCCTTTTTTTCAATATCTTCTAGAGTATCAATAACTATACACAACCGGGCAAACCGGGTATTCAATGAATTCCCTCATCTAGCAACAGCCCCCTCCCCAAAAAAAAAAGGAAAAAAAAAGAAGATAGAGGCAAGATAACAAAAAGAAGTTTAACCAGTCACATTTGAAACACATTCCAATAATCAAGAGTAATACCTCTCCATGATGCAGGCCCATATCATTTTGCAAAGAATTCATATCCGGCTGAACTGAAGCACAATTTGGAACATCATTACCAAGCAACTCTGAGATCATGAACCCGTACCCATCCTGACCATCTGGATTATCATTATCATTCTGTGAATTGTTTGGATAGTTCCCCATACTTGTAACTTCAGTTTCCATGCTGTTTATTGAACAATTCACTAAGGTCAGTAAACTACCATGACAGCCGATGACAAGTATAGCACAAGACTACAGTCCACGACCAGTCGACCACGATTAAACTGACACGGACATGGACACAACAGATACAAAGACACAGGCAATGGCATCTATAGAGGGCGAAAATCCCTAGCTAGTTACCATTTCTGTATTGGCATAAAATTAGTATTATTAGGAAATAAAAGTGTATCTGTTGTATCATCCTTAGAATTCTTATTCTTCCTTTCTTGTAATCTGCATCAGACATGGAATGATACAACAAATACACTTTTTTTTCCTAATAATACTAATTTTATGCCATAAATATTCAGTCTCCGATTTCCCTTTTTGTAAACCAAACTAGTGTTCTTTTAACGTGTCAAAAACATAACAAGGGACCTTCTTGCCATGCACAGAGCCGCACATTAATCAAGAGGCTTCGCACAGGTAGGTAAGGTTAAATTAAAAGAATAAAACAATGCTTGAAGTACGATTTTAATATGACAAAGAAAGACAACCATAAGAAGAGAAAATTAAACTGAGTGTGTAACATACGTTCTCGTCGGCATGCTTTTGTCTTCCGGCAATGATACACTTTCCAGATCAATTATCTCAATATCTTTTCTCACAGATCCACAGTCATTATACCCACTATTCAAACTACAGTTGTTGTTCATGGACAAATCAATGTCAACCAATGCATCTTTATTTGGACCTGAGATAGAGGGATACAAGAGAGCGGGGACATCATGATGCTCATGCATATCAGAAGTTTCCATAAGATTGAGGTCACAAATCTTAAAGGAGCTTGAGAACAGCTGCTTCTCCTCCCCTTGTTGTTTTGCTGACTCCACGCCACCTTTTAGAGGCAAAGAGTCAATGGAAAAGTCCTCCTGATCAGCACGCCTTTTAAAAGCGGTACCAGTCTCAGCTCTCTTTGCCGGCAAATTAGAGTTCTTTTCATTTAATTCTGTAAGGTGAGAGTACTCACCACTCTGAGCAACAGAAAGCCATTGTTTAGCTTTCTTTGATCCCTCCCCAATCCTATCCTCTTCAAGAGATCTCTTTTCACCTCTATCTTTTGCAATAAAACTAAAACTCCCAGGATCAGGCTGTCCATTGGGTGTCTGCTCGTATAAAAATGTCTTATCAGTGAAACATAGAGATTGCACTTGCTTTTCCTGATCACCAGCAGATGCAGGGTCTCGTACTCCTGCACCCCGGAATGAGTCCTCAGATAGAGCTGTACCAGCACAAGTTGAACTAGGAATCTCATTTGAAGATGGAATTTCCGAGGAACCATTCATAGTAACATCTTTGGTGGACTCAAGAGAACCAAGTCCAGCATCCCCTGTGCTTTTCTCCTCGGTAACCAAAACTGGATCATTCTTTGGGCTTTTACTTATCAAGGATGAACAAACTTTAGATGGAATGTTGACAGAAGGGTAAAACTTAGGCTGGTTACTGTCATTCGTGCTTGAAGTCTCATTGTTCTCTTCACAGTGTTGGACAGTCCCTTCATCATTGCACGTCTCTTTCCCCATTTCAAGAATACTACTGCCATCTTTTGACTCATCACACCCAGCATTAACCCCATCAGAAGAGGCTTCTTGATCATCCTTATTTTGAACCGTAGAAGCCATCATTGGGTCTGAATCAACATCAGGATGAAATTTCTCCATCTCATCCTGCACCTCCTTGTGTCTATTGTCTTTGGAAGCAGACTCAGCCGGGTTAGAATTGTGAACATCAGTGTCAGCATCTCTGGTAGTGTCTTTCGGAATATTATCATTATCAGCCTCCACACCCTGGGTGGCACTCATTTTATCATCCCTGCCATTCTCGCGGCTCCAGTCAGAGCTGTAACTCCTAGAAGCTCTTCTTCTATCCCTAGAAAAATTATTTCTGGTCGTGCTCAAATCTTGATCATTAGGAGAGTTCCTACTACTAGAAACTCCTGCAGGAATGACAGTTCCCTGATGAGTGGCTACTGATCGGCCATCCACAGGTGAGTTTGAAAATTCTCTATCCTTGAACTCCCGTGAATTGCTTCTCAAAGTACCATTATGCGACTTGCCAGAAAGCACACTTGAAGACAATAATCCGTGTGAAACCAAATAATCAACAGCAAGCCGACCAGCCTCCATGAAAAGATCACCTCTACGAGATGGCTGCGGGGATGGCTGTCGATAAGATGATTGAAAAGATCTGTTAATTCCACGCCCATAACCACGATTAAAGTTCCGGTATTCAGAGTTATAGGGGCCTACTCCCGTCATATTAGACCTGCATCGACGTACAGGGATTAGCGGAAGATACCTGAAGCAAATTGCAGTCTGTTGTTTCTCAGGTTTGTATTGAAAAAGTCAAAAATGAGTCAGTAAGGCAGCTACAAGGTAGAACATCTACCCTTAAAACTAAAAGTTCTTTCCCTCTAACACCTCCCACTCCCTTTCCCACCAACACATTTTGATGGGGGATCGCCGGGTTTTAAACCCTTCTTGTGTTTCCCAGTGTCACTTGGTTATCCCAAATTATTTGATAGGCCTATATAACAATTGAACTAGTAAAATTGGCAATGGGGGAACCTTATGATCTAAATGGTATCCAGGTTCAATTCACAACATTCACATCAAAATGAAATTGCACAAATTACTAATTCAAATAGCTGATATAGTAAGCATATACCTAAATAAAATTCCTCAATGACAATACCTCTCAAAGAAATGATAGTATCTCAATTCTCAAATGCCCAGAAAATCATTTGCAATTTAAACACCCACAACCATATGAAAACCCAAGGAACCCCAATTTCCCACAACCCAAAAAACAAACAAACAAACAAAAAAGGAAATTGGAATTTGCCCACAAAATAATAGGTGCAAAAGAAAGAAAACAAACCTCATTTTTAATCTCTGAGTGGAAGAAAAAGCTTCAAAGTCTTGAAATTATCTCAATACACTATCTCCTTCCCATCAAAGGCGCCGCCTTGATTACCACATCTTAAGGGGAAAATTAAAAATAAAAAGATAAGTGACAGTGGAATTAAATTTTCGTCAGAAGCTGAAATAATCGACGATCAAAGGGGAAACCTTGCTGAAATTGGAGAAAAGGGAAGGTGGGTAATAGTTTAAGGAAGATGATTGACTGATTTGACAGATTTTTATTCTTCCCGATCTCTGTGAGAGCTTAGGGTTCACCAGTGACCAAATTCTTCAATCCCCATTTTCGTCCTCACTTCTTTTCCTTTATTCTTCTGTTTTCTTTATTTCTATTTTTGTTTTGTTTTTCTTTTTGGGTGGGGGTTGTGTTTTGGGAAAATAATTTGCATAAGTAAATATGAAGATGATATGTTAGATGTTAGTCATGAGTGTAAACAAAATACTTATATAATTGACTAATTGTTTTGTTTTTTTTGGAGAAACAATTGACTAATTGTTAGGTCTAGGGAAAGATGGTACTCAGGAATGCACACTTCATGTTGTTCTTCATACAAGATTTATTATTTCTTTTAATTACAACAAGTCATGAGTATTTGTTAATTTTGTTGAATTTTGTAGATTTATTTTTTTTTCGTACTAATTCTACGGATTTTTAGTGGGAACTAACAAAAAGAAGATAAGGGGAACAAACTCTTAAATCTTAATTTTGCAAAAACAAATAAAAAATATGAAATATTTATGATAATAAAGCTATCTTCTTTTTTAGTGCGATAATAAAGTTATCTGAAGTTTGTGTGGGTAACGTATATGACTATGACGCAGTAGTGTGCCTCTACTTGTTTTTATTAAAATATGTGAATTCAAATCTCATTTTCTCAAAAAAAAAAAAAAAGACGTGTTTAACATGTCATTTTCGTTAAAACAATTCAAATCTTGAAGTGAATAATCTAACTGATGTTCTGGTTTTGTAAAATGATGTTGCATCATTTATTATATGGATCATGGTCTACGTATAATAACTCTCTAAGATAAATACGTTATATATAAAGGTTTGAGAATTCTATATTTATTCAAGTACAGGACAATCAATATTACAACTAATGTTTGGAAATACAAGATGACGGTTTTTCATATCCAAGAGCAATACCCCGAACATTTGAACATAAGGATTTTATCGGGCCTTCATTACCATCATACTTTAAGTCAATGTTTCTTGTCTCAATTTGACAAGGTCTATATTTACTGCATTCGAAGTTGACTGCAATACGTGATGTTGAGACGCCTCTTATATCTATAAACTTCACCTTGCTGATTTGTACATGTGAATCACCCTTCAAATACAAAGACATAAAACATGTTATTTTCCAACAACTATAGAGTACTTCATGACAAATTGGAATATGATTGAATCTAAGCCTCTAATTTTCCAAATAAAATGTGACTTTAATAATGAATATATAGATATGAGGGTGGTGTTGTATTACCTTTGGACATTGTCTTGATGGACAATAATTTTGATCAATGATGATTGGGTTGCTAACATTGTTTACAAAAATGCTCTCAAATGATATATCAGCAGCATTCCCTGTATTTCTGGTAGCCCATGTCTTAATCCTGACACCATTAAGAGTATTAGTAAAGTTGCAATTTCTTACAATCACTCCCTTTATATCAGGCTCATTAGGCTCTCCCCCCATACTACCAATACTGATGTCATGGCCAGGTCCACATAAAATACCAGTAATGTTGACATCTTCGATTCCTGGAAGGATTGAAACACAATCATCTCCACAAGAAATCTTAGAATTTGATACTTGTATCTTGCTTGAGTGGCCAATGTTAATTCCATCGGTGTTTGGGCTATCACCAGGAGCTACTATTGTTATGTGTTGTGGTAATCCCATTTTTGTGGGATTTATCAAACAGTAAAATAGAAAAGCCTTTTAATAAAAGGTTTTCCTTCGTTGTCTCTCAATCACAGAACTAAATATAGGAAGACTTCCCTATATAAAAAAAAGGGAAAATCCCTGTGATGTGAAGATATAGAAAAATAAGACAGAAGAAAAGAGAGAAGAGTGAGTTTAATACACTCTAAATAAATTGTGTAATCCTCAAGAATTAGGTCAATCTTGAGAGACAATTTTGTACTCTTGTTTTAGAGAGAATATATAACTTTTGAGTATTCCTTGTTGGTGTTTATCTTTCTTCTGTATTAGTATTTATTCGTTGCCTATTAGATTTTGGGAACGTCCTTTATCTCCCAACAAAGTGGTATCAGAGCTAGGTCTATTGAATATGGACGCTAATAATGGCAACATGATTAAGTTGACCGCTTCCAATTATGCAGTGTGGAAGCCAAAGATGGAAGATCTTCTCTACATTAAAGATTTATGGTTGCCCATTACAATGAAAACCATATCCGAAAAACCTGCAACCAAAGCCGGTGAGAAAACCGATGAAAAGACTGATGAACAGTCTTTGATCCCTTCCAGTGTCGAATCTATGTCCGCTGCTGATTGGGCGGTACTCAACAGGAAATGTGCCGCACAGATTCGACAATGGATTGATAAAAGCATTTTTCAAAGTTTCGCTAATGAGCATAACGCTCATGTTCTTTGGGAAAAGTTGGAGAAAACCTATGCTAGAACAACCGCTCAGAATAAAGCAAATCTGATGCGAAGGCTCGTGAACTTGAAGTATAAGGATGGTACTAGTGTCTCCGAGCATTTAAGTGAGTTCGAAGGTTTGGCTGATCAAATCAGCTCAATGGAGTTAAACTTGGATAATGAGCTAATAGCTTTATTGTTGCTAAGCTCATTACCCAAAAGTTGGGATACATTAATTGTGTCGGTGAGTAACTCTGCACCAGAAGGAAAGCTTACCATGGATATGGTAAAAGATCGTCTGCTCAATGAGGAGTCCAGACGGAAAGATGACGATTCAACCTCCAATAACGAGCAAGCCCTTGTCGCTAGTGAACAAGGAAATAAGTATTGGCGTGGGAGAAATAAAAGTTGAAATCCCCACCAGCAACAACGAGGATGTTCAAAGTCTCGATCAAGGAGAGACGTTACTTGTCATCATTGCGGCCTGCCAGGACACTTTGTTCGGGAATGCAGAAAGTTAAAAGCCGAACAATCCAAAAAGCAGGAGAATAATCGAAGTGAGAGCAGTCGAACGAACGATTCTGCAACATTTGCAGAAGAGGTGATTGTTGTTCAAGATAGTGGTTATATCAACCTTGCTTGTCAAGACTCAACCTGGGTAATTGACTCGGGTGCTTCCTTCCATGTCTCCCCAAGAAAGGAATTCTTTTCATCTTATACCAGTGGAGATTTCGGTTTGGTAAGGATGGGAAACGATGGCATATGCAAAATTGTCGGACTCGGCAATATTTATTTGGAAACAACAAATGGATGCAAACTGCTATTAAAAGATGTAAGACATGTCCCAGACATTCGTCTTAATCTAATCTCAGCTGGTAAGCTAGATGATGAAGGTTATGTTAACCACTTTGGTGAAGGTAAGTGGAAGCTCACCAAAGGAAGTTTAGTGGTAGCCAAGGGTGAGAAAAATAGGTCCCTTTACACCACTCAGGTCAAACTCTACGATGGAGAAGTCAATGCAGTGAAGAGTGTTCCAACCGAGTTATGGCACAAGAGACTCGGTCACATGAGTGAAAAAGGACTTGACATCCTTGCCAAGAAGGATCTTTTACCAGGCCTGCAAGGTACAAAGT
Organism: Tetragonia tetragonoides; assembly: GCA_038025085.1. NCBI lineage: Eukaryota > Viridiplantae > Streptophyta > Magnoliopsida > Caryophyllales > Aizoaceae > Tetragonia > Tetragonia tetragonoides. The sequence continues at coordinate 1,456,585 of CM076153.1, forward strand.
TGCATACTTGTGTTGATTGTGTAATGGGGAAACAACACAGGGTTGCATTTCATAGTAGGCCACCATCCAGAAAATCTAATCGTTTAGATTTAATTCATACTGATGTTTGTTCAATGCCAAGTAAAACACTTGGTGGTGCTCTTTACTTTGTCACCTTCATTGATGACCATACAAGAAAGGTGTGGGCGTTTGCCTTGAAAAGTAAAGACCAAGTTTTGGATACTTTTAAGGATTTTCATTTGAAGGTAGAGAGAGAAACAAGCAAACAGCTCAAGAGTGTACGTTCAGACAATGGTGGCGAATATAGAGACCCTTTCGAAGAATACTGTAAAGGTTATGGCATCAAGCTTGAGAAGTCTGTTGCAAAGACGCCGCAACACAACGGCATTGCTGAAAGGATGAACCGAACCATATGTGAGAGGATTAGATGTATGCTCTCAAATGCAAAACTGCCAAGCTCCTTTTGGGGGGAGGCAATGAGGACAGCAGTTGACCTGATCAACCGTTCACCTTCAGCTCCACTGAATGGTGATACTCCGGAAAGCGTGTGGACCGGAAAGAAAGTTTCATATGGTCACTTAAAGGTCTTTGGATGTAGAGCTTTGGTTCATATACCAAGAGACGAGAGATCCAAGCTTGATAAAAAGGCTAAAGAATGCATATTCTTGGTTTATGCTCATGAAGATTTTGGCTACAGATTGTGGGATCCTATTAAGAAAAGGATCATTCGAAGTAGAGATGTTGTATTTCTTGAAGATCAAACCATTGAAGACATTGAGAAAGGCGAGAAGCCGCAACAATTAGAAGAACAACCAGTTAGCTTAGACCCTATCTCCCCACCACAAGTTTCTATTGACAGGGGAGATATCCCGGATGGAGTTACTGACACTCCAGAAGACGATGATGAGGTTCCAGAGCCACCTGCTGAGCAGGGGGAGGAGACCCCTTTGACTGAGTCGGAACAACCTCAGTATGGCAGGGGACATAGAGTGCCTATTCCATCCACGAGATATAGTAGGTCTGAGTATGTTATGTTGACTGATGAAGGGGAGCCAGAAAATTTTAGAGAGGTTATGGCTCACAAGGATAAAGGTAACTGGGTGAAAGCTCTGCAAGAAGAGATGCATTCCTTGCAGAAGAATCAAACGTATGAGTTGGTAGAACTCTCACAGGGAAAGAAGGCCTTAAAGAACAAGTGGGTCTTCAAGTTGAAAAAGGACGGAGACAAAATCCTGAAATACAAAGCACGGTTGGTCGTCAAAGGATTTGGTCAGAAGAAAGGAATTGACTTTGACGAGATTTTTTCCCCGGTTGTGAAAATGACATCAATTCGAGTCATTTTGGGATTGGCTGCTAGTATGAACCTTGAGATTGAGGAGCTAGATGTGAAAACGGCATTCCTTCATGGAGATCTTGATGAAGAGATATATATGACACAACCGGAAGGATTTGAAATAAAAGGAAAGAAGAACTTGGTCTGTCGGCTGAAGAAAAGTCTATATGGCCTTAAGCAGGCACCACGACAGTGGTATAAGAAGTTTGACTCATTCATGATGGGTCATGGATACAAGAGAACTGACGCAGACCAGTGTGTTTATATCCGGAGGTACTCCGATGGAAATTTCATAATCCTTCTATTGTATGTTGACGACATGCTAATTGTTGGTCGAGATGTTAGCCAGATTGGCAAACTCAAGGATGATTTATCTAAGTCTTTTGACATGAAGGACTTAGGCCCAGCTCAACAAATATTAGGTATGAAAATTACCCGCGATAGGAAAGCTGGAAAGGTATGGCTGTCGCAAGAGAAATATGTTGAACGAATGCTACAGAGGTTCAATATGAAAGATGCTAAGCCTGTTAGCACCTCCACTTGCTAGTCATTTTCAACTAAGTAAGAGGTCTTGCCCCACTACTCAAAAGGAGATAGAAGAAATGGAAGTAGCTCCCTACTCTTCAGCAGTAGGAAGTCTCATGTATGCAATGGTTTGCACCAGGCCAGATATCGCTCATGCAGTCGGAGTAGTGAGCAGATTTCTTTCAAATCCAGGAAAGGTACACTGGGAAGCAGTGAAATGGATCTTCAGGTACTTGAAGGGTACATCTAAACTATGCTTAAGTTTTGGAATTTCCAAACTAGCCTTGGAAGGTTACACTGATGCAGACATGGCAGGAGATCTGGACAGTAGAAAATCTACATCTGGATTATTGTTTACCTTCGCAGGGGGAGCTGTTTCATGGCAGTCCAAGCTGCAGAAATGTGTTGCCTTGTCTACAACAGAAGCAGAATACATCGCTGCTACTGAAGCAGGAAAAGAGATGTTATGATTAAAGAGATTTCTCCAAGAGCTTGGTTTGAAACAAGACATATATGTCATCTATTGTGATAGTCAGAGTGCAATAGACTTGAGCAAGAATGCAATGTATCATTCTCGCACCAAGCATATAGATGTTAGATATCATTGGATACGCGGAGTGATAGAGAGCCACATGTTGCAGATACAGAAGATTCATACCGACGAGAACCCATCAGATATGATGACGAAGATTGTGGCCCGAGAAAAGCATGAGTTATGCAGGAAGAAGTCTGGCATGGATACACATAACGTATTGTAGTGAACCCACCTAAATGGGAGGGGGAGGATTGTTGTGGTAATCCCATTTTTGTGGGATTTATCAAACAGTAAAATAGAAAAGCCTTTTAATAAAAGGTTTTCCTTCGTTGTCTCTCAATCACAGAACTAAATATAGGAAGACTTCCCTATATAAAAAAAAAAAGGGAAATCCCTGTGATGTGGAGATATAGAAAAATAAGACAGAAGAAAAGAGAGAAGAGTGAGTTTAATACACTCTAAATAAATTGTGTAATCCTCAAGAATTAGGTCAATCTTGAGAGACAATTTTGTACTCTTGTTTTAGAGAGAATATATAACTTTTGAGTATTCCTTGTTGGTGTTTATCTTTCTTCTGTATTAGTATTTATTCGTTGCCTATTAGATTTTGGGAACGTCCTTTATCTCCCAACATTATGTGACTAATTACAATGTTGTTTCAACTAAAGAGTTTGACATGGGTGTCTTTGCTATTGATGAACCTTACACCTTCAATCCTCCAATTGGTGACATGGTCCAACATTAATGACTGAAAAACCAAAACACAACAATTAATAGATGTATCTATTTTCCTTAATTTTTTCAAAGAATTGGCATTTTTTGCATGCATTTAGTTAGATTAAGATGGAAAATTGTTACATTAACTCACTAGGTTGTCAACCCTGTCAACTCACTAGCATATTGTGTCTATCTCTCTCCAATTTTAATTGTTACTTTTTGAAAATAGAGAAGAGAGATTGTGATGATAGAGGAGAAAGATAGAAACAATAGGCTAGTGAGTTGGCAACTTAGTAGGTAGATGTATCATTCTCCGATTAAGATATGTTAATAGAGTCAAGCTAGCCAAATTAAACTAGTTTGGACTCTAACAATGTTGATTAATTAACAAACGCGTGGAAATTTGAACCTTAATCAAGTAGTTATGATAAATTAGTGAAACTTCGACCTTAAAAACAAAATATAATGGTGAGAAAAGAGCGAATGGAGTAAGGAAAGTTACAATTGGCCGACGGGATTTGTCATCATCTTTTGATATTCCCAACCAAGATTTAGTGCCCTGCCCATCAAATGATCCACCACCAAATATAGACAACTTGTCAACGTATTTGAAATTGATCCAACTGAACCCATAATCATCGTCATGAGCCTTTAAAACGCCTGCATTGTGGAAATCAATTGGGCTCAAACATGGACTGATGATTTTATCAAGTAAGTCCCACGAGGAACTACAACTTGGGCTTTTCCCCTCCATTTGCATGCATCATTCCAACAATTTTCAAAGGCCTGCAATGTTGAGTCACACATTTACAACCCATTGAGCAGACAATTTTTTTTTAGCATTCTTTTATGAGGCGACCTCTACACTTTATGAATGGTACATAATGGAGTAATAAGTTAATAACAACCAAAATGTACCGAGTATTAAATTTTTAATCATGAAAACTTCATGTACAATAGTAACACTGCATAAATTATCAGGTTACCTTAGTACAATCAGCTTGCCCATCTCCAATTGCACCATACTTCTTGACATTGAAGTTTTTCAACTCACATTCTACTTGAATAGTGAAGCACATCACAATTATTAGAATTAGCAAAACACCCTTTTGTGTCATGTTTTTCTTCTTCTTCTTCTTTTAATCAGAAAATACTCACTAAAGAACTATAGATACTTCTTTTCAGTTGCTCAGATTTGAGTTAGTTGCTGTGGATATTTATAGTACTCATTAGGTTGAGCAACGGCTGAGGGGTACAATTAAGTGAAGTAATAATTCAGCGTTGATCAACTTCCTTTGGTTGCATTTCTTTATTGCTCATGGACTCTTGCTTAACTAACGCCCTCTTTCAGTTTCTCACTTTCTTTTCCAACTTTTGCATATCAACGGATTGAGGTAAACAGACGGTTTACGTTGATAAATTATACTCCCTTCGCTCCATAGAAATCTTTAATTTCAAATAAATCAAGTTATTTGCTTTTTCAAAAATTTTCCAACTCTTTCGACTTTGTAGAAACCATCAAAGGTTATTGAGATTTTAATAGATCTCCGAAATTTTTTCTAAGAACTGATTCTAATCTCATAAGATTTTCACCATATAAACATATTAAATTCATGTTAAAGAATGATTATCCAAGGATATCAACTTGTTATTGGGTTCAAAAGAAAAGTAAATGATATCAACTATGATTGAAACTTTTATTTTTGATTTACTACGGTGGTCACGCAACTAGAATAAAATCAAATACTCCAACGTTTTAGCAGTCAAAATCTAACCAATCTTCCAATTACATGCATGTTTACGACATGTGGAGAACGAACATATATATATATGCCCAAAGTATGTAAAATAGAAGTCACTATACATGTCAGCCAAAGGTCAAAGAAAGAGACAAATTTAAGATCAATTACGAGTTTGTAACTTCCATTCTCTTCATGAAAATTAAGAACTTTTTAACAAAATAATAACCACCACCTCCCAATGTGTCTATGTTTTCCAAGATTTAATTTGAAAAAATCTCACTCAGTCGTATTCCAATTGTTCCCTTATGCACGTTTTAAGGGCATCATCATCATACAGTAAGTTTATAACGCCTGACATCAAGTGCAAACTACCATGTCCACAACGTTTTTTTAAGGTGCGAAGGAGGACAAGTCCATGTTCCCGACGTTTGTTTACATATATAGCTTGTCTTGAATGAATTTGGTCCACGACTCTGCACGGTGAACTAAAGACGCTCGTGTAAATATTTTGGACATATGAAGAGTATTTTAGAAAAGATTTAGTCTATTAATCCGCCATGAACTAAATTCACACAAGTTTTTCGCCCAATAAATATATTGTTTATCTTTTGATCCCCACAGACGAAGAAAACAAATCGTCAATCAATCTGTTAATTAAAGATAAAGATCATGCCATAGTAAATCATTATGATTACTACCATAAATAAAATTATCATGGATAAATAAGACCCAATAGCATCAATCTATGATAAGGAAACAAATTAATTGAAAAGAAAACGGCCATCAATTTATTTCAATTTCAATACCATTACCTTACATGATTACTAAAGCACAAAAACTCGTATGAGCCGGCTTCATGTGTATGCTAGCCTAAGGGGAAAGGGGTATTGAGATGAGGAGTATACAAAACATCTTCTTTATTACTCCCTTCCATCCCCCCTATATTAATTAAGCTAATTAAGCAGTCAATCAAACAAATTAAAACTAGATCAGATCGATTTTCCATAATAATCTGATCGATGATCATCATTTAAAACAAGATTCAGGTACTTGCACCCCATAAGCTTCTCCTTTGGCGTAAGAACACTTTGATTTGGTGCTCTTTTTTCCACTCCCTTGGTACGTTATGTCAATGTCCTTTAATTCCACACCTTGGCATGGTTTACTTCTACTGCAGTCTAAATTTACAGCTATGTCTGCCCTTGATGTCCCCTTTATGTTTATGTACTTCACGTCCAGTACTTGAACTCCCGAAGTAGCCTCCTATTTCGTTCCAAGATTGTGTTAATTCAAATAAACTGAACTGAATTGAACTGAACTTAATTAGCGCGGTAAAAATAAGTTGAGGAGAATAGAGCGTTACATACCTTAGAACAAGTCCTAGACGGGCAATAGTTTTGGTCAATAAGTATAGGATTATCAACGCCATTCTTCAAAATAATATCTTGGAACAAAATGTTAGAGACCAAGCCAGGGTTACCCGTGGCCTTAGTCTTAATCCTAACACCATTTGATGTACCATCAAGGGTACAATTTTGGACCGTAACATGCTCCACCGATTCACCAACTGACCCTCCTAGGCTACCGATGCTAATGCCATGACCCGGCCCGCAAGTGACCCCGCTCACCGAGACGTTCTTGGTCCCGGTGATGATGGCAATGCAATCATCACCTGAGGCAATGTTTGAGTCAGTGATCTGAATATCTTGGCAAACTCCTAGCTTTATGCCATCAGTGTTGGCGCTATCTCCTGGGGATGATATGCTTATTTGGTGTATTTGTGTGTTGTTGGATGCAAATAGATGGAAATGTGTGCTTTGGCTGTTCATTAGTTTCATATGCTCCACCCTTGAGTTTGTCACAAAGTTGAATCTTAGCAGCTGAAAACCAACACCAAAAATATCTTCAGTACAGTATTAATTAAGACTCTAATTGGTTAATGTTTGATTACTTTTTCTTAAACATAAATCTTGTATAAAACCGTCCCATAGTAAAACATATGACTTTTAGGAATAATATTTTTCACGAAAACCACCGTCCGTGTTTCTTTATTACACTTGTCAACAAGGTGTTTCAATATTGCAACTAAAATATCGTGGATGACGTTAACGAAAACTCTTTATGTTTTTTTTTATTATTATCAATGAACAAATAACGCTCTAGATCATAAACTGAAACTTCTTCTTTTTTTCTTTATCTCATTTAAATGCGAGTAGTAACGCCTTTTTCATTTCCCAAACATTTTGATAAAGCCTAAATATTTAAAATCAACAACCAAGACTCATAATTAAAGAAATTGATTTTAAACAATTCATGTTTGACCATCAAATATATCATGAACTGAGCATAAAAAATTAAAAACTTTGTTAAAAAAAAAAGAAAAAAAATCGTCTTATATGAATTTTTGTGAAAAAAATAATTAGAAGACAAGACAAACTTACGGTAGGAAGACTAGAAGAGCCATGTTTGGGATAACCTTGGCCGTCGATTGAACCACCACCATCGACAGTCAATGCATTAACATAATCAAAGGCTATAAAATAGTTAGTCCCTGTTTGGCTCAAAGGAGCCCTTAAAATGCCCTTATTCCTAAATCGGATTGGGCCTTTACATGGGCCGTTCATTGTTATGGGCTGTACCAAGTAAATCCCATCAGGGATTTCTAATTGGGCCTCGTCATCGCCTTTCCAATTGCATACATCAGCCCATGCCTTCAATAATGCCTGCCCATTAAAATATTACATTAATAATATAAAAATAAATAAATTTAGGAAAAAGCACATAATTCCAATCATTGTAAATTTTATATTCCCTCCGTCCTAAATGATATAGGTGTTTTGAGACTTGTAACTCATAATCAAACCACCCATATAATTTGGGACGAAGGGAGTAAAAAAATACTGTATGTAACAAATTACCTTATTGTTGTCTACTTTTCCGCCTTCAACAGCGCCATAATCTTTCAAATGGAAAACCTTAGCATGAACTTGGTGTTTGGTGAAACAACAAAAGATTAAGAGCAATAACAAGAGAGGGTGTGAAATACGAGTAATACTCAAACTAAAAGAGCCCATTTGCACAATGTAATGAAGCTCTTCTAGGTTGAGTAAATGAGTTGCTGATATTGAGCAATTGTACTGCTAATTGCTGCTTTATATAAGAGTATGTGAGTGAGTTTAGGCTAATCCAATTGAGTTAAAAAGAGATAGTATCTATATTATCCTTTTATAAATATTCATAATTATCATAGTAGATCAAATGGTACATTTTGATTATGTATACATTATACCCTTATGGACCTTGTAATGATTTTTCGCCATAATAATCTGATCACATGGAAGTGAAATACTTGCAAGTGCACAATAGGGTTTGGAAATCGGTTGATTTTATTTCATTTTTTTGGTTAAAACATTCCATTCACAACACAGTGCCATGCACGGGCACAAACTAGTTTTTTTCGAGTATAAATGTGCGAACATAATACTCTTTAAATCTTCCTGAAGCATTCATACCGCAAATGGGATTCGAGGATCACTACTTGTCAACGGCCCTTGTAATCATTGGGCACACATAAAAGATACAACAAAATGAATTAACCAATACGGAAAGAGGATAATTCTACAAAGGACGGAAATTATATGAACAGGATACGCATCCAAAGAATAATTATGATGGGATCTTACAATTGATACAAATAGGAACAAATGAGAGGAGATGTTTTGAGTATCAAAGATGATATGTACCTCTTTTGGCAAATCCGTCATGATCAGAATACATAGTAAAGAATGAACATACACTAAAAAAAACACTACCTTAAATAAACGGACACCCAGATCACAGCACTCAGCTAGGGGGAAAACTTGGATAATGATGATCAGATCAACTATCTGCAGCAACGAGCTATCGATCACCACCTTTTGTCCAGCTGATACAACAACATGATGAATTCCAAAACAATCCGAAGTCAGTGGAAAGAACTGCATTTAAACCTATTAGAACAGCAGAGCAGCTGCAACAATCATGGCCAGGAGAGATAATAGCGCAGAAGAGGCGATTTGAGGCTGCCCGTTTGGTGGTGGTTTCGTGGTTGATGGTGCAGGGGCTGTGCTGTTTAGTGCCACAAATGGTGGCAAAGGCGCTTCTGATACGTCAGCGACAGTAAGGAGCGGGTTTGGAGCCTCAGCTGGTGGCATAAATGAAGGGCTAATGAGTTGTATGAGTTGACCGGGTTGAACTGGGCTCATGTACATTGGTATGGTCTTCATCTTCAAACAGTGATTCTCTGCAGTGGAGAAAACGAGGATGAGAGGGAACGAATAGTGGAAGAGTCATTAAACTTACATAACTAGAATGGAATATTTGATGACTGGTTGAATGCTTACTCTTGTATGCAGCTGCTGTTTTTGGAAAGTCTGTGATGACACCGTCAATTCCAGCTCCCATCACAAATGAATTTAACTCCACAATTGGGTCGGAGAAGAAATCATATGCTTGGCTTAGGAATTCATTCCTGAAAATCTGGACATACACAGGAAGCTTAAATGACTGTAAACGTGATACAATGTTGGTCATGGTTATCAGGAAACCCCCGTTCTTTGGAAAGACGGACTCCTTTTCAACAACCACAGAATCAGCAAAGGTCTTGATGTCAGCGACAGTATCATTGAGGGCGTCACGGATGGTCTCGTCGACTTCGTAGACAAGTTCATATTTCTTCCCCTTCATTGCCTTAAGGACTGAGCTGCTGGTGGACTGGATCATAACCTTTTTGTCATAACCAGCTTTCTCTAAAGCCTCCGAAACTGCATCAGTTACGCTCATGCCGGCATTTACTGCCAGGTATTTCGCATTCTGAGGTACCATCAGGAAATACAGGATCAGATACCACGAGAAAATCACATTAACATGCATAACAAATCTGGGATGCACAAGAACACGTGGTTTAAGTGCAATAGTTTCATGGGGAAGCAGCAACAAAAGCAGGCACTTCACATGATGTACCCCCTTGCCTCAGAGGACATAGAACCCCTCCGCCCTCTCCATCTCCCAACTACTAGATCAGTTTGATTAGCTGTTAATAACCCAAGGCATATGACAACACCTCATAGGATGATAGAAGTATGCAAATGACAATGATATTCTGAAGGATTACAAAAGAACGACATATTTGGATCCAGAACATAAGAAACTCACCTCAATCTTGATCAACACACCAGAAAGTGAACTTGCATCCTTGGCAAGAGCCAGAAAGTCAGATAAGGATATGATTTTTCCAGCATTCTTAGATTTAGGATTCCTGTACAGCTTGGATAAGTCTCCAAACGGATTTGCAATCACAGCTGCAACCGGCAATGAAAATGAGTTAAAAATGTTGGTAAGTCTTACTGAAAAACATTACAAAATTATTACTTCTAAATCCACAGGCAGGTAAAGAGAGAGCTGATTGTAACAACGGCAAAATGACGAATGTGCCCACTGCCCAGACGTTGGTATCCTTTTAAATCATTTGATGAACAAGAGACATGAATAAAAGACGAAAGTGTAAGTGTTGACACATGTGATTAGCAATCAACATGTAATCTGAAGGAAAGATTCATAACATTAGCCCAGAATTGACATGAAGGCAGTAAGAACTAGAGAGCTATAGAGAGGGGTTCTTTGCCAACATGACATTAAATTTTATCTGTGTCATCCCAAACAATGTGTGGTTTTCATAAAATATGATAATGGCTAATGCTTTATTACCTAGACCTGCGTAATTGCTAGCTACAAATGTATGGAAAATTCAGAAATTTGATTTGTTGATGACACCCATACGGAACTTTGTCGGATACATAATGAAAATGTTTGAGGAAGACAAATTAAAACTAAACAAACAACAAAATAAGCTTAAATTAGTACTAAAACTGACTTACGAGTCAAATCTTTAATATCAGCCCAGTTCATGCTGAATGAATATATTCCACCGCCTGGCTGAATCTCATTAACTGTTTGCATAAGGTCCCTGAACTTTGATTGACCAACCTGTGTACTATTCATGAGATTGGCAGCGCTTGAGCAGAAAGGTACCCCATCCTTTGACATTTGAACAGGGCAATCAATCACATCAGCACCGTCTGAAATAGCCTGTGTGTATGATAGGTCTGTACAGCCAGGGAAGTCACCACTTGCACCCTCATGGGATATAACCAAGGGCGTAGCTGAAGGAGAGAGTAGTGGGAACAAAATTTTAGCAAAGTTGAGCTCACAAAGACACACAAACAAATACAAAACTACAAAGACGAAGACCTACTAACCTTCCCCTGAGGCATTTTTGCCTAGGTTGGCAAAGCAATCTGCAATAAGTTGATACAAAAATCAACATACAATAAACTAAAATTGAGATACTAGGTCACATGTTGGTCCTGCTTGATCAAGATTACAAAAACAGCAGAAGGGGTAGCACACATAAACTCTGGGCTCACCTCTGGCTTCTGATGGTGTTATAGGGAAACCAGTCAGGACACCATCGACAGAGAGGTCACCATTGTCAATAAATTGAAGATACTCCGAAACTGGGTTGTAGCTGTAGTTATAGGCAAAAGAAACATCATTTGCAAAATCAGCAGCAAAAACTTCGAGCCCAATTTTACGAGCATCTGCCACAAGAGAAGTATGAGGTAGCAGGTACGAAGTTGCATCAACAGGCCATATGTAACCCTTTGGGACAAGGATTCCTGACGCAAATGTCTTAACAAATGTCAGATTCTTCAAGAGAGAACCATAAGTCTGGTTGGTTGAAGGTTCTGCAATATCCTCGCCAAGAAAGCGAAAAACCAACTTTGTTTTGGTGGATGCAAATGGCCTTGCAAGACTTCGCAAAAAGTTAACCTCGGGAGATGAGATGTGACTAATGATGACGTTCTTTGAAGCACCAATTATATAACTCCTCATGCTCAATTTGTGCTGGCTATAGAAAGCATCATGCTGCAATGAATTGTCAAAACTTATAATTTAAAAATTCTAAGTTTTTATTTAAGCAAAAGGACGCCCCTGGAACAAGGCCAAAAAAATGCATATAAACATGTCTTACCTGAACATTTAACCAGAAGCCTTCAGGTTTATTTTGTGTGAATACGTCCTCCACAGTTTGAATTTGGAACATACTACCATCGAAATCAGGACTACGAGAAAAAATACCTTGAGTTACTGTAAGACATGAGAAGAGAAATTAGTAAGAGCATCAGGAGTACCAATGTAATCAAGCAATGAGTTTTAGAAATACACTGAATAAGGATCCTGACACAATTTGATACTGTTGCGTTATTTCTCTAAATGTGATTGGGCCTGAATTATGAGTGGGGCTGACCGCCTGATTACTTTGGGTGTAGACCCTATGTAGCTCGGCTTATGGTGGTAGGGGAAGTACCACTTGCACCATTGCCTACCATTAACCTTCATAGGGTGGCAGAGGGGGCACAGTACGGTGTAGTTGTTTTGTCCATCCCAGTTTGGACCCGGGCGTATCTTTAGCGCTATCTGAGCTACACGTTTACATTCATAAGTAACCGTCTCTTTTTAGATTTACTGGAATTTGCTCTCCGTATGCATGCGGACTGTTTTACACCAGTTTGTTCGGGGTCTTGATTTTTCATCAATTAGTTCTCTTTTTTATTGTACTTAGATCTAGTTGGGGTTTGTTGTCCTTATGTCAAAAGTACAATCACTATAGTAGTTCAAAATTAACAGTGCTCCGCAGAAATCTCTCTGCATCCTGTCGAGGTCACAAAAAAGGAGGTTGGGACTGGGGAGTCTCACTGCTACAAAATTCCCCATACATTATAGAAAGAATATATGTAAATACTAAATTAAAAGATGAAAAGCATGAAGAAGAAAAGGGATACTTAAAACACAGTAAGGAAGGTGACCGACTATCCACCACTATCTTTCCTTCTCGAATCTATTTTCCTTTACATTTCATTGGCATCTGCCAACTTCTGGGATGATCGAATCGAGTATCAGCTATAAATCCCATTCAAACGCAGTAAAGGACTCATCGAACGTTTTGAAGCGATAAAACAGGAACTGGGAAGCAACCAATGCACCCAGGGAAATTAAATATCATTTGGAACAGATTTATTTAGCAACAAGCATATTATCACAAGGACGGAAATTTTAAAAAGTTGCCTACATGGATAGTAGAGTCTGAGCATGCAGGAGAAAGATTTTGACTTACATGACAGTTGTGACAATTCGTCGAGGGTAAAATCGATTGGGAAGTAAGCTTGTGTTTTAACACCATTAACATCATAAGTACTCTTCCTCTTTGGATAAACAAGATCTATGTTCGAGGAATTATCAAGCTTGATATCAGGGAAGCAAATTCCAGCTCCATCTTTTGTCAACTGGACATCACACAATAAGACTACATCGGGCACACTGGTCATCATTGCCAAATTGTAGGCGTAGGAACTAGAATCAGGAAACAACCCCGAGAATCCACCTTGTGCTATAACAAGAGGCGCTTTCCCTGCAAAAATAAATAAATTGTTAAGAGGACCAACTCATTTAAAATGACAAACTAAGGAGTCATACCAAACAGATTTATCAAATACACATTCTATATGAATCTTCTATGAAACTGTGCCAAATAAACGGAAGAAAAAAGGTTGATTCTACTATGATAAAAGATGCCATCAAAATTTTATCGGTTTATAACTTGTGCCAACAATCACAAGGATTCAGACATAAGGCACCACATCACTAGAGAATATAGTATCCCGGAAAGAGACAGCATAGATATAATATTAATTGCCAAACTAACCAATCCTATTGAGCACATAATGAGCATCAATGAGCATACCATTTTAAAACCTTTTAGGTAACTTTTTACCATCAATGAGCCTACCATATTATAACCTATCCAAGTCTTAGATCCACCAAATACTCAACTCAACACCAACAAAGTCCATTGGTAAATTACCCTTGATGTAGCTCTAATCATCACCCCACAGGAAAGAAAACAACACAAATCAGCTCCAACGGTCAATTGTCTATTCTTAGGCATACATTTCAGATCTAAAAACAACGACAATTAAGTGAAAATACAACCTCCACTTGAAGCTTGAACCAACAAGAATTATCTCCATGGCAATGTTCAACCCAACACAAAATTATTCTTTGTGAATAATTAACCATGATTCACCTCAAATTGGGGCAATACCCAATTCTGTATAAATTCAGATCTTCAATACAAGTACACTATATCACTTACCCAATCAAATAGAGCAAACCAACATTTAACCTTAAAAATCAGATGATTTTCCCACTTCAATTTCCAAACCCGCCCAGACAATCAAATCACCAAACTACCACAACCAAGGTAGCACAAACAAAACCTTCAAATACACATAAAATCCACCATTAAACATTATCTATCTCTTCCATCAAATCAATGAATCACAACAATCCAAGCATTTTCTCTCTCCTCCCCTAATATCAACCAAAACCCACTTCTCAGTCAATCACCCCCCCCCCCAACAAAAGTCCAGCATCATACATAAATAAATTTTTATAAAAAAAAAAAAACACAAATTAACCATACCCATATCCCAGAATCAAGTAAAACAGTAAAACCAAACCAAACCCAAAAACAGAAAAACATTAAAGCTAGAGAGAGAGAGAGAGAGTGAAAAAGTACCATCAAATGTTTTCCATTTTGAAGTAGATCCCTTTTGAGCAGAAACCAACGCAGAGAAGTGAACAATCAAAACAATAATTACACCACTAACTAGATTGCAAGCTCCCATTGCCGGAGTATTTCTCCGGCGAGACATTTCACCGGAAAATAATGAATAATATGAGAGAGAGAAAGAGAGAAACTGATTTGAAAGCGTTTAATATTGAGCAGAAGATGAAGAAGAAGAATAAGAGACGACAAATTTCAGCTCCAGAAAAGGAGAGAGAAAGTAGAGAGAGAGAGAGAGAGAGAGAGAGAGAGAGAACTTTACGGGTAGGTGGGGTTTAGTGGAGTTAAATAGTCGTAAATATTACCCAGTACATATATTTTGGTGTTTTATATAAAGGGGGGGAATCAAATATAAAAATGAATGAATAAAAAAAAAAAAAAGGGAAATTGATAAAATTGATCGTGGGTGGCCGGGTTTGTGTTCCATTATTACGCGTTCCCACGTATTTCTTGATTGAATTTGACACAGACAATTAGGAGAGAGAAAGAGAGAGAGAGAGAGTTGAAGAAGATGAAGTTGAAGAACCGCCAACAAATAAAAGATAATTGAAAATGACATCAGAATAAAATAAGAGAGAGAGACTAGCGCGGGCCGGCAGCCGGTTTCTACGGCTCTAGCCGATCATTTTGCGGCTTGTAATAATTAATATTTTTTATTATGATTTTATTATTATTATTATTTGTGAAATAGTCCTCTATTGGTGAAAATTTGAAAAACATATGAGTATATTACCAACTAATCGGGTTTTTGCTATTTGTTTCCAACAATATCTGGATTCATATCTCATTTTTAACAAAGGTGGCGATTA
Organism: Tetragonia tetragonoides; assembly: GCA_038025085.1. Classification (NCBI taxonomy): domain Eukaryota; kingdom Viridiplantae; phylum Streptophyta; class Magnoliopsida; order Caryophyllales; family Aizoaceae; genus Tetragonia; species Tetragonia tetragonoides. The sequence goes on from CM076153.1 coordinate 1,471,973, forward strand.
CTTTATTATTTAAAAATAATAAATTTTTATGAGATGCCTCTTGTAAAACATATTTCAACTTAGTCTCATTTTTTAAGTACTAGGAGTAATATTCTTGTTGGATGCATGCCATCTCAATCCTTTGGAATTCTTTTACTGTTGGTCCAAGAAAGGGGTAGAGTAGCCAAAAATCATCACATGAGACAATTAATCTAAGCCGATATATGTTTCCCCTTCCCTTTCCCCAACATGGTCATTTTCCCATTTAAATTGAGCTATGAGTTGTGTTCAATGTTTCACATACCTCGCACATGTTTGGTTTATTACTAATATCTAGTTCTAATAACTTTCTTATGTCTCATAATTTGTACTGATAAATTTTAATAATTGGGTCTTAGCATATATGTAAGTCATCAAGTGAGATTTCAACCTAAAACTAATTGGCAACAGGTGGAGTAACACACTTATTTATATACATGTTCAATACTACTAAATCTTTCCGTGTGAGACACAAACTTACTTCAACACATAACGATCGAGCGATGATTGAAGAAAACAAATGATACTACTAGATGGCAATTGGCACATACATGACAAGTTTTCATGAACCTGGCTAATAAAGTTTGGGAATCGAATAACAAATATGATCGTAATATCAGTTAAATCATTAGGACCACAACATGAGTGCATGACTGTCTTTATGCGGTGAAAAAGAATTTGTATATATAGGTACTAGCTATAGCTTTGTTTGCTTGTAATGAAATATCGACTTAATCATGATGGATGCCAATTGCAGGAGAAATGTTGTTCAGCCTTTATTTCATAAATTAATTGCAGCATTGACATACTTATTGGACCCAATGAGTTAATGTCCATATGGATAGCATCTCCAAGGAAAACCATTATTATTCTATATGCATCATACCATGATCTCCCTTTAATTTTAAGATTGATCTTTTCAAATAAGAAATCAAAAAAGTCAAAAATATATACTGTAGATCAATTATATGTACAAAAGAATGTTGCTTGTATATTGGTTGGTTTTGAAATGGTCCTTTGTTAAGTAAATTGACTTTGAAAATACTTTTTTTAAGGACAATGTAAGATTGTTTTTGACTTAATTTCAAGCAAATTTATAAAACTGGATTAAGAATAGGATACATGATACAACGCAAAACAAAATTAAACGGAATAAAACAGCATTTATTCCTAAATGCATCATCAAATATATCGGTATGAACCCTAATAAATTGTACACTCTGATTCCGTCTTTTATGTCTATGGGTATATAAAACAATTTTCGTTTTGAAAAAATGAATTTTGTCACCAAAGGGCTAAGTCGCCAAGCTACTACAGAGTACAGATGCCGTCATTTGATCCATTAACAATTACGTCATTAATTAATTATTAATTTAAATAAAAAATACATGAGCTATAATTGAGCCGGCTCCGGTTGTGAACTGTGAAGTGGGAATTGGGAACTTCGCTGTTGGCTTAAGTGGGAGCCAACTAGGAAATTAAGAGCGCTGACCCATAATTTAATTTCTAATGAACAATATCCATAAAATGCCACGTGTAAATTATCTATTGGATATTGCACATGACATAAGCAAACGCGCACCAATTGCGGGACCCAGGCCCAGCTAAAAGTCCCTAAAAGACAGTTGGGCTTTTTTCCAAGGGCCTTTGTAATTTTGTGGGAAATGAAAGCGAAGCCCTTTAACAACGTTTTACGACTATGCTTTATGACCATTCCAACCATAAGCGAAGCACAGACTCGTAAATATCTCTTAGAAATAAAGATAATTTTTTAGGTGATACCTCATATTTATTGTGTATTATGCACAACTAATTCTATATTTGACTATTTTAATATTTTTGTATGAAATGCCCTTTTAAATTGATCTACATCTAAAATAAAATAAATGTAAATAAAATAAATTTATCAACATAATTTGAGGATACTTTAAACTTCACAAAAGAAAAAGGAAAGATAATTTAATGAAGTAAGATATATATTTTTTAGAGTCACGTAACTTAACATATGTTATTTTGTAGTTTGAAATAATAAGCAAATAAATCATATAATAAAGTCGAGTGATATTGATCATTTGGCACTTGGATCATGATTTGTTAAGATAGTTACAAAGTTGCACATATGACGTCAACGTGTCATCTTTACACGAACATTTCCTCTTATGTGGCGTCTACATGTTATCACTGTATGGTAAGGACCCAACTTGTATAGGTCACACATATCTCCATTTAAAACCTTTTTCAAATCCAATCCATTGAAATAAGATTTATGATTTTTTTGACTTACGTAACTAAAATTATTTTAGTTTTTAATATAAAATATGCTAATAAATATGTAATAAAGTTAAACTAATATTGAGGCATTAAGGAAAAACACTTGGATTATGAGTTGTTAAGCTATGTGGCAAGTTTTGCTAATATGGCGACTTCGGTGTCATCGTCACACGATTTTGGGCCTCTATGTGGTATCTTGCGTGTCGTGCACACACGAATTTACACCTCCTATGTGGCGTCCTATGTATCGTGCCTACATGAATTGGACTCACTTTTATACGTATACCGATGTGGCACCTATGTGTTATCTTCACACGAACATATCCCTCCCATGTGGCGTCCCACCTGTCATCCTCACACGAAAAGAACCCAACTTTATAGGACATACTACATATGTATCTCATTTTGAAGTATTTTCCGAACCTGTTCCAATGGAGTAACAATTATAATTTTTGAATTCGCATAATAAAAGTTATATTATTTTATAATTTGAATAATATTATAATAATTATATTATATTGCATTTATGATCATGCATTAATAATTAACCCACTTGATGAGTGGCTTAGGTGGCGGCATACGTGTCATCACCACATGAATTTAGGCGCTGCGTGGCATTCCACGTGTCGTCCTCCTGCAAATGTTAACGCTTACGTGCCATCCCACGTGGCGTGCTCACACGTAACTGACTCAACTATATATATATATATATATATATATATTGATTTCCTATCAAAAAAAAAAAAACTTTACTCATAAATAATGGAGGTCAAAATAGCACCAATTAGATTGATGTTTTGGATTTTGGAACTAACAAAGGGTATTATCGCATCACAAAGATTAATTGAGATGAACTTTACTGAATCAATCTAAGTTGAACCTAATTTAAAATAAGTAGAAAATAACTTTTAATTTGTTTAGAGTGAATATTAAAATATTGCAGGGGCCATGGAGGGATATCTCAAGACATGGTAATATTCATTCAAGCCGTGTATTAGCCTTTGACCCCACCCCCCCACCCCCCCCCAAAAAAAGGGCTCATTCATTGACTTGTGCTGCTTCTATAAAAGTTAGAGATATCTAGCTGTAAATGACACTGTTTGGTGCACTATAACTCTACTTATTATGATTAGTCATATTGTAAACTTCGATCTATATTTGACCGAGTGCTTAGGAAATAATTATTAGCCTTCTATTAACAAACTTGAGAATACTATGTTATAAAGTTTTTCTACCAAAAATAATAGACAATGGATCGAAATGAACTAAGTACATCAAAATTTTATTAAAACAAAATTTGGGTGACCCATGTCCTATGTCTCAGCGCCTAGCGAGCGTCACGTCCCATGTTCTATGGGTGAAATTGGAGTTCAGGAACCCGAATGACCGTCCTGAGCACCGGAGCTCCTCTAAGGTGACGATAGACATCCGGAGAACTTTGGGGAAAAACGAAAACCGGACCCAGAGAAGCCGAAAATCAAAGGTGGATATTTTCGCACCACATAGAACGAGACACCCTTAGGTAGTATAAGAGGCCCCCGAGTCCATTAGTGGGTCCCTAATAGGCTTGTCAGGACGTTTTTACTAGACATCAATGTAAGGGTCAAAACATCGAATGCATGGGTGATATCGAAGTTTGGGGATCCGTATGACCCTCCCGTGGCACTGAGGGTCCTCTAGGGTCATGATAGACCCCCCGGAGAAGTTTGGGCAAAAATGACACTCGGGTCCCGAGAAGCCGAAAACGAAGGCTATAATCCACGTTTTTGGGCTTCCGGGAGGCCCCGGAACCAAGGTGGATATTTTCGCACCGCTTCGCACGGGATACCCTTAGGTAACATGGGAGGCCCTCTGGGTCTATTATGGAGTCCCTAATAGGCTTGTAAGGGCGTTTTTACGGGACACCAATGTAAGGGCCGAAACATCGAATGCATATGTGATATCGAAGTTTGAGAATCCGTATGACCCTCCCGGGGCACTGAGGGTCCTCTAGGGTAATGATAGACCCCCCGCAGAAGTTTGGGCAAAAATGACACCCGGGCCCCGGAAGCCGAAAACGAAGGCTTTAATCCACGTTGTTTGGGCTTCTGGGAGGCCCCGGAACCAAGGTGGATATTTTCGCACCACATCACACAGGACACTCTTAGGTAACATGAGAGGCTTCCGGGGTCCATTATCCAGTCCCTAATAGGCTTGTAAGGGCGTTTTTACGGGACACCAAAGGGCCGATGTTGGGCTTCTGTGAGGCCCCGGAACCAAGGTGGATATTTTCGCACCACATCGCACAGGACACTCTTAGGTAACATGAGAGGCTTCCGGGGTCCATTATACAGTCCCTAATAGGCTTGTAAGGGCGTTTTTATGGGACACCAATGTAAGGGTCGGAGCATCGAATGCATGGGTGATATCGAAATTTGGGGATCTGTATGACCCTCCCTGGGCATTGAGGACCCTCTAGAGTCATGATAAAACGCCCGGAGAAGTTTGGGCAAAAATGACACCCGGGCTCCGAGAAGCCGAAAACGAAGGCTATCCACGTTTTTAGGCTTCCAGGAGGCCCCAGAACGAAGATGGATATTTTCGCACCACATCGTACATGACACCCTTAGGTAACCTGGGAGGCCTCCGTGGTCCATTATCCAGTCCCTAATAGGCTTGTAAGGGCGTTTTTACGAGACACCAATGTAAGGGTCGGAACATCGAATGCGTATGTGATATCGAAGTTTGGGGATCCGTATGACCCTCCCGGGGCACTGAGGTTCCTCTAGGGTTATGATAGAACCTCCGGAGAAGTTTGAGCAAAAATGACACCTGGGCCCCCAGAAGCCGAAAACGAAGGCTATAATCCACGTTTTTTGGGCTTTCGAGAGGCCCTGGAACCAACGTGCATATTTTCGCACCAAATCGCACGGGACACCCTTAGGTAACACGGGAGGCTTCCGGGGTCCATTATCCAGTCCCTAATAGGCTTGTAATGGTGTTTTTACGGGACACCAATGTAAGGGTCGGAGTATCGAATGTATGGGTGATATCGAAGTTTGGGGATTCGTATGACCTTCCCGGGGCACTGAGGGTCCTCTAGGGTCATGATAAAACCCCCCAGTGAAGTTTGGGCAAAGATGACACCCGGGCCCCCGGAAGCCGAAAACGAAGGCTATAATCCACGTTTTTTGGGCTTCCGGGAGACCCCGGAATGAAGTTGGATATTTTCGCACCACATCACACGGGACACCCTTAGTTAACATGGGAGGCTCGGAACGAATGTTTAAATTTTCGCACCACATCTTACAAAACGCCCTTAGGAAACATAGGAGACCCTCATGATCTCTTATCCGGTCCCTAATAGACTCGTAAGGGCGTTTTACGAAAAATTAGTGTAAAAGCAAGACCGCCAAAGAAGTACAAATATATGCATTCAAAACTCACAAGTACAAATATATGCATTCAAAACTCGTAATTGCAAATTAATTTCAATTTCAAATGGACTCCAAGTAATTCATCCATAGAATTTTCTTTTAAAAAAAAAAGAAGAAAGAAATGACAAAAGAACCAAATTGTTTGTTTGTAGCCGAATCAACCTGGCTTCACATGGGTGGCTGGACAACATCCAAACAGAGAAATGAAAAATAAAAAACATACTGAAATCGCTACAAATCCACAATTAAATAAAAAACGAATGAAAAAATAAAATCGGTAGATGGCTGAATCATGAATGGAACATACTTGACCTCATGCATGATGAAATATATAGGCATTAAGGCATATGATTATAGCCTGTTGATATATAAAGTAGACCCAACAAAATGCGTAAGAGTATAAGACTATATATTTTTTTGAGGTGCAATTTAAGTATAAATAAAAGTTAAACTAATGGGGTGTGGCTGAGTGGTAGGAATTTATTCACCTTCAATTAAAGATGAAGGTTCGAAGTTTGCCTAATCATGAAGCAACTATAAATTTGTTTTTTAATTATCGCGCCTTTTAAAGTGCCTATTAACCAATATGGAGAAGAATAGTCACTTTTATCTACAGTGCATAGGAGAAACGGATAAATAGAATCATAGAAGTGAAGGAACACTTCATGCCGCGTACAATGGTGGTGTGGGCCTAAGAATTATTCAAATGGGAAATATGGAACATTGGGGATGTCTGTACCCTCCAGAACAACGTTTGTTGATTAGATACATCAAAAATATAGTGAATTGCTATTTACCGCCCAAAATTACTACCTACCGCCCCTGAAAAATACAATTTTGCCCTTTACTTCCTCACCCTCTCCTCCTCACCCTCTCCTCCACACCCTTCACCCTCTCCTCAACCACGGTTAATCACGAAAGCAATGTCTAGTGGCAGTGGCAGCGGCGGTGGGGTAAGTTTTAAATATTTTTTTTTCTCCGTTTTTGTGTCGGGCGTCTGCAAATGGCGCCTCACCCATGGGTGAGGCGTCTGCCGATCTCGCCTGCCCCATGGGGCATACGAAAAACATTGCCGCCTGCCCCATGGGCCAGGCGAGATCGGCAGACACCTCACCCATGGGTGAGGCGCCATTTGCAGACGCCTTACCCATGGGTGAGGCGCCATTTGCAGACGCCTCACCCATGGGTGAGGCGCCATTAACAGACGCCCGAGACAAACGGAGTAAAAAAAAAAAAAAATTAATAATAGTGTTATTATTATTGTTATTATTATTATTATTATTAATATTAGTGTTATTATTATTATTGTTGTTATTATTATTGTTATTAATATTGTTATTGTTGTTATTATTATTGTTATTATTATTATTATTTATTATTATTATTATTATTATTATTATTATTATTATTTATTATTATTATTATTATTATTGTTATTATTGTTATTATTATTTTAATTATTATTAGTGTTATTAGTATTAATTAATTTCCGATTTGCTACATTATTGTTGTTGTTATATTAATATTATTATTAATATTAATATTAATATTATTATTATTATTATTATTATTATTATTATATTTTATTATTATTATCTTTAGTAGTAGCAATAGTTGTTTATTACTGATTATTTTTTAATTAAAAATGTGAAATGATAGAGGAGAGGAGGAGCCGGTAAATCGGTGTCGAGGTTAGTTAGCGAACTAGGTGGTTCAGGACCGCGTCACATGAGGACGCGCGGGATTGATACCTCTGACGGAGACAGAGAGAGGCAGTTCGGATGAGGGAGATGAGTGACCGTCACTTATATCGCGGTGATGAGGCTGAGGAACACGATTACGGATCGAGCGAGTTCTACTCCAGGGATCAGTCCATGGACGAGGATTAGATTGGCGTCGAATCATCCTCCGTGATGTGGCGCGTGGCGAAGGGCAGAGGCGGTAAGTTTGTTAGTACTGGGTCGTCCAGTACTAGCAAACGATCTAGAGCGGAGGACGACACTACGTGGCTTGTTACAGGGGATGTGCCCGGTGGACCGACGGATGATAGCGTCATACCGAGCTTCCTGGGCCACGTAGCGTCTCGTATGTGGATGGGAGAGACGAGGGGTCTCTTGAAGTGTCAAAACCGATTCAGTGTCTGTCAGCGGCTGAGTGAGTGGCGAGCGGAGATGTCGCCCGAGGTGAGGGCCCAGATCGAGGGGACTGGGTTATCACACCTGACAGACATTATGTTCAGACATATCGACTTCCCCCTGATATCTGCATTCGTTGAAAGGTGGCAGCCGGATACGAACTCGTTCCACATGCCGTTCGGAGAGATGACCATCATGTTGCACGATGTATGGCATATTCTTCGGATTCCTGTAGAAGGACAACTCGTTTCCAGTGAGGGACGGGATGGGCAGCTGCAGGCGACGACCATGGAGGTTCTCGGGGTCACCCGAGATGTACTGATGCATAGCCACTGGCAGGGCGGTGGGGTCCTCACGGAGTCGGTTTTTGACCTTTGCCTTACTGTTGACCGAGTCGAGGACATCCAGGCAGTAGGTTGGATGTGGTTACTTATTGGATCCACCTTGTTTGTCGACAAGAGTGGTAACCGTATTAGACCCTCCTGCGTGATGGAGGTGAGGGACGGTGTCGGAACGGCGCATGGGTTCTCTTGGGGATCTGCTGCCCTCGCCTTCCTATATCGTCAGCTCGATATAGCTAGTCGGGGGGATTCTCAGGGCATCTACGGATGCCTAACTCTCCTCCAGGCATGGATATACGAGTACTTTCCCTGCTTTCGACCTCATCGGGAGCGGATGGTTGTCGGGGACGGCGAGGCTCCCCGTGCGTGCGTATGGAGTGCCCAGGCTGAGGGCAAGGACGTGGTTCGACTGCACTCCTTACGTAGACGCTTGGATCAGCTGCGAGCGTCAGAGGTACGTCATGCAATTATCGGTGTTCATGATTTATTTCGTCGTTTGCTATGTTTTTTTTACTTCACCGTAACTTCAACATTTCTACGTAGGTGGTGTGGCTGCCGTACAGTTCTGACCCGGTTGCATCTGTACCGAGGACTGTATTCATCGGGTGGCTATGGTATTGGGATATTATCGAACCGTACATGTCTGGTCGTTGTTTACGACAAATCGGGTACGTACAGAGTATCCCTTTCCCGATCACTAGGCCAGAGAGAGCGATCAGGTCATGGAGCAGTCGTTCGTACAGGGTTGTCTACCCCGTACGAGTATCATCTGATGCCTGGCGTATGTTCCCGGGAGGTTACATGCTTGTTCTCCATGGGTTTCAGGCATCCACGTCAGATTCCACAGCATGTACGGATGACTACCTCGAGTGGTACTACCGTCACTCCCACCCTCTGCTGACACCTGACGATGCAGCACCTGGATCTGTGATTCCTCCATGATCCAACAGCGATTATGTAAGTGATTAACTAAAATGAATTCGTGTGTATATATTTCTTTACGTATTACATATCTCTGAACTCACGCTCATTGTTACTTTTTTGCAGTGGGTGAATCGTCTAGCCGTCGCAGCTGAGTCTTTCATTACTTTGATTCCTCCGGAGCAAGCGGAAGGTCCTCGATCGGTTATGGAGGAGTATATGAGAGATTGGCGGGCTGCCAAATGATGTATTACTTATATGACCCTAGATGAATTTGTTATATATTTATGTTGGAGTTTCATTGTTATTGTTATTTATTTGTGTTATTGTAATTTGTTGTTTTTTATTTACCTTTTTTGTTTTATTGTAATTTGTTGTTTTATTTACCTCCAATAATCACGAAAAAATATAACATGCAAAATATAACAATCACGCAAAACATTTAATTACGTCAACCTCGCTAAACGATCCCAATGTGCTCTTCGCCTAACATACATTTGCTCCCAACCAGCGACACTATCAGAACGGGAAGTAAACCATGATGCGCATATCGAAGGAACAGGGAAATCTGACCCTAAATTCAGACGGATATAATGCATGTAAGAATCACCTAAATGACCTATGACAAATTCCCTAGTTGGACGTGTAGCAGTCGAAGGTGCTTGCAACGGTAGCACAGTGGAACAAGCATATAACCCCCTTCCGCTGCCGTATCCGAATAACATAATCGCTGCATTGAAGAGGTTGGCAATCGGGAACAAATCCTCAAGTACTATCATCCAGTGATCATCGTGACACGCACCTCCGTCCCACATAATACGGCGGTAACCAGCATCGACCCCGTCAACGTATATGTTTTCGTACAATGCTCGGTTAGCTAAGATTTCGTTTGCAATGCAAACTCTCGTCAATCGCCATTGCTCTTGGTCTCCGAAAACGTAGCCCGCAATGACACGGAAACCGCAATTACCATCCCCAACCACATCGAGATATCCTTCAATGAAAGGTATGATGATTCCCGGAATTTTGTTAACATGATAGAATTCAGTGATATCTATTCCGTGTCCATCTGCAAGACAATATAATAGAAAGTCATTAATAGTACTTATCAAAAAGTACTTAACAACATTATGTACATGTTAATAAATTATGGGTTTTCATACCAGTACTCCGCACGACGTTACTCGATGAGGATGAGCTACGACCACGCCCGCGGCTCGAACTGGATGACCTAGGGCGACCACGACCCCTCTGGGAGTACTCCCATGAACTAGGATCACGTCTGGCAGAGGAACTCCCTCTCGGTCGACCTCTGACTGTCGTGTTCGCTTCCGGCTCGACGTAACTCGCTTCATCAGGATGAAGCTGCTCATTGATAAGGACAGATATGTTGCGCACAACTGCCCGGTCGCTTGAGTTAACCTCGTCGACTAGAGAGTGAAAGTATCGATGGTCCTCAGATGGATGCTCAGTCATGTCAAGCGTAGCTATCTCCACTGCATCACTAATAACGAGTGTTCGCCAAAATTTGTGGACACTATTCAAGCTAATTGGCGTGCCCGTATCCGTGGCCGTTTTCAACTCACACGCACACGGGATCTGATGAGTGGATCTCAATACACAACCGCAACGATCAAATACTTGGTGACTCAATTCTCTCATCCTCTTCAGCTCATCCGATAATATTCCTAAGCAGTAATGGGAAACATACCCGCTCAGATAGTTGAATGGGAAACCCGAGTACATCACACCTCTTCGTCTTTTGCACTCTTCAAGTGTGTACTTGATCTCAGTTAGTTGTGACTCGATTGACTTGTTGACCTTGGTCCAAACATTGTCCAAAGCTCCAGTTGAGGAGTTCAACCACTGTTTTAGCGCGGCATGTGCACTCTCCACCCTGCAAGTCGTAGTGTTGCCAAGGTGTAGCACCTTATTCGTCCACGCAGCTACAAACATCTCTTTGTATCTCAGCCAGGTCTCCTCTACATAGGATATCACGTGAGGGTAAGAACTCCAAGTATCCTTCATCGTACGCACTGCTCTATCGTACTCAGCTTCCGTGGAAGCTTCCATGATAGATTTCCACTTCCCGTTCTTGAACCTCTGCGCGACGACCTTATCTTTTCCACAAAGGCTGTACACTTTGTCTTCAACGACTTTGTTAATGTGCCATGTACAGAGCAAATGGGCACTCTCGGGAAATATCTCTCTAATAGATGTCATCAACCCTAGCTCACGATCGGTCAAAATTGCTGTTGGGTGTACATCATTTCCAATAAGCATCCTCAACTTATCTAAGACCCATACATAGCTTGCCTCAGTCTCATCCTTCATAATGGCATAAGCTATGAGGAAGTTCTTATTGCTTGGAGTCATTCCCACTATCTCAAGAAACGACATCTTATACTTGTTTGTTTTGTACGTGGAATCTAAGCCAATCAACCAAGGAAAAGACCGAAGTAACTGAATTGATGTAGGGTGTGCCATGAACACGTGAGTTACCTCATTAGTAGCTGGGTCGGCTCTTGTCCAATGTACGTACTTATTCTCCACAGCTAAATGATGAAACTGACCAATGACATCTCTCTCTTCAAAATCAAGTTTCCTTATACGATCTCTGTAGTTGTACACATGCCATCTAGTTGCATTGTCCTCGGGAAATTTTTCCTTAATAGCGGCCAAGATAGCACATGGCTTTGTTTGTGCCGAAGTCATGTCACGAACGAGTTGCTTTGACCCAGGACTAAGACCACTCATCTAACGATATCCCTCAGGAAACACAGCAAAGTCATGGTTGTGCGTACCCCTAATCCCAGGCAATGTGACAATCATCCAACTACTGGACCCATACACTTGCTCAGCTCTTAACTGGAACGTACATTTACAAGCCTTTGTTTTCGTATTCTTCCGAGCAGCAGTATCTAAGTCTCTTAATTCCCCTCTGTAGCGTTCACCTCGATTGCATCTTAACAATGTTACGCTTCCATTGTTCTTGTGTGACGAAATTATCAACTCAAACCCGATAGTAAGGGCAATTTGTTTTGCCCAATTAATTGCATCTCTATCACTATCAAATAACTCATCAGTGACGAAATGCGTACTGTAATCAACACCATCACCACCGAACCGCTCCAAAGGAACCTAACGAAAACAACGAAAACAATGTTAGCTTAATCTTAAATTCAAACGTCTATCAAAACCGACTGAACCAAGGAACAGGCGTCTGCAATTTCCGCCTGGACCATGAATGGGGCGGAAATCACGGACGCCTACGCCATGGTTGAGGCGTAAATCTCAGACGCCTGAACCATGGTGTAGGCGTCCGTGATTGACGCCTTAACCATGGTGAAGGCGTCCGTGATTTCCGCCCCGTCCATGGTCTAGGCGGAACTTGCAGACGCCTGTTCCATGGTTGGGGCGGAAATCACGGACGCCCGTTCAAATTCTGCCAAAAAAAAATTTACCTCGGCCACCGTCGACGACACTTCCTGGTCGCCGGCAGACATACGCGGCCGTTGCTTGAGTGAATGTTGATGAAGGTTGGGTATGAGAGTGGGTGGTAGAGAGAGAGAATTGATGTGAGAGTTAGAGAGGGAGAGGATGGGTGAAAATGTGAAGAAGGGCAAAATTGTAATTTCTAGAGATGATAGGTAGTAATTTTATGGCGGTAAATAGTAAGACCCATATATAACATTTTTTTTAATGGGAAAATCAAATAATACTTGGTCACAAAATACAATCCCAAAAATTTAAAAAGTTAAACAGAGAGAGAAGATTTCCTGGATTCACGTTGAACAGCTGACACGTAACGCAATCTTCTGAAAATCATGTTTATATATTATATTAGCACTGGCACATATACTTGAATATATTAATTACCCTAATTATAATTCTTGTTGTTATTATCATTGATCGGTGTTCCATTTGTTGTTTTCTACACCACAATAACATGCATTGGATATGACTTTGGTTGGAGAGATTGAACCTATCCTTAAGGATTTGATAAGGGTCGATAATTTTTTTCATAACAATTACTTCCTCGGTTATGAAAAACGGAGATCATGTTTAAGTAAAATCGGGATCAAGATTTATAACAACTGAACTCTTTCTTTTTAAATAGTAATTCTGTGAGTTGGCTTGATTTTATACAAGACTTGTTCTTTGGTAACAATATTATGGGCAAAAAGACACCTTTATCTCCACGATCTCAAATCTTTGCTGAGGACAATTAGTCGAATATGAGATACGTCTCTACGCTATATACCCCAAACTTACTTTCCTATGGATACTTTGATTTGTTGCCTGCTGGGTGACTTGGGCTAAGCTTCTTCATTCAATTTTTCTGATACTGATCCAAAACAACAGGGCAATAGTAAATCAAACTTGAGGCCCAAAACAAGAAATACCCAACCCAACCCAACCCAAACCCAACCCAATAAACAGTACGTCATCATGATGACTCCTTGGCATGCCACGTAGCAGAGTCACAGTCCACGTGTCAGTTCACTGCTCGAGTGTTTCTCTCGCGGGCAACACCAAACAAAACAAAACCTCAGATCAATCTCTGTCACTGTATCTCTGTCTCATCAGCTCCATTGTAATATCGGGCTTAAATATATTTCATTATTTCCAAATCCTTGAAAAAAAAAACTCAATTGCAAGAAAAACCCTTGTTTCAATCTTCAAAACATTTTCAGTGGAATTGAATTTGTCATAGTAACAAAAATGGGAGTGGGGATTTTGATGTCAATAATGGCTACAAACATGGGAGAAAGTGGGCATGCTCATTTAGTGCCCATATCAGTATTTGTAGCAGTTTTGTGTTTCTGTATGGTGATTGGTCATCTACTTGAAGAAAATCGCTGGGTTAATGAATCCATCACTGCTATTCTCATTGTAAATTCATCTTTCTCTTACTATATCTATATATATTCTCTTGTTTCTCATTATGCATCATTTAGTTTTATGACATTATCTAGAAAAGTTTGTCTTTTTTGGTAAAATTCTGTATGAGAGTCATGAATTTAATCTGAAAAAAGTGAAAAAACATAAGGGAAGAAAGGGAATTTAATTAGATGTTTGAAATTCAATGTCTAGCTATTGATTTGGAAGGAAGAGGGTGTTTGTGTAATTTATGTTGTCTACTTAATTTTGGACTACCCTTAGGCTAGTTCTATGGTGGGTATAAACTAGAAATTGAGCATTAGTAGACACAAGGTCACAACCCTTAAAATTAAGGGATTATTGCTACTTGAACTTGAACACCATTTGTTCATTTGCCTAACTAACTAAAAGTGTAAGTAGGGTTAATTGTAGATATGATGTCATGATTTCATTGCTATTTTAGGAACATGGCTATTGTTAATGGTTGTATACAGCTAGATTAGCAGATTAATACTGTTTATGGTACATATAATGAGATGCAGGTCCAAAACTAATCAACCTTTTCATTTTATGCATTGCCAAAAAAAATGTGACTTTCCTTAAGATGAACAATGGTATTCATTGAAATTAGGATAGTATTTATGTGGGTAAAGAAAAAAATTAGCTCACAAATCGTGTATGAATCACTACACCTACAGCAAAAAAGAAAAGAAAAAGGAAAAACAGAAAGCATTTATGATCACAAAAGTGTGTCAAATCACTATGCTTAGAGAGGATAAGAAAATGGAAAGTGGGAAATGGAGGATAAAAGCAATGCAGAGTGTTTGATTCTTCTCCTTTCATCCTGAAGCTAGACAAGAAAACAAGCTAAGAACAGGCCCTCAAATGCTTGAGAAGATGAGTAGGAGAAAACTATACTTTAGTTTTGCCAAAAAATGGGGACTATAGTTCATGTTTTTGACTTTGGAAACAGATAAGGCATAAGAACAATGAAACTACATTAATGCAGTAATTTTGTTTTACTCAATATGTTTTCAATCTCATATTTAGACTTATTAACCAGGGATTCTTGACTGGAATGGTTATACTGTTCATAAGCAAGGGAAAAAACTCTCACATATTACGGTTTGATGAGGAGCTTTTCTTCATTTATCTCCTTCCGCCTATTATCTTCAATGCTGGGTAATGATTGCCTTCATAAGTTTGCTTCTATGATAATATGGATGACTAGTAAATCCTCTACTAAGATATATTGCATTGTGTTTGTTCCTTGTGCTTTCGGAAACAGTCTCTCTTCTAGGCGACTAGTTAGGGGTAAGACTGCGTACATCTGGACCTCCCCAGACCCCGCCCTAGGCGGAATACTTACTGGGTTGTTGTTGTTGTTTGTTCCTTGTGCTATACAGGTTTCAAGTCAAGAAGAAACAGTTTTTCCAGAACTTCTTGACAATCATGCTTTTCGGAGTAGTTGGAGTATTTATCTCAACATTCCTCATTGCAGCTGGTAATATGACGATCAACGTGGGCTTTTCCTTCCTCTCGTACTCTATTTCCTTCTATCTTCTATCTCCTGAGTACCTAAAGGCAAATAGTACTACTTGTGACTTGCTGTTTGTTTAGGTAGTTGGTGGCTGTTTCCTAAAGTTGGAGTCCTGGGACTGACAGCACGGGATTATCTTGGTATATATACTTTCTGCTTACTTTAGTTCTTATTCATAAGTGGCCGTCATGTAAACATTTATCCTTTTTGTTTCAACTTCAGCTATAGGAACCATTTTCTCATCTACGGACACTGTGTGCACGCTTCAGGTCAGTGGGGTCATGCATTCTTCTCTTTGTCAACTACACATATACCTTCTAACCTGATGTTTACATTATATTACCTCAGGTTTTGAATCAAGAAGAGACTCCCTTGTTGTACAGCCTCGTTTTTGGTGAAGGGGTGGTAAATGATGCAACATCAGTTGTTCTCTTCAATGCGATTCAGAAGCTAGATGTTACAAGGGTTGGTGGCTGGACTATGGCACGAGTCGTCGGGGATTTTCTGTATCTTTTCCTTGCAAGCACTGCACTTGGAATTACTGTAAGTTCGGACAAATTCTGAGTTTATGGAAGTTTTCCACTAGTGCTTGATTGTCTTACTTTTGCTTCTAGCAACTACTTTGAAATAGTATGAGATTGGTTTTAGCTTTAGCAAAATACTTTATTTAAAAATAAAAGGACCTATGTTCGACCCTCATAAAGCCAGGTATAGAACCCTTAAATTGACTGGCATACCTAGTCTTGTTCCTGAGCTCAAGTAACACAGATCCTTATGTTGTCATAGCTTTCTGCAGGCAAGTTCTTAAATAACAACTCAATGCCACTTAATGTCTCTTATCTATATTGTTGCAAGGATGACGTGTTGTTATGCGAGAGTAGAGCAAATTTATCTCAAATTTACTTGCAGAAAAGCGGCCTAATTCCATTAAACTGCACTGTTGTGATGTTTGATTCGTCATGTTTTTTCTTTGTCTACTATTTCTGTATGTTTCTTTTACTGTTGCAGACGGGCCTTCTGACTGCATATGCGCTCAAAGCCTTATACTTCGGTAGGTAAGTATTGAGCTAATGAACTTTCACTCTGGGAAATTTTGTTGGGAGGACTATTCAGTTGAACATATGTAATCTGAACTTGACTTCTTCCTTTCGGTCCTCAATAGGCATTCGACTGATCGTGAGATTTCCCTTATGGTTTTGATGGCTTATCTGTCCTACACATTGGCTGAGGCAAGTATATGACTCCTGTCTCCTTTAGCAAACTGTGCTTGCGGCTTGCAATTGTCTCATCTCTGCATTTGCTTCACGCGTTCAAGCAGATGACCTGGTTCTAGTTGCACCAGTATAGCTACCACCTTTTTGACTCTTTTCATAAAAGTGGTGGATCCTTCTCTTGCATGTTGTCCTCCATTATGCACATATAGAGGTTTTCAATAGTTAGTTGTGGTCTTCCATGAATAATATGGTGCTGTGAATTTGAAAGCTCAGTGAGAGTCATTTTGGTTTTTGCAGCTGTCGAAATTGAGTGGAATTCTGACTGTGTTCTTTTGTGGTATTGTCATGTCGCATTATGCATGGCACAACATCACTGAAAATTCAAGAATTACAACAAGGTAGGTTTAATGGATTTCTACTATATTGTTGTTAGCCATTAGTACCACTTATTCCTTACATCGAAATTTTGCAGGCATGTATTTGCAACCATGTCATTTATTGCTGAGACCTTTATTTTCCTTTACGTTGGTACGGACGTTTTTGACATGGAAAAATGGAAAATGACCAAGTTGAGGTATGATTTATCTTTCTGAGCACAATCCTACTGAAAGAAATAACTGATAGTGTATCTACCATGATTTGATTGTGTCGAGGTATATATATAACATGTATTGGTTTCCAATTGTATTAATATTCTTATAAAGTAATTTTAGATCTTCCAACACTGTGTATATTGTCATCATGAATAACAAATTATAGTTCTAGGTAGTTCTTTATTCCATTTATGACTGTATGTATGTCATCATGTATCCACTGCTTTCACTCCCATATTGTGAATTCAATATTGGGGTGGTTACTGCTTCAAGAAGGAGCAACCTTTTCGAGATCTGCTAATGAATATCACAACTACTTTGCAGTAAACTGCCTTACACATTTGATTTACCATTTTACTTTACTTGGTCTCTGCAGCTTCAGGACATCGATGGGCATCTATGCCACTATAATCTTTCTTATTTTAGTTGGTCGAGCTGCTTTTGTGTTTCCTCTATCTGCTTTGTCAAATTTCATGAAGAGAGAAAATCATGTGAAACCACCAGCTATTACTTTTAGTAAACAGGTAGGCTTGCATTGTTATGAAGTACAGCATCTAATTATGTACAAAATGGATAAGACATGACTAGCACTTGTGTATATATAGGTTATTATATGGTGGGCAGGGCTTATGAGAGGAGCAGTGTCGATTGCGTTGGCATTCAAACAGGTTGAACGACGTTACTTGCATGTCTATTTGAATTGTGTAGATCATTAGATGATAATATTTCCAATCATATGGTTTACTGATCAGCAAACTTTCTTTTTATGTGCAAAGTTTACATATTCCGGTGTAACGTTGGATGCCGTCAATGCTACCATGGTTACCGTCACCGTGATTGTTGTGCTCGTCACTACATTGGTATGCGATGTTTCTATGATTTTTCAAATGGATTATTTGATTTCAAAATTTATGGTAGCCTTTTTATGTTTGGTAGAACCTAAAGAGTTCTCTTGCAAAGCAAACTTACTTTCCCCTTTGTTTTGGATCTGTGCAGGTATTTGGCTTTATGACAAAGCCACTTATACTATACCTTGTACCACATAATCCTGTCCAGGAACCGAAGTCCCCCAAAGACGATCTGGTTGTCCCTATGCTTTCTATGGAGGAATCGACCTCCGAAAATATCAGTCGGGCCAAGGACAGTTTAGCAATGCTGATAGAGAGACCAGTACACACCATACATTCGTACTGGAGGAAGTTTGATGATGCTTACATGAGACCGACATTTGGTGGGCCAGTTACCAACCAAAACAGATCATAGCACCAGTTGTATTATTGATGAAGTGGTAAAAATTGAGCTGTCAAGTTCTTAACATTGACACTCTTGGGCGTGCGAATACTTAGCCTTCAGAAAGGCATGAAGCACGGACGATAAACATACAAAGATGACGGGCTTGCAGTTTGAGGCAGAAGGGAAGACAATGGAAGCTTCTGAAGTATAACAATGTTCTATAGAATCTGCACTGGGTGGTCAGTCTCAACAGTCTGGGACGCGATTGAAAAAGTGAATCCATAACGTTGGAGCTTGGGCGCCTTTTTGTTTTAGTATGCGGAATATGTACTGATATCCTCTTTTAGCATTCAGCATATAAGAATAATGCAACAGTGGTACAAATACAACGATGTCTATGTCCACTGGTGCTGCTGCATTGTTATTAGTTAAAGAACCTGTCGACGAGCACAAAAATAAAAGAAGGTTAAGGAACCTGTCATTATTTTGCAGCTCTATATCATTGAATCTAGAACCAGGAATTTTCTGATGCAAATGAGGAATTAAGGTGCTTTTTGACAAGGAAATTCCTCTTCTTATTGACATGGCTTATGGCTTAGTTTCGAATGTAGTGTTCTGAGAAGAGTTTAAAAGTATCTTCAGTTTACAGGTTGCAGGATTTGAGTCATAGTTGTGTGATCACTGGCGTAGAAATATCGAACAAATCAGCAAATGGAATTTGTCGACTGCATGTTTGATTATCTTATCATTTAGCACAAGTGTAAAATTTAAAATGTTCTAGCAAGCACAGCTGAATACATACACGAACAAATCCAAAATACTTGGGAACTAAAAGTTTGAGCCTTAGCGGACCCAGAAACTGATAAATCATATCCCAACATTCCAACTAGTTATAAATTACATTACAGTCCACCTGCGAACAATACCTACCTTCGCGAGCAACAAGGACAAATCATTGCAAAGGAATAAGATTACAAGTGCAACAGTAGTGCACGAAGCAGGATAGGTATTGAACAAGGTCTTAGGACGCTACACAAATCTAAGGACAGAATTCTGTAAGAAATCCTACTACTAATAAACTGTTCATAACCAGATTGATAGTTTGGTACTGTCTTGTACAATTCTATCCGAGCTCCTTGCAATCCGGGCATCCCTACCACTGTTAGAAAATCTACAAACAACAAAATAAACAGCAGATTCCACTCTGAGCTGTGGGCTGTGGCTTCAACTACATCATCTTCTGGCATCTAATTACAGTCATCTCCTACTCACAACTTACATACTGTCCAGACAAATTGCTGCAACTATTGGCTAAGACCATATCCGACCATGTGTCAGTTAGATTGGCATGACCAGCACCTACAAGAAACATCAGTCTGCTATATGAGACCTCCAAAAACAATTCAGAGATACCAAATAAGCAGTAGATAGTATATGGTACTTGGGAGAACCATCGACATCCAGATATTCACAAATACAGCATGCACAAAACAGTAGTAATTATCTTACTAACATATTGATATGATTTATCACATCAATATAATGTATCGTATCACTTATGTTCATCTGCAAAGCTAATAAAAAGAATTTGCCAGCAGCCAATTCTGCTTTATAGAAGTGTGTGATCTCTAAACTGTACGGGATTCCACAAGACATAGGGCTCAAAACGGCACCAAGACAAACTTACAATTTATAATCCATATATAGTATTTACATGCAGGAATCTTATCAACATGATAACCAATCATATCTAAAAGAAGGTTGGCTAGGCGATCAGTTTTGTTGTCAGAAGGACCTGATGGGCTGATATATAATGCATAAATCCATAGAACGAGAAATGTTTATCAAGCAATGCACAAACCAAATAAACTATTACTAGTAGCTGGGACTAACCAAATAATATATCATGCTCGCTGGAAAAGATGATTGCGGGCTAATGCTTCTTGAATCCCAGGTATAGGGATCCTTTCACATCCAAAAAGTTCTTGAAGCTTCGTATCACATATGATCATTGAATTCAATGGATCCTGAAAAGTAATACATTTTACATCATCAGTGGTCACTGATCAGTCAGTAAGCAGCACTGAGTCTACCAACAGTAGACACTCATTTGACGCACAAAGTAGTAAACACATTACAAATTTGTATAACAAATTTGATAGTGCAGTTAAATGCACACCCTATAGATGTTAATGAACAAAATGTGGTTCAATGGAGTCAATTCAGCTTCAGGAAGCCACATTCCGGGATCAACCTAACTCATAAGTCCGAGTGATAGCTGAGAAACTTCACACCTGCACATCTGGTCCCTATAATATCCAGCTATTACACTCTACAAGTTCAGAAAATTCTTTATCACCAGAGAAGCAGTCCAAAATGAATGTCACACAAGTTGCAACCACCTCTAATTACTATTACCATTTTGAAGTCACTCATGCAACCACCTCCATTTACTATTACCACTCTGATGTGACTCAAGCATATTCATCATCCAACTAAACACCCCATAAGTACCAACTACCAACTTTGAGTCTATCATATTCAGGAAACAACGACAAACATGACAGAAAACTGAGGCTATTCCTCAAACATGAGTAAGTAACTGTGTGAAAATAAGAGTGTCACAGAAATAAAGTTCACCTACCTCCAAACCTTCCACCTTAACGTACTCTTCAATACGCTTATATACTTCCGACTGGAGCATCTCCTTTTCACTAGTACCAAAAAATTTCGCAAGTGCATCAGAAATCATAACTGGAGTAGGGGTAGGAGCGGGCGCAGAAGAAGGAGCAAGCACAGAAGGAGGAGCAAGCACAGGCTCATGAGCAGGCACAGGCTCAGGAGCAGGGGCGGGAGGAGAAGCAGAAGCAGTGCCAAGATCAGACGCAGAGCCAAGAGTAGGCGCAGGGGTGGGAGCAGGAGCAGGAGCAGGAGCAGGAGCAGGAGCAGGAGCAGGAGCAGGAGCAGGAGCAGGAGCAGGAGCAGGAGCAGGAGCAGGAGCAGGAGCAGGAGCAGGAGCAGGAGCAGGAGCTGATGCAGAAGGAAGAGCAGGAGGTTCAGTGCTTGGAACTTGGGTGTTCTCAACCTTTAATTTCTTAGACTGTTGTGCAGAATCCTCTGCAACCATCAAAACAATCATCAGCACATGGACAAAATTGTTGCACGTTAAAGTGAACATTATACAAAGTTTTTCTTTAATAATATACTATACTTGTAGGATCAAGAGCAACAATATGTTTTGCCAGCAGCTTGTTCATCTGAAACATGTCTGTACTATCAGTCTCAAATACCAGTCGCAGCTCATCATTGCAAATTATCTTTCTTTTGTTACTTGGATCTTGGAGATTGTTCTTCCTTATATATGCCCAAAGCTGCTTCACAATCTGCCAAAACAGATACTACGTCACCAAATAGAAAGCATAGAATATGGTTGGGGGGGGGGGGGACACAAAATGAACGAACCATACCTCTGTTCTAGGCATTGCTGGTTGGCCAACAATTGTCTGGAGCAGAGGTGAAACACCACAAAGCTTGTTGAGCCCTCCAGGGCCACCTCTTCTTTTTGGTCGAGTTTGAGTGCTGCAATCAATTCAAAATCCCATTGAGGATATAATTCAAGAAGAAGCAACAGAAGAAAATAGCAAGACTTGGACCAGGATGGCGAGCAAAATCAAGTAGGAGCAGCCCCCCCCCCCCCCCCTTCCCGCTTGTACAAAGATAAACTTGTGAACTTCCGTTCATGAGCTAAGTGAGCTATGAAGTAATATTATACCAGATTACAAACACATAAAATAGAAACAAATGTGTGTCTATCATGTGAAACATTTAATGGAACAAACTAGGTGAAGGCAGAACTGCAATTGCAAGAATTGCAGTAGAGCACCTTATAGCTGTAATAAAACAGAGCAGCACTAACCTCCCTCTGCACTGAAAAGTGTACCACAAGAAAAAGTTCTTATAATCTCGAAAATCACGATTTCAACGTAGTATCGCATGCCTATCCTACACTAAAACAAAACTAAGCAACACGACCAGCCACCTTCATATACTGAAATGAAAGAAAAGGTCATGCAATAATTAAACACAAAGAAAATCAAGACAACTAAACTACCAAGAAACTTTACAATTTTTGTAGTTACAAAGAGAACTTACATTATAAGTCACAAAGGTTCAAACAAAAAGGAAATTCCTACTCATTAATGTCTATTAAATAAAAGGGTAATGTTAACGATTTACCCGGGGTAACTTGTTAAAAGGGGTATTTTTGGATTTCAACATGTATTTAAAAACTAATTTTGTTAATTATATCTAACATACATCATAAACCAATCTTCTAAACATACCAAAAGTAAGAAATGTTCCTTTTATCAACATCGCCTTTTTAACCCGTAAGGCCGTAAGGTTTCAATGTCTTTTAATTCCTTCTCCTTCTCCGATCCCATACAGCCATACTCCATTAATGGCCTGTAACAAGATGGTGGCGGCAAACTGATTTACTGACTGCGGCAATTGTAACATTGGTGCCTGGTGGACTAATGGCAAGTTAAAGGAAACCTTTTTTGGGGTTATGAATTTCTTAAACCCACCCTACTTTTGTAAAGCTTTTTTTGCCGCTGGTGAATGTTTGCAGTTAACAAGATTGTGAATTGGAGGTGGTTCTTGGGTGATCGGGGCAGGTGGTCGAGGCGATCTGGCGCTGCACGTGACAAGTGCGGGTGGTGTTTAAATACATATCTGGAAAGCGTAAAATTTTTCTGTACTTGTATGATTTGATTAATGGCCAATTAGCATCAAAATCAGGGGTTTGTTCCAAGTTACCAAAAATAAATCATTATATATTTATGTTTTGATGTCTTAACAAGTTACCCAGGAAACTCATAAACGGGAAATACAAATAGATCAAGACGACCATTTAAGCAACACAATTGCTGACTTTAACCATTCTACTGGAAGATAAACTCCACTAATATTAACTCACATATTTAGGTTTTTACGATATCAAGCATATTACATTAATTCCGAGAAGCAAGTAACAGAATATAGTGCGACTCAACAATAACTTACTGCCTTCAACGACCGAATTCTAAACTATTGTAATAATAAAGCACTAGAGGCTGCTGTATCACTGAGCCTAACCATTATCAGAAAGCAGTGCAATTAAGGTACCAGGAAATCAGCACTCTAAGCTTTGTCTTTTCAATAAATATTATATATTTTACTGTGAAATCTTAATGAATACATCAACACTTGACAATTTTTATATAAACATAAACTTCCTCAAATTGTTTTTGAAAGAAAATAAGTCCTCAAACGATTTCACCTCATGCTCTCCAATCAATAGTCACATATTCAGGACTCAACAGCCAAAATACAGAACACATGCTCTAAAATTCATGTATATCCTAATTCCTAATACTCAATCAGTCAAATATCAGAGGGAAGAGCAAATTTACATTAGTCACATCCTACGTCAATAGATAACTAATTAACTGCTACAAATTATGCAAGTGAAGCCTAACCTAAGGCATCTTTAACCAAGCCACTTTGAAGTGAAAGGAAATTGGAAAGCTTGAAAACATCTGTACAAAACTAAACCAGTTGTCGCAAGCTCGTAAATGCATTATTACCTAATACATTAGGCCCACAGTTTCAGTCTCTACCATTTCAAGGTTCAAATGATAATATATATGCATAAAAAGAAAGAAGAAGTAAGACTTTCTTCATTTGCATCTCCACTCCCTACTCTTTAATACTCCTATGCACTAACTATGCAAACCAAGCCTAACCTAAGACATCCTCAAGAAACCCACTTTAAATGACTATGATGCGGAGCAATTCCAGAAGTTTAAAACAGCCCAATTGCATTTCCCACTGCGCATCAGAGTAGTTCCCTAAATTTCAAACATTCAAATTTCTTTCTCAAATCACTGATAGCAGAAATGCCAAGCCAACAGCACTCACTCATGAGAAGTAACCCTAAATCTCAAGCATTCAATTTCTTCCTCACATTAACTCACTCACTAACAATTTAAGGACCCCAATAACTCCCAAAAGTATACAAAAGCTTAAAACTTTCAACTTTGATACAAAACAAATCACATGAATTCTCTCTCCCTAGTCCCATCCCACATTTCCCCGTTGTCCAAATACACAGAAGGGGGCAAATTTCACCGACCAACAAAACCACAACACAACCATACAAGTCCGCATAAACTAAACAGCTTCAAGTACACAAATTTCATTCCTTTTAAACGCTCAAATACACAAATTTGCAGTAAATAAGAACAATGCACAAAAGGCCCATACTTCCCCACATATTCAACAACAAACCAACAATATCATAAACGCAAAAAAGAAACCATCAAAAGAGAAGAATGAAAACAAAGCACAAACCTCTCCTTGGCTGGAGGTGCAGGGGAGTGATGATCAACCACACTTCCACCAGGCTGAGCAAAGCTAATCTCAGTGGGGCCCCTCGGTCCTCCGGCACCGACACCGAAACTGGAAGGGAAATGCGACTGCTGAGAAGGATGTTGTTGATGACCATGACCATGACCATGACCATGACCATGACCATGACCATGAGGATGAGGATGAGGATGAGGATGAGGATGAGGATGAGGATGAGCATGAGCATGAGCATGAGCATGAGCATGAGCATGAGCATGAGCATGAGCATGAGGAAGATGATAAACCTGCTGCTGTTGATGTTGATGTTGATGATGATGAGGATGATGCGAATTAGGGTTAGGGTTAGGGTTATTAAGGTTTGGGTTGGTAGAGTTAGGGTTAGGGTTTTGAGGAGCATTAATTGGCTGAGGACGATGATGAACAACCGTTTGTGGTTGCGATTGTGGTTGTGGTTGTGGTTGTGGTTGGGGTTGGGGTTGGGGTGGACTAAAGAGGAGATTAATCTGATTACGAATAAAATCGATTTTATTCGAGAGATCATTACCTAATTTGGATTGAAGACGAAGAACAAATTCGGTGAGTGAACTGAAGGAATTAGGGTTTGTTTCGCGAAAAAGAGCGTCTATCCCTTCAGCTATTTCTTGGTCACTCGCCATTTTTGAATTGGGGGGGATTTTATTTGATTTTCTCTCTCTCTCTCTCTCTCTCTCTCTCTCTCTCTCTCTCTCTCTCTAACAGAAAAAAACGGATTCTATCCACCCACTATTACCTTCTCTCTATCTGAGTCGCTCTCTCTCTCTCTCTCTCTCTCTCTTCTCTCTCTCCTTCTTTGTGTCTGTCTGTGTCTTTCTCTCTCTTCTGAGGCTATTTTGATTTTGTAAACTGAGAGGAGAGATAGAGAGAGAAATGGGCTTTTGGGGTATTTTTTAAATGACAAAAGAGCCCATGTTGTCTGCTGAGTATTCTCTCAGTTGGACTGACATGACTCGCTTTGGTTTTGGATGAGGGTGAGTGAGTGAGCAAAAAATAAGGTGGGTAAGTCAAAAACTTTGGTGATGAGCAAAAAAAAAGTCAAAAACTTTGGTGATGAGCAAAAAAAAAAGTCAAAAACTTTGGTGTATAGGTGTGCCATATTTTTAATAAGTTGGTTATCTTATCTTGATTTGGCTCTTCAACCATTTTAAATAAATAATAATAATTGGATTTTTGTGAGTTTTTTTTTTCGAAAAATAAGAAAATGTGAAATTTCTCAGTTTGAAGGTAAATTCTTAACGAGCTTTAAAATTGAATTTGATCTGATTTTAACTAATCATGATCTAGTTTAATGATGATCGCGGAATTTGAATAGTAAGTATCGAAGTTAGTATAAGTATGATGTGAGAATGTGCGAGTAAAAACTCATCTAAAAGAGAAATGTTGGGAGAATTAGGTTTTACACCTTACTGTTCAACATAGAGTGTAGTCAATGGTAAACTCAAAGTGATCTGTTGTGCCTAGTTAATATGCTCAATTGCATTTTTTAGAAATATAAGGTAAACTCATTGATGTTATTTACCTAGCGAATATCATTGCAGCACTCTCTTCAAAGTTCAAAATACTTTTAATAGGTAGTTTACTTAAAAATAAATTGTGAAAGATCTTCGCAAGAGGACTTGGGTGGCTTGAAATTCAAAAATGGTCGTAATTTTTTTTTCTTGAATTATTGTCTTTGTGCAAAAAAGCAGAGTATGGAATTACTCTTCTTTATTCAAATTATTCGGATCACCACATGATCCCTTCTCAATTTTCTTCCACATGCACATTCCTCCTCATTTGTCTCAACTTTGGAGCCTGAAGTCAAGATATTGAGTCTGACAATTCTGTCTCCTGGTAGAGAGGAAATTGTTCTTCCATTGCCCGAATCAGGAGATCCAAAGGGCTTATGGTTCACCTTGAAAGAAGGTAGTCCTTATGCCCTTCGCTTAAAAACATTGTCTCTGGGCTCAGCTACACCAACACTGTTTGGAAAACGGGTCTCAAAGGTACTTCTTCTCTTAAACTTTTTGATTCAAAGTTATAGGGTGTTACTAAATGCCGCCCCTAAATTACTAGCTACCGCCCCCCAAAATTCCAATTTTGCCCTTTATTAATTTTTCACTCATCCTCTCCCTCTCTAACTCTCACACCAATTCTCCCTCTCTTTCTCCCACTCTACCACCCACTCTCATACCCAACCTTCATCAACACTCAAGCAACCCGCGGATGTCTGCCGGCGACCGGGAAGTGCCGTCGACGGTGGCGGAGGTAAATTTTTTTTTTTTTGCGCATTTTTTTTGCACGGTCGTCTGAGATTTTCGACTCACCCTTGGGTGAGTCGTCCGCGAACGGCGACCCACCCAAGGGCGAGTCGCCTGTCGATCTCGACTCCCCCAGGGTGAGTCGTCTGCTACAGGCGACTCACCCTTGGGCGAGTCGAGATCAACAAACGACTCACCCTTGGGTGGGTCGCCGGTGGCGGACGACTCACCCTTGGGTGAGTCGAGATCGACGACCGACAGACACAAAAAAAATTATTATTATTATTTTATTATTATTATTATTATTATTATTATTATTATTATTATTATTATTATTATTATTATTATTATTTATTGCTATTATTAATATTGTTTGAATTTAAGATTAAGCTAACATTGTTTTCGTTAGGTTCCTTTGGAGCGGTTCGGTGGTGATGGTGTTGATTACAGTACGCATTTCGTCACTGATGAGTTATTTGATAGTGATACAGATGCAATTAATTGGGCAAAACAAATTGCCCTTACTATCGGGTTTGAGTTGATAATTTCGTCACACAAGAAGAATGGAAGCGTAAAATTGTTAAAATGCAATCGAGGTGAACGCTACAGAGGGGAATTAAGAGACTTAGATACTGCTGCTCGGAAGAAATCGAAAACAAAGGCTTGTAAATGTACGTTCCAGTTAAGAGCTCGGCAAGTGTATGGGTCCAATAGTTGGATGATTGTCACATTGACTGGGATTAGGGGTACGCACAACCATGACTTTGCTGTGTTTCCTGAGGGATATCGTCAGATGAGTGGTCTTAGTCCTGGGTCAAAGAAACTCGTTCGTGACATGACTTCGGCACAAACAAAGCCATGTGCTATCTTGGCCGCTATTCAGGAAAAATTTCCCGAGGACAATGCAACTAGACGGCATGTGTACAACCACAGAGATCGTATAAGGAAACTTGATTTTGAAGAGAGAGATGTCATTGGTCAGTTTCATCATTTAGCTGTGGAGAATAAGTACGTACATTGGACAAGAGCCGACCGAGCTACTAATGAGGTAACTCACGTGTTCATGGCACACCCTACATCAATTCAGTTACTTCGGTCTTTTCCTTGGTTGATTGGCTTAGATTCCACGTACAAAACAAACAAGTATAAGATGCCGTTTCTTGAGATAGTGGGGATGACTCCAAGCAATAAGAACTTCCTCATAGCTTATGCCATTATGAAGGATGAGACTCAGGCAAGCTATGCGTGGGTCTTAGATAAGTTGAGGATGCTTATTGGAAATGATGTACACCCAACAGCAATTGTGACCGATCGTGAGCTAGGGTTGATGAGACCTATTAGAGAGATATTTCCCGAGAGTGCCCATTTGCTCTGTACATGGCACATTAACAAAGTCGTTGAAGACAAAGTGTACAGACTTTGTGGAAAAGATAAGCTTGTCGCGCAGAGGTTCAAGAACGGGAGGTGGAAAATTATCATGGAAGCTTCCACAGAAGCTGCGTACGATAGAGCAGTGCGTCAGATGAAGGATAGTTGGAGGAGTTACCCTCACGTGATATCCTATGTAGAGGAGACCTGGCTGAGATACAAAGAGATGTTTGTGGCTGCGTGGACGAATAAGGTGCTACACCTTGGCAACACTACGACTTGCAGGGTGGAGAGTGCACATGTCGCGCTAAAACAGTGGTTGAACTCCTCAACTGGAGCTTTGGATAATGTTTGGAACAAGGTCAATAAGTCAATCGAGTCACAAATAACTGAGATCAAGTACACACTTGAAGAGTGCAGAAGACGAAGAAGTGTGATGTACTCGGGTTTCCCATTGAACTATCTGACCGGGTATGTTTCCCATTACTGCTTACAAATATTATGGGCTGAGCTGAACAGGATGAGAGAATTGAGTCACCAAGTATTTGATCGTTGCGGTTGTGTATTGAGATCCACTCATCAGATCCTGTGTGCGTGTGAGTTGAAAACGGCCACGGATACGGGCACGCCAATTAGCTTGAATAGTGTCCACAAATTTTGGCGAACACTCGTTATTAGTGACGCAGTGGAGATAGCTACGTTTGACATGACTGAGCATCCATCTGAGGAGCATCGATACTTTCAGTCTCTGGTCGACGAGGTTAACTCAAGCGACCCGGCAGTTGTGCGCAACATATCTGTCCTTATGAATGAGCAGCTTCATCCTGAGGAAGCGAGTTACGTCGAGCCGGAAGCGAACACGACAGTCAGAGGTCGACCGAGAGGGAGTTCCTCTACCAGACGTGATCCTAGTTCATGGGAGTACTCCCAGAGGGGTCGTGGTCGCCCTAGGTCATCCAGTTCGAGCCGCGGGCGTGGTCGTAGCTCATCCTCATCGAGTAACGTCGTGCGGAGTACTGGTATGAAAACCCATAATTTATTAACATGTACATAATGTTGTTAATTACTTTTTGATAAGTACTATTAATGACTTTCTATTATATTGTCTTGCAGCTGGACACGGAATAGATATCACTGAATTCTATCATGTTAACAAAATTCCGGGAATCATCATACCTTTCATTGAAGGATATCTCGATGTGCTTGGGGATGGTAATTGCGGTTTCCGTGTCATTGCGGACTACGTTTTCGGAGACCAAGAGCAATGGCGATTGACGAGAGTTTGCATTGCACACGAACTCTTAGCTAACCGAGCATTGTACGAAACCCTATACGTTGAAGGGGTCGACGCTGGTTACCGCCGTATTATATGGGACGGAGGTGCGTGTAACTATGATCACTGGATGATAGTAATTGAGGATTTGTTCCCGATTGCCAACCTCTTCAATGCAGCGATTATGTTATTCGGATACGGCAGCGGAAGGGGGTTATATTCTTGTTACACAGTGCTACCGTTGCAAGCACCTTCGACTGCTACACGTCCAAGTAGGGAAATTGTCATGTGTCATTTAGGTCATTCGTACGAGCATTATATCCGTCTGGATTTAGCCTCAGATTTCCCTGTTCCTCCGATATGCGAAGCATGGTTTACTTCCCGTTCTGATAGTGTCGCTGGTTGGGAGCAAATGTATGTTAGGCGAAGAGCACATTGGGATCGTTTAGCGAGGTCGACGTAATTGAATGTTTTGCGTGATTGTTATACTTATATCATTGTCACATTTTTGTGTGATTGTTATATTTTGCATGTGGAGAGTGGTCGTGATTATTGGAGGTAAATAAAACAACAAATTACAATAAAAGAAAAAATGTAAATAACAATTACAATAACACAAATAAATAACAATAACAATGAAACTCTTATATAAATATATAACAAATTCATCTAGGGTCAATACATCATTTGACAGCCCGCCAATCTCTCATAAACTCGTCCATAAATGATCGAGGACCTTCCGCTTGCTCCGGAGGAAGCAAAGTAATGGAAGACTCAAATCCGACGGCTAGACGATTCACCCACTGCAAAAAAGTAACAATGAGTGTGAGTTCAGAGATATGTAATACGTAAAAAAATATATATTTTAGTTAATCACTTACATAATCGCTGTTGGATCGTGGAGGAATCACAGATGCTGCAGCGTCAGGTATCAGCCGAGGGTGGGAGTGAAGGTAGTACCATGCGAGGTAGTCATCCGTACATGCTGTGGGATCTGACGTGGATGCCTGAAACCCATGGAGACCAAGAATGTAAAATCCCGGGAACATACGCCAAGCATCAGATGAGATCCGTTCGGGGAAGACAACCTTGTACGAACGACTGCTCCATGACCTGATCGCTTTGACTGGCCTAAAGATCGGGGAAGGGATACTCTGTACGTACCCGATTTGTCGTAAACAACGACCAGGCATGTACGGTTCGATAATATCCCGATACTGTAGCCACCCCATGAATACAGTCCTAGGTACAGATACTGCCGGGTTAGAACCGTACGGCAGCCACACCACCTACGTAGAAATGTTGAAAGTTACGGTGAAGTAAAAAAACATAGCAAACGACGAAATAAATCATGAACACCGATAACTAAATGACGTACCTCTGTCGCTCGCAGATGATCCAAGCGTCTACGTAAGGAGTGCAGTCGAACCACGTCCTTGCCCTCAGCCTGGGCACTCCATACGGACGCACGGGGAGCCTCGTCGTCCCCGACAACCATCCGCTCCCGATGAGGTCGGAAGCAGGGAAAGTACTCTTATATCCATGCCTGCAGGAGAGTTAGGCATCCGCAGATGCCCTGAGAATCCCCGCGACTAGCTATACCGAGCTGACGATATAGGAAGGCGAGGGCAGCAGATCCCCAAGAGAAGTCATGCACCGTATCGACACCGTCGTCCATCACCTCCATCACGCAAGAGGGTCTAATACGGTTACCACTCTTGTCGACAAACAAGGTGGATCCAATAAGTAACCACATCCAAGCTGTCGCCTGGTTGTCCTCCACTTGCTCACGGCAAAGCTCAAAAACCGACTCCGTGAGGACCGCACCGCCCTGCCAGTGGCTACACATCAGTTCCTCTCGGCTGACCCCGAGAACCTCCATGGCCGCCATCTGCAGCTGCCCATCCCGTCCGTCATTGGAAACGAGTTGTCCGTCTACAGGAATCCGAAGAATATGCCATACATCGTGCAACATGATCGTTATCTCTCCGAACGGCATGTGGAACGAGTTCGTATCCGGCTGCCACCTTTCAACGAATGCAGATATCAGGGGGAAGTCAATATGTCTGAACATAATGTCTGCCAGGTGTGATAACCCAGTCCCCTCAATCCGGGCCCTCATCTCGGCCGACATCTCCGCTCGCCACTGACTCAGCCGCTGATAGACATTGAATCGGTTCTGACACTTCAAGAGACCCCTCGTCTCTCCATTCCACACACGAGACGCTACGTGGCCCAGGAAGCTCGGTATGACGCTATCATCCGCCGGCCCACCCTCCACAGGCTCTGTAACAAGCCACGTAGTGTCGTCCTCCGCTCTAGATCGTTTGCTAGTACTGGACGATCCAATACTAACAAACCTACCGCCTCTGCCCTTCACCACGTGCCAATCTGAGGATGATTCGACGCCAATCTGATCATCGTCCATGGACTGATCCCCGGAGTAGAACTCGTTAGTGTCGTCTTGCTCAGCAGTCATCTCCCTCATCCGAACTGCCTCTCTCTGTCTCCGTACAGAGGCATCAATCCCGCGCGTCCTCGTGTGACGCGGTCCTGAACCAGCTAGTTCACTAAATAACCGAGGCACCGATTTACCGGCTCCTCCCATCTATCATTTCACATTTTTAATTAATTAAACAATAATCAATAATAATAATAATAATAACGATAAATAATAATAATAACAATAAATAATAATAATAATAATAATAATAATAATAATAATAACAATAAATAATAATAATAATAATAATAATAATAATAATAATAAAATAATAATTTTTTTTTTTTTTGTGTCGGTCGTCTGCGACCGGCGACTCACCCAAGGGTGAGTCGTCGGCCGATCTCGACTCACCCTTGGGTGAGTCGTCTGCGACCGGCGACTCACCCTTGGGCGAGTCGAGATCGGCAGACGACTCACCCAAAGGTGAGTTGCCGGTCTCAGACGACTCACCCAAGGGTGAGTCGAGATCGGCAGACGATCGACGCAAAAAAAAAAAAAATTTCAACACAACTTCAATTCATAAGTTCGCGATTCAATTCAAGGCAAAAAAAATTCAATTCAAACAAAAAAAAAAAAAATTTCGAAAAGTTGCCCCCCCGCGATGCCGTCGGTCGCCGCCTCCCTCGCCGTCGAAGCCTCCGCCGCTGCCGCTAGCCCCTGACATGGTGGTGGTGGTGGTGGTGGTGGTGGTGGTGGTGGTGGTTGCCGGTGTGATGGTGTGGTGGTGAGGATGAGTGAGAGTGAGTGAGGAAGAGAGGATGAGTGAGAGTGAGTGAGGAAGAGAGGATGAGTGAGAGTGAGTGAGAGTGAGTGAGGAAAAGGGGTGAGGGTAAAATTGGAAATTGGGGGGGCGGTATTTAGCAATTCACAAGTTATATCATGAAGATTGACTTCTTCATTTTAAGGCTCCAATTTTGACATGTGATCAATTTTTATTTCCAACATTTTTTTTTTTATTTTTGTTGTTGTTGTTGTTGTTGTAGTTGACAGCACCAAAGAAATGATAGGGACGTTTAGCCCTCAGTTGGAGCCTTACACACATGAGATGCCAGAGGACACAACTCCTTCAGGTTATTTTGCAAGAGGCTCATATTCCGCTAAATCAAGGGTACAACTACACTATATTTTACTATTTTCCTATATGGACAAATATTATTAATCTTTATTATTTCTACGTGCAAAATTAAGTACTAATGAATGTTAATACTAATTACAAAATGTATGTATACAAATTTGTATTACAGTTTCTTGATGATGACGACAAATGCTACTTGGAGATCAAATACACATTCGACATCCAGAAAGAATGGCCATCAAAGTGAAAGTTGCACTACAGTACAGGGTCATTCAAGCTAGCTAATTAAATACAATTATTAGCACTTTTCAATGATGAAGTATAAAAGAAGCTACGAGAATATGGGAAGAGATTATAGTTGTTAACATATAATTAAACCTAGTATACATTTCCAACAAGTACTACGGCATGTTTTATGTAATGTAATGCTTGTCCTCGAAAAATTTTGACAACATCATCCTTAATTAGTTTAATTTCTACTTTATTTAGAATTTCATGATCGAGCAAATTTTGTACAGATTAACTATATTCGTGAAATAATAATCTATATATACTTCATACAAACTCGTTTATAAACTAAATAAATAAGTGGTCATATTATTTGGTTTTGTGGCTACGTACATCGCAGTGGCGTATCCAGGATTCAGAAAATGGGGTGACAAAATCAAGTAAAAATCATCGATACATATTAGATCAAAAAAAGTTCAATATCAAACCGTCATACAATTCCACATTACAACTAATGCGGGTAGACGAAAAAAAAAACAAAATAACCAAATAAAAAGTTCAATATCAAACCGTTATCAGTGATGTCTTTTCACCATTTTGGGACAGATCATTTCAGCTTTCTTCCTTGTATATTGCTAGCCACAAATATTTCCCTCATGGTCCCACTAGATTGAGAATATTAACGATAATAGTGAAAGGGACTCAACTCATAAATTAATAAGTATCGTCACATAACAATAGCATATTGTTCATAGTAACTGGCTAACAGCACTCAGTGAAGAGGACAGAAGTATCCTAATCGTATGTATTATTTTCTGCAATTTCTTATAGAGCTGAATGACAAAATATTAGGGAGTACTAGTGAGGGAATCTAATCAGAACATTGGATAAATGTTTGAATGCAGGATTTAGGTATTAATCCAATAATAGATTAAATCACCATTATTTTGAGCCTTTTTGGGTGCAATACAACAAAGCAAAAGTATAAAAGCGGAAGAAAACAATCACGAAACAACTAAATAAAAAACCTGATTTTAACAAAGTAACGGACATTGGAGGAAGAATCGGCCTAAATGATGAGAATTAGAAGCATATTTTGGAAATGATTGAGCAATAATCAATTCACAATATTACTCAAATCAATCAAATAAATTATGTTTCAAACCCTAATTTCAATTTATTTGATTCAAATAACCCCAATTACTCAAATTCATTCAATTTCTAAGTTCTAACTCAAAACCCACAAGTTATAATCTATACTAGCTATGGAGAGAGGGATTGAGAGAAAGAACTAAGGAGGTGTACATCAACAAACAAAAGAATTGATTCGCAATTTTGCAGAATTGCAATAGCCTTGGTGTCGCCGTCACTGTCAAGCTTCGCCGTCAACTCGTCAAGCCAAAACTCCGGCGCCGGTAGGCGGTAGCCCAGTAGTCCGGTACTCTGGTACTATCGACTCACTCGACTGTCGATGGGCCAGGCGAGACTGCGAGAGTTGAGAACTTGAGATGGTGAGGGGATGAGAGAGAAAGAGTTATGTCATAGGTAATGGGTTTGCTTTAGTCTACTGATTTGTTTGAGGACCTAAGTCAGTAAGTCTCACTTGCAAAATATTATTTTTTTTTTTTTTAAAAAAAAAAGTCACAGATTTTTATTTTCGAAAAAGGGGTGACGACCGTCCCCTCCCGTCCCCCCTTGCATACGCCCCTGCGTACATGGAGTAGTAACTTTGGTGATACATCCCAACTACTCCCAAATACATTAGTAGTACGTACGTTGTTATTCTTGGGTGGATTTTAATTTGGTTGGTTAGTGTTTTTACTTTTGTATGGTTCAAGAATTGAAATTTGATGCTTTTTCTATGATATAATGATGTAGGATTATTGTTGGATTTGGGGTTTGTCCGAAATTGATTGCAGAATACTCTATTCCGCTTCTTGTAATTAATTTTGTTTTTTTTTTTTTTTTAACTTTTTCAGTGTTCAACCCATCATACTCATAGAGAATTATTGTTTTGACCCGTGCAGTGCACAATTTTAACTAATAAGAACTAATTGGTAGAGAGGAAATGAGAGGAAAAGAAAGGAAGGCCGAAAGGGAAAGGTAATCACTTACATTTCCCGTGTTGATTTTAAAAATTAAGAGAAAGTGACGGGAAGGGAGATGAAATGATAGGAAAGTTTTATTATGAAAACCTCTATTTTCTTTCCTCCCAAATTAGTGGAATTTGGACCGAAAGAGAGTTTTGATCTTCCTTTCAATTTCTTCTTAGTTTATACAACCAAACGTTAAAAACATAATTCTTTTCCTTACTCTTGTCTTCCCTTCCCTTCTTTTCCTTTCCAACCTTCTTAATATAACCAAATAAGTTGTAAAAGTAATTAAACAAAGAATATTCACTTGGCTTTATATAGACCGCACCTTCTGGTTTGGGTCGGGTGTTCCAATACTGGTGTTCTTTGGATGAGAGGCTCCCCTTGAACTGTCGATCACTAACTTAGTTGGGTTGATAAGCAAGAGCGCTCCTCACTTTGGTGCTTTAGCCATTTACATTAACTTAATAAGTCCTTTATTTGGTCGCCACTGGCATTGTTTAACTTCCTAACATTTTCTGTTTTATTAAAAAATTTAAGTTCTTGACAGTTTTTTTGTAGCATCGGTTTTATGGTCAGTCTATACCGTGTTGTTCCATAGACCATGCCGCGAACGATTCTGAGGTTAGGGGTGTTTGACCACTTCTCAAGCCTTAGTTGATTTCAATAAGATAATCTCTAGCATGAAAAAAAAAACCGAATATATCAGTCACGAGCTCCCCCGTGATTGTCATGGGTGGTTATTATCCAGTAAGTAAGTAACAAAGTCTTTCTATACCATATGGCTCCATAGACCGTGCCATGAACGATTCTGAGGTTACAGGGTGTTTGACCACCTCTTAAGCCTTAGCTGATTTCCATAAGATAATCTCTGGAGTGAAAAAGAAAGAATATGTCAACCTACTTAGCCACAAGCTCCACTGTGATTGTCATGAGTGTCCGAAAATTTACTCCCTAATTATCATTTTTCGAAGCTCTTACATACATTTGCACATACATTGCACGTGTATGTTATGTAAATCTTTTACTTTTGTTAAGATAACATTTTTCTATAACTTTTTCTATCTATAGCCTCAAGCCCTCAAATTCTTCAATTAGAGTCTCTAATCCCTTCTCCCTTCATGAAATCCTAGTAATTCACTCTTCAAGCATCTCAATTTTTCCGAATTCTAGATCTATTTTTGAGTTGTGCCCCCGTTTCCTTGCGGGTTCTGTAAGTACTGTTTCAAACCCTAGAAATCTCAACCTTTGTGCAAATCATGAAGATGGCCATGGAGGAAGGTTTTTGGGGTTTTCGTCATTTAAGGACGATTGCTCCGTGATTTTTCTTTCTGAGAGACTTGATGGGGGGTCACTCTTATTATTCACAGTTGATGTTTTCATTGTTCTTGGCGAAGCTGGCGGGTGGTTGAACCTCATCTCCTCGACTCTCTTGCTCCTAGGTTGGCGAAGCTTTGAGCTCCGAGCTGCTCTGTTTCTTACCCTTTCATGGCAGTTTCA
This sequence comes from Tetragonia tetragonoides, assembly GCA_038025085.1. Classification (NCBI taxonomy): domain Eukaryota; kingdom Viridiplantae; phylum Streptophyta; class Magnoliopsida; order Caryophyllales; family Aizoaceae; genus Tetragonia; species Tetragonia tetragonoides. Next base: position 1,509,266 of record CM076153.1, read on the forward strand.
TTATAGTGACAACTTTGAAGCCATATATGGGATTTACTTCAATATTTTGAGCCTAGATGCCTTTTTTATAAGGCTTCGAAATTCCCCTGGGATTGAGACTCCCCCGTTTTCGATGACGGAAGGTATTTTCACTCTTTTTAGTAATTTGTTAGCAATTTGTTGTGCTAATGGTATTCTTACTACTAGATTGTTTCATAATCTCTTTAAAGTGACAGCCTGTTTATTTGGTAGCCCCATAATCACATTGGGTATTTATGTATGGCTAAGTTCTGATTGTTGTTTAGCTATTGATAAGCAATATTTTGGGTTTCCTTTCTGTAGACTGTGGATGATGTTGCCTTGGCATGTCATTTATAAGTGTATGATTAATCTCCTGATCAGTTCTATCTTAAGTCGTCATTCTTTATTCAGATTGACAGTTTATTGTTTTCTTTGCAACTATTGTGGGATCACTATTATATTGACCTTTGTGTATTGGTCATCTAGTAAATGTTGGTTTTGTATGTTCTTCCTCATTTTGGAAGTTTACAGTGTGTTTAGCTTTGATTGTTGCTTAGTAAGATCTGATAAGCCTTTATTTGGTCAAGTAAATAAGATAGGCTTCTTGAATGTATCTTTTATTGAGGAATTCAAAATGGTCCAGCTGTTGGTATATGTTTTTTATGGTACAGCACTAATTATAGATCATTTGATGGTGATTGTTAAGTTAAAGTTTATTTTTGAGTTACTAATGCAATTAACAAATTTTGAGCATGATGAATTACAGCAAGGAAAACTACTTTATATGTTATTCAGACTCATGCTCTTTGTTAGGGTCCTTAGCTGTTTGTGGTATTGGGTAAGATTGTTCTTCAGTATGTTTGCGAGCTTTATCCAGCCTAGCACTTTGATATTCATAGTCATAGCAATATGCTATCTAGAAATTTTCTCCAAGATTGATGCCAACTATCATAAGTTGGTCTCATTCCAGTTTTACTTGTGGCATTCATTTGTGAGTTTTGAGAATTCCTATCATCTGCTTTCTTCTGGTTTGCACATTCTTAGCATTTCTTCTTTTACAGACTTGTCTATTGATCTTAATGCTATGAAAATATCTTTTTTGATATTTTCCTGGATAGAAGTAGGCTCAGATGATGGTTGTCTCAAGTTTATCTTTTTTGTTTTGTCTTCTGATTATGATCATCATTACGAGAGCCTTTCAAAAAAATTCAGACAATAGTTTGGATCTTTCCTTTCCTAAAGACAATTTCTCCATCCCAAGCTCAGCAAGCCAAAAGGATGGAGGTTTTTCTTCTCTTTGTTCTTAATTTTGGCCTAAAGAAGGCACTGTTTAAGGAAATTTCTTTTGAGTTCATATTTCTGGTAATAGTTAACTCATACAGTTCTATGATTGTTGATCTCTTTGACCTGAAGAGTAAGGACCTGAAACCTTTGGTTTCATTTAGCCACAGTTACCTTTTTAAATGTTTTTATGGATAAAGTTGCCTTCTGGAATGTTAGGGGTGTTGGCAAAAAGAATCTTGGTGAAGAAATTAAATTATTCTGTAAATTACACCAAATTAGTTTAATTGCCTTTGCTGAAACTAAGGTGCAACATGATCCCTCCTCTCTTATAGTAAATCAATTTGGATTTAGTAATTTTGACTTTATACCATGTGTTGGTTTTTCTGGTGGTATTTGGGTGCTTTGGCAAAGTAACTCAGTTAGCATTACCATTTTACACAAAGATATTAGATTTATAAGCATTCTTGTCCAAGATTTTTCTGGTAATGATCCATTAACAATTATTTTTGCTTATGCTCCAGCACAATCTAGCTATAAAGCTCAGTTCTGGAATGAATTGACTATCTATTGTCAAAGTCTATCTTGTCCTTTTGCTGTTATAGGTGATCTAAATGAGATTAGTTCATCTAATGAGAAGTTTGGTGGTGTTGATCCATCCATAGAAAGATTTTCCACATTGCATTCTTTTAAGTTTGATGCTAATGTTTTAGATCTTCCCTTTTCGGGTTGTCCCTTTACTTGGAGAAAAAAGAAATTTGGTCAAGATAATGTGTGGGAACGTTTAGACAGGGCTTTGGTTTCTCCTTCTTGGCTTAGTAGCTTCCCTAATTCTGCTTTATCTCATCATGACTTTACATCTTCAGATCATTGTCCCATTATTTTGCAGATTGATCTTCAGAATCCCTTCATCCCCCCTCCCTTTAGATTTGATCTAGCTTGGTCGCAACACAAAGATTATGTAAATTTGTTCACAAAGCATGGTCTACCAGGATTGAAGGCTCATGTCTTTATCAAGTAGTGAGTAAATGTAAGCTCCTTAAAAAAAATTCTAAAAGTTGGGCAAAATTGAAGTTTGGAAATGTTTCACGCCAACTTAAAGAAATTGAAGAGAAATTGGTTAAAATCCAATTCAGTTTAATCTCTAGCCCAGATCTTCAACACATACGCTTTAACATCCAAAGGGGAACAAAACAGACCTTCGAAAATTTGCTGAGCAAATAGCCCATGAATAGAGGCAAAAAAGACAGGAACTCATCAATAGATTGTCAGTAGTTTTCATTGAATAGTGATATAGTTCTTCTTTGGACTAATCTATCTGCATAACCCCTGCTCCTGCTTCAGTGATTCTGAACTGTGATTGGTTACTGTTGGAATTAGAGCATTCAACTTCTCATCTAATTCCTCACATTTTCAATGATCTGATCAGCCTCTTTTGGTCATGAACTGCGATTTTGTAAACATTTTCTTCTCAAAGCAGCATAGATATATGCTACACAATTTGATATTTTGAACTCGAAAAGAGCAACCCGGTGTTACCCTTCTTTTTTTTTTTTTTTTTTTTTTTCTTTCTTTCCCTTTTTCTTTCATTCCCTGCTTTGAAGTCACTAATTCTCTTTCAGATTAAAAGTACACTTCATTTAGCCTGGTGATGCTCGCCCTCATTGGCGTAGTATTCAGTTATTCGCTGACCTATATGAGTTTCTCTGTTGTAGCCTCGCCCTCTCCTGATAAGGCAGAGGAGAGGAAACATCTTCTGCATTGTCCGAGCTACCCCTGGCCACACAAAGACATCCTCAGCTTCAACAATCACGCCTCGTATGTCACATTTAATTTTTTTTTTATTTTTGTCCATATCGCGTATGACTGTACGAGGACTCGCTCACCTTGTTGTGGTCACAAGTGACCATTCAAGTACATCTGCATATGAACAAGTCTCCTACTCCTTCCTTTCAGAGCGATTTCAGATGATTAACTTCTCAGGTTCTCACCCACCTGTAAAACTGAATTAAAAATTAGCTTTATTGAGAGCAAGGGTGAAATGGACAGGGGATGATAAATACTAGACTTGTACTTCTGTCAATTTGAAACAGCTCAAAGTAGAAAGAAAGACAATCCCTTTGAAAGGGAGGGATATTTTTTAAGTTTTCTTCTTTCTGTTGGATTATTACTCATAATGCATTGCACTCTCCTCTGAGTAGGATACACCGAGGTCATCAATTTACCAGCAAGCATGTGCATTGAAGGTTCCGGTGGAGGGGAGGTTATTATAGAGCCAACCTTTGAGATTATTTGTAAAACACAGGTATAAGATAGTCCACACTTTTTCCATATCAAAGAAGTTTCAGGGTAGTCCTTAAGTTTTTCAGGACATTAGCAAGGTATTTTCAATGCTGGAACTACAAATGGTGCACATAGCATCAGGCAGCATTCTCCTCTAGGCCAAAGTGCAATTGTGTGAAATTTTATCAAAGCATATCCAAGAGATATTAACATCATTACAACCATTATTGACGAACAAGTCATCACCTTTACCACATTGAACTTAAAATCATCCATAAGTAAAGAACACAGAGATAATGGTGCCTAGAACATTAGTAGGCAGCACAAAAGAAAAATAATCTATATTCCAAGTACCTCCTGAGATGCTGACTCTGAGATTAGAGAGTCAGTGTCAAACAAGGGACCATAAACCACAGAGCTAAGAGGGCAAAGACGGTCCAGTCATCATTCCACAAGGAATGTGACAACCATAGCCCAATATCGACATCTTTATCTCATTGAATAATTTCCAGCCATTCTCAAAAATTAACATAAATGAGAACAACTTCGGAATTTTCAAATTTCTATCGAATACAATTCTTAGTAGTTTGTGCTTTCAGGCACAACGTAATGGTCAAACCATGTTTTCTCTCTTCTAACTGTCTACCATGATTCTCTGCTGGTGTTCAGGTAATATTTACCTATATTGTTCATAAAGCCCATAATTAACGATTTTCTCTGTAAGGTAATAATACTTTTGCGTTGTTTCCTCTGGATTATGATCCTAGATTCAGCAAGGGCTGCACTAAAAATCCTTTCTTTACTGGTAGCACGCCCAAAATACTTTGCAATGGTGTTGCGTACAAAGAGGGTACACCAGCAACAGAATCACAGGTAATCTGTGCTTCTTATGTAACTTAATGAGGTCATCTTTACAAGTTAAGGGAACTTTTATCTCTTGTCAGGAACTTGAACAGAATGCAAGTTGAGCTGTAGATGGAAGAGTGAAATTTAGTAAGTTGGTTTACAGTTTACAATGCGAGACAGATTTCTAATACCTGATTTTTGTTCAGAAACCATGGACTTCAGTGGTTTGACAAAATTGCAAGTCCTTGATCTTCTATAAGCTGCGGACTATCGGCACCTGAAATGGTTAGTTTACAAGTCCTACAAACTGGTTCTCAATGTTGTCAACAGATGTTGTACAGTGAAAAATCCGCCTCCAAGCAGCTTACTGTTGACGCCTGAAATGGTTAGTTTAGAAGTCCTGCAAACGGGTGTTCAATGTCGTACAGTGAAAGTGAAATGCTGCTGTAGTTATTGTAATCAATCAACTATGTATCACACAAAATTAAAATCAGTAGGTATAATGCCGCTGCATATTCCAAATAAGCAAACTGCTGTTGTGAACAAAGATACAATATACCTCCAATGCTGGCCATTCATAATCATGATTTTCCTTGCTACTTGCCACAAAAAAAGCAGAAGAATAGCTTTGACTTGGCAAATCCTGATTGACATAATCTGATAATTGTTAAAACTTTATCAGAAGTTCATAGCATTTCCCTTGTATGGATAAACAGAAAAATCAGTTCAGTATATGAAAGGCTATACAATGAGCAAAAAAACTAGCCCTACCTGACTGGTTACCAGCTTTGGACTCGTTCCATGAATCATGATAAGAACATTGGGTTTAGAGGTTCAGTTCACCCTTAACTAGTAACTACCAGGACCATTTATTGAGTGCAAAGTCTTACAACCAGCTACTTTATTTGTGTTTATATACTTATTCTGCTAAAAAGTCAGTAATATGCATGCAACCTAATACCAATATCAACAAAGATCATTCAATATATCACCTTAAAATTGATTTATGCAGAAGAAGAGTACTTGATCATCCTCCAGAAGAGGCATGACAGAACTTCTTGAATATATCTTCAATCCTGCAAAAACAAAAAACAAAGAGCGAAAAAACACCTGAGTAATTCCACATTGAAATACCAGAAAGTCGCTTCAATTGAAGGAAACCTGAAGATAGACTATAACTAATAATGAAGAAATCTACTTATCTTACGAACCAAGTACATTCAATTTTTGAAGTAGTATTTGGCTTATTCCATGAATATGCAAACATCAAATTCACCCCTAACTACCAGGACTAGTTACTACATGCAGTATGAGAACAAACCCTTCTAATTGTGTGTATAGTTTTCTATCAAAACGCCAGTAGTATGCATGCGAACCATATATAAATTATTCAAAAGCTCGTAATGTGCCAATATCAACCTCGATCATTGAAAGTCACCAAAACTACTGGAATGTGAAGAATCCACTATACATTCCATGCCAAGCATCAAAATTGCTCTTCCTTGGGAAACTACATGTGAGAAAATGCATGCATTTCATCTTTGATCCTGCAACATACCAAAGGAAAAAAACAGGAGAAAGAAGGGAGAAACGAAAATATTAGTATTGATCAGTAAGTCCAAAAAAAAAAAGTATTTTATGATCCTCAAAGACCGACTATAAATTTGGGACCAAAGTTGCCTAGTTGAAGGAAATCCTGGCTGTAGACAGTACAAAGTAAGAATCAAGGAACCTTCTAGTGGTTTGGCTTCAAAATTAAATAAGACTCAGTAAAAGCCTAATCGCTAAAAAACTCAACATTTGGAATTTGCTCAAATATAATTGCTAAAAACCTGAAACAATATATTCTCCTAACACAACTCATCAAACACAAATTTGTAGGCTACAATTGAAATTTATGATATAATACTCACTTTTGTTGTTCAGCTAAGTCAATCAAAGCTTCTTGAGGCAAAAGAATCATTTCCATGGTAAATTTAAGGTTCAGATCCCTACAAGCAGTTAAAAAAGGCTGATTAGGCACTAGGAAGTTGAGAACCATGAAAGCAAACAACAGAGAAACAGAGAATACTCCACCATAATTACCCAAAAAACTTTCTGGCAAGGTACAGAAGAGGCTTCTCAAAGTTGTAGCTGCCCTTGGCTGAGATCTCATTGTACTTGAGACTCTTTGGCCAATGATATATCACCTGTTTTGCTTTCACCACACTGTTCATGAGGTTGTCAGGATTGGACCTTAACGAAGAGGGAGAGATGTATACACATTCTGGAAAGCCAACTGACCGTTTTCCTCAACCGTATGCAAATAAGCAGGCATCCGGGTCTGCGATCCTCCAGATTTTAGTCTCATAACTATGGTGTTTTGAAGTCTTCCCAATCATGCTATGGACTTTGACTAACTGCAACAGGAAATTGCATATTCTATATAAAAATTTTAAGTCAAAAGCATATCAGTAGCATGCAAACTACAAATTGTAAGATAAATTTCGATATACTAGTACAAACAATAATCATGATCCACTATGTATTCCATGAAGAGTGACCAGAATACTTCATCATCAGCGTCATTAGAAAGACGCACACAAGCAAATGCATGCACTTCAACTTCAATCCTACTACAACATATGAAAAAAAGAGAAAAGACATCATAAGTATCAACAGTAACTCCAAATTTAAACACATTGTGCAAGAAATCCTCAAAAATAGATTTAAGAGCAAAGTTGCCCCCAATTGGTGAAAATCAAAAGGAAGTTCATGCTCTACAAAGCAAGGTCAGTCCATCAAAGCATGTCTAAACTAGTGGATTTCGCTTCTATATCAAACAAAAACCTGCCAAAAAACGGGAAAATAAGGAAAAAAAATCACAAAGAAAAAAATAAAACATACTTTCCTGAAAAATGCAGGCACGTGTATTTCATTATTCTACTCAAACGTTCAGCCTAAACCTACGATAGCTTGATTCTCTCTCACCCACAAGCCACAACCAATTGACATCTCAAAATTTAAATTTATATCTATCTACACGACACAGATAGACTAATGCATTAGATGAATATCATTCAAATTATTTAGATTTTCACTAAACACGAAAGCAATTATACAGAGAACAGAAGTACAAAACCCAGCTCAGCAAACGCCAATTTCTAGGGATAAGTTTGTGATATTGTTTCTCACTTTTGGTACACAGCTACATCAATCAAGACTTCTGGAGGCAAAAGATCTATTGTCCCAGCAAAATATAAGGTCTGGATCCCTGCAAACAGTACAAAGTGGTTAGGCCAGCTGAGAACCAAGAGAAGAAACAAGAAAGTAAGAGAACGCTACAGGATTGTTACCCAACAAGCTCTCTGGCAAGGTACAGAAAAGACTTCTAAAAGTTATAGTTGCTCTTGGCAGAGATCTCATAGTAATGGAGGCTCTTCTCCCGGTGAAATGTAACTTGTCTGGCTCTCACCTACCTGTTACTGACATCAACCTTGTTTCCACAGAGAATCATCATGATCTTCTGGCATACCCTATGCAGTGATCAGATTATATGAGCTACAAATATATGATATGACCATAAGAGTCCACAACAGTATACTCTAAACCACGACCAATCTAATATGTTCAAGACCTGAAGATGTTCCGGTGCCACATGATCACGTTCTGTTATGTCATTTGTGCAGTGATATCAAATATCATATACAATAGCATACTGCCCTTGAACACTGCAAAGGAAACAGTTTGTATTAAAAACTATGTCACTTCCTATTAACAAGCACTTGGTAATACTAAAGAATGCCTAATTATCAAAAAAAAAAAAAAAAACAAGCACTTGGTAATTGAGATCATTTCCCTTGCGAAGTGGACTGAGTATTAGGAACTGGGAGAGAAAGCTTTAATACGATTTTCTGAACAATTCATTCCCCTTAGTGCATTTGTTTAGGATTCTCACTATTTACAGATAGTGGTAGATGGCTAATAGAGCTCTTCACTGTAATTCTTTTATTGACTTTGCTAAGCATTCTAATTCTGAATGCACTAAGATACTATCAAGTACTCGGCTATTCAATATCTTCTACATTTTCTAACTCATCAAAATACATAGTCTTAGTAAAAATTAGTAGTTTTTTAATACAGAAACATTAGTAGATATTTGAAGATAACGTCAAAAGTATTTTTTGATTATTCCAACAGGTTTGATCGTTTTACTTAGGAACTCCAGTATATGAAATGAATGAAAAAACATCAATCAAGCTATGGCAAGAGTAGCAGGAAAACATGCAATATGATCAAAATGGATTTACTTACTAGTAACCATCACCACGTTGTCGAAATCTCTCTTGACCAGCAATATCACAACAGTTGAATTGAATTAAGGTTTGGATCTCTGATAAGTTTTCTTCGCAGAGTACTGAAAGCCCTTCATCCTGCGAAATGATATTCTCAAACACCAAAGCATTAATCAGATCACATCATGAGCTATACATAGCCAAAGACAAAAAAAGTCACAACGGTATACCTGTGTACTCTAAACCATGAACCTGATATTCCGATGCCAGGTGGAAACGTCCTTGTACGTCATCCATGCAGTGACATCAAAAACATCATAATAGCACACTGACCTTTCCATGGTGGTACAAAAATCAAAAACCATCCTTGTTGATTTCACTTTGGGTTCTCTGCGACTTCATTCGGAAGTCATAGGTAGTTTATGATTTTGCAATAAGGTAGTTCAGTCACTGTAAGATAGGTAAGGTTAATCATAGTCAGGTTTTTGAAGTGCATAAGCTCGCCATCAGAGTGAATAGCCATCAGCTTCCTTCATTTTCTTTGGGGAGGGGATGGTTTGCAGATTTGCAAGGGATGACAAAAAACAGGAAAATTATGGTAGATCATTTTCTTATGACATCCACCTCTTATATCATTGAATCAGCAAATCATACATTTTAATTGTATTTAACCATACATATAATGTCACAGAAAAGAGAGTATCAAGAAAAGAACCCAACAATTATTTCTACTCAGAACCATGACATATTCACAAGACCTCTAGAGATAGTCACAAGAAAACGAAAATCCCTTCAACAACAACACTATCACCTAAACACATTCAATTATTGGCAGAGAAACAAAATTCCCACTTATAGTTAAGAATTCACAGCAAAAGAACAAATACACATTAAAATAAGAATCCTACTTTAGGTTAAACTCAAAAATTCAAAAATTCAAGAGTTCACAGCACTATCTCTAAGATCAATGCACATTAAAACAACAAAAAAAAAAAAAAGCAAGCAACTTATATTTATTCAGAAGCTAGGGCTATTTCCAATTGTCATGCATTCAAAAATAATTAAATTCCTATTAGTTTGCTAACAATTTAAGAACTAAAGCACGAAAATAAGATTGACCGATAATTTAATTTTAGGGTTTGATGATAAAAGTACCTGTGGATCAGCTAACCACTAACCAAGATTGATTCTTCCATGAACAGCAATCAATCGTAATCAATTGCAAAAACTGAAATGATTCTTTAAATTAACCCAAATGTTTGAAGTATCGATGGAGAGAGAGAGAAGTGGGATGTGAAGAGTGAAGAAGAACTGGGATGTTTTTTATAGGTTTTGGAATGTCGGTGACGGAGGAGAACGCTGGCTGGAAATTAACTCCAACAACTGTTAATGGTTTGGAAAACGTGTTTCAGTCAAAAAAGAAAAAGAACACAAAAACGCGTTATATTCAAACAAGAGGCGAAACACACGTTCAATTTAGAAAATGGAAAACGCGTTGAATTCATAAAACAGGAGAAGAAACGCGGTTATGCCAGAGAAAGATTGATAAAAACGCGTTTATTCCAGAAAGGGTTTAAGAAAAACACGTTACGCCAGAAAGGATTGATAAAAAACACGCTTATGCCAGAAAATATTAATGTAAACACGCGTTTTTGCCAGATAAGATTAAGAAAAACGCGTTTAAGTCAAAACAAAAGCTGTAAAAACGAGTGTTACGACATCGTATAGACCCACGCCGACAAAAGAAATAGCCCTATACATAGCTGATAATTTGATAATCCATCTTTACACTTTTCAAAAACACTGGTGCTCCTGCTCTCTGATACTCCCATTCTCCTCCTCTCTCTCTCTCTCTCTCTCTCTCTCTCTCTCTCTCTCACCTCTGAAGAAGAAAGGAAGAAAGAAGGGCTTCAATTTGTACGAATCTTCCATCTACAAATAATGCCAGTCTCGATTTCTCCAATCTGTGGTAATTTCCGTTGAATCTATAATTCGAGTAAATTTAATTCTGTTTTGATTTCTGTTGAATCCTATTATTGTAACAGCTGAAATTGCTTGGTGAAAAACACAATTTATTTGAATACTTGGGGTTTCTTGATTATTGCGCACCATCTGTTTGATAATTTGCCATAAAGACACCAACCATCTGTATCTGTTTTAAAAGTAATTACTTAGGTACAAACCTCTTGTCTTTCTGTTAAGATTTTTTTTTATATAAAGTTATTGATCTTTATTTAATTCTATTTGTTCCTGACTTGTTGCCAGTTGAAAAGAACTTTATTTATGTTTGATTTGACGGGGTTGGGGGAGGGTGTTGTCAAAGATTGGAACTTGATGAATTAAGGCTTTTCAATTGGACCCTGTTGAAATCTAATCAGAAAATTACTTGGTTTGTTTTTTTTGTTCCTGAAATTGCTGAATCTATTTTTGTTATTGTGATAATACTGAAATTGCTTGGTGAAAAACACAATTTGGCTGAGGGCTTGGGGTTTCCTGAACAGTGCGCACCATCTGTTTGATAATTTGCCAGAAATTAACCACACATCTGTATCTGTTTGATACTTTGGTACAAACCTCTTTATTTTTCTTATAATTTTTTTACCTTTAATTTATTCTATTTGCTCCTGACTTGTTGCCAGTTGAAGTGGAATTTATTTATGTTTGTTTGGACCCTTTTGGGACTCTTGAAACTTAATCAGAAGAAGCCATTCATTTCAGGGAGATCATACTGAAATTAGTGTTTGATAAGAAAATTAATGTGTGCAACTCAATGAGTGCCTGGGTGCTGAAGATGTCAATGTAGAAAATAAATCAAAAGATCATACTTCGGTGCTGACACCACCTTAATTTTATACTGATTAGAGAAGATGGTATTGACTCTGATTCCAAGCATTTTAATATCTAATAGTTTTCACTGAATGTGGAACTTATACTTAGCTGAAGCTTATAGATTATCTCATTGAGATTGTCAAAGTTGAAGCTGAAGAAGAATGCTGACACCAACTTTTAAACGGTAAGATACTTCGTTTTCTTTGTAATTTATACACTTTTATTTTTTATTGATCCTTTTTCCTATGCCAAGCTTTTGAATATCTAATGCTTTTCACTATTCCAGACTGGCTTGAGAGGAAGCACTGAATGATGAACCGTATCAACACGAGTGTCTAGCTGAGAACTATGCTCTCAAGCTTCACTCTTCAGGCATCAGATGGTCCTCTATCCTTAGTTGCAAGTCTTGTATGTGCCTGAAACGAGATGTTGCCATAGGTGTTTAGGTTTTCTCTTCATAATTTATTGTCTTGAGCAGCAATAGATCATATGCTTTGTTCTTGTTGGTCTGACTTTTGATGTTGTGGCTGACAGAATCTTTGGTAGAAGGCGAGAATGGCGACAATGAGCATGATGTGGATCAGCCTAGAAAGGAGCACGAGAGGAAGGTTGGTTCCCTGTAATTTGTAGTTTATACCCTTTTATTTTCTTACTGATCCCATCTTCTATGCCAAGCTTTTGAATATCTAATGCTTTTCACTATTCCAGACTGAATAATGAACTGTCTTTATGATAATACTGTATCAACATGAGTTGCTATCAACCTTCAAAATCTTCTTATGGTCTTACCCGACATCAGATCTTTTCACTTATGACCTCTGTTTTTGCATGGCAGGCAAGTTGTACACTGGAAGCCGGGGTGAAGATTTTTGCATTTTGAAGCATATTAGTCCTTGGTGGAACTGTAGAGCTAGTTTTTAAGATCAACAAGGTTTGTCACAATTTTCTCATGGAAACATCTAATTTAATATGTAGGATGGTAAGCGTTTAAGCCAACTCTTTTGCTATTTGTCCTTGATATGCTTAAATACAAGTAAATGAAAAAAAGGAAAAAAAGGAAAAAACAGAAAAGGGTAACTGCTTTGCTCATCAAGTAATAACTTCATGGACCTTACGCTTCAGGCATTGAATGGTCCTCTTTCCTTAGTTGCAAGTCTTGTAAATGCCTGAAAGGATATGTTGCCATAGGTGTTTTGATTGTCTCTTCATAATTTACTGCCCTGAGCAGCAGTAGGCCATATGCTTTCTTCTTACTGGTTTGTTCTTTTGATGTTGTGGTTGCTGACAGAACCTTGGTAGAATGTGACAATGGCAACAATGAGCATGATGTGGATCAGCCTAGAAAGGAGCCGAGCATAAGAGGAAGGGTGGTTCCCTGTAATGTGCAATTCACTAATTAACTGCATGTGATATCATAGTCATCTTCATACTACTACCATTGTTGGCTGCTACTACTATTACTACTACTGCTACTACTAATTTTACTTTCTGCTTTTACTACTATTATTGCCACTATATTTTGTATCAAAATCCATGTCTGGGTTATTATTGTATTATTTGATTATCATGTGTTCAAATCTTACCCACCCAATCAATGTATTCTCATGCAGTTATCACCTTTGTAAACCCTTGATTCTTCTTTTGATGCTTTGAATGTCCAGAAGTTTGATAGTAACGATACATTGATGTTCATTTCTCTCTCCCCTTCCCCACTATCAACCATTAACATTTCCATGGTTTTCCAGTTGCTTTTGCAGTAGAATCTCTGATCATCAGACAACTTCGCAATTGATGAGGGTGGGGCAAAGAGTCTCCTTTTAACAACCATGGAGTGTATGGAGGATGCAGGGTACTTTTTCATTCCCAAAAAGTGCTAGAAAAATGCAAATCTTCCACAAATGATAATAACTTTTCCAATCCGATTGATATCTCTTATGCTGGAGTTTAGTATGGCTATGAACTTTTTTGCGCACAGAAGTTTCTCATTTCATTTTCCAGATGTTAAGTGTTTTTGTTTTTTTTCTCACACAGAATGCATTGAGCATGTTGTGAAGAATGCGCACACTATGAAAGATATATGCCCTGGTTTTAGTGCTATTCTGGAGCAGCTGGATGAATATAGTTTGCAAGATAGGTTACTTCATAGTGGTCAGAATTGTATGTGTGATCATAGTGAAATTGATGATAGCATGGTTGAGTTCAACGGGGTCCCAGAAATTACGAGCACTGATGATGATATAGCTCATGAGAAAGGTATTGAGTCGTTGGATGATGATTGATATGATAATGCTGAGGCATGGTCATTTGGTCAAAATGAAGAGACTAATGTTGGTGATGATAGCTTTTAACGCCAGTGATCAATACTTGCAAAATCATTATGAGATATTTATAACACAAAAGGTTGATGTTGTTTCGAGATTGTAGTTTCTACGTTTCCTTTGGCTTATATCCAAAATTAAATTCTGAAAGGCTTCTTTCTAGCATTAGATTGTGGTAACCTGAGTTCTTTTTGACATGTAGGAGCAAGAAGCCAATAACTATTTATGTCCGGTGAATCTGATCAGTTTGACAGATTTTAAAATTTTTCTTCACTTTTATTTGGGGTTACAGAAATCACATCGAGTCAGAATGCATGGGCTGGGCCTGACCACTGAAGTATCGGAAATCTAAAGGTTAGCTTGGCAACTGCTTGGTACTAATTAGTATTACATTGTGCTATTCCCTAAGATAGATGTTGACTTGGCCATAGGTTCTGAGATTGTTACTGCACTAGACAGTGAGCCGCCTTCTACAGCTAAAAGGCCGAATACTAAAAAGGTGTTTGAAGACTTGTATAGGCTGAGTCTTTTAATTCATCAAGCATGCTTTGCTGTGAATGTTGTGATAGACTTACTGCCTTACTGGTTTTGTTGCTTTGTCAGGGATGTATCGTGTGTCGGTATCTAATTGTTAGATGTGACAACAATCCTGCACCATCAATGAGGTTAGTATGTAAATAGTTAGCATGTTTGAATGATGTTTTTATTGAATTGCTGAAGGTTAGCCCAATTCTTATAGAATCTTCATGTTTGATGGTTTGTGGCTTTGTGCCTGTAATTTTAATGAGGTTTCAATAATGGTTTAGAAATTTCAAATGTTAGTTTGATTATTGAGATAACTTTGTTTCTATAAACTCATCCTTGGACTTGAAGAGTACTGGGATGGGTAAGTAACAAAGTATTGGCTAAGAGCCTCCCTTCCCATAAAAAAAAAAAATCGATATTATGTGTTTACATGAATGGATTTCTTGTGTTTATGAACTGAATTTCAGATTTGAATTATGATGATTATAGGTTGTTTACCCATGTTATTTACATGTTTTAAGATTTAGTATACACAAGAACACAACATAATGATTGTAAATATTTCCCCTCTGTTTTGTGTTGTCAGCACAACCTATTGGAATACCATATCTAAGCCCATACCTGAAGTCAATAGGAGCAGATTACAGTTATGGGGCAAATTTTGCCACAGCGGCATCCACTGTCAGGAGGCCAAACACTTCCTTGTTTGTCACTGGGGGCAGCCCTTTTTCTATGGCTATTCAGCTTAATTAAATAAAACAATTACGTTGTTCAATTGCATCTCCTATTTATCATTACTTTGTTCTGCCATGTGCATCAGAGCAATCGATGGCTTGTTTTGTGTTGCTTATTTAGCGCCTTTTACTGGACCTTAGGTGTCGTTTGTTTACTGGGTTTTGAGTATCGAGTATTGGTTTGGCATCTTTAAACCCCTTACCTGTTGTTTGGTTTCCTCAAAAGCTATTCTGACACCGATACTCGAAACCGCCCAAGTATGGGTTTTTGAAACCCACCCCCACCCTTCGGTTTCAACCGACAGTTTGAGGAATCCAATATTTTTTTCTTTTTCTTTTTTCTTTCCCTACTCATTATCCCCTGTCATTTCACCAATTGCCACTACCACCTGCATGTCTCCTCTGTTTTTCACCACCATCAAAATCACGTCAAAACAATCTACTAGACACCAAAAACCATAGTTGAGGTTTTGTATCCAGAAACCAACAACCCATAATTTTTGCATTTGAAAATCATTGATTTAGAAAAAGATTGAGCTCATAACTAGTGATTATAAAGTTTCAACTTAAAAATCATAAGAAGCTGATTGAAATTTGAAGCTCAATTAGCAATTGCAAAAAAGTGTTTCATTTATGTACATTAAGAAAAGTAAATTACATTAAGAAAGTACATTACATTACATTACATTAAACAAACTAAATCAAGACTAATTTAAGTACATTACATTAAGATAAGTAAGAGCAATTGGGAAAAATATAACTAAATGGTGCTACCAAACCATTAGTAGAAGCACTATTATTGCATATTATTGAAAAATATAACTAAATGATTGAGCTCTTTATGTTTGTTTAAAAATAAAAAATAAAAAATTGTTTGATAATGTTGGTTTGATCTCAAACCAAGATAGTATTTTCTTCTAATAATAAAATAAAATAAAACCAAAAAAGAAAAGAAAAGCTTTTTAAGTACGTACCTGCCAAGTGCCAACTCCAAGGTATCAAGGCAGATTCTTCCATGCCAAAGAGAGTGCCAGGGGGTGTTGGGCCTGTTGGCAGACGTATTATGACAACGTCCGATGAAAGTCATTGTATAAAGGCCCTCCGAAATTCGATCGATGACATCGCCTTCGATTGGGCTAGTTATCGAGCCACAAAGTGCAGTAACCTTCTCCTTAAACCGGCCGTTTTTACTTGCGGCAAATATATACATACGAGCTAAATATGATTTGAAACTATATATGGGAAATCCCCTTCCCACAATTTGAATGCTTATTAGTACATGCTCCAAATCTCCTCAATGGCATCAGCAATGCCTGGGCAATAGGGTCGGGCCGGATTGGGCCATTCTAACCCGTATATACTGGTATGGGTCGGGCCGTTTGCCCCAGTAATACTTTATCTGGGTCATGGCCTGGTTATTATATGGTTGGGCTGTTAACGGGCTTCCTCGTAATACTTTAACCGGGTCATGGACGGGTTATCATATGGTCAGGCCGGATCATGCCAGTCTAACACGTTTGTCGTGGTATGGGTCGGGCCGTTTGCCACGGTAATACTTTAACCGAGTCATGGCCTGGTTAGTATATGGTCGGCCCGTTAATGGGCTTCCCTTTAATACTTTAACCGGGTCATGGACTGGTTATTATATGGTCGGGCCGGACCGGCTTATTGGGGCCCGCACCTATCTTAAATTATCGCGCCATATCACCCGGCAAAATAGCCATCCTAAAATTTCGAACTTTTAACATTTTCTTATTTTAATCTTAGTTGGCTATAATTAGTCAGCTTAACTAATTTTTTTTCTTTAAATTATTTCAAGCCACCTGAGTAGGGTAAACAAATTTTTTTACCGTTTCTTCTTCCCCATATTTTGAAGCCAATGATTAATTACTATTTTATGTTAAATGTGTACCTCAAAGTCCTTGCTTACGGTTGTGCAAAAGCCATCATTAGTCTCAGGAATGACGCCCAAAAAGTTGTAAACTGGCGCCGAAGACACCAGAGCTCCAGTGACAATATTTCGATACTTTAGGGTAAACCACATTGCCAGTACTACAAAAAGAAGTTAATAATTGATTAGTAGTGCATATGGTGCAGAAGTGTATATATATATATATATATATATATATATATATATATATATATATATATATATATATATATATATATATATATATGTGTGTGTGTGTTTACTTGGTAAGTTAGTATAATCACTTACTTCCTCCGTAATCTCTGCCAATAACAATTATAGGAGAGTGGTTGGCGGATAGATTTCCTTTTAAATAAGAAATGATCTTCGCAAAATCAACCAATACTTGATCGACTGTCAGATATCCTCGAATTTCCGGATCAAATATGGCAGTTTCAATCGATCCCAAAGGTACGGATTCACCGTAAAAACGATGCTGAAAATAATAATCACTATTTTGAGAAATTTAAACTAAATAGAAAAGGTTTTTTTTTCTTCATTAAATATTTCTTTAAAGCTAGAAATAAGGAGTGGGAGAAGTATAAACAATAAGCGCTCCGAATCTTAGGGCACTCTCCATCAGGATCCCCACTTGATTGACGTACTGCCTTAACGGCGTTGCGCTTTCCAAGTAAACAAAAATGGGGCCTTGTGTTTCAGGCCCCGACCAGTGAGTTCGATCGACAAAAAAACGTTGCTGGAACGTTATTTTGTGGATCGAAGCTCTACTAAAATGGTCTAGAGTTTGGGAATAATAAAATTCTTGAACGTTATTTATTATTTTAAGATGATATTTTAGGGAATGATCAAACTTGATATAATAATATATAAAAATGGCTAATCCAAAAAAAATGGATAGGACGCCTGCAATAATGAATGTTTTCCTAAGGGATCTACAACAACCAACAAGACTTTGGAGAAAACTAGGCATATTGTTGTTGGTTGCTATATATGGAGTATGTTCGTATATATAATGTTTTATGGTATTAGAAGAGGATCGAGCTTGCAGTTTCCTGAAAGATATAATTATCGATCACCTAATAATATAACAAAGTGAATATCAGATACGCTAAATCTTAATGTTATCTCTAGACAATAGACATAATATTAACTAAAAGCAATTGACAACTATTCAAGTTGTTTTACTTGATGTTCAATCAGTGCACAATCCGGGCAAGCCAATGCAAACTTGAGTCTACAAGCAATTTATAAGCCAATAACAATTCTATTGTTAAACCTTTAGGGTCCCAAATTTAATTTTGATCCATGTTTAATATCATAGCACAGTGGTGAAATAATAAGATGAAGGAAGGCATGTTAATTAATTTAAGGTTTAATTGATCATATGATCAGAATTCAAATTTGCCCAGGCATTTGATTACTAATAATAAAAACAACCATGTTGATTTTATAATTTGATTAAAACCATTGAAAAGACCCAAATAAAGAAGACCAACACGAGGTACCAAAAGCATAAATGACCCAACCTAGCTAGAAATTCTGATCATCACAAATTAAATTGAACTTAACTGAACCGAATTGAATTGAGTCTAAAACTCAATTAATTTAAAGGAAAACAAAGTTTAAGTCTAATTTATACTGTTATAAACTATATCAATTATCGAGATTTGTATTTAAAATCCATTTTCATCCATCAATTTACTGATATTATAGTTGGTTTAGAGTGACCGGCCTGTTGGTCAATCCGAACTCGACCCGTTACAGACCCGATTCGAAAATTTTCGATCTATTAGCGACTCGATCCGCTGTTGACCCGAACCCAACCCGACCTGAAGGTTTTGAGACAACATTTGTCAAATCTGTTGGGTAACCCAAAAGCGAATTCATTTTATACTCGATATTAACTTGACCAAATCCGAAATAACCCGATCCGAACTTGACCCACCTAACCCGTTTGCCAGATCTAAATGACATACATAACTCCTTTTCAAAAAAAAAAGAGAGAGAAAAAGTACTGATAATTGATAAAGGGATTAAGGCTGGGCTGAAGTTATTAGACCCAAGGCCAACTTCTATATCCAGCCTAGCCCAACTTATTTATACAGCCTAGCCCAACTTCTATATCAAGCATAGTTCAAACTTTAACCAACAGTCCAACACAGTGACAGTTCGGAGAAACGCGTAGTAGTCGCCATATTTTAACGGAGGTCAAAGTCAAAGAGTAGTATTGCTCAAGTTTCTTTTCTTCTTCGTTGACAAATTAATTAATCCGCTGGTTTTTTTTCCCTCTCTTCATTGATTAATCAAAGCTTTTCATCATTTGATTATTCAAGGTACGTTCATCTCTCTCTCTCTCTCTCTCTCTCTCTCTCTCTCTCTCATCGTTTATCAAATTTGGATCCAGAGAAATGTTTTGTTTTAGACTGGGATTGAAATTGGATCTTTTTTTTACATTGTAGATAAATTTAGCGTGGTTGTTATATGTTAATATTTGGTGCTCAACTATGACGATTTTTACTAATACATTTGTGAATATATTGATAATGCTACTTTGATCTGTAATATCCAAAATCTCCATAATTTTTTAATTTTTTTGATAGCTTTGGAGTCAAGTGTCCAAAATAAGGTCATTAAATAGGAAAAACTTTTTTGGATATCAATATCCGTGTATGCGTATCTGAAAATTCGGATATCAAAATTCACTATCCTAAATTTTAAATATTTTAACAATCCTAATATTCAGTGTGATTGTGTAAACAAAATCACGCCATATTCATTGAAGTTGAAAACTAATATCAATATGGATTTCAAATCTCATCGTAATAATGCAAGAAGTCATATACGAAATCATATCTTTTTTATATCCATTGAGATAATTGTGTAGAGAATTCACACCATATTCATTAAATTTATTTCATTGAATCTGTTTGCACCAAGAAAAATGCATTGAATGTGTGAGATCAATATGATTTCATGTCACATTGAATTTGTTTGAGAAAGATACTAATGTCTCTAGTCTATAGTATATAATGAGTCAACGGCACTACGATTTTCACAAATCCTTTCATTACATAATTTGTGATAGACATTTGGAGTTTCAGTCATTAAATTCTTTTTTTCCAACATGGCCCACAACACATCCTTTGTGCCTCTTCTTGTAGTATTATTGTTCTTGACGTCTTGCAGTAAGTATCAATTTTATCCTTGTATTACTATTGTTTGTTATTAATATTATCTTTTTTGGTGCGATTTTTTTTTTTTAATATTTATTATGAATACTATTGCTAGTGTAAATTAGTACATCCTTGATGTTATCATTACTACAACTAAAAATGTTTTGTTCTAAAAAAAACAAACACACCTATATATATTGTATCATACTATCATGTATATATGCCATAAACACGCAAATTCTACCAATTTCACTAGGACTTAGGGGCGAAGCACATGGGGTGCTGGTTTATGTATGGCCCCTGGCCAAGCCCAATGTTTATACATATTTTCCTATATTTTTCTCATATCTCTGCAATTATACAATAAATATAAAACTGAATATTAATTACATAGAAGGTTGTTGGCAAAGTGTTTAAGCTGTTGGTATTAAGGGTGTTATATTGGGACAACTCATGTTCAAGTCCAACGCCCTTCAAATTTAATTTTTTTTTTTTTTCATTTTTCATCCGTCAATTCCGATTGCTTTTAATTTTAAACATTTCTTTCCTTTCATATATTCAAATTGCAAAATAAAATTTATTTTGTAATAACCTCTAATCTTTATGTATTTCATTGTATTTAAACCAATTATATATCTGCGTCATATGATTAACTTAAGGTATTTTTGTTTTACTATATTATACATTTAAGCAATTAACAAATAAAAATTGGTATTTCTCCACTTATTCAAATGATTTAACTTTTTCAAATTTTGTTATTCAATGATTGAAGTTGCAGGTACAATCAGTACTAGAATTGTCGACGTTGTTGAACCTGAATCTGGTGTAGCATGTTACTCGAAAGGAGGTGGTTGCACTGTAGAAGGTGGTCGTCTTACTTGTGCACAAGGGTCAAAAACATTTCAATGTAGATATGAAAATATGTGTTGTTGTTATTAGGAGTATTTGCTCCCTCAATTATAAATAACGAAATTTTATACATATCCAAATATAAATAGCTTAGTTGTTAATTCCTAATGTTATCATTTTAACAACACAATCCAAAAGGAAAAAAAAAAAGCAAAACTATAATGTTCAAAATCAAAATCCAACAATGGTCAACAATTATTGAAAAAAAAAAGAAAAAGAAAAAGGAAAAGCGATGACCAATTGACCACCAAACTCCCAAGTGCCCAAAAAGCCAAAACTGGGGTTCAATTTGTGGCCAAAACGCAGCAATGGGTCAAATTTCCATCACTAGTTGCCCGAAACTTTGGTTCAATTTCTTTTTTTTTTTATGTGGCCAACAACTTGTTAGTGGCCTAAATTACCACTGGATTCAATTTGTAATCATTTTAGAGCATTACTATTTATCAATGGGACAAATTAGGTTATTCAATCCGAATCCGAACTAATAAAAGTGAGAAAAAGAAGCTCAATTCGATTTGTACTTGGCTCGAACTCAACCTAATTATACTATTTCAAATAAAAAACTCACTTCATATCATTTTTGATACTCGTATAATTTACCGGCCACTAATTTAAAATCGAAGCAAAATATAAGCGAAATTCAACCCGTTAACCAAAATTGCCAAGTCCAAATTTGATCCAAATTCCAAAGGACTTTGGATGAACATACGCTTCAAACCAAACCTTGTTTGCGTCAAGAATAATTTTCATAATTGAATACATCATAATTGATAATAATGATAATTTCCCTACTATTAATTTAATATTATTATCTTAGAAGAGCTTTGACCATTCATACATATTAAAAAAAATTAACCATGGAAAAAACTAATAGGAGTAACTGCAGTAACATATTATTTGTCCCAAAAAGTGATACTACTTTAATCTAATCGATATATTTTATGTGTATTGAATTTGCCCCCCCCCCCTCCCGCTAATACCTTGGCTTCCTCCCTGGTAGGAACTTATATTATGTTGTTCAATTGCTTTGTTCTGCTATGGCTAATGTGCAGTGACGGATCTAGAAATTTGTACCACTGGTGTCCATCACAACTTATAAAATATTTTTTTTCTTCCATAATAGAAGATATTGATAATTGATAGGACTAGACTAGTTGATGGCACCAACACCGTAGACGTTTGGGCCTTATTAAGGAAAAGGTAGGAGGAATATAAAATTAACTAACATATTTTACAAGGCTATTAACAAGCATAGGGCAACATAAGGACTTGGTGGCTCAGTGTTAAGCCCGCCAGACATTCTTAGGAGTTAGGAAAAGTAAATTACATTAAGAAAGTAAATTACATTACATTAAACAAACTAAATTACGACTAACTTAAGTACATTACATTAAGATAAGTAAGATCAATCGGGAATATATACGCACTAAATGGTGCTACCAAACCTTTACTAGAAGCACTACTATTATAATTACTAATCCAATAGTCGAATATATCCATCTCTTATTTTCTCATTTTTTTCAACCATTTAGGGTCGTCATCCATTGTTATTAAGAAATCCGCGCCATGTGACCCTAGTAAAGTTAACACAAAAAAGAAAAATTAGATAAATAAGAGTATACTTTGATAAGAGGTTTATTCAAATAATAATACTATTATTAGATACCTTATTTTGTGTTGATAGCGCGGATATTGTCAGATATATCATGTAAAACCCTATTAAAATATTAAATTAATTAGTTAATAGAAGCACTAAATTCTAACCAAAATACTTAAGAATATATTGGAAACAATGATTGACATATTTAATTTAACTACCCCATCGTGCTGTAAGGGTCTTGCATCCCATTGGAGAAAATGATGTTAGTGTCGGACTTCTTAAGGACCGATTCCAAATCCTGAGATTTATTAGGGAAATATGTATTAAAAGAGAAAAAGATTAAGACTAATTAAGTGATAATGAAAAGGACTAGTCAAATAGATAAGTTACATATTCTCCAAATTGCATTGTGACCCAGCTTGCGTCTGGAGACTTCCCATACAGTAGCTTACAATCTTCTACATATCGGGATACATCAAATGTTTCTATTGGTAGCCCCATCGAATTATTCTCGCAAGCGCTGGGTACAATCATATCCGTACAAATCTGTGCATATTATTTACATTAATATTTACCCCATAATAAATAAATGAAAATACTCCCAACTAAACATTTTCCAACTAAACATGAGATCAAGTTTGTCAAAAGAAAAAAGAAAATAAAACATGATATCAAAAACCATAGAAGTAACTAGTACTTAAGTCGTATCTTGATTCTTGAATTAAGGTTGTCAATAGGGGACATGTTTGACCCATCCCGTAACCTATGGAGTATGGACTCATGTTACTAATTGTTTTGCATGCATGCTGTCATAATTGAGTTTTTCTTTTCTAAGGTTTATACAAAATGATGCATAGAAAAAAGGAACCTAGCCCCATCTCATCTCATCTCCCCCCTTGTTAATTCCCTTGTTAATTTTTGTATGAATTACTAATTCAATTTATCTAATTAGCTAGTTGACTAACAGTAACACTTTCAACAAGACTTGTAATCACTTGATGGGATTTGGCGTTTCTTTCATTAATTTAATTTGCATAATCAAAGATGATAGTTCTGCCATATGAGGAAGAAGGATTGCAATTGGAAGGCGAAAAAGAATTAATGGGCGTAATCAATCTAATATCTGCAAATCAGGCATATATAATTGAAATTCCTAGTTATTATAACAATGGTAAATACAAGAGATTGTTGCTTTAAAGTTCAACTGAATGTTTTAAATTATCTGTTTTTCGTTTGATTAGTGGTTGAAGCTAAGGTACAGATATTATCGTCGTCATTGTCGTGTGACAGAAAGTGGGTTGAGGAGGGGCATAACAGGCAAAAAATGCTAAAACTTAAGGGGCCAAAAATGTTAAACCAGAAATTTTCTTCTAAATAAAAAAAAAAAGAGAAAGAAAAAAAAAACATCGGTTACACTTTTGATTACCTGCCATCTCCAAGGTATGGCCGCGGTTTTTTCCATGCCAAATGGAACACCGGCGGCAGTAGTGTTATGGCAACCCTCAGCTGCAGTCAGGGTATATAGAGCCTGCAATATGCGATCTAAGACATTGATTTGAAATGAACTTGTCATAGACTCACATATCGCACTTACCATCTGACTAAACCTGCCATTATACTTTGCGGCGAATATGAACATACGAGCTAAATATGATTTTAGCTCGTATGTTGAGCCCAAAGTACTATTAAAAAAAGTAGGCATTAAAAGAAATTTATTAAAAGAGAAATAATCTAAGAATTCTTAATTATTACTAATAAAACAAATGTACTTATTTTTTTCAATACCCGCAGGTTTTGAATGTTTGGCTAAGGGCAACCAGACCGTCAGGTTGAGATCCAACTGCCTCAATCACACCCCATGACTGGCGTATCAAGTCATGGCACCGGTGACTTGTTTCCTAAGCATGTATTAAAACATTCAATTAACATAATACTATTGATCTCAAAACGTTAAAACTAAAATAATGGTTGTTTTATATTATATCTTATCCCTGATTTTGAACAGGGCATATTGCAATTGTCAATTTCAGTAACTCCTCATCATTTACCAACAATCATCAATATGTTAAGCCTATGGTACGGTCCAGAGGTTATGGAGCTTCATTATTGGAACAAAGACATTTTGAGCGCGAAAATTTAAACACCCAAAAATCACCAAATAGGCAATTTAGATGGTTGATAATTGCTAAATAACTATGTTTACAGTAGTAATTTGTGTTTCTTAGAAAAAGTATCAATAAAACAAACTAGTTTCTATATGAAATACTCAAAGTTTTATAATCTTTCTAAACCTTATTACAAATATATAAAAGTGGAACCATGTTTTGATCACAAACACTCAGAATTTAATTCCTCATCTCTCTCACATGTGCATAACTCTCAAAACAGGGGAAAACAGAGCATAGAATAGAAAATAGAATAGAGTATTCATTTTGTTTGTCCATGTTGGCCTAGGAAATGGTGTTAAGAGAGTAAAAACACTCTTGGAGAAAAAGTTGTACAGTACATTCTTAGAAAAAGTATCAAAAAAGAAAAAGAATAAGAAAGGAGTACATTCTTGGAGAAGTAGTGTTTTCTGTTAATTTAATGCTAATCTTATTAATGTTGTCATGTTGATAGACTAATGAATCATAAAATTGTGTTACGGGAATTTCTTTCTTTAATCTTTTGGTAACTAATTAGAGTATTAATTATCTTATACATGGATACCTGGAAGTCCTGGCTTACGGTCGTACAAAATCCATTGTTAATTTCTAGAGCGACTTCAAAAAAGTTGTAGACGGGTGCGGAAGACGCAAGAGTCCCGACGACCATATGTGGATATCTTAGTGTAAACCACGTCGCCAATACTATAAAGAATTTAATAATTGATGATTAGTTAATTTATGCTATATTATTGAGTGTGTAAATAGATTTGTTCAAATCTCAACTTACTTCCTCCGTAATCTCTACCAAAAATAATTACGGGTGCATGGTTGACGGATAGATTTCCTTTCAAGTAGGAAATGATTTCCGAAAAATCAACCAACGCTTGATCGACGGTCAGATATCCTCGGACCTCCGGATCAGATATGGCGGTTTCGATAGATCCCAAAGGTATGGATTCACCGTAAAAACGATGCTGGAAATAATAATCATTATTTTTGAGAAATTTAAACTAAATAGAAAAGACATTTATGAAAGAAAGGAAAGCTAGAAATAAGGAGTGGCAGAAGCCTTTTTTACCTCAATATAAACAATGAGCGCTCCGAATCTTGGGGCACTCTCCAACAGGATCCCCACTTGGTTGACGTACTGCCTTAACGGCGTCGCGCCTTCCAAGTATACGAAAATGGGGCCTTGTGTTTCAGGCCCCGACCAGTGAATTCGATCGACAAAAAAACGTTGCTGGAACTTTGTTTTGTGGATTGAAGCTCTACTAAAATGGTCTAGATTTTGGGGATAGTAAAATTCTTGAACGTTATTTACTATTTTAGGATGATATTTTAGGGAATGAGTAAATTTGATGAAAAAATATATAAATATGGCTAATCCAAAAAAAATAGATAGGACGCCAGCAATAATGAACGTTTTTCTAAGGGATCTACAACAACCAACAAGACTTTGAAGAAAACTAGGCATATTGTTGTTGGTTGCTATATATGGAGTATGTTCGTATATATATTGTATTATGGTATTAGAAGAGGATCGAGCTTGCAGTTTCCCGAAAGAGGCGATTATCGATCACCTAATAATATAACAAAGTGAATATCAGATATGGTCAATCTTAATGTTATCTCTAGACAATAGACATAATATCAACTACTCGTAAAAGCAATTGACAACTATTCAAGTTGTTTTACTTGATGTTCAATCAGTGCACAATCTGGGCAAGCCAATGCAAACTTGAGTCTACAAGCAATTTATAAGCCAATAACAATTCTTTTGTTAAACCTTTAGGATTCCAAACTTAATTTTGAGCCATGTTTAATATCTTAGCACAGTGGTGAAATAATAAGATGAAGGAAGGCATGTTAATTAATTTAAGGTTTAATTGATCATGATCAGAATTCAAATTTGCCGAGGCATTTGATTAATAATAATAAAAACAACCATGTTCATTTTATAATTTGATTAAAACCATTGAAAAGACCCAAATTAAAGGAGACCAACATACATGAGGTAAAAGCATAAATGACCCAACCTAGCTAATATAACAGAGAATAGACAATTCTGATCATCACAACTACAAGAGTGAACATTTATGAAGTAAAAAAAGTTGAATAATAGAGTAATTCAGGTTTTTACTGACAGCCTTCTGTCAATGGCTTATATTAATAGGTGATCACTTATCACATACACATCTAAATTAAATGATTTAATTATAGTGATCCTACATACATTCAGTCTATATGTAGCTAATCTTCAGTCTTATGTATAGTATCACTGTATCAGTGAACACAATGCATGTTTTCAATATTCAAGAACCCATAGCAAGGATAATAACCCAGGCCATATACAAAATCTGGCATATGTCATCAATTGGAGGCAAACATGCATCAAGTGAGTTTACAAGCAATTAAGCGAAAACAACAACATCAAACAAGAGGAAAAACATGTCTAGTTCAGAATATAAGAACAAAACGCGTTTAATTCGGAGAACAGGAGAGAAAACACGGTTATGTCAGAAAAGCTTAATAACAACGCGTGTTTGCCATCAGAGAGTAAGCAAAACGCGTTTATTCCAGAAAAGATTAAGAAAAATGCGTTGAAGTCAAAACAAAGCTTAACGCATCTTAATTTTGAACCTTTTGGATTTCAAAGAGGTGCAAAGTTGAAGACAAAATTTAATTTTGAACCAGGTACGATATGGTAGCGCAGTGGTGAAATTATAAGATGAATAATGAATAATGCATCTTAATAAATTTATGGATTAATTTATTAGAATTCAAAATTCCCGAGGCATTTGATTAAGATAATAAAAACAACCATTTTATTAGAGTGATGCGTGATGAAGCATTTTCTCA
This sequence comes from Tetragonia tetragonoides, assembly GCA_038025085.1. Taxonomy (NCBI): domain Eukaryota; kingdom Viridiplantae; phylum Streptophyta; class Magnoliopsida; order Caryophyllales; family Aizoaceae; genus Tetragonia; species Tetragonia tetragonoides. The sequence continues at coordinate 1,536,974 of CM076153.1, forward strand.
GAGTAATATTAGAAACAATAATAAGCATCTCGATCATCACACTCCATATATAATTAAGCTAAGCCTATATATCTTATTAATGGAACAAATGGAGCAACAGAAAGTACATACATACAGAGTTCAAAAACAGAGCATGACAGTTGATGCATGATGATGTGTTCTATGACTTGAGATTTTGCTTAAATAATTCTAAGTTTTCAGATCCCCCGAGTAAAATTAAGGGTGCATGAGAAGTTAGCAAGGAATTAATGAAGCGATTATCGACTAAAGGTGAAGCCAAATGCAAGGATGAGCCTATTTAGTCTATTAATCATGTCGCTTCATTATTAATCAAGTCGAACTACAGTAGTTTTTCAAGTTTACGTTGGTTCATGTATGTGTTATAACAGGTTTAATATGATCAGCATGCAAGATCAGTATATTATATATCAAACATAAATGGATGATGTCAGGTAATTATCTTTCAAAATCTAGATTATTGTGTAGGTAAACTTAGCTTCATTTAAGAAAGTACTCTACTTTTATCATTTAACACATTCATATCTATCAAAAATGTACTGATGACGCGTATTTTTGATATTGAAGGATTAGGATTACTAGCTAATCTCGAAGAAATATCAGTTTCAAAAGTTACTAAACTTACAAGGTGAACTCCAAACAGAGCACATAAGCACACTATTGTTGTAATCATGCACGTAAGCGCACTATTGTTGTATTCTATCTGAAGGCCAGGCCTGATTACTTCTAATCTTTTTAGTCTCTGAGTGGGAATTAGAGTTGATGATACATGAAATTTGGAAAAGGATACAATGTTCATCCCTTCTTATAGCCTCCACAATCATCTCTATAAAACCCAAAGCTAACACATAGTACCCTAATATACCAGTAATCACTAATGAACAAAAAACACAGATCGAAAGCCAGTTCATATTTAAAATTTAAAGTTAGCAACAAACTAACAGAACTACCAAATAACAAGAAATGAGGACATACCAAAAGCGCATAAACATCAATATTCTTGAGACCCAAAATGCTCTTTCTCCTCAACCCAATTCCAAGCTAAGCAATGTCTGAGAATCCTTTATCACAGGAGGAAAAGAAGCTCCAGTCTTTGATTCCACAACAGGAGGAGCGCGCATCAGAGGAGAGAGAAAGAGAAGCCCAGAAGGGAGAAGAATGGTTTAAATTCAATGGGAAATGAGAGAGGATCCATGATATTTAATGTGTTTTCAACAATTGGGTTTTTGTTGTTGTTGTTGTTGGATTTTTGGGTTATCACCTCATTGTGGTTGTTGCTAGGAATTGAAAAATCACGACTGATCGACGTACAGTTGCAAGAAGGTAGCAGTGGTTAAGTGAACAATCATGCACCGATAACGCAAGCTAACTTTATAAGTAGAGCAAGCTAAGCTAACTTTAATGGATGATTGTTGTGTATGATCGAACTGATCATGGAGTATATATTTATAAGGCCATAAGGGCTACTTTTTCACTAAGGCGCCCCTAATATACGGTGTGCATGCATGCCATGCATTATTATTATACATTTCTGCATATATATCACTAGCCTCAAAATAACTATGGTAACTAATTGGTTGTTGTATCCAAATGTGGTAATCAACTTAAGGCCTAAGTATTTCGTATGATGTAGTATTATGGGACGATTCTCAAAAGCTAAGGATCATGATGCACCAATACTACACGTATTGCCATTTGCCAATAAGTAGTGTAGTAGATATTTATTCGGCACTAAACTGTATTACTGTGACTACGTTGCTTGATTAGTTACAAATTAAAAATAGTTGTACATACATGAAATGTGTCCATTTAAAAAAACAATCGTGATATATATGATATCTCCGTTAGTAAAAGGTTTTATTTCCCTACTTTTGATACTTAATATGTTACTCACTAATCCTATTTATCCTCCCAAAATTTACTCCATTCGGCCTCACCACAGGCCACAGTGCACTGATACTTGTGAAAGATAAGAAAATAAGTTTGTTAAATAATGCATTATTATTCATGTACATCTTAATACTTTTTTTTTTTTTTTTGAGAAACCATGTCTTAGTACTTAAGTATATGTAGTTTCTATATATAGCGCAACTACACCTATGATCATCAAAAGGGATATTGGTGTTTCTATGGAAATTATTTTTACTAATCATATTATTCAATGTTGATAAATGAACTAAAGTATGTAGAGAAAGATTAGTTTGCTCAAGTTGTATATAGATAAAGATAAGATAAGTGAACAAAAAGAAGGCTTATTAGAGTCTTAATAACGAACTACATAGTGGGTATCCGGGACTAGCCTTGTATAATTAAAAGTACGTACAATTGGCAAGAGGAAACTTAATTACTCTAATTAGTTGACCATCAAATATTTACAACCTATAAGAAACAAGCTGCCAAGAACAAAAGAAGTAACCCCGCTCTTGTACGTATATATGATGATCACCTTTTTAATGGAGGCTTAGCTTTTAAACCCAACAAATTTAATTAATAGTGATATTTAGGAGAGTACTTAGTAACGTAGTGGCAATATCTATAAGTAGAGGATAACCAGAAAGACAAGAAATATAGCATTTATGGATTTTAAAACAAAAAAGGAAATAAAAGAGCTCCCAGCAGGCCAACTAGGAGGTGTTAAAAGAAAAAAGGGGATGTCAATAATTTATCTCCTTCATTCCATTTCTTGCCATGGCGCCATTAAAGCGTTTTCATCCCCTGTAAACACCATTTTCATCCACTGAGGTTGCAAACAATTGTGCCATTATTACAGCATTTTGGTCCTCCTCTTGACATCACCACCAATTACGATAATAGATCAGATGCTTGCAAAACAGAGTATGCTTCACTTTGATTACTTACTATGGTTGTTTTGTTCCAAATTCGACACCCGGCCTTTCGAATACTTCTTCTACCAATCAAATCGAACTTGTACGTTGATTAAAAGCTTGCCTTTTTCAAAAGAATATGTTATTATGGAAATAAGGATAATGGAGTTGCCTACGTTCGTTCTTTGTTAGTGGGGTTCAAAGCGATAATCACTAGTCACAACTCACATGGAACAGAGCTTCTTTTTCTTTTTGATGGCACATGGAACAGAGCTTCTTTAAAACAGAGCTTCTTTCAATTTCCTTGTAAGTAAAGAAACGGTGTTGTTTGAGAAGGCCAGCACTGAAGAAACAAATGTTTCAATTTCAATTTCCTTCTTTAAACAGAACATCTTTCAATTTCCTTCTGCCATCTTTTGAAAAAATGGTGTCGTTTTGGTATGGTGGCACGGAAGAAACAAATGAGACGAGAACATAACACCCCCCCACCCCCCCCCCCCCCCACAAAATATTGAACACTTGTTGAATTCAGAATCGCTAATAATAATAATAATAATAATAATAATAATAATAATAATAATAATAATAATAATAATAATGATGAAAAATTGCTCTAAATAATCCCAAGTTTGACTGGTGTGCCAATAATAATCCCAAGTGAGAAAATTCAAGGAAATAATCCCAAATTTTTTTTGGTGTTCCAGTAATGCACCCAAATGTAACAGAGTTAAATTTTCGTTAAAATAAGCTGACGTGGCAATTGTAAAGCCAATAAAGTTATTAAAAAAAAATATATTATTGCACCTCACCACCGCCATTATCACTGCCTTTAGGCCGCCGTCACCATCTTCCCCGACCTACTCCTTCTCCTTCTCTCTCTATATCCTCTAGTTGGGGACCATATATAATTTTCACCCATTTTGATTATTGTCAGCGCCAATTATCAACGTAAAACTTACAAAAATGAGTTGAATGATACCCTCTCATCTCTTTCAAATTCTTCTTATTTTATGCCTAATTCAGCTAAAATTGACACTTGGGCATTATTGAACTCTGCAGTACGAAGGAAAGAATAGAGGGAGAGTGAAAATCTTGGATTTGAAATTGAGGGTCAAGATTTTGAAGATTTTTGGCTTGACATATGAATGGGTGAAGGGATGATCAGATGGGACTTGGGACTTGGGAGGAGACTAGGAGAGAGAAAGAGGAGGTCGAAGGTGATGCAACAATGGACGGGAGATGCTATGTGTTGCCCAGAACAGTAACAGTGGAGGGTTTAAGAAAGGAAAAATGAGGGATGGTGTTGGGGAGGTGCCGAGGTGGTGGCATGAGGAGTTGAGTCGTTGAGGGCATACAATTGTGTTGTATCGCCGTGAACAAGCTAGCTAGCATGAGAAAAACAATGACAGGGAAAGAGTAAACAGGAAGCTAAGAGAAGAGAGCCAGTGAGAGACATTGAAGAAAGAAATTTTCATTTTAGTTTCATTTTCATTTTGTTTTAAATTCCAATTAAATGTCATGTCAGCATTTTCTGACGGGAACTTAACACCGTTACGCTTGGGAGCAAAACCGGAACATGGACTAAAACTTAGGATTATTTTTATGTATTTTATCACTTGGGATTATTATTGGCACACCGCTCAAACTTGGGATTATTTAAAGCAAATTTTCCTAATAATAATAATAATAATAATAATAATAATAATAATAATAATAATAATAATAATAATAATAATAATAATAATAATAATAATAATAATAATAATAATACCATATATAAAAGTTATGAAAGAGAGAATATTACAGTTATAGCAGTAAATCATAAGAGAAGAGGTGAGTAACTTTTATGTTATGCTTCAAAATTCAAACGACGACTTACAGCAATGAAAATAATGCAAAATACACTTTAAAATAAGACTCATTTGTCTTATATCTTACGTATTCAAATTTGGAAGGAGTATAGGTAGCGTCAATATTATATTTTCAATGACAGTATTAGGTTATGTCACCTAACCAAGTCACTTAGGGACCCATCACCTAAGCAAGCATATAAAATCCTATATTAAAATATATTTTTTAAAATTAAATTTTAATTAGAAAACATAAGACAAAAATATAGTCACGGCATTTTTTATAATAGGAAATTATATTACCATGATAATATTCTTTATTGTATAATAATTAACCTAATACATTCATGGGAAAAAAAAGTATTCAAAAAGAACAGAGGAAAAAAAACTTTCACGGTAGCATTATGCTACTCTCTCCCATTCTAAACCTAAATGTTAATATTAAGTGGAAATAACAGGAAAGATAAGCTAGCTATATGTTCAGTTTTAATAGTTTTTAATAGGAATTTGTCAGTTTTACTAATAAAAAATATTTAATTTTAATGATAGATAAAATAACATCCACTACTACTGGAAAAAAAAATTAGGAAACAAAATCTTCTTTTACAGCACCACCAACACAATATCTACTACCAATGGATACTAAAAAAGAAATGTTATGTTCATTCAAAAGGTATTTTGAGTTTGTATGGCACAAAATTTTTAAAAAATTTATTGAAATTGGTGACAAGTGTTAGAATTGTTCAATGTGCCACATATAATGCAAAATATTCCTATATATATTAAAATGATTATATTAATGCTTAATCATAAATTACTAAATAATTTTTCATAAGTGATAGTTATAATTATGATTTTCAACTGATATGATTAATTAACACATTAAATTGACAACGAACCGTGTAACGCACGAACATAAACCTACTATATATATAAAGGAGATATTCTGTGATCGTATTGGACGTTTCCGCCTTATCGAATCATCTAAGATTAGAATTAAAAGTGCCACCTATGCGAGCTACTATTAAGCTAAATAAATAACAAAAATATAATTAAGATATAATATCAGTTGAAAAAAATAAGTTATAATTAAAAGTTTATAAAATTAAGGAGACTGATGTTATTACATTGTAATATTAAGGATTTTTGTAGTTTTTAATGGTGTAAAACAGAACGAAGTTGAATAGAATAAAATGACATGAAAGATAATGGAACAAAATGACATAATGGACACAAATGTGAGAAAAAATAAAATACAAAATGAGATACAGGACATTTTGGAAAGGAACGATTCATATTAACTTAGTATATAACACTAATTCTACTAAATATTATATACAAGTATAAAATTAGTTTACAAAATAACATATAATTTTTGTCATTTTGACAAATTATTTCAAAAATATGAAGAGTTACTTATTAGCCTCCGGCCAGAAGCATATAGCCACATAAACGAACATGTAAAGTTTCACAAATAATTAAAGTTTAGGGTGATAAAAGAGCTTGACCTATGATTTTTAGAGTTTTATCAAAGTCTCATAGTTCTTAGAGAATCACGTTAAAGAAAAAAATTACTTTAAAATTTAAACAATAAATAATGACAAATATATAAGAAAAAAAGAGATTGTGACAATTTTTTTAAAATTTTTCAATTGGTTCATATGCGCATTTGACTAAAAATATTGAATAATGTAAACTTTTCACTAAAAATTTTGCAATGCACAAGATTACCTTCATGTCCAACACGACTCTAAACTATCGAAGTGAAATTGCCAACCTACTTCGATCCTCAATATTATATTTACTAACAACATACGAGTGTATTATTTATTATAAAATATTAACAACTAATTCGTGCAACGCACGGGCTTCATATCTAGTTTATTATTACCTGCAACTACATCATTAATTCCGACGGTTTCGCCGTCGTAATTTTTCAAAATAAAACCCTAAGATGGGAATAATGAACCTAAAAACCTCCAAAATTTTACAAAATAAAACCCTAAGATGGGAAGGGTGAACCCTAAAACCCCCCAAAAACCCAAAAAGAAAACCCTAAGATGGAAAGGGTGAATCCCAAAACTCTCAAAAACCCAAAAAAAGAAACTAAGATGGGAAGGGTGAACCCCAAAACCTCCAAAACCCAAAAAGAAAACCCTAAGATGGGAACGGTGAACCCTAAAACCCCCCAAAACCAAAAAGAAAACCCTAAGATGGGAAGGGTGAACCCCAAAACCCCCAAAATAAAAAAGAAAATATTAAGATTGAAAGGGTGAACCCCAAAACCCCTAAAAAAAACACCCTAAAATAGAAATAGTGAACCCCAAAAGAAAAGAAAAAAGGAGAGAAAAGTGAATTTTGACACGTGTCAGCTTATAGGAGTGAGGCTGCAATTTGCAACCTCATGGTGAGGCTGCAGCTAGCATCATTCAAAAAAAGAATTTAGTGACTGGAACTCCAAATGTCTGTCACAAATTATGTAATGAAAGGATTTGTGAAAATTGTAGTGCATTTGACTCATTATATACTATAGACTAGAGAGGTTAGGGTCTGTTCTCTTCAACTTCTCCTTGAAGTATTCAGTAAAATTCAGTTCAGTTCAGTAAAAAGAAGTTCAGTTCAGAAAAATTCAGTACAGTTCGGTAAACCAAAGCACAAATTTACTCTTTGTAATTGTAGATTCAGTAAAAATAAGTTCAGTTCTGGAAAATTCAGTTCAGTTCAGTAAATTTAAGTTCAGTTCAGGATTGTGCAAATAAGTTCAGTAAAAAAAGGTGAAGAGAACAGGCCCTTAATATCAAAATTTGATTCTGTGAATTAAATTTAATGACTATGGTGTGAATTCTCTACACAATTATCTCAATGGATATAGAGATATATGATTTCGTATATGATTTCTTGCATTATTATGATGAGATCTGAAATCTATATTGATATTTGTTTTCAACTTCAATGAATATGGCGTGATTTTGTTCACACAATCACACCGAATATTAGGGTTGTTAAAATCATATATCTGAAATTTAGGAAAGTGAATTTTGATATCCGAATTTCCAGATACGGATATATGGATATCTGATATCCAAAAAAAATTATATTTTACCTATTTAATTGACTTTATTTTGGATTGACTCCAAAGCTATCAATAAAATCCAAAAGTTTTTGAGATTTTGGATATTGCCGATCAAATTAGCATTATCAAGATATTCACAAATCTATTAGTAAAAATCATCATAATTGAGCACCAAATATTAACATATAACAATCACGTTAAATTTATCTACAATGTAAAAAAAAAAAAAAAAAGATCCAATTTCAATCCCAGTCTGAAACAGAACATTCCTCTAAATCCAAATTTGATAAACGATGAGAAAGAGAGAGAGAGAACAAAAAAAGAAAAAAAAAAAAACGTACCTTGAATTTAATTTAATCAAATGGTGAAAAGGTTTGATTAATCGATGAAGAGAGGGAAAAAAGACCAGCGGATTAATTAATTAATTGATCAACGAAGAAGAAAAGAAACTTGAGCAATACAAAGTATGGCGACTACTGCGCGTTTCTCCAAATTGTCACTGTATTGGACTGTTGGTTAAAGTTTGAGCTATGCTGGATAAATAAAGTTGGGCTAGGCTGGATATAGAAGTTGGGCTTGGGTCTAATAACTTCAGCCCAGGCTTAATCCCTTTATCAATTATCAGTACTTTTTCTCTCTTATTTTTTTTTTTTTTTGAAAAGGAATTATGTATGTCAATAAGATCTGGCAAACAGGTTGGCCGGATCAAATTCGGGTCCATCCATCAATAATATCGGGTGTAAAATGGGTTCGTTTTCGGGTTACCCAACGAATTTGACAAATGTTGTCCCACAACCTTCTAGTTGGGTTCAGGTTAACAGCGGGTCGAGTCGCTAACAGGTCGAATATTTCGGATCGGATCTGTAATGCGTCGAGTTCGGATTGACCAACCGGCAACTCTAATTTCAGTAAATGGATGGATTTATCAAAAAAAAAAATCAGTAAATGAACGGATGAAAATAGATTTGTAATCTCGATAATCGATATAATATAATTTATAATAGTAGAAATTAAACTCTGTTTTCCTTTAGCTTAATTGAGATTCCATTCAATTCAATTCAATTTTAATTCATATTATATTTTTGTATTTCAAAATAAGTTCCCCTTCAAAAGTAATAAGTTATGCCTAAAGAACAAATCTAGGAGACCTCGCATAAAGAAAATAACTTCACTTACCCTATCAATATGTGGAATTAATATCCAAAGTAAAGTTGGCATGGAAGCCCATGGGCTCGTTCCATCTAGTGTTCTTCTAAGTCATTTTATTTTATTTAAGTTAGCCACATCGATCTTACCTCCGCAGATCTGCACATTGAACAATTCAGAGGATACAAATAAATTTATAAAAACTTTTATAAGACCGTCTTTTGTAACTTTTGATGAGATGAGGGTCACTTTCCAATGAAATAAGGGTCACTGCTCACTATAAGTGACTCTTACATTTCTAAATAGTGACCCTATTTTTTTATGAGTTGGTCAAGACTTACTAAAATAAATTAGAAAAGGAAAAGAACCAAAAAGATTAAAGGAATGTTTGTTGTTTGACCAAAAAGCTTATAATCGAAAGTCCGCACCTATTTATACCGCACCCACCCCTAAACCATAGTATGATGTCGCGGGAGGACTCATCAATTCACTCCACTAAGATAAAAGGAATGTTTGTTGTTATTTTAAGGCAAAATTATAAAAAAGAGAATGTAAGGAAGGGAGTCTTTGGTCGGCTTGGGCGGTGGCGATCACTGGTGACCGGTCGTTAGTCAATAGAAAATAAAAACAAAAATAAAAATAAAAATAAAAAATAAAAATAAAAATTTTCTACTACACAAAAGCTAAAAATGTTTGAAAGACCTTAAGATGTACATTCACGTTTTTAGTCACTATCAATAAGAGCGACTCTTACTTGTAATATTAAGATCTGCGGGACCTATATAGGAATCAATTGTTAATAACCACATGTGCTTAAGTGGACATTTTTGGATTTACGAAAAGCTAACCACTAGCATACTTTGTAACTTTGTATCTGCAATTGTGCATGCATGCTGCAAGCCTTACTTCTCAACATCATTACATGCATTATTGTTATGATGTAACATATAAAATGAGATCATTGTTCTCATAATTGCACACCATCATGGCATCATTGATAATTTATTTTTTTTTTAGGAATTCATAGAGGCCGGTACAATAAATTTACATACAAGTTCGAATCTTGAGATCTTATGTAATAAAGTTCAAGCCTCTAAACCTGAATTAAAGACCAATACTATCCAAGTTTCCGTAATATTAAAGGTCAATAATTGTTGGTTATATTCGTTAAACACATTGCGATATATTCATTAAACATATTCACCATAAAAAAAACTACTCGACATACATATATTGATGATTAAAGTTTAAAGAGGCAAATGATGATGTTCTAGTTTAACATTTAAACTGTATTGATACATATTCTCTAAAGTGATTGTTATAAATTAAACTTGAAGGTTTATTAACTACGACAATGAGTTAAGTGATTTGTGGTGAAGCTCCACTTGAGTGCTTTGAGTTTCGAATATTTTTTAAATGGATCCTGAAAAAATCGTAGATAATAAACTTTAATGCTACACAATAATAATAATAATAATAATAATAATAATAATAATAATAATAACAATAATAATAATAATTTAAATCTTGAAACTTAACATTCAAAAGTAAGTATCTTACAAGTTATTCAAGTTAACCTCGACTACAGTTTAGCTTGACTTGAGTCAAGCAACTATCAAGTTATTAGAACATAATCAATCTTAAGTAGCTTGTTTTTTGACTAGTTCGATTAGCAACCACATTGCGCCAAATAACGAGGACAATTAGCATTTCAAAATTAAACAATAATTCAAAAATCTTTCAATTCAACCGTGAATGACAAATTTGATTTCTATTTGGAGTATGTTTTTAGAGCTTATTCAATAAATTCAATTCAGTTCAATAGTAATCTTGTGTCAGTTCAGTTAAGTTTAGCAATGATCTTATGTCTAAGTTATGTTGATGTTCAATTCAATTTGTTGATATTCAAAATTATGCTCCACACAGATAATAAATAAAAAAAAAGGATTCTCCTACGTCTAATTGTGAATGAAAATAGTAAAATACCCAAAAAAAATTGGCAAGAAAAGACGAAAAAGGTCGATAAGTACAAGAAAATAGGGTCAATGAGGACAGGAGAAGTGGCAATCTGGCATGATCATCATTTCATCAAGGATTAGTAAAGACAAATATGAATTGGTGACTTGGAGCGGTGGGCAGCCCAGGTGTAATACTGTAATGGAAAGAGCTGTAAAATGACTATAAATCACCAGAAAACGAGATCAAAAAACAATGACCCGGCAAAAAGCCAACCAAATCTAAATCTTTTGGCACCAAAAATAAACCCAATTCCCCAAATAAATAAATAAATATAAATAAAAAACCCCATCAAACGAAATCTGGCCTGGCCCTCAGGCCTCAATCTCTCTCTCTCCTTTAGCCGGCCTGTGAGCCACAACCATCTTTGCTCCTTGCCTACGCATTCTTCCCCTCTCCTCTGTTCCTCTTTCTCTCTCCTATTTCGTATTTTCAAGGATTGCCCAGTTCAATTATTTGAATAAAGATTCAAACTTTGGAATCAAAAAGAACATTTGGGGGAATATCAAATCTGCAAGAATACAGGAATTGTTATTGGGTATGTTTTATTAAATGGGTTATATTTTTTTCTGGGTTTTGATGGTTTTTATTGAATGCAAGAATTAGTAATGGGCAATGAAATCAATCAATTGAATCAATGGAACAGTGTCATTTTTTGATTTTATCGAATGGGCGTTTTTTGAGTATTGCATCATGAATTATATGATTAACCAGACAATGATTTGGTTGCACCCATTTATGTTGTCTTAAACATTAATGTCTGATTATTATTATTGTATTTTTGATTCAGGAAATAATTGCTATTATTGGTGTTGTGTGTTATATATTCTGGGAAGATTTCGTTCTGTTCCCGATCAGATTGACTGATTCGGGGTAAGCTAGAGAGGGATTTAGAAAAAAATAAAAATAAAAACAAAAGAGGGTGATACAAGATGTCTGGTTATATGGGTGTTGTGGTTGATCCAGCTCTTCATAGCCAGTTTACACAGGTCGAACTTCGGACCATCAATACCAAAGTAAGTACCTTTAAAAACCCCTCCATTGTTTTTACATTGTTGTCATTTTTGTGTTCTTATATATTTTCTTGGTCTTTGAATCTTGTGTTTGAGAAATCTTTGTTGGTGCATGTGTATTAATAATCTTCTTTTTTGCCTTTCTTTTCTGTGCTCTAGTATACAGCCGTGAAGGCTAAAAAGGGTAAGGTTACCCTTGGAGATTTGCCACCAATTATGGCCAGGTTAAAGGCATTTCAGATGTTTAAAGAGGAAGAAATTAAGGGGATTTTGAGTGAGATTGCTCCTGATATGGACCAAGAGATTGATTTCGAGGGCTTTCTTAAGGTACTCCATTGATTTTTGATTTTCTGTTGCTCTACCTTTTGGCATTGGATGATTGGATGTTAATGCATCAAGAAGTAGTAGAATTGTGAGGTTTTAAAAGAGTGTGTTTATTAGTAACTTGGAGAGTTACACTTACTAGGGAAGTTACACTTTTATGTACGTTTAGGGGTAGGAGCTATGTATAATATAATAGTGGTAACATGTTGGTCATTTTATGGTAAATGGCAGGTTCATCTGAGCTTTCAAGGTCGAGCAGCAGCACAGCTCGGTGGGTCGAAGAACTCATCTGCCTTTCTTAAGGCCTCGACGACTACACTTCTTCATACAATAAGCCAATCTGAGCAAGGATGCTATGTTCACCATATCAATACTTATCTCGGTGATGACCCGTTTCTAAAGCAGTTCTTTCCTCTTGATCCGGATAGTGATGATCTCTTTAAACTTGCCAAAGACGGAGTTCTTCTCTGGTAATTCAATGGGGTCAATTGGAATATAATTACTCTTCTTGTAATTAGAGCTTGTAATTGGAAGAAGTCCTGATATATCCCGTTTGGTTAATGCAGTAAACTTATAAATGTTGCTGTTCCGGGTACTATAGATGAAAGAGCCATAAACACCAAAAGGGTACTCAATCCATGGGAGAGGAATGAAAACCACACTCTTTGCCTTAACTCCGCAAAAGCCATTGGATGCACTGTGGTTAACATTGGTCCACATGACTTGGTTGAAGGCATAGTAAGTTGAATTTTCTTGCTAGCTATCTACTCCTGTGAAATTGACAAATCAGACATTCTGAATGTGTTTGTCTTCTTTCATGGCAGCCACATTTGGTTCTTGGATTAATTTCTCAAATTATAAAGGTACTAGAAGCTTTTTACTATATCGTTTGAGTTTTCCTTGTCCTCTTTATTAAGATATTAACTAACATATTTTATCCCATTGCTGCTCCAGATACAACTTCTAGCTGATCTCAACCTTAGGAAGACGCCACAACTAGTTGAATTAGCGGATGATGCCAACGTAATCTCTTCTTTTAATTCATTTCTTTCTTGTCAATCTTGCTGTTTTAGGCAGGTGAAGGATGTCAGCTGATGATATGGTTTTGTATCAATGCTGCAGGACATTGAGGAGCTCATGGGCTTATCCCCTGAAAAGGTCTTATTGAAATGGATGAATTTCCATCTCCAGAAATCAGGATACAAGAAAGTTCTTACAAACTACTCATCAGATTTAAAGGTATCTTTGCAATCTATTTAGTTGATGGAGTTGGTTAAGAACCTAAGATCATGTTTGAATGGACCCATTTCAAAATGATATTTAGTGGTAATGCTGTATGAAACATGAGCTGACTGTAGTGCTGGGCATGTGTTCAGGTTGAGTCATTATTTTGATATTCATGTAGATGTATACTTGTACTTCTAGGTACAAAGGTACATATTGCAATGAAAAGATGCCAAGTTTGGGGTTTAGTTCTATTTCAGGGAAAATACCAGGATAGGCGATTTCCTTCTCATTGAATTTTTCATTGACTTGCCAGTTGCAATCAAGTTATCCTTCAAAAATTTTCTTATTCTTGACTTAGTTGACATCTGAATTATTTCTGTCCTGGTTAACATATTTACATTATAGTGCTAGAAGCTAGGGGTACAAACTGATGCAGTCATTTTGACTGTTGTTAGTGATCTCCTATTACATAATTTCTGCTGGTCCCTATTTCCACTTTTTCTCCAATTTATTGCAGTATCATCATTGATCTATACATGTTTGATGGCTTTGTAGGACGGAGAGGCTTATACATACCTGCTTAACGTTCTTGCACCGGAACATTGTGATCCAGCCACTTTAGACACAACGGATCCTACTGACAGGGCAAATATGGTACTTGACCATGCAGAAAGAATGGGCTGCAAAAGATACTTACATTCCAAGGACATTGTTGAAGGCTCGTCAAATCTGAATCTCGCATTTATTGCTCAAATATTCAAGATGAGGTGAAATAAAATTCTTTGTTTACACTTCATTTTCTTGGGATTCGTGATTGCAACTACATGGTTCTGTGATTGTGAAAGCCTGTGCAATATATAAACGTGTGTTTAAAAGTGACTGGGTTATGGTTTTAAGTTACATTGTTGTTCTATCATGTTGAAGAATGTTTTTTGCTTTGCAGGAATGGTTTGTCAATGGACAGCAAAAAGGTCTCTTTTGCAGAGATGATGACAGATGATGTGCTGACATCTAGAGAAGAGAGGTGCTTCAGATTTTGGATGAATAGTCTTGGCATTGCCACATATGTCAACAATGTGTTTGAGGATGTTAGAAATGGGTGAGTGTCTGTTTTTCAAAAAAGGGGTTTATATGGTTGGAAACTGATGACTATGGTGTTTTATATTTGAGCTCGCAGAATTAGAGCAATTGTTTGCTAATTTTTCTCTGTTGGTACAGACTGAATGCTAAGACACCACTTCTAGATTTTCAATGTTTCTAATTTAGGGTTATTTTTGCTCCTGGGGATATCGCCTTCGCCTTCGACATGTGTTTAGTTGTTTACTGTTTACCCTTGCAGTACATAATGTATTACTTCTCTTACCTTCATCCTCTTTTCCTTGCAGATGGGTGCTTCTGGAGGTTCTGGATAAGATATCTCCAGGTTCAGTTAATTGGAAGCATGCTACAAAACCCCCAATTAAAATGCCTTTCAGAAAAGTTGAGAATTGCAACCAAGTCGTTAAGATTGGGAAGCAATTGAAATTTTCTCTTGTAAATGTGGCTGGCAATGACATTGTACAAGGGAACAAGAAGCTAATAGTAGGTATATGCTGCAAACTCTGCCTTGATGTGACTTGGAGATTTTTGGATTTCCTGTCGTTATTATTATGTCAGAGTAAAAAAAAAAAGTATTTCACATAGTCAATAGTAGTGCAGATAAAGCTCTCCTCATTGCGTTTTGTATTGATCTTAATATATATACTATGAACTTTGAATTCTTTTTTTCTCCACTTTTCCCTCCTTATATACATATATACTTGTCCCCTTGAAGCAGTAATGGCCCCAGTTGTCTAAAGTTTCAAACTTACATGTCAATGATGTTGATTTCTGTGTGTTCCAGCTATCTTACTGTTGCTATATGAGATCAAAATGATTGCTTGTTACTTGCTTGGTGACCTTTTTTTAAAATCCTTTCTTTTATTTTGGTTTGTGGATTTTTCTGGAAACGGCAAAAGGTTAGAGGTTAGTGTAAGGGATTTGCTCTGCAGGAATAGGAAAAACAGTTCTTGTTTATTTGCTTAGAAATAGAATTGATACTGTTTTTCTCTTGATGAAGACAGTTCATAACTTTTTTTGCTTTGTCTTTCAGCATTCCTATGGCAGTTGATGAGGTATAACATGCTCCAACTTTTGAAGAACCTGAGGTCTTTTTCCCATGGAAAGGAAATCAGTGATGCAGACATTTTGAATTGGGCAAACAATAAGGTAAAAAGCTCAGGGAGAAGGTCTCGTATCGAAAGCTTCAAGGTCAGTGGTCTTTTGAGTAATTCTTCTCTATTATATCATGTCAATACTTGTCGATTCCTTGAGTTTGATTGGTTGATTATGCTTTACTCAGGACAAGAGCTTGTCTAAGGGCCTGTTCTTCCTTGAACTATTAAGTGCGGTGGAGCCTAGGGTTGTCAATTGGAACCTTGTCACCAAGGGTGAAAAAGGTACGGACCTTTTGCTTAAATGATGTATTTAAGGAAGACGTTATTTTTAGAAGGCAAGTGGTTAGGTGCCCACCTATCAAGTAAATAAAGAAATTCTTTGATACTATTAGTAAGGGGCACCCACTAGTGGACCTAACTGTTTGCCTTTTCAAAGTGAGTGCAAATTTGGCTATTTTTACTCGTATCATATACATTCTGGTGCTTGTAGATGATGAGAAGAGGTTGAATGCTACTTACATAATCAGTGTGGCAAGAAAGCTTGGTTGCTCTGTGTTTTTATTGCCCGAGGACATTATGGAGGTAAGCTGGTGATTGTTATGGTGGCCTGTAACATTCATGGATGTTCCCAGCACCATACACAATAGCTCAATATGAATCTTCATTTTAACACGTCAGAAAACTAGCTGTGTTTGATTGACAATACTTCGACTGTGGATGAAAGAGACAATTGTGAAGATTTAAGTATTTTAAAGGGTGTTTTGAGGGGGTGGGGACATTGAAGGCTTTGAAGCCCTCATGTCACCGTGATTATACCAAGTTGATAATTTCCCTCATTATTGTTTTAATACAGGTCAACCAGAAGATGATCCTTACCTTGATAGCCAGCCTCATGTACTGGTGCTTACTACAGGAGGATTCCGAGTCTGCCCAATCAGAGACTGCCACCACGACAGATATATCTTCATCTGCACCCTCAGTCTACAGTGAGGATGAGAGTTCAGTTTGCGGAGAAATCTCGTCTCTGAACATCGATGATGCAGCCTCAGATTCAACTGTCTCTTCTGTGGTCGACAACATTGAAGATGAATAGATGATCAGTGAATCTTGTTGGTTGTTGGGTGCCGCTTTTACGGCCAACGCTGATATATACAGAACAATGACGCTGGGTGGCCTTGGCTTTATTTTTCCCCTTCCCCCAAAGCGTCTGAAATCTGCACTCCTGGTGCAGGAGCTGAAGGAGAAATCTCCAACAGAGTAGTAAATTGTACAGTGAACAGTGAAGAGTGGTTACTGTCATGTCGTCGTGGAAATAGCAGCAGAAGTGTAGGAGAGTGGTTTTTTGTTACTGCTGTTTTTGGCAAGGGTTTTGAGAAACTACTCTTTTGGTTTAAGATACGAGCATGTATTTTCTCTGGTAATGATCTCAAGTGTAGAAGTCTGTTTACTCGGTCATTTTGCCATCTTGTAAAGAATTCATAATGTTTCCATACCACACTGTTGTAGTGCTGTGTCATCTGTCATCACGAGATATATATCATACGAGAAGATGTTTCTTACATGGAGGAGACTAGAATAAAATGATTATTCATTTTGATACTATATAAAGTGTGAATTACTCCGTACTTTAATTTTCAGTATACGTACTCTAATACAGGGATACAGTGGGGCGGATATAGGTGGATATCGCTCCACATCCGCCCTAATTGGGGCGGGGATGGGGGAGTGCTAGGTGGGGATGGTTTTGATAAAGTAAAACCGCCGTGGGGATGGTTTTGATAAAGTAAAACCGCCGTGGGGATGGGGCGGAGTTGGTTTGCCTTCTTCACCCAGTAGATACCCGTTGGAGCCCCGCCCCACCTTATACCCGCTTACCCGCCCCGCCTTATACCCATCTGCCCGCCTCATTCCCACATAATAATAAAAAATATAAAATATAAATATATAAAATCTTATTTTACCAAATATATACTCCTATTGCTTATCAAAAAGCTCAAATTTTTCCGTGCAAATTATCTTGGGTGAATTTGATGTAGATTCACATGTGGGCTTCGTTTCTTTTCGGGCGGGTATAAAGCGGATATGGATATCCTCCCGATAAATGGAGCGGAGGTGGATACCCGGCGAGTAAGTGGGGCAGGGGTGGATTTGGGATCTCCGACCCGTGGTGGGGATGAGGCGGGTGGCGGAATCGAAATATCCAGGTGGGTGTGGGGATGGATCCACCTATATCCACTACCGCTCCGCCCCATTGTCATCCCTACTCTAATACTTGGCTATTAGTTGTTTGGTTGAAAACGTGAACAGACTCGTTCCCAGCACTTTAGAGACCCTAGGGCGACATAAAGATGAGGGCCCCTACTATATCAAAGCCTTTTTTCTTTATCGAATATGTATTGCCACTAAGCAAGTGACAAAAGGAAAAATAGTCGTCCTTACCATATGTTCGACGCAATTCGATAAATATACCCTTCCGCTTAGAAAAAGTAATAATAAGTTATAGCATTGAGATAAAATTAAGGGATTGCTAAACGTAAATACCCAAATTACTAAACGCAAATCTATTTTCCTTTAATACCCCTCTCATAACACAATTCCTAATTTACCACACTTCCCTCCCTCCCTCCTCCTCCCTCCGTCCTCCCCCCTTTCTATCTCTTTATCATGACAATCAATTCTAGTGTATTTTTTGTATCTCAGTACTTTGTATTCCCCAATTCAATCAATTCAACTCGTCATCTATATCTATCATCTATCATCATCATCATTATCCGCCATCATCCATCATCCATCATCATCATCCTCATCTGCCATCATCCGTCATCATCATCCTCATCTGCCATCATCCATCATCCATCATCCATCATCATCCAGCACCACTACTTTGCAGATTCCCACCCAATTACCGGCCCGTTCTCTCATCCTGCCACCCCCGCCTCTCTGTGCTCCTCTATCTCAGGCGGCCAATAGACCACCGAAACCGAACCCCATCGCACACAGCCGCGGGAACCCACCAGACCACCACCTATAAACCCTAACTCAAAAAATAAAAAATAACACAATTAAGTTTTTTAGGGGATAACAAAATTAAGTTCGTAACTTTTACTGAGTAATGTCATTGTTTGCATCAAATGATTCATTTAATCATGTTTGACGAACTGGTTGAATGATAATGATCAAGTACAGAGCTAATAGAAAATGGAGTACATGAAAAAAGTTGTTATTGAAGTAAAGGGGTACTTTGGGAAATTATGATAAAAAATATTTGCGTTTAGTAATTTTGGATTTACGTTAAGCAATTTCGTAAAATTAAATTCCGATTGGGCCATTGATCCATTTAATTTAAAAGCCACTTGGTTCACTTGTACTAGAGATCGATAAAACTATAACTAAAGGGGTATGTTAATTAATACAACACTTTAGTGTTTATGAATAATTTTTGCATATCTTCATATATATTTTACAACTACATTTCAAATTAATTTGTGCATAATTAAATTAAAAGAATGGTTGTGGGACTAAGTTATTAAATAATTTATTTTTGGACTTATTCTTCTTCATAATTGGGTCATGTTGGGGAAGAGGGCTCATTTTCAATTTTTCACATAAGCGCATAAGTTTTTGGGTGCAAATACATGTAGCAGGGCCCAATACATATTCAAAAGACCACTAAACCACAATTTTTACTTATGTTCTAATACTGCAACTATTTCATTATATCCTGTTGTCTTTTTTTGAGTTTTTGGACCCCTCTAAGCTTAAGCCCTAGGCGGTCACCCCCAAGGCCTACCCTTAGAAACGGGTCTGAACGTGAAGTATTCTAACGCTTGTGAAACATTTCGGAGGTAGATGTTAGTGGTTTGACTAGGCTAACCGCTAACTAGAATTTTTTTATCTGTTCGGAAGACTAGTGTTTAAAGTAGCTGTCAAAGTTTCAACTAGTATTCCTTAAACATTATTTAAATTAATGTTTCAAGACTAGTGTTCAGCATTTGATTCCAATACTATCCCCGATTAGTTAAAAGATGATTAGAATTCTTCCATTCATCATCACTTTAGTATATGTGTACCACTTTTACTAGCTCATGTGCATTATTTAGGGTTAATGTACGTGTTGAATAATTCTCCTATTAGAAAGGACATGCTTAATTTTCTCAAATCGAATTTTTCTCATATTTTATTCAACTTACAAGATGAACTCTATTATATTTAAATCATGTTTCACCAATTTTATTTTTTTCCAAATTTTATGCAACTAATCTTTGTGAAAAGGGAAAAACTCGTATGAGGTAGTTTAGGGTGAGACCACTTCTAATAAGCATGATATCATGTTGATGTCATGCTTGGATATAAAGGAGGCATCACCTTAAATCGGTCTCATAGAAGATCTTTTGTATAAAAAAAAGTTCATATTTTAATGACATTGGCTTCAAAATTATTAAAGAAACTTTTCAACTATTCGTCATATTTAACCAAGGAGGTGTGGTTAAGTGGTAGAGACTCATTAAACCTTAACCAAGGTCCAGGATTCGAAAACTTGCATTGAGCATAAAGCAGCTTTAAATTCCTTAGCCAACGGGAGTCACGGTTGTCGACGGTGGTTGGTGATACCATTGGTCGTGAACCCCCCAAAAAAAAAACTATCCGTTTTATTTTCCTTTCCCCTTGTGTACGCGTATTTCTCGTACGACACACCGCGTTAAGCCCTTAACCTAAAATTAAAAAAAAAAAACCGAAATAAACCCTACGTATGCACACATAAATCAGCAAAATCTATGCTTTAACAGAGAACTGAGAGTGTAAAATAGAGCAAAAATAAAAGAAAAATCTGATACCGAAAATAAAAAAGGGGCAAAAATCAAACGAAAAAACTCTCTCTCTCTCTCTCTCTCTCTCTCTCTCTCTCTCTCTCCTCTCCTTCTCTCTCTCTCATTCAGAAGAAGGCAGCCATAGAATGCAATAGAGCACTTCTTTCTCCGCACACAGTTGTAGCCAGCAACGCAGTATCACCTTGATGTAAGTTTCGAAACTATGCCCTAATTATATTTATCTAGGGTTTCTTTAACTCAATTGCTTGGTTTTAATTTCAATTGCTTGGTTTTAATTTCAATTGCCCAATTTTGTTTGTTTAGGGCTTGTTTCATTTTTATGTACGAGTAATAATTGTGTTTAAACTTCGCTCAATATATGTTAATTGTTTAATTTTCTTGTTCTGATAAAAAGTTCCCTCTAATTAGGGCTCTGATTGTGCTGTAAGTTGAGAGGGACCTGAAACAAGTTGCATTAAGTTAGTATGTTTTACTTCCATTTCAACATCTTATTCTGTTCATGAGAGAGTGCTGATGAAGGGATTTTCTTGTGAAATTGTCACTGTTCCGATGAGTGTTTATTTACTTTCACCCTAATTGTTAATTGTGGTGGGAGTTGGGAGCAAGTTAGCCCTACACTGTTTCTATAATTTGTACATCCTTCATTTGCCAATTCGGTATGTTTGTGTTTGCATTATTCAGGTTTTCTAGTAAGTAGTAACTCCTGATTTAGCAAAGACGGAAAGATGGCATATTCTGGTGACGAGCTGGAAGATTTGCCCGAGTTTGTGTCAAATTATTACTTTTTAGATGACAATGACGAGCCTATTACATTTTCGGTTTTGCCCATCAATTGGAGTACAAGTGAGACTGTGCAGAGCAGGAAATTGCAAATATTTATGCATGGATACACTGATGAGGGGCTTCAGAAAATTATGAAGCCCGTCAAAGCTTGGAAATTTGATATTTCAGGCCAAAAACCTGAGATAGGAGTTCTTTCTAAGGATAATAACTGGATCAAACTTCAAAAACCAAGGAAAAGCTATGAGGACATTGTTAGGACAGTTCTAATAACTGTGAATTTCCTTCACCTAGTGAGGCAAAATCCAGAGCTGAGCAGAAAGGTCACCTGGAATAAGTTATCCAAAATTTTCAGGTACTACACAATCCCCTACGTTTACTTTGATGCCTCTGACTAGGCTCCGGCCCATGTTATATTATGGTGAATTTTCTGGCCTTATATTGAAATCTAACCATTTTCGACGCTTTGTGTTTTTCTCTTTTTGGATTTTTATATGTGGATTGTTACTCTATCTTGAATTTTGTAGCTTGTATGAAGACAGACCTTCTCAGAAGGATCTTGTAGAGCACATGGGATTAGTTATGGAAGCTGTGAAACAGGATGAGTCATTAACAAAATCGAAGGTCTCTTTTATCTTATGTATTGTAGGCTTTTTTGTATGATATTTGGTCATTTTCACCTGCATTGGTTGTTCTTGTTCACATTCTGATTCTGATTCCCGAAATCATAAACAGCTGTTACTGGCAGTTTATATAAATTTAATTCTGATCTTTGAATAGCATGGAAGACCAGAATTTCAATGTCACAATGTATGAACTTTGAAACAGTGTCATGCATTTCTTTCAAGATATTGTTGGCTGTGTTGTGTGTGTGAGATGGTTGCTTTTAAAAAAGTATGATGGGAACCTGGAACATGTAAATGTTGGACTAGCCTGAATGGGACAGATGTTGGCCATTTGTTTGTTTGAGGCAACCTCTCAAATAGTGAAGCACATGACTTTGATGATGTCATTTGTTGCTGCATGTTGCATGATGCTCTTGAATTCCGGGCCTTTCTTGTGGTGTAAGTTTAATTAATGGTAGATGATAGAGTTAAAGTTGCCTCCCTCTACCATCACTAACATCTGTGCTGTGTTTGCTGGTTAAACAGTAGCTCAGGAAAGAAGGGAGAAAGGCTTTCATGACTTGCTGCTCACTTTCCTGTTTAATTTAGATTCTCGAGAAGCCTATGTTCAGCTGTTCACTGTAGAAAATATATTTATTGCCCCTTCTTTTTTCCTTTTCGTATTTCATATTTTTTTGAACTGAAACTAAAGTATTGGAAATAAGTTGCTCGATGTGACTGATGTCTGTTTGAATTTATTTAAGAGAGGATAATTATACCTAATTGGCTTGTGTTTGGCTATGTTCTTTGGTAAAATGTTTGGCTATGTTTTTGAGTGTATTGGGTGGTTTTTCTGGATGTCTTTTTATCTGTTATTTAAAGTTATGGTCTGAATTCTGAAGCAAATGAATCTTGTGTAAGTGTAACTATGTTGTAGTGGAAGAAGAAATCATTTTTCACCGTTTGAATTGGAGCTTTCTGTATTTCAATATCATCTTGATGGAGTAGTGCTAAGTTAGACTATATGCAAGCGAGCCTGTCCATCATATTTGTCGCATTCACTTTGTGAGTAGGACATTCATTTGTCAATATGCCACTGAAATTTTGTGAGCAGGAGATAAGTGACCCTTTTATTGGCTGTTTTACTTGGATAATATTCTCCTTTATAACTGATTTTTTCTTTATTTTTTTTATTGTTTTTTTTATTGTTTTTTCTTCTGTTTCGGTTCTCTTTGTTCTACCACCCTCTTTTCAGTCTATCAAAAATCTAGTGTAGCCGTAATTTTTGCTATTTAGTTTCTGGAAATGCGTTTTCTTGTGTTATTTAACGAAAGCTCCTAGAAAAGAAGAAGAAATATTAGTTGTGAATTCTTGGAGCTATCAATATTGTCATGGCTATCCTCTCTTCTGTTGTACATTTGAATTCCTATCAATGTACTTTTTCTTATCTAGAAAAAAAATTATTGTCATGGCGACCTTGAGGGGGTAGTTCAGTTGGTAAGACCTCTGAGATCTATTTCAGGGGTCCCAACATCGAGTCCCCTCTGGGCCAGTGGAGGTTTTTCTGTTCATTAACTTCAGGGCCCATGGCATTAGTCAAGAAAAAAAGCTTGGATACCCATGTCATCTAAAAAATTCTTGAAATGACTAAAGCGTACCAAATTACAAAATCCATATACCCCACCAACTCATACAGTCATACTTTATTTGGATCTTTGATTAGACATGGAAAAGTTGGCTATGTTTATTTTCATGCATGCATGAAAACAAATGTTTTGTTAGTTTTTATTAATATTTTCGCGCTTCTTGCATCTTACATTTCTACTTATAGTGTGATTCATTTTACCTAATAATCCTGGCTTACGTAACCTCATCTTTGCTAAGCTATAATTTGTCCTCAAGAGTCGAGGACGTCATCGTGTTCTGGGTACCCTAGCTTCAAATTTTTATGTGCAGCGCTCAGTACTAAACCAGTACTACATCATTCCTACTATTGATCGTTTCATAAAGCTTGCCTGAATCTTGACTTTTGTTTTAGTTAATTAAATTGCAATGTGCTTACTTCATAACAAGGTGTTACACCTTTGACTTTCTTCTTACGGGGCTTTGTTTCTGATCTGTTTGTCTCTATCGGCCTGCCTTGATATTTTTCCAGTTTGTCTTGATTAATATTGTAGGCATGTATGCCTTTCTGCAAAATAATTCAGAAAAAAATGTTCCTTTTGATTGTGCTATGCAGTGGTCTCCAATTCTGGTGGAGCATGTTTGATTCCTCACATGTGCTTTTATCTGCCAACCGCTTCAGTAATTTTGTTTGAATTTCTTTGATAATGTTTTATTTTTATTTTTTATTGCTGTGACTTGTGATGAGCAATTCAAACTTATTCGTGAAAGGCATATATTCTTATTCTTTAGTCTGATGCCAGCTGAATGATTTCTGAACAGTGTTTAATGGGATATCTTGAGAAAAGGCTACTAAAGGAAAAGGGAGCAGAGGAGGTTTGTGAAATTCTTAGTAGCTTATTTTGTTTTTACTTTGGTAAAAATAGCGGTTTTAGTAGAAATCTTTTTATAATTAGAGTTGTAAGGTCATTTACATCAGATCTTCCCTTACGCTTGCCAAGGCAGGAACCTCGTGAAAGGTCATGGGTATAATCATAATGATAATATCAAATATACAAGGGGAGCAAATTATGGTCTTCCCCTCTTTGTTCTCTCAGAAAAGCAAAATAATCCTGAGATGTTCTTGTGTTTTGGTTTCAGGATGAATTTGCTAATGAGAAGAAAGAGTTTATAGTTGATGATGACGATGAGGAAGATGGTTCTGGTGATGAGGAAAATGGTTCTGGTGAAGAGGAAGCTGATGAAGAACCTTTTGATTCTGTTTGTTGCATTTGTGATAATGGCGGTACTCTTTTGTGGTATGTATATTCCTTCTATCTCATTGTTGAACAATTATTTCTCTTCTTCTGATTAGCAGCATGAAAATGATGATCGGGCTTGCTAGACCTTTTTTAGTATGTTATGAATAGAATTGCACACTTTCAGCATGCAATAGATTTGTCAATCAGAGTGAGTCTCGCCAGATCAAAATGTATGCAACAGTGATGAGACTAGGATGATTTAGATTACATGTGCGCACACACACACATACAGAAGAAAATAAGGAACAAGAAACAAAAGTCTCAAGTTTTTTTAATTATGTTGTTTTAAAATTTGCATTCATCGATGGCTTCAACTTGGGTGTCTTATTTGAATGGTTTATCACGTTACATTACATTATTACTTAATATGAAATAGGTAATAAAGACTCCTAGAGCCTAGCAATAGGAAGAGAAATAACTTGAGAACTCCTTAAAATTCGCAAAGTTCTATCTACAAGGTTGGGGTCAGGTGTTTAGTCAAAGCCATCTACCTACGTCGTAAGGGGAAATGAGATAGCAGACTATGTTTGATTCGTTGGTTGCATACATGTATCTGGGACTAGGTGAAGAGTCAGTTAGAAAGATTTAAGTAGATAAAAGTACTTTTTACTAATGGACCATGCCGTCGTCCCAAATTTAATGCCTTCAATTTCCATATGATGATGAGTTAGTCTTTGCAACTTAAAGAGTTAGGGTGTGTAAACTTATTGATACTAGCTGTCGTGCACTGGGATATCTTTCCTTTGTGATGCCCATATCCTTTGTGGTTGTAAGCCGCCAAGCCGTGATGGATACTGATAAGGTGGGATCAACGACATTGAAATTTGCTATACAAACCCTTTACTGGTTTGGTGTGGGCATTGTTTCCCTGTCTCGCCCAAATAGTGCCGTGTCGCGAGTAGACACGATCCGACGCGCGACCAGACACGGCATACATGTCAACACGGACTTAGGAGATACGACCCTTGGATCCTTCTTTCTTCCTCGAACAGAAACCGACTTCCAGATCTAGGTTTACATCAAAGAACCATATGTTCAAAATTGAAGCATCAGCTGACGAAGACAAAAGGCGAAACAACATATTGATCGACTAAAACAGGCGAACCAGAGGACGATGTTGCCGTTTATTGGTGATCAGTCGCCGGCGAACGCTGAAAGCAAGCGGTGGGAATACTGCGACCAGTGCTTTATCTTTTGGAGTAGGGCTTCCTTTTGAACTTCTAGAAATTAAAAGCAGGGAAGTGGTTGTCATGGCCTCATGGGGATACAGAGAGGGAGTCTTCTTTTAACTTTTGGCTTTGGGGTCCCTCTATAAGTCTATATACGTGTACAAGTGTATAACCGTTTCCGAATCTGACACTTAGATATGTGTCGTATCCGATTCGCGTCTGAGAGTATGAGAAACATTGATCCGCGGTACATGTGTTTGGTGTCAAGTATTGAGTGGTAGAGCCAAAAGAGTTTATTGGGGGGGGGGGGATCTTGGGCAATGACAAAAAAGGGAAGCAAAATAGCATCGCATCGGTTAATTGATACCATGTTTATATTTCTTTTGAGTGTAGAATAATCCGTCCAAGCATATAATGTGGCCTTAACTATAGGGAGGTGGGCTAGAACTAAGAAGGGATTCATTTGGATCTTTACATAAAAAGCCGAAACTTCGCCACATCCTTGTACTTCATTGCTTCAGTATTTGTATGATAGTTTTCTTACTTTTCTATTCAGAGCAAAGCCTTAATCAAAGCCAAAGAGAATATCTGGAATTCAATAAAAGAAAAAGAAAGAACAGGGGGGAATAAAAATTTAAGCAATGTGAAGAAATTTATGAAAGTTTGGGAATGAGTAAAAAAAGAGAATTATTTTGGGTGTGATGAAAGGGAACTCGAATCCAAGTGAGAATTAATTTTGAGCAACTCAATGTTAGGGTGGTTTCTCATCAGGAATCAAACTGTTCTTGTCTTATGATAGCCTGAGGGTATGATGTCCTTTTTTTCTTTGCCCTCCTTTGGTGCACTTTTGACACCCCCTTAGTGTCCAGATAAACAGAGAAGAATTGATAGGCAGAGCTGTAAAAGCTATGTAGAAGTAGAACTGTAGAATTACTAAATGTTTGGTACCGTATGTTATATTCAGTTATCAGGAAATACAACTTAGAAGATCTTATAGGTTTGTTTGTCTTAGTAGTTTAAAAAGTACTTTACCTCAACAACAGGTGAAGAAACTGTGAAGCTGTTAAAATTTCTTACAACCCACCCACTTTATGTCATTGGGCTTTCAAAACACTGCCCAGCTTTCTCTTGTAAGCCAAAGAGAACTTAGATGTGGAGTTCACTAGTTTTACAGAGTTTTTATGGTTGTCATTCACTTTTTTTTTTATTGAAAATCTGCTGCATACAAACATGAAATTGCATTCTATAACTTATGCGTACTTACAACAACAACAACAACAACCCAGTATAAATCCCGCCTAGGATGGGGCTGGGGAGATCCACATGTACGCAGCCTTACCCCTAACTAGTTTCCTAGTGGAGAGACCGTTTCCGAAAGACCCACAAATAACTTATGCGTACTTGAGATGGACAAATGATTTTCTTGAATTCAGTTGTGAAGGAGTTTGTATGAGATCGTTTCATGCTACTCGAAAAGCTGCTGAAGAGGCGGAATCGGAATGTGTTTCTCTTGGTCTGACCGAGAAGGAGGTTAAGGTATGTTGCCTTTCACTATCCCTTCTGATGCATTCTGGTAAATTGAGAGTACTTATTTATTTAATTATTGTGTATCTCTAGTTTGATGTACGGTTTACTTGTGCAGGCTATTCCTAATTTCAAATGTATGAATTGTCAGTATAAGCAACATCAATGCTTCTGTTGTGGGCGGTTAGGTTCTTCGGATAAATCTTCGGGTGCTGAGGTACAAGCTTGTAGATGTTATAGCTTCAGCTAGGATACGGAGAGTTATTAATTTTCTCTTCTCTATTTTGTTTTTGCTAAACATTTTCTAGATATGTGCTCAGCTAGCATGTCGCAAACCCCTACACACGCCATTGATTACACAATCTTTCCTGTTTATGATTAGTCCACCCTTTTCTGGCATGTGCGCCCCTGATGTCTTTTCTGTTGAATGTTGATGGTATGATTCTGTTGAAATGTGGTGGCCACCTCTCCGTGACTATTCTAGTAACTTCATTGATGAGGATAATATTTTCTTTTTTACTTGCTTAGTTATCTGACTATTGCTATTAATCTGCTGTTTAGTCATCCTTTACATTTTATTATTCTTGCATTCCTTCATTGAATTTTTTTTAACTATTCTCAAAACTTAAAATCTCGTGGGTCTATAGGAAATAGCTCTTTACTAGGCAACTAGGTAGGGGTAAGGCTGCGTACAGCCAAACCTCCCCAGGCCCCACCCTTGGCGGGATACCCCCGGGTTGTTGGTCTTAAGGTGTCAAAGTAGATGGGAATATCTAAGAAGTTAATTTTCATATTTAGCTGGCTTGTAAATCGACTTCCTCGCATTCGCATCTGCCTTTTGATTTTCAGCATCTTTTTTTTTTGCCTGAATGAAAGTTGATCTGCAATGCTCTGTTGTCTCTGTCTCTTCCACTTTCACGCGGTTTATATCCCTCGCGGTTCACTCTAATTTTAGCATATCCTTCTCTCTTCTTTCCCTACCCTGTCGTACATTTTTTCCCCCTATTTTTGAGGTTTAAATAAGAAGAGAATAGAAGTTTGCTTAGCAGTTGCCTCTTTTTCTCGTACGTAACTTCCTGAGGAGTCTCTTGTTATTTGTTTTCTAGGTTTTCCAATGTGTTAATGCCACCTGTGGGTATTTTTACCATTCTCAATGTGTTGCAAAACTAATACACCGGAGTGATGAAGCTGCTGCTACAGAACTTCAGGAGAAGATTCTTGCTGGAGAGTCATTTGCTTGCCCCCTTCATATATGCTGTGTTTGTAAACAACCAGAAGATAAGACAGTACCTGAGTTGCAAATGGCTGTGTGCAGACGTTGTCCAAAAGCATACCACGAAAAATGCTTGCCTAAGTAACTTTATTCAAACAATTGACATGATCTCCCTTATCCTTTTAGAGTGAACCTTTTAGGTTCTCAAACATCATCTTTTAATATTTCAGGGCGATTGGCTTCGAAGACAACGAAGACGAGGGCATTGTAGAAAGGGCTTGGCGAGAACTATTGGTGGACCGCATTTTAATATATTGTTTGTAAGTGAACTGGATATTCTGTTGCTGAAAATTGTTTATTAGCTTATGTTCATTTCCTTGTTGCTACTAATCCTTCAGATTGCATTTAAAGTGCTCTCTTTTTTGACCAGAAAGCACGAGATCCTTGATGATTTAGGGACACCTAAAAGAAACCATATAAAGTTTCCTGATGGTGGGAAAAAGGAGAAAAGGACTTTGGCATCAGTGTTGACGGAAGATAATGTTAAATCAGCATCAGGGTTGACAAAAGAAAATGTTGCATCAAAATTGAAAAAGTCATTGGTGGGGGCATCTCGTCATATGGGACCTGCTATACAGTCCAATAAAAAGACTACACAAGATGGGCATCTGGATAAAAAGAACATTAAGTTTTCTAAACTGCAAGGACTACACACTTCAAGGAAGTCATCCATTGAAAAGAGATCTGTTTTGTCACAAGTTGCTGGATGTACTAAAACTGAAGAGCAAAAGGCTTCTCTGGGGGATGATTTATTTGCAGTTCACGCAGAGACATATACTGTGAAGCCTGGCAAGTCTGGTAAACTTGGTGATGCGTTGACTGAAACTAGTAAACCTGCTGTGAAAACTTTGGTGCCCCCGCTAGATTCTGATTCGGAGAGAAGGTAAATATTGTGTCGGTGTTACATGCTTTGGTTCCAGCTTCTTGAGATGTCTAATGTCGTATTTGTATACTAACGGCCTATTTGGTACTAAAGGAGCGAATTAATGGGTAATGAAGGAGCGAATTAATGGGCCAATATAAGTCTGTAACCAAGCACTGTATTATTATTAGGGAAGCTTATCTAGAGAATCATGGAAACATAATTAGCACATTGTACAGTGTATAACATCTATCCTTTGTTTTTATTACGACTTAAGACATGAATATGAGTGGCAATGAATATGAATGAAGAAAATTAACTGGTTACTGAGGTGGAGTGGTAGATGCATTATCTTGGACAGTTAAAAAGTGTTTGTATCCCTCATAGAAGACAATTCATATCATGACCAGTCCTTTACCATTACCAATAATTTCTTAAGTTGAACCTATTGAGTTGTGAGGTGATCACAAGTTTCTGTTTCCTGTTGCACAGTTTTTTCTTCAAATTAGCTTCCTCATTTACACTGGAATTCAGAACTCATGTTTTACATATGCAATGCAGGATACTCGATTTGATGAAAGAAGTTTCATCTATTATCACTTTGGATGATATCATTTTGAAACATGACAAAGTAATTTCTAGCCGTGAATACAAGCGGAAAATGGATATGAATAAGAGTATAACTCAGGGAAAAGTTGAAGGTTCTTGTGAGGTATATCTTGTGAAGTTTCTATCCTGATACATCAGCTTTTTTCTGTCCACAAAGTGCATCTATAGGAGGACTTGTTGCTTTTACTAGTGTGGCCTTATGGGTTAGATACACTTACAATGATGTACTGCGTGGGTTCAATTTAGTATGAAAGAAGTTGATGCCTGTTGTGTTGAGGCTATCCTTAACAAGTTTGATGTTTGTGGGTTTGACTATTCATGCCATTTTCTGTTGACATCTGTGTTCTCTTAATCTTATATATAGGCTGTCCGAGCAGCTATTAGAAAGATAGATGGAGGTGGCAGTATTGAAGATGCGAAAGCTATTTGTGAGCCTAAGGTTCTTGACCAGGTGGTCAAGTGGAAGGTAGTTTCCACAAGCAGCCCTATTTTGCATTGCCCTTTGTTATATTTTGTTAGCTTTCTACCACTGGGCTGAAGATTATCCGACAATTTCATAGTGTAATTGGGGCTATGTTTTGTCTGATACTCTGCTTATTCTTAGGACTGGCTTTGGCTGGGACCTGATTTACCAATTTTGGTATTCGAGAATCGAGCTTACTGGAAATGAATTCATCTTGGTATTTACAGCTGTCCAATAGAGGAAAGAAATTCAAATATAAGAATTAAGCTATCTAAGACGTGTACATTGGGGGTGAGGTGGCAGTTGGCACAGTTATGTACCCCCCATTCATTCGCAGAAGTAACCTAGGTTCAAGTCTCCACTCCCCAATCCAACGTCTTTCCCAATGTCAGTGGGAATCCTTGACATACGAAAAAAAGAAAGATGCTCACTGAGCTTCTGTCAGATCTGAATAGGGATTTACTTTCATGTGGAATGCAGGACAGTCAAACTGCAATTTTTATTTAACGCTTCTAGATCAATTTGATCTTAACTTTCTGCATTTAACATTTCAGAATCCTATTACTGGCAATCAAATATCAGTTTATCTCTCCTTTTTCTTATTCTCATTTTCTTTTTTGTTTCCTTTTTTTGTGCTCTTTTTTTCTCGTGGGGGCGGGGATGGTGATGCTAGTGGTGTGGGTTGTTAAACCTATGATTGGTATTATTGTGCCTCTTTTGAATTAGTTAGTGTATGTGTGCGTGATTGGACTGTTTTTTCTCCGGGGGGGGGGGGGGGGGGATGGTGATGCGTGTGTGTGTTGTTTTCTGTCTTGTAGTAAATATGATAGTTTTAGAATTTGGACTGCTTTTTCATATTCAGTTATTGAGTAGAGTAGGAACCTATATTGGAGCCCTTCAATAAATCGTTTCTATGTTTCAGTAAGAGTCCAATTATGAGTTCTGTAAAAGAAGCTTGCCACAGTCAAAATTTTAAAACATTCGCATTAGTATGGCTTGTCTGCTGGCCTCTCTATAAATATCTTTATAATGATTACTTGATAAGAATTGCTTGTGGTTTTTGATTGATATATAATGCATTAAATAGTATTAATTGATTGGCCATCGACTACGAATTAATGATTTATGCCTACTACTTCTTGCAGAGCAGGCTCAGAGTATATCTTTCTCCTTTTCTGTATGGCATGCGCTACACATCATTTGGTCGTCACTTTACCAAGATTGACAAACTTACTGAGGTAACAAGTGCTCAGTGATCATATAACTGACAATACAAATCTTTAGGGTACAATGGTTTCGTATTCACCGATTCACCGTCACAGATGTTTTATGATGTTGTCTTAGTTGAAGGTTTGTTTTTGACTGTATATTGATATTTCACATCCCGTTTTTTAAAGGTTTTTGTTTGGAAAAAAGATTTGCTGGAAAAGGTGCTAGTTTTCTTATTTGTGATTGAATAAATAGTGTAAAAGGGAAGTGATAAATGAAAAATGAAGGAGAACCCCATCATTCCTTTTCTTCCTTCGCCAGATGGTGGATTTTGGCATGAAGTGTTAGAACCATTGTCTATTGTTTTCTATAGCCTATTGAAGGTTACATATACCATAACTCCTAAGGGTCCAAGTCTTTACCTGCACCTTATATCCACATTACAAAAGTCGGCGATTTGTTGTTCTTTTGGAGAGAAAAAATTCGGTGATTTGGTAATTGATATTGCAGGATTATCTGCAACTAAGCTCAGGCCCCTTTTAGCGGTTTGATGGGGTTTTCTGTTGTTCATTTCCCTCTTTGATTTTTATCGTGAGTTATCTTTAGTGTGTGTTTGAGTTGAGATATTCACGTGCTATTAGTTCCTTCTTCTCTTTTTTTTTTTTTGTCGCATTTAGAAAAATTTCAAAGTACTAAAATAGATTTATGGTCTTACTTGCAGGATCTATATGATGTTAAAGATTGAATATGGGCTCTATGTGCATAATATTTTCCTTTCCAACTCTTCCATTCATTTGATATCTATAAATGTTATTGCTTTTTCTGGTTTAATGTTGGATGAAAGATTATGAATGCGTTAATGTGCTACCCTTGTTATTTTATTGTCGAGAAGGATCATTGGCAGTTATTAGCTTGAATTCACTCGTTTTAAGTTTGATATATTTGGGTATATATGGGGCCATGTACAATTTAGCAATTCTTAGTGATTCTAAGAGTATGATTCTATTCGCAGATTGTGGATAAAATTCATTGGTATGTCAACAATGGTGATACGGTATGAGCTTTTCTTTTTTTTTCTTTTTTTTTGAGAAGATTTAGTTATATGCATTATGGGCTGATATTGGTGGTATGGACAGATAGTGGACTTCTGCTGTGGAGCTAATGATTTTAATTGGCTTATGAAACAAAAGCTTGAACAGACGGGGAAAAACTGCTCCTACAAGAACTATGATCTTTTCCGGCCAAAGGTATTATTGATTGTTTTCCAGCTCACAAGCATTGACTACTGTAATGGGGTTCCCGATTCTCCACCTCCTTACAAACTATGCATGTGCTTAATTTTTAGTAGGTAGTCCTTAGTGGTTGATTGTTAGCTAAGTTAATTATGTGAACCCCATCTTACTTTAAGATTATATAATTAGTACAAGTGGTTGTTTGCTTGCCAACTATTGTTGTTTTTTTTCCTTTTCTTGTTGAAAATTTGGTGTATGTACCCACTAGGAGATGAAAACTAAAGTTTTTAAATGATATTATTAAGAAAGTAGCTCCCTCTGAGGTCTAATCCAAAGGTCCACGGTTCGAGTCCCCTCAAGGCCACTGGAGGTTTTCCTGGCTGTTAACTTCAAGGCCCATGGGATTTAGTCAAGGAAAGCTTAGACACCATGTTATCTAAAAATATTTTTAAGAGAGTAGCTCAAGCATACTGTAATTCAATACGTGAACCACAATAAATAGAAGCAACTTACAGAGGTAGAACTGTAAATATTAAATATCCACAAGTAATTTGGACCAGTCTCAACTAGCACAAATTTATAACTAATTATACATTCACATGAAAAATTGCCAAGAAGCTATGTAGCTGTGTACTGTGTCTGTACTTGAAGGCAACTGTATATAAGAGTAGCTCAAGCATACTGTAATTCAATACGTGAACCACAGTAAATAGAAGCAACTTACAGAGGTAGAACTGTAAATAGTAAATATCCACAAGCAATTTGGACCAGTCTCAACTAGCACAAATTTATAACCAATTATACATTCACATGAAAAATTGCCAAGAAGCTATGTAGCTGTGTACTGTGTCTGTACTTGAAGGCGACTGTATATAAGTGCAAAGGGAGGAGAAAACGAAAGATGGAGAAGGCAGAGCAGGGAGATGGGTGGGGGAGAGGAGGGGTGTATTTTTCTTCGCACTGGTTCTAACTTGTCATTTGATTGTTTATAATATATATATATTGGCTTTTTAGAATCTGCATATCTTTTTGTCATTCATCATTGCTAAGTCAAGAGACTTTGTATCGATTTAGTTAGAAAGAGTTAGGTAGGTGCGCGTGCGTGTGCGCGAGAGACAAGAGACAAAGAGGGGGGATGAATCCTGAGCCATCATAGGAAACTCTTTAGAGTCTTCACCACAGCCAAAATCTACAGTGCACGGTTAGACACAGACGTTTGGGGATTAAAAGTTAATTACTAGTATATGGCATACCCATACACTCCCCGATCACTCTACCTCTCTTTCATCCCCAAGGTAGAAACTACAAATAACAGGCTAATAGAAGCACTAACTCTATACGTCAATCGTGCTTTAGATAAAGTATCTCAGATGTGCCAGAAATTGCATTTGCTTTAGGATATTCTGTACTTACTCACAATTATACAAAGATATCTTTCTCTTCGCAGCTCATATACACATGCAACCAGAGCAGCTGTCCTGACCATTGGCATGTCACCCTTACCTCTTACATATTTCAAAAACTGTTTCAGTTCATTCTCAGACTCAATGGTCTTCTGCTGATCTCTGCTCCAATCAGTGTAATGTGCACTAAAAAAAACAGGTGCCCACATGAATCAAATAACCTTTGTGACAGAGGCAAGCTGAAACCCCCTAGTCTGCATGTTTGTCAGGAGGTCAACAAGGAAAATAACTAGTCTCATAAAGGGTCCTTGAAGTAAACTTTAAACTGAAAAAGAGGAAAAATATGGGGTCTGCAAACAGGGAATGAGCCCGGTCTCTGAGGCATCATCTTTCTCGCCCCCTCATCCGTATGGATTTTTGCACTCACCCTCTGTTCCCGTATCATCTTGCTACCCATCTTCATTTCCCCCTGTTAGGGCAGATCCCGGCACGGAAGTTCTTCCCTATATTTGTCCTTAGTTCTTTCATATAATATTTGACTTTGATGGATGTATTGTGCAGAATGATTTCAGCTTCGAGAAGAGAGATTGGCTGACTGATCCGCCCAAGGATTTGCCGCCTGGATCTCAGTTGGTGAGAAGGATTTTTACATAGGATCTGTGTCTCCATTAGTGTGCTATGCTTGGACCATTGTCTAATTTGGCACCGTTCTCTCCCATTTCTGTGTTATTATTTTGCAGATCATGGGTCTAAATCCGCCTTTCGGGGTCAGAGCAGGACTAGCAAACCAGTTTATTAAACAGGCCCTGAAGTTTAAACCAAAGCTCATCATTCTTATTGTTCCAGTGGAAACAGAAAGGTAACCTGTTGCTAGTTCAAACCTTTTCTCCATCTTTTCCAGATTTCCTAATGCAGCATCTCTCTCTTTTTGCTACCTACGAAAAGAAAAACAAAAAGACGTTATGTATACATTTTTTTGCTTAGGCTGGATAAGAAAGGAATAGCTTATGACTTGATCTGGGAGGATTTTGAGAAGCTTTCAGGAAAGGTAAACTGAAGTTTGTGTGCTTGACTAGCAAAAAAAAAAACTGAAGTTTGTGTGCTTATGTTATGTGACTTTCTTTTCCGTCCTCTAAGATGGTCTTTTTCCGTTGCAGTCGTTTTATCTTCCTGGATCTGTTGATGTGAATGATCAACAAATGGAAGACTGGAACAAAGTGCCACCTGTTCTCTACCTCTGGAGTCGATCTGATTGGACTTCTAAACACAAGGAAATAGCAGAAAAGTATGGTCACCTTCATGGAAAGCAAGAGTGAGTTCAAAACTCCCTGCTGGGGTGCTTTTCATTTGTGTTATTTAATGTTCACAGCAACAATAACAACAGCCCATGAAGTATCCCGGCAAGGGAAGGTTGTGGGAGGTCCGGATATACACAACCTTATCCCTAGCTAGTCGCCTAGTAGCGAGGCTGTTTCCAATAGAGCCACAAAATCAATTTTGAAAACATTTGAAAGATAGTAGGACGGTTCAGTGTATAAATGAATGGATGCTGAAAGAGTAAATGCATGTGTGAATGACTGAACAGAAGTATGATAAACATGAAAATAAAAAAAAGTAGACACATACAAATAAAAACATAAAGACATACTCAAAGGGGGATACCAGAGTAACTCTGAAGAAGCAAAGGATATCTGAATGCAAAAAACAAATATGCCAAGCAATGTCTATGGTCTTGGAAGTAGTATTGTCTTTTTGTGGTAAAAAGTAAGGTAAACTAGTCTCTGGACTAATCTTTTGAATACACTTGCCAAAAGGAGAAAAGATAAGTTATATTTGCAGTATAATTGTAACTGTCTAACTGATTGGTAATTGGTTAAACCTATTCCCTTCTTCCATGCAAAAATATGTTTAAGCATAGGTTCTTTCTTTGTCATATATTGAGTGAATTCTTAAACAATTTCGTTCAGTGTCACTTGTCAGTAGCGTACTGTGCATCTTTTTCCTATTTCTCCTGTTATTTATCTATTTATTTTGGTGTTACAATCACAGAAACAGCCAGATGTGTGATCCTATATTCAAGAATCAAGATATGATTAATGATGTAGAGATGGAAGTTGATGACTGTCCTCCAAAAATTGATCCACCCAAGGGACTGAAAGAAAGACTAGCAGGTGGTACAGCTGAACATCTTGGGAATCGATCTGTCCACAATAACCTTGAAGGAGAAAAGCGTAAAGGTGATGCCCCGGAAAATAGCAATGCTAATCGGGGCTCGAGGAAGAGGAGACAACGTGAGGAGAAGCGAAGGAGGTCCATAGAGACCTTTCCGGAACGCAAAAGGCGGCAGTCATCTCCAAGTAATTCTCGCCATGGTGGGCCCCGTCATTCGCCTGGCAACACAAGAGACAGAAGACTCTCCCAGGAAGACTACCCTGTTAAACATCAAGGTTCCCCCTCAAATGTCGAGGCGTTTACAGAACATGGTTTGCTGCATTCATCTCCTAGTAATATCCCTCACCGTGGAGGGTTCCATCATTCTCCTGGAAACACAAGAGAGGGGAGACATTCCCTGGAAGGCTACTCTGCTAGATACCAAGGGTCCCCTTCAAATGTGGAGATCAGAGATCCTAATTACGAGCCCATTGAACATCCTAGTTATGGGTATGGGAGAGGTAAAGACAGGAGCCTAGATGGTAATTACCATGAGAGGATGAGCCACCCGGAAACGGACGGTTTTTTGAGGGGGAGAGAAAGATGGGCCATCGATGCAGGTTCTCGACCAAGTGAGAGGGTTCAAACAAGTTACATGAGAGAACCAGAAGCCTATGGTTTTGACATGCCTTCTCAAAGTGAACCTGCCCTGATGTACAGGTCATCCACATATTCGATGGAGCCTGATTACAGTAAAATGAGTAATACACCAGCTATGGAGCGGTATGCTCCAAATCTGAATGTACGGAATCATACAACAATGGGTGATTTTGGCTCACAGATGACCGGTGATGCTAGAATTGGCGCCTACAGTTATCAATCCCCAAGTCTGGATGAACGGAACTATGGAAGGATGGGTGACTTTGGTTCGCAGATGATCCCTGATGTTGGTGTTGGTGTTGGTGTTGGTGTTGGTGTTGGTGGTGCCTACGGTTATCAAGTGCCCACGCCGAGATATTCCAATGACCATATGGGTTTTGCGCAAGGCCCTGTCAACCCTTACACCCCTCATGGCTCGGTGCGAGGTTGGATTTCTGAGCCTCCACCATGATCTTTGGTGCAGGGCAAAGAAGGTTTTTTTCTTCTTTTTTTTTTCTTTTTTTTTTCCCTTTTTTATTTTCTTTTTGAAAGCTGAGTTTTGTATCTAATTATTTTGG
Source organism: Tetragonia tetragonoides (assembly GCA_038025085.1). NCBI lineage: Eukaryota > Viridiplantae > Streptophyta > Magnoliopsida > Caryophyllales > Aizoaceae > Tetragonia > Tetragonia tetragonoides. Next base: position 1,574,911 of record CM076153.1, read on the forward strand.
AGTCTTCAGCATCCCCCGGTTGGGGTTCACTACAATGAACCTAGTATGTTGGCTGGGTAACATGTGTACATGTAGTCATGTACTATAGATGTTTGGTTTTGTTAATTTCCTCTTTTGTCTTCACAATATGGGTTAAATAAACCAAACACATCCTAAACTTTATACATTGACAAACTGACTACTGGAATTAGCTTAGTGGTACAATGGTAGAGCAGCCGCACTTTCAACTTTTGGTTGGGTGTTCAAAGTTCATTGTTTTTAGTTCTAGGACTGGGTGGTATTTGTGTGTTGTGGCTTTGTGGGCTTACGAGCATGAGTCGTTCCTGTCTCCTATGATGTACGGAGTAATAGCTTATGGATCGACCTTTCTTGCCTTTTTTAAAATAAAAACAAAAACTGACAATTGAAATGAACAACGCATTGAACTAACAGCACTACATTAAAATTAAGCCGTGTTATTGATTAAATTAGTGTGTATGCCCGAAGCCTGTGCGATGCACGGAATGCTTCAGCTCTTTTTAGTTTTTCTTGTTTTAAAAAAAAAAAAAAGATTTAACGTTTTCTGATAGGTTGCTTTGTTTCTAACTTTGTTGTAATAATTTTTTTTTTTTTTTGGTGCTAATATTTGTGACTAATTGATAAATAAAACTAAAACAACACTAAGGCGAGATTTGGAGAGTTTCATCCGCAACCTGACTCATAATTTATTTAGGAAAAGTATTAAAATATTGGGGAGAGATGCCCTTAAGTCATGATAACAGTTATTCACTGATCGTGTGTTAGTCTTTAATAAAAAAAAGTTCATTCATTGGTTTGTGGTGCCTCTATAAAACTTAGAGGTATCTGCTCCCTAAATAACATTGTTTATTGCATTATAGTTCTACTTATTATGATCAGTCATACTGTACTCTTTGATCTATATTTGACCGAGTTCTTAGGAAACGATTATTAGCCTTTTATTAACAAACTTGAGAGTACTCTATTATAAAGTTCTTCTACCAAAGATTATCATAATAGAGAATGGATTGTAATGAACTAAAGTATATCGAAAATTTATTGAAACAAAATCTTTGTGGCCCATATCTCAGCGCCCAGTCAGCGCCATGTTCCATGTCTCAAGTCCCATGGTGAAATTTGAGTTTGGGGAACAGGATGACCGTCCTCAGGCACCAGAGGTCCTCTAAGGTGACAATAGACTCCCAGAGAAGTTTGGGAAAAAAACGAAAATCGGTCCCTGTGAAGCCGAAAATCAAAGATAATCCACGCCGGGAGGCCCTAAAACAAAGGTGAATATTTTCGCATCAAATCGCACGGGACACCCTTAAGGAACATAAGAGGCCCTAGGGGTCCGTTAACGGGTCCTTGATAGGCTTGTAAGTGCATTTTCCGGGACACCAATATAAGCGCCGGAACACCGAAGGCATGGGTGATATCGAAGTTCGAGAATTTGGATGATCCTCCCGGGGTACTGATGATCCTCTAGGATCATGATAGACCTCCCCAGAGAAGTTTGAGCAAAAATGACATTGGGGCCCGGGAATCCGAAACGAAGGCTATAATCCACGATTTTTGGGCTTAGGGGAGGCCCCGAAACGAAGGTAGATATTTTCGCACTACATTGCATGGAACACCCTAGGGTACATGGGAGGCCCTCGGGGTTGCTTATCCGATCCTTGATAGGCTTGGAAGGGCGTTTTACGTGACACTGGTGTAAGATCTAGAACACCAAAGGTATGGATGATATCAAAGTTAGGGGATCCGGATGACCCTCCTAGGGCACCGAGGGTCCTCTAGGGTCACGATAGACCCCCCGAAAAATTTTGGGCAAAAATGACTCTCGGGCCCCGAATAACCGAAAACGAAGGCTATAATCCACTTTTTTTAGGCTTCTAGGAGCCCCCGAAACGAAGGTGGATGTTTTTACACCATATCGCACGTAACACCCCTAGGGTACAAGGGAGACCCTTATGATTGCTTATCCGGTCCCTGATAGGCTTGGAAGGGTGTTTTACGTGACACTGGTGTAAGAGCTGGAACACCAAAGGCATGAGTGATATCAAAATTAGGGGATCCGGATTACCCTCTCAGGGCACCGAGGGTCCTCTAGGCTCATGATAGACCCCCCATGAAAATTTTGGGCAAAATGACACCCGAGTCCCGGGATGCCAAAAACGAAGACTAAAAGCCATGTATTTGGGCTCATGGGAAGCCCCGAAACAAAGGTGGAAATTTCCGCACCACATCCATGGGACATCCCTCGGGAACATGGAAGGCCCCCAAGGTAGGTTGTCGGGTACTTGGTAGGCTTGAAGGGTCTCATATTGAACATCGGAGGCTAATCCCCGGTTTTTGGGTACCAAGCATGGCTCCCCACCACATTACGACCAAACCTACCCTTAAGCCCTCTTTACTATTTTTTTTTTTAATAATTTAAGCCCTCTTTACTATTATAGTAAGGTCTCATAATTTTTCCTATTTTTGAGGGGATTTCTATTTGTTTTTGTTGTATATGTTTTCTATTTTTCAGAGTATTTTTTTAATTAAAAGTTTAATTAAATAGCTACAATCTGTGAAAAGTAATAAAATTTATTTTCTTCGTATTTTAATAATATTCTTGATAAGTTTGAGGTGAAAGTTTTGGAAAATAAAATCTCAAAATCCTAATTTGAAAGTTATGCACTGCAACACTGGATATGTATATTCCTGTTAGAACCACTAAATCTTATAAGACTCTTTAGTGGGTAGTTACTTGAGAGAGGGCTTGTGGACGAGGGAAGGCAAGCGACACAACATGAAGCGCCTACCATTATGAAAGTTATTCACTGGCATGTCTACTCCACGGTTTTTTTGTATACTGAAGTTTGAAATTTTTAACGAAAAACTACTATTATTATGAAATAATCAAATTGAATGCACAAACGTTGAACATATGGGAAGGTAGGAGATGAATTGTGTAGTTCCATCATCTATTCATGAGGAAAGAATTAACTTCTTCTTCTTTTTGTCTTATCAATATGTGAGAAGAATTAGTTTCTAGTCAATTTCTTGGATTTGTAACGTCTGATAATTTGTGAGAATGAAGGGAAGGGGATGAATGAGTCCATTTTATTTTTGTAGCGTCTCATTATTGCTACTTTTTCTCTTTTTTTTTTCACTTACTATAAATCACATGACATGTCATTCGGCAATTCAGCGACTAATGTGACGAACTCTGATTTAATCATTGCGTTTTAATCTAATTATATTTATTATAACTTTTGTACAATTAAGAGTGATAAATATTTATATTCTTGTCCAACACTACCTATTTGTAGCATGATACTATTGATAAAATCACTTAATAGACTTAGTATATACTCGTATGTGTTATGCTTGAAGACCCACTTCCAATATCTAAAGTTTTAAAAGTTTTTTTTTTTGTTTTTACATAAATTGCACATACATTACACGTGCATTGTATGTAAATCTTCTATTTTCTTTAAACGTAGTTTCCATTTTCTCTTATTTTTGTATTTGTTCACTTATCTCAAGTCTCAACTAGCATTCTGTAATTTTCTCCGCTGTCTTTTCTTCTTGTAGTGTATATATGTAAATTTCTTCTTGTAGTGTATATATGTAAAAACTAGAGAGACAACCATAGGAAAATTTCATTAATTAATATTAACAAGGGAAAATCCTATTGGTGCCTCTATACTTTAGTTATGTTTAGTTGGTGTCTAATGATTTTTTGAAATCCAGTTGGTGTCCTTGTATTATTCAACCATGTTAACCGTAACCATTTTTTGCTTTTTCCGTTAAGTGAGAAGTTAACCAATAGTTGGTTTTATTTTATTTTATTTTCCCTTCCATTTTTAGTGTTATTTTCTTTTTCTTTCTCTCTCTTTCTTTCTTCCTGCTCTGTACTCACTGAGTCACTGCTCCTTCGGTCCTTCCCCTACCCCACACCATCTCTAGTTCTCTATCCTCTCCATTCACCCCCTGTACCTTTCATCACCATTGTCATCTTTCCGTCTAGATGGTAAATAATTCCCCAATACAAGTGAAAGTCGCCCTTCATCCCACGGGCTAAAAAATCGATGAATAAGATCAAACCCAAATACTGAATTGGAGCGAAGTATTCAAGATTTGATATAGATTAGCAATCCAGCAGAGACTGCCTTTTTTTTTGTTATTGTTAATTGCTAAGTTTTGGCTCTTTAACAATTAAATTGGATAGAGAAATATCATCTGTACAATCGTATCAATTTTCTACTTCAATTTGTGTTTGGTAGATCTTTTTGCGAATCTGATCAATGGTTTATGAGAAGGGGTACTTGGCATGGTTAGATCAATTCTTGTAGTAGAGGCGGATGGATGAGGAAGAAAATAAAGTAAGGAGAAAGAATGAGAAAAAGGAAAAACAAAAGTGACGGTTCAACAGGAAAAGAAAAGCAAACATAGAAGACACATCATCAATTAACGGCTCATATGAGAGCAGATTGAAAATTGTCACGGATCAACATTGTAACAACAACACAAGGGTACCAATTGGATTTAGAAAAAGTATTGAGTACCAACTGAACATGTCTAAAGTATAGGAGCACCAATAGGATTTTCACTATTAACAAAAGTTAAATACATTGATCAGAGTAATTATTGGTAGAAGGAATACAAATAAAGGTGTTAGTTTCACGCCTTTGGTAGATTGATTAGCGTTGTAAGACTTTATCCAAACGGCAAATATCTTCATCTCTTTATCTCTTTGGTGTACTAGCCAATCAGGATCGTCGGATTGTGGGGGGCTAAGTCCAAAGAATGAGATCTTTTCGAAGAAACAAGAAATAATATAAATAAATATACATAATTAGGGTTTATGCTAATATATAATGGAAAATCGCCGGTCCACTAGTCTTCCGTAAATCAATAAGTTTGAGAATAAATGAGAAGTAATAAAACATTCCTTGCGTTAAAATGATCTAGTGTACGTCATACTATATATTTACGTATCTAAAGTTTTAAAAGTTCTTTTTTTTTACATAAATTGCACATACATTACATGTGCAATGTATGTAAATCTTCTACTTTCTTTAGAACATAGTTTCCATTTTCTCCTATATTTATATCTGTTCACTTATCTCAAGTCTCAACTAATTAACCAAAGGATCTCCATTGATAAAAGCTTTAGAGAGCTAAATGAGAGAAGAAGAGAAGAGAATTTCTATTACTGACAATCTGAGTTGATTTATTACACGGCTAAGCTTTATATAGGACACTTGCCTTATTGCTCAAGATAACAAACTCTTAACAAACCTCTTGCAAGCTTAGCAGAGGTGTAACAAACTATTGACAGCTAGGACTGAGTTCTAACAAATTAATTCAGCTTGCATTTCTCATTACATCAACTTTAACTAACTAGCATTCTGTAATTTCTTCCGTTGTCTTTCTTCTTGTAGTGTATATATGTAAATTTCTTATTGTACTGTATATATGTAAAAACTAGAGAGACAATCATTGGAAAAATTCATTAATTAATATTAACAAAAGTTGAATACATTGATCAGAGTAATTATTGGTAGAAGGAATACAAATAAAGGTGTTAGTCTCACACATTTGGTAGATTGATTAGCATTATAAGACTTTATCCAAGCGACAAATATCTTCATCTCTTTATCTCGTTGGTGTACTAGCCAATCATGATTGTCGAATTGTGGGGGCCTAAATCCAAAGAATGGGATCATTTCAAAGAAACAAGAAATAATATAAATAAATATATACATAATTAGGGTTTATACTAATATATAATGGAAAATCGCTGGTCACTAGTCTTCCGTAAATCAATAAGTTTGAGAATAAATGAGAAGTAATAAAACATACCTTCCTTTGTCGTGATTGAAACAATATTATCAGATATGTCATTAAGTACCCTATTTAATTACAAAAATAAAATAAAATAAAATAAAATAAAGTCAAAATTCAATGACGAGTAATTAAAATGGTACTAGTTATTACTGAGAATTTAGTTACCCTAGTGTGCTATAAGGATCCTTCAACCCGTTAGAAAAAATTATGTTAGTGCTAGAATTGGCAAGTATTGATCCCAAAATCTGCAATTAAAGACGGATAAAACAGTTTAGAAACTAGAAGCAAATAAAAATATAAATGTAAGAATTATGATCAAAAAATATATAAGCAAGTCATACATACATTTTCCCCATATTGGATTGAAATCAAACTTGGACAGAGTTTCTCTCTGTATTGTAACTCGCAATTCGACGCATGTTGTGATATATCTAATTATTCAATCGGAAGCCTCATTTCATTTTCTTCACAACTCGTAGATACCACTAGGTCCGTATATATCTGTACCACGCACAAAGTATCTTTTACCTTACAAAAAACAGTTAAAGGAAAGAAATAGTACAAAATACAAGTTCTACCTGCCATTTCCAGGCTACGCACAACATTTTCTTCCATCCCAAAGAAGTCTCTGCTAGTCATAACACTATTGGAAGTGTTATAACAACTTCCAATAGCAGTCATTGTGAAAAGCGCATTGAATATACTATCTAGGCTGTCACCTCCGGAGAGACTGAACATAGAATCACATATTTCGTTAATTATCTCGTTATATGGGCCGTTGTTTTTGGCAGCATATACATACATACGAGTTAGGTAAGATTTCAGCTCGAATGTTGATTCCAAGACACTAATTAATTAACACACATAAGAAGAAAAAAAACAAATCATTAGCAAGGAAATTGGAATCAATGATAATTTAACATGTATATGTGTATGAGTTAAATTATCATATTGATTTGCAGGTTTTGAATTTATTGGAGATAATGTCAAATTATCAGGTTTCGAAGCAATATTGTCAATATCACTCCACGATTGACGTATCATGGCATGACATTTAGGGTTAATTTGCTGAACAAAATAAATGTTCAATTAAGAAAATTTCTCAAATTTTTAAAAAAAATAATTATCAAAAAATTTCAATTGTCGATTTTTTGGGATCAATTCACATGTGTTGTCTAATTAAAATTGAAAAGAAATGTATTAATTAAGAGTGAATTTTTTTTTGATTTATGATCTAATTTAACACCAATTAATCTCGACCCGAAACTTGCTTTAAAAGCAAAAAAATGACAAAAAAAAAAGAAAAAAGGACCTTGAAATCACTGCTGACAGTAGCATAAAATCCCTGAGTAGTTGTGGAAGCAATGCCATAAAAATCAAACATCGGAACTGACGAGGCAAGGACTCCGGTAGCAATGTTGGGATACTTTAGCCCAAACCATATGGCTAAAACCATAAATATCGAAATTAACAGCTTGATTAGCATACATGCAAATTAAAAGTGCGTGTATCAATAAAATGATTGAAATTGGTTAAATAATTATGACGGATGATAAAATAGAAGTGGTCTTTTACGTATAATTACTAGCTACTAAAGTACACTTACTTCCTGCGTAGAATTTCCCAACAAGAATTACAGGACATTACGTTGCTGATAAATTTGACTGTACTTGTACTATGATTTCCGCAATATCGGCCAATAGTTGATCCGTAGTCAACTATCCCCTTAATACTGGATCAAAGGAAGTCTAAGTAGCCTAATTTGCTAGCCTCATTTAATCCGATTTGTTATAGTGTTAACGTCTGTATAAAAATGCTTAAAAGTATAATATAAAAAAATAATTAAGATGATCTAGTATATGACGTACATACTATATATTTACGTATCTAAAGTTTTAGAAGTTTTTTTTTTACATAAATTGCACAGATATTACACATGCATTGTATGTAAATCTTCTACTTTCTTTAGAATATAGGTTTCCATTTTCTCTTATTTTTGTATCTGTTCACTTATCTCAAGTCTCAACTAGCATTCTGTAATTTCTTCAGATGTCTTTACATTAACAATCATTTTTACCATCCTTTATATTGTCTTGCTTTTCTAGCTAAATCCCCGTCCTTGGTACTGGTTGTCAGAATTGTATTTCGCTTATGCCCTTGATCACTTCAGTAGGCCGCGCCTAATTATAGGATTGTCTTACAACAATGGTTCTACAGGAAGCCAGTTGTTTGCCAAGTCGGGATCCTAACTGAGAGCATCCTGCATTTTCGAGCCTTGGTTGTTTACATTGAGGTACGACTCATATCTTACACAGGGGCGGGAAGCGTAGCTTAGATTAGAAAGTTGAGTAAAATTATAGTGGCCAATAAAAATCTTTACTTAATACTCTATTGTTTTTCAAAAAAGCAAAACATTCATAATAGAGTCCAAACTATACCATTCAGTAATCAAAAAAAATTTCCATTCTATGTTACTAAAATTATAAGAATACTTATTGACGTTTTTACTTTTGAATAAGCTTATTTATTAGAATTAACCTATTAATCAATCTACATAGAGCAAGACAATTCAATAATTAAAAGGATTGTACATAATTTGAAATAAGATGAAAAAAATAAAAAGATAGTGGTTGAAGAATACACTTTTGATTTTCGATAATCATAAATAGGCTTTTTTTTTTTTTTTTTTTTTTGGTTTCCAAAGAGGAACTTCCTTTCCCCTTTGGGCGTGGCTAAAGAGCGCCTCCTAACGCACGGCCTCGGGTATTCCACATTTCGTGTAGGTGCTCCCCGGAAAGTTCGATAATAATCATAAATAGGCTTATTGAATATACCAATATGATAAATAAAAAAAAAAGTTGCTGGAAATCCTGCAATGGGAATTGAATTGGGGTATTAGTACGCGCGCCTCAATCATAATCTACTATGACCACTCCGCCCTCATCAAATTGGGCAGTGGATACTTTTACCATCTTAATTGTGCTGCAATGCTACAACATGAGGATAGTGAAGTTGCAGTTAGAGATCTCAGGATAACATTCTTGCTGGATAGCCCTTTGCTTGCCCTACCTTCATATATACCGCGTTTGTAAACAACCCGAACAAAAGACACTTCCTGAGTTGCAGATGGCTATGGGTATGTGCAGACGTCGTCCAAAGGTATACCACAGAAACATACTCAAGTATAAGCAAATCCATCTCTCGCTGGCTAAAAGCATAAAATTCAACATGTACCAAGTATTGTATGTGAGCTACTACCTAATGTACACTACATACGCTGAATGCCACCAGAAATCCGAATGAAACTTTCAGGCCACAATTCGTACCCTGCGATTACTTTTTTTTTTTTTTTTTTAAATTGGTAAGAGAGAGAATATGGTTAGGATCTCCTCCTCTCGAGGGTTGCTCCTAACCTATCTGCACGAAGAAGATAGTCCAGCTCTTCCGACGGAGAAGTTTTCCAGTAAAAAGGGGAGCTAGATTGAAGGCCTTTGCGATTACTTGAGTCACCCTTCTAGGTTCTAAGTCTCTGAACATGGAGCTTGCCTCTAAAATATCGATGGAACGACTTGCATTCATGGCACTGAGTGGTCTTCTATGTACACCAAACACACCAATTCAACAGAATACTCCGCATAGCATTGGCAAATTCACATCTTTAATCTTTCATTATCAATTTCTGCAACTCCATTTCTTTTTGACTCTAGGTAACATATCCGCCTTATGCCTGACAAGTGACAACATAAAACAACCAGAGGAACTCACGTAGATACAACTAATTCATCAGCAATCATTCAACAAATTTATTCCAGAGATACCAAGTTCGAGTCCCCTCAAAGTCAGGGGTGGAGGTTTTCGTGGTAGTAAACTTCAGGGGCCATGGGATCAGTTATCTATAAAAGAACATAAAACAAATGACATGCAATTCATCATTCAGTGCTTTCTTTTTAGCATGAGCAATATCTGGAATTGTGAGAAGTATAGACATTCAAATGGTTTTTCTAGGAGAGGAGCTACATCCAGATGGCATATCAGCTTCTGTAATTTAGTATAAATCGAAGTGTAAACTACAAAAAAGATGGAGTATCCTACCTTTTGGAAGTTGGTCTGAACATCTTCTTGTGCTTCAACGTTGTGAGATTATCTATAAGTTTCAGCTCCCAAGTACTCTTTTAAATTATTTTCTACATTTCACATCAGTATTTCAACACTAACACAATCACAATTAATCATATCACATCAGTTTAATATCCCCCCTAAGCCTTACCCCTGAAAAGAAAAAAACCCTCTGATGGCGGCCCCGGAAATGATTAACACATAAACATATTACCCCCAAAAATCAAAATTGCAACAAAGTAAGGGGAGAAAAGGAATCATACCAAATCAGTAACAAATGGGTAACAGGGGTATCTTTACCCTGAATAGCTGCCCTATGTAAAATCCTCAAAAAAAGCAAACCGAAAGTAATCTCCTGACTAACTTTCTACAGTTCCACAATGAATCCAATTAAGCCTAATTCATCAAGTTTCAATCATTCACAACACCTTCCCCCAATCCCATTCAAACAAACATAGAAATAGTCCACTTCAACTGGCAAAAACGTTAAAGGACAAGTCAGGAACAGAACTTGAAGGCAGGATTAACTAAAGACCAATAACTTTTACACTTTTCTTACTAAGCTTTTTACTATCTGATGGACAAAAAAAATTGGCTAACAAGAACATTGTAAATCCCAAATTGGAAGAGCATAATTTTGAACAGGGGTGATAAATTAAAGAAAATGAACACAGAGAGGGAAATTGTGCAAATTGTGAACTATTTTTGAAGAGAGAGAAAATTGATGAGAGACAGAGAGAGACTGACATTGTCACTGGCAAGGTTGCAATTGCACAAGAGCTCGATGATCTAGTCCCCATTGAGCAGGTATTGGAGGGAGAAGGAGGCTCATCATAGTAACATATTTGTAGTATGCAAGCTACGTGGATCCCAGTACAGGAATGTCACATCCGCTAACCACCAATTTCCATGTCTCTATAGGTAATTCAAACACATAGTTGATGGCACATGCTGAATGGAATCCTCGAGTATGTGCGATGGATGCCATACATGCCCCTCTTCCCCAGACACTGCGATGGACAAGCAACTATCAGTTATGAGTCTTAAGACACTAGAAAGAAGGAGCTAGATTGCATACAATAAGCTACAAGTTACAGATTAAAATGACCTAACCAAGACGGAGTCTCCAAACAAAAATCTATAAACCAACTCTGAGTTTGCAAAATTATACCATCCAATGAATTGAGCACAGGTTGTCTTCCACTTGGCAGAGATACCTCTTACGGGATTCTTGATCATTTATAATTTGTTCTTTCTCCTTTTTCTTGAATAAGCGGGTTGTATAAAGGGAGGAAACTATTTTACGAGATCCTCTGGTCTGTGATGGTGATTATCTGGAAGTTCCTCACCGTCTTGTGCAGTAACAATCTCAGAACCTAAGGCAAAGTCAACATCTTTATTAGAAAACAGCACAATATAATACAAATTACTGGCAAGCATTGCCAAACGAACCCTTAGATTTCCGATACTTCCAGTAGTCATGTCCCAGCCCATGCATTTTGACTTGATGTGATTCTTGTAACCCCAAATAAAAGTGATGGAACATTTTCAAATTTGTCATACGTATCAGGCCCACCGAACATAAATGGATCTTGATCCTACAAGTCAAAGAGCTCAGGTTAACACAATCTCATGCCAGAAAATAGCTTTTCAGAATATAATTTTGGTTATAAGCCAAAGGAAACTAAGAAAATACAATGTCAGAAGAACATCAACTTTTAGCGTTATAGTACTTATAGATACCTCATAATGACTTTACACGTTTTGATCACAGACATTAAAGCTATCATCACCAACATTAGTCTCTTTATTGTGATCAAATGACCATGCCTCAGCATCATGATATGAATCATCATCCAACTCAATACCTTTCTTGTGCGGCTACATCATCACTAGTGCTCGTATCTGGGACCTCATTGAACTCGACAGTGCAATCAATCAATTGCAACATGATCACACATAGAATCATGAGCACTATGAAGTTCCCTATGTTGCAAACTATACTAATCAAGGTGCTCCACAATACCACTTAAACTAGGGCATGTGTATCTTTCTTTATGTGTGCATTCTATACCATCTGGTTAATGCATTCTGTGAGAGAAAGAAAAGCAGAACACTTAACATATGGAAAATGAAATGAGAAGTTCCTGTGCTGCAGAAGTGTTCAAATTCATACTAACCTCAAGCAAAAGCGGCATCAATCGGATTGGAAAAGTTATCATCAGTTGTGGACTCCAAGGTTGTTTAAAAGGAGACCCTTTGCCCCGCCATCATCAAATTGGGCAGTTATCTAATCATACAAAGGATCAACTGCAAACGCAATTGGAAAACCATAAAAATGTATGTTAGGTAAATAAAGGGGGGGGGGGATGAACATCAAAACTTCGTTACCATCAAACTTCTTGACATTCAAAGCATCAAAAGAAGACTCCAGGGTTGATAAAGGTGATAACTGCATGAGAAATCGACAATTCTGTGGGTCAGAAATGAACACTTGATAATAATAATACAATAATAATCCCTAACTTGGATTTTGATACAATATTTAGAAGCAATAGTAGTAGTAAAAGCAGAAAGGAATTTTATTAGTAGTGATAGTAGTAGCAGCCAGCAGCACTAGTAGTATGAAGATGACAAATGATAAGCTTAAAGTTGGCTTGGAATCATGCTTTACACGTTATATATATGAGTAGCCCATATGGTAGAAAAAGCAATCAATGCATAAAATTGCTACCAATATTTGGGCCACAAGGAGTAAATAACTTCCCAATGGCCCAAGTTCTCGGGCTACTTAATAAAAAATCATAGTGAAATATAAGTTCTACCGGTGTTTTGACATCAAGGAAGAAATGGTCCACTGCATCTTTTGCAGTATCAAAGCACTTTTAAAGCTGAAGACATTATCATCAGAGCAGAGTCCAACATCTAGTTCTTTGGGCCTCAGGTTGCACAAAGCTTTCAGCAGCATTTGCCAAATTTCCAAATTCAGCAGATAATTAGTGGATTGCAAGTTACAAGGAACGAACCAGAGATATGCATAATTCTTCAGTTAGATATTCAAAAAGTATATGCAGTTAATCATGAAACCTCTAAAAGGTCAAGGTCCATGAAGTTATTACTATTATACTTTTCATCTTGATGAGCAAAGCAGTTACTTTTTTTCTTCCTTTTACTTATATTTAAGCATATCATGAACAAATAGCAAAAGAGTTGGCTTAAACGTCTACCATCCTACATATGAAATTAGATATGTTGCCATGAAAAATTGTGACAAACCTTGTTGATCTTCAAAACCAGCTCTACTGATTTCACCAAGGACTTTATACGCTTCAGAATGCACTGAATGGAATCCATCCTAAATGCAAAAACTGTTCACCCTGGCTTGCCTGCCAAATAATGACAGAGGTCATAAGTGAAAAGATCTGATGTCAGGAAGACAAGTACATTTTGAAAGTCAATATCAAACCGTTTTGCCAAACAGAGTAAGGAGAAGTCATCTGTTATGACTCTGTAGACTGGCCTTATGTTAATACAGTTCATCATTCTGTGCTTTCTTCCAATCCAGGTCTGGAATAGTGAAAAGCATCACATTAAAAAGCATGGCATATGAAATGGTATTAGTAAAAAAATACAAATGTATAAATTACAAAGGAAATGAAGTATCTTACCTTTTAAAAGTTGGTGTCAGCATTCTTCTTCAGCTTCAACTTTGACAATCTCACTGAGATGCCCATTTATTTTCTACATTTCACACAAGGATACACTAATTTTATTATTTACCCAAACATAACTTGTCATATCACATTCACAGCAATTCAACATCCCCTGAAATGAATGGCTGCCCAAATGGGGTAAAAGCAATTAATATGAAATGAGGAACAAATGGGCATCAGAGGTATCTTTACTACCCTGAAGTTGAATGGCTTTCCTATGGAAAAAAATGTTTGAAAAAAACCCCCAAGTAATCTTCTGATTAGATTTCATCAACAGGGTCCAAATTTAAAAAAAAACCTAATTCATCAAGTTCCAATTTTTGACAACACCCTCCCCCAACCCCGTCCAAACAAACATAAATAAACTCCACTTCAACTGGCAACAACAACTCAGGAACAAATAGAATTAACTAATGATCAATGACTTATAACAATTAAAAACTTAACAGAATAACTATAAAACAGATACAGATGGCTGGTGTCTTTAAGGCAAATTATCAAATAGATGGTGCGCAATATTCAGGAAACCCTAATTATTCAATTAAATTTGTGTTTTTCACCAAGTAATTTCAGTATTATCACCATAACAATTTCAGCAGTAACAATAATAGGATTCAACAGAAATCAAAACAGAATTAAATTTACTCGAATTATAGATTCAACGAAAATTACCACAGGTTGGAGAAATCAAGACTTACATTATTTGGAGATGGAAGACTCGTACAAATTGAAGGGCCTTCTTTCTTCCTTTCTTCCTTTCTTCTTCAGAGGAGAGAGAAAAGAGAGAGAGAGAGAGAGGAGAATGAGTATCAGAATTCAGAGAGCAGTGAGAGCACGAGTGTTTTGGAAAAGTGTAAAGACGATTATCAAATTATCAGCTATATATAGGGCAAGTTTCTTTATGTCGGCGTGGGTTTATAATTACTTGTTTTTACAGCTGTGTTTTGACTTCAACGCGTTTTTTTGATCTTTTCTGGAATAAACGCGTTTTTCTGTATCTCTGCTGGCACAGACGCGTTATTTTGAAGCTTCTTTGATATAAACCGTGTTTTTTCTCCTGTTCTCCTAAATAAACGCGTTTCTACTGTATGAACTAGACACGTGTGTTTCCTCTTGTTTGACTAAAACGTGTTTTTTTGTTCTTCTTTTGACTGAAGCGCGTTTTCCCATTCGATGACAGCTATTAGAGTATTAATTCCAGCCAGTGCGCTCCTCTATATATAAACCGAACTCCATCACCGTCATTCCAAACCCTATAAATAGATCCCAATTACGCGCGGATTTCTTTACATCTCTCTCTCCAGTGAGTCTTCAGATATTTGTTCTTCATTTTTTTTGCTGTTCACGGAAAATCAATCCTGTTTTGCCGATTAACGAAGGTACTTTCAATCTTTCATCATCAAACCCTAAAATTGTTGTTCATCTTATTTTCCTGCTTTAATTCTTAATTTCTGAGTAGTTTCTCTCCCAATATGTTAATGTGCATTGCCTGAATCCTTAATCCTGTTTTGAGTAAAGATTATGATTCTGAAAGGAGCTCTAAATTTGTATAATTGCATGTTTTGCCCGATTAACGAAGTTACTTTCATAATCAAACCCTAAATTCGTTTTTTTTTTATCTTATTTTCCTGCTTTAATTTTTAGTTTCTGAATAAATAAGTTGCTTGCTTTTTTTTTTGGTTGTTGGTCGGATGCTTATTTCTCTTACAGTATGTTAATGGGCATTGTCTGAATTCTTAACTATTTGAGTTTAACCCAAAAACAGGTTCCATTTAAGAATTCTTACCTATTCTTAAAGTAGGATTCTTAACTATTTGAGTAAGGTTCAAATTACTCGTATTAGTTGTGCCTCAAATTTTAGTTAAACCTCTAATTGTGTTGATTACTTCACATTGTTATATATCAAAGCAATAAAGATTATGATTCTGAAAGGGGTCTCTATATGTACTACTAATGCTTATATGTATAATTGCTTATATCATGTAAATGAAGAAATAAATCAGTAAGTTGCATCTAAATTTGCTTGGATTATTTTCGTGTTTGGGTTTATACTTTCTTTTCAAGAAAGAGGCAGAGAGTAGTATTCTTCAAAAATTGCAAAAAATGTAACATATTTATGTACTTCTATACGATTAAGTGATCAACAGTTGTTCAGTGTTTTATCAACAATAACAAAAAAAAAAAATGTTTATTGACCTAATAGTTAAGAAGATGGAGTACTCAATGAGGGGGGTTATTTGCTCATTTCCCTACCCACAAGGGCCACTAGGCCCACAAACCCTTAATTAGTTGTTATTCAGGAGTTCAATAAAGCGTAAAGGGATTTTGCGAAGAATGAAATCACTTCAATGTGTTTTTTCTTGCTATTCGAATCACTTTTATGTGTTTAATTCAGGGTTCTTTGATGAAATGCCTAAAAAACTGTACATTTGTTCTTACTGATTGTGCTTTGAATTCTTAACTATTTGACTTTATTGTGTTTATGTGAGAGTGCTGCTATTGAAGGGATTTTCTTGTGACTTCCTCTTGAGGTCTTGTGAATATGTTGTGGTTTATCTCTACATGTCTGATAAGTGGAAAGCGTTGCTAACTTCTTTTCTTGATACTGTTTTTTCAATGACATAACATGTATAAAAGAATAAAATTAAAATGTTTGATGTGCTGGTTCAAGGATGTAAGAGGTGGATGGCATAAGCAAATGATCTGCCAATTTTTCTCCTTTTTAATGTCCTTCCCTGCAACTCTGCAATCCACCCCCCACCCAAAGAAAGTTGGGAATTGAATGTATGTGCAATAGTAAAATTTTGTGCTATCAGTTGTTATCATATTGCATCTCACTCAATCTTGTGAACCTGACTTTCTAGTCCAAATGATGCTTCCTATCCATTTCCTTCTGATAATTACTTTCTTATTGTGATATAATAGATTATTGAAGAATTTCTTAAAGGCTTTGCATGGAGTCGATTAGTCTTGTTCACTGTCTTATCTTTGGTGTATATGAAACAAAAGATCGATTTTCTTCATTTCAAGTGTAAAGGATTTTGCATAAGATCGCCCAATGCTACTCGAAAAGATGGCGAATATCCTAATTGTGTTCCTCTTGGCCTTACTGCAAAGGAAGTGAAGTGAAGGTACGCTGCTTCTCTCTTATTATGTATTCGGATGAAAAAGAGTACTTCATTTATTGAGTGATTCAATTTTACATGTTCTAGCCCTCCATTTTTTGGTAATTGATGTATGATTCCATTGTGCAGGCCTTTTCTCATTTCAATGTAAGAATTGTTTCAATAAGCAACATCAATACTTCTCCTGTGGGCATTAGGCTCTTCTGGGGCTGAGGTATAAGCGTCTAGATGTTTTTCTTTGACTAGAAAAAGAAAATATATTATATTTCTGATTATGCTATCTTTTTTCTTCACTATATGGTCCAGCCTTTTATGGCACGCATCTCCATATATGATCTGTTTTTAAACACCAGAAGATAAGGCAGTTCGTAAGTTGTAGATGGCTGTGTGCAGATGTTATCTAAAGGTATACCACCAACAATGCTTGCCTAGGTAAGGTTTTATATTTTTATGTTTAAAAGATTTATATAATTTCTCTTCGGAGTTGAAACTCCTGGTACTCACGATGTTGTTTTGATAAGTCAGGGAGATTGCATTAATTTGAAGACAACAAAGAAGACCAAATCTAAGAGCTTGGTGAGGTCTACTGGTGAAACTGCAATTTGATACATTGTTTGTAAGTAAATTAGAATTTCTGCAAATTGTTAATTAAGATTTCCTTTTTTTTTCGTTTTTGGACAAGAATAGTACAAGTAACACTAGAAAGCTATTGAAGGAAGCTGCTGTCTTTTCACTCTGATGGCGAGCTTATGCACTTCAAAAACCTGACTAAGGTTAACCTTACATATCTTACAGTGACTGAACTGCTTACTGTATTGCAAAATTATGCGTAACCTACCTTTGACTTTCAAATGAAGACGCAGAGAACCCAAGGGAGAATCAACAAGGATGGTTCTTGATTAGCCATCATGGGCAGCGTCAGTATGCTATTATGATGTTTGATGTCACTGCCTGGATGACATACTAGAACGTTTTCCACATGGCATTGGGATATCAGGTTCACGGTTTAGAGAATACAGGTACACCTTAGTGAACTTTTGTTTGGCTTTTGCTTTGTGTAGATCATGATGTGATCTGATGAATGCTTAGGGTGTTTGAGAATATTGTTGCGCATGATGAAGGGCTTTCGGTAGTCTGCCAAAAAAGCTTGTTGGGTGGAGTATTCTCTATTTTTTTGTTACTTATCAGAGATCAAAACCTTAATTCGGTTCAACTGTTGTGATATTTCTGGACAAGGGAGATTTCGACGACGTCGTGATGGTTACTAGTAAGTAAATCCATTTTGAACATATTACATGTTTTCCTGCTACTCTTGCCATTGCTTGACTGATGTTTTGTCATTCCTTTCATACACTGAAGTTCCAAAGTTAAGCCATTGCTTGATTGATGTTTTGTCATTCCTTTCATACACTGAAGTTCCAAAGTTAAACGGTCATAACTGTTGGAATAATCAAAAAAATATTGTTGATGTTATCTTGAAATATCTACTAATGTTTCTGTAGAAAAAAAAATTCTACTATTGTTTACTAAGACTCTGAATGAGTTTTTATAATAATAAAAAAAAGGAGATTATGAATGAGTTACAAAAATGTAGAAGATATTCAATAGTCTAGTATTTGATAATATCTTAGTGCTTTTAGAATTTAATGGTTAGTAAAGTCATAAAAGAATGGTTAGCTAAGTCGTAAAATGCACCAAGGGGTAGGAATTGTTCAGAAAATCGCATTAAAAGTTTCTCTCCCCAGCTCCTAATACTTAGTCCATTTTGCAATGGAGATGATCTCAGTTACCAAGTGATTGTTAAATAGGATGCGACATAGTTCTTGATACGAACTGTTTCCTTCGCAGTATTCATGGGCAGTATGCTATTATGTATGATATCACTGCGCAAATGACATAACAGAACGTGATCATGTGGCACCAGGACATCTGCAGGTCTTGAGCATATGAGCATATTAGATTGGTCATGGTTTAGGGTATACTGTTGTGGACTCTTACGGTTATACGTGTAGCTCATATAGTCTGCACTGCATAGGATGTGCCAGAAGATCATGATGGTTATCTATGAAAACAAGGTTGACGCGAGTGAGAGCAAGACAAGTTACATTTCACCGGGAGAAGAGCCTTCAGTACTACGAGATCTCTGCCAGGAGCAATTACAATATTGAGAACTCTTTTCTGTACCTTGCCAAAAGCTTGTTGGGTAACAATCCTGGAGCATTCTCTTACTTTCTTGTTTCTTTCCATGATTCTCAGGCTCTCAACTGGCCTAACCACTTTGTTACTCTTTGTAGGGATCCAAACCTTATATTTACTGGTGCAATAGCTCTGTCGCCTCCAGAAGTCCTAATTGATATAGCTGAGCAACAAAAGTGAGTTACTTTATCACAAACTTATCCATAGAAATTGGCGTTTTCTGAGCTCGGTTTCGTACTTCTGTTTTCTGTATAAATGCTTTCGCGTTTGGTAAAATTGAGCAAAAATAATTTGAATGATATTCATCTAATGCATTAGCCTAACTTTGTAGATAAATAAAAATCTAAATTTTGAGAGGTCACATTGGTTCTGGCTTGTGGGTGGGAGAGAATCAAGCCACTGTAGGTCTGGGCTGAATATTTGAAGAGAAAATGAAATACACGTGAATGCATTTTCAGTAAAGCTTAAAGAATGTTATTTATATTTTCATTGTGATTTTATTTTTTTTGTTTTGTTGTTGTTTTTATGCAAGTTTTCGTTTGATATAGAAGCCAAATCCACTAGTTTAGACAAGCTTTGATGGAGTGACCTTGGTTTGTAGAGCATGAACTTCCATTTGATTTCCTGCAATTCGGCAACTTTGCTCTTAACTCTATTTTGAGGATCTCTTGCAAAGTGTTTTAAAATTTGGAGTTACTGTTGATACTTATGATGTCTTTTCTCTTTTTTGTATGTTCTAGTAGGATTGAAGCTGTGATGGATGCATTTGCTTGTGTGCCTCTTCCTCATGACGCTGATGATGAAGTATTCTGGTCGCTCCTCATGGAACATGTAGTGGATCATGATTTGTGTTCATACTGGTATATCCAATTTATCTTACAATTTGCTGCATGCTACTACTACTGTGCTTTTGACTAAAATTTTCATAGAATACGCATTTATTAGTTGGTCAAGGTTCATAGCATGATTGGGAAGACTTCAAAACACCATGGTTATGAGACTAAAATCTGGAGGAATCATAGACTCGGATGCCAGCTCATTTGCGTAGGATTGAGGAAAACATTGTTCTTATCATGATTCATGGAAGGAGTTCAGAGCCGGTAACCAGTCAGGTAGGGCTAGTTTTTTTTCTTTTTTGCTCATCGTATAGCCTGTCATATGCTGAACTGATTTGTTCTGTTTATTCATGCAAGGGAAATGCTGTGATCTTCTGATGAAGTTTAAAAATTATCAGATCATGTCAATCAGGATTTGCTGAGTTAAAATCTTTTCTTCAGCTTTTTGACAAGTAGCAAGGAAATCATGATTCATGAATTGCCAGCATTGGAGGTATATTGTTAATACTATTATCTTTGTTCACAAACAGCAGTTGGGTTATTTGCAATATCTAGCAGCATTCTGCGTCCTAATTTTAATTTTGTATGATACATAGGTAAACTAACCATTTCAGGTGTCGATAGTAAGCTGCTTGGAGGCGGATTTTTCACTGTACAACATCAGTTGACAACATCAAGAACCAGTTTGTGGGACTTTTAAACTAACCATTTCTGGCGCCGGCAGTAAGCTGGTTGGAGCAGAGCAAGGACTGCAATTTTTTCATAACTCTGAAGTCAATGGTTTCCTGAACAAGATCAGGTATTAAAAATCTGTCTGGCGTTGAAAAGTGGAAACCAACTTACTAATTTTCGCTCTTCCATCTACGGCTCAACATGCCCCCTGTGCAAATTCCTGACAAGATATAAAAGTTCCCTTAACTCATAAAGATGACCTCATTAAGCTATATAAGATGAAAGATTACCTGTGATTCTGTTGCTGGTGTACCCTCTTTGTACGCAGCAACACCATTGCAAAGTATGTTGGGCATTGCTACCAGTGAACAAAGGATTGTAGTGCAGCCCTTAGCGAATCTAGGATCATTATCTAGAGGAAACAACGCCAAAAGTATCATTACCTTACAGAGAAAATCGTTAGTGATTGGCTTTATGAACAATATTCGTAATATTACCGAAACACCAGCAGGAGGATCACGGTACAGTTAGAAGAGAGAAAACATGGTTCGATCATTATGCTGTGTCTGAAAGCACAAATTACTAAGAACTGGATTCTAAAGAAATTTTGAGAATTCCAAAATGGCTCTCATATATGTAGATTTTTGAGAAGGGCTAGAAATTATTCAATGAGAAAAGAATGTCGATAAGGGCTATGGTTATTACATTCCTTGTGTTATGATGACTGGATAGGTATTTGCCCTCTTAGCTGTCTGGTTTATGGTCCCTTGCTTGATAGTTGATACTGACTCTAATCTCAAAGTTGGTGACTGCATCTCAGGAGGCACTTGGAATATGAAATCATTTTCTTTTTTTTTGCTGCCTACTAATGTTCTAGACACAATTCTCTCTATCCCCATGCCCTCTGACCTCAGTGACTTGCGTGTGTGCTTTTACTTGTGGATGATTTTAACAATCCATATATGCCACTGATTTTTTTGGATACAAATGTTTGATTATTTTGCAATCAGGCGTCTTTTGTTGAAATGTACACTGGAGGATAGTCGCCGTACTTCTTTCCGTTTGGCTTGCAATTCAAGGACTCGAGATCGGGAAGGTTTATTTCTGAATTTACTTGTGTCTTTGTGTAGAGCAGTTCTGGAAATTATCCTTTCTGATTGCAGAAGCAAACAGCAACTTGTTCTGTTGCTTGTTGGGTATTGAGCCTTATGCAGGTATCCTTATGGGCTAGGCTTATGTGGATCATTATAGTTGGACTAGAAAGCAGACTGGACTTATGAATATGGGCTACGCTACTGTCATAACTCATCTAGTGTGCCCTGAAATGGGCTTGGTAAAGTTTTGAGAGGCCGGGCTTATCAAGGAGTAAAACTAACGGTTCAATAAACAGGTTTGGTAAATTGGAATTGGAGCCCATTTTCCCTGATTTTCTGATGTACTTTCTGCCTATGTTCCAAAAAAAAGTTGAATGCTTGCCTTTTTCATGATTTCCAAGACATTACTTGACCTCGAAAAACTTATTTCTCTGAGTATAAAAAATATTAAAAAAATTATTTTTATAATTATTAATTGGGTTTTTATAGCATTTTAAATTGCCTAATTAATATGCAGAATTAAATATTAGGCCTAAAGAATGATTGGGTCAAAATATTTTAAAATGAATCTAACCATATTATTTTTTACATTGTCAAACTTTATATTTTTTCACTTTTTTTTTGAGTAGATTTTTCACAATTTTTTGATCAAATGGGAAGTGTCAACCTTTTTTTGAAACGGAGGAAGTAGTATGTCTCTGTGTTCATGTTGAGTATTAATGGAGGACAAAGGAACTCCGGCAAGATTCCTCGACCTTCATTTGATGCCAGCCATATGTGGGCCCCATCATCCAACATTTTTCTCTCTCTCTCAGCGTCTTTTTTAACCAGTGACAGTGGTGAATGGTTCACAAAAAAAAATTCTTATGCAATGATAACTAACCAAAGTTTGATTTAACTCATTTTCCAGCATTTTTCCATCCTCCATGTCACTAAGTCTGACCTTCTAGTAATACTCTTATCCAAAGATTGATTTAACTCATTTGCCTCCTCTCCTTTTCTCCTTTGTTAAGATACCTGTGGCGCTTGCTGCATCTGGATATGAGGCAGTGATGCTTTATAAGGGGATACCTTCAATTTTTACGTAGTTTTCTTACTTAGTTGTTAAATCTCCTCTAGTTTTACCCTTGATTGTGCTTCATTTGCAACCAAATAGTAGTGCTTGTCAATTTACAAACTTGGACTCAAAGCGAGACTAAATGCAATGATGATCTTTATGTATCAAGTGCCACGGCTACCTTTGCCATTGCTTTACTTCCTTCATGATTTTCCCAACATTCTGCTATTGATTTCATTCAGACATTCACCAATTTGCCCAAAGGAAACAGTGGTAATAATTGTTTTGTCTTGTCTAGCATTTGCTGTTTTTCGATGGTTACCTATGAAAACTCCATCTAGAGCTCAACAGGTTTATTTGTGGCGACATAAAAGTTTGATAGTATCTGTTTCAGTTGCGGTGTTCATGGGCAGTTTGCACACTGACGTTTTGTGTCACTGCCTGGAAGACATACAATAACGTGTCCACATGGCACCGGGACATCTGCAGGTTTTGAACATAGCAGATTGGTCACTGTTTAGAGTATACTGTTGTGAACCTTTCTTTTTTTTATATTTTTCTTTGGCTATGTGTAGCTCATGATGTATCTGATTAATTCTTAGTGTGAATATCCCTATTGTTCTCTGTGGAAAAAGGTTATTTTCACTTATTTGGATGTCAAAAACAGGCAAATGAAAGCCAGGTGGCATTTCATAGGAAGAAGTGCTTTCAGCATAATGAGATATCTACCATGGCACCTCTAACTTTGAGAAGCCTTTTTTGTCCCTTGCAAGAAAGCTTGTCGGGTAACATTCCTGGAGCATTCTCTATTTCGCTTACTTTGTTGTTCCTTGCCATCTCTCTCAGCTGCCTAGTGCCCAATCACCTTGTTTACTCTTTGCAGGAATGCAAACCTTATATGTATGGCCGAGGGAGGGGCTGTGGGATTACTCTGTAGCTTCCGAAGCTCCAATTGAGTTAGCTAAACAAGAAGAGTAGGTAAAAATATCAGAGACTTATCAGAGATCAGATCCGAACCTTAATTCGATTCAACTGTTGGGATACTGCTGGTCATGAGGAATTTGCACGACTTCATGATGGTTACTAGTAAGTAAAATCGATGTTGAATAGATTACATTTTCTCTCCTTTTGAAATTGCTTGATTGATTCTTTGTCATTGCTTTCATACACTGAAGTCGTTCCAAATGAAAACGATCATAATTGTGGAATAAATCAAATAATACTGTTGATGTCATCTAGAAATATCTACTAATGTTTCTGTTTAAAAAGGTTGAATAATGTCTTAACTGAGTTAGAAAAATCAACAAATTACTAGGCTATTCAATATCTTCTACCTTTTTCTACAGCATCTAGAAGTTGGATGGCTGCAGCAAAGTCAGTAAAAGAGTGACGGCTAAGACTTCTATTAATTGCTCCACCACAATCTATGAATAGTGGGAATTGTAAACAAATGCACTAGGGGGAATCAATTATGGAATACCCTTATTTTGCAGAACCAGAACGTTCATTTGATTTCTTACTTTCCATAGCCTATTCTTAGAGATCTCATCCAATTCGACAACTTTACTCTTCAAATATAGTCGATATTTGAAAATTCCTGCAAAGAGTTCTTAAATTTGGAGTTACTAATTAGTCTTTTCTCTTTTGTTTCATCTGTTGGTAGGATTGAATCTGAAATATACGCAATTGCTCATGTGCTCTTACTGATGATGATGAAGTATTTGGGCGCTCTTCAATGGAATACGTAGTGGATCATACTCATTAGTACTTTCCAGTTACAGAGGACAAGATATACTCATATATGAGAATGTGATTTTATTTTTTGGTTGATTTTACAGAGGACAAGATGATTTGTGTTGATATTGGTATACTGAAATTTCTCTTGCAATTTGTAGTTTGCATGCTACTACTATGCTCTTGAGTTTCGACTCTTTTCATAGAGTATCCATTTTCCATTCAGTCGCGGTTCGTAACAAGATTGGGAAGACTTGAAAACACCTTGGTAATGAGACTAAAAATAAGGAGATTGCAAAACGGACTGGTTACTCATTTGCATATGGTTGAGAATAGCTGTCAGTTTGCTTGTCTGGATTTGTATACATATCTCGTCCCTTGTTACTTGTTAGGTCCATAATGCAAGAAGAATAACCTTCAGTACTACTAAATCTCTGTCAAGCAATTACAACTTTGTGAAGCCTTCTCCTGTACCTGGCCAAGTGCGCAATGCTATATACGAGTTCTATTTCCCCCCTCTTCAAAAAAAACTCTTTTAGTATTTCAGTACAATAACAATACAAAACTTCTTTCATTTTCGCTTATTCTCAACCCTAGAATGTGACGTAAATTCAACATTGTATTATAATTTAATTATGTATAAATAGTTGACGAAATGTCTATCTTGATGAAAATGTCGGCAAGAAATTCGTTGAAGCAAAAATCTACAAGGTCCTGCAGATCTTCAATCCCGTAAAACCACATAACTGTTCCAATATGAGATAAAATCATTATCAATTGAAGGGAAACAAAAATTTTGACAAACGGAGAGATAGAACATCAATCCTAAACTAAAAAGAAATTACAATAAAACAAATTATTTTGGGTTGTGAATGGCCAAAGCCGGACCCTTTTCTAACTTATAAAGGTCTTTCCCCACCCCATAGTTTCGGAGAATAAAGAGAAGAGAAGGATGGCTACATAGGGTGGGAATATTGTCAGAATTCGCTGTTAATATGAGTATCTCCTTTTAAAACCCACATTTTACTTTTAAGGAAAAAACTTCATTTGCAAACACTTAACTATGGCCGAATTTGAACTTTCAATCAATCATCATTTGGCTATCACCAATAATTAACAAAAGTCGTGATCATTTCACAATCAAATTCACTCAAATTTTACATTAAAGGTGGTTGAATACGAGCAAAAACACTTCTTAGAGAACTGTAGAAGGTCAAAGTAAAGCTATGGAAGATGATACCTTAAAAAAAGAATATGACATACTACTATTTGAAAGATGTATAGAAGTTCAGGGAATGAACTTAATAAAGGATTCGTTGTGGAGGCTTGGAGAGAAAGAATGGAAGTGTGGAACACTTGAAAAAGAAAAAATAATAGAAAAGAAAAAGGCGGAATGCGTACCTTACGTCGTGCCATAATAGACAAGCGGCACTCTCACGAAGGTCACAGCAGTATGGCAGACGGCAATGATATTACTGCAGATTATAGCAACCAACCTTCCTCTCCTGCTCCTTCCTAGGCTGATCCACAGCATGCTCATTGTTGCCACTGTCACCTTGCACCAAAGATTTCCGTTGAGCAACCACAACATCCATAGATAGACCAACAAGAAGAAAGCATTTGATCTAGTGATGCTCAAGACTATAAATTATGAAGAGACAGCCTAAACACCTACACTGCCAATACCATCTCTCCTTTCAGGCATGCAAAAGACAAGGAAAGAGGACCATTCGATGCCTGGACTGGAGCTTGAGACCTTAATTTTCAGCTAGAAACTGGGTTCATGATATGGCTCCCTAAAGTTTATACACCCGCTCATACCTTTCAGAGGATCGTCCAATCGTTCAACTTTTTTTCTTTTCTCACGAATTCCACCATTACAGACATATATGCCAAAAGGTCCAAATGACCAATCGATTACCTTCATTTTTTTCTACGTCTCTGCCATAAAAGACCAAAGTCACCAAACTGAGGTGTACTAGCTAGTTCTCGCATAAATTTCTCCAAATTTCCTTGGCTCGAAACATATGAAACCTCTGCATGCAGTCTTAATCTTGATGAACAAAAAAGTTGCTCCTTTTCTCCCCCCTCTTTTTAAGTATTTAATTGACAAATAAGATTTTGCTTAGGCGCCTACCATTCTACATTTGGAATTAGATATGTTCCCACCAGAAAATACAGACAAACCTTGCCGATCTTTGAAACCAGCTCTACTGATTCCAACAAGGTACTTTATACGCTTCAGAATGCACAGAATCCACCCTATGTGCATAAATCGTCATCCCGGCTTCCAGTGTACAAATTGCCTACCCAACAATGACAGTCATGGTTGAAAAAAAGCTCAAGTCAACTGTCACAGAAAGAAGATTTAAGTAGCAATATCAGTCCCTTTTGCCAGCAAGACGTTTTTTTCAATATAAGTTTGAACTTTTGCAACTCCATTTCATTATGTGACTAGGTAATATATCAGCCATATGCCAAACAACATACAACAACACAAATTGCATGCAACTCATCATTCAGTGCTTTCTTTTGAGCGATATCTGGAATAGTGAGAAATATGAGATATTCAAATGGTTGGCATAAGAGATGTGCTTGAGCCAGATGGTATATCAGCTTCCACAACTATTATAAATCAAAGTGTACAGAACTCAAGAAAGTGGAGTATCGTCTTACTTTTTGAGAGCTGGTCTCAAGACTCTCTCGGTCTTCTTCTACTTTAACATTGTGAGATTATCTATAAGCTTCAGCTCCCAAGTATTCTTTTGAATTTTTTTCTACATTTTTACATCATCAGTATATCAATACTAACACAATCACAATTAAGCATATCACATCAGTTAATATCCCCCCTAACCCCTCAAAAAACAAACAAAGATTCTGATGGCTAGCCCAGAAATCATTAAAAATTAATCTTCCAATAATTTAAGAGGAGAAAAAGATAATTACCAAATCAGGAACAAATGGGTAAAGGAGGTATCTTATCCCTGAATACTATGAAAAATCTTCAAAAAAGCAAACCTATGTAATCTCCTGATTAATCTCTACAGTCCCACAAGGTTCTAACTAACCCTAGTACATCAAGTTTCAATCATTCACAATACCCTTCCCCAACCCCAGTCAAAGTGTCAAACAAACATAAATGAAGTCCACTTCAACTGGCAAAACTGCAAAAGCGTTGGAGGACAAATCCGGAAGAAAACTTTAAGGCAGGATTAATTAAAGACCATAACTTATACAATTTCCTTAATAAGCAGTTTACTATCTGATGGCCACAAGAAAATTGACTAACAAGAACATTGTAAATCCCAATTTGCAACAGCTTAAATTTGAACAGGGGTGAAAGTAGAGAAAATGAGCACAGACTACAGAGAGGGAAATCGCGCAAATTGTGAAATCCACCAGTTTCCATATGTCTCTATAGGCATTCGAACACACAGTAAATGACACATGCTGAATGGAACATACTATAACAAATCCTTGAACATGTGAATAAATGGAAGCTGAATAAGTATGAAATTATAAACATAACTATTGCATGCAACCAAATGCATCAGGAGTGTAGACATAAGACATTTAAAAAATAGACAGTGAGCCATTCAGAGATGGGCTTCATACCTGCCCCCTCTTCTTCTTCTTCTTCTTCCTTTTCTTCTTCTTCTTCTCTTCCACAGACACTGCGATGGAGGAATGCATACGATAAGCAACGAGTTACAAATAAAAAAATTGACCTAACCAAGATGGAGTCACCAAACGAAAATCTATAGATCAGCTTGGACTGAGGTTGCAAAATATTTCATCTAATGAATTGAGCACAAGTTGTCTTCCAGTTGGCAGAGATTCTTCTTACAGGATTCTTGATTTTTGAATGAGCAGGTTTTTTGTTTTTTTTTTTTTAGAAGAATGAGCGGGTTTTTTGGAGGGAGGGGGCGAAGAAAATAATAGAAAGAAGAAACAGAGGGATAAATCATCCCGAAACTGAGATTACCATGACATTTGGATGAACAAACAATTTCACGAGATCCTCTGGTTGGTAATGGCAATCCTCTGGAAGTTTGTTGGAGTAAGGCATTTTTTTTTTAAGGAAGCATCATAGAGATTTTTGGGGTTTGGCAAAAATATCAGAGTTTTCATGCCTTTTTAGCTGACGGCCTCTTAGCTGTAGAAGGCAGCTCACTGTCTTGGGCAGTAACAATCTCAGAACCTAAGCCCAAGTCAACATAGACAACATCTATAATAGAAAACAGTACAATGTAATACAAATCAGTACCAAGCATCGCCAAACTAACCCTTAGATTTCCGATACTTCCAGTGGTCAGGCCCTGACCATGCATTCTGACTTGATGTGATTCCTGTAACCCCAAATAAAAGTGAAGGAACATTTTAATCCATCATGTGTATAAGGTTTGGTGGACATAAATGGATCTTGCTCCTACAAGTCAAAGAGCTCAAGTCAACACAATCTAATGCACAGAAAATAGCTTTTCAAAATTTAATTTTGGTTATAAGCCAAAACAAACTTGGAAACTACAATGTCGGAACAACATCATCAACCTTTTGTGTTACAAATACCTCATATTAATTTTACATATTTCGATGACAGACGTTACAGCTATCATCACCAACATTAGTCTCTTCATTGTGATCAAATGACAATGCCTCAGCATTATGATATGAATCATCATCTAACTCAATACCTTTCTCGTAGGCTAAGTCATCACCGGTGCTCGTAAACTCTGGGACGTCCTTGAACTCAACTGTGTTATCAGTCAATTGCACTATGATCACACATAGAATCCTGAGCAGTATGAAGTTCCTATGTTGCAAACTATACTCATCAAGCCGCTCCACAATAGCACTTAGACTAAGGCATATATCTTCCTTATTGTGCGCATTCTTCTCCACTTGCTCAATGCATTCTTTGAGAGAAAGAAAAGCTAAATACTTAACATCTGGAAATTATAATGAGTAACTGCTCTGCTGCAATAGTGTTCATATTCATACTAACCTCCAGCAAAAGAGGCATCAATCGGATTGAAAAAGTTATTATCAATTGTGGAAGATATGCATTATTCGGTCACTTCTTGGGAATCAGAAAGTATCCTGCATCGCTCCAAAACAAAAAGATACCCTGCATCCTCCATAGACTTCAAGGTTGTTTAAAAGGAGACCCATTGCCCCACCCCTTATCAAATTGCGCAGTTATCTGATGATTCAGAGGATTTACTGCAAACGCAACTGGAAACCATAGAAATATGTTAGGTAGATAAGGGAGGGGGGTAGATGAACATCAAGGCTTCGTTACCATCAAACTTCTTGACATTCAAAGCATCAAAAAAAGACTCCAGGGTTGATAAAGGTGACAACTGCATGAGAATGCATCGACAAGTGTGTGGGTAAGAGATGATAACATGATAATGATCATACAACAATAATCCCTAACTTGGATTTGATACAAAATATAGTAGCAATAGTAGTAGTAAAAGCAGAAAGGAATATAAGTATCAGTGATAGTACCGGTGTTTTGACATCTAGGAGGAAATGGTCCACTGCACCTTTTGTAGTATCATAGCGCTTTAAGCTGAAAACATTATCATCAGAGCAGAGTCCAACATCAAGTTCTTTGGGCCTCAGGTCGCACAAAGCTTTAGCTGCATTTGCCTCTTTTCCGGATTCAGCAGTTAATTAGTGGATTAAAAATATGCAGTTAATTGCAAATTACAAGGAACGAACATGAGATATACATAAATCTTCACGTTAGGTATTCAAAAAAGATGCAGTTAATTGCAAATTACAAGGAACCTACCTTCTTCTCGTTCTCCTTTCTAGGCTGATCCACATCATGCTCATTGTTCGATTGACGCCTCCTACTAAAGATTCTGTCAGCAACCACAACATCAAAAGACAGATCAGCGAGAGGAAAGCATATGATCTACTGCTGCTCAAGACAATAAACTATGAAGAGACAACTTAAAACACCTAAAGCACAGCTCCTTTCAGGCATGTACAAGACTTGCATTTACAATCCTGAAGCTTGAGAGCATAGTTCTCAGCTAGAAACTGGGTATAAGATATTGACACTTTATGGTTTTTACAATCAATCATACTTTCCACACGAATCGTACATTCTCCTTTCTCGAGAATACTGCCTTGAGTATATACATATAAGCCAAGACTAGGGTCCAAATGACCAATATTACCTTCATCTTTTTTAAGTCCTTCCATTAAAGACAAATCGAGATGTACTAGCTTGTTCTCACTTTAAATTCTCTGAACTTAGCCTGAATTATATGAAACCTCTAAAAGGTCAAGGTCCATGAAGTTTTTGATGAGCAGTTACTTTTTCTTCCTTTAACTTATCTTTAAGCATATCATGGACAAATAACAATGGAGTTGGCTTAAACGCGTACCATCCTACATATCAAATTAGATATGTTTCCATAAGAAAACTGTGACAAACCTTGTTGATCTTCAAAACCAGCTCTACTGATTCCGCGAAGGAACGATCCACCCTAAGCACATAAATCTTCACCCCGGCTTCCAGTGTACAACGTACCTGCCAAACAATGACAGAGGTCATAAGTGAGAAGATCTGATGACAGGTAAGACAATAAGAAGATTTTGATAGTCAATATCAAACTGTTTTGCCAGCATAGTAAGGAGAAGTCAACTGTTTTGACTCTCTAGACTGTATCTGCCTTATGCCTACCAATGTAGAACAAGAAGAGAAACTTGTGAAAAGCATATTCAACGGTGGAAAGGGGCAGTTTGCTTCCATAAGTTGCTCACTACAAATAACAATCGAACTTGATTACTAGTTTATTGGTTTCTATGCCTGATCAATGTTTTTTTAAAAGAGAACATATTCCTTACCAAGTCTTGAAAACTGATGGATGGGCCTTAGACATGAGTTAGAATTAGAATAAAGAAAAGCTGCAAAATGGGTGATATAGCTACTATTTCACCACAACAAGTTCTTCAGATCAGAGACAAGGAATTGGACCAACCAGAACAACTCCCCATGTACATATGTATGCATCTTTCTGGCACATCTTGGGAATCAAAAAGTGGCCACATTGCTGAACAAAAAAAAAGCACCCTGCATCCTTACATACACTTCAAGGTTGTTTAAAGGGAGACCCTTTGCCCCACCCTCATCATATTGCACTGTTGTCTGATGATATAGCAGATCTACGGCAAACGCAACTGGAAAATCATAGAAATGTGTGTTATGATAGGGGGGGGGGGGAGAGAAATGAGCATCAAGGCTTTGTTACCATCAAACTTCTTGACATTCAAAGCTTCGAAAGAAGATTCCAGGGTTGATAAAGGTGTTAACTGCATGAGGATGCATCGACAAGTGTGTGGGTAAGAAATGAACACATCATAATAGAATCATACATCATGATATTACATGCAGTTAATTAGTGGAATGCAAATTACAGGGAACCAACCTTCTTCTCGTTCTCCTTTCTAGGCTGATCCACATCATGCTCATTGTTGCAATTGTCGCCTTCTACCAAAGATTCTGTCAACCACAACATCAAAAGACAGATCAGCAAGAGGAAAGCATATGATCTACTGCTGCTCAAGACAATAAATTACGAAGAGACAACCTAAACACCTATAGCAACAGCTCCTTTCAGGCATGTACAACATTTGCATAAGAGGAAAGATGACCCTTTGATGCCTGAAGCTTGAGAGCATGGGTCTGGAATAGTGAAAAGCATCAGATATTCAAAAGCTTAGCATAAGAGTCCATACCATCTTCTCTAATCAGTATAAAATCACCAGCAGTAATTGCTGCAATACCTGCATCATTACCCATACGATTCAGAGTGAAATTCTTAGCAGAGGCCCTTACTGCTTAAATGATGACTTAAGTGACATACATACCTGTCCTGTATTTTACATGGTGTCTGTTTTCGCCGAAAGGTTCTTGGGAAGCTTCGCTAGGTGAGCCTACACATGCCCATAATGAACATATTCAATCAATTTTTCACGCATTAACCATAGTGATGCACTAATGGGGAACCCAGAGCTTCAAAGTACAAAGCAACTGATCTAAACTCCCAGCTCTCATTCAAAATGAAATTCTCTTCTAGCCGAATTAGGTATCACTTCCAATTATTAAACATTCCAAATTGCCCCCACTTTGTTGTTAAATCATCAATTCCTTCGCCAAAATGGATTCAACAGCTGAAGCTCTTGCTTATGTTAGGGTTAGGTTATCACTATACATTGGCAACTACTTATATAATTTCAACTCAATTATCTGACCAAAAACCTAAGAACGTATATGCATATTCCAATTCAATTCTCAATTCTTGGCAAGTGAAACATGAACAACAAAATTACCCTAATACACAATAATGTATCAACAACTGAGCAAAATAATAAGGTCCAATTTTGTGAAATCAGAACTGAAATGAATGGCTTCTTCTGATTAAATTTCAAGAGTCCCAAACAAACATAAATAAAGTCCAAATAGATTTCATTAAAGATCAATAAGTACAGATAATTGGTCTCTTTATGGCAAATTATCAAACAGATGGTGCGCACTATTCTGGAAACCCCAATTATCTAACCAAATTGTGTTTTTCACCAAGTAATTTCAGTATTTTCACCATAGGAATAATGAGCAATAACAATAATAGATTCAACAGAAATCAAAACAAAGAAGAATTAAATTTTGAAAAATTACCACAGGTTGGAGAAATACTGACATTATTTGGAGATGGAAGACGCGTGGAAATTGAAGCCCTTCTTCCTTTCTTCTTCTTCAGAGGAGAGAGAGAAAAGAGAGAGAGGAGGGGAATAGGAGGAGAATAGGAGTATCAGAGGAGAGAGAGAAAAGAGAGAGAGAGAGAGAGAGAGAGAGAGAGAGAGAGAGAGAGAGAGAGAGAGAGAGAGAGGGGGGAGGAGATTGAGAGTATTAGAGAGCGCCTGTTTTCAGGGATTTTTGAAAAGTGTCGAGTATCAGCTATATATATAGGGCTATTTTCTTTATGTCGGCGTTGGGCTATACGATGTCGCTTAACTCGTTTTTACAGCCTATCTTTTGACTTAAACGCGTATTCTCTGCTGTCTTATGCCCTTAAACGCGTATTCTTTGCTGTCTTATGCCATTAAACGCGTATTCTTTGCTGTCTCATAGCATTAAACGCGTATTCTCTACTGTCTTATGAATTAAACGCGTATTCTCTACTGTCTTCTGAAATAAGCGAATTCTCTGCTCTTCCTCTGAGAAAACGCGTATTCTCTTCTGTTTATTGAATTAAACACGTGTTTTTTCTAAACTCTAAACTAAACGTGTTTTTCTCCTATTGTTTGACTAAACCGCGTTTTTGTTCTATTCTTTGACTGAACGCGTTTTTCCAGACCGTTGACAGCTATTAGAGTCCAGCCAGAGTTCTCGTCGTCTATAAATAACCGTGACTCCAAAATCCCAATTACGCTCTTCACTCTTCTCTCTCTCTCTCTCTCTCTCTCTCTCTCTCTCCATTGATGCTTCAAATATTTGTTCTTCATTTTGGGTTAATATAAAGAAATCATTTCATTTTGTGCGAATGATTTCATCTTTTATTGCTGTTCATGGAAGAATCAATCCTGTTTGCGGATTCATGGTAAACGAAGGTACTTTGATCATCAAACCCTAAAATTATCGTTTCGTCTTACTTTCTTGCTGTAATTCTTAAATTGCTGGCAAACTAAGGACTTCAATTATTTGCCTAAAATTGAAGTTACTTTGCCTAAAATTGGTGTTCCATTTTAATTTCGTGTTTTAATTCTTAAGTTGTTAGCAAACTAAGGACTTCAATTATGTCTGGATGCATGACAATTGGAACTGGCCCTAGTAGCTTGCTTTCTTTGTTGGTTGGATCTTTTAATTATCTAAATTTTGATCATCAAACCCTAAATTTGACCATCAAACCCTAAATTTGATCACAAACCCTAAATTTGATCATAAACCCGAAATTTATTGTTCCCAGTATGTTAATGTGCATTATTCTTAGAGATTGTGCTGTAACTCTTAAGTTGTTAGCAAACTGAAGACTTTTAACTATTTTTGGATGCATGACAATTGGGGATTAGCCCTAGTTTCTAAATAAGGTGCTTGCTTTGTTTTTGTTGGTCGGATGTTTTTAATTATTTAGCCCTAGAACCTGAAAGTTGCTTAATTTTCTCCTTAATGTGTATTGTTTTTTTAGATTTGCTTTAAATTCTTAACTCTTTGAGTTTAACCTAAAAACAGGTTCCAATATATTGATGTGTATTTATTCTTAATGATTGTGCTGTGGATTCTTAACTATTTGATTTTAACTTAATTGAAATAAGTGGGAATTTTTGTTTCTCTGCCAATATTTTAGAGTGTGTTCAGTGAGAATGCTGCTGTTGAAGGGATTTTCTTGTGACTACCTCAAGATGTCTTGTGGATTTTGAGTGGATTTTCTAGTGACTATCTCTAGATGTCTGATAAATGGAAAGAATTTTTGGCTCTTTTTCTTGATACTGTATTTTCTGTGATGACATTATATATGGTTTGCTATTTTCTGTGCAGGTCATTCATCATTTCTCATTATGCTATATTTTTTTGCTCATTATTGGTCCAGCCTTTCATGGCATGCATCTTCATATATGATCTGTTTTTAAACAACCACAACCACACAAGATAAGGCAGTTCATAAATTGTAGATGGCTGTGTGCAGATGTTGTCCAAAGGCATACGACAAAAAATGCTTGCCATAATTTCTCTTCAGAGTTGAACTTCCTGGTTCTCACGATATTCTTATAAGAAACCAGGGAGATTGCATTAACTTGAAGAGAACAAATGACATAACAGAACGTGATCATGTACCGCAGGTCTTGGACAAATGAACATATTAGATTACTCATGGTTTAGTATACTGTGGTGCACTCCTATGGTTATATCATATGTGTAGCTCATGCCTCATATAATCTGATCACTGCATAGGGTGTGCCAGAAGATCATGATGGTTCTCTGTGGAAACTAAGTTGATGTCAGGAACAGCAGGTGAGATCAAGACAAGTTACATTTCACCGAGAAGAGCCCTCAGTACTATGAGATCTCTGCCAAGAGCAATTATAACTTTGAGAAGCCTTTTCTGTACCTTGCCAGAGAGCTTGTTAGGTAACAATCCTGGAGCGTACTCTTAATTTCTTGTATCTCGCTATGGTTCTCAGCTGGCCTAACCACTCTGTACTCTTTGCAGGGATCCATACCTTATATTTACTGTTGTGATAGCTCCTTTTCCTCCAGAACTCCTAGTTGATTTAGCGGAGCAAGAAAAGTGAGTAACTGTATCACAAACTCCTGGTATGGGTGAATTTAATGTTCGCATCATGATTCATGGAATATGCCTAATACATACTGCTACAATTTAATGTTTGTAAGATAAGTAGATTTCTTCATTGTTAGTTCTAGATCAGGTTTCCTTCAGATAAGAAACTTTCTGCTTTTCAATGTGGAATTACTAAGGTCTGTTTTCCCCCTTTGTTTCTTGTTTGTGCAGGATTGAAAATATATACAACTTACAAGCAGTTCTGACATGCCTCTTCCTGATGATGATGGAGTACTCTGATTGCATAATTTAATTTTTCTTGTTTTTGCAGGACTGAAGATATACTATGATGCTCGGACTCGGCAGATCACCCTGCCATACCCATCTTAGATATATACAAGCAAGCAGTTCTGACATGCCTCTTCCTATTGATGATAGAGTACTATGATTGCATAATTTAATTTATCTTGTTTTTGCAGGACTGAAGATATATACATGCAGTTTTGTCATGCTGATCGCATAATTCAATTTTAAGGTGATATATTGAATGATCTGTGTTGTTATTGGTATTAGGTTGCATGCATATTACTGACTTTTAACAGAACAATAATATAAACGCAAATAAAGTAGCTGGTTGTAAGACTGCGCATTCAATAAATGGTCCTGGTAGTTACCTGAGGGAGAACTGGACGTCTGAAGCCAATGTTCTTATCATGACTCATGGAATGAGTCCAGAGCTGGTAACCAGTCAGTTGGGGCAATTTGTTTGATCATCGTATAGCTTTTCATATGCTGAACTGATTTTTTGATCATGGTAATACTTTGTGCTATCAGTTGTTGTCATCATATTGCATCTCACTTAATTTTGTGAACCTGAGTGTCTTGTCCAAATGATGCTTCCTATCCTTGTCCAAATAGATTATTGAAGAATTTCCTATAGGCTTAACTGCAGGAAGTTGTTTAGTCTTGTTCACTGTCTTATCTTTGGTGTATTTAAAAGCAAAGATCGGTTGTCTTCATTTCAAGTGTAATGGAATTTGCATGAGACCATTCATGCTTATCGAAAAGATGGCGAAAATTTTGATTGTGTTTCTCTTGGCCTTACTGCAAAGGAAGTGAAGTGAAGTGAAGGTATGCTGCTTCTCTCTTATTTTGTATTTGGATGAAAAAAAGAGTACTTTATTTATTGAGTGATTCAACTTTACATGTTTTCCCCCTCCTTCATTTTCTTGTATTTGATGTTTGATTCCATTGTGCAGGCCATTTCTCATTTCAATGTAAGAATTGTTTCGATAAGCAACATCAATGTTTCTTCTATGGGCAGTTAGGCTCTTCTGGGCCCGTGGTACAAGCTTCTAGATGTTTTTCTTTGACTAGAAAAAGAAAAGCTATTATATCTCTGATTATTCTATCTTTTTCTTCATTATAAGGTCCAGCACTCCTCCATCCTTTTATGGCATGCATCTCCATATATGATCTGTTTTTAAGCAACCAGAAGATAAGGCACTTCATAAGCTGTGGATGACAGTGTGCAGACGTTGTCCAAAGGCATACCACAAAAAAATGCTTGCCTAGGTAAGGTTTTTTCTTTTTGTTTAAAAAATTTATATAGTTTCCCTTCGGAGTTCAACTTCCTGGTTCTTACGATGCGACTGTGGCAACAAAGAAGGCTTTAATGTAAGAGCTTGGTGAGGTCTACTGGTGAACTGCAATTTGATAGATTGTTTGTAAGTGAATTAGAATTAGATTTTCTGCAAATTGTTTATTAATGTTTGCTTGCTCTTTTTTTTTTCCCTCTTTTTTTGACAAAAATAATACAAGCAACAGTAGAAAGCAATTTGAAGGAAGCTGCTACTTGTTCACTCTGATGGCGAGCTTATGCACTTCAAAACCTGACTATGATTAACCTTACCTATCTTACAGTGACTGAACTGCTTACTATATTGCAAAATTTCGCGTATACTCCCTATGACTTCTGAATGAAGGCGCAGAGAACCCAAGGGGGAATCAACGAGGATGATTCTTGATTTTTGTAGCCACCATGGGCAGCATCAGTGGTTATTATGATGTTTGATGTCACTGCCTGGATGACATACTACACATGGCATTGGGATTTCAGGTTCACGGTTTAGAGTGTACAGGTATACTGTTCTGAACTTCTTATTGGCTTTGGCTATGTGTAGCTCATGATGTGATCTGATGAATGCTTAGGGTGTTAGTCTGCCAAGAAAGCTTGTTGGGTGGAGTATTCTCTATTTTTTATTACTTATCATAGATCCAAACCTTAATTCGGTTCAACAGTTGCGATATTGCTGGTCAAGAGAGATTTTGAAGATGTCGTGAATGGCTACTAGTAAGTAAATCCATCTTGAACATATTACATGTTTTCCTGCTACTCTTGCCATTGCTTGATTGATGTTTTGTCGTTCATTTCATACACTGGAGTTCCAAAGTAAAATGGTCATACCTGTTGAATAATCAGAAAAAATATTGTTGATGTTATCTTGAAATATCTACTAATGTTTCTGTAGGAAAAACAAAAATTCTATGAATGCTTACTAAGACTATGGATGAGTTAGAAAAATGTAGTAGATATTAAATAGCTTAGTACTTGATAATATCTTAGCGCATTCAGAAGTTGAATGGTTAGCAAAGTAAGTAAAAGAATGACGGTGAAGAGTTCTATTAACCGTCTACCACTATCTGTAAATAGTCAGTAAATGGCTTTTCACAGGACGAGGGTCCTCATGTACTATGAGATTTCAGCCAAGAACAGTTACAACTTTTAGCTGCCTTTTCAGTACCTTGCCAGAAAGGGTTTTGGGTAACTATCATGGAGCATTTTCTGTGTCTCTTGGTTGTATGTTGTCATGGTTCTCAACCTCTTAGTGCCTAATCACCTTTTTTAAACTATTTACAGGGATCCCAACCTTAAATTTACCGCAGAAATGCCTCTTTTCGCTCCATAAGTTTTGATTGACTTAGCTGAACAACAAGTGAGTAAATGTATCATAATTGTCAATTGTAGGCCGTAGCCTACAAATTGTGTTTGATGTGTTTTGTTAGCACTTAGGAGTATATTTGTTTCAGCTTTTTAGCAATTCAGCAAATTCCAAATGTTGTGTTTTATAGAGATTAGGCTTTTAGTGGCAGTGTTTTTCAGTTTTGAAGCTAAATCACTAGATTAAACAAGCTTGGCTGTAATGCCCTTCTTTTGGAAGGCAAGGAGGTTCCTTGTTTCTCACTTTGTACTGCCTATGGCCAGTATCTCTTTCAGCTAGGCAACTTTGCTTCTAAATTTATAGTTGGTTTTTGAGGATCATAAAATACTAAAGTTTTGTTTCTTTTTTTTTTTTTGATCAGATAAAGTTTTGTTTTTGGAGTTACTGATCAATACTAATATTTTATTTTCTTCTTTTTTCCCCCCATTTTTTCGTTTGGTATGTTGCAGGATCAAAGATGAAGTGCATGCATTTTCTCACGTGCTATTTCCCAAGGATGAGGTGTTCTAATGCTTGGCATGGAATATATAGTGGATTCTTCACATTTCAGTAGTTTTGGTGAATTTCGATTATCAATGTTGATATTAGTATTTAAGAGGTTTCAAGTAATTTATACTATATTTGGTTTGCATGCATACTACTGACTTTTTAATAGAAAATTATAAACACAATTAAAAGTGCTTGTTCTCATACTGCATTTAGTAACTAGTCCTGGATGGTAGTTCGGGGTGAATGTAATGTTTGCATCATGATTCATGGAATAACCCAAAAACTACTTCAAATATTTAATGCACTTGGTTTGTAAGATTAGTAGTTCCAGCCTATCTTCTGGTTTCCTTCAATTAAGCAACTTTCTGGTATTTCAAAGTGGATTTAATAAGGTCTTTGCCCCCTTTGTTTCTTGTTTTTGCAGGATTGAAGATAAATACAAGCAGCTCTATCATGTCTCTTCCTATGATGATGCAGTACTCTGATCGCTTGATTCAACTTTATGGTGATATATTGAATGATCTTTGTTGATATTGGTATTAGGTTGCATGCATATTACTGACTTTTAACAAAATAAACATATAAATGCAAATAAAGTAGCTGGTTGTTAGACTGCCCATTCAATAAAAGGTCCTGGTAGTTACTAGTTAAGGGTGAACTGAACATCTGAACCCAATGTTCTTACCATGATTCGTGGAAGGAGTTCAGAGCTGGTAACCAGACAGGTAGGGATATTTTTATTATTATTATTATTTATTTATTTTTGCTCGTCGTATGGGCTTTCCTATGCTGAACTGACTTGTTCTGTTTACCCATGCAAGGGAAATGCAATGATCTTCTCATAAAGTTACAAAAACTATCAGATCATGTCAATCAGGATTTGCCAAGTCAAAGCTTTTCTTCAGCTTTTCGACAAGTAGCAAGGAGAATCATGATTCATGAATTGCCAACATTGGAGGTATACCGTTAATACTATTAACTTTGTTCACAAACAGCAGTTGGCTTATTTGCAATATCCAGTTGCATTCTGCGTACTAATTTTAATTTTGTGCTATACATAGGTAAACTAACCATTTCAGGCGTCGACAGGCTGCTTGGAGGCGGATTTTTCACTGTTCGACATCCGTTGACAACATCGAGAACCAGTTTGCAGGACTTTTAAATTAACCATTTCAGGCACCGACAGTAAGCTGTGTGGAGCAGAGTAAAGGACTGCAATTTTGTCAGAACACTGAAGTCAATGGTTTCTGAACAAGATCAGGTATTAAAAATCCGTCTGGCAATGAAAACTGTAAACTAACTTACTAATTTTCACTCTTCCATCTACGGCTCAGCTTGCCTTCTGTGCAAGTTCCTGACAATATATAAGAGTTCCCTTAACTCGTAAAGGTGACCTCGTTGAGTTATATAAGAAGCAAAGGTTACCAGTGAATCTGTTGCTGGTACGCAACAACACCATTGCAAAGTATGTTGGTTGCTACCAGTTGTACCCTCTTTCTACGCAACAACACCATTGCAAAGTATGTTGGTTGCTACCAGTAAAGAAAGGATTGTTGTACAGGTTTTACGGAATCTAGGATCATAATCCAGAGGAAACAGTGCTATAGTATCATTACATTACAGTGAAAATCGTTACTGATGGGATTTATGTTGAACAATATGGGTAAATATTACCGAAACACCAGTAGGAGGATCATGGTAGACAGTTAGAAGAGACAAAACATGGTTTGAGCATTATGCTGTGCCTGAAAGCACAAACCACTATGAATTGGGATTTTAAGGTTTTTGAAAGTTCCAAAATGGCTCTCATATATGTAAATTTTTAAGAAGGGCTGGAAATTGTTTAATGAGAGAAGAAATTGGATATTGGGCTATGGTTGTCACATCTCCTTCTGGATTAATGACTGGACAAGTCTTTGCCCTCGTAGCTCTCTGGTTTATGGTCCCTTGCTTGATAGTTGATACTGACTCTAATGTCAAAGTCGGTCACTGCATCTCAGGAGGCACTTGGAATATGAATTCATTTTCCTTTTTTGCTGCCTACTAATGTTCTAGACACTATTCTCTCTATCCCCATCCCCTCTGACTTTAGTGACTTTCATGTGTGCTTTTACTTGTGGATGATTTTAAGTTCAACGCTTGTAAAGGTTATGACTTGTTGATCAAGAATGATTGTGATGATGTTATTATCTCTTGGATTTGGTTAATAAAATTTCACGCAATTGCACTTTGGCCCAGAGGGGAATGCTGCTTGATGCTATGTGCACCATTTGTTGTTCCAGCAATGATAATACCATGCTAATGTCCTGAAACTTAGGAACCGCCCTGAAACTTCTTTGATATGGAAAAGGCATGCACTATCTGACACTTCTTTTTACATACTATCTCAAATGTTGTCTCTATAAGAACCTGACCTCCAGTGGAACCTTCAATGCACATACTTTCTGGTACACTTAGAGGAGAGCGCAGGACATTATTGAGTAATAATCCAACAGAAAGAAGAAAACATAAAAAATATCCATCCCTTCCAAAGGGATTGTCTTGCTTTCTACTTTGAGCTGTTTCAAATTGACAGTGATCAATACATGTCTAGTATTTCATTATCCCTCCGTCCATTTCACCCTTGCTCTCAAAAAAACTAATTGCTAATTCAGTTTTACAGGTGGATGAGAAGCTAATGAGGACAATCGCTCTGAGAGGAGGCAGTAGGAGATAGCGTCAGATTCAGTGAAATGTATCTCGGAGACTTCGTCATATGCAGCAGATGTACTTGAATGGCCACTTGCGACCAAAACAAAGTGATAAATTCTTTGGCCTTGGGCCAAGCAAATCCTCATACGCGACTTACAAAATGATACTCGTAGAATATTTTTAAAAGGTGACATAAGAGGCATGATTGTTGGAACTGAGGATGCCTTTGTGTCGCCAGGGCCCAGGGGTTAGCTCGGACAATTCAGAGGATGCATCCATTCTGCCGTATCATGAGAAGCTACAACAAAGAAATTTATATAGGTCAGTGATTACTCCGCCAATGAGGGCGAGTAAGTGAGCTGAAGCCACTGAGCCCGAGGGCATCCTCGGGCTGTTTGAAGTGTAACACGAATCTGAAAGTGAATTAATGACTTCAAAGCAGGGAAAGATA
Source organism: Tetragonia tetragonoides (assembly GCA_038025085.1). Taxonomy (NCBI): domain Eukaryota; kingdom Viridiplantae; phylum Streptophyta; class Magnoliopsida; order Caryophyllales; family Aizoaceae; genus Tetragonia; species Tetragonia tetragonoides. Next base: position 1,617,228 of record CM076153.1, read on the forward strand.
GGGGGAAAAAAGAAAAAGAAAAAAAAAAGAAGGGTAACAGCAGGTTGTTCTTTGCGAATTCAAATATCAAATTGTGTTGCACAATTCTCATCTTGCTTTTGGTACAATCACACACTAAAGTTTAAGGGCGACATCAAAATATCATCATATCGGCAGTCAAGAATCCAAGGTCCTGTGATGATTTTCTGATTGGTTATCAGCCTGTATTCTGTCTATCTCTGGTGTACTAATGGAGTTCACTGGTGTTTTTATCACTTCGTCTCTTTTGGTACTTGACCCTGATAGGTAAGCTATGGAGTCTAGATCTGTTGTGTCAGTGTATTCTTTACTAGTCGCTGTTGCTGAGCTTGTATTCTAGTGTTTCTAAGGTTCTGTATGTATTTCTGCCCATAGTGATTTACGCTCTCTGGGAATTTTCTTTGAAACTACTGTGCCTCTAGTCTGAAGAAGTAATGAACACAGTTGTATTCTTTGAATGCATGTAATTAATTAGTCATTTATTAGCGTAGAGTTGTAGTTAGATAGCAGGAGGTTTGTAAGTTTGTACAATACCATCTAGGTAGCTCAGATTATGATTTTAGTTGGAAAATGTAGTGTGATTTTGTAGTGACAGTATCTTCAAAGTAGAACGTGATCATGGCAGCGGGACATCTGCAGGTCTTGAACATATGGTCATGGTTTAGAGTATGTGGATTCTTATGGTTATATGTGTAGCTCACATAACCTGATCACCGCATAGGGTGTGCCAGAAGTTCATGATGGTTCTCCCATCTCTGTGGAAACAAGGTTGATCTCAGGAACAGGCAGGTGAGAGCAAGACAAGTTACATTTAACCGGGAGAATAGCCTTCAGTATTATGAGATCTCTGCCAAGAGCAATTATAACTTTGAGAAGCCTTTTCTTTACCTTGCCAGAGCGCTTGTTGGGTAACAATCCTGGAGCATTCTCTTACTTTCTTGTTTCTTGCCATGGTTCTCAACTGGCCTAACCACTTTGTTACTCTTTGCAGGGATCCAAACCTTTTACTGGTGCAATAGCTCTGTTGCCTCCAAAAGTCCTAATTGATTTAGCTGAGCAACAAAAGTGAGTAACTATGTCACAATTTTATTCCTAGAAATTGGTGTTTCCTGAGCTGGGTTTTGTACTTTTGTTCTCTGTATAGTTGCATTCGCGTGTAGTGAAATAGAGCAAAATCTGAATAATTTGAATGATATTCATCTAAAGCATTAGTCTATCTTTGTAGATAAATTAAATTTTAGAGAGGTCACTTTGGTTGTGGGTTGTTGGCGAGAGAGGATCAAGCTATCATAGGTCTAGGCTGAATATTTGAGGAGAATAATGGAATACACGTGTGTATGCATTTTCAGTAAAGTATGTTATTTATCTTTTAATTGTGGTTTTTTCCTTTTTTCTGTTGTTTTTTTGCAGGTTTTTGTTTGATATAGAAGCCAAATCCACTTCCATTTGATTTCCTCCAATTTGGCAACTTTTGCTTTTAAATCTATTTTGAGGATTTCTTGCGAAGTGTGTTTAAATTTGGAGTTACGGTTGATGCTTATGATGTCTTTTTTTTTCCCTTCATTTTTTCATTTGTTGCAGTAGGATTGAAGCTATAATGCATGCATTTGCTTGTGTACCTCTTCCTGATGACGCTGATGATGAAGTACCTCTTCATGGAATACATAGTGGATCATGAGTTGTGTTGATACTGGTATATCGAAATTTATCTTAGAGTTTGTAGTTTGCATGCTACTACTATGCTTTTTTGGCTTAAAAAACTTCATAAAATACGCATTTAACAGTTGGTCAAGGTCCATTGACTACCTCAAGAACAGTGTGGTGGAAGCAAAACAGGTGACTTTTCATTGGACGAAGAGTCTCATGTACAATGAAATCTCAGCCAAGAGCAGTTTGAGAAGCCTTTTCTGTACCTTGCCAGAAAGTTCTTTGGGTAATTATTGTGGAGTATTCTCTGTTTCTCTTTGTCGTATGTTGTCTTGGTTATCAACTTCCTAGTGCCTAATAATCTTTTCTTAACTGTTTGCAGGGATCCCAACCTTAAATTTACTGCGGAAATTCCTCTTTTGCCTCCAGAATTTTTGATTGACTTAGCTGAACAACAAAAGTGAGTAATTGTATCATAAATTGTAGCCTACGCATTTGTGTTTGATGAGTTTGGTTAGGAGTATATACTGTTTCAAGTTTTTAGCAATTAGATTTGAGCAAATTCCAAATGTTCAAATTTATAGCTATTAGGCTTTTAGTGTCGGTCTTTTCAATTTTGAAGCAAAATCACTCGATTAAATAAGCTTGGCTGTAATGCCCTTCTTTTGGAGGACAAGGAGGTTCCTTGATTCTTACTTTCTACTGCCTATCGCCAGGATTTCTTGCACCTAGGCAACTTTGCCCCCAAATTTATTAGTAGTTGGTTTTTCAGGATCATAAAGTACTGATGTTTTCTTTTTGGAGTTATTGATCAATACTAATAGTTTCTTTTCTCCCTTCTTTCCCCCTCTTTTTTGGAATGTTGCAGGAGCAACGATGAATTGCATGCATTTTCTCACGTGTCTTTTCCCGAGGATGATGAGGTATTTTAATGCTTGACATGGAATCTATAGTGGATTCTTCACGTTTCAGTAGTTTTGACGTTCGATGAGCGTTGTTGATATTGGCATATTAAAAGCTTTTGAATAATATATTTTTGGTTTGCATGCATACTACTGACTTTTCAACAGAAAACTATAAACACGATTAAAAGTGCTTGTTCTCATAATTGCATTTAGTAACTAGCCCTGGTAGTTAGGGGGTGAATTTAATGTTTGCATCTAGTTCATGGGATAAGCCAAATACTACTTCAAAAATTGAGTGCACTTGGTTTGTAAGATAAGTAGATTTCTTCATTCTTAGTTCTAGCCTATCTTCATATTTCCTTCAATTAAGCAACTTTCTGGTATTTCAATGAGGAATTACTAATGTCTTTTCTCCCCCTTTGTTTCTTGATTTTGCAGGATTGAAGATATATACAAGCAGTTCTGTTATGCCTCCTCCTGATGAGGAGAAATATTCTGATTGCATGATTCATTTTCGAGGTGATATATTGAATGATCTTTGTTGAAATTGGTATATTTAGATCTGTTGAACAATATAAGGTTGCATGCATATTACTTTCTAACAGAATAAATATATAAACGCAAATGAAGTAGCTTTAGCTTGTTGTAAGACTGCATTTAATAAATGGTCCTGGTAGTTACTTGTTAAGGGTGAACTGAACGTCTGAACCAATGTTCTTATATTCATGGAATGAGTCCAGACTCTCCAGAGCTGGTGACCAGTCACTGGCAGTCAGGTAGGGCTAATTTTTTTCTCCCCGTCGTATAGCCTTTCATATGCTGAACTATGTTCTGTTTATCCACGCAAGGGAAATCTATGATGTTCTGATAAAAGTTTTAAAAATTATATTGATTTGTAGGTTGGATTACAGCCTTTTTATTTTTAGTAACATTCTGTTGGTGATTGGTGATTGGTGATTGGTGACTGGTGAAATAGGAATGGAAAAAGTGACTGGGAGATGGAGTTGGTCAGTATTTTCCGGAAACTGTTGTATTAGATAGCCTTTGATATGCTCAACTGATTTGCCTGTCCATGCATGCCTGGGAAATGCTATGATCTTCTTTTCAGAGTTCTCAACTTATCAATGACGCTATTTTTCTTGAGTTGGTTTAAGTCGAGTTACCAGAACAGATAAGGACTTGCCAAGTCTTAAACATTCATCAGCTTTTTGACAAGTAGCAAGGAAAATCATGATTTTATGAACAGCTAGCATTGGGGGTATTTTTGTTGTTATACTAGGATTAAGTATCTTTGTTCACAAGCAACAGCTTGCTTTATTTACAATATATACAGCAGTATTCTGAGTAATATCTCAACTGAAATGACAACAGCTTTTTGACAAGTAGCTAGGAAAATGCATGAATAGCCAGCTTTGGGGGTATATTATTGTTATACTAGTATCTCTGTTCACAACAATAGCTTGCTTTATTGACAATGTATACAGCAGTATTCTGCGTGCTAATATCTCAACTGAAGTGATAAATAGTTGATCGGATACAATAACCACAGCGGAGTTTTTACTTTTATGGAGTCAGTTGACAACGTCGAAGACCAGTCTCCGGAACTTGTACACTAACCATTTCAGGCATCGGTAGTAAGCTGCTTGGAGCAGGGCAAGGTAGAGCACAAAGTTTTACTTAAATCCCATCTGCAACTTTGTCAGAAGAATGAAGCCAATGGTTCCTGAAGATCAGGTATTAAAATTTTATGTCTGTTTCTGAAGTATGTAAGTTACCAGCTTTTGTTCTTCCATCTCCGACTCAGCAGCCCATGTCAAATATTTCACACCATCATTTACCATCTGATCAAGTTTACAAGATGAACTTAAGTTCCATAGCGCCTAAAGACATGACCACCTTACATGATAAAAGAATTAAAGATTACCTGTGATGCTATTGCTGGTGTACCATCTTCATACTCAACAGCACCATCATAGACCATTTTGGTTATTGCTACCAGAGTACCAGTACCAGTAATGTAAGGATTAGTGCAGCCGATGTTGAATTTAGGATCACAATCTAGAAGAACCAATGTGCACAAATATCATCCCATTACAGTGGAGGAGAAATAATCATTAATAATGAGCTCTACAAGAGGTCAACATTACAGTGGCCGGTTAGAAGAGAAAAAACTTAGTTTGACCATGATGCCTTGCCTGACAGCAGATGCCACTAAAGAGTTAGAATCTTAAGAAATGAATAGAGATATCTTTTTCCATAATAAAATTGGGATGACTTCAAACCCTGAGGGGGTAGCTCAACTGGTAAGATCTCTGAGATCTATTCCAGAGGTCTGAAGTTCGAGTCCCCTTAAGGCTACTGGTGCTTCTCCTGGCTGTAAACTTCAGGGCCCATGGGGATTAGTCAGGAAAAAGCTTGCACACCCATTTTATCTAAATAAAGTTTGAGATGAATTCAAATACCTTTGTATTGAGACCGAGATCAGGAGGATACGGCCCTCCATTTGCACACTGTGCTGCCTGCTTGTGCAGGGTCGAGGAGAACGGTCACTTGGCTTACCTAGGCGTGTATACATCTCTGGTTCCTCGTTAGGCCCATTGACCACCTCAATCTCAGCCGCCATAACCTTCAGCTCATTTTCTTTGTTTGCCACATCAACTAGATCATGGAAGGAAATCAGTGGCAAAGTCACAAGAGGCGCATACTTGCTGCTATTGTTGTCCTCGACGTATCCTTCTCAGAGAAACAACAGGGCACCAGACATACAGAGTAATAATTAGCAGAATGAAGAAAATATTTTTTAACCTGCTGTTTATTCCATTAGGAGCTACAAGATGTCTATTACGAGATTCTAAAGAACGTCCTGTACTCTGGTTCTTTGTTTCTAGGTGTTCCAATGTGCGGCAACCAATGGTACTTGCAAAGCTACTACACAAGGATAGTGAAGTCGCAGGGATAGTGAAGTCGCAGGGCTAAAAGTTGCTTGACTACTGAAGTTAGTATATGAGTGTGTTTGTATATAGGTAAGTGTATAAAGTGTCGAAATCTTCATTGTGAATTTGTGATACTGTTCGCAGTGGACCAGCTATCTTCATTGTGCGTAAGTGTTGAAGTCTCTTGAGTTTGACGTGTTGGGAAACTAAGCTAGAGCATTGCTATCAAGAAGCGAACAGGGCCGCAGACTGGTTGGCTAACTATGGCTGCGAGCAAGATGAAACAGTGGTGTATTTTAATTCCCCTCCTTAATTCTATTTTATTAGAAGATGTAATAGGTATGGCGTGGCCACGGAGTGTTATTGTTAGTGATACTTAGTTTGGGGCTTGCCCCTCATCTGCACCCAAAAAAAAAAAAAAAAAAAAAAGGTGTATAGAAGGGGGCAGGGGCAACGGAACGACTGCCATATGAGTGTGTTTGTATTTAGAAAAATCTATATGAAGGGGTAAGCGGAACGATTGTCCTATTTCTTATTTGAGATGTTTCAAATTGAATTGATTTTGACTTCATTCTTTCATCTCACTCTTACGTGTTTAACGAACATCATTAATTTCTCTCTACTTGTTCCTTCTAACTATATTGGTGCTGTAATTGTTGCTGCTGTGGGGAGGAAGGATGATGGGGAGGTGTTATTTGCAGCTGCTCGCAAGCATCGAACTCACTAGGTGCCCATGAATGATCTTGATATTATATCAGAAGATATTTTGGAGTCTAGTAAGTCTTTCAAGTCATTGAGAGATGGAAACTCTATGCACTCATCACCTTGCTAGAGTGAGTGTTTACGAGTAGCGCAAGTATGGAATAGATATATGGCAACAAAGATTTCCCTTTATGCATTCATGGACAAGTCCGTCGTATATATACGAGCTCCATTTTCCTCTCAAAGAAAAAGAAACTTTCTTAGTATTTAGTGCAAAGTCAAATAACACAACCATTGTGAAACTAAAGCTTACAATAATAAAACAAACATAATTTCCTTTTCGCTTAATCTCAACTCTAGAACCATGACGTAAATTCAACAATGAGACTGTAAGCAGCAGATTCGTTGAAACAAGAATCTACTAGGACCTCCACCTTCATATCTTAAGTGCTGCAATATGAGAGAAAATCATTCTCAATTATAGGGAAGCAAAAACTTAAACAAACGGAAAGAAAACAACTACAAAGCCCAACGAAAAAAATTACAATAAAACAATTAATTCGGTTTGAGAATGGTCATGCTTAGGGGGGGGGAGCAAAACACTTGCAAAGGAAAAATAGTAGAAAAAAAATGGAGACTACGAACCTTACGTTGTGCCAAAGAGACAGAAGATCCCAACAGTCACAGTAGTATGGCAGATGACAATGGTATTACAAGCAACAAATTAGTGGCTTGCACAATACAGGCAACCAACCTTCCTGCTCCTTTGGAGGTTGATCCACACCATCCTTTGTTGCCATTATCACCTTCCACCAAAGATTTCTGTCAGTAACCACAACATCAATAGATAGACCAAGGTCCAAGACCAACATGAAGAAAGCATATGATAAAGTGCTGCTCAAGACAACAAATTATAAAGAGACAGCTTAAACACATACACTACCATCTCCTTTCAAGCATGCACAAGTGAGAAGACGTGCAACTAAAGAAAGAGGAATATTTGATGCCAAAAGCTTGAGAGCTTAGCTTTCAGCTACGAACTGGTTACTGGTTACATGATATTGGCTCCTTCAGGTTTATATACTCGTTCATATCTTTCAGAGGATCCTCGAATCGTTCTCATCAATTATTTCTCACGAATTCCACCATGAGTACACGTATATAAGCCAAAAGGTCCAACAACCCAATATATTACCTTCATTCTTTTTTACGTCAGTGTCCACCATTTCCAGTGGAGCCAAAAGTTGCTCTACTTTTTGGCTTCGGAATGTAATGGACTAAAGCAAAATGGCTCATAAAACTATCGGCACTTCTTATTTATTGTGAAGTTGCTGATGGTCGTCGCTCTTCGGATCTCGGGTCAAACGGAAACAGCCTCTCTGTGAGACTCTCACAGAGGTAAGGCTGCGTACAACCGACCCCCCCTTACCCTGCCTAGGCGGGAGCCTCTTTGGAGGCACTGGGGTAATGTTGATGTTAATGTTGATGTGTATTCTTTTTTACGTCCCTGCCATAAAAGACCAAGTCCGAGATGTACTAGCTTGTTCTCGCAATAAATTTTCTGAACTGGCTTAACATGAAACACATGAAACCTCTAAGAAGATCATCATAGTGCATGCAATCTTAATCTTGATGAGCAAAGAAGTTACTCCTTTTCTCCCCCCTCTTTTTTAACATATCACATTGAGCAAAACGGTTAATTTAGGCGCCTACCATTCTACATTTGAGTGATTTGACATGTTTCTATCAGAAAAAATACAGACAAAGACAAACCTTGCCGATATTTGAAACCACCTCTACTGATTCCACCGAGGGTGGCGAGGGACTTTGTCCACTTCAGAATGCACTAAATCCACGCTAAGCGCATAATCGTCATTCTGGCCTCCAGTGTACAAATTGCCTGCCCAACAATAACAATCAGGGCGGGAAAAAAAAAATAAATCATGTCAACTGTCGGGTAAAAGTCTAAAACAGAAAGAAAATCCTTTACTCAATACCAATCCCTTTTGCCAACAGCTAGAGTAGAAGAAGCAATTTGTTAAATAAACTAAAATTTCTACAACTCCATAATGACTCTAGGTAACATATCCGCCTTATGCCTAACAACATAGAACACCCAGAAAAACTCTTGTAGATATAATAATTTCATTTGCAACTTATCATTCAGTTCTTTCTTTTGAGCAATATCTGGAATTCTGAGAAGTATGAAGTATTCAAATGGTTGGCGTAGGAGATGGGCTAGAGTCAGATGGCATATTAGCATCTCCAAGTAGTAGTATAAATCAAAGTGTATAAAACTACAAAGAAAATGGACCATCTTAGCTTTTGAAAGTTTGTCTCAACATCTTCTTCTGTTTCAATGTTGTGAGATTATCTATAAACTTCAGCACCATAGTATAATTTTAATTCATTTTCTACATTTCGCATTAGTATTTCAATACAATATTGACACAATCATATTTAATCATATCACATCAGTTTAATATCCCCCTAACACCTCAAAAAAAGATTCTGATGGCTACCCCAGAAATCATTAAGTTTATAAATATATATCCCAAAAAACCAAAATTGCAACAATTTATATTAAGGGGAGAAAATGATTATTACCAATCAGGAACAAATGGGTAAACAGAAGAGCTCGATGATCTAGTCCCCATCGAGACAGGAACTGGAGGGAGAGGAAGGCTCATCTTAGCAACATATTTGTAGTATGCGAGCTAAGTGGATCCCAGTACAGGAATTTGATATCCACTAACCCCCAGTTTCCATATGTCTCTACAGGTATTGAAAACACAGTTAATGACACATGGACATCATACCTGCCCCTCTCCTTCTACCTGCCCCTCTTCTTCTTGTTGTTCTCCTGACACTGCAATTGACAAGTAACTATCAGTAATGACACTACAAAGAAGGAGAAGGACTGCATACAATAAACTATAAGCTACAAGTTACAAGTTAAAAATTTGAGCTAACCAAGATGGGTCACCAAGAAATCTATCTTGGACTGATTTTGCAAAAGAATTCATTCAACGAATAGAGCACAAGTGGTCTTCCACTTGGCAGAGATACCTCTAACAGGAATCTTCATTTATTACTTGTTCTTGCTCCTTTTTCTTGAATGAGCAATTATATGGAGGGGGAGAAGACAAAAATAAAAAGAAACAACAGGAGAAATCAATTGCACTATGATGTTGATCACACATAGAATCCTGACCACTATTAAGTTCCATATGTTGCAAACTACATTCATCAAGCTGCTCCACAAGAGCACTAAAACTAGGGCAAAAATCTTTCATAGTGTACGCATATTTCACCATCTGCTCAATGCATTCTGTGAGAGAGAAAACAAAAACACTTAACATCTGTAAAATGAAATGAGAAACTCCTGTGCTGGAGAAGTGTTCATAGTCATACTAACCTCCAGCAAAAGAGATATCAGTTGGGCTGAAAAAGTTAATATAAGTTGTGGAAGAGAAGCATTTTTCTGGCGATTCTAGGGAATCAAAAGGTATGCGCCATCCTCCATACGCTCCAAGGTTGTTTAAAAGGAGCCCTTTGCCCCACCCTCATCAAATTGCGCAATTGTCTGATAATACAGAGGATCTACTGCAAACACAACTGGAAAACCATGGAAATGTTAAATGGTCAATAATGGGAAGGAGAGAGAGAGAGAGGAACATCAAGGTCTCCTTACCATCAAACCTCTTGACATTCAAAGTGTCAAAAGAAGATGGGTTGACAAAGGTGATAACTGCATGAGAATGCATTGACAAGTGTGTGGGTGACGAAATGAACACATGAGAATGAAATCATACAATAATAACCCTCCTCTCGTGCTCCTTTCCAGGCTCATAAAATATAATGGCAATAGTAGTAGTAAAAGGATAAAGTAAAATTAGTAGCAGTAGTATCATAGTATGATGACAACGATGATATATATACATGCAGTTAATTATTTGTGGAATTTCAGGGAACCAACCTTCCTCTCGTGCTCCTTTCTAGGCTGATCCACATCATCGTCATTGTTTCCATTATCGGCTCTACTAAGATTCTGTCAGAAACCAAAACATTAAAAGACAGAAGATCAAGAGGCAAGCATATGATCTTATAACACAGAATAATTCTCAGCTAGAAACTGGGTACCAGTTATTGACACTCAAGGTTTATACACTCGATCATGCCATTCACAAGAAAACCTGCACCCGTTCCTGTCATCTCCTTTCTCAAGAATTCTGCTTTGAGTATAGGCATATAAGCAAAAAGGTCCAAATAACCAATAAACTACGTTCATTTTTTTTAACGTGCCTGCCATAAAAGACCAAATCCGAGATGAACTATCTTGTCTTACATTAAATTCTCAGAACTTAACATGAAACATATAAACCTGTACGAAGGTCAAGGTGCATGCAGTTTTGTTGAGCAAAGAACACTTTTTTTTTATTTTTATACTTCCACGTCTATTAAAGCATATCATGGACAAATAGCAAAAGAGTTGGCTTAAACGCCTAGCATCCATTACACAATTTGTGACAAACCTTGTTGATCTTCAAAACCAGTTCTACTGATTCCACCAAGGACTTTATACGCTTCAGAATGCACGGAATCCACCACAAATGCATGAATCTTCATTTCCGTTTCCAGTGTACAACTTGCCTGCCAAACAATAACAGAGGTCATAACTCATAAGTGAAAAGTTTTGATGCCAAGTAAGATAATGAGATGATTTTTGAAAGCCAATATCAAAACGTTTTTGCCAACAGGGCAAGGAGAAGTCATCAGATAAGTAAATTTTACTTTCTGCAAATCCATTTTATTATGACTCTCTAGACCACATTTCTGTCTTACCCCCACCAATACAGAACAAAAAGAGAAACTCATGTAGATACTTCAATCATTTGCCAAACTGCATGCAGTTCATCATTCAGTGCTTTCTTTCGAGCCATGTCTGTAACAGTGAAAACTATTAGATATTCAGAGGCTTGGAATAGGAGACGGCATATCATCTTCTCTAATCAGTATAAAATTAAAGTGGATAAATCACAAGGAGAATGAAGTATGTTACCTTTTGAAAGTCGGTGTCAGCATCTTTTTTCTGTTTCGACTTTGACAATCTCACTAAGATGATATTTAATCTTCAGGTCCCAATTATGATCTTTTCATTTATTTTCTACATGTCACACAAAGACACACCAATTCTATTATTTACCCGACATAATTCTTCATATCAAAGCAATTCAACATCCCCCTTCACCCCTCTCCGAAAAAAAGAAAAAAACAAATCATTAAACAGACTTCCTCAAACATCAAAGTTGCAATAATTTATGGGGTAAAAGCGAATAATATGAAATGAATTACATATGGGTATTGGAGGTATCTTTACTACCCTGAAATTGAATGGGTGTCCTATGGAAAATAATGTTTAAAAACCCAAATAATCTTCTGATTAAGTTTCTACAGTCCCAAAAGGTCCAATTAATTAACCCTAATTCATCAAGTTTCAATTATTCACAACACTCACAAGTCACCCCAATCCCATCCAAACAAACACAAATGAATTCCATTTCAAGTGGCAACAACAGTTATTGACAAGTCAGGAACAAATATTTAGGGCAGACAAAAATAATTCTTAATACGCTTTGTTTTACTATCTGATGGCCACAACACAAGAATTCATTGACTATCTGATGGCCAGAACACAAGAAATTTGACTAACAGTCCAATAGCAATTCCCAATTTGGAGATGGTTTTAATTAAAAGGAAATGAGGATAGGGGGGAAGTTAAAGGAGAGAGAAGAAAGTTGGAGATAGACTCACAATTTCCAATGTGGCAAAGGTTGATTGAAGCCCTTGTGCAAAATCGCCATTTGTGAACCACCTTCTTCTCGGAGAGAGAGACAAGAGAGAGAGAAGATTTTTGAAGATGAACTGTGTGAACAAATGATTTATATATATATATATATATATATACTAGGTGGATCCCCGTATAGTATGTCCGTGTTGCACGAACGGTTATTATATAATAAAGGGGAATTCCAATTGGTGCCCTTTTACTATTTACTTGTCCAACTGGTGTCCCTAACACAGAAAGAAGTCAGGTCCGTGCCCATTTAAATTTAAAATATCCATTCCGTGTCCTTATTTATTGTTTTCCGTTAAGTGCAATTTTATTTCTCCATTTTACCCTTAATGAAACGCAGATATTTCTACATTTTACCTCTCAATCACACACACTCTCTCTCTCCTCCATGGACGACCATGGAAGCTCCCACCATCATCTCTCTCCACTCACTCTTTGTCTCTCTCTCCCCTATCGGTCTATACACACACACACACACTCTCTGTTTCGATTTGATAACTTAAAGAACAAAACTTAAGATTCAGTTCAATTAAATCAAAGCATCACTTCGATCAAATCAGTTCAGGAAGTGAGATGTCCTTTGCTTCTTCTCTAATTCATTATCCATCTTGAGTCTTTGACTCTTTTGGATACAACAACACAGCTAGCTGCTTTTGCAGTGTATTTAGTTAAGCTACGAACATCAGCTTCCCATACCTTGACTCCAGGAAGTTGACTCCAGAAATTTCAGGCAAAACAATCTGCACTCCAGCCCCATCTCCATCAATTATTACCCCAATTTAAAGTACCCAACTGAATTATTACCCCTAATTGGTAGCTTGAATTCCGCCATGGCCACCGGCGACGAATCCCATGCGTGGTATTTCAAGTTTGTCTAATGGTTCCATGACCCAGAAAACTAAGCCTCCTCCAAAACCCCATGACCGACCGCCAATTCCGACCACCGCTCCCACTACCGCCACTCCCACAACCGCACCAAGACGGAGTCTCCCACCCCAGTTCAAATACAGGCCCCTTTTTGTCTGCTTTTCACCTCACAGCAATCGATTTCACAAAATTCGCCATCGACAACAAAAATTACAACCCAATCTCTACAACTGTATAATCACTCTCGCTGTCAATTTCTAAGCAAGATCAATTGCCCCAATTTGCGATCTGGCAATTTGACAAAATTCCTACAAGGATGCTTGGACGAAAGGAGACTCAGGTGCGGTTATGGGGTTTCCTCTTTTTTTACTTCCCCAATTCAGATAAGTTTCCTTCTCCAGGGCACATTATTCGAATTCTCTTTGCTTATGCGAATTTGTTTTTGTAATGTTTTTTCATACAAAGTAAGTCGATTTTAGGTTCTTTTTTATTTTCATTTGTTACGGATTTAGCTTGGAATTCTTGTTTTCTGTTTCATTTAATGTTCCTTAAGTTAGCATAGACATTAGAATTATTTTCATAATTGTTGAATTTGCATTTGGTGTGAAATGGTGAAAGTGAGAAACAAAGCTACGATTTTGAGTGGGGGTGGAGAAATTGGTGGAATTGCAAAGATCAGAATTGGGTGTGATTTTTTGGAGGTGGGGAAGAAGTGACGAAAAAATAGGGGAAGAAATGAGCGAAAAATCGAGCTTTTATAATGTCAGTTCCATTTTTGGGGGGAAATTGAGCAAAAAATGGAGGGAAAATAAGAGGGGCAATTTTATCAGCATATTTTGCTCGAAAAAGACAAGGGACATGGACGACATTAAATTCAGTAGCCACGTCATCACTTTGTAACAAAAAAGAAAAAATAAGGACACGGAATGGATATTTTAAATTTAAAAGGGCACAGACCAGACTTATTTCTGTCTTAGGGGCACCAGTTGGACAAGTCAATAGTAAAAGGGCACCAATTGAAATTCCCCTGTAATAAACTAATATAACATGATTTTTAGTCTCATCGAAAAATCAAAGTATAATTGTCACTTATGAAAAACTATTAGTAATATATGGATAAATATTTATATAATCCATTTAATATCATGAATGCCATATAATAAAATTACTATGACTTTATAGGGCATCTTATCTAATTTAAACTCTTACCATCAATTTCAATTAACTATCATCCCATATGTTACATGATCCAAGAGGCCGGTAATAGTTTCAAAGTCTTTCTTGTAACCAAAAAAAAAAAGAAGTCTTTCTAAGCCTGATGTTGGTAAGCCAATACATGTTGATATAACTTATAAGTGTACAGCTAACATTCCAAAGATATGATCCTTCTTTTATGGTAAAATCACTTTAAATGTATAATGTATACATAACTACTTTTCAAAAAATAAAGAAGTTTTAGACGTAAACATTTGAATAGAAAAACATATTTCAATGCTTGCTTGTTTTTTCAAAGTTATATGCGGTCAAAGTACTGCCTCGAAGAACGCAAAAAGTCTAATGTAATTTTATTTGTGGTCCGGAGGGAGTACAATAATAATTTTAAAGTTGAAGGGAACATAAATTGGAACCCTAAAATAACATGGGGGATCGATAAATTACGTACAATTATAAAATTATACGTGATAATGGTAAAGTTTCCTATTAAAGATTGGACCTAGAATCATTTTAGATTCATCGTTTATTTCTTTATTCTACACATGCTCGTTTTTATTATATTTTATCTTGTGATTGCTTTTTAAATTTGTATAGCTAATATACATGTCTGTTCTCTTATTTTTACATGTAACTCTTTAGTTGTGTCAGCTTGTTAAGCTAATTACTGATTACCTTTTTAGGTGAACGCATCTAATGTTGTAAATCCATAGAACATACTACAAATGAGTCTCATTTGAAAGGATATTTCATACTCGTTCCAATGGTGTAAGAATTTTAATTTCTTAAGCAATGAAACTAAAGTTATATGCTTTTAAAATCTAATAGTCTATTGTTTAATGATTTAGGAAAGTACAACTTTAGTATATATTCTAAAACTCTAATTAATAGTGTAGTATTTAAGGATTTAGGAAAGTACAACTTTAGTATATATTCTATATCAAACATATATTTTTATTTTATATTTTATTTTAAAATTTTATTACCATGGCTCGCTTAGGTGGACGCCTCCAATGCTGTCAGAAAATGCCTCTAATACATAGATATTATGATATGGCTGCTATTTTAGTTCTGTCGGCGTAAGACGACGCCGTATTACGCGTTAAATCGCCTCCTGTTTGACTAAAACGCGTTTTTCTTTTCTTTACTATATAACACGCGTATTGTTTACTGGTGACAGTTGTATCTCACTATCATGACTAAACGCGTTTTTCTCCTCCTTTTTTGACTTAATCTCCTTCTGTTTAACTAAAACGTGTTTTTCTTCTCTTTATTAAATAAAACGCGTATTGTTTACTGGTGACAGATGTATCTCACTGTATGACTTTAACGCGTTTTTCTCCTCCCATTTGACCTAAACGCGTTTTGCTTCTTCATTCTTTAATAAACGCGGTTTTACTTCCAGCAAGCGTGTTCCTTGTAACACAGCATATAAATAACCGCCCTTGATCACCTTCAAACGCAAAACCTATAAATCTCATTCTCGCCCACAATACTATTCCCACACACACATACTCTCTGATATCCAATCTCTCTCCTCTCTCTCTCTCTCTCTCTCTCCTCTCTCTCTCTCTCTCCTATTGTGAACTTAGTTCTTTCGGTGTTGGTGGGTAAAAATTATCAACGGGATAGAGTTGCAAACTTACAATTGGTTGATTGGTTGATTGGTGTTGATTGTGGAATTAATGTTTCGACAAGCGCAACATCTCTATTTCGCGGATTCCTAGGTTTAACGAAGGTACTCTCATCTTTAAACCCTAAAATTAATCTGTTTTCATAATCTGTTTATTTCATAATCTGTTTGCAAAACAATGACCGTTTGATTTTCGGATTCATGCAATTTGGCCCTAGTTTCTAAATTTATTAATTTTCATGCTTTATTTTTTGTTAATAGGATGTTTAATTATTTGATTTTGAACCCTAAAACAAGTTGCTTATTTGTTTCTCTCCCAATTATTTTTCTTAGTAACCTAAACCAAGTTGTATAAAGTAGGAATTCTTAACTATTCCACTTTAATCTATCTAGTTCTTATTGATTGTGCTGTGAATTCATAACTATTCCACTGTAACCTAATTGCAGTAAGTGGGAAAATTTATTTGTCTGTCAATAATTTCAATTATGTGAAAGTGCTGATGTTGAAGGAAATCTTCTTATGACTATCTGTAGAGGTCTTTTGAAGATGTCATGGTTCTGACAAACTGCTATTTACTGTAACCCTAGTAGTTTTCTTACTTTTTTTTTTGATAATGTAGTTTTCTTACTTTAATTGCTGCTTTCAACAATTTGCCAATTTTTGTGTGTATGTGTGCTGCAGATTTAGTTGTGGCTCCTGATTTAGCAAAATCGGGGAAAATGGCATATTCTGAAGACGAGATGGAGGACTTGCCTGAGTTTGTTTCAGACTACTACTTTTTAGATGAGGACGACGAACCGATCTCATTTTCGGTCTTGCCTATTACATGGACAACTAGTGAAACCATGCAGAGCAAGAAAATGCAGATATATCTGCATGGATTGACTGATGATGGGCTTCAGAAAATCATGAAGCCCGCCAGAGCATGGAAGTTTGACATTTCAGGTGAAAAACCTGAGATATCAGTTCTTTCTAAGGACAACAACTGGATCAAACTTCAAAAACCAAGGAAAAGCTATGAGCACAATGTGAGGACAGTGGTAATAGCTGTCAATTTTCTTCACTTGGTGAAGAAAAGTCCAGGACGGAATGAGATAGATACCTGGAAAAGGTTGTCCCAAATTTTAAGGTACCCACCATGCCATTATCATTACTTCAGTGCCTCTCACGATGCTTCCTTCTAGTGTCATAGGGGGAACTTTTTGTTGAAGTCTGACAGTTTCCATTCTTTGTGTTTTCTCTTTTTAGACTTATATATGCATTCTTACTCTTATCTTGAATTTTGTAGCTTCTATAAAGACAGACCTTTGCCAGAGGACCTTGTAGATCACAAGGCCTTAATTGAGGAAGCCGTGAAGCAGGACGCTTTGTTAAGAAAATCAAAGGTCTGTTTCATCTTAACCGTTATAGGCACCTATATTTAAAACATAAATGGTCATTTTGACATATGTTGATTGTTTTGATCTTGTTGACATTCGGAACTCTAAAATGATTAACATCTGGGTTTAGCAATTAGCCAGTTTAAATAGTATTTACTAGCCACTCATATGTAATTTTTTTATTTTGAAAATATTTGTATTTTTAATGTCTGTGATGTGTTGTAGTAGTTTTTAATGCCTGATGATAGCTGAATGATTTCTGAACAGTATTTATTGACATTTCTGGAAGAAAAGCCACGAAACGAAAAGAGAGCGAATGAGGTTTGTGGAAACTCTTAGTCATATATGTTGTTAGAATACGTATTACTTAATATTGCTGATCTAACGGAAACAACCTTTTTGTAAATACATGGCAAGGCTTTGTATATTTGATCTCTCTTTACCCTGCTAAAGGTAGGAGTCTCGTGAGAGGCTTCCTGATCAGAATGATAATGATTCTAGTATCAAAGAAAAGACACTTGTGTTTTCCTCTTTGTTGCTCTGTTGGAGCACCGCAGTAGTTTTGAGATGTCCTTATGGTTTGCTTTATAGGATGCACCACTAAAGGGAAGAAAGAGTTTATAGTTGACGACAAGGAAGGCGATTCTGGTGAGGAGGAAGATGGTTCTGGTGAGGAGGAAGAGAGTTCTGGCGAGGAGGAAGACGGGTCTGGTGAGGAGGAAGATAGTTATGGTGAAGAAGATGTTAGTGAAGAACCTTTTCATTCTGTTTGTTGCCTTTGTGATGATGGGGGTACTGTTTTGTGGTATGTACATCCCCTCTTTTATTTCATTGTTGCACAATTATTTTACTTCTTATAACACTTATACTGTTGATGATGTGCGCCATTGTGCCCAGACAAGGATTTTGTAAAGCACAGACACGCACAAAATGAATATTCACTTTTCGGTGTCGAAAGCAATGTGGTTGCCTGTAAGTGACTATGTCTCGTAGATATGTGAATATCTCGTTCAGTTCACGAGATCAAGGTTCGCATGGAAGTCTGATTATGAGCCGTCTTGTATATCATGGTGTCAATAACTAGATATTAAGAAGAAATATCTTTATTTTGTTTCCAATCTATGTGATTTCTCCTGATTAGTGTACTACTGTCCGCCTTGACTCACTATCAACTTGTCATTCTTTCCGTCAGGAGAACTCCCACCTGCAACTCTGCAAACCAGCCCCTCTCTAAAGAATGTTGACAAATATAATTTGTGTGCGGCATTTGTGAATGACTCCAGTGTGTTGTCAGTTGTTATCGTATTGCATGGAATCACTTCTAGAAGCTAAAATGCATGCATCTCATTCAATTTTGTGAAATAAAATCTCGTCCAAATGATACTTCTTATCATTTCCTTTTGATAAATTCCTTTCTTATGTGGTTTAACAGATTATTTGAAGAATTCCCTAATGGCTTAACTGCAGGAAGTCAATAAGTTTGTTCAGTTTATCGCTGATTCTTGTCTGTGTATTTGAGATGGAAGTTTGATTGTCTTCATTTCATTTCAGGTGTAAAGGAATTTGCATGAGACCATTCCATGCTACTCGAAAAGATGGCAAAAATTCTAATTGTGATTCTCTTGGCCTTACTGCAAAGGAAGTTAAGGTTTGCTTCTTTACACTTCTCTCTTATCATGTATTTTAATGAGACATTATTTTATTTGTTAAATTTATTCTATTTTACATGTTTCACCCTC
Source organism: Tetragonia tetragonoides (assembly GCA_038025085.1). Taxonomy (NCBI): domain Eukaryota; kingdom Viridiplantae; phylum Streptophyta; class Magnoliopsida; order Caryophyllales; family Aizoaceae; genus Tetragonia; species Tetragonia tetragonoides. The sequence continues at coordinate 1,636,121 of CM076153.1, forward strand.
TTTCATTTTCTGGGATCTGATGTATGATTCCATTGTGCAGGCCATTGCACATTTTAAATGTAAGAATTGTTTGAATAAGAAACATCAATGCTTCTCTTGTGGGCAGTTGGGCTCTTCTGATAATGCTTCTGCTGCCGAGGTACAAGCTTCTATATGTTTTCTTTGACTAGAAACGCGAAATTAGATTTCTCTTACCTTTTACTTTATTTTTGCTACACTTGTTTTGGTCATATGCGCAGGTAGCATGCCCCCACACTCCTACTGTAGATTTTAATTATCGAAATGGTTTTTGATTCGAATTTTGTTTGGACATATTATCACCTTTATGCAATCTTTTTTGATAATTTTTTAGTCCAGCCTTTTATGCCATATATCTCCGTATTCTTATCATGCTATGGGAGTAATGTGACCCTTGAATTATGGTGATCACCTTCGTGGCTTTTCCAAAATACCTCCCTTGATGAGATGTCGATGTAAATTGGATTTGAAAGAATGGGAAAGCTTTGAATGTGTTACATCCGGCTGCTTCTGGAGCTTTTGAAGAATCTCATATTTAAATGTAGCTGGCTTGCAAACACAATGTTCTTGCATTCTTATCTGACTTACTTTGATTTTCAGCGTCTATAATCTGCTTTTTAAAGCCTAATCTGCAGTGCCATAGCTATTTTAGGATTATGAAGATCTGATTGATTTCTGTTCCCTTTCTTTTATTGCTGTCAGTCTCTTCCACTTCTTGCCATACCTTCCTTTTTCTCCTTGTTGCTGATTATTTTTATTTTTATTTGGTGGAATGTTGCTGATTTGATTTTGATCTACTGCAAGAGACGTGAAATGCTGTCTCTTCTCAATTTTAACACATGTTGCCTTTTATTCTAAGTTTCTTCTAAGGGGCTTACTACCTATTATACCTTTCTAAAGAGTGCCCTATTATTTCTTCACTAGGTGTTTCAATGTGTTAATGCGACCTGTGGGTACTTTTACCATCCTAGTTGTGTTGCAAAACTATTACATCGGGATAATGAAGTTGCTGCTAGAGAACTTCAGGATAAGATTCTTGCTGGAGAGTCATTTGCTTGCCCCCTCCATATATGCTCTGTTTGTAAACAACCAGAAGATAAGGCAGTTCGTAAGTTGCAGATGGCTGTGTGCAGACGTTGTCCAAAGGCATACCACAAAAAATGCTTGCCTAGGTAAGGATTTTATTTTTGTGTTGAACAATTTATATGATTTCCCTTTAGTGTTGAACCTCTTGGTTCTCACCATATTCTTTTAATATTTTAGGGAGGTTGCATTTGAAGACAACAAAGAAGGCTTTGCCGTAAGAGCTTGGCGAGGTCTATTGGTGAACCGCATATTGATCTATTGTTTGTAAGTGAATTTGAAGTTTTGCAAATTGTTTATTGAATTATGTTTGCTTCTTGTTATTAATTTTGATGCCTGTTTTATATTTCGTAGAGAACATGAGATTGACAAGAAATTAAAGACTGCTGAAAGAAACCATATTAAGTTTTCAGATGATGAAAAAAAGGAGAAACAAACTTCAGCATCAGTGGGGGCGAAAGATATTGTTGCATCCAAAAAGAAAAAGCGATTGGTGAGGAAAATTTGTCAGATGGAAACTGCCAAACAAAAGGGAAAGACTATACGATATGACCATCCCGATCAAAAGAATGCCAAAGTTTCTAGGCTGAAAGGACCCTGCACTCCAACAAAGCTTTCCACTAAAAAGAAGTTTGTTTTGGCAAAAAAGGCTGAATCTTCTGAAGCTGAAGATCACAAGGCACCTGAAGGGGATCAGTTATGTACACCCTACACTCAGACAGTTTTGGTGAAGCCTGCCAAATGTGACAAACTTGGTGAAGCTGAATTGACTAACTTAAGTAACCCCGGTACGAGTGTGTTGGTGCCTCTGTTACATTCTGATTCAGAGAGAAGGTAAAGATCATCTTTGGTGTTAAATTCCTTGATTGGTTTTTGAGATGTCTTATTCTGCTTCTTCACACTAAAGCTCGTTTGATATAAGGACGGAGTTAATAGTACAGTAATGAAAACTCTTAATCTTGTAGGGGATCTGACCTTCGAGAATAATCTTAACATAAATGAATGCATTCCTTTCTTTTGGTTGCCTTTGAAACATGAGTACGAGTGACAAACAAAATGAATGACGAGAAACAAATGGTTGCTTGAGGAGTATGCATTACCTGGATTCGTTAGAAAATTTTCTGTGCATTGTATAAGATGTTTCATGCCATTAGTTTTTACCTTGAACTAAGCGAGCCGTGAGGAGCTCATGAGTTTCTGTTTCCAGTTGTATAGTTTATAATTCAATTACATGTACACTTGAATCAATTTATGATGTTTCAAATATGCAATGCAGGATTCTTGATATAATGAAGGAAGCTTCATCTTTGGTCACTTTGGATGACGTCATTCCAGAACATGAGAAAGCACTTGCTATCCATCCATACAACCAGAAGATAGATACGAACAATAATATTATGCAGGGGGAAGTGGAAGGTTCTTGTGAGGTATATTTTGCTGATCTTTTAACTCTTATCCCTATACTTATGCTTAATATATGTGATATTATAGTTAGAATGTTGATAAATGAAACTGATTTGCAATTAGCTCGCTAAAACAGAAATCAAAATTATAAAATATGACTTAGGATAAAGGAAATCCTATTCCCACCACCTAAGCCTAGGAAATATCTCGATTTAAGGATAAAAGCAAAGCTACAATCAACAAAAGATGAGTTTGACGATGGAACTCAGTTTGAGGGATGGAGCTTCAGCCCCACCTCAAGAAATAAGTGAAATTGATCCGTAAGAAAGTGTTGACTCAAAGCCTTGACATCTTAATTTTCATTCGTCAACTGTAAGTCAAAATTTGGGCGAGTCCTCTTTAGATGGAGGAACTGAACAAAGCTTGGAAAGTCCATTAAATGAAGAAACAAGAAAGTAGAAACAGTGAAAACTAAGCTACAAAACATAAAACATGTAATCTATCAGCTGTTCAGCGTAATGGTTAAACAAGAAAGTAGAAACACTGAAAATGATCATAAGAAGTAGGAGTTTTTATTTGAAAAATGTTAAGGTAGCAGTTGACAAAAGCATGATGTAAACTAGTGCTCAGCAATTATCTTTTATAGTATCACCAGTCGTAGATTCTTACATTCTATACTTCTTTTCTTAACTTTATCCCCTAGCTCTTCTTTTGTTTGGGGAATGGTGGTGTTGGTTCTCAAACAATTTAATTTAATATTAAATGCTGGTTGAGATATTTTTACTCTATATTATTGCCCTTAGTTATACCAGACTTAGTATCTTGTGTTTAGACTGCTTATTTGATTCTTTAATCGGATATTGAGTTGGAATCTCTCTAAAATTGAGCAAGTTCAATCGAGAATCCTGCACAGTTGATACACTGCTCAACATTCATCTATTGATGGGTTGTAGCACAAAAAATTGACACATGATCTTCTTGCAGAGCAAGCTCGGAGTATATCTTGCACCCTTTCTGAATGGTATGCGCTACACATCATTTGGTCGTCACTTTATCAAGATTGACAAGCTTAGAGAGGTAACATGTCGTCAGTGATTATGTAACTTAGCATTGCAAATCTTTTGGTATGTAGACTCTGTAATCACTGATAATTGGTTACTTTATTTATTTGACATTTTACTGCATCTCTGATCATAATGTTGCCTTACCTACTGTAATTCTTCACAACCCGTTTTCTTTGAAGGATTTTGTTTGAAAAGAAAGAAAGTGGTAACCTGTTTTCTTTCACAACATGTTGCCTAATCCTATTTTTGGTTTTATGCTGCCAATTTGGTGGGATTCTGCCATTTTTCCATGAAAGGGAAACGAAATCATTGTCCTTTGTTTTTTAAAAAATCCCATTGCAGGCTGTGTACATCTGTAATATAAACATTTTAATTAGTCAGTACGACAGATTTATTGTCTTACTTGGTGGACTTTAAGATGGTGCGTTATCTGTGTGACAAAAAATTTCCTTTCCAGCTCTTCAATTCATTTTATATTTATATATTTTCAAGCTACTGAAGTGGCACCCCAAACTTCTTTCTTGTGCACATATATGCATCCTAGTTCCACCTTTCTGTTTAGGGGGATAGATGTTGGTTGAATGTAAAGTGGCTGCCTGGTTGTTATACTCCGATTTTGTTTTCTTTCTTCGAAATAGATTGTCTGCAACTATTAGCTTCAAACTTGTTTGTTTTAAGTATTCTGCTTGTTCTTTGTTGTCATAATTGAATATATGTGGTCCTGTAGTAATTCTTTGCTAACAGCATATTAACTCTTTTTTTCAGATTGTGGATAAAATTCATTGGTATGTCAACAATGGGGATACGGTATGAGAGTTTATATAAGTATAGAGTATTTTTTTCTACAGTGCAAAGAATCAAATATTAAGATTGACAAGTTTGTGCTTTCTATTTTCATGAGTTGATGATGTTTTTCATATATCAGTTTGATTAGACATAGATTTTAATGTGTTACTTTCATGTTTTGGTGCCCATTCCAGTGCATAAATGTGAAACTTATGAGAGGAAAATATTTACTTAGATTAGTTGGTTATTGTATAGCCAAAAGCAGAAGACTGCTTGGGTGATGTGTGAATTTTATTCACAAATATCTAATCAACTGTTTATGGACATGGTAGTCAAGTCGATATAGTTCTGGATTCTGGTAAAATGAAAATTGTGTAGTAAGATAGTAAGTGAATCATCATAGGATGACAACCTAAAAATGCAGATAAGCTTGAAGAGAAGTTTTCATAATAGCCCTGAACTTTTCTGTACAAACTTGGAATTCTCTTGGAGTTTTTGATAATATGCGAAAAGTACATGAGACTGTGTCTTGGAATTTGATAGCATCCAATTCCTAAGTCATGTTGGTTTGTTTTTGAATAGTTCGGCTTAAGTGATACCTTTTGGATCTTGTGGGTGTCTCCAGGGGGGTGGGAAGAATACTCTTGATTGTGTATTATAATATTGTATTTCCCTGTCAAATTATGTCAATTTGGGAAAGCATTTCGGAGATTTATGTTGGAATGTGGAGGATAGTAGATTTTACAAGATATATGCTGGAAGAAATCCATAGTTTCTTTGGAGAGAGTCTATGGATTATGAAGGCATGTTAGGTGGTCATCTGTTGTGCAGCCATCTTATGGGATTTTATTACAGTAAACAAGTTAAACATGAATATACCCATATCCATGAGAATTACAGTTGCTTTTGTAGGATTTCTTTTGCACAATATTTTTTGTGTGTGTAGATTGTAGATGCTTTGTTTTCCTGATTTCTGTAGCCTTTCCAAACTTATGACAGGTATAAACGGGAGGGGTTTGTGAATTATTGAATTAGATATATGTAAGAAGGATCCCACATTGGTATCCATCTATATACGTCATTGTTTTTTGGTTTCCTTTTTTGTTTTGGACATTATAGCCACAATGATTTCGGGTTCACAAAAACTCGTACGAGGCGGCCTCAAGGTGAGGCCACTCATACAAGCATGACGTCATGCTTTGTTATAGAGGTGACCTCACCTTGAGGCGGCCTCATAAGAGATTTAGTATTTCCGGTTTTAATGGTTCTACTGTTCTCAGGGACTTCTAACTTACAAGGTCCGTTGAGTAGAAAAGGAACTTGGCTGCTTAGGGAAAGAAATGCATATTAAAGTCTTCTCATAATCTGAGTGATGGTTGACTTGAAGGTGCTAAGGTACTGGAAAGAGCATCCCATACATCAGTAACATAATCTGAGTTGGTAGTCTACACTCTACCCTTGCTTTGGCAAATCTGTTGCATTGCACATGCTTCTTTATAATGATGTTAGGTAATAGGCATTCTTGGTCCTTTTTCCCTGCTTTTGGGGGAAGGGGGGATAGTTGTTGACGAACAGGTTCCCTACGATTTTGTAATGCAGTAGATATTTGATTCGTACATGGAGTAGCTAAGCTTAGTCTAAAGATCAGAGTGCTGAAAATCCTCTTTCACAGTTGCCTTGTTGAATATATTTGATTGATACCAGTCCAGCACTAAAGTAAATGTGACTATCAGATATTCTTGCTGTCAGCTTGTCACCTGTTGTTCCTATTGATTCTCTGTGTTGATAAGAAAATTATACACTAGTAATCCTTTTAACGCATTATGGGCCTGATGATGATTGTTGCCACGGACAGATAGTTGACTTCTGCTGTGGAGCTAATGATTTCAGTTGTCTTATGAAAGAAAAGCTTGAACTGTCAGGGAAGAACTGCTCCTACAAGAACTATGATCTTTTCCAACCACCACCAAAGGTAACTCTTGATTTTTCTCAGATGTTGGGTAAGATCGCAGCCCTGTTGCCATCCTTAGCTCTTCATGCATTACTTATTTGCTTGTACTTACTTTGTACAGAATGATTTCAGCTTTGAGAAGAGAAATTGGATGACTGTTGGGCACACTGAATTGCCTCCTGGGTCACAGTTGGTGAGAAGAAATGAAGGGTTTTTATATTTAGGATCCCCAATTTGCATTAGGGTGGGTATATGTGGAGTTATCTACCATTGTCTAATTTGGTACCTTTCTCTCCTATTTCTGTGTTTTTATCTCTGCAGATCATGGGTCTAAATCCTCCATTCGCACATGCAAAGCAGTTTATTAATCAGGCCCTTAAGTTTAAACCGAAGCTCCTCATTCTTATTGTACCGCTGGATACAGAAAGGTAAACTTTTCAAAATCCTAACCTTTTCTCCATGTTTTTAGATCTCCTGTTGCAGTATCAGCATGTGCTCTCTCTCACCCCCCTCCCCCAGCCCCGAACTAAAAAAATAGAAAAGGAAATTTTAAAATATGCATCTAATTATGGTTTAGGTTGGATAAGGAGGGAATGGCATATGACTTGGTCTGGGAGGATCTTGAAAAGCTTTCAGAAAAGGTAAGCTGAAATTTGTCCGCTTACTTATGTTGTGCCTTTCTTTTTTTGCAAATCCTCTATGATGGTCTTTTACCATGGCAGTCGTTTTATCTTCCTGGTTCTGTGGATGTGAATGGTAAACAAATGGAAAACTGGAACAAAGTACCACCAGTTCTCTACCTCTGGAGCCGATCTGATTGGACTGCTAAACACAAGGCAATAGCAGAGAAGCATGGTCACCTGCACGGAAAGAAAGAGTAAGTTTCAAAACTCCCTACTAGCTTGCTTTTCATTATGTGCTATTGAATGTCTATGGTCCTGATACAAGGTGATTAAAGAACTAGTATTGCCCTGTTTGTGATCAAATGTAACTATGCTTGCCAAAAAAGAAAAAGAAAAAAAAAAGGAAAATGAAAATTAATATATGCCTTACCACAGCATGCCTATGGAAAACGGTTTTTGTTTATCATATGTTGATACATGTATTGAAACTGCACATCATAAGTATCTTAAACAACCCTTTTAATGTTTAGCTACATCAAGTTAATTCCTGTTCCCTGGCCAATAAATCATTGAGATCAACACATAATAATATTATGTGTCCAATGTTGGAAAGATGCTTTTGTCTGCAACAAGTTCTTAATGACACAGCATACTTTACAAGGAGTAACATACTTTGTTTCTTTTCTTATTTTTCTCCTGTGTCTATTTATTTATTTTCGTGCTACGCTTACAGAAACAGGCAGATCTGTGACCCTTCATTTGACAAGCATGATCTGAATAAGGATGTGGTGATGGAAGATGTTGGTGGTTCTCCAAAAATTGGTCGACCCAAAGGACTGAAAGAAATCGAGGCAGGTGGAAAATCTGAACGTCATGAGAATCAATCTGTCCACACTAACCATAAAGGTAAGAGGCACACAAGTGATACCGTGGACTATAACAGAGATAATTGCAGTTCAAGGAAGAGGAGCCACCATGAGAAGCAAAGAAGGGAAGAACGTAAAAGGAGGCAGTCATCTCCACATAAGGTCTCTCACCATGGGAAGCCCCATCATTTGCCTGGCGACACAAGAGATAGTAGACATACCCTAGGAAGCTACCCTTCTAGACGTTCCAATTATGGGCCGTATGGGAGAGGTAATGACATCGATAGGAACCACGCTAGTTATTACCGCGACAGGAATGTCAGCTATAGCAACCACCCGGAAACCCATGCGAGACAAAGACACCCTGTCGACTTAGGTCCTCGTCGAGATGAGTGGATACATAGTGACATTCGAGAACAAGAAGGCTATGGTTTCAACCAGCCTTCTCAAAGTGAACATGAACTGAGGATTGTCAACAACCACCCGAAAAGCCATACTTATTTAAGTGGGAGACAAACACGCCCCATTGATGCAGGTCCTCGATGCGATGAGTGGGCACAAAGTTACATGAGAGAACGAGAAGGCTATGGTTTCAACCGGCCTTCTCAAAGTGAACATGAACTCCGATTCAAGTCTTTGACATATTCAATGGAACATAATAACACTAGTACGAGTTATATGCCACCTTTAGAGCGATGTGTTCCAAGCCAAAGATTAACTGGTGACGATATGGGCTTTGCAAAAGCCCCTCTTAACTTACCCCACCACCGTAGTTCAAGTGGAGGCTGGCTTGATGAGTAATTTTCGGAACTATGATCTTGTCGCTTTGGCATAAGATACATAACTTGTTTATAGAGGTGTTTTTCACTATTAGTTTGCTTTTCTAGCCTCCTTGTTTTCTTCTAAGGAGTAACATTTTGTAGCATCCTTTGTTGGGGCCCAAATGTTGGCAAGAGAGATGCCCAAATCAAATCAAAAGTGTTAATTTTGTGAGTTGTAGTATCAACCAACATAAAATCTCATCACTCGTCGTCGTATCTTTTCATATGGGACTCTTTCAACTCCACACATGGTAAATGTTAACTCCTTTTAGCTTTAATCTTGTAATTGTCGTGATTTCATGATGTCAATGTTTGTTTTTTTTTTTTGTCTTTTTTGCATGGGGACGTTGTTCTTGTTCTACATTGAATTCCACACAGGACAAGCTATTCATTATGAGTTTTCCCTCAAAAGTAATGGCTAAATTATCATGACAAAAGTGGATAACATGGAATCAAAGGCTAACATATGTATTAATCATCCACTAAAGTAGAACTCAAAATCCACATAATCAAGATCAATTTCATTTTCCTCTAATTAAATTTTACAATCTTTTTCAACAATTCTCCAAAAGCTAAAATATCCTCAGTTGCTAGAACATCTACATTGTTCCTCATAATTTGGGGGAAAAACAACCAAAACCCAGTACCCATAACAAACCCAACTGTCAACGGCCCAGACAAGGCCCAATGCAACCTCCACTTCTGGCCCAAACCCCTCTTCACCACCACCTCCAAAACAACGCACGCCCCATGAAGCACAAAAAACCACGTGACCTCCCACGTGGGCTTGACACGTGTCACATAGTAAAAAATTAGCTCGTGCATGAGTCCAGATACGACAAAAGCAGCCATCACAGCTACAATGGAGGCCCACTTACGGCCCAATATCTTTCCAACCGTTGACCTGACGGGCTTGTATATGGTGTGGCGCAGTACATCGGATATCATGCGGTTCCATCTTTTTCCCCAGAAATCTTGGAGTGACGTGGACAAATAAGGCTCATCGGACGGTGGATCTAGCTCCAAACCCAAAGTGGGTCCCAACAGAAGGTCAAATGCCCCAACGGCTAAGTCAATGGACAAATACATCAAGCAACAGAAAACAACCATGTTTTTTGTTTGATGGTACACCACTTCAAAAATGGCAAAAATCACAAGTTTAGCCCCCAAATTTAAGGGCAATACTTTATTTTTAGGGTCATGATTATTTTGGGTCAATTTTTCTTTGATTTTGATGGGAAATGCTGCAAAAAAGATAAATCTGATGATGGATTTTTGTGCTTGATTGGTTGATAAAGGGCCTTGATTGAAAGAATATAATAAAAGCTTGAAATTGGCAAGCCAGGTGATGAAGCTACCTAAGAGAATTGAGGGGAGTGGTCTGGAGAGAGAAAGAGGGAGGAGGGTGAAGAGAGAGAAAATTGGGAGGAGAGAGAAAAACCTGAGTTTTCCTTTGGGGATCTTTGAGGAGATGAAGTAGCTGTAACAGAGTGATGCAATTACTATTGTCCATGCCTTGAAGAAATTCTTGGCTTCACCTTCCATTATTTTGGTTGCTTTGATGTTGTTTGATCTCTGGGTTCTTGGTTTATGAATTGTGGTGTCTTAATTCAAGATTTTAGCAATCTCATTGGTTGTTATATATGGTACTCACTTCGTAATAATTTAATCACTCGTTATAATATACTTTACTGAGTAACGAGTATAATATTGCCAATAATTGTGTGCAACAATGTACCATTAGCTGGATTTCTAGCTGAATGTCTTTTAGAAATATTGAGACAATACGAACTCAAGCTACGAGTAGTTTTTTTGCTAATCTGGTGTACATCCATCAGAGTACCATGATGTGTTTCTTTTTGTTTCACAACCAAGGGTATCTATCGTCGACCACAGTGACTATTTCTCCTCGCTAGTTTGTAGGCACCTCAGAAGGTGGGACAGTTGGCCAATGAATTTAAAGCTGCTCCATGACCAAGACGAGATTCGAACCCTCGATCTTGGTTAAAGATGGATGAGTCCCTACCACTCAGTCACACCTCATTGGTTATCAAACATTACCCCAGTGCATACAAGGTAAGTGGAAATTGGTTTTGCATAGCATTGTCCCTATGATAATAGAGTCTCACATAAAAGTTGTTTTTGTTTGACCCTTAATCAAAATGCTCACGCCATCGACAACTTCACAAAAGTATCGACACTTTTATGAGTTATTTACTCATTTTGATTTATGATTCAAAAGTTGAGTTCAATAATTCTACGATTCACTTGGCTAGTTTACATCCACAAATAATACAACTCGCTAGCTTGTTTTTTCTCAATGTATCGCTCTCAAGCATGACTAACTATTACAGTACATAGCCAATTTGAGTGTGAACTCACAATTGAGCCAAGATATTACAATAAAAATATCCCATCCATCTTTTACCAAAAAAAAAATTATATCCCATCTAAACTCAAATTGACCTCATATATAAGAGCATGCAGTTGAAATTTTGTTTTAAAACATCATTAATAAGAACCTCATAATTCACCAAAAAAATAGTTAGTCCTTATATCAAATCAAATGGGGGATGAATTCAAGAGTTTCCTCAAGGCATGGTTAATAGTTATAGCATCTCTCTCTTATTGCTACTTCATACCCTCTAAGCTCCCAAAAGGCAAATTAAGGCTTTTCTCTCTCCTCCCAGTTTTAACTCTCTTCACAGCCCTCCCTCTTTCTCTCTCCATTTCTAGACCAATTCTCATAGTTATCCTAAGTGGGTTCATCACTTGGCTTGCCAATTTCAAGCTCCTCTTATACATCTTCAATATTGGCCCTTTATCAGCTAATTATGCACAAAAATCATTGTTTAGGTTCATTTTATTTGCAGCTTTACCAATCAAAATCAAGGAAACAAAAACCCCAATTAAAGAAATCAAACATACTAATAAGGTTTTGCCCTTAAATATTTGGTCAAAAGCGTTGACTTTTGGCCTTTTGGTCATTGTTTATCACAATAGTAGTTCTAGATATTGGGTGGTACTTTGTTGTTTGATGTACCTTATGATTGATTTATCATTTGGGGTATGTCATTTACTGGTGGGGCCCATCTTGGGTGTGGAGCTAGATCCACCATCCGATGAGCCTTACGTGGCAACATCATTGCAAGATTTTTGGGGGAAAAGGTGGAACCGCATGATATCAGATGTTCTGCGTTACACCATATACTTGCCTGTCAGGTCAATGTTGACCAAATTTGTGGGCCGGAAATGGGCTTTGGCCCCTGCTATGATGGCTACTTTTGTAGTATCTGGGCTGATGCATGAGCTAATGTATTTCTATGTGGCACGTGCGAAGCCCACGTGGGAGGTGACGTGGTTTTTTGTGCTACAAGGAATGTTTGTGATTATTGAGATGGATGTGAAGAGGAGGTTGGGCCAGAAGTGGAGGTTACATTGGGCTTTATCTGGGCCGTTAACGGTTGGGTTTGTGATGGGTATGGGTTATTGGTTGTTCTTCCCTCAACTTGAGAGGAACCATGTTGACACAAAGGCAACTGAGGATGTTATAGCCTTTGCCAATTACTTCAAGGGTTTTTTCATATGAAAAAAATTGAGTAAAATAATAATGAGTACGTTTGTACAAATATTTATATGAGACGGCCAAATGCATGAGGCGTATGTAATATTTATGAGCAAAAATGTATTTTCATCGTACATGAAAAACGATACTTTTAGACAAGACAAAAAAGTGGTATCACATATGAGACTTATTCTACGGAGTATAAACTAATAGTTGTCCCCTCGAGATGAGAGGTTAGTATCAAACAAGAAAGAGAGAAAAAAAAAAATGCAAGCAAGTAGAATTGACTAAATTGAATGACAAAGCAAGAATTCAACCTTGTACCAATACTAAGAATTTTTTTTTTTGAGGAATCTATACATTTCATTTGTCCAAATGTAGTAATCACATCACTAATTCAAATCCACACCACACCAAAAAAAAAAAATTAAAATCCCAAATTCCCAAGAATTATATTCAAACTTCATGAGGTGTGTTGTCCAAACATTCCTTTAAGAAATCTACCCACAGCTTTGACTTCTTCAAGGGATCTCACATCAACTTGATTCCTAACAAGTTGTGGAAAGAACAACCAAAGCCCAGTAACCATCACAAACCCAATAGTCAACGGCCCAGCAAAAGCCCAATGCAACTTCCACCTCTGGCCCAATCCCAACCCACCCAAGGCCCGTTTAAGTCCCATCTCTACAACCAAGCACGTGCCATGTAACAAGAAGAAGCACGTGACCTCCCACGTAGGACTCACACGTGTGATGAAATAGAACAGCAGCTCGTGCATTAACCCAGACACCAGAAACGCAGCCATTACAGCTGGCATTGAACCCCATTTTTTCCGCAACCGAACTTCCCAAAATGCCCTTACGGGTAAGTATACTGTGTAACGCAGAACATCGGATACCATGAGGTTCGACCTTTTACCCCAGAAATCTTGAAGAGATGTTGAAAGATATGGTTCATCGAACGGTGGAGATAATGCCACGCCACCAAGCATGGACCCCACCAAATTATTTGTTAAACCCAAAATTATCTCCAAATTAAAGTACACTAAACAACAATAAATCCCTAATAAAACACTTGGGTGCATATTTTTGTTATAATCACTACCAATTCCAACCATAACCAATATTGCATAAATCAAAAAAATTGACCATAAACTAAGTGGCAATTTTTTTGGGTCAACTTTTTTGTGGGTTTTTTGATTTGGGTTTTTTTCATTTGGGTTGATTTTGATGGGAAAAGCAGCAACTAATATGAAATTGAAGAGGGATTTTTGGGGCAAATCATGAAATAAAGGACCAAGATTGAAACAAAAAAGGAGTAGTTTGAAATTGGCAAGCCATGTTATGAAAAACCCTGTTAAGCCAGCTGGTGTTGGGGTAGAATGAGAAAGAGGGAGGATGGTGAAGAGAGAGAAAATTGGGAGGAGAGAGAGAAATCTGAACTTTGCCTTTGGGGAGCTTAGAGACAATGTAGTAACTGTAGGAGAGAGAAAGTAGGACTATTAGCCATACCTTAACTAGGATCTTGATTTCCCCTAGTTGTTCTTGTTCCATTTTGGGTTTTCTTGTTTAGATCGATTGATGATGATGATATGTTTCTTGGTCGATCTTGTTTGACTTGGAGAGAGATTGGAACTTTAATTTGATCAGATGATTCAGATCCAATGACAACCTGTGGTTTTGGTACTCTTATTATATAGGAGTAGTACAATTGAAACAAAAAATGTAGGTGTAATATTAATACAAGTAATAGTTTAAGTTTAATGCAATGTAATATAATGGCAGTTGCCAGACCAGACTAATGATTTTGCCGCTTAATGGAGTAACTATAAAAAGGGGAGGGAGTATTAACGACATTGTCAAAAAAAAAAAGGACATTGTCAATGACTCAATTCGTCATTACACTTTCTTTATAAATGGAGGGAGAAGGGAAGGAGTTTGGGATCAAAAGCAAACAAAAATAATTATTCAAAATGTCTAGTTAAAAAAATCACTTTAGATCTTAGATAAGAAGCAACAATACTTAAAATTTCGAGGAAAAAAAAATTGTAAGAGGTGTTCTTTAATCTTCATATTTATCCTCGCTCATATTATATTTAAGCTCCATTTTCCTCAATTTAATTTCATTTAAATTCATTTCAATTCAATTCGGTTCAATTTATTTGTAACTTTATTACTCAATTAGTTTTCACAAATACTCATATGAGGCGGCCTCAATGTGAGACCAATCATACAAACATGATTTCATGCTTATATATAGAGGTGACCTTACATTGAAGCGACCTCATAACAGACTTATTAGTCAATTTTTATTTTATTTTAGGGGAAAGAGCAGTTTATTCATTCATTGTAAGAGTATCCATGAGTACAAAAGCGGAGATACACTTCGGATTAATCAGTTTGTTTTAAAGGTTTTAGAAGAAGGCAAAGAGCTTGAGAGATGATGAAAAACATGATTAGTCGTACCACGGTGAATGGCATAACTCTTTTAAATATATTACTTGTGTGTATTGTTTGCCATCCTATTTCAAAGAATTATGTTATTATCATCGCATTTCATCAAAAGAAGATGGTCAATTTCTTCTATGTTAATGTGTTTACCAAGATAATAGAAGACACATAAAGTCATATCATACATAAATAAGGATGAAAAAAGGAAATAGAGAATGAAGGGAGCTAGAGAAAGAGATAGAACGAGGAACTATGTGACTGAGTTTGCACGAATTGAGTTTGCATTGCAATTCAAAAAATATATTAAAATTTTGCGAATAGAATTGTAAATAGAGTATTGCCTTAATTTAATTTTGAAGTGTGTCTAATTTTGAGAAGATGCTAATTTGGAAAGGAACAAATGAGTTTTATTGTTATTATTTCGCACCCTAGTTATACACAACAAATTTCTGGTGCTTCAGTAACACCATCTGGATATGTTACCCTCTAATACACCCTTGAAAATTAGGGGGTGGTTTTAGAGTATTTAATAAAAGAAAAAAGAAAAAAATTGGTTTAAAAATATCCTATTGGTTGGGTAACACCACATAAGCAAATAAGTAGTTTGTTACTGAAACACTAGAAATTTTTCGAGTTATACATATCCAAAAACTTTCTAGAATTTATTTTTATTTAGGGAATTCCTGGGATTGTTGTAAAGTTTTAGATTTAATTCCAAAATCATGAGTAAGAATAAAACAAAAGCAAAACAGAATTGTAAATATTTTATCTAAATAACAAACACAGTGAAAAGTACTATATTTAACTGCATACAAACATGTAGAATATATGTATTTCGATTTTATTTGTATTTGTTGTCATTCTAGACCCTAAGTGATTTGTTGGAATTCTTGTCATTAAATTACAACGCGTATTTGATGAGATATTTATTTGATCTAGTTAAATATATTTCGAAAAAGAAATTAGATAGTACAAGGTGCATTGGATATGGTCAATTTGGTCGTAGAGGGAAGGGAGTGAAAGTTAAAATGACGGTGAGGGCAGTATTTTAGCCAAACAAATCATAATAAACTATTTTTTTGCTTGGCTTATAATAAAAGTTAGTTACTTATAGAAAACAACAACTTATATATTAAAGGTACATTTGGTAATTTCACACATTGGGATCAAAGTTACAAACTTTTAGTTATTATTATTTAAACTCTCAATTACCAAATACTTTCAGATTATTTTCAACTTCTACCTCTATTTACCGCTATAATCTAAAATTTACCCATACAAATTTTCAACTCCCCATCAGCAAAATAATTAATATTGCATTTTATAGCAATTTTTAATTATTTTCCACTAATTTATTACCATATTCTATTTTTTCAGCTAATAAATACGTAGTTAATAGTATTTTTTTCCCCCATAAAATATCAAACTACACTAAAAATGCTTACAAATGTCTAAGTTGAACCAAGATCGGTTGGTGTAGTGGTTCAACACTTCATTTTAAATAAATGGTTGGGTGTTCGAATCCCAACTATTGTGAATGGAAAAAAATCTCTTGGCCAGCCTCCTACCACTTAGTGCGCTCACAATTGGAGTGAGGCGAGTGGATTAGTTATTGTGGTCGTCGGTGGACACCCTTTGCAAAGAAAAAAAAATAAAAATAAAAATAAAAAAGGTCATAAATAACTAAAGGTTAATTTTTAATGAAATTTCCGAATTATATTTATGGTTATTTCGGACAACATATTTATGCCTTTTACGCATTAAACAACGAGAAAAAAAAAGCTCCTGGATTTCATTACCCCACCTTAAAACCAAAGGGTCCCCTTTCTCTCTCTTGCTTCTCTTTCTGTACTTTGTCTCTACAAGCAACCTAACCTAAAACTGTGAAGCCCTCAAAAACGCCATATTTATTTTCTTTATATTTGAAAAAAAAAATATAGATTCTTTAAATTATTTTTTTCTTCTTCTTGTTCCTTACCGATAATTCCTAAAATTATCTGTTACAACATTCAGATTTACAATTAAACCAGCAGGATTCTATCTCCCCATCAGTCAATCTACCATTTTATTCTTCTCGAAACCAAGGTACCCATCTCTTTCTCTCTCCTCTGTCTGAATTTTGTAACCTAGGGTTTGTACTTTTTCTTCAAATGAAGAGTGAAATATTGATTTTTTAGGGTTCAGGGATGAAATTGGGGTAGTGGGTCGAATGCTGAACTCAATTTTAATATGTGGTATTCCTGTTTTCATTGATTTTAGTTAGATTTTGGGGTTACTGTAAAATGGGTTTGTATTGGATGTTACTTTTTGATTTTTGTTTTTCTTTAGCTGTTTTTCTCAGCAAATGTTTGTACTGTTAGGGTTTGCGGTTAGGTTGCAAGTAAAGTATGTAATTTGAATTTATAACTTTGATTATAACAGCTGCTGGTTGCATGTTCATTGCAATTTTATTTGGATTTGTTTGTTGCTGTTACAATTTTAGGGACATTGAGTTTATGAGTAAATTGACGTGATTGTACATGCCCGGTTTGCCCGCATAGTTGAAATGGCGGTTGAGGCTTGTGTGAATCAAAACCTCATTGTTGAGGATAGTGATGATGAGAAGCCCATAGTTTTTAGAAGAAAAATACCAAACCAGCTAACCGCTGAATTGAAGGATTCTTCGTCATCAATAAGACCTGATAAGCAGCCAGGGAAGCGTGTACCCGATGTTCGAACCCCCAATGATCGAAGTTCAAGTGCCCCAAAGGGGAAGACTGTTCAATCATCGAAGCCTTCGTCTTCAAAGCCTGCTTTGGGGACCAAGAAATCGCCTCCTCCAACCTCCAGAACCCTAAAATCACCGTCACCATCTGCAAGACCATCTCCGTCCCCACCACCATCTGCAAGGCCATCTCCGTCCCCATCATCTACAAGGCCATCTCCGTCCCCACCATCATCGAAAGTGTCTTCTCTAAAAACGCCTTCTGTGAATGGTGGTGCATCTTCGTCAAATCACCAGACAAAAAAGGATAACCCAGTTTCTGTTAAAGAGGAGAAACACACACGAATTGATGAATCAGAGGATTCAGAGGATGATGTGCCAATTGGGAAAAGGATTCCTGTTGGGTCACAAAAAGGAAATTCCAACATGGTTGTTGATAGAGAAGGCAAGCATCCAAATGGCGGTGCTGAGGATTCTGATGATGATAAGCCACTTAGTGCAAGGATTTCTTCTAGTGTGTATAAAGGTAATTCCAATGCAGCTGATAGGGGGAGGGCTACTGGTGGATCATTGCACACTCAAAAATTAAAGGCCGTTAGTGTGAAATTGCGAGATGATTCAGACGATGAAAAGCCTTTATCGTTAAAAATGCAGACGAAGAGCAACATAGGATCATCTTCTAGGAAGTATGATGATTCCGATGAAGATAAGCCCTTGTCTTCTAAGCTACAGCAAAATGGATCTATTAAGAGGGAAAACCAAATTAAGAATGTACCGGTCAATTCAGCAAAAAGGCCTTCAGCAGAGACTAGTTCTGGTCCGTCTTCTGCTAAGAAAGCAAAGCTTTCAGATGCATCCACCTCAGCTAAAGATAAGCAAATTCCCGTGAAAGCGGAGGCCAAGGATGATGATGACCACATCCCTATTGCTCAGAGGATGAATAAAAATGCATCAAGTAGTAAAGCAGTGCCTGTGAAGAAGAATGCAGCCAAAGCTCAGCCTTCTAAGTTAAAGAAAGTCAACAAGAAATCAAAGAAAATAATGAAAAAATCACAGTATACAAGGTCGTCAAGAGAGTTACCTAACTCGGGCGATGGGCAGAAATGGGTCACTTTAAGTCACAATGGAGTCATCTTTCCCCCTCCCTACCAGCCTCATGGGATTAAGATGCTGTATGATGGGAAACCAGTTTTTCTGACTCCTGAGCAGGAGGAGGTGAGTCTTATTTCTTCCTGGTACCTGTACGTACCTTTCTGATTTTGGATTTTGTCTTGCTTTCCATATTTTTGCTTATTCAGTTCTTTCCTTACTCTGGCTCACAGGTAGCAACCATGTATGCGGTGATGCTCGAGACAGATTATGTAAAGAAGGACAAGTTCAATGAGAACTTCTTCAATGATTGGAAGAAGCTTCTCGGAAGGAACCATGTTATTCAGGACCTTAAAAAGTGTGATTTTACACCGATATATGAATGGCATCTAAGTGAGAAGGAGAAAAAGAAACAAATGAGCTCTGAGGTAGGTATTAGTTCATACATATGGATTTCATTTTGGTTAAAATATATGTTGAACCTCTAAATCAGGTGATGAACAAGCTGTAAGTCTATGCGTTGAGTGTATTGACGACATATATATTACTGCGTTGCAACTGTTCACTGTTGACAGTACAGCTAATTTTCACATTCATGTGATAACCTCGTGATAAGAACATAGTTTGGTACTTCAATTTACCCTTTTTTACTAATGCTCAACTAGAAATGCGTATCATGATGCTTTAGTGTTCGCTGCTTGTGTGGAAGTTAGATTTACCCTACTTCCATCGACCTCACTATTATTTGTTTTGTGTCAAGGGTTTCGGGAATTGATGGTTTCTTTAGGTTTTCGTTAAATAGGCTATCATTTTATTTACTGATTCCTCGACTACCTACTTTCTATCAACATTATTGTTTGTACTAAATCTCGGAGTTAGCACAGTCCGTTAGTTGGTAAACTGTGTATGGCAGCCTAGGTGCTGTTTTTATGTTTATGCTTGATGGTCTTGGAAACTTGCATCATGGGATTTTCAAATTTGTTTGATGATGGGGATTATGGATTTGACAAGAATTTCCACTCTTGCAGGAGAAGAAGGCATTGAAAGAAGAGAAACTGAAACTAGAAGAGAAGTATATGTGGGCGATTCTTGACGGTGTCAAAGAAAAGGTTACCTCTTATTGGTTAACGGTTAATGTGGTTGATATGAATTCTTAGTGTGCTCGTGTGGTCTAATATTTGTTTTGTGCCTGTTCATACTCTACCAGTTCTGCTGTTCAGGAAGTTGTAACTTTTCCTTTACATTCAAAGACAACGAGTGTAGTGCTAAGCAACTTGATTGCAGTAGTTAAATTAGAAAAATCTCATCAAACTTAGAAGGTTTTATGTAGTAAGTGGCTGTAATTTATTTGAATTGACCTTTATTCTCAAAATGATTCGTCTTAGCCAATGAAAGGTCACGAGTCCACTCAAGACATTAGCTTGTTATATTCTTCAGCAATCTTTATTCTTGTTGCTCCCTGCTTCTTATATGAGCTATGGGGGTGTAGTGGTTGGAGTTCTTGTAGTTGGC
This sequence comes from Tetragonia tetragonoides, assembly GCA_038025085.1. NCBI lineage: Eukaryota > Viridiplantae > Streptophyta > Magnoliopsida > Caryophyllales > Aizoaceae > Tetragonia > Tetragonia tetragonoides. Next base: position 1,656,057 of record CM076153.1, read on the forward strand.
TTGTTCCTCTCTTTGGTTGATTGTGAATGTCATTTGTGCTATTTGCTGTTGAAGGTGGTGTAATTATGCTGACATTTCCTTGATGAAACAGCAATATAATATGGAAAGGCATTTTTGTGCTCATTGTTCTCTTTTGCCACATTTTGTTTGTCAAGTCTATTTTGATCGTGCTGCTATGTAGTAAAATATTGTGCTTCTAATAACTAAAAACATGAAGTAAACAGAGTAGACAACTGTAAGCAAAATTATCATTGTCAGGGAATGCTTGGTGTGAATGGCAACTCTGAAAATGCTTGCTGCATTTTTCGGTGATGAGCAGTTGTAAAGAAATTTGCAACCTCGTGGTCTAATTTTCGGAATATAGGCCAGTGAGCAAATGGATGTATGGTTGGGGTCAACTATAGAATCGTTTTTCCTCCGACAAGTGTATACTCTAGGAATTCAGTTTTCTTGCTTGTTGCTCTCTCTCTGTATGTAGGCAATCAGTTTTCCTTGTCCTTGTTTTTGATGGTACCTAGCATACTTGGAGACCAATCTAAATATCCATTGCTATTGTTATCAGGTGGGGAATTTCAGAGTTGAGCCTCCTGGATTGTTTAGGGGCCGTGGCGAGCATCCCAAGGTTTTAACATTTTGTCACTTACCATTTAGACACAAAGGAGCAAGTTAGCTATGTATTGTTCTCTCATCCTTATGATGGCTAAGCTATAGCATTTTGATTTTCATGCTGCAGATGGGAAGACTCAAAAAGCGAATTTATCCAAGAGACATTACAATAAATATAGGGAAGGAGGCTCCAGTTCCTGAATGTCCTATCCCTGGTCAGAGGTGGTGGTTTACCCTTTTGCAATTGTCTTGTTATAAAGAAGGCATTCTTGATTGCTGAGTGATTCAGCTCCTTTTTTTACTCCGGAAAAGAATTCAAGATGCTCAAATCTTTCTTGGCAGGTGGAAAGAAGTGAGACATGACAACACTGTCACATGGTTAGCTTTTTGGAATGATCCTATAAACCCAAAAGAGTTCAAGTATGTGTTCTTGGCAGCAAGCAGTTCATTGAAGGGGCAAAGTGACAAGGAAAAATACGAGAAAGCAAGGAAGCTGAAGGTACTGCTTTCAGTTTCGCTGTCAAGTTTCTAGAAGATATCTTCTGCTGTTCTTTCTTTTCGCGTTTGCTTGTTTACTTATATTATCTTCTTTTGGGAGTGGGGGGATCCAATCGTTGCTATTGTCAACTGCAGGATTACATTGATGGTATTAGAACAGCATACACCAAGGATTTTACTAATAAGAGCAACACCAGGCGGCAAATAGCTGTTGCCACCTATCTCATTGATAGACTTGCACTCAGGGCGGGTAATGAGAAGGTATAGTCTGTGCACGTCTCTTCTATGTTTGGAATTATAATTATATCTATGGCGTTTTATGGAGGAAAATTTAGCTATTGTGGAGCATGTGTTTCAAGGAATAATTATGCCAAGTATTAGTGCTGCCATTGGTTAAGGAGGACAGACATTTTTTGTTTGGTTCGGGAGGCAGGACATACTATTTCCTTAAATTTTGGCAATGTATATAGATGTACCTTACCTCTTCTACCTCCATCCTAAACATCATTACATTTACAAAATGGTTTAGACCCAATATTCTCTAGCTTAAAATTATGTTGTTGTTTTTTGAGATTATATTAGGTTATTTCTCTATTTAGCAGACATTGATCGGATTTCTAAATTAACCACGAAAAGCACTCCTTATGTGGTTTATTGCGGTGCTGCTTATGAAAGAGGAGAAGGTGTTGTAACAATCATACGTGTAGGCATATATCCCTTGCTGGAAAATAGACAGAGAGAAGGGTTTGAGATCTTTGAGCTTTGCTGGCTGATTTTCTTCTTCTTCTTTCCGATTTTAATTTGAAATCAGATCATCCCCGCCCCACATGTCCGTTGATAGTTATCTAATTCTTACTTTGTTTACTTTAGCTATGAAATAGCTATGAATGTTCTCTATTTGGTTGCCTACACCTGCTAATTTTCAGATAGTCTCTCTACGCAAGAGAAAAGGAAAACTACTGTTTGATTGAAGCTTGGACCCCAGTATAGTAGTTTATTTATGTGATTTCCTTGCCATAATACAGGATGATGAGGAAGCGGATACTGTTGGTTGCTGTACATTGAAGGTGGAAAATGTAAAACCAATACCACCAAATATATTAGAGGTAAGATGAGTTCTTGTCTTGGAAGCTATGTCCAACAGTTGCATTATTGTAAAGATGTCTATAACACACTTCAATTCTGTTGCATTCTTGGCATTTAAAATACACTAACTTTGGAAGAGCTCCCTCTCCCCCTTTATTTGGGGACCACATGGGGAGGGGCTTGGTGTTTCAGCTCATTAACTGTGAAGTGTGGTCTATTACTTGAGCTCCAAGAAGTTCTGGACTTGTCTGAATCTCTGTCTTGTTGTAGTGCTAAGATTAACTAAGTTCTTCACTGTCCAGTTTGATTTCCTTGGTAAAGATTCAATTAAGTACCACAAAGAATTTGAAGCTGATCCTCTTGTGTACAAAGCTGTTGAAGGGTTCAGGAAAGGTCTGTACAATTTGTACATAATCAGATATTGGTACCGGTATTCCTGGTTATATACCTGATTATTAATTAATGCTTGTTTACCAGGGAAGAGTGGCAATGATGATCTTTTTGATGAGTTGGACACCAGTAAACTGAATGCGCATCTTAAAGAACTAATGCCTGGTCTCACAGCAAAAGTCTTCCGTACATACAATGCATCTTTCACGTTGGATGACAGGGTGAGAAATTCAATGGCCTAGCTGGCTAGCTGAGAATGATCAAATTTATAGTTATTGATAACAATATTGTTCCTGTCCTGTGCCTAACACATCCATGCTCTCAAGGTGTATAGAAGGTTTTGACTAATGTTGATTGTTGGGACTCTACTATTTGTTCAAGTCTAACAGTCATGTGTAAACAAAATTTTTACTAAGTTTTGTTACTTAAATAACTGGAAACATTAATCAGATTAGGAGTTGGATTTCCTTGTTTCCTTTCGCTCACAAAGTATTGAGTGGAAAACACATATGTTGCTTATACATGTTATGAAGGCTTTGTTTTCTTTTCTTTTTCATTTTTTATTTTAATCTTCTTTTAACTCTTAATATTGTATGCATAAATACAAAAGATGGAGCTCTTGTAGTCTTTTAGTAGGTTTGCCAGTGCTAACCTCTTTAGTGATGTTGTTTCTAAATTCAGTTTCAGATGATACTTATAAAAACACTTCTACCCGTCGATGCTTCTATTAACTATTGCTTGTTTGTGATAGTTGGCTGAAGGGGCTGTCAGTGGAGAGGTGGCGGAGAAGGTTGCCAAATATCAGGTGGCCAACAAGGAGGTAACTACCGTCATTTACGGCACTTGAGATCTTAGTTGTAGGAGTCCTTGGTCTGTTATCTTTGTTATATGAGTTTCAGGCATTCATGTCTTTGCTCTTCTTGCAGGTTGCAATCATTTGTAACCATCAACGTACAGTATCTAAGTCTCATTCTGCACAAATGGAGAAGCTTGACACAAAAATAAATGAAGCAAAGGTATGACTGTCTGCTTCATAGAAGGGAAGTTGGCTATAGGCAGCGGAAATCTATCGTTTCGACATATACTAGCAAGATATCAACTGTGGCCTTTTCATTAGCTGGTCTAGGAGCATTGTTGATATCCTTCCTATAATACATTTGAATCGGCTTGTGATATAGGCATATAGCGGACTTGTTCTAAGGGCTTGTGCTGCTCTTCCAAAAAGAACTTCTGCATGATGTAGTTTGATGTCTGTCGGTGTCATTGTTTTGAAACTAACTATACGAGTCTGTGTAGGCTGAGTTGGAGGAGCTAGAGAAGGATTTGGCTCGAGCAAAGAAAGGAAAGCCTCCATTGATGGATAGTGATGGGAAGCGAAAAAGAAACTTGACCCCAGAAGCGTAATTGGACCTGTGCCTTGTGCATCTTGTAATTCTATTATTTAGCTATTGTGCTTGGATTATGATTGGGCTGATGGAGGAAATATTTTTTGTAGGATTGATAAAAAGATACAGTCGACAAAAGCAAAGATAGAAAAACATGAACGGGATATGCAGAACAAAGAGGATCTGAAAGAAGTAGCGTTGGGCACGTCAAAGATAAATTACCTTGATCCGAGGATCACAGTAGCATGGTGCAAAAGAAATGAAGTTCCCATTGAGAAGGTAAATTTGTCTTTTATGAATCTCATTGTTGTCAAATTAATTATCTCGTCACTGTACCCCTTTTCTAAATTATAATTAAAGATACCAGAGATCGATCTGACTCTACGAATGCTGTGCTCTCTCTCTTGTCATTGTAGCAAACATATTAAAGGTGTTTCTAACTCTGTTTCTCTATCTCTTCTCCCTGTACTGGCTTGCAGGTCTTTCAGAAGGCCCTGCTGGCAAAGTTTTCATGGGCTATGGATGTGGAGCCCAGCTTCAGATTCTGACAGGCTTTCACCAGTTCCTCGCTTTGTTCTACCTATCTGGCCAATATCGCCCGTCGATCTGGTTCTTTCTGGTGCTTCTCGTGATTGCATCGTATACATTGCTTTATGGGAATCTTGTGCTGGATGGTGCATTATAAAAATCGGGGTTTTGAGACCCCGTCTTTCCCTGAGAAACACTTCTTTTTTTTCTTTTATTTTTTCCCTTTTCTTTAGTCCCTGTTATTCAAAGATAACAAGAGACGAGACAGAATTTTTCTGATGAGTATTTTGTAGAGATTTTAGAGATGAATATTCAATACTTCAAGGCAATATGGCGATTTGCAGTAGCGAGGTGTATGAAACAAACACACTGTTTTATAGATAGATTTGAGAAAGTTACCCTCTACTCTTCCTGGCTCAAATTTTTGTTGGCAAATGCTTATTGATTGGACTCTTGTATTTGTGTTTGGCTGCTAATGTACAGAAGATCAGAATTCAATAAACAAGTATTGGTCATGTCAGATGGCGGGGAACTTTGCAGTATTCATGAATGTGTTTTGGAGCAGACGGATGTTAGCTTGGTGCAAAAAGTTCAACTATCAAGCGTCATTGTTTATGTTCATGGATTCTGAGTTTCGGGTTATGTCGAAAGCTCTGATACGAGCTTTGTAAGACATGATTCTTGTAGGGTGAGGGGACTATCATCTGGGGAGCGTATAGGATTTGCGTTATTGAACAGAGTGCAGAAGCAATTATTCCAACTAGTTAACTTGCAGAGTTGAACACAATACTAACATTGGGTAGGTTCTTCCAAAAATTTCATTGCCGTTGCTCAACCCAAAAATGATCCTGAAAGTTGCGCGACTTATGAAAAGGATAACTTCTAGTCCAAAAATGAACAAAATAAATAAATAAATAAAAAGAAAAGAAATGTTTAACAGAGAGTTGTATTTTCTTTGTAATGGTTTTCTTTCGAAAAATTTCTAGTGTTTCAGTAACAAACTACATCTTTGACGAGTTAATCGACTCTTTCCACGAAACATTGATTCCTTAATGGTTTTGTCATCATACATGGAAGTTTCATCGGACATGGATCATCTGCAGTTCCTCTCTCCATCCTATTCTCTCTTTCTTTCTCCTTCCCAAACTTTCTAAACCCCAAACACCCCTATTTAGAAAGGGAACAAAAAGAAAAACCATATACTGTGTAATTAGTAGTTAGTTAATAATATGATCAAAATAAAAAAGTAGTTAGTTAATAATATATTTAGCTGATAAAAACATGAGCAAGTTAATGCAAGGTCGTCTTAAACAAGCTTTTGTATTATACTTTGTACCATAAAAAAAAGTTTTGTACTTAGTAGTTAGTACTGTGATAAAAAACACTATTGTCAGGTCATTTATGCCATATATGGAAACATAAAGAAAAAGTTTATCCGTTTATTATTGAACCTGTTAATAAAGTTTTATAATCGGGCAATTACATCACCATTTTTTATTTTGATAGGTTTTGACGGGGTTTTTCTATAATAATAATTATTATTATTAGAAGATGTACTTTCTACCTTTTTTTTTAGTCTGCCCACAAATAAAAGAATAGCACGTTTTGTGTGAGACCAATTCACGGAAAAAACTTGAATGCGGCCGCCTCAAGCTGCGACCGCGTATAATGACATCATTTTTTTTTATTTTTTATTTTTTTTTATCTTTTCTTGTTCCAGCGTTGTTCATGGCCATTCCGCGTATGTGGTATCAGTTTTAATATCTGTGGTATCAGTTTTTTAATGTGTGGTATCAGTTTTAGTATCTGCGGTTTTAGTTTAAATATCTGTGGTATTAGTTTTAATATCTGTGGTATTAGTTATAATGTATGTGGTATCTATTGTATTAGCTTTTGAATGTGTGCTATCAGTGATATTTTTGTTTCAGTGAGCATTGAAATCAGTTAAGTTCACAGTTTGTCGTATCTCAAACTGCATCAAGTTAGAAATCCGACAGAGTTTCTTTTGAATTTGAGCATCCCAAGTTATCGACTTTTCAAAAACCTGTTCAAATAGAAAATTACTACAAAACCAACTCTAGTCTTCTAACCAAATCCAAGGCTTCATTGCCACATCCACTCATACCATCTTTAAAACATAACAAAAACATACATGATATGAAATATATGATATCAGGTCACCAAACTTGATACTAAAGCAAATACTCGATGAAGTTCTATTTCATAAGATAAAACTAAAACACCTGTTTGTTGTTTGAGTGACTGAAAAACACATCTAGCAATATACTAAAACATTTACAACTTTAGTTCCATAATTTTTTCATTCCTCTTTTTTCTTTTCCTTTTTTTTGGCCTCAGCAAGTTGCTTTTTTTCTTCTTTCTCTTTCTTCTTCTCTTATGCTTTTTGTTGCTTCTTTTCCTCAGCTTCTTTCTTGTGCTCTTCGGAAATCATGTTGATTAATGTAGGCTTAGTGTCCTTGAAAGCCCTCACTTTTTAAAGCATTGCATCTCTGCAATTTGGAATTATAGTAATTAAAATATGATGATACCTCAAGCAAACAATATGATACTAGACACACTGCATTTGATACTAGATAGCATGTGTGTGTTAGGAAGTGACACTTGCTTGTGTATGCACTTGTTTGACAAAGTATGATACCTTAAGCACACAATATGATACTAGACACACTGCATTTGATACTAGCTAGCATGTGTGCGTTAGAAAGTGAGACTTGCTTGTGTATGCACTTGTTTGACAAAGTATGATACCTCAAGCACACTATATGATACTAACACACTTCATTTGATGCTAGCTAGCATGTCTGTGTTAGAAAGTAAGACTTGCTTGTTTGTGTTGAGTGAATATTCAAGAAGTAAAAATAATTACTACATTGATGAAATATAATACCAGACACAAAACAGAAACATATAGCTGTGTCGAAATGTTTGTGGTATCAGTTGTAGTTCCTGTGGTATCAGTTTATGTGGTATTAGTTTTCATGTTATCTTAACCACGTAAAAAAATGATACTTATAAGCAAAAAGCTGATACTTTTGAGAGGAAATATGATACGTCTAGGTAACAATCTGATACCTCTAAGTTAGAAACGGATACTTATAATCAAGACTCTCAAAATTCGACTCAAACATAAGCAAAATTATTCAATAATCTAAAAAACTTGATTCACCAGAAATTGAATCCCTAACTGCTGAAATAAATCTCAATGTACAATCAATAGTGGAAACAACAATGAATTCAAAAGTAAACCCTAACTCAATCTAAAACTAGCATAAAGTAGCAAAAATTAAGGCATATATCGCAATTTGTTCCCCATTTTAATGGTAGATTCAAATTCAAATGATTACAGAATCACAATAAAAAAAAATCAATCATATTGACTAAAATCAAATACATACTTGTTAATTTCGAATTTGCTTCGCCATGAGATCGATAGAGCGCGAGGAGAGAGAGAGATAGAGCGAAGAGAGAGAGAGAGGGAGGAGAGAGAAAACGTGAGGTGAGCGAGAGTGAGAAAGTATTTGGGGTTCTGTTTTTTTTTGTTTTGTTTGATTGAGGCGCGTGTGTTTATATTGTTTGGTTATGTCACTAAGAGGCCTCACCTTGAGGCGGCCTCACAGGAGACGGATTGCACTATTTAATAATGTAGGGATCATTTATTATGAGTCGTATCCCTTGCTCCACTAAAAGGTAACCTCGTATTACCAAAAATAATATTCCCTTTTTTATATTTTTTCTTTTTGGAAAGAAATTACTTGTCTATATAAATAGGTAAGCGGATATAAAAGACAGAAGAACCCAGCAGATTGTAAGCATTCGAGCCAGCACCATTAATCTTTCTCTCTCTCTCTCTCCTTCTCCTCTACCCCCTCCGCCTATTAGCCGTTCACCTGCTCGCCGGCAGCCGATTTTCAATCATCAAATTCATTAATTATCATTAGTCATTACCATAAATACGATCATCATCAAATTCCCCATTAAAACCATCGCGTACTCTATTATAAACCCTAACCCTAACCCTAAAAGTCGTGTAAATTAACGTAACCTTCAAATTCATCCTCAATTGGAATATGGCGATTAAGGCTTGTGCGAAACCAAAACCCATTGATTATGATAGTGATGATGACAAGCCCATTGGCAATACAAGAACAAAATCATCATCTAAAGTGTTTCCTGTTCTAAATTCACCTTCTTTGAATTATGATACTGTTATAGAGGAGAAGTTAATTGACGAATCAGAGGATTCAGAAGATGATGATGAAGATGATGATGATGATGATGATATGCCAATTGGGTCAATAAAAAAGGGAAATTCTAACAATATGGTTGATGATATTATTGTTGAGGATTCTGATTCTGATGATGATAATAAGCCACTTAGTGAAAGGGTTTCGATTTCTCCTGGTGTATCTAAACGCAAATCCAATGATGATTCTGATGATGAAGAGCCTTTATCGTTGAGATTATCGCGGAAAAAAAGTAACTTGGGATCATCATCTTCTAAGAAGTATGATGATTTTGATGAAGATAGAAAGCCCTTGAAATCTAAGCTACATGTTAAGAAGGAAAATCAAATTAAGAAGTTAGTGCCTGTTAAATCATCATCAAAAAGGCCTTTAGAAAAGACCAGTTCTTGTGATCAGTTTAATATTATTAAGAAGGTGAAGCTTTCAGATGCATCAACCTCAGCTAAAAGGGAGCCTGAGGATGATGATGATGAAATCCCTATTGCTCAACGGATTAAAAAGACTGCATTATTAGATAGTAATAAGCGAGTGCGTGCTAGGAAGAATAGTGTAGCTAAAGATGAGTCTTCTAAGTCGAAGAAAATCAACAAGAAGTCAAAGAACATCAATAATAAATCAAAGAACATCAACAAGAAATCAAAGAAAATAAGGAAAAAATCTAAGAACTCAAGGTGGTCGAAAGAGTTGCCTAACGCGGGTAATGGAAAAAAATACTGGAGTACCTTAGTTCATAATGGAGTCACCTTTCCCCCTCCTTATCAGCCTCATGGGGTTAAGATGCTGTATGATGGTAAACCAGTTGATCTAACTCCTCAGCAAGAAGAGGTATTAGGTCTTACTTATCTTTTTTTTTTGATTTGGGGTTTAGTCTGCCTTTTCATATTTATTTGCTTGTCCACTTGTTATGTTTCCTTAATTACTCTTGTTCACACAGGTTGCTACCATGTATGCGAAGATGCTCGAGACAGATTATGTAAAGATCCAGAAGTTCAATGAGAACTTCTTTAGTGATTGGAAGAGACTTCTCGGGAGGAACCATGTTATTCAGGACCTTACGAAGTGTGATTTCACACCCATACATGAATGGCATCTAAGGGAGAAGGCGAAAATCAAACATATGAGCTCTGAGGCAAGTATTACTCCTTAAGAATGTGATTTCATTTCGGTTAGAATTTTTGTTGAACCTCTAAATCATGCTTGCGCTTGCCTTCTGTTAGCATCATGTGAAGAACTAGCTCTAATTGTTATGTGTTCAGTGTAAGGAGCACGGAGCTAGCTATTTTCCATGCTAATTTTATGAATACCACATGATAAGAACATAACGGCATTGGTTTTAGCATTTTTAGTGACCCTTACTGCAACTGAATCTGAATTGCTATTCATAATGTTTTACATTTCTTGCTTGCATTGTGTGGAAATCAGGTTTATTTCCTTAGACTTATTTTAGCAGACTATCCTCTTTTTGTTACAGATGTCCTTGGCTCGCTAATTTCTACACCATCTGGTCACTTTATCGTCGATACAATAAATGTTTGGAGTGATCTTATCAGTATGGTATATTGTATAATGTATATGGCTGCTTAGGTGCTGCTTTTATGTTTATGCGTTGATGCTCTTGGTAACTAGCTTCGTGGGATTTGTGGATTTGTTTGATGATGGTGATTATGGGAATTTGACAAGAATTTTTGTTATTGCAGGAGAAGAAGGTGCAGAAGGCGTTGAAAGATGTGAAATCGAAACAAGAAGAAAAGTATAAGTGGGCTATTCTAGATGGTGTTATAGAGAAGGTTACCTCCCTTATTGCTCTCTGTATTGGTTAATGGTTTATGTGGTTGATATTATGTACTTATATTAGTTTGGTTCATGTGGTGATTGTGGTCTATGAAGATTTGTTTTTCCTTGTTAAAAATTCTACCAGGTCTGTGTTTCTGAAATTATAATACTTATTTTTGAATATACACATATATATAACTTAATAGATTATTGTAAGGGACTGCATGATTAGTGATTACAGTTGGAAGAATTCATCCTATGCAATGAAGGGTCATGTCGTTTGCTTTGTATTCATCCTATGCAAAGAAGGGTCATGTCGCTTGCTTGTTATGTCGCGTACCCTTTTTCTTTCTCAAGTGGCTGATTTTTTTTGGGGGGGGGGGGTTGTTTTGGTGGTTGGAAACATAGAGCTCTTTATAGTTGGTTTGTTCAACTGTTGCTCTCTGTGGCTGATTTTGAATGTTATTTGCTCTGGAAAAAGGTGAAGTAACAGCTTGCATTCCTGGTTGATGAATTTTGAGAGCAATACAATGTCACAGTTCTGATCCCATTTATTCTATGTGTGGCTTTTGGTCTTGCCTCTATGCAGTGAATTTTTTTTGCCATTATTAAGTGAGAAATGAAGTAAACAAACTGAGATAACAACTAACAAGAAGAAAATCTATCACTATGAAAGGAATGGTTGAGGCAAGTGAATAGCGGCCACTCTGAAAAAGCTTACTGCATGCTTCGGTGATGAGCACTGGTTTTGTTTTTTCTTCAACCTCTTTCTGATTTGGGTTTCCGGAATAAAGGCTGTACTCTAGGCAGTCAGTTTTATTTGTTTGTTGGTGGTGTTCCTCCATATAAATGATTTAGATAGATAATCAATTGGTTCCCCGGTGTTTGTTTTGGATAGAATCTGACATATGTGGACACGAATCTGAGATTCTTTGCTATTCTTATCAGGTTGGGAGCTTCAGAGTTGAGCCGCCTGGGTTGTTCAGGGGGCGTGGCGACCATCCTAAGGTCTTTACATTTTTCATATAGTACATAGACGTAATAGAGTTAGTTATTCATGTAGGATTGATTTTCAGTTTTTCACGGTGCAGATTGGAAGACTCAAAAGGCGCATTTATCCAAGTGACGTTACAGTTAATATAAGCAAGGATGCTCCAATTCCTGAGTGTCCTATCCCTGGTGAGAGGTGATTTTTCTACTTGTCTTTGAAATTGTGCTAAGATGAAAAGGCTTTATGATTGACAAATTTGAGTCCATTTGCTCTCTTGTTTTACTTGTGGGATATGAATTCAAGATGTTTCATCTTTCTTGGCAGCTGGAAAGAAGTGAGGCATGACAATAACGTCGCATGGTTAGCTTATTGGATTAATCCTATAGAAGAAAAAGAGTACAAGTATGTGAACTTGGCTGCTAGCAGTTCATTGAAGGGGCGAGCTGACAAAGAAAAATATGAGAAAGCAAGGAAACTGAAGGTACTGCTTGCAGTTTCAACTTCTAGTTTCTAGATTTCTTATTATTAATTTCTTATTTTTTTTAGGGAAAGCAAAAATATAAGCTGGTCTTCCTTTTTTCTTTTTTTTTGTTGAGAGGGTGTAATATCATTGATGTTATCGTCAACTGCAGGATTACATTGAAGGTATTAGAGCAGCATACACCAAGGATTTTACTAGCGATGATGAAACAAAGCAGCAAATAGCTGTTGCCACCTATCTTATAGATAGACTCGCACTCAGGGCGGGTAATGAGAAGGTTTAGCTTGTTCAATTTTCATATACTTTTTAAATTTATACTTATGTCTGTGATGTTAATTCTATAGATAAAAATAGCTATAGTAGTGCATTTGCTCCATGGAATAGTGTTGAGATCTTTGAGATTTCTTTGTGTTTACTGTGTACCAGATTATCCTTACCCTAGTGCACATGTCTGATCTGTAGCTAATTCTCACCCTGTTTGCTTGGCTTTGTAGTTAACTCATGTGATTGTCCTTGCTGTGTTACAGGATGAGGAGAAAGCAGACACTGTTGGTTGCTGTACATTGAAAGTGGAAAATGTAAAACCAATACCACCAAATATGTTAGAGGTAAGATAAATTTCTTTCTTGGGAAGCAATGCCCAACAGTCAAATCATCGAACTTTGAAGTAAAAATGTCAATTAATACGTCTTTGTTTTGTCTGAATCATTTGTTTGTTGTAGATGTAGTACTAAAGAATCAGGAATTAACGAAGTTTTTCACTTTCACAGTTTGATTTCCTTGGTAAAGATTCAATTAGGTACTACAACCAATTTGAAGCTGACCCTCATGCTTACCAAGCTGTTCAAAAGTTCAGGCAAAGTATGTACAGATAATACTCATAAATTTCTACTGGTATTCCTGATTATATACTTGGCTATAATGTCACTGCTTGTCTACCAGATAAGCGTGGCAGTGAGGATCTCTTTCACAAGTTGGACACCAGTAAACTGAATGCGCATCTTAAAAATCTAATGCCTGATCTCACTGCAAAAGTCTTCCGTACATTTAATGCATCTTTCACGCTGGATAACATGGTAAGAAATCTGATGGCTTTTTCTTTCCAATCTCTGGCTTAGCTTGATCAATTTCATTTGTTATTGATAAATTATGTTTCCTATCCTCTGCCTAAATCATCCGTGCTCGCATGGTGAAAACGAGTTTCAACTAATATTGAAACTGTAATGTTTATTCTAACTCCAGCAGTGATACTTAAAACAATGGAAAAATTATGCCGAGTTTTGTTACTTAAATAATTTTAAACAATTTAGAATAAGAATAGGAGTTAGAATTTCTTGTTTGGTATTGCAATTAAAGTATTAGAGTCGAATGCTCTTCTTTTTGTTTATGATTATGACTTTTGACAATGGAGTGTTCCTTTTTGTACGCATAAATACATGGTAAAAGATGGAACTCTGCTGCTCTGTTAATAGGTTTTCCAATGATAATCTATCTAATGATGTTGCTAAATTCAGTTTCAGAAGATTTTCTTTTAACAGTTTCTACGCATTTATGCTTCTATTAAGTTTTGTTTGTTTGTGGTAGTTGGCTAAAGGGGCTGGCATCAGTGCAGAGTTGCAGGAGAAGATTGACTATTATCAACGAGCCAACAAGGAGGTCACTGTCGTCTTCTACATTCCTTGTCTTTTTAGTTGTAGGAGTCCTTGATCTATTAACCTTGCTCTAGGTTTCATGCATTCATGTATTTTCTCTTCTTGCAGGTTGCAATCATTTGTAACCATCAACGTACAGTATCTAAGTCTCATTCTGCACAGATGGAGAAATGTACCACAAAAATAAATAAAGCAAAGGTACAGTTCTCTTGTTTAGTTGAGAAGGGCATAGGCAGATAACAAGCTATCATTTTGAAATCTACCACCATCAATATAAGAGATACATGTCTTTGTTTTGTTTGTGGGTCTTGGAGCACTGTTGATATCCTTATTCTAAAACAATACAATTTGCAAGTACATTTTAATCTATCGGCTTCTTGTGATCTAATACTTGTTCTTTGCAACTAATGTTTGTTTGTGTGATAGTTTTGAGGCTAATTAACAATATGATTTGTGTAGGCCGAGTTGAGTGAATTGAAGAAGGATCTGGCTCGGGCAAAGAAAGGAAAAGCTCCATTGGAGAATAGTGATAAGAAGAGAAAAAGAAACATGACCCCAGAAAGGTAATTGGGCTTGCGCCTCTTGAGTCTTGTGCATATATATTGTAAACCCCCACACTGAACTATTGTCTTGTGCCATGTTTCGGGCTGATGGAGGATATTTACTTGTAGGATTGAAAGGAAAATAATGTCGACAAGGACAACGATAGCGAAATATGAGAAGCATATGGAGAACAAAGAGGATTTGAAAGAAATAGCACTGGAAACATCAAAGACTAATTATCTTGATCCAAGGATTACAGTTGCATGGTGCAAAAGAAATGAAGTTCCAATTGAGAAGGTAAATCCATCTTTTATAGGTCTCATTGTTGTAATCTAGTTAGCTTTTATTTTCGTCCATGATTGGCTAACTCTCCCTCTTTCTCTCCCTCCCTGAATTGCTCGCAGAGATTTAGCAAGTCCCAGCTGGAAAAGTTTTTGTGGGCTATGGACGTTGATCCCAGCTTCAGATTCTGACAAGCTTTCGCAAAGTTTCCTTTCTGCATTACCTATGGTCAGTAACTCAGTATACATACGTTTCTCTATGGGATTCTTGTGCTGGGTGGTGCATTGATGAAACTGACAGAATCATTCTGAGAAGTATCTATAGAGATTCTAGAGGGTAACATTATTTCTGGAATATGTGAATGTATATTCAAAGTTTCAAGGCAATATGGCAATTTCCAGTAAAGAAGTGCATTACACTTTAACTTTTGGGGCTACTGTTGTGGCTGGCTTTGGGCTTACTGTTACAGCTAGATTGAGAAACATCCAGCCTCTCTACTCTTTCAGGCACTATATATGGCTGAGAATGTGGTCGCGGCAAAACCTTATAATCTGGAATCCCTTTTTTTGTGATTGGTTGCTAATGCACAAAGCCACAAACCTTCATCAAAATTCACTAACAAGTAACAACTGCCGGCCATTTTCAAGCTGAAAAAAGA
Source organism: Tetragonia tetragonoides (assembly GCA_038025085.1). Lineage (NCBI taxonomy): Eukaryota > Viridiplantae > Streptophyta > Magnoliopsida > Caryophyllales > Aizoaceae > Tetragonia > Tetragonia tetragonoides. Next base: position 1,671,195 of record CM076153.1, read on the forward strand.
GATGGGCGAAATTGCACAACCTACTGTCTATTTCCCTTTTAGGGACGAACTTGTAATTTTAGGATCTAAACGAAAATATAGCTAAGCAGCAGAAAGAAAAATAAAAATAAAAAAAAAAGGAAAAAAAGATCCAAAATTTCAAAGTATGAGAAATTTCTCAGTATGTTTGCAGCAGAAAATTAACCAATTAACAAGGCTCTATATACGACAGGAGTGTACAGCAGAAATAGTAGGATTGGATATATCCCATAGATGGGTTTGGGTATACAATATTATCTGACTTCATAGCCAACAAATTATGCTTCTTAATGAGCAGAGTTTTGATGTTGCAGATGATGAAAGATTGAAAGTTAAGCTTGAGTTTTGATTCTGAGAGTAAAAACTTGCCAACTATGTTTCTCAGACTCAGGATCCAAGAATCGACTGTGTATCTGACAATCTGATGAACAAAAATACAGCCTGTGTACTTCGAATTAGTCACTATTATTCCAAACAGAGAAAATATTTCAAATTACACTTTGAACTTTTGAAGTTCGACATAGAAATTACATAATTTCGTACTCCATATAAGACATGATAGAAACATAATACACTGTACATGCCAGCTGCCTTACTTATTATACTAGTAGCAACGTTTTACATCCATTTGCTTTATTACAAAAACTCCATATGCAACCTTATTATAACCTAGTGCTGGCCATTGGATTCACTAGTAGTAGTACTACTTTTCTGCTTATTATTTATTGCTAGCCTTTTGTTGCTCCTTTGGGTGATCAAACCCCTCCACCTTTGCCTTTGCCACCATGATGATTGTTTACGTCCACGTTCTTATCCACCACGTTAGCATTTTCTTCTTGGGCCGGTGGGCGAGGCTTGTTGTATCCACCACGGCCGTTGGGCACAACATTTTCTTCTACGGCCGGTGGGCGAGGCTTGTTGTATCCACCACGGCCGTTGGGCACAACGTTTTCTTCTACGGCCGGTGGGCGAGGCTTGTTGTATCCACCACGGCCGTTGGGCTCAACGTTTTCTTCTACGGCCGGTGGACGAGGCTTGTTGTACCCACCACGGCCGTTGGGCACAACATTTTCTTCTTGGGCCGGTGGACGCGGCTTGTTGTATCCACCATGGCCGTTGGGCTCAACATTTTCTTCTTGGGCCGGTGGGCGTGGCTTGTTGTATCCACCACGGCCGTTGGGCTCAACATTTTCTTCTACGGCCGGTGGACGAGGCTTGTTGTATCCACCACAGCCGTTGGGCACAACATTTTCTTCTTGGGCCGGTGGGCGGGGCTTCTTGTACCCACCACGGCCGTTGGGCACAACATTTTCCTCTTCCTCTTGGGCCGGTGGACGGGGCTTGTTGTATCCACCACGTCCGTTGGGCATAACATTTTCTTCTTGGGCTGGTGGACGGGGCTTGTTGTATCCACCACGGACATTGGGAACAACATTTTCTTCCACCACCTCTGGTGGCCAATGGCCGCCTCCTCCACCATATCCACCCTTTCCACCGTAGCCTCCGCCATATCCGCCATGTCCACCACCTTATCCTCCGCCAGAACCACCATGGCCACCGCCATAACCACCATATCCACCCTTTCCACCATATCCTCTGCCGCCATACCCGTCAACCCCATAGAGGGCTTCTTCTTGTTGTGGTGGCCAGTGCTTCCCACCACCACCGCCATACCCTCCTCCGTATCCACCTCCACCGTGTCCACCTCCACCGCGTCCGTATCCGTCAAGATTCACGGCGGCGGATTCTTTCTCTGGTGGTCGAGGTTTGTTGTATCCACCACGTCCTTGCAGACCAACTGCTCCTTCTTCTACTTCTGCTAAAGCAAATCAAACAAAATTTGTTAGTACTCATTTTAATTTGTCTATTAGTCTCTAGGTGGCAGTGCACAAAGGCCAATTGTGATATAATCCTACATAATTATTACGTGCACAATGAATATAATCTTACATCAAAATATAAATGTCTATATGGAAGATAGAGGTACATTAATTACCTGCTAGCTGCTACTAGTAGTATCTAGCTAGGAACTAACGGTATCTCTGTATTAAACCTTGATTAAGATGAGATGAGAAAGATACCTGGTTGTTGTTGTTGTTGTTCAGTTGATAGATCACGAGCTGCGACCGCAGAGGAAACAAGAACAACAATGGCAAAGAGCAAACCAAACAACTGAAAAGGCTTAGAATTGGCCATTTTTGTGTTATGAACTATGATCCTCAAAGCTAATTAGGCACTGTGTTGTGTGTGTAGCTAGTAGTGAATCCTACTTGCCCTGTTATATGTTGTGGCAGGAGCTCCAGTTATTTATAGGCAGAGGTATAGGAGAGAGAAAGTAGAACAAAATTAAAGAAGATGGAATCTTATGCGAGGCCATAGTCAAAATTTGGCAAAGAGATGATGATCAAAACAGGTTATTGGATAAGGTTTGCACTAGGCAGATCCTCCACCGTTTTAATTTGGCATGCCAAATTAACTTTAAAAAAAGGCGGGTAAAATTTGACTGCCATTTTGTCTCATGTTGTTCTTGTTGTGCACCGATTAATCAAAAAATATGTTGTGGTGGTTGGATTTTTGCACCTCCAATATGCACGAATATTGTAGTGACACTTGCTCTTCTTTGGAACTTACATCAATGAGAGAGTTTGAACACTAATTTGCCATAGCAATTAGCAGGACGTCTCAACTCTCATAGCACTGCGGTGGGGAACTACTATGAGCAGATAGCAGTACTGTGAGAAGTAAGCCGGGTAATACTAGTAGTAGAGCAGTGCTGGTGAATTTTGACTATTGGCGTTTGACTCATTTGAGAGCGGAAAGACGGGAATCATTGGGATTTGGGCAACACATTGCAAACTTACAAACTACTTAGTGATGACTATGCCTATTGCCTGGGCAATGGGTTGGGTCGGATCGGGTCAAGTTAAAATGTTAATACATAGGTCAGTTCGAGTCAAGACATGTTTATGAGCATGGCGAATTGGTTATAGTTGGGCCGGTTTATTTTGACCCATTTAAAATTTTAAAACTGTTTTTGTATAATACAATATTCAATAGGTTGGCCTATTTTAACATGGTATGACCAATCTAATTTTTGGTTTGACCCATTTTAACCCATCCTTCACAGTTTCAAACTGATGATAGCCCACTGAGCAATGGACCAGGCCGGGTCGGCTATAGGGCCCATCCTGTTTGCCCAGAGTATAGTAGTATACGGAGGAGATGGGGAGCGGCTGGCACATGGGCCTGTCTAGCGGCCCAGGTGGAAGGGTCAATTGGGCCCTTGAGGTTCATTTACCAGGTTCAGTCGAGTATTTTTGTCCTTTCATACTGGCTACTGGGCTACTGCCCAGTTAGACATGGCCCGACAACTTTTGAATTCTCTTAAATCAAGCCAATGAGCCGATCTGACCCATTAAGTTGGATTACAAAAGATCTGGTCAGAAGCCATTTGTTGGATTGGAAGCCCACCCAAAAAGAAAAAAAACCCATAAATCCCCTGTTCCATGTTTCTATGAGCATACTAATAGTATAAGCAATGTCCATTTGGCCCAAACCATATTCTTCAACATTTCTCAATTTTGTAATTTTTTCCTCACTACAAAGTCAATTACATTATCGGTAATTAGATTAATTAGTAGACAATATATTGTCGGATTCATCATCATTGAATTTGTAGTTCCACTATAACTTACTAGTGTCCTTGTTTCTCTGCTTATTTTTATTTTCATGTGTAACAGTTCTAATATCACTTTCTATCTACGATTATGATAGTTTATTCGCTATGATTATTGTAACATATGCATCCAAGTTATACATCGAACTCTTATGAAGATCAAACTTAAATAAGAAATACATACGAGTATAATTTAATTTACTAAACATAAACAACCAGCTGAAATAGTACATTGAAATATTAGACCACAAGAAAGCAATATACGTACATGACCTTGCCTTATTGAACCCATAGATTTTAATTTATTCCTAAAAACCAAACTCGGCTTGCATGTCTACCTTAATTAAGACATTAATTACCCTTGATTCAGTTAAGCTTAGTTGTTGTTACTTTCTTTGGAGGATAATATCCACCATAACCACCATATCCAAAGCCTCCATGTCCATAACCATCATGATCGCCACCATATTGGTAACCCCCATGACTACCTTCATGTTCATAGCCGCCATGATCGCCCTCATGTTCATAGCCACCATGTCCATAGCCTTCATGGTCGCCACCATGTTCATAGCCACCTTCATGTTCATAGCCGTATCCATAGTCCTCTGGCTTAGCATCATCTTTATGATGTTGATCTAGTGGAGAGTAGTGACGACCATAGCCACCATGTCCATAACCATAGCCACCATAACCATAGCCCTCTGGTTTCACATCTTGTTCTCCTTTTGGAGGATGATCGTAACCACCATATCCGTAACCATAGCCACCATGTCCATAACCATATTCATAACCATCTACCTGCTTAGTAGCATCTTTCTTCTCTTCTTCTAGAGGTGGATAATGGCCACCATGACCGCCACCATGATGATAGCCACCACCATATCCATGACCATATCCGCCGTATCCCTTGTTCTCTTCAACAGTCTCTGTAAATTAAATCTCCAACTAATTGTAATATGGAGTACATGTGAAAATCATGTGAAACACAATCCAAATTTTCGTTCAAATACCAGAAAATGAAAAACTTTGTACAGCCATTTTGAGGATTAATAATGTGTCACTTTTATTCCCTTTTTTTTTCTTCCTTCTTTTCTTTGCACTACTCATGATTCACAAATTTAAAGCTTGTGTAAGACAGTTTTACCGTAACCTTTAATTTGTTGAGACAGAGTTATTGTTTTGTGAAATAAGTGTTTAATTTTCATAATAAGTGATCATCAAGTACGTTTCTAAATACTGACCCCATCTTACTGTGAGTTTTGGTCTCACAAAAAATCGGGCTTACTCAAAATAAGCTATTATCAAAGCAAACTATCATTGATCGAAACATATAACCTGCTAAAAATAATATACTACTCCTATTTGAAATGCAGAAGGTAATTAAGGCCTAGCTAAGTAGGGAGTAATAGAGTGGTTTAGAAAACTCACGTGTTGCCTTTTCAGCAGACTCAGCAAGCTCACGTGCTGAGACAACCTCAAAGGAAATGAGAAGAACAAGACCGAGAGAGAGACCTAAAAGCAGAAGCAGCTTAGTACTAGCCATTTTGTGTTCTTATATCGCACTAAAACTCTGGGTATATATTTGGATGAAAATGTGGTGTGCTACCATGCACCTCTATTTATAGGCCAAAATTTATGATAGAGATTAGAGGTGGACCGTAGGGTCAGAATTGAGAATTCACCATATATATGTATCATGATGCGTTTAGACTTTAGATAACTTAATTAAACAAATTTATAACACGAAGTATAGATATCAATCAAATCCATGGATGCTGTACATGTGGAAAATCGGTAGAATTTAATCCCCACTACCCAGCTCTATCTCTTATTTGCGTACTGGTAAGACTTGGGCATTCGCAATAAATGAAGTATTTTATTATTCGTCATCTAATTAGTGACACGTATGAATGTATTAAAGAGATAGGTGGTTACCTCACGGATAAACAAGTTACAATTTATACACCTCGAATCATGGGTTCAAATCTCAATTATGACCACGCCCAAAAGTTTCTCTTTGCCAAACTCAAAAAAAAAAAGAAAGAAAAAACAGCAGATTGGCTTCTTTTTGTCCTAACACTATCTGCCGTTCCTCCATTGTACACTTGCCATATTTCTACTTTGTTGGATAACGACGAACACGCAGCTAACACTTGGAACCACGACGGTGACTGACACCATTGACTTGTGAGATTGTTTAATTAGAATTTACGTTGGAAAGTAATAAGTTCTAAACCATCATGCTTAAACACAGAAATAAATTTACATGAGGACCGGTGATAATGCGCTCTAACATTTAGAGGGGTGACTAACTCAATAGAAAGTGATATATAACATTATCAACATATATTTTTATGTTAAAAGGCAGAAGACAATTTGGAAATTTGAGCAAATTAAAGGTTGAAGGTGGTTTGCTTAGCCTGCCATTTTTGAAATTGGATTAGATAAAAGTGTGCTTTTGGCTTTGGTGCGGTAATGTAGCGATCACACTCTCGATTGCACTATCCAACAAAAGCTTTAAGATAGTGCGTGATTGTTTAGTTAGCTAGTATTAACATACACTAAAATTTTAGGGGCTATTTGAAGTTTTTTTTTTGGTTTTTATAACTTATAATTTCATTAGCTACTAACATAAAAGTTTAAGTCCTTTCTAATGACTTTTACTACGATTTAACCATTTGTAGGGCAACTAGACATTTATCTTTTTTTTGGTCTAAAAAATCGTCTTCTTGATTAAGTTGTAGTTAAATTATCTCTCACAGCCTCTAATAAATTGTTATAAGTTTTATGTTGTCTTCCCTTTGAGATGGGTCTTGAAAATTGAAATCCTGGTTGTTTGCTTGGAAGATAAACAACGATGTAATATATAACCAAATCCATAAAATTATGATAGAACAATCTTTTACCGCTTTTCATGAGGATAATATCATTGACGGATCTACAAGTAGGTGATGCTTTTTATAAATGAATAGAAAAATTATTTAAATGCTATAGAGTTTCTTTAATTATGGTGACATCCGTTGGATTTCTTTTTTCTTCAGTGCCACTAGGTAATATTATTGATCACTGATGAAGACCGTATCCTCCATGTCCATAGCCATCGTGTTCCTTTTTGTTGGTTTCTCCTAGGGGATTCTCGGGGTATTGACTTCCAAAACCTCTGTGTCCATGACCATAATCACCATCACCGCCATAGCCATATCCACCATGACCATAACCACCATTGCCATTGTCGTATCCACCATGACCATAAATACCATTGCCATTGTCGTATCCACCATGACCATAAATACCATTGCCATTGTCATATCCACCATGACCATAACCACCATTGTCGCCATATCCATATCCACCATGAGGTCCATAACCATAACCACCATGGCCATAGCCACCATGACCATAACCAGATACTTCATCATCTCCGTCCGAGGGGTAGTGATGACCTCCGTATCCTCCATGTCCATAAGCACCATGGTTGTAGCCATCATGTCCATTATCTAACTCAGCTTCGTTGTCCTCTTCTTCTGTGGGATAATGGTGGTTACCATATCCTCCATGTTGTCCATTACCCCCATATCCTCCACCATGTCCATAACCACTGTGTCCATGACCTTGTGGAGGACCATAATACCCTCCATGCCCATGACCGTAACTTGATTCATCATGTCCATTGCCACCATGCCCATCATGACCATAACTTGATTCGTGTCCATTATTGCCACCATGCCCGTAACTACTCTTGTGTTCTTTATTTTCTTTAACAGATGCTGTATGCAAAGAAAACCAAAGTTAAAAATTTGATCACTAATTACACAATAGGCTAAATACGAAAATTTTTATATAACGGTCTTTTTTTTCCATAGACTAAATACTCAAATTAAGATTTGCTCAATTATAGTCACTTCTTTATCTCCTACTTGCTAAAATTATTAGATTGTTTATCTTGGAAAGTTCATTACAATTATATATTTACTACTCCAAATTAAATGTAGGAAATGTATTCTGTAAGCAAATGTTCAAAACTTACGTGTTTGCTGAGCAGTGTTCTCGTCTAACTTTCGAGCTGAGACCTCAGAGGATCATTAAAGCAAATGCGAAGAGAAAACCAAAGAGGAAAGCCTTGAAAGAGGCCATTTTCACAGGAATTAAGAAAGTAGTACTTGAGGATAATTAATTTATCTCTGTTTGAACTTGGATTTGGGTAATTAAGTAAGGCTTCATTCTATTTAAAGCCAACAAGCTAAGGTATGGATGCATATGAGAACAAAGACTTGTGCATTTAATTTCTAAAGTAACGTGATATTCATTAATCAAGAGAGTTACTTAGTGCCCATTTGGCCTACCTTCTACCAACTTCTTCTTCTCCTCCCAAATTTGTTCTTGCTCACCCCCCTTTTATCCACTCCCTCCTCCATTTCCAACTTCTAAGAAGTTGAAATAAAGCTACAATTGGACTAGAAGGAGAAGTTACAAATTGTAGCTTCTCCTTCTCATTCCACTTCTAGCATTATTTTAACTTCTTAGAAGTTGAAAATGGAGGAGGGAATGAATAAAAGGGGGTAAACAATAACAAATTTGGGAGGAGAAGTTGAATTTGTGGTAGTTAGACCAAACGGGCCTTTACTCACATAATTTAGAATAGGAGTAACAGTAATAAACAACAAAGAAAGAGTTAGAAAAAGTAAATAACCACAACAAACCGCTAGTTTAAGTTTATTTCAATATATAGTTCCATATACGTAAACTGAATAGACGCAGGTAAAGTAGGGGGTGACTCTACTATTAGAGGGGGTGACTCCAGATGATGTAGGGGGTGACTCTAAGTATTGGTCCACCATAGACTAAGTCCACACAGGTTTTTGTAATAATGTAATTTAGTCTCACACGAGACTTTTAATTTGGAGACGCAAAAATATTTTATAGGTTGGGCTAAGGCTCCGTTTGATTCACCTGGATAAAACTGATCTGAACTGAACTGGTCTGAACCGAACTGAACTGAACTGAACTTAATTGATTTTTTAAACTTGACCGTTAACCATTTTAAATTCGTCCAAACATAGTCAATATTGGACTCATTTGAAAGTATGCTTCGAGATCTTTCCGATGACATAACTTTCATCATGAAATTATTTCGGAATAAAAAGTTATATGAGTAATAAAGTTACACATGAACTGAACTGAACTGGACTGAACTGAACTGAATTGAATTGAATTTAAGTAAAATGAAGGTGAATCAAAGAGAGCCTAAATACCAATACCGCTGGCATGATTCTTTTGGGCTTGATTTTGTGACTCTTTTGCTGGCCTGATATGTTCGGGCTATTATACCAAGCCCAAGTATCAATTAATACCCAATAACCCAAGCCCATCATAAACACCAGAGCAAAATCTCAAACTCCATCAATACGACAAAGTTTCGTACAAGCGGACATAGCAACACAGATCACCCGGTAAGCTTCTTCTCTTTCTCTCTCATCAATTTCATCAACGCTCTCCAAATTTCCTATCACGTTGCTCAGATATTTGTTTTTGCATAATTTGAGATTTTTGCAGATCGAAAAATCAAATCAAATTAAGAGTTTTGAAGTTTTTTGGGCGCTTTCTGATCTTTATCCTCTCTATTTGATCGGACATATAGAGAGAGAAAGAGAAGAGAGAGAGAGAGAGAGTTTTAAGAGACTGAGAAAGAGAAATGGGATTTCTTGTGACAACCCTAATTTTCGCGGTGATTGGAGTCATTGCATCTCTATGTACCAGAATTTGCTTCAATAGAGGACCTTCAACCAATCTGTAATGTCTCTGTCCTTTCAATTTTGACTTTTTTTATTTGCTGGATTTTAAGTTCGGTTTTAGGTCAATTGATTGATGATTGGATCTTTGAACTTATATTTATTGGTACTTTGGTTATTGCATTTGTGAACTTGCTCTCAATTGATGTGTTTGTGATCAAATCGTTGTAATAGTGTTTAGCAGTTACTGCAGTTAGCCTGGCCCTATAAGGCTGTAGGTGTATGAATTAGGGGGAGTTTTGTTCATTTAACATTTGCAATAGATGATTCGACAAATTAAATCTAGTTCGCATAAGGAGAAAAGTCATTGGATTGGCAATTACATGATGGATGAAAAGGGTGGTTAAGTCTGCAAGGTTTTTGCAGTTTGAGGGGTTTAGATGTGTAGCATTGCGGCCGCATTGTGGTCAATGTGTTCTTGTTAGATATTGGCTATTTAGATTTTGATGGGTCCCCTTGAAAGGATAGCACTATCCGCTCAACCAATAACATCTAGCATTGAGGGCTAAGCTCTGCTTAGTTCACCTCCCGCTTGCTAATTGCTAAACATGTTTGTATTGATGGAAATTACATGTTAATGATTTGATTTGATTGAGAGTTGTTGATGGATAAAATTGAGTGACAGAGAAATTCACGAACTTCTCTAATTATAGTGCCAATTCCACCACGATCTGAAAAACTTTATGAATCAATAGAATTTTCAACTTCATGAATCATTAAAATTTCCAGTTGCTCCTGCTTAATGTAAAACAGTATAAGTCACGTTGTTTATGTTAAGCTACTTTTTTCTGTTGCTTGAGTTCATCCTAATAAATATCAGTGTGTATACCAATCACACACAGATGCCATGGATTTATCCTCTTGAACATATCATAGTATTCATCATGTGAAAGTTAGTTGCTTTTGCTACCAAGAAAAAAAAGAAGTTAGTTGCTTTTAGTTGGTCAGTGAGAAGCTCTTCGAGTGGAAGAAAGATTGTCAAAATTATCTAATAGTAGGAATAAAGTAAAGGACCTAGGGAACAAGTTAATGACAAGGATGGGATTTTGCGCTCAGCACCAGCCTAGGAAAATAAGAAGATTTACATTCATTTATTCGAACCTAGGAAAAATGACCAATTATGCCAAAAGTCAAAGCTTGCTGATCTAATTTAATCTATGAGGAGGTTGTGGCTTATATAAAGTAAGGATTCTGTTTGCAGAGTCATTGATAATCAGTATAGGTGTACCAGTGGAGTATTGTATTAAAATCTGTAGTGGTATTGTAATTCAATGAGTGGATTCTCTTCCATGTGACTTTACTCATCTAAATGGCATGTAATTAACTTACGTTCGTGATGGACACCGAGTCATTTGATGACATGGGTCACAGATGGTCTCAAGTCTATTCCTTGTTGTACTTCTTGTCTTCTTTTACATTGCTGATTTGAAGATTGCCGGTGACTAATGTATTCTTATTATGCAGGCTCCACGTAACATTGGTTCTTACAGCAGTAGTTTGCTGTTGGATGATGTAAGTCTGCTTTCCTTTTTATTTCTTTAATATTCTGTTGAAGTTGAAGTGCATAGCAATAGTTGAGTAGCAAAAATGAAGGATAAAATATGTTCAATGTTCAGCATGGAATATTTTAGTAGTCTGTTTTATTGTCTTGAACACGTCTCCTATCGGGTTTGGAACCTTGAGGGGTAGCAGTTGGTATGACCTTACCAACTGAGATCTTTACCGGAGGTCTCAAGTTGGAGTCCTCTCAGGGCCACTGAAGGTTTTCCTGGTCGTTAACTCCAGGGCCCATGGGATTAGTCATGTTATTTGAAAGTATATTTCCTTCTAAGCGTGAGAATCCAGCTTCTATGTCTTTGCAAAAGTTAGCAACTATCATCAATCAAGCAGTTTATCCTGCTACACGTCCTTCCCCCTCCCGTCTAAAAGGGAAAATGAACACTCAAGAGTCGTCAACGCCTATCTTTCATGATGTTTGTTTTGCACGTTCAGAATAGTGACAAAAGAAATCGTTGATAAAAGCGTTTCTTCCTCATTATGTAGTTGTGTTTAGTGGCTCTCTGTGCACCCGAGCCATGGTGTTATATGAGGATCACTGGTAGGCGATTCATGTCGTGTCGCTTGCCTTTTTTTCGTCCACAAGCCTTCTCTCAAGCGACTACCCCCTTAAGAGTCGTATAAGGTTTAGTGGTTCTGGCATGCGCCCGGTACATAACTGGGGTTTGTTAGAGTTTGGACACTTATTTTCCAAAAGTTTCACCTCAAACTTTTCAAGTATATTATTAACTTATGGAAAAACTTTTTTCTTTTTATTATTTCTCACACAAGGTAGCTATTTAATTTAATTTTTAATTAAAAAATACGCAAAAAAATAGGAAATAAATAGAAAAAATATCAAAAAAATACAGATCACCTCAAAAAAATTAGGAAATATTATGAGACCTCACAACAATAGTGGGCTTTGGGTAGGTTTGGTGGCACGAGGTGGTGGGGAGCCATGCTCGGTACCCAAAACTCGTGGATTAGCCTACGATGTCCCGTAAAACGCCATTCCAAGCTTAGCAAGGCCCCGATAACCTACCCCGGGGGCCTCTAATGTCCACTAGGGGTGTCCCGTGCCATGTGGTGCGTCAATATAAACCTTAGTTCCTGGGCCTCCCGCAAGCCCAAAAATCATGGATCATAGCCTTCGGTTTTCAGCTTCCCGAGGCCCGGGTGCCATGTTTGCCCAAACTTCTCCGGAGGGTCATCTGCATCCACGAACTTCGATATCACCCATGCTTTCAGTGTTCCTGCCCTTACATTGGTGTCCTGTGAAAGCGCCCTTACAAGCCTATCAAGGACCCGATAATCGACCCCGGGGGCCTCCCATGTCCCCTAGGGGTGTCCCATGCGATGTGGTGCGAAAATATACAACTTTGTTTCGGGGCCTCCTGGAAGCCCGAAAAGCGTAGATTATAGCCTTCATTTTTGACTTCCCAGGGCTCGGGTGTCATTTTTGGCTTCCCGGGGCTCGGGTGTCATTTTTGCCCAAACTTCTCCGGGAGGTCTATCATGACCCTAGATTACCCTCGGTGCCCCGGGAGGGTCATCCGGATCCCCGAACTTCGATATCACCCATGCTCTAAGTGTTCCTGCCCTTACATTGGTGTCCGTGAAAATATCATTACAAGTCTATCAGGGACCCGATAACCGACTCCAGGGGCCTCCCATGTCCCCTAGGGGTGTCCCATGTGATATTGTGCGAAAATATACATTTTTGTTTCGGGGCCTCCTCCCAGAAGCCCGAAAAGCGTAGATTATATAGGCTTCATTTTTGGCTTCCCGGGGCCCTGGTGTCATTTTTGCCCAAACTTCTCCGGGGGGTCTATCGTGATCCAAGATTACCCTTGGTGCCCCGAGAGGGTCATCCGGATCCCCGAACTTCGATATCACCCATGCTTTCAGTGTTCCCGCCCTTACATGGTGTCCCGTAAAAACGTCATTACAAGTCTATCAGGGACCCGATAACCAACCCCGGGGGCCTTCCATGTCCCCTAAGGGTGTCCTATGCGATATTGTGCAAAAATATACACTTTTGTTTCGGGGCCTCCCGGAAGTCCGAAAAATGTGGATTATAGCCTTCATTTTTGGCTTCCCAGAACCCCGGTGTCATTTTTACCCAAACTTCTCCGAGGGGTCAATCATGACCCTAGATTACCCTCGGTGCCACGGGAGGGACATCCGAATCCCCGAACTTCGATATCACCCATGCTTTCAGTATTCCCGCCCTTACATTGGTGTCCCGTAAAAGCGCCCTTAGAAGTTAGACGTCTATCAGGGACCTGCGAGAGCCTCCCATGTCTCCTAAGGGTGTCCCATGCGATGTGGTGTAAAAATATACATCTTTGTTCCGGGCCTCCTGGAATGCCAAAAAACCTGGATTTAGAGCCTTCATTTTTGGCTTCTCGAGGACCAGGTATCATTTTTGCCTAAACTTTTCCGAGGGGTCTATCATGAACATATAGGACCCTCGATTCCCGGGAGGGTCATCCGGATCTCTGAACTTCAATATCATCCAAGTTTTCGGTGCTCCCGCCCTTATACTGGTGTCCCGCAAAACGCCCTTACTATCCTACCAGGGATCCGATAACCGACCCCGGGGGCCTCCCATGTCTCCTAGGGGTGTCTCATGCGATGTGGTGCTAAAATATACACATGCATTCAAGGGCCTCCTGGAAGCCCTAAAAACATGGATTATAGCCTTCATTTTTGGCTTCCCGAGGCTCGGGTGTCATTTTTGCCCAAACGTCTCTGGGTAGTCTATCATGACCCTATAGGACCCTCGGTGCCCCGGGAGGGTCATCTGGATCCCGGAACTTCAATATCACCCATATTTCCGGTGTTCTCCCTTACATTGGTGTCCCGTAAAAACGCCTTTACAAGCCTATCACGGACCCGATAACCGATCCCGGGGGCCTCCCATGTCCCCTATGGGTGCCCCTTGCGATGCGTTGCGAAAATATACAGCTTTGGTTTGGGGCCTCCCTTAACCCCAAAAACATGGATTATAGTCTTCATTTTTGGCTTTCCGGGGCCCGGGCGTCATTTTTGCGCAAACTTCTCCAGGGTGTTTATCATGACCGTATAGGACCCTCGATGCCCCGAGAAGGTCATTTGGATCCTCGAACTTCGATATCACCCATGCTTTCACTGTTCCCGCCCTTACATTGGTGTCCCGTAAAAAACATCCTTACAAGCCTATGAGAGACCCGAAAACCGACCTCGGGGCCTCTCGTGTCCACTAGGGGTGTCCCATGCGATTTGGTGCGAAAATATACACCTTTGTTAAGGGGCCTCCTGGAAGCCCGAAAAAGGTGGATTTTTGGCTTTTCGGGGCTTTTGTGTCATTTTTGCCCAAACTTCTCCGGGGTTCTATCATGACCCTAAATTACCCTCGATGCCCCGGGAGGGTCATCCGGACCCCGATCTTCGAAATCACCCATGCTTTCAGTGTTCACGCCCTTACATTGGGCCTGCAAAGACGCCCTTACAAGCCTTTTAGGGACCTGATAACCGACCCCGAGGGCCTCCCATGTCCCCTAGGGGTGTCCAATGCGATGTGGTGCGAAAATATACACTTTTGTTTCGGGGCCTCCCGGAAGCCCGAATGGATTATAGCCTTCATTTTTGGCTTCCCGTGGTCCCGGTGCCACTTTTGCCCAAACTTCTCGTGGGGTTCTATCATGACCCTAGATTACCCTCGGTGCCCCGGGAGGGTCATCCGGATCCCCGAACTTCGATATCACCCATGCTTTCAGTTTTCCTGTCCTTACATTGGTGCCTGTAAAAACGCCCTTACAAGCCTATCAGGAACCTGATAACCGATCCCGGAGGCCTCCCATGTCTCCTAGGGGTGTTCCATGCGATGTGGTGCGAAAATATACACCTTTGTTCTGGGGCCTCCCGAAAGCCCGAAAAATATAGCCTTCATTTTTTGCTTCCAGGGGCCGGGGTGTCATTTTTGCCTGAACTTTTCCGGGGGATCTATTATGACCCTAGAGGACCCTTGGTGCTTCGGGAGGGTCATTCGGATTTCGGAACTTCGATATTACCCATGTTTTTGGTGTTCCCGCCCTTACATTGGTCTCCCGTAAATACGTCCTTACCTGCTATAAGGGACCAGATAACCGTTTCCGAGGGCCTCCCATGTCCTATAGGGGTGTCCTGTGCGATGTGATGTGAAAATATATACCTTCGTTCCGGGGCCTCCTGGAAACCCAAAAAATGTGGATCATAGCCTTTGATTTTCGGGGGGTCTATCGTGACTTAGAGGACCTCCTGTGCACCGGGACGGCCAATCGGGGTCCCCAAAATCCGATTTCATGGTTGGGACATGGGCGCTCGAGCGCTGGGACATGGGGACATGGGCGCTCGCCTGAGGGCGCTAGGACATGGACGCTCACTGGGCGTTGGGAGATGGGACATGGGCGCTCGCTGAAAACAGGGGAAATCTTTGATAAACTGCATGATTTCATCTCCTTTTTGTGAGCTAAAAAGCTATGTTCAGTCACTACTTTATGAAGAGTGCCTTAATTGAGCACAGAATCAAACTTTTCTAGGTTAAATGAATAAACTTTCTTCTCATACAACAGATCTTTTATCATGGCCAATCTTTCCTATTTACTACATGAGATGAGGAAATTGATCACCATTAATGTGCTAAGAGATTATGGTCAATCTAAGTGCTGATTCACATAAAATAGCCATCATACTCATGCCTACTATCATCATTGCTGGACTCGTGCTGTGCGGAAAATTATCCATTATGCCATTGCTGAAAGCTTGATTACTTCTCATTAATGGGCCAATTATGGTGGTCATGAAGCTAATAGAACTATAGAAGTTCAGTTCATCAGTTCTTCCCATATCCCACTTCATCTTATTGTAGTAATGCATTTTTTGATATTGGAACATGTCTTGTTGCCATCAAGATGAAGTTAAATTCCCCATACTATAATGCATATCGTAACCCCAAAAATGGAGCCTGAAGACCTGCTGATGTCCTGCCTCCTGGGGGGCAATCGTGTTTCATGTCTTTCCTTTTCCGACTCACTCTCTTGTCATTGCCATGCTAGTTGATTGAAATTTAGAAAAAGTTAATGTGAAACTTTTCTTGTGTAGGTGGGCTATTGTATATCTTGCACAGATGAAGCCCCTCATTAACCCAATCCTAAATGAAGCGGAATGAGCTGTATTGGTTGAGAAGAATTAGAAAGGGTGCTTCTCTAGATACCCAATGTTACCATTTTGCAGAATGTCAGCAGAGATGAGATACTCATATTCAAAGCCTTATAATGACATTGCTTTCTCATGTGGATTTGTATGTAATTCTATTGTTTCAGAGAACATCAATATTCGTTTTTTCTTTTGTATTTTATGCACGAGTCTACCTTGCTTGGATTGATGGAGCTTCTATGTGGATGAAATAATCGCCAGTTGGTGGAATATATTTATAAAGTTTCCCTTGTGTTGGTGCATTTTTAATGGAATTTAGTAGTCTCACCCACTTCGACATGGCCGAAGAAGTTCTGCTAGGTGCAGGATATTGGCAACTTGTCTGCAAATTTATCTCAGTTTATCTTGATCGAAGTAAGGTAACATAAGATGACGATTCTATGTGGATGGCAATTAAACGAGTTATACTATATTATTTTATAAAAATTTTATAATATTATATTTTTATTTTGTGAGCTTGGGGTGGTTAGTGCAATGGCGCCGGCGCACCCTTTCACTTGTTCCAGTCTCATTTCGAACAAAGTGAGATGTGATGATTTTGGGTGGTTTTCTGTCAGCATTTGCTAATGCATTCCATTTTGGTATCAAACTATTTTTCTAATATTGCCTAGTGAACATTAGGTAATTTATAAACGGAATTGCTTAACGTAAATCCTAAATTACTAAACGCAAATATTTTTGTCACAATACTTTCTAAATTACCCTTTTCATTTGCAAAGGCATTCTCCTTATTTTTTTCCTCTGAGAAATCTCCCAATTATATTTCTTCTATACAATGAAATACACCTAAAATCTGATAAACACGAATGATTTCTTTAATCAAAATCAAATCTTTTATAAAATTAGATGATACTAAGATAATCAAAAGAATTATCTTATATATATATATATATATATATATATATATATATATATATATATATATATATATATTGTTTAGGATCTATGGTGGTTTGGTGATTTTAGTGGTGGTGCCTTGCTCGGTAGTTGAGGGCTCAGAGGAGAGAGACGCCGGAGGGGTGGGGTGGGGCGACGCACAGGAGGGGGTTTGGGGTGGCTGGGCTGACCAGAGGGTAGGGACGGGGTTGGGGCCTTGGGCTGATGAGCAGTTTTAGGCGCCATTGATGGTAATCCTCCTCGTGGATCCGCGGTATGCGCCATTGATGGTAATCCTCCTCGTGGATCCGTGGTATGCGCCATGATAAGCTTTGTCATGGCTTGCCTCTCTTTATATAAAATATACAGATCGGCCAAGCCTTTGAGTCAAGCATCCTCAATTCCTCGTACAAGTCCAAAACTGTTCCACCATCAAAATTTAAAGAAATGGCAACTCAAAAAACTTCTTTCCACACCCGTTCACTCAGTTTGCCATCAACACCTCACCCACTTGATGCAAGCATCGAGGATCACTTGCGCAGGCTAAGTGCCTCACAAGCGGGCTCCTCTTCTTCATCATCCATGTGCCACAACTTGTTCAGTATCAAGGTTTTGTACGAGCAAATGAATGATTGCATTGATTTGCCACACAACCGTGAAGAGAACAGATGCCGTGAAGAGATCTTCAAATCTTATTTTCCCGTTCTCAATTAACAATTTCCTTAAATTTCCTCAAATATTTTCTTCTTCAGAGAAATCTTATTTACTTTAAGATCTCTTCCAATTTCTCAAACCGAAAACAAACAACAATTTAGATTTCTCTTTCCAATTGATGGGTAGCAATTGAGTCTCTCACCGCTGCCGCCATACAATACCGCTGCCGTGAAGAGAACAGTCTGGGTTGAAGAAATTTGTTTCGTAAGTGGTGATGTTAGGGGAGAATAGATGAATGACAGAGAGGGAGTGAAAATTGGTTGAGAGAAAAGGAAGGAAGAGAGAGAAAGAGATGAAAATTACTTAGGGGTATTGTGGGAAATGGGGATTTACGTTTAGTAATTTGCGATTTACGTATAGCAACCCCCTTTATAAATTAACTCCTTATTTATATAACATGAGAAAATCAAATAGCTAGTCCCTGAGTGGTGTATCACACGAATCCTAAATTTAGCTTTCAAGGAACTAAACCGTACTCTTTTTAAAAAAATTCTAGATTCTTAGGGTGTGTATTTTTCAATTTCTTTTAGTATTAGTTTTATTAGTTCAGTGAGTTCCTTACTTAGGCTTCTTTTGTCTTCCATATCTGTTCCATATATACAACTTTGGAAAAGGAAAGCTTTTTATCTTTGGAAATCTACTTATGAGCAATTACACCACTAATTTTACATAATTAAGAGATTTTACTATTAAAATCCTATGCTTTTAGGTTAAGTGACTAATCACTAATGGATAATGACTTGTAACACACATGTACTATAATTTTGCAAAAATAACAAAACTAAAACAACATAAACATGTACTCCAAAATCCTAGTCAATTTCCACCTCAATGAACCAATTTTTCTTGCACTCTTCTAATAAACGAGTAGGGGAGAAAAGAGAGCCAAAGCGACGTCGTCGAAGAGGCTTTTTTGGAAATTGAAAAAAATGAAATATCCAAATAAATTTTCAAAAAATAATGAGCTCTAAAACCCTAAAAACCTTTGTCTCTATTCCCAATCTCTCTCTTTCCCTTCCCTCCCTGGATTTAGAGGCAGAGAACAAAACTCTCATTTCCTTCCACTCTCTCGTTTCTCTCTCATCATATCAATATCATATACTCCTCCTATCATAGTTTTATAAAAATCCCACATTTTTCTCTCTCTTCCCTCATTTCCCCTTTCAAAAAGATCTGCCCAAAAAAATATGGCTACCATAGGACTCTCAAATGCCAATGAATTTGTCTCTTCTCCTTCAATTCCCACCTCATTTCAAAGCAAGAAACTTTTCAATTATGCTCCTAGAACATGTTTCCCTCGAAGAACAACACGAAGAAATGGGCAAAATTATGCTTCATTTTGTACCTCTTGTTCTTTTTCTCCAATGGAAACAGCTAAGATTAAAGTTGTCGGTGTTGGTGGGGGTGGCAACAATGCGGTTAATCGTATGATTGGTAGCGGTTTACAGGTAAAGATTTTATTTTTGTGTATTTGAGACCTAGCTAAATGAAACCCAATTTATATTTGTTGAATTGGGCTTTTGGGTATTTTACAAATGGAGTTAATTAATTGTTTTTGCATTTAAGGGTTCTGTTTTGGAGCTCCCATTTATGGGGGTTTTGGCTATAATTGGCAATGTCTTAGCTCCAGTTAGTTATATTACTATTTGTTGCATTTTGTGATTTTGTGTAATTGAATTTAGGTGTTGGTAAATGAAGCAGATATATTGTTTCTGGGATTGAAGCTGCTTTCCGTTTGTGGGAATTTTGCCTGAATTTTAATGCTCTTGTATGATGGTTTTTGCAGAGCATTTGTATGGTTTGCTTGTTAGTATTGATTTTGTCAAACGGGCAACCTTGGTTTGGTGAAGTGTAAGGATGATTTCAAATCTTAGCTCCCAGTCAATTGAGTTTCACCTGCAGTACCTGTAACTTATTCTTATATTTTTGAATATGCCTTTTGGGTACCTCTAAATGAATGTGAAATTCTCAGTTCGGCTATTAGAATTGTTGTTTTAGAACCTTGGATTTTGGGACTTCATCTATAACTTGCTCCCCTGTCCTTGTTCTAAGCTACTGAATCAGTGAATTGTGCAAGTGGATGTGTGTTGTTTGAGATCAGTTGAAGTCTTTTGTTTTATAATGGTTGTCTCTTACGGCCGACTTTGGGTTTGAGACATTAATGGCCTTGGCCATTATTGTAGTTTTCTCACCTTACCCTTTGTTGAAGCTTTGTGATGGGTCTTTTTTCTTTCTCCAAAATGGTTTCTGAAATCAAACTTCGTAAAAGTGTGAACTTCTTATAATCATATTTGTTTATGATTTCTATGTTTCCTCATGGCTATTCGGCATGTACCTATGGATGAAGCTCATTTTCTTGTTTTTGCAATTAATGCTTTTGTATAGAGAATTAGAAATCACAGGGATGGTTATTTTCCTATGCATGTTTTTTGTTAATGCGTGCTTTTTCTAGGCTTCTGTTTTTTGTCAGTTGTTGGATGTTTACTGTTTGATATTGACTTTATTTGGTTGCTAGCATTGTCTTTTATAAGATTAATCGGTCGTTGTTTTGTCTTGATCTAGTGGCTTCCTTGAAGCTCAATAAAAGATTTTTGGCAACAACTAATCTTTTCGATAATTTGATGAATTAGAAGTTTCTGAACAATGCAATTGCCGAGCCAGTCTTTCTGCCACCAATATGGAAAGACTTCTTTCTGATAGATAGCTTTGTTTGTTGTCTCGCCTAGTGGCTTCCATTCAAAGCTGAGTCGTGGGTTTTAGAAGAATTGACTATTACAAATCTCTTTAAGTGAATTAAAAAAATTCCCAACAATTTCAACTTTCTGTGCCCGGTTTGATCTTACTTGTATGGCTTTGCTGTCAGGGTGTTGATTTTTATGCCATAAACACAGATGCTCAGGCATTGTTTCAATCTGCTGCGGAGAACCCCATCCAAATTGGGGAGCTTTTGACCCGTGGATTAGGTCTGGCTCTTTCTTTATGACTCAAAAGGATGTCTGGTCAATTAAATTAGATTTGGGCATTAAAATATTCGGAATTGGAATTTGGAGCTGCATGCCGTACCATTGAACAATGATGTTTGATGCACATTAAATGATGCAGGCTTTGTTGCCTGACTTTCATTTCCTAATAAGATAGTGAGTTTTATGTGTTTCCCTTTGATTGGAGTAACTCAGTGGTGATGCAGGTACTGGTGGGAATCCATCGCTTGGGGAGCAGGCTGCTGAAGAATCAAAAGATGCAATAGCAAGTGCGCTTAAAGGATCAGACCTTGTTTTTGTAACAGCGGGGATGGGTGGGGGCACTGGGTCTGGTGCTGCTCCAGTTATTGCTCAAATTTCCAAGGATGCTGGCTATCTCACTGTGGGGGTGGTCACCTATCCCTTCAGTTTTGAGGGACGCAAAAGATCGTTGCAGGCAGGTGCAACAATAACTTCCCTAGAGCAGACTAGAAGAGTGATCTCATTATTTTAAACTTTTCATCAAACCTGTCTTTGCATATAGTTCATGAATAACGACTTTTTGGCCTCGTCATAACAATTTAAAGAAAGTCCCATGGTATTTTCCAGTGAAGCTCCAATTGAGTTCAGAGTGAAAATTTAGGTTCCATGGCAACTCAGTCATCTTCATGATCTTTTGCTGTTCTCTTCAGGCGCTGGAGGCCATTGAAAAGCTGCAGAAGAATGTTGATACTCTTATTATTATACCAAATGACCGCCTTTTAGACATTGCCGATGAGCAAACTCCTCTTCAGGATGCTTTCCAGTTGGCTGATGATGTTCTCCGCCAGGGTGTTCAAGGGATTGCAGATATAATCATGGTATGCCGTTTGGTACATGCTGCTTTGCCCCCTGTTGCACTGATTGATGGTTATATCTGCAGTAAATGTTTAACTGGAGTGGAAAGATATCACTGCTTAAGTAACACTACTGTTATAGGCAAGAATATCATGTCTTAGTCAATTAGAAGTTTTAGACACTTGATCTTTTTATCTATGGCACTAAAATATTTACGTACTTCGTGTAAGTTTGTTAATCAGCTGTTTTTTGTGCCATGTGACTGTGATACACTGCCTTTACAATATACAGTTTGTTGATCTTGAAGTTCTTATTTCCTGCTTTCTAGATACCGGGACTTGTAAATGTGGACTTTGCGGATGTCAAAGCTGTCATGAAGGATTCTGGAACTGCAATGCTTGGAGTGGGTGTTTCCTCTAGTAAGAATCGCGCAGAAGAAGCTGCTGAGCAAGCAACTTTGGCACCTCTTATCGGATCATCCATACAATCTGCCACAGGTGTGGTATACAATATAACTGGAGGGAAGGACATAACATTGCAAGAAGTTAACAGAGTATCTCAGGTACGGTTCTGAACTTCTGTTGTTGGTCTGCCTTTTCTGTTCTGGTCCATTTGTTTCTTCAACTCCCCTGCCTCCCACTCCCAGCTAAGTGACTGACTCTGTTCACTCTGCAAGTACTAACACAACAAAAATTTTCAGGTGGTCACAAGTTTGGCAGATCCATCGGCTAACATAATATTTGGAGCTGTCGTGGATGATCGCTACAATGGAGAGCTCCATGTGACCATCATTGCAACAGGTTTCTCCCAATCATTTCAAAAAACACTGCTAACAGATCCCAAGTCTGTGCGGGGTGGTGATAAAATAGGAGCTGGCCAGCAAAACAGAGGTGGTCCTCTGCAGCCGTCCCCATCCTCGACCAATTCAGCACCTCCTCGACAACCTCTGAGAAAGCTCTTCTTTTAAACTCTGGAAATTACCTCCATTTTTTTTTCTATCCTTTATCTTCTATTGTGTAAAGATATTGATTCTCTTCAATCAATGTTATATTTCTCTGTTTGCCCCCTCATTGTTTTTTCACGTCTCTTAGTGTGCCTAAATTTATTGTAAGAGTCAAAACTAGCATGCTGCCATGGGATTGCCAACAAAACAGATACCCTGCTACAAGTCTCCTAGTTAGTGGAAGCTCTTCCTAAAATCTACCTATCTGAAACAAATTGCTGGGTGGGGAAGCAAAATTTCCCACAATTTGCATTTACCCGAACAGGCTCCCAATGTTGTCTGTTGGCATGGTTTGATTGGTTCACTTCATCTCAGCTGAACGGCTGAGAAAGGTATGTCATTGTTTATGTATCACGATGAAATGAATGTTTTGAAATACTAGTAATGCTACAAATTAGTTTAATTTACATTCGACATGTACAATTTCTATAAATTAGCTACAAAAATACAGATAACTCGGAAAATGGGATGAAAGGAAACATGCTATCACCAAGGTATTCAAAGAGCGAGGACAACAAACGGCCACCATCAGTCTCTTCCTTCCAAGCCTGAGCAAGGAGAGACGTCTTTTGAGCTTGGACATCTTTCTCCCCCCTTCTTCCACTACTTCCTGGGATATTTTGATCATTATGCAATTGCTGGGTAATTGCCGAAAGGCCAGCATCAGATCCCCTAACAGCCGAGGAAAATCCTCCGGCAACACCTTGCATGTTGGGTTGCATGGAGTTCATTGTCATTGCTCCCATTGCGCCATCAGTTGATAATTTCTTTAGCGGTGGCTGTCGCAACAAGTTATCCATGCTAGCTTTTCGCTTATCTGGATATATATCACGGGAAACAATCCGCAGGTTATCATGTGGTCTAACGAAAAAGAGATGCAAGCAGGAAATCGACCTATGGTTGTGGTTTTCCACAATTGACACTTAGCATTCAAACTACTCTAGGCATCAATAGTAAATCACAAAAGTCATGACATCATGTTTTGGCTTTGGAAGCCTCAAAACTGTTTTCTTGATTGCTGGATTAGACACTAAGCATTTTAGTTATCCTGCAGCATACCATTCCAATACCAAAATAGTAAAATCACCTTCCGACTTTACCATATCAAATACCCCCATTGTGCAAGATAGACTAGACTAGAAGGACCTCAGGCATATGCCTCCTCAGCCCCCTTGCCCTCCCGATACTCAACACAACAAAGAGAAAAAAGAAAAAAGGAAGAGAGAGAGTGAGAGACAGGATTAGTAATAAAGGATCAGAATAGATATAAATTTTACTTGGTAGCATGGTCACAACTTTCTTATTGGTCTTCAAGATGGCTCTTGTCAATGGAAGCGGTAAACTTGGGAATTTCCTCAGCTGATTGTGCATACATTGCCCAGCAGCAAACTGTTATTTGGCACAATGTCAGATCTATTGATATGTAGATGGACTAAGCCAGAAACTAGAAGCAACGATTAAAAACTCACCAGTAAGGCACCATAAACCCGCCAAGCTTCTTGTCTTTTCATCTCATTCTTCTGCCCTTCTAATTGCATTTCTGGCCCCAAAAGCTGCATATATGGCTCTAGATTTGGTAATATGAGGAGACGAACCTGAAGTCAGCATCAATAAACTTTGTATCAACTCACAAGACGGCAACGTATAGAAACGATATGTACATCAATGTTCATATGAATTATGAAAGAAAAGAATATGTGCAAAATCGTCGAAACAGATGCTCAAGAAAGAGTTTTGAGTCCTTGCCTAAACTCCCCCATTTCTTATATACAAACACCAGAATGCATGAGATGTGGAAGAATTTTCTAAGTGAACTTGCTCTTTCAAATATATGATTGTCTTAACAATTGTCTCAACATATTAGTGTTATTTCCTTTTGCCTTCTAAATTTTTGGCTATAGAACATACCACACTAGGTCCAAGGGACGCTAGTCCTTGAATGGCTCCATAATGTTGAGGCAGTGCTTTTGATGGGTCCAAGAAAGCATGGAGAAGAGTCCTGGTGACTCGAGGCTGGAGATTGTGATAAACATGCCCAAATCTGTTGAAGGATGTTCACCCATTCAGTAGCGAAGAAGAGAGAATTATATTTAGTATATTGTCATGAAGGCTACCAATGACTAACTTGATATCACATTTTTTAAAGACCAACTGCATAAAACCACATGTTATTTATTCTTGCTCTTTACATTACTATAGACACCACGCGTAACTCATTAAAATGCGAAGAGTAGGAGCAGTAATCATATCTTTATTTTATCCTTTCCAGTGAATCCATCGCATAATGCAGAACCTAACCTTTGGCATATTGTGGCAACTAGATTTGCAGCAAAGTTCCGGAGCTCCCAATGATTGTCCGAAAATCTGTTTCCTAGCCGCTTTGCTACCAGACAGGTAATGACAGATGGCATTAGTTGGTGTAGCTGCAAAAACAGTATGACCACATGATTAGGCATAAAGAACCAAGATATTACATATAGGATGTTAGCACAGCCTCAGTTGAATGCGAAACAAAAATCAGTGATGAAAGCCCAAGATGCAACTTTTAGAACGTTCTCACATCCGAAAAGCCGAGTCTAAACTGACAAATCTAACACCATACTGGACCTAAACAGACAGAATGTCAGAAAACTGGCTAATATAGAGTCACGATCGACTTACATAAGGTTCTATGTGTATATGTGGGTTTTGCAGAAGGCTCCAAACAACACGCATCAGTGCAAATAGGAGACCAAACTTATTCAAGTTCTGAGAAACCTGCAGTAAATGGAGTTCACTATTTGGTAAGAATGAGTTCAAACCATAATGCTTCTCCCATGGTAATTACATTTATGTGTCAAGTTTACCTCATCAGCAATGAAGCATGTGAAATAGGGAACCAGAGGATGGAGTCCCGAGTCAGTTGCCAAACTCCGTAAAGCCTCTTTGAAGAGGACAGTATCGGACTTGCGTGTGGTAAGCTCAATAATTTTGTCAAAATAAAGCTACATAAAGATCAATGCAAGGTCATTTAATTATTGTTAGGCAACCACGATTCAGTGAATGATAAAGGGAAAAAATAAACAGATGCATGGATAAACCTGAAGCTCTCTAGACAAGACTTGCTTCACAGGTAACTTAATATCAACAGGAAGACCATCTTCTTTATACTCCAATTTCTTTCCATCAGAAGGAGCTGCAAGTGCTGTAAAAGTAAGTTACATTAAATTTCTACAGTTCCAAGGTGTAAATGCAACTAGAAATTCCAGAAGCTGAGAGCTATTGTTTACTTCCTATAAGTAAACCACTAGACATCAGTGTCAAGGTCGATACCTTCAACTGGAGGGTTCTCAGGAATTGCAGGCTGTACCCCTTCAATGGCCAGCCAGTGGACAGAAACAGAGGTATCTAGTGGTGCTCTTGGCAATGGTGTTTCAATGACCTACATTGATTATGCAAATTACGGGATAATAAAGGGTCTGAACATAAAAACTAGAACGAAACTTATCCAGTATCAGAAGCATCTTACATCTTTGAATTCCAGATCACGGTCATTAACGTAGAACAAATCCTTATGTCCACCAGCTCTCTTAAATCGCAAGGGATCATTGGAAGCAAACCCATAGATTGGCTGATGTACAAAAACAATATTCATTATTCAATATGGAAATAGAAAATCAAAGACTAATATTACAGGATATATCATATAGCATAATAAGTAGAGGCAAATGATTTATCTGGTGAACCATTAACTATTAGTCCAAAGAAACATGATTTGTCGCATCTCGCATGTCATTAATCAGCCATCCACCGCAAGAGATATATCTTACCTCAACATTTCTCAAACTGAGAGCAGCATCGACATCATCTGCCGTTAAAATAGTGCGCTTGGAGTGTCGCATGCACTTGATTGCCTCCTACACATGTCAGACGTAGCAATTTCAGCATCCTTTTGGGATTACATTCTGGAGCATTGTGGTATGTTGACTATGTGAGTGTGGATTCTGATTTCAAGACAGATAAGCAGGCATCTTAGAAAGGGAACCCCACAAAATAGTGGGGGAATCTGATTTGATCTTGGCCTAAATTTACTCTAGTTAATAAGAGTCTAAGACAATTCCGGTACCTAAAGTCAATTAAAAATCAAATTTCTCAAAGAGGACAAGTAGTTGATCCAATATGTATGGGGAGGGGAAAATCTTCTCAGTGTTCTTTGTACAGAGCTGCAGGTGAGACTTCTCAAATCGTATTAATATTATTTTTTCTGCGTACACAGGGGTAAGGCTGCGTACAACCGACCCCCCCTTACCCTGCCTAGGCGGGAGCCTCTTTGGAGGCACTGGGGTAATGTTGATGTTGATGAATATTTCTGAAAGCAAGTTTGCTTGTGCTATCTGAGGGAAAGTTTTGTCCAAGTTGAATAGCATGGTAGAGTTTAGTCCCTTGACCATGAGCTCAGGTGATTTCCATCTGATTTAGGATTCCTCACTCTCCGTAGTTTGTAAACAGTCACTGCAAGAAAGGCTCTCTCATTTAGGATTCCTGGGGATATACTACTATTTAGGATCACTGGATAAGCACAGCATGAGAGTCTAAATCCCATTCCACAACCAGCATTTGCAATCTACTGAGAGGCATGGATACTTGGATTGCAAGTTATACAGCAGGAAGTCAAGGGAATGATTCCATCCTGTTCCTATGGAAATGAAGATCATTTGCCATCCTCCGCCCAGAAAACTACTCCGGGTCCGGAAATAAGTCAATCTTACAGTGGAGTTTGAACTAATGATGCAACTACCTTAACCAAATATAGGGTATAAAAATTTCACTTTTTCCAAAAAAATAAAAATAAATTCTTGACCTGCAACTAAACCAGTGAATCATCAAACAAAACCTTTATCATTTACATCTTGATCATAACAAGCTATATTCCTATGAGGAATTATTTCTCTCTCTCCTTGCTCAAATCCAGCAGGAAAAACCTAAAACCTCATTTCAATTTTCTAAATACTTAAGTTATAAATAACCACTCTCATTCAAATCAATACCCCCTCATCAATATATATACAGAACCCACAATAAGAATACCATTCTGGACTAGTTCCTTAAATTACACCACATGGGTAGCAGTAGTTGTACCACAAAATACACACACTCACTCAGAATTAGCAAACTACGCATAAAGTATGCAAGAAGTGTTCAAACCCTAACCCAAAATTCAATCAAAGGGTGAAAATCTGCAAATAAAATAAAATAAGAAAGTTTTCTTTGTAAATTTTTACCTGCATGATTTCTCGAACACGGTACTCGACATCGGGAGCAAGAGCAAGAGCAACATCTGGGTTTAAATTGTTGATGCCTATACTTTGAGCTATCACCTCAATTGTCTCTTTCTGCACAATGCTCATCCCTTTTCACTTTCAATTTTCTCTCTCTCTAACTCTAAATGCTGTTTTTGGAAGAAAGTTTTGGGCTTTCAGAGAACAACAAAGGGAGAAAATTTGCGGGTATTTTTGGCTAAAAAAAGTGCACCAAAAAGGGGTTAATGGGGTTTTGCAGGAAAAACTCCAGGTTTGAGCTCATGAACATTAACGGTACTTAGCACAGTTTTTAAGTTAATCTGCTATGGATGAAGGAATCATCGAGCTTCGCCCTTTGATTTGGTTACCAAAACGAAGTAAATTTCAATCTAGTGGAGTTTGTGGAGATGAAGAATGAGATCAGGTATTTTACGGTTAGCGCCCTGAGCTCAAAGCTGACTGAGTAGATTTTGAGAATTTTCTTCGATTTCCGACTTCGATGGCTACATTGAGTTTTTTCAGTTTTAAATTATGTTTTTGGGACAATTGGACCCGAACCGGTGAACCCAATTCAAGTTGAGAGAAACAGATGGTGCACCACTAAGCAAAAACCTATCAAGCAAAAACCTGTCAAACGGGTCAATCCAACGAATTCCGTATCGATTCGATTACGGGTTGGTTATTGTTTCGAATCCAGTTTTAGTTCATTTTTTTCGAATTGTAAACGAATTTAAGTTAAAAAGATTTTATCAGGATCCTAAAAAATGGATCGAATCAGATCAACTTTTGACAACTGTAGCACTAAGCTACCCATATACCCATCTTAAGTCCATAATTGAGTTGAGAAATTTTCAATTTTCTTTTCTCTTTTTCGGTCAAAAGTATCTTTTACTTTAGACGTCCACCAATTTAATGTTTTTATAATAATATTACTAACCGCGTAATGAAACTAGTTCAAAATATCCTTTCAAAAGATTTTAAATAGCTCAAAATAGTTATGTCATTAGTATTGTTACAACTCTATTAGCCCAATTCATAATTTAGATAGACTTAGGAATGATATCCTAAAAACAGTTAATTTAGAAAATAATACCCAAATTAGGCTGAGTTAGAAAATATTTCTCATAAGGGTGTCCACATAGGCTCGAAACAAAACGAACCTTTGTTAATTTACAATAGAGTTGCAAGTTTACTTAACAATGTTGCAAGTTTTCTATCTTGCCGTATCTTATTTTGTTCTTCCCATGGTGAATTACTACATTTATGGGAATAGCAAGCGTCAGACAATCATTCCCGAATTTGAATACTCAATTGCTTCTAGAGTTGTCAATTGAAAACTCGATTCGAAAACTCCTGCAGTTGTCCATTGCATACAAAAAAAGACAGCACAAACCACTGAACCAGGCCATGTATTAGAACTCACAAATCACAACAGAATGAAAGGAGAAAAACAGAAGAAAAAAGCAGAACAACAAAATAGAAGGGACAAGAAGAAGAATTCTCACACCATTACACACAATTGTAATGTGATCACAAGTACTTGATTAACACAAAGATGGCGAGGATTAGAACAATAATTCCAGCAACTGACACCAGAAGGCATAAAGAGGAGCATCCACCCTTGGTTTTCTTGTTCAATATTGCGAGACTTCTCTGAATACGCTGTAATCATGATAGCAGGGCAAAAACATGAAGGCAGAAACAAAATCAGAAAGAGTAAATAAATAAATAACAGAGCTAATATTAGTACAAATTGAAAACATGAATTTATATTAGAAAATGTCCATGGAAAACTTTTTGAAAGGGTACAGCTTCCTGTTACTGTATGGAGAAACAATGAGACCCACGGAAATTGGTTATAAGACATATATATTCTGGAGCACGCGGAAATACGGAACCCAACTACCAACTACACAGCAATTACACAAGCACAAAATGACCAGTTAAATAAGTTACAAACCAACTCCCTATAGCCTAAAAAGATCAGGTGCACTATATCCCGAATAACAGTTTATGGAATCAATTAGGATACTGAATACTGTAAGAAACAACCTATGCTATCAATCTTATTGGAGCTGCACAAGCAAAACTTCAGTATAGGTCCTCAAAAACTTCAACATTTCCCAGAAATCATGATTTTACAAATTGCAGCACTAGAGTTCAAAGAACCAAACATGAACCTCCCAACAGAGGCTTTACCCGACAAGGTGAATGATAATAAAACTACAATTCTACAACACAATTAGTTGACCACGTATGGGAATCATGAGCTTTCTGTCGCCAGCCAATTTGTATCACATGATAATTCAAGGAGAACAACTCATCAAGAAAGCAGGGGAAAAGAACAAATAAGGTAAATCGAACAAAACACTATCAGAAGATAACCTGCAGCCGGGAGCCTGTGACTTCAACATGGTCATCCAAGATATCCTGGTCATAGGACAAATCACCAACAGAATAAATTTATGTGAGCAAAAAACTATTATATTTGCATTAAGTAACATTTAGAGTATGAAGCATAAACTAAGGTCACAACAGTTCAAGTTTACTGTAGAAACCGTACAATGAGTCTTGTATGTAGGTCAAGTTCTTCATTCACAGCAAGTGCAATATGTTTTGTACTTATAACAGTCTCCTCCAATTTTTCAAGCCCCTCGTCTTGTTCTGCACCAAATGAAAATTCAAAATTAAAATTAGCATTAACAGAACCTCTCCTGCAACCGACTGGAAGCAGGAGGTAGGAGAATAAGATTCCTGCTAACCAAAATTGAGCAACTTGCCTTTCATAACTTGCCGTTGGAGACTGACAATGCCCTGATTATCCAAACCAGCAGTTCTAGTCACAGCATCAACAGGCTTTATCTCCGGACCAAGTAAGCTGTCTCTGTTACCAAAATTTGACATTTTCAACGTGGTAGCCATCTGGTTTGTCTTTGATCTTAAATTTGAAAGCATGTCCTTGCGTCGGTTCAACTCTTTCTCTGTTCTGTAATGTCATGAGATAGCATAATATTCAGAAGATTGTTATAAGCATATATCAGAGAAATGCCCACCAAGGCACCAACCAACAAACACCTCTTCTACTCATGAATTTCTTATATCATCCAGCACTTGTAAGAACTAGAGGGGCCAATAGGCACAAGGTAGATTTTTTATAATACTTAAAAAGTTTTCCCCTTTATTAATCTTTAGTGTATGTTCCTTCTGATTGGACAATATAGTAGAAGAGGCATTTTTTAGATAAGAATAAATAGTGGATGAGGCAGGTCATCGCCAAACCTCTACATTACAGGGACCTAGTTATATGACTCAAAATCTACAGAGTACGAGTTTTGTCGAGATAAATTTTCTTCAAACAGCAGCTTTTTTCTTATGACAAAGCTGTAGCAAATCATGCCATGTTATGAGTAATTGACCGATAACACCATTGATGCTTCACTGATATAATATTTGGCGGATTCACCTCCCTTTGTCCAACCCCCTTGTCCTATCCCCAGTAGAGAAAATGTCATTTTAGATGAGCATGTGGAGGGATGTGGTTTGAAACAAGATTTCAAGGTGCATTCAAGTCCAACGGATTTCCAATAAGGTAATTTCAAGGTGCACGCAACTCAAGACTTTTCCTGCCACCTTCAATGAGCAAAGCCAGAACAGGTATGGGCAGGGTAACATAGATCTCGCTTGACACTTGGCAAATGCTATCCACAATTGCAAACCCAAAAAATCTTCATTTCTAACAAACTCCTAGTTTAAGCTCAAGAATAAGCTTGCAAAAGAGAAGCTAAAGAGAACGAGACTTACATGGTACGCTTACTAGGATGCTTAGTTAACATGGCCTCTAGGCTATCCAGTCTAGTCCCCAATATTGTGATCTTTCTCCGTACAGCAGAGAAGTGGCGCTGGGACTCTGATCCTGAACCTGACATTGAAGTCTTCTCAGATATCATGCTGTTTATGTCATCAGCTAATTTAGCAGCTTCATTGTACTCCTTCATCCAGGAGTCCCCAGACGTCGAAGCCATCAACCCCCTTCCTGAAAACAAAAGGAAAGCATGATTCCTCTGGTACCCATTAGTACACATAACAGCACGACCCCAAAGAATTTCAGTAGTTAGTGAAACCACAAATGCAAAACTTAAGGATTTCAGTGTAGTTAGTGCATGTGCAACCATGATTCCTCTGGTACCCATTAGTACACATAGCAGCACAACCCCAGAATGGGGATTAAAAGGTGAATAGCTCTTCAAAACAGGCCCAAGCTCAATCAATAAATTATGAACAAGTAAACTATTGAAATTTCACCATAATTATTGACAAAAAAAAATGAGGGGAAAGAAGAACACTAAACCATGAACATCGCCGAATCGGAAATGATCTAGTTACTTAAACGGTAAATTACAAATCCCCAATTTGTCTGATATAATTCAACACCTTCACCACCAGAACCTCACAACAACTAAACTATTGATAACATGAAAACCCACAAATGGGAGTTAGAGCAGCGATCAATCAACCCTTCAAAATCCTCCCAACAAGGGGAATTATGGTTAAATTCCACCTAAATTCATCCTTCTAAGAATAACTAGCAAGTCATTGCTAAATATGCCAAAGATTAAAGAAAAAAAGGGCTTGTCTATGAGTTAAAACATTATAAAAAGTGGCAAAACAAGAAATGTTCAAGTATAATCAAAGATTGAGTTTACAAGTTATGGCGATCAGGTTATGACATGGACATTGAACTGGGAAATTGAAGCTACGCGTTCAAATTAAGGCGATCGTGTAGAAAAATCAGCAGCAAGTAAAGGGGGAGATAAAAATTGATGAATAATTTGCATAATTACCTTTTGGGTTTATTTGTTGAAAATGGAGTTGAATGAGGATGGTGGAACTTTGAGGAGAGAGAAAGCGCCGTCCACGATGATGGAGGATTAGACAGAGAATGATGAGAGAGAGAGAGAGACGTGGTTCGCCTCCTCTTTCAAAGTGTCAACCGGACAAAAATGGTGCTGATCTATTTAGCCATAGTTCGAAAACTTTTGCCATTACCATTGGAGCTTGTCAAAACCAAGAGGACCCTTTCTTCTAATAATTTAATAGAAAAAACATGAGGACCATATAATAATATGAATAGCAAATAGTCATCCATCCTTAAGTTTAACAGTTGTACTTTATAATACTCATCACTAGATATGAAACCAGTGCGTTGCATGTTAGGTGTTAATATTTTGAAATAAATACACTCATATGATGTTAGTAAAATGATATCAAAGGATCGAAGTATATTGGCAAATTCACTTTGTTAATTTGGATTTATGTTGGATATGAAAGTAATCTTGTGCATTGCAAGTTTTGGTAAAAAGTTTACATTCAATATCTTCAGTGGTATGCATATATGCACCAATAGAAAGGAAAAATAAAATTTTGACAAACTCTTTGTTTTTATAATGTATTTGTCTATTTTTTAATAAAACTTTTTAAGTAATGTTTTCTCTTACGTGATGCTCTATGGACAATCAAACTTTATTAAAGCTATAAAACTTATAAGTCAAACTCTTTTTATCATCCTAAACTTTAATTATTTGTGAACTTTACATGTTTGGCGCCTTATATGCTTGTATATAATATTTAGTGGAATTAATTAGCATTGCATATATGCAAAGCTAATATGAACCATTCCATTTCAATCTGCAGTGCATCTCATTTTGTACTTCATTTTTTCTCACATTTTGTATCCATTATGTCATTTTGTTCCTTCATCTTTCATGTCATTTTATTTCGTTTAGTTTCATGTTGTTTTACACCATTTCATTGAAAAGAACAGGACATTGGGGTTTGTTCTTTTCACCTGAAAAACTACTAAATACCTGATATTGCAACTTAATAACGTCAGGAAAAAACCTCCTTAAATTTATATCTTATAATTATAACTTATTCTTTTCACCTGATATTATATTTATAATTATTTAATTATTATTTATTTAGTCTAGTGGCTCGCATAGGTGATATTTTAATTTTAATCTTAGATAATTCGATAAGGCGTACGCGTCGGATGCGTTCACAAAATCATTGATCATATCGATCGAAAATCATATAAGTATAACTATTGGTTATGAAAAATTATTTCGTAATGTATAAATAAACAACATTAATATAATTATTTTAATATCATTAATGCCGTATAATAATATTATTATGCATTATATCTATGTGGGGCACAATGGACAATTGTAACTCCTATCTCCAATTTCAATTAAAAATATATCTTTTAAATGTTTTCCGTACCATACAAACTCAAAATACCTTTTAAATGAACATAATATTTCTTTTGTAATATTCATTGGTAGATTGTCTGATTGCCCATTTTTAATTGTCTATATTATAAAATTTATAGCCAAAATTTGAAATTATGAAATAATATCCCAGACTTTCCGTTTATCAGTAGTTTTTTTTTATATTTTTTTTTGGGGGGGGGTTGGTGATGGTGCACTGTGATTCTAGATGTTGAAAAGAAGATTTTGCTTCCTATTGTGTTAGGGGTAGTAGATATTTTTTCATCTATCATTAACATTGAACATATTTTATTAGTAAAATTGACAAATTCCCATTAAAAATGATTGAAATGTGAGCTGAATGGAACAAAAAAGTGTAATCTCTATGGCATTGACTCTACATGTAAAGTAAGGAAGAAAGGATCAATTCTAGAATGAAGAGGTGTGGGTATGACATCAATACATGATGCTGAATGTGAATTTGTGTTGAGGTTTAGGAGGGGGGTTTGATAAACAATTAGAAGGGGGAGTGTGATCTAGACAATCTAAATTTAACCCATTACTATTGCATAGTAGTGAATTCATGTTAGCCAAGCGTGGTATTGATATGACTATTTTATCATTATTACCTGCTCTTCATGTATAGAATCATATTAAGGGTGCGGTTGTTAGAACTTATACGGTCAGTTCAGTTCAGGTGTCAATTCAGTGATTTCAAATTTAGTTAAATGATATTCTGTTCAGTTCAGTGATGCTGAGTTCAGAATTATACTTTTTATCTCACATATCAAGTTTTGTTCAATTCAATTCAATTCAGTTGTGTCCAATTCAGTTCAGTAATTTCCAATTTAGTAATGTTAAATTCAGTTCAATTTAGTTCTGGTAAATTCAACTCTAACAAACGCACCCTAATTCTCTCAAAGAGTCAATTTCAACCCTACAAAAATCATTTGTAAAGTTGATAATAATTTGATACTGCATAATCTTTATATACCACACACAAAAAATCCTTATATATTATTGGTTGAACTAACACAACAAAGAACAAAAGCTACATATTTGAATACTTCAATAATGAATTGAAAATATTACAAAGTACAAAGAACAAGCGAGACCTTCAAGTCTGCAAATCAATAGCAATGTAACATCTAGTATTATGGCCCGACTTGTATATGTTCAATGATATGTTAGTATATGATTTAATACTATATAAGCCTTATATCTTTAATAAAAACCTTATGCATAATCTAATAAGTTATAACATGTTGATTGAAGGTTATTCTCTTTTTTGATCTTAATACTCGAAGCTGCAGTGTAAATGTGATGTGTTACCTTTTAGTAGTAAAAAAAAACAAAGAACAGGGACGATTTTGGACAAAAAGAACAAAAAACATATATCAAAGCTAAGAAAATTTGTTTGCTGCAGTAAACGTAACGTAAAGAATTTGCCATAATCACAGCAGATGGAAGTCGACAATATTTGCTTTTGACAAAATCTCTATGTTTCATTAATTCTTACTTCCCTTTTGGTCAAATATAAGAAAATTCTAAAACTTCTAATGCATTAACTATAAATTTCTTAGATATTATAATTTTTAATTATTTATTATTAGGGGCGTTGCTTGGATGACATATTTTAAATAAAATATTGAATATTTTGAATTTTTTTTATTATTATTTCACTTAGATGACACTCCCTATGCTCCTGTAAAATACCAATGCATAAGATATATGACACACGGGTCTTGTTTTAAAGTGCGTTCTGCGCTCTTTCTATTAGTGTAAGATTTTTGAATTTTTGAAGTGTGAAACAAAAGTTATACGTTGCTTAACATTTCGTTATCTCCAATGATTTATTTACTGCTATAATTTTAATATTCTCACTTTCCAAGCTTCTATTTATGGTTTATTATTGTTATTATATTTTATTTTAATAAGTTAAGTTTAAAAGGCTCGCATAAGTGGCATGCTTAGTTGGACACGTCCAATGCTGTCAGATGCATCCAAATAAAAGAGGGTAAGAAATAGAGAGATCAAATAAATTCAATGAATCCATCAACCCGTGTGTACATACATGTTTGGCATCAATAGCGTAGTACTATGATATCTACGTGGGACATGCTCATCCTTATACCTCCAAGACTCATATTATTTGCTCACCAATGTCCTCTATTGGCTCAAACTTATTCGTTTTGTAATTATTCAAAAGGAGAAATATTTCTATAAAAAAGAGGAGAAAAAAAAAAGAGAGAAGTGGAGTTGTATTCCTATACTAATTCCCTAGATATTGTATATTGTATATTTTCCTTTATATCATTTCACTTAGTCGATGCTCTCTATGTTCCTGTGAAACGTTAATGCATAAGATATATGATAAATGGGTCTTGTTTTAAAGTGTGTTCCGCACTCTTTCTATTGGTGTAAGAATTTTGAATTTGTGAAGCGTGAAACAAAAGTTATATGTTGCTTAACATTTCGTTATCTCCAATGATTTACTGCTATAACTTTAATAATCTCACTTTCTAAACTTCTATTTATGGTTTATTATTGTTATTATATATTATTTTAAAAAGTTAATTTTAAAAGGCTCGCTTAGGTAGCATGCTTAGGTGGACGCGTCCAATGCTGTCAGAAAATACCTCTAATATATAGATATTATTATGATTATGATTATGATTAGTGCAATAAGGTAGATATCTAGCAAGATGTAATTGTAGTATGTCATGCTTACAAAGAGACCAACTGAAGTAGCATAATGGTATATGACATCTACTCTATCTTACATTGGATATTTAAGTGTATGTTTAATAATTGTTACAGCTACAATTAGAAATAGTATGGAATACAGTAATACTATGAACTTTTGTTTGCATGAAAACCACCCATACATGGGATGATGATTTATTCAAGAAACTATATGTAAGTATGAATTAGAGCTATTTACACTAAGATAGGTTGGTGTAGTGGTTTAACACTTCATCTCTTTTACAAGTGGTTGGGAGTTCGCATCTTAACTCTTGCGAATGGGAAAAATTCATTGACCAGCCTCATACCGCTTAATGCGTTGACAGTTGGGGCGAGGGGATTAGTTTAAATACCCTTGGCAAAGACAAAAAAGAAAGAAAGAATTAGAGCGGTTCAAAACCAGGTTTGGGCCGGATGCGAGACGGGCTTGGCATAACCTTTTGGCCTATGGAACAGGACGACAAGTGGGCTTAGGCCAGGCAAACGAATCGGGTCCCTATAAAATACACACCGTCAAAACCTGCCATTTCCAGAGCCTAACGGGTCAGGCCTATTGAATCATCCCACCCATGAACAACTCTAGTTTGAACTTAAGTTCAATGAAATATTGTTTATTTCTATTTAAGACTTCAAGGTTTATCACTCCCTTTCAAATCAAAAATGGGAAAAAAAAGGGAAAAGGGTGGTTTATTACTCGGGCTAATTTTTTTGCAAAAACCATAATATCTATATATTAGAGGCATTTTCTGACAGCATTGGAGGCGTCCACCTAAGCGAACCATTGTAATAAAATTTTAATATAAATATAAAATAGAAATATAGATTTTGGCATAGAATATATTAAAGTTATACATTCCTAAATCGTGAAAGAGTAGACTATTTAAGGTTTTAATTTGGTATAGTACAATATATACTACAATTATACTTTCCTAAATCACTAAAAAGTAGACTATTAGATTTTAACTAGCATATAACTTTACTTCCATCGCTTCAAAAATTAAATTTCTGCCACCATTGAAAAGAGTACGAAATATCCTTTAAAATGAGACTCATTTGTAATATATTTTTTTGATTAAAAAAAATAAAGTATGAGTATATAAAAGATGCATAATTTATGCAACATAGGACGCGTCCACCTACAAAAGTAATTAGTTTGACACAACTAAAGAATTGCAATGTAAAAAAAAAATAGAGAAATATTATGTATAAGCATTTTCTAACCGCATTAGAGGTGTCTACCTAAACCTGTCACCTAAGAAAGCCTTTTAAATTATTACAAAATAAACCAATATTAGTGTGATTATACGAAAAAGGGAAAATTGGGTCTTTCCATAACAAAACATCAGAATCTTACCATAACACTTGCAATATAATATGACTTATGGCAAGAGAACATAAGTTTATGGGAAAATCCTATTGGTGCCCCTGTACTTAATACATTTTTCGTTGGTATCCAATGTTTTTTTGTAAATCCAATTGGTGTCCTTGTGTTTGTTGACAATATTAATCTGTGACTACTCTTAGGTTTTGCCGTTACATCAGAAGTTAAGTGGCATCTTTCTTTCCTTTTTCATTTTTTTTTTCTTTCTCTATTCATTTCTCCTTTTTCGTTAGTGGCTATGGCTTCCTAGAGCAGCACCCATCTATCTCATCCTCCATTCACCATTCCACCCCTCCTCAACTCCTCTTCCATCTATCGCCACCCCCAAAATCTACCACCATCTCCATTTTGTTATTGCAATTGCAGTATGAGATATTGAAATTGAAGTACCAACAAGAAAAAAGAAACCAACTTTATGGAAAATAAAAGAGAACCTAACTAGGCAGGGGGCGATAAAAATCGACCAATATGGAATCGAATGGCGAAATTGTTGAATCAAAATTGGATTCATCCAACTCAATCATCTTCCTATCTACAGCTGGCCATTGCTGAGATCGAGATTAGGAGGAGAGAGAGTGGGTTGTTATATGTTATGATGGTGGAGGTGGTGGTGTGGAGGAGAGAGAAAATGGAGGGAGATGTAAGGAGTTTGGGGAATAGATTGAATGGGTGGTGTGAGAGAGAAGCCATGGAGAGAGCAGCATGAGTTTAGTGAGCAATATATCAGAGAGAGAAGCCATGGAGGTAGAAGGGCACTGTGAAGAAGAAAGGAAAAAACGAAGAGGGTGGCTGGTGATTGACCCAATAGCAGGACAAAAAATGGAAAAACAAAATTCAAGTCAATAACCAACGCCAGATGACGGTAAATCCTAATGATGGTCACAAAGCAACTTTGCAACATTACACAAGGGTACCAATTGGATTTAGAAAAATCATTGGACACCAACCGGAAATGTATTAAGTACAAGGGCACCAACAGAATTTTCTCTAATTTTATCTTAGAAATAGTGGCCGGCCTTTTCCAACTGATCTACCTATTACCATATTTATGCTTGGCTTCCTTTGTCTTCCTTTTTTTCCCTCTTCTTTTATAATCTCTGGCAAGTTTCCTACCTTATATTATAGATGCACTATAATATACTGTATTTTCCTAACCACAAAAACTTCTATAAGACGGTCTTTTTGTAATTTTTAGTGAAACATGGGTCACTTTTCAGTAAAATAAGGGACACTGCTCATCTTAAGTAACCCCTACATTTCTAATTAATGGCAATTTGGTAAACTTTATAATCTCTAATCTATTCCCAAAACTAATACCTAAATAACAAACAAGGTAATCAGATTAACTACATAAAATCCTTATAATCCAAAACAAATCTCATCCCCATCCTCAAAATCTCAAATTCTCATTCTCACTTCACAAACATTCCCTTAAGTCCATAGTTCCCTTAAAAGTTTAGCGGAATTTATATTCTTTTTTGTTTTGAATGAAAGAACGATCGATGGTCATCGATCTTCCATCAATATAGATGAAAAGAGAATTAGGCATTTTAATTGCCATCATCAATCTTCCATCCCTTTTTTGATAAACTAATATCATCTATATTGAGGCATTTTAAATCAAGCTTCCATTTAAATGAGGCATTTTAATTTTAAAATTTTACTTAATTTATCTTTAAAAATAATAACTAACACTCAACTTGTGCAAAGCACAGGCTTCTTATCTAGTAATTATTTCGTAAAAGGAAGAATGCAAGAAAGTAAAGAGAGGGACAAACACTGCTGAAAGGCAAATCAGTGAGACAGACTCTTCGTCAGTAGAACCAGCGGGAGCTCTCTCGTACTCCTCTCAATCTCTCTCCTCTCCTTCCTCGAATCCATCTTCGCCTGAGCGAGCATCTACAGACAGAGCGAGAGAGAGAGGAGAGAGAGGAGAGAGAAAATTTAAAGATGTCAGACCTAGACAAGCAAATAGAGCAACTCAAGAGATGCGAGCCCTTGAAAGAATCCGAAGTTAAAGCACTTTGCCTCAAAGCTATGGAAATTTTAGTTGAAGAGAGCAATGTTCAAAGAGTTGATGCCCCTGTCACTGTAAGTTAGCTCTAAATTTTCTGGGTTTTTCTTTTTATTGCGATTCTCGGCTTACTTTTTATTTATTTATTTTTCCCAATTTTGATTTTGCTCTTTTATGCTACATGTGGGTTAGATTTACTATGGATGCTTTGATAATTGGAACTGATAACCATATTATTGCAATTCAGTGGATTTTGCTAAGTGTTGGGTATTGGCATTGCTGTGTTAAATTGCGCTGAGAGAGAGAAAGAGAGTAACCAGCCCTAGTTCTTGAAAAAAGGGCAATTCTTGTTATTCATATGGCAGGAAAAAAAAAAGCAAAATTCAATTAGTTGGATAGTTCTGCGTGCCGTAAGATGCTCAAGTGGGTCTAAATCTAACTGGGTCTTGCTTGATTTTGGGCTCCCTTTTTGTTTCTCAATAATTACCTGGAAAATTGGTTTATTCAAGTAAATTTAACTATGTTTGGTGTGGCGGTATCTTTGATAGTTGGAGCTGATGCCTAATTTCTTGCAATTCGCTCGGGATGGCTGCTGAGTAAAAGAGTATCCTAACTCTAATTTAGTGTTAGGCATAGGTCTATATAGTGAACCATAGAAAGCAAGTTGGGTTTCACAAGCTTGGTTTCTTGTATTCCTGTAACCTTTAGAAATTTAGAAGGGTAGGTGTTAGTTTGGGATAGTGAGAATCTGTTATGACTTGGCAAGGGCTTGCATTTGCACTTGGATCCGGAACTTATTTCATGTTTAAACCTAGCTCAGGTGGTTCAAAGTAGATGCTAATTTTTAACATGGTCAATACAATGGATCAAGTGGGAGTCACCCCTTCTAAAAAGTGAGTCACTTTAAGGGTGAGCATCTAAAGCGTAAAAGTAACTCCTTAGGAGACAATGGATCAAGTTCATGACCTACTCCAAATTTCCATGTAAATATTAGATTCTAGAGGTCATTTTGACTGAGTATTGTTCAGTTTGTCTCAAAAGTCTAAAATTTGATATTGATGTCTAAAGTATGGCCATCTGATATGGTGGGTTTTCTTTTTAGGCATCAGACTATGTGTAAAGTCTGGCAATACATGATGAGACTAGATTGAATTACGTAATTTGGGTATGACCGTATGAGAACATGAATTAAATTTAATGAATGGCCTGGTCGGCCCGGGTGTTTAATGAGGTTTCCATTTCTCCAGTGATGTTGTGTGAGAACTGGGAAGGCAACCTACTTAACTGCTTTATGGGTGAGAGCGGCAGGGATTTTTCGGGCTTAGACTATCTCTGAGGTCCAACCAATGTGGGCCAATCTGTATTTCTTACCCTCTATTTTTGTTGTACATTGATCCATATTAATATATACTATTTCTTTATCTAAAAAAATGAATTATGTTTAATGAGGCTTTCTTGGATTACATTGAAATCCTAAAATCATAAGTTTATCAAGGGGAAACTATCGGAAGCATGAATTTCACATAAGTTCTGTTTGAAAGTTGTTTTGACATTTTTAACCTGTATCTAGTTCTATGGTTACATATAGGTTGATAGGGTTCTTCACAGATTGTTATTGATAATCCGTTAATTGAGGTCAATCAACTCTCAAACCAAATTGGCAGGGTGAACTATAATGAAATGAGAGGATTCATCGAGGGAATTAGGTAAATTGAGCTAGCCAAAGCTAGAAGTAAAACTGAAATAGGTAAACCAGAGGAATTGAGGGAGGAAATTGTCCGAATAATCTCATATCATGGATGTCTAGGATTCTAGGTATTTCATGGACGGGTATTTATAGCTAAGGAGTGAGAAGTTGAACTAAGCTGATTTACAGAATTTAAAAAGAAAAAAATAGCTCATAACAGTTTATCCACTAAATGAGAACCTTCTAGAACTTCTAGGAAGCTTCATTCTACTTTCTTGTGATATCTTGACCTCAGGTATGGGCTGATTGAGTGGGCCTGAGGTCTTCTGCAAGTTTGCAACAGGCCCTTCGGCTGAGGAACCTAAACCACCAAAGTGGTCAAGCTCTGTGCTTGAACTCCTCAAAATGGCCCTGAGAGCTGCCCTTGCACTGGGTTTGGTTGACATTAGCAGGATGTTGGAAAAGTATTATATTTCTCCTCTTCCTCCTCTTTTTCTGCTTATCCTTGTTATTTT
This sequence comes from Tetragonia tetragonoides, assembly GCA_038025085.1. NCBI lineage: Eukaryota > Viridiplantae > Streptophyta > Magnoliopsida > Caryophyllales > Aizoaceae > Tetragonia > Tetragonia tetragonoides. Next base: position 1,713,735 of record CM076153.1, read on the forward strand.
GACAGATATGTGGTGACATTCATGGACAATTTTATGACATGAAAGAGCTATTCAAGGTGGGTGGTGATTGTCCAAAGACGAACTACCTCTTTCTTGGAGATTTTGTGGATAGAGGATATTACTCTGTGGAGACCTTCTTACTTCTGCTCGCCCTGAAGGTAATTTCTCCAAGTTTGCTTTCTCTTGGCGCTGGGTTTTGTTAAGCTCATAAGCTATGTTATCATGGCTATCAGATAATTTCTGCAAGATATTTGGCTTATCTTTAATGGTGGGTCTGCTTAGTTATCTATTTGTCACATTTCCTTAAAGGGTCTTTGAATGAATTCCCTGGGCATTAATTTTGGGAACCAATAAGTATTGTGCTGATACATTCAGGATGATGCTCTTTAATAAGTACAAATTACAAAACAACGCCCTACAAACTGCATTCGTGTGACACCCTTCACAAAATTCTCCTGTTGTAAAGTTGTGGTTATCCTTAGGACAGTTCGGAATCCTAGAAAAGAGAAGCTTGGACAATGTCTGGTCAAACACTTTATCTCCAGTGTCCCTATAGAGGTATGAGTGTATGACCACATGATCACCAGAATAAATGTTAGGACAGTGAAACAAATGATATGCTATTTGATAAAAGTTCAAGGCCTCTTAGGGCTGATGGGGCTGATGGAGGTTTTCCTGGCCGTTAACTTCAGGGGCATATGAATATGGGATTACTCATGCAAAGTCCAGATACTCTCGTTATCTCCAACAAAAAGTTAAAATAAAATGGCCACCACTATATTTGTCTTCCTAGGCATGGCTTAAGAATCGACAGTCAGGATTTTGGTTGGCCTCCTTTTGCTCATTTTAATAATATTGTTTGGTGAAAAGCCTTTATCTTAAGAGGAATTATGGACTCCCTCAATGCATAGATGATCAGAATCTTTGACATTATGTTTACAAGTCAACGGGCTGAGACTAAAGTTGCAACACAGCCAAGGAATCCCGCTCTTCTGCAGTCCCAGTTCACCCTTCCGAGCCGTGGATTTCATTTCGACTATTTGCCCTGTCCGCAGTCCCAGTTCTGACTTTAGACCAATATTTGACGAGTGAAATGAATTCGTCTTATTACAACAAAAAGAAGAAGAAGTAACGGACATGTGAGGTGCATTAGTTGCTATATTTGAACTGAAATAACATGGATCTTGGTTGTGCATCTAAATAGTACAGTTGTGATAGTTAGTGAAATAAATCTTTGGGAGTTGGTCTGACTACCTTTGGCATCCAAGGTCCTCTTATTTGTGATTTAGTCTGCTGATATGGAAGAATCTTCCATATGGTGTTTTTCCACTACCCTCACAAAAATTATTATTTATTTAGAAAATTGAACGGTCTTTTTTTTTTTTGGGGGGGGAAATTTTTGATGTTTTCAAAGCTGTGTTATCCCAAAAGGGATAAGGAAAAATAGTAAACTGAAAAAATGGGGGGAGGCGAGGGTGGGGGCGGGGAGGTGTCTGGAGTTATCTATCTCTCTCTCAACAAACTAGTTTATCAACTAATTATATGTGTGGTTGTAGGTGAGATATCCTGATCGGATAACACTAATTAGAGGGAACCATGAGAGCCGTCAAATCACTCAGGTTGTCCCTGTGCCATATCTATGTTTGGATTATTTAACCATGACAAGCAACTGATTTTACTTTGTCTACCAGGTTTATGGCTTCTATGATGAGTGCCTCCGCAAATATGGCTCTGTGAATGTTTGGAGATATTGCACTGATATATTCGATTACTTAAGGTTTGGTTATTTTTTTTGAGCTTAGAGTATACAGAAGGGTGGATTATGCAAGTGTAATGCAGATGCACAGAAAAGATTGTAGTCACTTCTAATTTGAGCTTTTTTTCCCTTTTTTTGGGGGGGTGGGGGGTGGGGGGTGGGAGCAAGTGACGTTTTATTTGAATGTTTGTGATTCTGAATGGTACTTGTGTCTCTTTGACAGTCTGTCAGCTCTCATTGAGAACAAAATCTTTGCTGTTCACGGGGGTCTTTCTCCTGCAATAACTACACTTGACCAGGTTCAGGATTCATATCTTTCTTTTTTATTTTTTGTTGGGAAAAGGGTGAATAATTATGGATCATTTTTTGGGTTTCATATTTTGGGCTTCACGTGCTGAATGTTGGGAACTGATGCAACCTATTTGCCAGATACGATCAATTGACAGAAAGCAAGAAGTACCACATGATGGTGCCATGTGTGACCTCCTATGGTCCGACCCAGAAGACACAGTGGATGGTTGGGGATTAAGTCCTCGTGGTGCTGGCTTCCTTTTCGGTGGCAGTGTAGTAACGTCATTCAACCACACAAATAACATTGATTATATAGCCCGTGCCCATCAGTTGGTGATGGAAGGTTTCAAGTGGATGTTTAATGACCAGATTGTCACAGTATGGTCAGCTCCTAATTATTGTTATAGGTAAATTAGGGCATTTTAAATATCTCATGTTTCCTTTATTCAGTAACTATTCTAGGTAGACATTACTTATGATCTGTTCAATTTGGGAGGATATTGTAGATGTGGGAATGTTGCTGCAATCCTTGAGCTTGACGAGAATCTTAATAAGCAGTTTCGTGTATTTGATGCGGCTCCACAGGTTTGTATATCTGATTCACTAGTGTTCTTGCTTACCATTTAACATTTAAGCTATTTGGAAGAGTGCTTGGTGTACTTGTTACTGCTGGCTGGGGCTTTATGTTACTAAACTCTCTGACTTGGAAGTCGCTGTTCTGATAAATGGTATTAATTACTTTAATTATACCTACATTTCGGGCTCACGATTCCAATCCTAACTTGAAAGTGCACACATGTAATATACACTTGAAGCATTTTTTTATTGGGGGGGTTGAATTTGGTTATGTTTCAAGTGTGTGTGGGTAGAGGGGAGGGGTTAAGCATGCTACACTCATGCCCAGCTCCTTGCGCCTAGGCTAGCTGGATAATTGAAGTGGGCTCCCAATCCCCCCCCCCCCCCGGCGCAAAAACCCCTTCCCCTGGAGGCCCTGTGGGTCTGTACTAAAGTAATGACAAACCCCTACACTGGATCTCTTTCCAAGAGGAACTGGGGCTCCTTGAGATTGAACTCAGGGGTTGCTCATGGAAGATCATCAAACGATCATAGAGGAACTGAACTGTTCTCTGCGGTATCGCAGAGGATCCATTCCCCACTTAAATAGTAGTACAAATTATACCTGAAGCAGATTTGATTTCTGATTGAATGATACTATCATACTAGCTTTGGACCCTCCTGGGATTCAGACTTGGGAAATGTTGTTTCAAACTGATAATTTTAATGTTATCTTTTGAAGGAATGATATATCTTAATTGTTCTGCGCTATAATGATCTCTGCATCTTACTTGAAACTGTATGAACAGGAAGCGAGAGGGGCTCCTGCTAAAAAGCCTGCACCAGATTATTTTCTCTGAAGTAGGTCGAGGTTTACACTCTGGTCACAGCCATATTTTACTGCAGTTGGACTTGTATGGTAAAGGGGGTGGTATATACGATACACCGTGGGAAAACAGATCATTTTCTTGAAGGAATTACATTCTCGATCCTACTCACTTGAAGATTTGGGTGGTACATGGAATCCTTGTTCGACTTTACAATCCTTCCATCGGTGCTCAGTTGTACTAGTTAATGAAGGAGCTTTAATTTTGGAAACCCACAAGGGAGGGAGGGTTTGGTGGTGTGTGAATGGGTTTATAGTTTGTTTTAGATTTCATGAGAGACCATCAGGTGGAAATTTATGTGTAATTGCCAATGTTTCAGTTTTGCTGGTCTTCGGGTTTTTTTTGGAGACGAATTGGCGACACAATGAAATGAATGAATCATTGCCATCCTTCTTCACCCTCTTTGTGATTGTACCTCTTCTTGACTTCATCTTTCAATGTTTCAATTGTGGTGTGATACTGTCTGTACATATGGATGGACAGGATGCTTGTCGAGGTTTGTAGGCTGAGGGAAATAATTGCAATAAGTAAGAAAATTATAAACATATGATTTTTTGTAAATCTTTATAGTTATTGACAAATTTATGATCGCAGTTTATAAAGTTTTATGTTTTGCTGGATCGTAGTCTAGGGACGGAGGAGTAACTTTTTGGAGATCAAAACTAATGTTTGTGACGATAATTTTTATTTTTTTTTGGATAAAGAGATGGGGGGATTTATATTATGTTACTAAAATCGAGTTACACTAGTCATCAGCTACCAAATCCAAAACACCTATTGGTCCTCCATCTACCCAAACCCGTTATGGAGTTCTATTTCAACCATTTTAAACATAATTCCTTCTTTTTTATATGGATCATTAAATAATTTAACCCCCAACAAACCAAAGAGGAAAAAGATACACGGTAACGTAACGTGAGTGCTAACCTGGCCACGAGAACTATCATCCAAAGTCATGAACATGAAAAAGAATGATTGATTGATTGATATTTGATTTGAAGTCTGGAGATCTCAACAGTCCCCTCTCTTTCTCTCTCCAACACTTCCTTCACCTCTTCTCTTCTACTCCGTACTTTGACACTCATCTCTCTTTCTCTCTCCACATTGATGAAATCAACAGCTTTAAACCCTACCAATTGAGCCCTACATTTCCTGCTGGCAATTTGTTTTTTATGCACAAGTTTTTTTTTTTTTTTTTTGTAAACTGAACCCTAATCGGATTCCCAATTAGGGTTTTCGTCATTTACCACAATTTCTCTTGTATTGGTGACTGAGAGAACAATCAATTGCTAAGATTTTCAAGAGGATTCTGCGATTATGAGGTATGAGTTTCGTAAATTGATTGTGAAATTATATAGTATAATCTAGATAGTTGAGATTTCAATCCGTAAATAACTATGAATTGATGAATTGATGATTGTGAATGTGCTTTTTGAGAAATTTTTTAGTGCTATTATCAGAAATTACACTTGTGGTTCCATGCAAATATTGGTTCTTTATGATTCCAGAACTTTAGGCAATTGGGATTAGATGCTTATTATAAAATTAATATCCCTTTTTTTTAGAAAATAAATTTTATATTCTTTTTAATGGTTAGAAGTAGTGAATTCTAATTTCTGGGAATTGCCAATTTCTGTATTAGATGAGCTATTTATGATTGCGCTGTAGTGTTTTGGGTCGATTGTTTCATTAGCGGATTGATTAAAAGCTGCTTTGTCAATATAGACGAACTTACGCTGAGATGAGGCATGGTACAAACTATAATGTTTGCGCTCGGAGTTATTGCTGGCAGTGGCTGTAGAAGAAACAAGAAAAGAAAGTTTTGGATATAGAGTGCAGGGTGGTACTCAACGGCATTTTTATAAGCCCTTGTAGTTAAAGATTGAAAAAGACGCGAAATTCAAGGAGATTGAATGATTTCTGAGAACGGAACTTCTGTTTCAATTATTGCTTCTTGGTGAGTAGGAGTTGGAAAATTTGCTTCATGGATTCTTCGAATTGCAAGTTTTCGAAGTTCTCCCATTTTGCTATCAATTCTTTAGCTTCCAAATGTCTTGCCCTGGTTGTTATTGCTCTGGTATTCAGAGCTGTTGTATTATCCACTTTTCCAGGATACAATATAGTCGATGTGAGGGGAAATTTGGGATTGGTTGAGGACCGTTCTTCACTACATCTGGGAAAGAATCCCAATTTTGGAATTCGAAGACATAAATATCTAGAGGTTCCTCAGATTGTTTGGGGCTTAAACAATCAGAAGATAGCATTTGCAAGGGCATGCCTCACTGCTCGATTGCTGAACCGGACTCTTCTGATGCCTAGCCTAAGTGCGTCCTTGTTTTACAAGGAAATCGATCAGCTGCAGCCCATTTCGTTCGACAAGGTATTCCAGTTCAAAAAGTTCAATTCTCTGTGCAAGGGTTTTGTGCGATTAGGCCAGTACTGGGAACTCTTAAATAGCACAGGAGTTGTGGAGCTGCAAAAAGGGAGTGGAAGAAAGTGGACAGCTGGTAGAGATTTTGATCAATTGAGGCAATTCAGAGAGGACCCATATGATCAGTATGAGGTCATACGCATAGAAGGAAAGAACCCTTTTCTCTGGCATGATCATTGGCCTGTCAAGGATTACGCTAAGATATTTGAGTGTTTAGTTTTGGTTGACGAATTCAGAAAAGAAGCAGATCGAGTTATTTCTAGGATTAGAGCTGTAGGAAGAGACGCAGAAGGTGTTGACGGGGAGAGCTCCTCCTCGCAATCTACACCTTATATGGCGGTCCATATGAGGATAGAAATAGACTGGATGATTCATTGTAAGAAGCTGGAGCAAAGATCCAAAATAAATGAGATTTGTAGCAGCAAGGAAGAAATCATTCGGAGAGTAGGAAACATCAAGGGGTTGAATAAACCAACTGTTGCTTACCTTGCAGTCGCTGATAGTCTACTCAAAGATAAGAGTATCTTAAGTGGCTGGAAAGAAGGCTTACTTCCTTTTGAAAAGAAGAAATTGGGTGTCGATGGCATTTACGACAAGTATCCATATCTTATCAAGTCTGCAATTGACTATGAAGTGTGCTTAAGAGCGGATATTTTTGTGGGGAACAGCTTTTCTACATTTTCGAGTCTCATAGTACTCGAAAGGACACAGAAGATGATCAGCATGGGCATTTCGAATTCTTGTAGCAGCAATGTAAGGTGGCCTTCATATGCTTACAATATTATGGGGGATTTTGGTGGTCCGAGAAGGTGGATGACGAACATGTCAGATTTAAGTCTGCAAGCCATTAGCTATGGTTCCAACCATGTCTCTTGTTGAATGTCCTGTCAATGTCATGTGGCTTTAGCAGTCCGTGGTTTGTGCATAACTGTTGGTAACTTGGTATAGGTGAAAGTCATAATTTGTTTGATGTCAGGCTGGTGTAGATATATGAAGCAGCAAGGGTACATCCGATTTGTGCCACTCACAGCTATTATATATGTTCTTCCTTCAATTTGACTGATTAGCTCAGGAAGGGAAGGTTTCTCCTGGCCTCAGGTATCTACAGGTTTATTTTGGGGAATGGTTATTGCTTTCTTGTCTTGATCAATTTATTTGATTCTGTATAAGCAGAACATGTTGAACACAATAAGTTATTCTTTTTGTATATCTTGTATACATCATTTATACTGGGCTAATATGATAAAATACGTGATTTAAGAGTTTAATACTCTTCTATTGTAATAAAAGGCTCAAGATAATTGCCGAGTTTGAGTCTGTTTGCATTTCATTTAGGATGTCTGCTATCGCCCTCTGGCTACGCCAAGCATTTTCAGTTCCCATGTTCCCAGTTAGTGTCAGTATGACTAGCTACTTGGGCCTTCCCTTGACTTTGTTCTGTGAGGAAAATGTGTTAACTGTCGGTGAGGTTGGACTCCCAAGTGATTTCTTGATTTCCTCTCCGTATGCTCAATTTGTGTTGCCTTACCCAATTGCCTTAAATACGTCTCTAAGGTGCCGTTTGCTGGTGTAGAAAAGTTGCAGCATCATCCGCTATCAGGTATCAAATACGAACCTCCACAGTCCCCTCCACTAACTGATTCTGTGAATGGAATATATATATATATATATATATATATATATATATATATATATATATATATATATATATATATATATATATATGGCATATCTATTCTGCACGTAATGGATAAAAAATGCTGTCTTAACTCAAAAGATGCAAAGATGCTCACTTGTGGGGAGTGTTGGGTAGTGCATATTATGTATTTGGTGAAAAGAGCTTGTAGTAAATAAGTATTCTATCTTGATGTAAAAATGCTCATATGATGCGGATTGTTTTTTTGTTTGCATTTGAAAGGTCGACGTTGAGCTCTGTAGGAATTGATTGCAGCTGGGATATATTCTGCTTTTATAGAAAAAAATTTGGTTGAGGTGGGGATATATTCTGCTTACTTTAAAAGGAAAGAACTTGTTTTTAGATAACAAATGTCCGTACAATACATTTACATAATTACATAGAATGGAAGAAGGGAAATTCAACATGGGACCTCATGTACATGTTCAATCATAGTATGATAGTTGACCGAATACTCTATAGTGATTAGTGATAAACATAATGATAAATTACTCTATCACTCTAGAAATTTTGATAATTAATTAGTATTGGAGTATTAGGGTACTTATCTCTTCATTTAATAGTGTTTGATTGTTTGTCCTCCTTTTCTTTGGGTACTTCTCATTCCACTATCTATTTTACTCTCCAAATTAGTTTTCCCCTTTTTTCAAGTTCACTTCTGCTCCATTCCTGCAAAAAACTGCTGACGAACATATACATTAACATTAACATTACCCCAATGTCTCCAAAGAGGCTCCCGCCTAGGCAGGGTAAGGAGGGGTTGGATGTACGCAGCCTTACCCTGTGAGAGTCTCACAGAGAGGTTGTTTCTGTTGCTGACGAACATATCTATTCTCTATATTTTTACTATCATACTCTTCATTTGTTGTATATACATTAGTATTATCTTAGTTGCTTTTAGGGACAAATTCACACAGTTAAAATTGCGTTTTTAAGTTGTGAAAAGTTAACCCGATCAAATACTTTAAACCGGAAGAAGTAATAAATCTTGTTACTTTGCTAATAGAATTTATTTGCAAGTGGCCCAGTAGGTCAATTTTATCTCCATGTGTTTCTTTTGCACTTTTCATCTTGATTTTGTGGTAAACTAGTAAATCTAGGTAACTAGGGATGATTCTGAAAATGGTATTCCCTCCGTTTTTTAGAGTGTCATTTTATATTTTTGTGTCAAAATCAGACCGTTGATTTGAGGAAAAAGTACTTTGATTCACAAAATGAACAAAAATATGTGTGTGGGGGGACCGTCGATATGTGGAAAAACTACTTGCGTATGTGTGTGTTTAACCCCTATATAAAGCAGGAGTGTCTGTGTCCACTATCCATTGCATAGAGCCATAGATCAGTGGTAAGCTGAGTTGAGCCAAAAGATCAGGGAAAATTCAACTCAGGGGGACAGCTTTGCTTGGCTACTTGAGGTACGCTCTCTCTGTTGTTTCCCAGCTACTTCTCCTCCATATTGCTTATCAATAATCAGATTTGAAATAATTATCATTACCATCTTCGTTATGTAATAGTACTTTTTTGCTTATCATATCTTATACTTCACTTTCTTATTTTTATGGGTGTGATGTTTGTCCTTGTAATGTCACATTAGCTGCGGAAACTATCTAGATAATAATAAAATGGGTCTCATATGCTAGTACTATTTCTTTTATTATTATTATTATTATTATTTTTTTTTTTTGGTGATAGGCATACTACTGTGAGTGTTTTTAAGATTCAAGAATTATAATGTTTAGATTCAATAGTGGAAGGTTAACAGTACAAGCCAGGAGAGTTTTGAAAGCATGTACTTTCAAAATTTTCACCTATGTGCGTTTTACACATTGTTTTACTTTGATATTACATGCCAACTGTATTCTCTATCGTTGTATTTTGACTGAAACAAAACACTTGATGACTTCGGTGGTTCTCATTTTCAATTATTTGTAAAATAAATTTGAATGTGTTCTGTAAATTAATCCTTTCTCATAATCTCCTGATGTGGAATATGGGATTTGGACTGTTAGTTACAAACTTATCACTACGCAAAATGGCACAGCACTGATTAGAACCTGTGAGGCTGTGACTGACAACCGCATGCAAAACAAGTAGCTTCTTTTGCTTGTAACCAACTAAGCTAAATTGCTAAGATGTTTATACTCATAATAGTATGATAGTGATGCGCCTAATGTGTAGCAAGTTTTTAACTTATGATCATAAGTATTAGTCACTATATATTAATATGTCTGTTAACACAGGGTCATCTGTAACAAAATGATAAAATTCGACATATCCAAGGACAATTACATGGTATTCATCCAACAAGTACGAGACTGGGCAAAGGATCCAAACAGGTTTTCCCATCAACGCCCTGTCCTTCCATTTCCTCCTAAAGTCCCGGAACAATCCCAGTTCATGGACCTAGAGCTACGAGCCAAAGATGAGAAAAATGTAGACCGTACTTTGCTCGCCAAAATCAGGCGCCATGACCTCTACATCATTGGCTACAAGATGGAAGGTGCAGCTAATTGGCTCGAGTTTAAGTGGGATGATCCGAAAACCAAGCTCATTCCTGGGTCCGTCTCCCTTGGCTTTGGGGAGAACTATGCCAATTTAGGGACACTAGACAGCCTTGATAAGGTGCGCTACACCACACTTAAACAGGCTATCAGTAGGCTTGCTGTAACCAGCGATAGCAACACAAGGAAGGCCTCCTTGTTGGCCTTGGCTGTTATGGTCCCTGAGACTGTTAGATTTCAGAAACTGTCAGATATTCTGGGTCCTAAGATGCAGAAGAAAGAGGATGTCAAATTTGATCCACTTTGGATGCCACTTCTGCTCCACAGTTGGGGCCTTCTTTCTGACATGTTGCTTCGAGAGGATGCTTTCACCATTTACTTTCGCCTTCCTAGGGACAAAGAAACTGGCAAGGCTAATGATCTCACAGAGAGCGCGGAGCTGAAAATACAGTACTCGGGTGATGCAGCTAGATGTATGGCCATATTGAAAGGGAACTAATCAACAAAACCAAAATCGGTTGCAGTTTCTGCTGCTGCTGTAGCCTCCTCTATCCAAGGCAAGGGACTGCCCCTTGTTGAGGTGTTCTCTGTTCGTATCAATGGCGTTTCTGGTGAAATTTATGGTACAGTTAAAGCTAATGATGGTCTGGGTACTTTCCATTTCTACAAACGACAGCGTGATGGTTCACAGTCTATCCAAGCGAATGATGTTACAGCTCTGACCGGTCCCTATCGAGGCACCTCCATGAGTCAGTACTTGACACTGAGTCTAGATCTCAAGAAGAAGGGAACCAGCCCTTCTACTGATACTGAAATCAGCAAAGGGAGCTTCTCATGGGATATCTGTGAGCTTCTCAACAACAAATATTATGACAAGCGCCTGACTTCTGTCGTCAATGGCAAGTCTGGTTCTGCAACAGTGTACTACACGCCGTTCTTTGATGCTGTACAAGCTAATGTAGAGGTTGTGCTTGTCAATGGAGCTGGTAAAGATCCTGCCAGTGTTTATGGTAGCCTTGCTGGTCGCTATAGTAACTTTGATTATTCCACTGAGGAACAAAAGAAATATTACAGGTCTATACTTTTCGACAAGCCTAGTAAAGACAATGTCAAGGTGAAGCCTGGGAGTGCTATTGCTTTGTTAAGATCTGTGGTGGCCGTGCCAACTATGGGTTCCCTGATAATTGAAGGAAACTTGTCGAATTATAATTCTGCTACTTCCAGTGATCAGATTGCAACCGGTTCTGCAGAGTTTCCGCCACAACTGAATGGTACGGTTTCCAAGGAAATTAAGGGGAAATCTGGTCTTATCCGAGTGACAGTGACATGGAATGGTCAAATATCCGATTAGCTAGCCATGCTAAGCAAGTAATAAAACATACACATATACGTGTCGTTATAGCCTTTGAATCGTAGGTTTGTTTTCAAAGGTGTGGTTGAGTCGTAATAATGGCCTTTGAGCCCAATTTGCAAGTTGTTTTAAGAGTCTTTGTATTGCAATGTCCTGTGGTGTCTTGAGTTATCTTCTGAAGTGTTCATTTTATGTTGTAATGGCCTTTGGCCAAGTTTAAGGGAGTGTCTACTCTCTAAATCCTTTGTAATAAAGCATGAATGACGTGTTTTGTATGCTTGATCGAAGTAAGATCTTATAATACCCTAATTTAAGAGCAGATATTTTTGTGTGGAACAGCTTTTCTACATTTTTGGAGTCTCATAGTACTACTCGAGAGGACACAGAAGATGATCAGCATGAGCATTTCAAATTCTTGCAGCAGCAACATAAGGTGGCCTTCATATGCTTACAGTATAATGGGGGATTTTGGTGGTCCGAGAAGGTGGATGACGAACATGTCAGACTTAAGTCTGCAAGCCATTAGCTAGGGTTCCAACCATGTCTCTTGCTGAATGTCCTGTTTGGCTTTAGCAGTCCGTGGTTTGTGCATAACTGTTGGTATTAAAAGTCATAATTTGTTTGATGTCAGGCTGGTGTAGATATATGAAGCAGCTAAGGGTACATACGATTTCTGGCACTCGCTCCGAGCTATTATGTATGATCTTCCTTCAATTTGACCGATTAGCTCAGGGAAGGGAAGGTTTCTCCTGGCTTCCTTCAGGTATCTACAGGTATATTTTGGGGAATGGGAATTGTTTTTTTTGTGTTGATCAATTTATTTGATTCCAGAAATGTTGAACACGATAAGTTATTCTTTTTGTATATCTTGTATACACCATCTATACTGGGCTAATATGATAACATGAGTGATTTAAGAGTTTAATACTCCTCTATCCTTATAAAAAGGCTAGAAATAATTGCCAAGTTTGAGTCTGTTTGCATTTCATTTACATTGGGGGCGGTGTTTCGAAACTGAGACCAAATGTATATACTACTTCCGTCTTAACCACTAGGCTAAGAAATTCTCGGTTATGATTGCTAGATTTCTGAAATCTTATCCGCTATCAAGTACTCTATCAAATAGGAACCTCCACAGTCCACACCACTTACTGATTCTGTAAACGGAATAAAATTTTTGGCATATCTATTCTACACGTGATGGATAGAAAAAATGCCGTCTTAGCTCGAAAGATGCAAAGATGCTCACTCTTGGGGGACTATTGGGATAGTGCATATTTTTGTATGCGGTGAGAGAGCTAGTGCTATAAAACGAGTAGTAAATATTCTATCGTGATAAATAAATAATAATAAAATCTATCTTGATGTAAATTAATTATTTATGTCCATATCCAGGGTGAGGGGAGTCAAAAGCTCCACTACTTTTGACTTTGGAATATAATGGAGTAAATCAAAATGGCTCATAATACTGGTATTAGCACTTTTTATTGATTGTAGAGTTGCTGCTGATAGTCATTGCACTTCGAATTAGCCTCTTTGTTCTTATAGGAGTACAGTTGCGTCCATCCGACCCTCCTTACCCCGCCTAAGTGGGAGCCTTTTCGGAGATATTGGAATAATATTGATATTTGATGTTTGCATTTGTCAATAAGGTCGGCATCAAGCTCTATGAGAATTGATATAGGTGCTGGTATATATACTCTCCTCACTTTTTTTTTTTGTCCTATATATATATTTTGCTTATTTTGAACACGGAAACTTTTCATTTGCGAATATCACAAACTTTATCTCAATTAACATAAGTTAAGATCTTCTCCAAAAAACCAAAAAAAAAAAACCACAAAAAAATAATAAATAAGTTCTTACTAAAATAATTATAAATATAAATTGTTACTTTTAACTATCTTAGTATGCAACCGGCTATCTAATTAACAAGCTAAATAAATTTGTGCTAAAATTAAAGCTAATTGTAGATTGGTAATTATTAAAATTTGCAATTGTCCCTCAAAAACAAAAAAAAAAAATCAAAATTGCAATTGAGATGAAGCTTGAGTTGTTCTACTCAATTTCCCTTTCTTTCGTGAAAAAGGTATAATTCTACAACAAATTTCAACATATTTTATTTTTTGGGTGGGAGTGGCTGACTAGGCCTCCCTAATTTATATTTTGTTATATTAAGGGGAGGAGAGATGAACATCCCGAACTCAGACACGGACACACTGCCCAAGTTCGAAAGAGTCCCGCACCAACTGTGCTGGGAGCTCTTGCTCAATTTCAACATATTTCAAAACCCAACAGAAAGTTCCAACAAGTTTAAATTTCAACATCCAAATTTTGGTAGAAGGAATGTGCCTTCTTGAGTGGGCCAATTTTATATATCGCCATGTGTTATTCTCGTGGTAATCATGTAATTCTAGGTAACATAGGGGGTGAAACATTAGGACACATGCCTATATAAAGCAGGGAGTGGCTGTGTCCATAGCACAAGTGACATCAGTTGAACCGAAGACTAGAGGATAACCAACTCAGTGGCCAGCTTGCCTTCTTCATAAGGTACGTGCACTCCTTTACTAGCTAGTTCAACATCATTGTTATTGAATTTTTATATGTTTAAATTGTTTGTTTATATTATTGGTTCTATTGACGAGATCCGACATTAAGCATAATCATTACTCAAATCATCAACAATAACCTCCAAAACACACTTGTTAACTCTCATTCCAAAATCGACGCTCTACTTTTCACGAAAGCACATTTGCTAATCCATCAGTATTTTTATCTCGTTCTCTATAACAATATGACTTCATACAATAGAATTAAAATTACTAAAGGACTTTTCGCGCGTATTTTTTTAAAATTACAATCGTTACAATTTAGTATTCTATTATGTATCTTATTAGCATATAAGAGCAAACACTTTGCTATATCTACTTTTCTTATTTGATCATGTGATTTTGTGACTTGTATAATTTGGCTTATATTTGAACGACATGTTTTTTCAAAAGAAAGAAACAAGAAATTATGCGTATGGATGCATGTCAGATCATTAAATAATTAGTGAATGATATAGTTGTAGAATAATAGAATGCGTGATCATTATTGATATAATAGATTCCTATTTATAGGTATGGAAACTGTAGATTACACAATCTCTATAATATTATGCTAATCTAGAATATTTCTAAATAATAACCCAAGTTCATAGAAGGAAAAAGATGAGTAGCCACAGACTAGAGAGGTCTAAAAAGTGAAGGGGTTAATGGGAAAAGGAAATTAAGAACAAAATCCCAAATCAAAGAGAAGTATGGCTAGAAAACAAAATAAAGAAGAATTAAAACGGGAAAAGTGGAAAGAGACCCACGTGATGCTGCTGGGTGGGAGATTAGCATAGAAAGAAAGGGGAACAGATCAAAGGAAATAAAAAGAAGGGAAGTAATGAACCCAATTGACGCCTAAGCAGTCATCTCGAAACAGAGGACAAAGGGAGAGTCCGAGAGGAGAGCAATTGGTGGCCGTGAGGGCATGAGAGTGACAAGAGCACTAGGAGACGGGAGGCCGAGGCTGCCGGCAGTGTGAGATTGGCGACCGGTGTGTGGCAGGACCACAGTAGACTCGAAGACAGAGGGAGGCGAGGCTGATTTGAGAGGGGCTCAGCCACTTTTAGGGAAGAGAGAGAGAGAGAGAGAGAGAGAGAGAGAGAGAGAGAGAGAGAGAGAGAGAGAGAGATGGGTCGTCGGAATTACATGACGCCGAGATCTATGGCCGGTACTGGTGAGGGCCGAGAGGCTAGAGTAGAAAGTGAGGGAGAGAGGAGAAATAGAGCAGGGTGGTTGCGGAAGGGGAATTACTGGAAGGATGATGAGCATATGCTTGGAGGAAGAAGATCCATAATAACTCTAGTATAATTGATGGAAAACAGAAGGATAAATTAAAATATCTAGAAACTATAGGGATCAAGTACGGAGGTAGGAGAATTTGGTGATGGTGATCAACAATGGTGATAGAACATTGGTCCGGTGGCGGACAAATTATCCGCCACCGGCGAAGCGGAAGCTTAGGGTTTTAGGCTGCCTGGAAAGTAACCGCTCTGATACCATATAGAATAATAGAACACGTGATCATTATTGATATAATAGATCCCTATTTATAGGTATGGAAACTGTAGATTACACAATCTCTATAATATTATGCTAATCTAGAATATTCCTAAATAATATTCCTAATAATAGTTACTTCACCCAGTGGATATGTAAATGAATGTGGAGATGAATGATTCTTTGAACATAAAACAAATGGATATGGATGTAGATATGGCTCCGGGTCATCCCCATATTAGATTCATTGACATGCTATACAGCAAGGTTAATAGTTCAGTGGCGGAGACAGGGGGTGACCAGTGTAGCCCTCGGCCTCTCCCATCAACCGTAATATCTTTTTAAATTATGTTTGCGTGATAGAATTACAACATCTTACTTGTTTTGGTGGTCTCTTGATCATTTACTTTGCCTCATAATTCTAGTGCTCCCAGGTTCATTTGTGACAAAATGATAAGTTTCGACCTATCAAAGGACGATTATAAGAAATTCCTTGGGCAAGTACGAGACTGGGCAAAGGATCCACACAGATTTTCGCATCAGTGCCCTGTCCTTCCATTTCCTCCTACAACATTGGCGCAATCGGAGTATATGGACCTCCAGTTACGAGCAAAAGATGCAAACAACACTGATCGTACCACGATGGTGAAGATTAGACGCCATGACCTCTACATTATCGGGTACAAAATGGAAGGAGCTGCTAATTGGCTTGAGTTCTACTGGAAGACCAAGAACAAGACAGATCCACGCATACAATTCATTCCTGGATCTACATCACTTGGGTTTGGGGAGAACTACAAAGATTTAGGCCTGGATAGCCTCAATAAGGTTGGCCACAGCCCACTAAAAGATGCCATTAGTAATCTCGCGACAACTCCAGATACTGGCACCCAAACAAGGAAGACCTCGTTGTGTGTTTTAGCTGTCATGATATCTGAAGCAACCAGATCCGAGAAACTGTCCAATATTTTTGTTCCTGCAGTACAGAAGAAACTTGATGTTGATGTTGAATTTTGGATGAGGAAACTCATTCGTGCTTGGGGAAATCTTTCTGATATGTTGCTCCGAGAGGATGCGTTTGCTGTTTACTTTCGCCTGCCTAAGGATAAAAATGATAATCCTAACATACTGTCAACCCTACCTGAGCTCAAGATAGTTACTTCAGCTGATGCAGCCAAATGCATGGCTGTTCTGAAAGGGAACTATCCAACATTACAAAGCCTGGTCCTTGTTACTGCTGCTGGTACTGTTGCATCTATTGAAGGTAAAGGATTACCTCTTGTTGAGGTGTTTTCAGTTAGTGTTAAAATGGCAGGTGATATTTATGGTTCAATTGAAGTAGATGATGGATTAGGCACCTTCCCTCTTTATAGTCGAGGGAGGGATCAGTCTGAGTCGATCATCCAATCCAATGATACTGCAACTCTGACGGGTCCTTATCGTGGGACCTCCATAAGTCAAGACTTCTTGGTGAGCCTGGATCTTAAGAAGAAGGGCAGCAGTCCTACTGCGGATGTTGAGATCAGCAAAGGGAGCTTTGCCTGGAATATCTGCGAGCTTTTCAATAATGACTGCTTTGACAAGCGCCTAACCTCTGAAGTCAGTGGCAAATCTGGCTCAGTCACAGTGTACTACACCCCATTTCGTGATGCAGTACAAGCTAATGTGGAGGTTGTGCTAGTGAATGGAGCTGGTAAAGATCCTGCAAGTGTTTATGGAAGCCTTGTTGGTCGCTATAGCAACTACGACTATTCGACCCCAGAACTGAAGAAGTACTATCAGAGTTCAGTTTTTAACAAGCTGAGCAAAGACAGTGTGAAGGTGAAGCCAGGGACTGCCATTCCCATTTCGAGGTCTGTAATAGCTGTGCCAACTAAGGGATCTTTGATTATGGAAGCAAACTTACTGAATTATAACTCTGCTACTTCCAGTGATCAAATTGCCACTGGCACTGCAGAGTTTCCGCCACAGTTGAGTGGTAAGGTTTCCAAGGACATTAAGGGGAAATCTGGTTCCATCCGAGTGACTGTGACATGGAATGGTCAGATATCCGGTTAATCATATCTGATTAATCATAAGTAACATATATAATTAAGGAGTATATAGTACTAATACTCCGATAATTATCCTTTGAATTCAAGTTTTTGTTTACAAAGTTGTGTGCTTGTGTGTAATAAAAGTCTTGAGGTCTTTTAATGGAGTGCCCAAGACCCTAAAATAAATTCTCCTTAGTAATGGGAGTGATGTGTTTTCAGATAATGTGCTTATATTAAGATTTCTAATTGTGGTGTGAGATGTTTCTAATTTCTTGCATCTCTTGCCAAAGCATTAGCAAGTGCATTTGTAGCAGGAAGTTCATTATTCATCTACATTTAGAGTCATTGTGAAGACTAGAAATTAAACTACAATGAGATTCAAAAGGTAGTGATGCTCAAGCATATCAATTGCTTGGAGAAAGATTTTTATTGAATTCCTATGCATATTTAAGTCCCCATATAAAGGACAAAATACCTTGGGGACCCCATTGAGACTTGAGAGGCCCATTGCAAAATTTCGCAGCTTTCTTAATTAGTCAACTCAGTGTGTGGATATCTGAGGTGGGAGCATAAGTGATATAACTGGTAAGTGTCTACTCTCATAACTCAATGGTTAAGGGTTTAAAATATTATTCATGTAGGGAGAATCAATTCTATACTTTTCTGTGCGGAAGGGTCTCCTCTTCTTCTTGAACCCGTCAACCCCATTAAAGATGGATTAGCTTGCACAATTTGATTTGTAGACTATTGTATATACAATTTGAGGCGTAAAAGTCACATATTAGAGTTAAAAATCATTCACCAACAAGGGTGGTGGTCTAGTGCTTCCAAACTTACTCACAGGTGGTTTGCTAAGGCAAGGTCAAGGGTTCGAATCCCTATTTTCCCCATGTCTGTTGGCCTTTAGGAACTATACTAGCCTCTTGTTGGTATTACATTAACGGAGCCAGTGCTTATGTTGGTTGTTTTGTTAGTTTGATATATTCGCTGTTGAACACGAGACTCCAAACATAATTTAGCAGGAGGTGTCTCAGTCGCCATTCACTTGCACACCCAATCAAGAAGCAGGGCTATGTTTCCATCATCCTTCCAGCCTTCAGCCCCTGTCCTCCAGCAACAACTTGGCACGAATGGCACCTACGACTTGGGAGCAATAAATAATATAATCCTCCAGCAACAATAATTGAAATGAATGATTTAAGCATCATCATAATTATGAGTATCATTTCTACAAACCTTTCAAAAGTATTATGGATTTATTGCATAGGCGTGAGAAGTGGCACAATTTTAGCAATAAGTAAAGGATCATAGAGAGTATAAACTAGACGTACAACTTGGCACCTACAAAGTACTCCCTCGTTTCAGAAAAATACTAACATTTACTTCTTTTTTTTTGGTAACATTATTAACATTTACTTTTTTAAAGTTAAACTTTACAAACTTTAACCATTATTGACTTCGGAAAAAATATAAGAATTTACAATGTAAAAATACTATCGTACCTTTGAAAAATCTATTTTTAATAGCTTATGTATGTATTCATATAAACACAAATATTTATAGTGAAAATAGTGTATTGCAAACCGTGCAAAAGTAAATGTTAACATTTTTCATAAACGAAATAGAGTATATTATATTAATAACAATTGACTAGTAATCTCCGTCAACAAAAAGAATACAATTGACCATCGATTATCATTAAAAACCCTTAGTAACAATTGCTTGAAATTCTAATCTCGTGGAGTAATTTACTTTTTTATATACTAGAAATTCTTCGTTGTCCCTTTATAAAAGTCAACCTAACTAGTGCTATAAATAAGGACATCATGAATTGTGACAAAGTACCTATCTTCAATAACTCATCATAAAACGAGTACAACTATTTACATACTCATAATGGAGAACAGTTTGTTCCTTAAGAGAGTTACAATCACAATGTTTCTTTTGGTCATTTCTTCACGCATGTATTTTGTTTCACTTTTCTCTGTGATAATGTTATGTTACTGACATATACTCCCTGGTCTCCCTCCGTCCCACGATATAAATTGTTCTAGAAAATTAGTTTTTTCCCATAGTAATTATAAATCATTTTAAAGTTTCAACAAAACAATTATTATTTTATGTTCATACTACCCTTATTTCACATTATCTATATTAATTACTCACATTTTGGGTAAATACAAAGTCAAGAGGTAAACTATTTAAGTTCAATTATTTTTGATTGAATTGAGACTATTTAATAACTGTTGGGCTTTTCTCTTTACTTAGAGGCCTCTTGATTTGGACTCTAACTAGACTATAATGCACGCGGAAGCATAACTGTAAATAACACAAGATATACGTGGAAAACCCCTCCTTGAACTTGAGGGATAAAAAATCACGGGCTAAACTTCACTATACTTGTGATGGGAACATCCCAGAGCACCTGCACTTAACTCGATGGAGTCGAGGACAAACCCCCCGATCACTCTCATACTTTTACCTTCTCCTATGACCTCTTTATATAGGCCACAACTAGACTACAACTAGGTTACTTTAACCTAAGTTGACTCCTAATACAATTAGGAAACTACTACTAAATAATATCTAAACAATATTATATGCTTGACTTGCTCAACAATACTTTACATAAACTAGACTTATATTCTAGCTAGAATACTTTCCTTAACCACTATTGAGCGTGGAGATCTTAGATCCAACAATAACTTTTTTAATTAGTGTGCAAAAAACCTTAAACGACGTATATTGTGAAACGGTGGGAGCAGTTATGGTTACTCTAATTCTTGTGAACTAAATCACTAATATATGGGAACTGGTTGCTATATATGTAATTCACAGTGTTGCTTCAGGGGTCGTTGGTTGTCAACGCACAACAATGTGCTAGCTTGGGACAAAGCTGTTTCACTAATCCCAATGTTTTTGATTGGATCTTCGGAAATCAACTGGTTCCATGTTGTGATGGTTTCTACTGTAACCAAATTCTTCAGTTGTGCGTTTCGAGCTAATTAATGGTGATCGATGATACTCTGCGACGTTCGTTGCCATAATTGAAAAGGATACTCCTACTTCATAGTTCATACAACGAATTAAGTTTGTTTGTTTTTTTTAATAATTTTTTTTATGTATTTTCTTTTGTATGGGGTTGATCGTGGTTTGATTTTGAAGCTTGATCTGTATTTCTTTCCGCTAAAAAAATTTGTGACGCTTGGAAAGATTGTTATTTACTAATAAAATTCTCCCTTTCGATTTGAAGTGATATTAAGAACTTTGATTTATACTTTTTACATCACGAAATGCTCGAGACCTTCAATACTATTGTACCTCCTTAATGTCAAGATGGTTATAGTGAAAGCATAAATTAAATGACTATTATATACATATGATCAATACTGGTACACCAAACTAAGGCTCCATTTGATTCACCTGGATAAAACTGATCTGAACTGAACTGAACTTAATTGATTTTTTGAACTTGACCGTTAACCATTTAAAATTCGTCCAAGCATAGTCAATATTGGACTCATTTGAAAGTATGCTTTGAGATCTTTCCGATGACATAATTTTCATCATGAAATTATTTCAGAATGAAAAGTTATATGAGTAATAAAGTTACACATGAATTGAACTGAACTGGACTGAACTGAACTGAATTTAAGTAAAATTAAGGTGAATCAAACAGATCCTAAGTCACTAAATTATTTGTGAGTTCACCATGAGTATTGAGTCATGACACAAACTAATAAGGCCTTGGTTAGAAGAGATCATTTGAACAAACCGAGTACGAATTTCCCCTTGAGAAAAGAAAGATATAGAAATGATTAACTAAAAATACATTAGTTGGATGCACATGTCATGACTCATGTAAAGTGATACCTACTAGTAAAAAAAATGTAAAGTGATACCTATTGACGAAAATAAATGATATTCCTTTTTTGAATAAATGAACCACTAAAACACAATAATTTTATTTTTGAGAGGAGAATAGGAAATTTTCATTAATAGAAAAGTCATACGGCATCTACAATTAAAATAACTCTAGAATATACTAAATCAACAATAACAACACAATTTTTGCTAACAAGACAATTGACAAGGACACCTCGGTGCGACTCCCAACATGCATAATAACCATGTGCTTCCTTTGATGTATCTTCATCTTTGACGGAAGTAGAGATCTTCACCGCGAGCAAAGCAATCAGTAGGTTACAAAACTCTGTTCGATACCCTCGATTGTATGTATATCCGGTCCCCAAATTCATATTAAATCTATAAAATAGATATTGCACCATAGGTGAAAAGGGAATCCTACGAAAAGAAAAAAATGAAAATAACAACGAACTCCACAAAGGGAGAGAAATTTATTCCACCTAAAGCAAAAAAGAGTAGAAATTATTAGAGTCAAACTAGATGAAAAATATCAAACACAGGCCGGAATGACCTAAATCGGTCCTCCCGGTCTGAAACTATACTAAAAGATGAGAAGAAGCAAAAGAGAAAAAACTAGGATTTTGAGAGGAAAGAGAGGAGACAGGAGAGAGCTTAGAGTGATATTCTGGAATTGGATTTTTATGCCACTAAAACACAATAATTACACCAAACATAGAATACCAAACTGATATTTTTTATGAGTTCAAAAAGAAAAAAAGAAAATGTTTGTAAATTTCTTTGTCAACTACTAATACAAAGCACAAATTTACTCTTTATAGTTGTAAATTAAGTAAAAGTAAGTTCAGTTCAGAAAAATTTAGAAGTTCAATAAAGATCGAAGGTGAAGAGTTAGGCCCTAACACTTTGTTTTGGAACAAAGGCTAAATCTGATATCAAGTTGTGTAATAAGACCGTCTTATATATGTTTCTGCGAAAAAAGAAAAATTAAACGTAGATTATTATTATTATTATTATTATTATTATTATTATTATTATTATTATTATTATTATTATTATCCCATGATGAAAGTCAACCTAGCTAGCTATATAAATAGGGACATCATGCGCATTGAGGAGAGGCATATCTGATCTCCAACGAAAGGCATTATTTACAGAAACATGATGATGGAGAAGGGTGGGCGCACCGAAGGGATTATGTTCTCAATCTTTCTTTTCGTCGTTTCATCAAGTATGTATTATACATTTTGTCTGACTTCCATTATCTATAATAATGTTACATTACCTAATTTTGCTAAGTATATAAACAACAGAGTATATAATACATACAGTAATAATTAATTATATTGTTGAGTAGTAAAATTTTGGGATATGAACTGATATTTGGAAGTGCTATATATATATATATATATATATATATATATATATATATATATATATATATATATATATATATGTATATATTCACAGTGCTGCTACAGGGGGTGGTTGTCAATGCAGAAGAATGTGCACCCCTGTTCGGATTTTGTTCGACTGAAACCGGTTTGAACTGGTTATTGGGTCCGCCTAACACCGTGTTGTGAGGGTACTTACTGTGGTGTTTATTCTGTAAGCCTTGAACATTGCGTACCAAACCCGTGACCGGATCGGATTTGTACGTCCTCTTGGCGCGCTCCTAGCTGGCGTCCTACAATTCTACCAGCATTAGTGTGCATATCTTAGGTTCTGTTCTTTTCGTCGATTCCATGCCGCATTCCATTCCGTTTCATTCTGTTCCGCATTCTGTACTTCATTTTGTCTCACATATTTTTGAATTATCCGCGCCGCCTCGTACCGTTCCGTTCCCTTCTTCACCGTCCCGCACCATTCCGTTGAAAAGAACAGGACCTTACTAATAAAAATTCTCTGTCTATCTGAGGTACTACTGTTAGTAGTCGTTCCAAATGATGTTTGTGTTGTAATAGGCGTCTTTGAATCATACTCCGTAGGTTTGTTACACAATCAACTATCAAATTTGTCTTAAAAATGTTTGTATCGCAATGTCCTGTCCAATTGTATATGACTTGTGTAGTTGTGTTTTGAATTTGGGGCCTAGGGGTGAAACCCTGATCCTAAATGTATGTGTGAATCTGAATATCCATCTTCTTTAATTAATAATTGAAATTCCGAGCTTTTTGACGTGTGTGTTAATCAAATGTTGTGATGGCTTCATGAGATCAAGTCATTATGAATCCTTCACTCCTTCATTCTCTCTCATCATACAAGGCTGTAGTTAGAATATTGTGAGATTTGGTCGAGCATAATATAATTGCTCTTGTGAGGCCCTATTAACTTTTCTGGTGAATATCTTGCCCGAAAATTGTATTAAGGGTTGATTGCACAATTGTTATTAGTTATAGGGGCTAATTGCTACATTTAAAACTTATGGGAGTTAATTGCACATTGATTATAAATGGTGGGGGTAATTTACTACTTTTGCCCTGTTACGATTTGAGAGGCCAAATGCAAATCACGCACCTTCCTTAATTAGTCAACTTACTATGGAAAATTGGAACCCCCAAAAATGATTAATGCTAATAAAGATAAGATCGGAGAGAACACAAAAATTAGCTAGGTTGACTTTCATAATGTTGCAACGCACTACTTCTAGCATATGTGTGTGTATATACAAATTTGATTTGAGATTTTTAAAATTTCAACCATGTTAGTACGTAACTAGAGGTACGCCATGTGATCTAAATTCTCATTTTCAACTTTATTAATTACGCGATACGCTTTAATTGTAGTACGCTATGTGATCTAAATTCTTATTTTCATTTGATTTTTGTTGTGGATGGTAACAAACTTTGATCATTATATTATAAAAAAAATATAAAAATTTATAAATCAAAATCACTTTTCTTAGATTATTTTTAAATAGTATTGTCAAAAAATAAGCTAAGCTATGGAAAATTGGAACCACCAAAAATAAAATTGTGACGCTTGGATTGTTGTTACTAATAAAATTCTCTCTTTCGATTTGACGTGATGTTTAATAACTTTGATTTGCACACATTTCACATTATGAGACGCTAGAGACCTCCATTTAAAGTATTATTATACTCCTTTTATGTGAAGATAACGGTTCACTAAGTTACATAATAAGTAATAAGTAATGCTCCGTAATACTATTAATGACTAAATGACTACTATATACAAATGAGGCCCATCCATGAGGGTGTGCGACCGCATAGGGCCCAACATGTTAAAGGGCCCCAAAACAATAGACAGAGTTATATACGTATATATATTAAATGTCGTGATTAAGTAATATAACATGGTCTCTGGTTCAGCGATTTGACTCTTTGATTATTATAGAGTAAGAGGACCCCCAGCTAGGTTTGAATCTAATTGCCATCAAATTTTGATCCCAAGCCATATTGAAGAAAAAAACATATAACAATTATTTTTTTTAGAAAACATAAAATATCATTGATATAAAGCCATCCCACATCTACAAACGATATCAAATTGAACAAGTGAAGACAAATTTAAAGCAACATCAGAAACCATTCTTGTAACAAAGCTAACATGCCGAAAAGATTTAACGCTGCAGAACGACTTCTTTTTTATCGCTGTTATCCATAGTTCAACTTTTTGACGGAAGACCGTGCCATAGTCTTGTTGGTGAATGTTCACATCTGATGTTGTAAATTGCTTGTTAAGAAACGATGCACCAAAGCTCATCCTTTTTTTCTTGTCCTTTTGATTGACTAGGGGTTCATCATTTATTGTTGCTTGTTAGAGTAACTCTTTTCGCTATCAATCGATTCAAACCTATGGCCAAACTTCTACAACCCTGAAAGGCCAAATCTATGTTCTGCTAAACAACCCCCAAAAAAATCCTTGTAGATTCGTAAGTACTAATGGCGGCTCCTATTTTGACCAAAATCTTGATCTTTCTATCACTAATTTGCATCCTGTCAAATGCCCATTTGCAATCAACGGAAGATGGGTTCATCTCAGTTGCAATTTCTGAAAAGGGTCTTGATTTTCTCAAGGATTTGTTGATTGTCAAGGCAGTATCTTCTCTCACCCCACTTGAGCTGTCCCCAATTGAGAAATTTATGAAGATCCCCCTTGTGGGTAAAGTTCATATGGTTCTTTCTAACATAATAATTTACCATATTGATGTCCCTTCTTCAAAAATCGAGTTGGGGGATAGTGGAATTACTATCACTGCTTCAGGGGCAACTGCCAATTTGAGCATGGATTGGAAATATACTTACAAGAGTTGGTTTGTTGAAGTTACAGATACTGGGAAAGCTTCTGTTCAGGTACTGTAAAGTGTAAAATTATGTGTTTTTTTTGTTTTGTTTTTGGTGACTGCACACATGGGATTGCACAATTTTTTTTGCCTAATCTCGGTATCATAGAGGAACCTAATCCGGGGAGTGGAGGACTGAAGGAGAGAGAGTGGGTAGGTGGAAGGAGAGAGAAAGGAAAATGAGAGAGAGGGATTAGCATGTACAATGAACATGAGAGTAACATTTAACTAGTGCATAGATTGATAGTATTACACTGTTTCCAGAGCTCACTCATGGGATTTCTCCTTGATAATGCTGGGGTACTGTTTGACCAGTTTAATTCTTAGTTTCTTACTTAGACATTAAATTTCAAGGCTTTATTGAGTTTATCTACATCAGTCCATCTTTATGTACAGTGTGGATCCTAAATTCCTGCAGAATAAACAAGTCCTTGAATGAATCAGTGACTCAGTGTTGGCAAACCATTAACTAACTAGTGGGTAAAGGCTTGGTTGAGTTAGTAGGCAGTCAAGTATAAGTTTGCTAAAATGAACATATAGGAATGGAGTACTCTTGAATATGCCTGAAGATATTTGGACTTATGAGTATTTCTTGGAGTTTTTATGTAATTTGTTAGCGAAAAGGGACGAGTGGCATTGGCCACACATAAGGACATTACATAATTAGTGCATCATATTTTTTGCAGTTAGACAAGGAAAATTCTTCAGTCCTGCCTTGTTACCAGCACATCTTCTTACCAAACCTCTAGGAGTTTAGGCCTTATCTGTTTATTTGGCTGTTCTTTCTCCAAATTACAATGAGACATGCGTTCCTAAAATGTTTAACAGACATTCTTACAGATTTTTTGCACTTAGATTTAAATACAGATTAGTGTAACCCTGAGGTGGGAAAAACAAAAGTGGAGATCAAATACTCTATATGTTACTAGTAGAATTACTGAAGTTATATGTCATGAAAGGTTAGCTTAAAAATGAAAAACAAAAGCATGATTGTCATTCATAATGAAGCTCTAATAGTATAAGATTCAGATTTCAGTATTGATGTAATTGCCTATTTATCAATCAGGACTTGGGAGAAACGTTTGTGCTTTTGTTTGACAGAATCCTTTGCTGGTTTTTGTGAACTTTGCTGGTAATATGGTATTTATCATTTCTCATGGAAACTATTATGAATGTTTCTACATAGGTTGACGATATGGAAGTAGGATTGACTGTAAGTTTGAAGGACCAAGGTGGGAATCTTGAGCTGTCCCTGTTGGAAAGCAGGTGCGATGTTGAAGACATTGATATAAAGTTGGATGGCGGAGCATCATGGCTTTATCAGGGGTATGTTCTATAAAGATTTAGTTATGCAAGCTCCTTGTTGTGCTAAGGACCTGAATTTAGTTGAGAGCTTTCTCTTGGCTTCTAATTTAAGCTGTCATACTTATGTTTTTTCTTTTCTGCTGTTTGTATTTAAAAGATAGGTAAGAAGTGTTGTTTGGAGGTTCTATGTGTGTAAATCTTAATCATTTGGTTTCTTCCCAATTTAAGGTCCTTCAACGTCATTGAATTGCTTATGGAATTGTTCTGAACCCTGTGCATATGATTCTTATTTGGCAGGGTGGTCGATGCATTCAACAATCATATCGAATCTGCAGTTAAAGATGCTATTTTAAAGAAGCTAAATGAAGAAGTCTCGAAGATTGGTTCCCTGTTGCAGTCTCTTCCCACAGAAATAAAAGTGGATGATACTTCTGCATTGAATGTCACCTTTGTCAGTGATCCCATCTTAAGTGATTCTTCCATTGGTTTTCTTATAAACGGGTTATTTATTCCAAAGCATCAAGCTCTGATCTTCCCAAACAAGCACGAAATATTACAAGCATCAGTTCCCTGCCAGAAGCCTGCTAAGTTGATTGCAATATCACTGCATGAGGATGTTTTCAACTCTGCATCTTTGGTGTATTACAATGTAAGCCCCGTTTGATTATTTTTCTGCTCACTCATCAACGTTATAGTGATCTTTTCTCTTAGGTTTTTTCATGCTATGCATATCAACATTCAACATCATGACCTCAATCAAACAAAAAAGTCAAGGGAGAACTAGAGAAGACAATATAGAGGAATGTACTGATTATGCATATTTGACGTTTAGGTTAATTTACACATATTAAGAGTTTGGAGAATTAATTTCCAAAAGTTTCACCTCAAACTTTTCAAGTATATTATTAAGTTACGGAAAAACATTTTTTTTTAAATATTTTCACACAAGGTAGCTATTTAATTTATTTTATAACTAAAAAAATATGCAGAAAAATAGGAAAAAAAATTGGGAAAAATTATGAGACCTCACCATAATATTAGAGAGGGGTTCGGAGTAGGTTTGGTGGTACGGGATGGTAGGGAGCCATACTCGGTACCCAAAAACCGGGGATTAGCCTCTGATTTCCTGTACGAGACCCTTCCACCCTACCAAGGCCCCAATAACCTCCCCCAGAGGGCTCCCATGTCCCCTACGGGTGTCCCGTGCCATTTGGTGCGAAAATATAAACCTTCGTTCCTGGGCCTCTCGGAAACCCGAAAAACGTGGATTGGCTTCTTCGGTTTTCAGCTTCCCAGGGCCCGATTGTCGTTTTTGCGCTAACATGAACCTAGAGGACCCTCAGTGCCTCAGAAGGGTCATCCGGATCCCTGAACTTCAATATCACCCATGTCTTCGCTGTTCCGGCTCTTACACCAGTGTCCCATAAGACGCACTTCCAAGCCTATTAAGAAGCCTCCCATGTCCCCTAGGGGGGTACTGTGCAATGTGGTGCGAAAATATCTACATTCATTTTGGGCCTCCCGGAAGGCAAAAAAACGTGGATTATAGCCTTCATTTTCAGCTTCCCGGGACCCGGGTGTCATTTTTGCCCAAACTTCTTCCGGGGGTCTATCATGATCCCGGAGGACTCTAGATGCCCCCGGGAGGGTCACCAGGGTCTCCGAACCTTCATATCATTCATGCGTACGGTGTTCCGGCCCTTACATTGGTCTCCCGTAAAAACGCCCTTACAAGCCTATAAGGGACGCGATAACATACCCCGGTGTCCTCCCATGTTCCCCCTAGTGTCCCGTACGATAGAGTGCGAAAATATCTACCTTCGTTCCAGGGCCTCCTCGAAGGCCAAAAAAGTGGATTATGGCCTTCGTCTTCAGCATCCCGGGGCGCTGGTGTCATTTTTGCCCAAATTGCTTAGGAGGGTCAATCGTAATCCTGGAGGACTCTAGGTGCCCCTGGGAGGGTCACCGGTGTCCCCGAACTTTCATATCACCCATGCGTATGGTGTTCCAACCCTTATATTGGTCTCTCATATAACGCCCGTACAAGTCTATAAGGGACGCGATAACAAACCGCAGTGGCCTCCCATGTTCCCCCTGGGTGTCCCGTGAGATGTGGTGCGCAAATCTCTACCTTCGTTCCCGGGCCTCCCGGAAGGCCAAAAACCGTGGATAGCCTTCGTATTCAGCTTCCCGAGGGCCCGGTGTCATTTTGCCCAAATTTCTTCGGGGGGTCTATCGTGATCCCGGACGACTCTAAGTGCCCCCGGGAGCGTCACTAGGTCCCAGAACTTTCATATGTTCCGGGCCTTACATTGGACTTCCGTAAAAACGCCCTTACAATCCTATAAATGACGCGATAACGGACCTCGGTGGCCTCCCATGTTCCCCCTGGGTGTCCCGTGCGAATTGGTGCGAAAATATTTGCCTTCATTTCGGGGCCTCCTGGAAGGCCAAAAAACGTGGATTAGCCTTCGTTTTCAGCTTCTCAGGGCCCCGGTTTCATTTTTGCCTAAATTTCTTCAAGGGGTCTATCGTGATCCTTGAGGACTCTAGGTGCCCCCGGGAGGGTGACCAGGTCCCCGAACATTCATATCGCCCATGCGTACAATGTAACAACCCTTACATTGCTCTCCCGTAAAAATGCCTTTACAAGCCTATAAGGGACGCGATAAAGGACCCCGGTGGCCTCCCATGTTCCCCCAGAGTGTCTTGGCGATGTGGTGCGAAAATATTTACCTTCGTTTCGAGGCCTCCTGGAAGGCCAAAAAACGTGGATTATAGCCTTCGTTTTCAGCTTCCCTGGTGTCATATTTGCCCAAATTTCTTAAGGGGGTCTATCGTGATACTAGAGGACTCTAGGTGCCCCCGGGAGGGTCACTAGTGTCCCCATACTTTCATATCATCCATGCGTACGGTGTTCAGACCCTTATATTGGTCTCTCTTATAAACGCATGTACAAGCCTATAAGGGACGCGATAACGGAGGCCACCACGGACCCCGGTGGCCTCCCATGTTCTTCCTGGGTGTCCCATGCGATGTGGTGCGAAAATATCCACCTTTGTTTCGGGACCTCCTGGAAGGGAAAAAAACGTGGATTAATAGCCTTGGTTTTCAGCTTCTCGGGGCCCTGGTGTCATTTTTGCCCCAATGTTTTCGGGCGTCTATCGTGATCTCGGAGGACTCTTAGTGCCCCCGGGTGCGTCACCAGGGTCCCTGAACATTCATATCACCCATGCGTACAGTGATCCTGGCCTTACATTGGTCTTTCGTAAAGACGCCCTTACAATCCTAAAAGGGACGCGATAACAGAACTCGGTGGCCTCCCATGTTCCCCCTGGTGTCCCGTGGGATGTGGTCTACGTTACTAGGACTCGGCTGTTTAGGCCACCATACCCGTGACGACACGACACGGGTACGGGTTCGAAATCCGCGTCTGACACGGAATTTTTCAGTGCGACACGGGGGTACTTTCATGGCAATTTTCAGAGAGAAAAGGGAGGGCGAGAGAGAATGATGACAGAGAGGAGAGAGAAGAATAAATAAAGATTAAAAAGGGAAGATGAGTGTGCGGCTCCTTCCTCGCCATTCTCGTTTCTTCAAGCCATTGGGTCTGAGTTTCTCTCTCTCTCTTCTCTTTGTCTCTCCTTTGCTGAGACTGCGGCACTTTGAAATAGCTAGGTAGGGTTTTGGTCTTCATGGGACTTGATAAATGGTGTTCACGTGCAGTCACTTAAAAAACAGAGAAGAATCACGTGCAGCAGTGGATTGGTTTGTTTTAAAATTGTCTTGGGCCCAAAAATCTGGTGGGCTTCATTTTAAAAAGAGAGCCCCGATAAGTTAACGTCTTTCAATTTATCAGTTCCTATACTTACAACAATTATAACTTGCAAATACAAAATTGTTTTTTAAAATACAATCTATAAATA
Source organism: Tetragonia tetragonoides (assembly GCA_038025085.1). NCBI lineage: Eukaryota > Viridiplantae > Streptophyta > Magnoliopsida > Caryophyllales > Aizoaceae > Tetragonia > Tetragonia tetragonoides. The sequence continues at coordinate 1,744,755 of CM076153.1, forward strand.
AAAAATATATTTTAAAAATACCGTACCCCCGCACCCGTGTCCAAATTTAGGACAGGGTCCCCGCACCCGTGTCCCTAATTTAGGACAATGTCCCCTTGTCCTCAAATTTCAAACCATAACGTATCCGACCCTTGGACACGTACCCGCACCCGACACACGTACCCTGAGTCCTGGTAACAAAGGATGTGGTGCGAAAATGTCTACTTCCATTCCGGGCCTCCTGGAAGGGCAAAAAAAGTGGATTATAACCTTCATTTTCAGCTTCACGGGACCCAGTGTCATTTTGCCTAAATTTCTTCGGGGCGTCTATCGTGATCCTGGAAGACTCTAGGTGCCCCCGGAAGGGTCACCAGGGTCCTCCAACTTTCAAATCACCCACGCGTACAATGTTAGGCCCTTTTAGTGGTCTTCCATAAAAACGCCCTTACAAGCCTATAAGGGACGCGATAACGGACCCCGGTGGCCTCCGATGTTCCCCCTGTGTGTCCCGTGTGTTATGGTGCGAAAATATCTACCTTCGGTCCAGGGCCTCCCGGAAGGCCAAAAAACGTGGAGTATAGCCTTCGTTTTCAACTTCCCGGGGCCATAGTGTCATTTTTGGCCAAATTTCTTCGGGAGGTCTATCGTGATCCCGGAGGACTCTAGGTGCCCCCCGGAGGATGACCAGGGTCCCGAACTTGCATATCACCAATGCGTACGCTGTTCCGGCCCTTACATTGGTCTCATAAAAAAGCCCTAAGAAGCCTATAAGTGACGCGATAACAGACCCCGATGGCCTCCCATGTTCCCCCTGGGTGTCCCACACGTTGTGGTGCGAAAATATCTACCTGCGTTCTGGGGCCTCCCGGAAGGAAAAAAACGTGGATTATATAGCCTTCGTTTTCAGAACCCTGACGGGGTAGCTCAGTTGGTAAGATCTCCGAGAAATATTCCAGAGGTCCCCGGTTCGAGTCCTCTCAGGGCCACTGGAGGTTTACTGGTCGTTAACTTCAGGGCCCATGGGATTAGTCAAGCAAAGCTTGGACACCCATGTTATCTAAAAAAAAAATAGCCTTCGTTTTCAGATTCCTGGGCCCGATGTCATTTTTGCCCAAATTTCTTAGAGGGACTATCGTGTTCCTGGACGACTCTAGGTGCCCCCGAGAGGGTCACCAATGTCCCCGAACTTTCATATCACCCTTGCGTACGGTGTTCCAACCCTTATATTGGTGTCTTGTATAAACGCTCGTACAAGCCTTTAAGGGACGCGATAACGGACCCCCGTGGCCTCACTTGTTCCCCCTGGGTATCCCACGCGATGTGGTGCGAAAATATCTACCTTCGTTCCGGGACCTCCCGGGAAGGCCAAAATACGTGGATTGTAGCCTTTGTTTTCAGCTTCCCAAGGCCCCGGTGTCATTTTTGCTCAAATTTGTTTGGGAGGTCTATCGTGATCCCGGAAGACTCTGGGTGCCCCTCGGAGCGTCAGCAGGGTCCTCGAACCTTCATATCATCCATGCGTACTGTGTTCCAGGCCTTACATTGGTCTCAAGTAAAAACGCCCTTACGATCCTAAATGGGATGCGATAATGGACCCCGGTGACCTCCCATGTCCCCCTGGATGTCCCTTGCGATGTGGTGCGAAAATAACTACCTTCATTCCGGGGCTCCTGGAAGGCCAAAAAACTGGGATTATAGCCTTCGTTTTCAGCTTCCCGGGGCATCGATGTCATTTTTGCCAAAATTTCTTCGGAGGGTCTATCGTGATCCTGGAATACTTCTAGGTGGCCCCAGGAGGGTCACCGGGGTCCCCGAACTTTCATATCACCCATGCGTACAATGTTTCGGCCCTTACATTGGTCTCCCGTAAAAACGCCCTTACATGCCTATAATGGATGCGATAAAGGACCCTGGTCGCCTTCCATGTTCCCCCCGGGTGTCTCGTGCGATGTGGTGCGAAAATATCTACCTTCGTTCTAGGGTCTCGCGGAAGGCAAAAAAACGTGGATTATAGCCTTCGTTTTCAGCTTCTTGGGGCCCCGGTGTCATTTTATCATAAATTTTTTCAGGGGTTCTATCGTGTTCCTTATAAACTCTAGGTGCCCCTGGGAGGGTCACCTAGGGTCCCCGAACATTCATATCACTCATATGTACAGTGTTTCGGCCCTTACATTGGTCTCCTGTAAAAACGCCCTTACAAGCCTATAAAGGACGCGACAACGGACCCTAATGCCCTCCCATGTTCCCCATGGATATCCCGTGAGATGTGGTGCGAAAATATCTATCTTCGTTCCAGGGTCTCTTGGAAAGCCAAAAAAACGTGGATTATTATAGCCTTCTTTTTGAGCTTCCTGGGGCCTCCGTTTTTTTTTTTGACTAAATTTCTTCAGGGGGTCTATCGTGATCCTAGAGGACTGTAGGTGCCCCCGGGAGGATCATCAGAGTCCCCGAACTTTCATATCACCCATGCGTACGGTGTTCCGGCCCTTACATTGGTCTTCCGTAAAGACGCCCTTTCAATCCTATAAGGGACGCGATAACATAACCCGATGGCCTCCCATGTTCCCCATGGGTGTCCCGTGCGATGTGGTGCGAAAATATCTACCTTCATTCCGGGGCCTTCTGGAAGGCTAGAAAACGTGGATTATAGCATTCGTTTTCAGCTTCACGGGACCCCGGTGTCATTTTTGCCAAAATTTCTTCGGGGCGTCTATCGTTGTTCTGGAAGACTCTAGGTGCCCCCGAAAGGGTCACCTTGGTCCCCGGACTTTCATATCACCAATGCGTACGCGGCCCTTACATTGGTCTCTCGTAAAAACGCCCTGAGAAGCCTATAAGTGACGCGATAACGGACATTGGTGGCCTCCCATGTTCCCCTTCGGTGTCCCGAACGATGTGGTGCGAAAATATCTACCTACGTTCCGGGGCCTCCTGGTAGGCCAAAAAACGTGGATTATAGCCTTCGTTTTCAGCTTCCCGGGACCTCGGTGTCATTTTTACCCAAATTTCTTAGGGGGGCTATCGTGTTCCTGGACGACTCTAGGTGCCCCCGAGAGGGTCACCAATGTCCCCGAACTTTCATATCACCCTTGCGTACGGTGTTCCGACCCTTATTTGGTCTCTCGTATAAACGACCGTACAAGCCTTTAAGGGACGCGATAATGGAATCTGGTGGCCTCCCATGTTCCCCCTGCGTGTCCCACGCGATGTGGTATCTGCCTTCGTTCCGGGGCCTCTCGGAAGGCCAAAAATACGTGGATTGTAGCCTTTGTTTTCAGCTTCCCGGAGCCCCGGTGTCATTTTTGCTCAAATTTGTTCGGGAGGTCTATCGTGATCCAGGAAGACTCTAGGCGCCCCTGGGCGCGTCAGCCGGGTCCTCAAACCTTCATATCACCCATGCGTATTGTTTCGGGCCTTACATTGGTCTCAAGTAAAAACGCCCTTACTATCCTATAAGGGATGCAATAAAGGAACCCGGTGGCCTCCCATGTCCCCCGTGGTTGTCCCTTGCGATGTGGTACGAAAATATCTACGTTCATTCAGGGGCTCCTGGAAAGCCAAAAAACAGGGATTATAGCCTTCGTTTTCAGCTTCCCAGGGCCCCGGTGTCATTTTTGCCCAAATTTCTTCACGGGGGTCTATCGTGATTCTGGAATACTTCTAGGTGCCCCCGGGAGGGTCACCAGGGTCCCCGAACTTTCATATCACCCATGCGTACGGTGTTCCTGCCCTTACATTGGTCTCCCGTAAAAACGCCCTTACAAGCCTATAAGGGATGCGATAAAGGACTCCGGTGGCCTCCCATGTTCCCCCTGGGTGTCCCGTGCGATGTGGTGCGAAAATATCTACCTTCGTTCCGGGGTCTCCCGGAAGGCCAAAAAACGTGGATTATTATAGCCTTCGTTTTCAGCTTCTCGGGGCCCGGTGTCATTTTTGCCCAAATTTCTTCAAGGGGGTCTATCGTGATCCTGGAGGACTGTAGGTGCTCCCGGGAGGGTCATCAGGGTCCCTGAACTTTCATATCACCCATGCGTACGGTGTTCCGGCTCTTACATTGGTCTCCTGTAGAGACGCCCGTACAATCCTATAAGGGACGTGATAACGGACCCCGGTGGCCTCCCATGTTCCCCCTGGGTCTCTCGTGCTGTGTTGTGCGAAAATATCTACCTTCATTACGGTGCCTCCCGGAAGGCCATCTACGTGGATTATATATAGCCTTTGTTTTCAACTTCCCGGGACCCCGGTGTGATTTTTGCCCAAATTTCTTCGGGGGGTCTATCGTGATTCTGGGGGACTCTAGGTGCTCCCGGGAGAGTCACCCGGGTCCCCGAACTTTCATATCACCCATGCGTACGGTGTTTCGGCCCTTACATTGGTCTCCCGTAAAAACGCCCTTACAAGCCTATAAAGGACGCGATAATGGACCCTGTTGGCTTCCCATGTTCCCCATGGGTATCCCGTGAGATGTGGTGCGAAAATATCTACTTTCGTTCTGTGACCCCGGTGTCATTTTTACCTAAATTTCTTCAGGGGGTTGGTTAATCGTGCTCCTGGACGACTCTAGGTGCCCCCGGGAGGGTCACCAGGGTCTCCGATGTTTCATATCACCCATGCGTACGGTGTTGAGACCCTTACATTGGTCTATAAGAACGCCCTTACAAGCCTATAAGGGACGCGATAAAAGACCCCGGTGGCCTCCCATGTTTCCCTCTAGGTGTCCCGTGCGATGTGGTGCGGAAATATCTACCTTCGTTCCTGGCCCTCCTAGAAGGCCAAAAAACGTGGACTATGGCCTTCATTTCAGCATTCCGGATCCCCGGTGTCATTTTTGCCCAAATTTCTTCGTGGGGTCTATCGTTTTCCTGGTGGACTCTAGGTGCCCCCAGGAGGGTCACCATGTTCCCCGAACTTTCATATCACCCATGTGTACGGTGTTTTGGCCCTTACATTGGTCTCCTGTAAAAACGTCCTTACAAGCCTATAAGGGACGCGAAAGCGGAGCCATGTGGCCTCCCATGTTCCCTCTGGGGGTACGTGCGATGTGGTGCGAAAATATCTACCTTCGTTGTGGAGCCTCCTAAAAGGCCAAAACACGTGGATTATTAGCCTTCGTTTTCAGCTTTCCGAGGCCCCGGTGTCATTTTTGCCCAAATTTCTTCGGGGGGTCTATCGTGATCTTGAGGTCTTTAGGTGCCCCCGAGAGGGTCACCAGGTTTCCTAAACTTTCATATCACCCATGCGTACGGTGTTCCGACCCTTCCATTTGCCTCCCGTAAAAACGCCCTTATAATCCTATTAGGGACGCGATAACGGACCCCGGTGGCCTCCCATGTTCCCCCTTGGTGTCCCGTGCGATGTGGTGCGAAAATATCTATCTTCGTTCCGAGGCCTCTCGGAAGGCCAAAAACATAAATTATAGCCTTCACTTTCAGGTTCCCGCATCCCGGTGTCATTTTTGCCAAAATTTCTTCAGAGGGTCTATCGTGATCCTTGAGGGTACAGTCCCCCGGGAGGGTCATCAGGGTCCTTGAACTTCCATATCACCCATGTGTACGGTGTTCCGGCCCTTACACTGGTCTCTCGTAAAAACGTCCTTACCAGCCTATAAGGGACGCGATGACGGACCCCGGTGGCCTCCCATGTTCCCTCTGGTTGTCCCGTGCGATGTGGTGCGAAAATATATACCTTTGTTCCGGGCCTCCTAAAAGGCCAAAAAACGTAGATTATAGATTTCATTTTCAGCTTTCCGGGGCCACGGTGTCATTTTTGCCCAAATTTGGGGTCTATCGTGATCTGGAGGTCTTTAGGTGGCCCCGGGAGGGTCACTTAGGTTTCCCGATCTTTCATATCACCCATGCGTACGGTGTTGCGACCCTTACATTAGTCTCCCGTATAAACGCCCTTAAAATCCTATAAGGAATCGATAACGGACCGCGGTGGCCTCCCATGTTCCCCCTGGGTGTCCCGTGTGATGTGGTGAGAAAATATCTACCTTCTTTCCGGGGCCGGAGGCCAAAAACGTGGATTATAGCCTTCGTTTTCAGGTTCCCACGACCCTGTGTCATTTTTGCAAAATTTCTTCAAGGGGTCTATCGTGATCCTGGAGGATTGTAGGTGCCGACGGGAGGGTAATCAGGGTCCCCGAACTTTCGTATCACCCATGCGTACGGTGTTCCGGCCCTTACATTGGTTTTCGTAAAAACGCCCTTACAAGCCTATAAGGGACGCGATAACGAACCCCGATGGCCTCCCATGTTCCCCCTGGGTGTCCTGTTCGATGTGGTGCGAAAATATCTACCTTCGTCCGGGGCCTCCCGAAAGGCCAAAAAATATGGATTATAGCCTTTGTTTTCAACTTTCTGGGGCGACGGTGTCATTTTTGCCCAAATTTTTTCGGGGGGTCTATCGTGATCCTGGAGTACTCTAGGTGCCCCTGGGAGGGTCACCGGGTTCCCCAAACCTTCATATAACCCATGTGTACGGTGTTCCGACCCTTTCATTGGTCTCCCTTAAAAACGCTCTTACAAGCCTATAAGGGACGCGATAACGGACACCGGTGCCTTCACATGTTCCCCCTGAGCGTCCCGTGCGATATGGTGTGAAAATATCCACCTTTGTTCCAGGGCCTCCCAAGTGCCCAAAAAACGTGGATTATAGTCATTGATTTTCGGCTTCTCGGGGCCCGGGTGTCAGTTTTTGCCCAAACTTCTCCGGGGCGCCTATCGTGGCCAAGGAGGGTCATCTGGGTCCCCGAACTTCGATGTCACATTGTCACCCATAATTTTGGTGTTCCGGCCCTTACATTGGTGTCCAGTAATAACGCCCTTACAAGCCTATCAAGGACCCGATAACGGACCCTTGGGGCCTCCCATGTTCCCTAGGGGTGTCCAGTGCAATATGGTGTGAAAATATTCACCTTCATTACGAGGCTTCCCGGAAGCCCAAAAAACGTGGATTATAGCCTTTGATTTTCGCTCGGGGTCCGGTTGTCGTTTTTGTCCAAACTTTTCCGTGGGGTCTATCGTCACGCTAAAGAACCTCCGGCGCCCCGCGATGGTTATCGGGCTCCCGAAGTCCGATTTTACCCATGGGACGTGGGCGCACTCGCCGGGTGGGAGGAATCCCTTAAATCTAGATATAACAAGTTAATGGGACCAAAATGCCCTTCTCTTAGAAATAGGTGCATTAAAAATTGAAACTATAAATAAAGCAAGGGTAAAACTGGAAACTAGCAATTAATATCGCAGTGTAATTTTAAAGCGACAGTTATTGTGAGGCAAAATAAATTAGTTGATATATCACTTATTTTGGGACGGAGGGGCAATTTATTGCAAAGCTGTTCAAAAACTGGTATGGGCTGAACGCAATGGGGCAATGTATTGTAAAGCTGTTCAAAAACGGTATGGGCCGGCGCGAGCCGGGCTTGACGAGATGTTTTGGCCATGGGATGGGCTGGCAAGAGGGCTTAGGCCGGGATAACAGGCCGGGTCCTTATAAAATTACCAAAACACCCTATCCAAGCCCGTCCTTTTTCAGGGCCGACAGGCCGGGCGTGCTGGGCCATCCCACCCATGAGCAACTCTAAATTGTATTGCTGTTAATACTCATCCTGTGTACATGACAAGCATCGTCAGAATAAAAAAAGAGATGCTAAAAGTCATAACTAATTAAAGCTCTTGGAATTACCGTCTTTTTGCTTGAACTACAAGTCTTGGTGGATTCAGAGTTCCCCAAACAGCATTCTGTCTTCTATTTTTGTTGCCTTCCTGGCATCATGGGATGTTTTTGCCATCAATTAATTACTTTTTTCTGTAGTCAGGCAGGGCTTCTGCTTGGGAAAGTTGACAGGTTGCCAGATCAATCTTTTCTGAATACAACTGAATGGAGAGAAGTTGTTCCTCAACTTTACGAGCAGTTCCCTAATCACCATATGATTCTGAACCTATCGGTATCTGCCCCTCCCTTTGTGCACATCTTTGATGATAAACTGGAAGCAACCATCTATGCAGACGCAACAGTTGATGTTCTGAATGATGAGGAAGTGATACCAGTAGCATGCTTATCCCTGGTAAGTCTACAAAGCATGGTGCTGCAGATAAGTAACAATTTTTTCTCCCTATTACGAAGTATAATTATCATTGTCATCTATCAGACCATATCACACTTGAAGTTGAGTGTATTCCGCTCACTGCTAGTGCTAGCTGCATAAGGGTAGCTAGCCTATGATTGATGGAAGCAAACACCTTTACTTATGGGCTAATCTAATGACCATCGAATCTTAGAGGGTGGCTTAAGTATTTTTGTATTTGAAAAACTATTAGTTATCCTGGATTTTGCATGCTACGGTCAGTTTGATTGTTCTAGGAAAAAGTCTGTACTGCTGAAGTAATGACATTATTGGGGACTAGCACAAGTTCCTCATATCTTAGCAACAAAAAGTAAAAAATAACTCATATCCGCTGTTTGTTGTTGCAGCTAATCAGTGCTTCAGGTTCTGCTGATATCTCAGGGAATAATTTGACTGGAAGCATCAAACTGGATGAATTTAGCTTGTCAGCTAAATGGAGTAAAGTTGGCGATCTACAAATTGATGTAATTGAGGTACGCTTCCTGCTCTAGTTACTTGTCTATGTTTGTGATGTAATTGATGTACGCTTCCAGCTCTAGTTCCTTGCCTATGGTTAAACTAGGGGAGGAAAAATATAGATTGTTCTGAAAATTATAATGTATCGCACATCTAGATTTAACATTTGTTGGTATTTGCGGAATGGAGGAGCATAAGGGACAGATAATTTTATTGTCAAGAGAACTGAAAGTTTGAATTTAGCCAAAATGGGGTTGTTACCAAACTGGCCCTTTTGGATGAAGGAAAGCAAATATTACCTCTCATTAATCTGGCCCCTAATAGAGGAAACAAGACGAGCTTAAAAATGGTTGCAAGTTTGTAACATCATTCCGTCTTCGTAAGTTTCTGGTTCTTAATGATACAATTATCCTGTGCCACTAACTTTTATACATGTTTAAGACACTAATTACAGCATTATTGTGATTATGCCTCCGGCTTATGCTGAAACTTTTTGCAGTTGACAATTTCGGAGGCTCTCGAAGATGTCCTGTTGCCAGCCTTGAACTCGCACCTGACTAGAGGTTTTCCTTTGCCCCTGATCCATGGATTCACCATACAGGATGCCGAGATTGTGTACTCTGATTCTGTAATCACCGTGTGCAGTGACGTTTCATTTGTAGAAGATGACCAGCTTCGGAGAGAATACAGCATTTTCGATACTTTCGATATTTTCGATTTCCGTTTGGCTATGTAAATAATACCCAAGTATTTCATCATGTTTGTTCGCACTTTACCATAAGAGTTCTTGCGTTGTCTTGGAACTTCTCTTTTCCTGGCTAGCTAGTTCTGCTTTGTAAATTGACTGTTGAACCTTACAATCACTTCTTTGTTTCCGATTTCTCCCTTTGTTGTTCCGTTTCTCCATATATCTTACTCATTTTTCTTCTGATTGAGAAACATTTGTCCAGGTTCAAAGACTGCAATTACATAAAAATACGCTTCAAGAAAATATTATACTATTGTCTTCGCCAATCCAAAGGTCTACCGCCAACGGCCAAACAATCAAGGCTCGTTTATTTAAATGTAATGGTAATTACATGTCATGCACTATTTTATAGGATAAATGTGGGTTTGAAAAGGGAGGGGGAGAAGAAACATGAAAAAAGTGAATTTAATTACAACATTCATTGTAATTACAATTGCTCGGCTTCAGAACATGTAAAGATGATTACATTTGATAATGTAATCAAACTCCCAAATCTCATATTTCTCCACCCTCTCCTTCCTTTTCTATCCAGATTTACTCAATAAAATGATGGATTATATTGTAATCATCATTGTTTACAAGTAAACGTCACTAGCGCGGTTTGGCACTAGCCACCTTAGTTGTAAATCCACTAAACCAAAAACTAAGAGGCTACAACGAGGGAACAGAATCCTTCGAGAGAGCTAAACCCTCCAGGAACTACCCAACTTCCAACTTTGTTTATCCTAACTTCATGAAGAAAAAGTTTAATAATAAAGATTTTCTTTAGCTCAAAACATTAAAATCAAAAAAAAAAAAAATAGAAAACTCAAATCGAAAATAAGCTCATTTACTACTCTAACTGAATATTTGAAAATCAATCTTCTTCTGATCCAAACTTGATTCAAGTATTTTGGCGCGCTCTAAAGCAAGTTTTTGCCATTTATCCTTGAAATATACTTGATCAGGGTTAGAAACACGGATCACAAACTTGTCCAGCATGACAGCATTCTCAAGCAGGTAGCGCCCAAGATCTAGCTCAGCTCTATGACCCGAAAAGCGCCGAAATTCTACCTCTTTGATATTATAGTGAAGGCATTTAGCATACTTCTCACGAGACTTGGTACCTCTAGGCAGTCTTTCAATAGCGCCATTCGACGTTAACTGAAACAAAGAAAATAAGACACATTTTTATAACTAACGTCAATTAATGAGTTTTCACTTCAGGAATGACAGCCGAAATCGTCAAAAGCAATAACTGTCCTCAATTTCATCTCAAGGGTAGACATATTACAATGCCAAGCAAGCTATTGTAAAGAAGAAAGAAAAAACATCAATAAAACTAAGAAACTCCTTTTCAGTCAATTTGCAACCATGGATGATGGGACCATGGAGTGCTCTAATAGTAATAACATAGGCAGCTTATGTACAGAATCTCCTTGAAAAGTACTTAAGCGCATGCCCAAGAATCTCCCTTCTGACAGACAAATGAATTCAACCACCTACTCTAATTGTTTCTTTACCGTGATACATCATAACTTCAGATATAAAAACTTGAATTGAGGCATCTTGTCACTAACAATGAAAAGCCTACCGAGCATAAACAGCCACTCTAGGAACAGTAGTCTCTCTCTCGTGCACTCATGATCAGAGAGAATCATAGAGCTGGACCAGCTCAGAGGAATGGAAAACAGCAGGGTAGGAACACAGCGCACAAGAATACAAGCTATTAGCTAGTCTCATTCCCGGGTCAAATTGACATCACTAGAATCTCATTTCAGTGGTTGAAATTTTGAGGCTAAAAAGGATACGATGGCAATGGGTTGGATCCGCCGATGTCGACTCTGATCCATTACTACTGCGGTTTGGACTATTACACTCCTGCTTGGACTTACTTTTATCGGATTTGATTCGAGCTTTTTTCTTTGAATCAGGTCAAACTTCGATCAAATTTGCACCATAATGTTGTTTTTAATTTATGCTGAAAACCATGTAGGATGATGAAAATAAAAGTTCACTGTAAGCTTCAACTATATTTATTTGGTCTTTTTTGATGTGAACTTATACCTTACATTATTCTAATTTTTTTACGGGGAATCCAATTGGTGCCCAAATCCAAGCAGTACCCCTGTATTTTTGTAAACGCTCACTCCGTGCCCTTATTTAGTGTTTTCTATTAATGATCACCGTTAGTCGGTGACGTGGCTTCACTCATTATATGCTATGCGGCTGGTGTTCTCCTATTTCGTCCAAAAATTAATTACTAAATTGCCCCTATCTTATACCCCCAAATTTGGCTCGACTTCCCTCCTAACTTTGCAGCCATCATTTCGTCATTCTGCATTTCCCATCTGTCATATTGTTTCGTACATAAATCAAGGCAGCCACCAGAATATCACAAACAACAAAATTCCTCTTTTACCCATATGAAAATTACATGACTTAAAAGTTCATTTCCATGTAGAATTTCCATGTCCATATTCGCTGGTGGTGGCAAAGCAACATCATGTTTAGGCAGTGGCGCGTTGGGATGCTTCAACAGTGGTGCGTGGAAATTCGAAAACTGAAAACCAAACAGTAGAGGAAACTGTTGTTCTTGCTGTAAATGATGATGTTGTTGCTGAAAATGTCCCGCCCTTCATTCTCTCTCTATTTCCCATCACTCCCGTCTGTCTATGGTTCTGTTTTTGTTCTTGACAACCAACCCTCGCTGAAGCTTCGTCGCCGACAACCACCGCCACATGGCATCCACCCTTTTGGCTTAATTTCGATTTTTCTGTTTGTGGTACGAAACCCTAAGCCCCAAATTGATTTTGATTCTGTTTTGGGGTCACAAATAAATGGAGGGAAATTTGAGAAATTAATGGTGGGTGTCCTTCAATGTGGCTCCTCTTGCCCTTTCAATAAGGGCATTATAGGAATTTCTGAAACACTAACGGCAAACCCTCGACAATATCACAGATTGGACGTTTTCAAAAGTTCAGGGACACTCTTTGGATTTGAAGCAATGTTTTGGACACCAATTGGAAAAGCCAGAAGTACAGGGACACCAATTGGAATTCCCATTTTTACATTAATTGATGAGATAGCAACATTAATCGGACTCGAGTCGGGTCTTAATTTACGTTCCAAGTCCAACGGATTAGGATTCAAACTTTCTACTATTGCATTTGGACCTGATTTTTCTCCATGTTGTACTTGGGCCGTATTCATACCACATTGAAGCCTCAAAGTCAGCAGCAGCAACAATTATACTCCGTCCGTCCCAAATTATATGACAGCTTTGGGACTTGTGAGTCACAAGTCCCAAAGCTGTCATTTAATTTGGGACGGAGGGAGTAGAATATTCCCAATGAAAGGGGGGTTTGGGGAGGTCTAGATGTATGCAACCTTACCCCTAGCTAGTTGCCCAGTAGAGAGAGGTTGTTTCCGAACGACCCACAATTTTTTATTTTTCGAAAATAGTTAAAAACAGTTGATAACTTATAATTGATGAAAAAGTGAAAAACAATTGAATGAGTGTGAAAAGGACAATCACAATAGAGTGAAAAGGAAATAGACGCATTAAGAACTCTAAAAGGAACGCAAATAACTAGGAAATGCAAAACACCATCTATCCACGATCCTTTACATGTATTCTACTATGCAAAGTCTTTCAAAGTATTTTCAATAGTTATTCTAGTTCACTTAATAATAGTTCATTTAATATACCAGCTAGGTTTTACATTTTTTTCTCTTTTCCAAAGTAAAAAAAAATAGTTGCCAACATTTTCTACAACTTTCCAAATTAAAATATTTTTATAACACTTTGTTTGAATCTGATACCTTTGCCATGACCGGAATGAGATTCAAAAACAACAAAAACAAGCAGGGCATTCCAACCACTTAAAAGTCTTTTTTGCCTGATCCCAACAAAATATATCGGGTTTAAACAAAAAGAATATCATAAGGTCGTAATTTTCAAACAATTTTCAAATGTTGAAATTTTCAGAAGAAAAAATAAATAAATAAACATATTATTGCAGAGGTAGTAGTTGACAATTTTCCTATGTTGTTGAAGAAATGATGAACTGACAACATACAAAGGTGGAGACAAACATGAAAAATCTAAACGATTGTACCCTCCGTTGTTGCTGCATAACTAACAAAGGAACTCTTAAAAAAGAACACAAACACCTTTGTAGCCAAGCCCTAAACAAAGGCTCAAGCCCTTCTTAGTTCCCAACCCTAATCAACTCCTCTTCCTACCATTATAACCCGTGGTAGAGGCCATTATTACAAATCCCTTTCTGCCAAGGAGACAGAACCCACTAGCACATAACCCTTGGTGACGATTCCATTCTAAGACCAATCGACTATGCGATGAGTAGCCTACTACCGTTATATGCTAGAGCCTCTTCCTATATCTTTCAATGTGGGACAACTTAAACTACAATGTGAATCCATAGGCTCCCCCTCGAACAGAGACAGGCAACACAAAACAGCAACCCTGTAGAGGAAGAAGGTCGAATGAGATGGGGTCTCGACCAATGCCTCAGTACGGGATCACTAAACGGGCCAAACTGTGGAAAAGTCCTACAGAAATAGTGTTTTTAAATTATCGGAAGCCCAAACCAAAACATTGACTCCAATATCACTTGTTCAGGAGAAAACCAAGGAAGGAGGCCAAGCCCCCTCAAAAAGAAAACAGTAAAAAGGGAAGGAGCCCAAGCCCACTAGTACATAGCACATAGCCCTCGGTTAGATGCCATCCTAAAAGCAATAGGCAATAGAAGTGGCCCACTTGATTTCAATTTTTTTTTCATGCACGTTTAGCTCACTAAAATGTATGTATGTAGCAATTGTGTATGCAAGTGTTATATATCAAAGTATTTTCATACAATAACTGAATCGGATATAAGAACCTTCTTCATATAAGGCCAACACGTCACCTATCCCTAATTTTCTTCTCATTGTAACACAAATACCAAATAAGATAGTCGCAGCAAAGAAAGTATACCTTGTGCAAGGAAAAACAAGGAACATAGGCAAGACCATAGAAGAAGTCATCATTTCAACTATTGCAAAACACACCAGTCCAAAATCATCATTAGCAGACAATGGTGAATTCTATGAACGGGAAGAAAAAGGAAGATCAATTACCTGCAACGTGAACTTTTCAAGAGATGGAGATGCATTTATCAGGCGAGTGATCCCCATCAAACTATCATGGGTACCAAGAAAAACCGTAAGTGTTAAATGTTTAAGTTTGGTCAACTCGCCATGAGGAAATTGCAAATTATACCCCTGAAAGAAAATAAATAAATAAATACATACAAGTTAGTATGCGTGTAAAGTTATGAGAAAAAGGTATGGTAAATCCAATTGGAAAGGCACAAAATTAAATGAGTAGCTCAATCGTTTGGTCATGTGAAAACAGAATGGAGAGTACTGGAGACCCTTTAATAGAGAGAAAAGGAGACTAGAAAGCCTCTGAGTTAAAACAGAAGACAATTTGACATGGTTTTGGCAATGTGCAAATGTGCAATAGAGACAACGATGCATTTAAGGTAAGTGAGGATCCTCTCAATTCATCACTTACTGAAACGTCGGTTGCCTCTAAATGAAAACAAACCAGATTTTACTAAACGGACACTAAATGTCATTTGGAGCCAAATCACTCTGGCTTTTGCTACTCCAACCACCCAACCACCCGCCCTTCTATTTTTTTTCCTCGTTTTGTCCATTGCCATTGTTGTCAGAGTGATAGTAGGAGAGAGGCTGCCTTTCATAGTTCAAAATATCTCCATGGCTGTTTGTATGAACCCAAGGGGACAAGCTTACATATGAGCGTACGTTCTCACTGAACCCCAATTGATTCTAAGGTTTTTAAAAATACAGAAAATTTGACAAAAAAGGAATCTATTTATTGAATGTTTAAGAAGTTGGCCCCAGCTTTTAAGGAAAACCATAAATTTATGTTAAATTAACAACTACTACACCTCTAAGTATCTTCTTATAAAAAGTACAGCGAGACCCTTCAAAAGAAATCAAAAGTATTTTTAGATAAAAGTAAAGTATGCATTAATCAAGTGTCAAAAAGAAATCAAAAGGATAGTGAGAATAGACAATGTGTCCTCTACACTGATAATATTTACAGGTTATCCCGCTTCTGTTGGACCTCAAAAAACAGTGTAGAGCTAAAATCTCCTGCTGCCCTAGGCCATAGAGAAGGGTAGGTATGTGGCCTAATAATAACAACAGTAACAGTAATAAGACCAAACAATAACAAGTAGTAATATTAATAACAATTAGAGACTATTAGTGACCGTCTTCCAAGCTTTGAGGTAGATCTGTCCAAAGATAGCTTCTTCATGCTAATATAACCAAAGACATGATTTTCATCAACCATTATAAAAAAAAAACACGGTAGAATGTGCTTTCTTAACACTAGAATAAAATATTCATAATTGAAAGGGCACATTTAACTTGAATCAAATGTCAATGTTCTGAACTTGATCTTAAATTTGATCTTGAACTAGAACTTTTTTGTTAACAATGGGGGTTTAGAAGAGGCTTAGAAGGTATCTCTTTGGCTCTTGTAAATGTCGTTAGTCCTCATTGAAAGGAGTGCTAGGAATATTTATAAATGAGGGGGGAAATAATTTATGTTCCATCCATATCCTTTTACTTGACTTAATCCACCCATATCAAATCCATTGGACGAAGAGGGTAAATGAACATCCATTGAATATCTTTTTTTGATTGGAGAAGTTTTTAAAACTCAATGTAAGAAGTGATCATAAGCTAAGAGGACAAAGAGTCTTCGAAAAAATACCAATATTACAAATTGCCTCAGTGATGTTTCACTGACGGGGCACCCCCCTAAAAGCCCCCAAAGCTTTCACCCATAAAGAAGCCAAGAACACCACTTGATCACTAACAAACTTTAGTTGACCCCATAAAAAATGCAAGCACACCGCCACAAAATTCTCAGCTCCTTTCTCCTTCCAAGCCAGACAAACAGCACCTGTAGAAGATGTATAATAAGGGGGGGAATACAGCACTCCACCCCCCCCCCCCCTCCTAAAACAAAGGCCTTGTTTGGTTGAATGTTAGATAGCATGGGAAGTGCAAGTTCCATGGAAGTTGTTAAAGTTCCATGGAAGTTGTTAAAGTTCCATTGCTTGGTTGATCAAGAACTTCCCTAGTAACTTACTTTTGAGGTACCTAGGAGAGTCTGTAACTTACTTTTCACGTTCCTAGGGAAGCTAGGTAAGTGAAACTTTTCATTTTTCTCCCACCAAAATTACAATTTTTTCCAATAAAAAGGTAACACCTAATGTGGTCAATAATGTCATTTTGTATTGCTTTCAAGGAAGTGAATTTTATCAACCAAACAAGATATAAATCTTTCAGCTAACATTTATAACTTACATTTCCATGAGTGTATAACTTTTATGAACGTTACTCCAGCGAACCGGACGAGGCATAAATCGCCGCCCAAAAGAGATTGTGTGAAACTACAATGCACAACAAGTGCAAACACATCTCGCTAGCACGAAGACAAAGCGCACACACATCCAGGAAAATATTAAATATACCATCTGGGCCTCCTATGTTAAACCAATATCATAAGTTTCTCCTTCCCTAGTGCCATAGTCCAAACAAAAGTCCCACCTTGAGGGGAATCTTCGACTTACAAGGGGGGTAATGGTATAGGGGTTAAGATGCTGTAAGAATGATTTGCAAGTGAAGATCCCCGAATCCCCATCCAAACCCGAGAGTCCCCAGCGCAACAAAATGAATGGTGTGCAAAACACTAAGCAAAAAAGTAAGTTCCTCCAATTCCCATTCATAGGGAGCTCTCTGTTGGATGTCAACTTAATCTTTTCAATAGAGTAAGTTCTATGACAAACATGAAATAACATTAACTTCCAAAAAAAAAAAAGATAAACGGAATACCACAAAACTTCAAGTTACAAATACAAGATACACACAAAGCATAATCAGTGGTGGAAAGGAAAAAAAATCATCAATTAACATATCGGAAAATATAGTTAAAATATAAAATCTGTATATTTTAAAAATATTTCAGGTTAAGAGGTGGGTAAGTGGATGAGAGGTAGTCTAAGACTCTAAGTCCTCATCCATATATAATCCAGTAAACACTCATATACAATCCATATCCATATTCATCCATTTAAGTTCATAATCATCTATAACTATTTATAATGGATCAGATCGGGTGGAGGTTCACAGGATCGGAGGGCATACACTAGGAAGCTAACTAAGTGGTCTGGTGATGTAAATGATTCATCAAAAGGCATACATTGGTTTGCTTTTCTCAATATTGAATTTCAATCACATAACAAAATGACAATGCAAAAGGATGAGTAATAGCAAGAAAGAAACTTACAAAATTAATATTCCAAACTTTTAATGCAAGGCACTCCAGTTGGGAAAGAAACTTGGCGAATGAAACGAATGCAAATGTGAGATTAGTAGTTGGGCCTACAGCCTCTAGAGAGACACGAACAAGTGAAGGAACATTCTCGAAATGTAAATCAATAGCTGGCCCAAGATAGGCAAAGCTCACAAGGTTCGGGGCAGAGTTTATCTCAATGCTTTCAAGGCCACAACCTATGATTCCCAAGTGCTGCAGCTGAAAGGACGTTCCATAATCAATTTTCAGTTTACCTAAACCATCCGAATATGACACGTCTAAAGTGGTAAGTTGTGGACACCTTGAAAGAACAAAATCAACAAGCTCTTCAGTAACTCGTGCATAATACAACTTCAGGGTCCTCAATGGCTTAATCCAGGATATACCCTTGGGATTACTATGGATGCAGTGGAAGAAGTCATTTGAGAAACCAGCATGTCCATCCATGAATTCTAAATCTAGCTCCTCAGTTCCCTTTGTCATGGCAAAATATATCAATTCGTAGATTTGGCTCTCAGCCATTATCCCAGAATGGACACGAGCTTTGAATTTATCTAAGCACGAGCCTTGATGAGATCTCACAACATTGTTCACCCAGTCTACGTATCTTTGAGGTTCCAACTTCACAAATTTCTGATATTCGATATCTGGGCACTTGAGCTTCAAAGAAGATTCATCAAAGTCCAACTTAGTAACATATGTCCACAAGTATCTCCACCTTCGTGACATGACACTAGTGGCCGCTGCATCTTTTAATGTCAACCGCGAAATTATTGAAGTAAGAATATCATCAGGTAGTTGACTTATGCAATCTTCAAAAATTTGCTTTGGTGCCTAATAATAACACAAAACCCAAAAAGAGAGAAATCAAAAGAAATGTTTCATAACATTTGGAAAAAAATCATTCAGATGATCTAGGAAGCAAACATTTCATACCTTCCTCTGGTTAAAACCTGAGCTTGATCCATCCATCGGGAATCAACATACAACAACCTACAAAGTATCCCACATTTTAGCCAAAACAGGGAAGGAAAAAATTACAAGCAGACATAAAGCACACAACTACCTCAATCTTTGTAATGTTCTAGTCTTGTTGTCTATCCTGTAATTTTGTAGTTACAAGGAGGACACCAATGTTGACAAAGGCACCCGCACCCCCAGCGAACAGGCAAAGCAAGGCATTGGATTAACCCCTTATCATTAAGTTCACATAACATGCTATGATTAAAATTAGAGCCTCACAAGCGTCCTTTTATGACATGTCAAGGTTGCTAAAGCCCTAAAAGCGCTTTTGACAACATACACTGCACACATACATATACATATATAAGCATCAGAAACAGAATATCATCCCTAGCTGTGACAATGGCAGTGTTTCAAATTCAGAATCTTATAGACTGGTGGAATCTACAAAAATTAGAGACTTGGTGATAAATTTATTAACCATGATCACAAATAGATGAGAATAATATAATCAAAAGCATCAATCTTTTATGCATGCACAATATAATTTTTAGTGGATTTTGGGGGTTGAATTTTCACAAATTTAATAAGAATTTTCACAAAATTACAATTGAGCAGAACAGAAAAATCCAAAGTAATTAAGTTTGGAACAAGAATTGAAATCAAAATTACTCTTGGAAAAACTTACCTGTAAGAAATTGGTGGGTTGCGAAATGGAGTATCAAAAATAGCTTTGTCTGTGTCGTGATAGAAGCAGATCTCCAGTGGAGAGAGATTGATGCTGGGTATGTGTCTATGGCGGAGGAAACGAAGAGAGAGAAAGAGAACTGGGTTTGCCACTTCTCCTTTCATTCTTTCACGTCCGATCATCATCCTTAATTACACCCTAAACACTCTGCTTCATTTATATATATACAAAAACTTATATATTGAGAAGTGATCCTAGCCGTCCAAGCAAACGGATCTAACGGTCGTTATTGAACGCGTGCCATTAATGGTATTTTGGTAAATAAGCGCAACTCTTTTTTAGTCTTAATTGCGTTTTCTCGTTTTCTCGTTTTCTCTCTCTCCTTCAATCGCGGATCTTTTTTTCTCTCTCCTCCATTGCAGCACCTTCACCCAGCTTAACACTCTCTCTCTTCACTCAATTCGTCGTTGATTTTCCATTTTTCTCGAGTATGGTTTGCATCTATTAACCCTATTTTTCGCCCACAATTTTTATCTATCTCTTCCGATGGAGCTCAACGAAACTTTGAAGTTTTCTCTCTCTTCAATTGGAGGTCAGCCAAGCTTTCTCTCGTGAAATTAGGTAATATGTTCAATCTTATATCTATTGTCAATAATTGAATTCGTATTATCTGATTTCATTATGTGTTTTAGATATCAATTGAATTCGTATTATACGTTTTCGTTGCTCCAATTTTTCAATACAATTGCTGAATTTGATAGTATCAATTTTTTACTATACAATTTTTAGGTTCATTTTCTGTCAGTATTTTCTTAATACACAAAATATCAGTTATGGGTGACAATATCATGAATATGGCATTGCGTAGTAAATAAATGATGATACTATAGTTAGTGAAGGGAAAAGCATCTCAGCAGTTGGAGTTTCATACTATACAGTGCCTCCAAAGACTCATCAGATCATGAGCAGGTGTTATCGTAACACGTTATGGCAAGGCCCTGCACATGGTTTGGCCACTGAAGCATGAGTCAATCAACAAGAAACAATAATATAAGTTCTGTCAACCATTCATCTTGTCCAAAGTATAAAGCTGAGATTTGATTTTTAAAGAAAAATCATACACATCCTGCTCAGTCACCAATAAACTTCAAGCATTTTTATGTAAGGCACTATCTTTCCTAATATTTTTAGTCAAAGGGGATTCATTTTAAATACCCATCTGGTAATTAGTCGGAAGAAATATGGACTTATGAGTAGTTTTTGGAGCTTTTTATGTAATATGTTAGCCAATAGGCACAAGTGGCATTGGCCACACATGAGGACTACAGAATTAGTTTATCATATCTTTTGCAGTTAGACAAGGAAACTTCTTCAGTCCTGCCTTGTTACAGCACTTCTTATGCTACCTCTAGGAGTTTAGGCCTTATCTGTTTATTTGGCTGTTCTTTCTCCAAATTACAATGATATATGCGTTCCTAAAATGTTTAACAGACATTCTTACAGATTCTTTGCACTTAGATTTAAATACAGATTAGTGTAACCCTGAGGTGGGAAAAACAAAAGTGGAGATCAAATACTCCATATGTTACTAGTAGAAGTACTGAAGTTATATGTCATGAAAGGTTAGCTTAAAAGTGAAAAACAAAAGCATGATTGTCATTCATAATGAAGCTCTAATAGTATAAGATTCAGATTTCAGTATTGACGTAATTGCCTATTTATCAATCAGGACTTGGGAGAAACGTTTGTGCTTTTGTTTGACAGAATCCTTTGCAGGTTTTTGTGAACTTTGCTGGTAAAATGGTATTTATCATTTCTCATGGAAACTATTATGAATGGTTCTACATAGGCCCTTCCAAGCCTACCAAGGCCCCGATAAACTACCCCGGAGGGCTCCCATGTCCCATATAGGTGTCCCGTGCCATGTAGTGCGAAAATATAAACCTTCTTTCCAGGGCCTCTCGGAAGCCCGAAAAACGTGGATATAGCCTTTGGTTTTTAGCTTCCCGGGGCCCGGTTGTCTTTTCACCCAAACTTCTACGGGCGCCTAACATGATCTAGAGGACCCTCAGTGCCTCGGGAGGGTCATCCGGATCCCCGAACTTCGATATCACCCATGTATTCGGTGTTCCGGCTCTAAAACCAGTGTCCCATAAGACGTCTTTGCAAGCCTATGACTGACCGGATAAGCGGCCTGGGGACCTCCCATGTCCCTTAGGGGTGTCCAGTGCGATGTGGTGCGAAAATATATACCTTCGCTCCGAGGCCCTCTCGGAAGGCCAAAAAACATGGATTATAACCTTCATTTTTGGCTTTCTGGGGGTCGGGTGTCATTTTTGCCCAAACTTTTCCAAGGGGTCTACCGTAATCTAGGAGTCTAGGTGCCCTGAGAGGGCCACAAGGGTCCCGAACTTTCATATCACCCATGTGTAAGGTGTTCCGGCCCTTACATTAATCTCCCGTAAAAACGCCCTGACAAGCCTCTAAGGGACAGGATAACGGACCCCAAGGGCCTCTCATGTTCCCTAGGGGTGTCCCGTGCGATGTGGTGCGAAAATAGCCACCTTCATTCCGGGGCCTCTCGGAAGCCCAAAAAAACATAGATTATAGCCTTTGATTTTCGACTTTCCGGAGCCCGGGTGTCAATTATGCCCAAACTTCTCCGTGGGGTCTATCTTGACCCTGGAGGACTCTAGGTGGCCCAGGTGTTTGACAGAATCCTGCAAGTTTCTGGGAACTTTGCTGTTAATATGGTATTTGTCATTTCTCATTGAAACTAATATGATTGTTTCTACATAGGTTGAAGATATGGAAGTAGGATTGACTGTAATTTTGAAGGACCAAGGTGGGAATCTTGAGCTGTCCCTGTTGGAAAGCAGGTGCGATGTTGAAGACATTGATAGAAAGTTGGATGGCGGAGCATCATGGCTTTATCAGGGGTATGTTCTATAAAGATTTAGTAATGCAAGCTCCTTGTTGTGCTAAGGACCTGAATTTAGTTGAGAGCTTTCTCTTGGCTTCTAATTTAAGTTGTCATTCTTCTGTTTTATCTTTTCTGTTGTTTGTATTTAAAAGATAGGTAAGAAGTGTTGTTGGGAGGTTCTATGTGTGTAAATCTTAATCATTTGGTTTCTTCCCAATTTAAGGTCCTTCAACGTCATTGAATTGCTTATGGAATTGTTCTGAACCCTGTGCATATGATTCTTATTTGGCAGGGTGGTCGATGCATTCAGCAATCATATCGAATATGCAGTCAAAGATGCTATTTTGAAGAAGCTAAATGAAGAAGTCTCGAAGATTGGTTCCCTGTTGCAGTCTCTTCCCACAGAAATAAAAGTGGATGATACTTCTGCAATGAATGTCACCTTTATCAGTAATCCCATCTTAAGTGATTCTTCTATTGGTTTTGCTATAAACGGGTTATTTATTCCAAGCATCAAGCTCTGATCTTCCCAAACCAGCACAAAATATTATAAGCTTTGGTATCACTGCATGAGGATGTTTTCAACTCTGCATCTTTGGTGTATTCAATGTAAGCTCCGTTTGATTATGTTTCTGCTCACTCATTAACGTTATAGTGATCTTTTCTCTTAGGTTTTTTCATGCTATGCAAATCACATTCAACATCATGACCTCAATCAAACAAAAAAGTCAAGGGAGAACTGGAGAAGAGAATATAGAGGAATGTACCTCATTATGCATATTTGTCGTTTAACGTTAATTTACACATATTAAGAGTTTGGAGAATTAATTTCCAAAAGTTTCACCTCAAACTTTTCAACTATATTATTAAGTTACAGAAAAACATTTTCTTAAAAAAAATTTCATACAAGGTAGCTATTTAATTTAATTTATAATTAAAAAAAATATGCAGCAAAATAAGGAAAAAAATCAAATGTAAAAAAAAAACAGGGAAAAAAAAATGAGACCTCATTATAATAGTAGAGAGGGCTTCGGAGTAGGTTTGGTGGTACGGGATGGTAGGGAGCCATCCTCGATACCCAAAAATCGTGGATTAGCCTCCGATATCCTGTAAGAGGCTCTTCCAAGCCTACCAAGGCCCCAATAACCTATCCCGGAGGGCTCCCATGTTCCCTACGGATGTGTCGTGCCATGTGGTGCGAAAATATAAACCTTCGTTCCGGGGCCTCTCGGAAGCCCGAAAAACGTGGATTGACTGACTCCTTCGGTTTTCAACTTCCCGTAGCCCGATTGTCGTTTTTGCCCGAACTTCTACAGGGGGTCTAACATGACCCTGGAGGACCCTCAGTGCCTCGAAAGGGTCATCCGGATCCCCGAACTTCGATATCGCCCATGCCTTCGTTGTTTCGGCTCTTACACCAGTGTCCCATAAGATGCCCTTCCAAGCCTATCAAAGGGCCTCCCATGTCCCCTAAGGGGGTCTCGTGCGATATGGTGCGAAAATATGTACATTCGTTCCAGGACCTCCCAGAAGGCCAAAAAACATGGATGCCTTCATTTTCAGCTTCCTAGGCCGAGATGTCATTTTTGCCCAAACTTCTTCGAGGGGTATATCGTGATCTTGGAGGACTCTAGGTGCCCCCGAGAGGGTCACCGAGTTCCCCGAACTTTCATATCACCCATGCGTACGATGTTCCGGCCCTTACATTAGTTTCCCGTAAAAATGCCCTTACAAGCCTATAAGGAACGCGATAACGGACCTCGTTGGCCTCCCATGTTCCCCCTGGGTGTCCCGTGCGATGTGGTGCGAAAATATCTACCTTCCATCCGGGGCCTCCTGGAAGGCCAAAAAGTGGATTATAGCCTTCGTTTTCAGCTTCCCGGGGCCCTGTGTCATTTTTGCCCAAATTTCTTCGTGGGGTCTATTGTGATCCAGGAGGACTCTAGGTGTTCCCAAGAGGGTTACCAGGGTGCCCGAAATTTCATATCACCCATGCGTACGGTGTTCCGGCCCTTACATTGGTCACCCGTAAAAACGCCCTTGCAAGCCTATAAGGGACGCGATGACGGACCCCGGTGACCTCCCATTTTCCCCCTGGGTGTCCCGTGCGATGTGGTGCGAAAATATCTACCTTCGTTCCGGGAACTCCCGGAAGGCCAGAAAACGTGGATTATAGCTTTCGTTTTCAGCTTACGGGGCCCGGTGTCATTTTTGCCCAAATTTCTTCCTGGAGGAATCTAGGTGCCCCCGGGGGGGTCACCAGGGTCCCCGAACTTTCATATCACCAATACGTACTGTGTTCAGGCCCTTACATTGGTCTCCCATAAAAACACCCTTACGAGCCTATAAGGGACGCGATAACGGATCTCAGTGGCCTCCCATGTTCCCCCCATGTTCCCCGTGGGTGTCCCGTGCGATTGGTGCGATAATATCAACCTTCGTTCTGGGCCCTCCCGGAAGGACAAAAAACGTGATTTATTTAGCCTTTGTTTTCAGCTGTCGAGGCCCCGGCGTCATTTGTGCCAAAATTTCTTCGGGGGGTCTACCGTGATCCTGGAGGACTCTACGAGGAGAGTCACCAGGGTTCCCAAACTTTAATATCACCCATGTGTACGGTGTTCCGGCCTTTACATTGGTCTCCCATAAAAACACCCTTACAAGCCTATAAGGGACGCGATAACGGACCCAGGTGGCCTCCCATGTTCCCCCTGGGTGTCCCGTGCGATGTGGTGCAAAAATATCTACCTTCGTATTGGGGCCTCCGGAAGGCCAAAAAATGTAGATTATAGCCTTCGTTTTCGGCTTCCCGGGGCCGCGGTGTCATTTTTGCCCAAATTTCTTCGGGGGTTCTATCGTGATCCTAGAGGACTCTAGGTGCCCCGGGAGGGTCAACGGCGTCCCTGAACTTTCACGTCACCCATGAGTATGGTGTTCCGGCCCTTATATTGGTCTCCCATAAAAACGCCCTTACAAGCCTATAAGGGACGCGATAACGGATCTCGTTGGCCTTCCATGTTCCCCATGTGTGTCCCGTGCGCTGTGGTGAGAAAATATCTACCTACGTTCCGGGGCCTCCCATAAGGCAAAAAAACGTGGATTACATATCTACCTTCGTTTTCTGCTTCCCAAGGCCCCGGTGTCATTTTTGCCCAAATTTCTTAGGGGGTCTAGCGTGATCCTTAAGGACTCTAGGTGCCCCGAGGAGGGTCACTAGCGTCCCCGAACTTTCATCTCACCCATGCTAACGGTGTTCCGGCCCTTACATTAGTCTCCCGTAAAACAGCCTTGACAAGCCTATAAGGGATGCGATAACAGACCCCGGTGGCCTCCCATGTTCCCCCTGGGTGTCCTGTGTGATTAGCCTTCGTTTTCAGCTTCTCGGGCCCGTTGTCATTTTTGCCCAAATTTCTTCATGGGCTCTATCATGATCCTGGAGGACTCTAAAAGCCCCCAGGAGGGTCAACAAGGTCCCCGAACTTTCATTTCACCCATGCGTACTGTGTTTCTGCCCTTACATTGGTCACTCGTAAAAACGCCCTTACCAGCCTATAAGGGACGCGATAATGGACCCAGGTGGCCTCCCATGTTCCCCCTGGGTGTCTTGTGCGATGTGGTGCGAAAATATATACCTTCGTATCGGGGCCTTCTGGAAGGCCAAAAAATTGTAGATTATAGCCTTCGTTTTTCAGCTTCCAGGGGCCGCGGTGTTATTTTTGCCCAAATTTTTTCGGGGGATCTATCGTGATCCTGGAGGACTCTAGGTTCCCCCCGGAGGCTCACCAGGGTCCCGAACTTTCATATCACTCATGCGTACGTTGTTCTAGCCATTACATTGGCCACCCGTAAAAATGCTCTTACAAGCCTATAAGGGACGCGATAACGGACCCCGGTGGCCTCCCATGTTTCCCCGGGTGTCTCTTGCGATGTGGTGCAAAATATCAACCTTCGTTCCGAGGCCTCCCGGAAGGTCAAAAAACATAGATTATAGCCTTTGTTTTCAGCTTTTCGGGGCCTCGATGTCATTTTGCCAAAATTTCTTCGATGGGTCTATCGTTATCTTGGAGGACTCTAGGTGCCCCCGGGAGGGTCACCTGGGGCCCGAACTTTCATATCACCCCGCGTACGGTGTTCCGGGCCATACAATGGTCTCCTGTAAAAACGCCCTTACAAGCCTATAAGGGACGCGATAACAGACCCCGGTGGCCTCCCATGTTCCCCCGAGTGTCCTGGTGCGACGCGGTACGAAAATATTTACCTTCGTTTTAGGGCCTCCCAGAAGGCCAAAAAACGTGGAATATATAGCCTTCGTTTTCAGATTCCCGGGGCCACGATGTCATTTTTGCGCAAATTTATTCGGTGGGTCTATCTTGATCCTAGAGGACTCCAGGTGCCCCCGTGAGGGCCACCTAGGTTCCCGAACTTTCATATCAACCATACATACGGTATTCCGGCCCTTACATTGGTCTCCCATAAAAACGCCAGACCCGGGTGGCCTCCCATGTTCTCCCTGAGTGTCACGTGCGATATGGTGCAACGTTCCGGGGCCTCCTGGAAGGCCAAAAAACATGAACTATTGCCTTCATTTTCAGCTTCCTGGGGCCGATGTCAAATTTGCCCAAATGTTCTTGGGGGTGTTGTGATCCTGGAGTAGATGCCCCAGCGAGGGTCACTAGGGTCCCCGAACTTTCATATCACCCATGCGTACGATGTTCCGGCCCTGACATTGTTCTCCCATAAATAAGCCATACAAGCCTATAAGGGACGCGATAACGGTCCCCTATGGCCTCCCATGTTCCCTCAGTGTGTCCCGCGCAATGTGGTGCGAAAATATCTAGCTTCGTCCAGGGCTTCCTGGAAAGCCAAAAAACGTGGATTATACCCTTTGTTTTCAGCTACCCGGGGCCCGGTGTCATTTTGCACAAATTTCTTCGTGGGGTCTATCGTGATCCTAGAGGACTCTAGGAGCCCCCGGGAGGGTCACCAGGGTCCCCGAACTTTCATATCACCCATGCGTACCGTGTTCCGACCCTTACATTTGTCACCCGTAAAAAATGCCCTTACAAGGCTATAAGGGACGCGATAATGGACCCCAGTGGCCTCCCATGTTCCCCCTGGGTCACTGAGTGTCCCGTGCGATGTGGTGCGAAAATATCTACCTTCGTTTCGAGGCCTCCCGGAAGGCCAAAAAATGTGGATTAGAGCCTTCGTTTTCTACTTCCCGGGCCTCGGTGTCACTTTTTCCCAAATTTCTTCGGAAGGTCAATCGTGATCCTAGAAGACTCTAGGTGCCCCCGGGAGGGTCACCAAGGTCCCCGAACTTTCATATCACCCATGCGTACCGTGTTCCGGCCCTTACATTGGTCACCCGTAAAAACGCCCTTGCAAGCTTATGAGGGACGCGATAACGGACCCCGGTGGCCTCCCATGTTCCCCTGGGTGTCCCATGCGATGTGGTGTGAAAATATCTAGCTTCATTCTGGGGGCCTCTCGCAAGCCCAAAAAACGTAGATTATTACCTTCGTTTTCAGCTTCCCGGGGCCTCGATGTCATTATTGCCAAAAATTCTTCAGTGGGTCTATCGTTATCCTAGAGGACTCTAGGTGCCCCCGGGAAGGTCACCAGTGTCCCCGAACTTTCATATCATCCATGTGTACGGTGTTCCGGCCCTTACATTGGTCACCCGTAATAAGGGACGTGATAACAAACCCCGATGGCCTGCCATGTTCACTCTGGGTGTCCCATGCGATGTGGTGCAAAAATATCTACCTTCGTTTCAGGACCTCTCGGAAGGCCAAATAACGTGGATAACGTTCGTTTTCAACTTCCCGGGGCTTCGGTGTCATATTAGCCCAAATTTTTCGGGGGTCTATCGTGATCCTGGAGGACTCCAGGTGCCCCGGAAGGTCAATAGGGTCCCCGAACATTCATATCACCCATGCGTACGGTGTTCTGGCCCTAATAATGGTTTCCCATAAAAACATCCTTACAAGCCTATAAAGGACGCGGTAATGGACCCCGGTGGCCTCCCATGTTCCCCCTCGGTGACCCGTGCGATGTGGTGCGAAAATATATACCTTCGTTCCATGACCTCCCGGAAGACCAAAAAACGTGAATTATAGCCTTCGTTTTCAGCTTCTCGGGGCCCTGGTGTCATTTTTGCCCAAATTTCTTCCGGGGGTCTATTGTGATCCTGGAGGGCTCTAAGTGCCCCAGGGAGGATCACCAGGGTCCCCGAACTTTCATATCACCTATGTGAACACCATACGGTGTTCTGGCCCTTACATTGGTCACCCGTAATAAGGGACAAGATAACGGACCCGGGTCGCCTCCCATGTTTCCTCTAGGTGTCCCTTGCGATGTGGTACGAAAATATCTACATTCGTTTCGGGGCCTCCCGGAAGGCCAAAAAACGTGGATAGCCTTCTTTTTCAACATCCCGGGGTTTCGGTTTCATATTTGACAAAATTTCTTCGGGGGCTCTATCGTGATCCTAGAGGACTCTAGGTGCCCCCGGGAGGGTCACCAGGTCCCTGAACTTTCACATCACCCATGCGTACGGTGTTCCGGCCCTTACATTGGTCACCCGTAAAAACGCCCTTACAAGCCTATGAGGGACGCGATAACTGACGTCAGTGGCCTCCCATGTTGCCCCTTGGTGTCCCGTGCGATGTGGTACGAAAATATCTACCTTCGTTCCTGGGATTCTCGGAAGGCCAAAAAATAACGTGGATTAGGCTTCGTTTTCACCTTCGCGGAGCCCCGGTGTCATTTTTGCCCAAATTTCTTCTGAAGGTCAATCGTTATCCTGGAGGACTCTAGGTGCTCCCGGAGGGTCACCGGGTCCCCGAAGTTCCATTTCACCCATGCGTACAGTGTTCCGACCCTTGCATGGGTCACCCGTAAAAACGCCCTTACAAGCCTTTAAGGGACGCGATAACGTACCCTGGTGGCCTCCCATGTTCCCCCTGGGTGACCCGTGCGATGTGGTGCGAAAAGATCTACCTTTGTTCTGTGGCCTCCCGGAAGACCAAAAAATGTGAATTATAAGCCTTGGTTTTCAGCTTCCCGGGGCCTTGGTGTCATTTTTGCCCAAATTTTTTCGGGGAGTTTGTGGTGATCCTAGAGGACTCTATGTGCCCCCGGGAGGATCACCAGGTCCCCATCTTTCATATCACCCATGCATATGGTATTTCGGCCCTTAAATTGGTCTCCCGTAAAAACGCCCTTTCAAGCCTATATGCGACGCGATAACGGACCCCGGTGGCCTCCCATGTTCGGCCTGGGTGTTCCGTGCGATGTGGTGAAAAAATATCTACCTTCGTTGCGGGGCCTCCTGGAAGGCCAAAGAACGTGGATTATAGCCTTCATTTTTCAGCAACCCGGGCCCATGTGTCATTTTTGCCAAAATTTGTTCGGGGGGTCTATCGTGATCCTGGAGGACTCTAGGTGCCCCCGGGAGGGTCACCAGGTTTCCCATACTTTCATATCACCAATGCGTACGGTGTTCCGGCCCTAACATTGGTCTCCCATAAAAACGCCCTTACAAGCCTATAAGGGACGCGATAACGGACCCCGGTGGCCTCCATGTTCCCCTTAGGTGTCCCGTACCATGAGGCCTCCCAGAAGCCAAATAAACATGGATTATAGCCTTTGATTTTCGGCTTCCCGGGGCCCGGGTGTCAGTTTTGCCCAAACTTTTCCGGGGCGCCTATCGTGACACTGGAGGACTCTAGGTGGCTCGGGAGGGTCATCAGGGTCCCCGAACTTCGATGTCACCCATGATTTCGGTAATCTGGCCCTTACATTGGTGTCCCGTAAAAACACCCTTACAAGCCTATCAAGGACCCGAAAACGGACCCTTGGGGCCTCCCATGTTCCCTTGGGGCCGGGTGTCCCTTGCGATATGGTGTGAAAATATTCACCTTTATTCAGAGGCCTCCTTGAAGCCCAAAAACGTGGATTATAGCCTATGATTTTTGCCCGGGGTCCGGTTGTCGTTTTTGCCCAAACTTCACCAGGGGGTCTATCGTCACGCTAAAGGATCTCCGGTGCCCCGCGATGGTTATCCAGCTCCGGAAATCCGATTTTACCCTTGGTACATGGGCGCACTCGCCGGTTGGGCGGAATCCCTTAAATCTAGATATAATAAATTAATGGGACCAAAATGCCCTTCTATTAGAAATAGGTGCATTAAAAAAATTGAAACTATAGATAAAGCGAGGGTAAAACTGGAAACTAGCAATTAATATTGCAATGGAATTTTAAAGCGACAGTTATTGTGAAACAAAATAAATTAGTTAATATATCACCTATTTTGGGACGGAGGGGCAATGTATTGCAGAGCTGTTCAAAAACGTGTATGGGCCAAAAGCAAGGGGGGCAATGTATTGTAAAGCTTGATAAGATGTTTTGGCCCATGGGATGGGCTGGCAAGCGGGCTTGGACCGGGATAACGGGCCGGGTTCTTATAAAATTACCAAAACACACTATCCAAGTCCGTCCTTTTTCAGGGCCGACAGGCCGGGCGTGTTGGGCCATCCTGCCCATGAGAAACTCTAAATTGTATTGCTGTTAATACTCATCCTGTGTACATGACAAGCATCGTCAGAATAACAAAAGAGATGCTAAAAGTCATACTAATTAGAGCTCTTGGAATTACTGTCTTTTTGCTTGAACTAAGTCTTGATGGATTCAGAGTTCCCCAAACAGCATTCTGTCTTCTGTTTTGGTGGCCTTCCTGGCATCATGGGAAGTTTTTGCCATCAATTAATTACTTTTTCTGTAGTCAGGCAGGGCTTTTACAGGTTGCCAGATCAATCTCTTCTGAATACAACTGAATGCAGAGAAGTTGTTCCTCAACTTTACGAGCAGTTCCCTAATCACCATATGATTCTGAACCTATCAGTATCTGCCCCTCCCTTTGTGCACATCTTTGATGATAAACTGGAAGCAACCATCTACGCAGACGTAACAGTTGATGTTCTGAATGATGAGGACGTGATACCAGTAGCATGTTTAACCCTGGTAAGTCTAGAAAGCATGGTGCTACAGATAAATAACAATTTTTTCTCCGTGTTACGAAGTATAATTTATTATTGTCATCTATCAGACCATATCACACTTGAAGTTGAGTGTATATCTCTCAAGCCTATGATTGATGGAAGCAAACAACTTTCTTTTTTATCTTCTCCTCGTAAAAGCATGTTCATTTTTCACCATCATCATTTAATCCTAAGATGTATTGAGGAGACCCTTAAAAGAAAGATGTATTGAGGAACTATTTGTGGAACTTACTCTTTACTTATGGGCTAATCTAATGACCATCAAATGTTAAGAGTGGCTTAAGTATTTTTCTATTTGAAAAATTATTAGTTATCCTGGATTTTGCATGCTACGGTCAGTTTGATTGTTCTAGGAAAAAGTCTGTCGTGCTGAAGTAATGACATTATTGGGGACTTCCTCATATCTTAGCAACAAAAAGTAAAAAAATAACTCATTTCCGCTGTTTGTTGTTGCAGCTAATTAGTGCTTCAGGTTCTGCTGATATCTCAGGGAATAATTTGACTGGAAGCATCAAACTGGATGAATTTAGCTTGTCAGTTAAATGGAGTAAAGTTGGTGATCTACAAATTGATGTAATTGAGGTACGCTTCCTGCTCTAGTTACTTGTCTATGGTTGTGATGTAATTGATGTACGCTTCCAGCTGTAGTTACTTGCCTATGGTTGAAGTTAAACTAGGGGAGGAAAAATATAAATTGTTTTAAAATATAATGTATCGCACAACATTTGTTGGTATTTGCGGAATGCAGGAGAAAACGGACCGGGTTATTTGGTGAGGGGAGGGGGGGAAGTGAGAACTGATTGTTCGAGTTCAGCCAAAATGGGGTTGTTACCAAACTGGCCTTTTTGGATGAAGGATAGCAAATATTACCTCTCATTAATCTGGCCCCTAGTAGAGAAAACAAAACGAGCTTAGAGATGGTTGCAAGTTTGTAACATCATTCCGTCTTGGTAAGTTTCTGGTTCTTAATGATACAATTATCGTGTGCCACTAACTTTTATACATGTTTAAGACACTAATTACAGCATTGATGTGATTATGCCTCTGGCTCATGCTGAAACTTTTACAGCCAACAATTTCGTGGGCTCTCGAAGATGTCCTGTTGCCAGCCTTGAACTTGCACCTGACTAGAGGTTTTCCTTTGCCCCTGATCCATGGATTCACCATACAAGATGTCGAGATTGTGTACTCTGATTCTGTAATCACCGTGTGCAGTGACGTTTCATTTGTAGAAGACGACCAGCTTCGGAAAATATTTTCCATTTCCGTTTGGCTATGAAAATAATACCCAAGTATTTCATCATGTTTGTTCGCACTGTACCATAAGAGTTCCTGCGTTGCAACTTGCAAGTCTTGGAACTTCTCTTTTCCTGGCTAGCTAGTTCTGCTTTGAACCTTATGATCACTTCTTTGTTTCGAAATTCTCTTTTTGTTGTTCCTTTTCTCCATATGTCTTCCTCATTTTTGTTCTGATTGAGACACAGTTGTCCAGGTTCAAAGACTGCAATCACAAAGAAAAATACGCTTCAAGAAAATATACATAGTTGTCTCCTATTGATAGTTGGGGATTTAGAGTTATACTAGTATTTGGTTCCGCTCCGTACTACAACAACATCCTTTGATGAAAGACTAGAAAGGTTTCCATACCGTCTATGCATACATTTCAGCTAGCACTGATATTATTGGCTAGTAATAAAATGTTTGATAAAATCGGCATTTTGTTAATTGCTTTTTATTTGTAAAATGTTATTTCCTCCGTCCCGTGAAAATTTTGACAATAGTCTTTTCAAGGTCAAAGTTTATTTCAAGGTCAAAGTTAATATGTCAAAAGATAATAAAGATTTGTAATGTTTTGTTGGATTCATTTTTAATAATATTTTTGAGAAATCAAATTTTCATAATTTATATATTCATATAATTACAATTATTTACTGTCAAGGTATTGTCTTGAATACCGTGAAAAACTAGTGTAAAAATTTCCACGGGCCGGAGAAAGTAATAATTAGGATGCATCTTATTATACTAAAAAGCTACACTCAGCTTTTTGGAGTTAAGATTATACATACACCAGCTAACCTAAAAATACCTTTTACCAAACAAACACTCACAATCGAAAGGTCTCCGTCAACGACCAAACAACTAGGTCTCATTCATTTAAATGTAATGGTGATTACAATGTACTGATGATTACAATGTAATGCATCTTTTTATAGGGTAAGTGTGGGTTTGAAAAGGAAGGAAATGAAGGAGAAACATGGAAAAAGTGAATTTGATTACAACATTCATTATAATCACAATTGTTCAGCTTTAGAAGATGTAAAGATGATACATTAGATAATGCAATCAAACTCTCAAATCTCATATTTCTCCTCCCCCTCCTTCCTTTTCTATCCACATTTACTCTACAAAGTGATGGATTACATTGTAATCATCAATGCTTACAAGTAAACACCACCTTAGCGGTTTAGCACTAGTCACCTTTGGGTCTGTTCTCCCCAACTGAAAAACGTTTATATCTATTACTGAAAATTTATTTTTGTTCAACTTTATTTAACTTTGTTGAACTTCATTGAACTTTGATTATTTTTATTGAATCTTGTTGATTCAAGTGTTTTTAATAACTAGTTTGTATATTGGTTTGTTTAACTTTGTTGAACTTTGTTTAACTTTATTTAACTTTATTAAAGCTTGCTGAAGTTTGTTTAAGTTTGCTGAAGTTTGTTGAAATTTGTTGAAATAAACAGAAATAAGCTGGGGAAAACAGACCCTAATTGTAAAGCCACTAAACCAAATACTAAGAGGCTACAACGAGCGAACAGAATCCTCTGAGAGAGCGCTAAACCCCTCCAGGAACTAAAGTTCCAACTTCCAACTTTGTTTATCCTAAATTCAAGAAAAAATATATAACAATAAAGATTTTCTCTAGCTCAAAAACATTAAAATCAAAAATCAAAAAATAAAATAGAAAACTCAAATTGTAAATAAGCTCATTTACTACTCTTCACTGAATATTTGAAAATCAATCTTCTTCCGATCCAAACTTGATCAAGTATTTTGGCGCGCTCTAAAGCAAGTTTTTGCCATTTATCCTCGACAGTTACTTCATCAGGATTAGAAACACGGATCACGAACTTGTCCAGCATGACAGCATTCTCAAGCAGGTAGCGCCCAAGATCTAGCACAGCTCTATGACCCGAAAAGTGCAGAAATTCTACCTCTTTGATATTATAGTGAAGGCATTTAGCATACTTCTTACGAGATTTGGTACCTCTAGGCAGTCGTGATATTGCGCCATGTGAAGTTAACTGAAACAAAGAAAATAAGACACATTTATAACTAACGTCAATTAATGAGTTTTCACTCCAGGAATGACAGCCGAAATCATCAAAAACAAAAATTGTCCTCAATATCATCTCTAGGGTAAATATATTACAATGCCAAGCAAGCTATTGAAAAGATGAAAGAAAAAAACATCAATAAAACTAAGAAACTTATTTTCAGTCATTTTGCAAATCTATAATTTTGACACCACACTGAAGCACCCCACACTTCCTGTGGGCATGTCTACATTCCCCTATTAGAGGGAGTCTAAAGTTGCGATGAGTAGCCTACTACACATACACCTTGGTAGCCAAGCCCTAAACAAATGCTCGAGCCCTTCTTAGTTCGCAACCTAATCCACGCACTTTCTTACCTTTATAACTTGTGGTAGAGGCCATTATTACAAATCCCTTTCTGCTAAGGAGACTGAAGCCACTAGCACATAACCCTTGGTGACGATTCCATCCTAAAACCAATAGATTATGCGATGAGTAGCCTACTACCGTTATATGCTAGAGCCTCTTCCTATATCTTTCAATGTGGGACAACTTAAACTACAGTGTGAATCCATAGGCTCCCCCTCGAACAGAGACAGGTAACACAAAACACCAATCCTGTACAGGAAGAAGGTCGTTTGAGATGGGGTCTCGACCAGTGCCTTGGTACTAGATTACTAAACGGGCCAAACTGTGGAAAAGTCCTACACAAATAGTGTTTTCAAATCATCGGAAGCCCAAACCAAAACATTGGCTCCAATATCCCTTGTTGAGGAGAAAACCAAGGAAGGAGTCCAAGCCCACTAGTACATAGCACATAGCCCTCGATTAGATGCCATCCTAAAAGCAATCGGCAATAGGAGTGGCCCACTTGATTTCAATTTTTTTTCATGCATGTTTAGCTCTCTAAAATGTTTAGCTCCCAGTGAGAAAACTCACACATGGACTCAACACTCTCCGGCTGCTTGACCTAGAAGAAGTTTTATTCTACTCGCTAGTTGAATATTTTTTTCATGCATGTTCAGCTCTCTAAAATGTACGTAGCAATTGTGTATGCAAGTGTTATATATCAAAGTATTTTCATACAATAACTGAATCGGATAAAAGAACCTTCCTCACCATAAGGCCAACACGTGGTATCAGATCCACCTATCCCTAATTTTCTGCTCATTGTAACACAAATACCAAGGAAGATAGTCACAGTAAAGAAGGTACACCTTGTGCAGGGAAAAACCAGGAACATAGGCAAGACCATAGAAGAAGTCATCATTTCAATTATTGCAAAACAACAGTCCAAAACCATTATTAGCAGACAATGGCGAATTTTAAGAACGGGAAGAAAAAGGCAAAAATCAAGTACCTGCAACGTGAACTTTTCAAGAGATGGAGATGCATTTATCAGGCGAGTGATGTCCATCAAACTATCATGGGTACGAAGAAAAACCGTGAGTGTTAACTGTTTAAGTTTGGCCAGCTCGCCATGAGGAAATTGCAAATTATATCCCTGAAAGAAAATAAATAAATAAATAAATAAATACATATAGTTAGTATCCGTGTAAAGTTATGAGAAAAAGGTATGGTAAATCCGATTGGAAAGGCACAAAATTAAATGAGTAGTTCAATCGTTTGGCCATGTCAAAACAGAATGGAGAGTACTGGAGACCCTTAAAAAAGAGGAAAGGAGACTAGAAAGTCTCTGGGTTAAAACAAGTTATCCCGCTACTACACCTCTAAGTATCTTATAAAAAGTATGCATTAAACAAGTGTCAAAAAGGAATCAAAAGTGTAGTGAGAGTAGACAATGAGTCCTCTACACTGATAATATTTACAAGTTATCCCGCTTCTGTTTGGACCCCAGAAACAGTGTAGAACTAAAATCCCCGGCTGCCCTAGCCCATAGAAAAGGTAGGTATGTGAGTTGTGACCTAATAATAACAACAATAACATTAATAACACCAAACAATAAGAAGTAGTAATACTAATAATAATTAGAGACTATTAGTGACCGTCTTCCAAGCTTTGAGGTAGATCTTCCAAAGATAGCTTATTCATGCTAATATAACCAATACATGATTTTCATCAACCATTATTAAAAACACGGTAAAATGTGCTTGTTAACACTAGAAGAAAAAAAGTCGTAATAGAAAAGGGCACTGCATAGGATATTTATTTAACTTGAATCAAATGTCAATGTTTTGAACTTGATCTTAAATTTGATCTTGAACTAGAACTTTTGTCAACAATGGGGGTTTGGGAGAGGCTTAGAAGTATCTCTTTGGCTCTCGTAAATGTGCTCAATTGAATCTAACATTACTCCTCTTTGAAAGGAGTGGTAGGAATATATAAATGAGGGGGCGGTAGGAATATATATAAATGAGGGGGCTGAATCATTTATGCTCCATCCATATCCTTTTACTTTGACTTAATCCACCCATATCATATCCATTGGATGAAAAGGGTAAATGAACATCCGTTGGATATCTTTTTTTTATAGGAGAAGTTTTATTAAAACTCAATGTAAGAAGTGATTATAAGCTAAAGAGGGCAAAGTGTCTTCGAAAAAATACCAAAATTATAAATTGCCTCAGTGAAACAGGGTACCCCCCTAAAAGCCCCCAAAGCTTTCACCCATAAAGAAGCCAACGACACCACTCGATCACTAACAAACTTTATTGACCCCATTAGAAATCCAAGCACACTGCCACAAAACTCTCAGATCCTTTCTCCTTCCAAGCCAGACTAACAGCAACTGTAAAAACTGTCTAATAAAGAGGGGGGGGGAATAAAGCACTCCACCCCCTCTCTCCTAAAACAAAGGCCTCATTTGGAATGTTAGAGTATGGGAAGTGCAAGTTCCATGGAAGTTGCTTAAGTTTCATTGTTGGTTGATCAAGAACTTCCCTAGTAACTTACTTTTGAGGTACCTAGGAGAGGCTGTAACTTACTTTTCATGCAGCTAGGGAGGCTAGGTAAGTGAAACTTTTCATGCTTTCTCCTTCCCTAGTGCCATAGTCCAAACAAAAGTCCACTCACCTTGAGGGGAATCTTCAACTTACAAGGGGGGTAATGTTATCGGGGGTTAAGATGATGTAAGAATGATTTGCAAGAGAAGATCCCCGAATCCTTAATAGAAACCCGAGAGCCACAAGCGCAACAAAATGAATGGGGTCCAGAACACTAAGCAAAAAAGTAGGTTCCTCCAATTCCCAATCATAGGGAGCTCTCCGTTGGATGTCAACTTAATCTTTTCAATAAAGTAAGTTCTATGACAAACATGAAAAAAAAAAAACGATAAACGGAATGCCACGAAACTTCAAGTTACAAATACAACATACACACAAAGCATAATCAGTGGTGGAAAGGAAAAAAAACCATATATTAACATATCGAAAATATAGTTGAAATATAAAATCTGTATATTTCAAAAATATTTCGGGTTAAGGGGTGGGTCTAAGACTCTAAGTCCTCATCCATTTCCAACCCAGTAACATATCCATATTCATCCATTTAAGTTCATAATCATCTATTACTATTTATAATGGATCAGACAGAGTGGAGGTTCATAGGATCGGACGGCATACACTAGGAAGCTAACTAAGTGGTCGTGTTGTAAATGACTCATCAAAAGGCATACATTAGTTTGCTTTTCTCAATATTGAATTGCAAAAGGATGAGTAATAGCGAGAAAGAAACTTACAAAATTTATACTCCCAAACTTTTAATGCAAGGCACTCCAGTTGGGAAAGAAACTTTGTGAATGAAATGAATGCAAATGTGAGATTAGTAGTTGGGCCTGTAGCCTCTAGAGAGATACGAACAAGTGCAGGAACATTCTTGACATGTAAACCAATAGCTAACCCACGATATGCAAAGCTCAAAAGGTTCGGGGCAGAGTTTATCTCAATGCTTTTAAGGCCACAGCCTAAGATTCCCAAGTGCTGCAGCTGAATGGACGCCCCATAATCAATTTTCAGTTTACCTAAACCATCAGAATATGACACGTCTAAAGTGGTAAGTTGTGGACACCTAAACAAAATCAACAAGCTCTTCAGTAACTCGTGCACTAGACAACTTCAGGGTCTTCAATGGCTTAATCCAGGATATACCATTGGGATTACTACGGATGCAGCGAAAGAAGTCATTTGAGAAACCAGAATGTCTACTGATGAATTCTAATTCTAGCTCCTCACTTCCCTTTGTCATGGCAAAATATATCAATTCGTAGATTTGGCTCTCAGCCATTATCCCAGAATAGACACGAGCTTTGAATTTGTCTAAGCATGTGCCTTGATGAGATCTCACAACATTGTTCACCCAATCTACGTATCTTTGAGGTTCCAACTTCACAAATTTCTGATATTCGATATCTGGGCACTTGAGCTTCAAAGAAGATTCATCAAAGTCCAACTTAGTAACATATGTCCACAAGTATCTCCACCTTCGTGACATGACACTAGTGGCCACGGCATCTTTTAATGTCAACCGCGAAATTATTGAAGTAAGAATATCATCAGGTAGTTGACTTATGCAATCTTCAAAAATTTGCTTTGGTGCCTAATAATAGCACAAAACCCAAAAAGAGAGAAATCAAAAGATATGTTTCATAACATTTGGAAAATAATCATTCAGATGATCTAGGAAGCAAACATTTCATACCTTCCTCTGGTTAAAACCTGAGCTTAATCCATCCATCGGAAATCAACATACAACAACCTACAAAGTATCCCACATATTAGCCAAAACAGGGAAGGAAAAAATTACAAGCAGATATAAAGGACACAACTACCTCAATCTTTGTTTAGATTCAATATTTGTTGTTGTCTACCCTGTAATGTTCTAGTCTTGTTGTCTATCATGTAATTTTGTAGTTACCAGGAGGACACCAATGTTGACGAAGGCATCCGCACCCCAGCGAACAGGCGAAGCAAGGCATTGGATTGACCCCTCATACAGGTCAGCTAATGCCCCTATTTTGTCATTTAAACCAAGAATAA
Source organism: Tetragonia tetragonoides (assembly GCA_038025085.1). Taxonomy (NCBI): domain Eukaryota; kingdom Viridiplantae; phylum Streptophyta; class Magnoliopsida; order Caryophyllales; family Aizoaceae; genus Tetragonia; species Tetragonia tetragonoides. Next base: position 1,784,417 of record CM076153.1, read on the forward strand.
GCTTATTTTTCTTCTATTTTTAGTAGTAGTATTTGTTTATTTCTTCCATGTAACCTATTTTATCTAACAATACTGCATCCTTCATAACAGGCTCCTTCTTCAGACTAGTTTATATCTTAATAATTTTTAACCATTAAGTTCACATAACAGGCTATGCTATGTTAAAAGAAAGCAACCACATGCTTATCACCAATCTCTATGATTAAAATTAGAGCCTCACAAATGTGTCTCCTCTGTCGGGTGAGTAGTGACACAGCTTTACATCTGTTTCTTACTTGTTACTTTGCCCGTTGCATTTGGGATAGATAGTTTGATATTTTTGAGGAGGAAAGGGTATCCCCTTCTAGTGTGGGGGAGTTATTGCAGCATAGAGTTTTGGAGTTTGGGGGGAGGAAGGAGAAGAGGTTACTTTGGTGCAATGTTGTGTTTGCGATTTTTTGGTGTCTTTGGCTGGAAAGAAATGCTCGGGTCTTCGATGGGTGACCATCTCGGTGGATATACTTTGGGATAGAGTCACTTATCTAGTATCTTTATGGGCTAAGGCCTCAGGGGCATTTAGGGGTCATTCTATTACTAAAATCCAACGTAATTGGGCTAATTTGTAATTAGTTTCTCTTGGGAGAACATCTTGTCCTCATCTACTGTATTCTTTGATACTTCTTTAATAAAATCTTTCTCTTTATCTAAAAAAAATTAGAGCCTCACAAGCATCCTTTTATGACATGTCAAGGTTGCTAAAGCCCTAAAAGCGCTTTTGACAACATACACTGCACACATACATAAATAAGCATCAGAAACGGGAAATCATCCCTAGCTGTCACACTGGCAGTGTTTCAATGCAAATTCAGAATATTAGTTGGTATCACCGCAATTTTAATTCATGTAGGCCACATCTCAGAACCGAAACATTAATTCTAATCATATAGACTAGTGATATAAATAGATGAGAGTAATAATATATCCTTTATAGAGAAAATTCCCAAGTAGGATTATACTATCTGTCATCTGGGTGAGTCTACAATCAAATGTAACACCTCAAAACAACCATCTTTAATTAAAAGCACCAATCTTTTATGCATTCACACTGCAGTTGATTAAAAACTCGACAAAAAAAAAAATTAAATTCAAAGTAATTAAGTTTGGAACAAGAACTGAAATCAAAATTACTCTTGGAAAAACTTACCTGTAAGAAATTGGTGGGTTGCGAAATGGAGTATCAAAAATAGCTTTGTCAGGGCCGTGATAGAAGCAGATCTCCAGTGGAGAGAGATTGATGCTTTGTATGTGTCTATGGCGGAGGGAACGAAGAGAGAGAAAGAGAACTGGGTTTGCCACTTCTCCTTTCATTCTTTCACGTCCGATGATCATCGCTAATTAATTAGACCCTAAACTCTCTGCTTCATATATATATATATATATTATATATATATATATACGAAAACTTAAATTTTGAGAAGTGATCCTAGCCGTCCAACAAGCTGATCTGACGGTAGTTATTGAACGCGGGCCATTAATGGTATTTTGGTAAATAACTGCAACTTCTTTTTTTGTCTTTTCTTAATGGAATTGCTTAACGTAAATCCCATTTTACTAAACGCAAATATTTTTTTCCCAATACTTCCCACAATACCCTTTACATTTGTAAAGCACCTTCCTTCTTGTTTTTTTTTTCCTCTCAATCCTCCCTAATATCATCCCCTCCCTCTCATCCTTCCTTCAAGTCAATCAATAATTCAATATGCAGGATTCTTTCGATCAAACAATATATTTAATAAAATTAATGATGATATTGAGGGGTAATTATTATAATTTAGATTTAGATTAATTTTTTTACAAATTATTAATTGTTTTGGGTTTTTGTGGGTGGTAGGGCTAGGGTTTGTTGCAGATTGTTGCGCGGCGGGCTTTGGGCGTCGTGCTGACAAGGGGCTGGGTTTGGTGGCGGTGGGCTGACAGCGGCCTGGGTTTGGGGGTGGCGGGCTGAGGTTCTATGGTGGAGAGAGACTGTGGTGGAGAGAGAGATCGAAAGAGTTTGGGTTTCCTGTTTGTGGTGGGGCACTGGGGCTGAGAGGGGGGCGGAGTGGTGGTCGTCGGACGTCGGGGAGGGGGCGGTGGTGGGGTCGGTGCTGGTGGTGGTGGGGTTGGTGCTGGCCGGGGTGGGAGTCGTCGAGTCGAGGGGTGCCAGGTGGTAGGGAGTCGGGATGAGAGATAGGCGGGAGGAAGAGAGAGTGGAGAGTCTGGAGAGAGAGAGTGTTGTGCAAAGGGGGGTTGGTGGGGTGAACGCCGGCGAAGCAGCAGGTGAAGGGCGCGGAAGTTCGCCGGTGGGTTCGCCGTCTGGGACGGTGGGGAGGGGTTGGCGGTGGTGAGTCTGGTGGCTACTGGGGTTTTGGGTTTCAATTATTTTCTTCTTTTTTTAACTTCTGGTGTTGTCACAATTTGGTTTTAGTTATCTGTTTTTATGTCTCTTTGATTTAGCTCTTGCCTGTAGTAGTGTAGTTACTGCACTTTTTGCCACTCAGTTTCCATAGCTGGAGGGCAACAACCCTTCAGAGCCTATCTAAGCAAAATCGACGGCAACTTCAACTTAGAAGTTCGGTATTGATTGAAACATGCTATGATGATGGTTCTCAAATGGAAAAAAATAAATAGAAACTTATGTAGGATTAAATATCATTTTGGCTAAGTGAGTTAGTAAACTCATTATCAACTTGTGGATTTGAAATTTCTAGTTCCTTTTCATAGATTATTGCAGGGATAAGTTTTGATGAAATATTTGATGAAGAAAAAAAACAGATAACTAAAACCAAATTGTGACATAATCAATGATAATGATAATGATGTTATGATGATGATGATGATGATGTTTAATAGCACCCAGAAAAAAAAAAACAATGCCGGGGGAGAGAGAGTGAAAATTGATTGAGAGAAAAGGAAGGAAGAGAGAGAAAGGCCTGAAAATTACCTAGGGGTATTGTGGGAAGTGGGGATTTACGTTTAGTAATTTGCGATTTACGTATAGCAACCCCCTTTCTTAATTGCGTGCCACTCCACTTAGCATGTTTGTGAGATAATCATAATCTTCTCTATATATATAAAGCTTACATATTTCGTGAGTTTTGAGTCATGCCACATTATTAAATGTATTATTAGAATAATTTTTAAAAAAATAAAAATTGAGAGTTTGACTTGTGATGAATAACTAGAGTTTTATAAGTGTTATAACTTAATCTTTGTCGAAACTTCAAAAGCAAATGTAATCTTCTACACATCTTCAAAAAAAATAATATTAATACCATCGTATTCGCATCGGAAAATACTTCAAAATGAGATGCATTTACAATATGTTTAATCTTAACATGTAAGATCATATCCAATTTTAATTAGCGTAAATATATTTTAAAATCTTCTCTATATATATAAAGCTGGCATATTTCGTGAGTTTTGAGCCATGCCACATCATTAAATGTATTATTAGAATAATTTTAAAAAAAAAATCAAATTGAGAGTTTGACTGTGATGAATAACTAGAGTTTTATAGGTGTTATAACTTAATTTTTGTCGAAACTTCAAAAGCAAATGTAATCTTCTACACCTCTTCAAAAAAAATAATATTTGTACCATCGTATTCATATCGGAAAATACTTCAAAATAAGATGCATTTACAATATGTTTAATTTTGACGTTATCCAATTTTAATTATGGTAAATATATTTTAAAATATATAATATTGAAGAATAAAAAAAAAAGGAAAATAATAAAAATATTTATAACTTAACCCGTGCATCGCACAGGCATCATTACTAGTATCTATATATTAGAGGCATAATCTGACAGCACTGGAGGTGTCCACCTAAGCATACCACCTAAGCGAGCCTTTTAAAATTAACTTTTTAAAATAAAAAATAATAACAATAATAAGCCATAAATTGAAATTTGGAAAGTGTGAATATTAAAGTTATAACAGTAAATCATTGGAGATAACGAAATAATAACAATAATAAACCATAAATTCAAGTTTGGAAAGTGAGAATATTAAAGCAATAGCAGTTGATCATTGGAGATAACGAAATGTTAAACAACATATAACTTTTGTTTCACACTTCAAAAATTCAAAAATCTTACACCAATAGAAAGAGCGCGAAACGCACTTTAAAACAAGACTCGTTTATCATATATCTTATGCATTGGCATTTTACAGGAACATATTGAGCGTCATATACATGAAATAATAATAAAAGAAAATTCAAAATATACAATATCTCATTTAAAATATGTCCAACTTATGCATCATCAACAAAGCAACATATCGTCCATTCAACGAAAATCCTAGGATTATCGGTTATATCTTCTCGCAAGAACCCTAGATTTTGATATCGTTTTCGGAGATTCAACGACAACTTCGATAATAATTAGCCTATTGTCATATTTACTAAGCAGCGTACTACTAATTTATTCAGATCACTAATATACATTGGTCTTTGACATCACATGAATTTCAGACATTGCGAACTCTATATTAAAGTATCAGGGATCTTATGCTCAAATTAAATGTTAGATTTAGTGAAAAGCATTTTGTTTTGTGATTAATTGTTGTTGTGATTATATTTCGTTCAGATGTTAATACATATATATTATTGCTATTGATTTGCAGACTTGAAGGTATCGTTTTTTCTATGTACTTTGTAATACATCAATTCATTATTCAAGTGTTTAATGATGTAGCTTTTGTTCTTGGTTGTGTTAGTTCAACCAATAATAAGGATTTTGTGTGTGGGGGGGGGGGGGTATATAAATATTACACAGTATCAAATTATATATCAACTTTACAAATGATTTTTGTAGGGTTGAAAACTTGAAATTGACTCTAAGAGAATTAATACGATTCTACACACATGAAGAGGAGCTAATGATGAATAAAATAAATCATATCAATACCACGCTTGGCTAACTTGAATGCTCTACTATGCAATAGTAACAGGTAAAAATTAGGTTGTCTAGATCATACTCCCCCTCCTAATTGTTTATCAACCCCCTCCCTCCTAAACCTCAACACAAATTCACATTCAACATCATGTATTGATGTCATACCCACGCCTCTTCATTCAAGAATTGGTCCTTTCTTCCTTACTTTACATGTAGAGTCAATGTCATAGAGTTTACATTTTTTTTCCCATTCAGCTCACATTTCAATCATTTTTAATGGGAAGTTGTCAATTTTACTAATAAAATATGTTCAATTTTAATGATAGATGAAACAACATCTACTACCCCTAAAACAACAAAAAGCAAAATCTTATTTTCAACATCTAGAATCACAATGCACCATCACCACCCCCCTCAATAAAAAAAGATAAAAAATGCTACTGATAAACGAAAAGTTTGGAATGTTATTTCTAATTTTGGCTACGAATTTTATAATGTAGACAATTAACAATTGGCAATTAGACAATCAACCAATGAATATTACAAAAGAAATATTATATTCATCTAGAAGGTATTTTGAGTTTGTATGGTAAAACATTTTAAAAATGTACTTTTAATTGAAATTGGTGATAAGAGTTACAATTGTTCATTGTGCCCCATATAGATATAATGCATAGTAATCTTATTATACGGCAATAATGATATTAAAATGATTATATTAATGTTTATTTATAGATTACAAAATAATTTACATATGATAGTTATACTTATGATTTTCGATCGATACGCTCAATAATTCTATTTGACCGCATCGTCCGACACGTATACCTTATCGAATTATCTAAGATTAGAATTAAAAGTGCCACCTATGTGAGCCACTAAGCTAAATAAATAAACAAAAATATAATTAAAATATAATATAACGGTGAAAAGAATAAGTTACGTTAAAAGATATAAATTAAGGAGGTATTTTCTAGCGTTATTAAGTTGTAATATCATGTATTTAGTAGTTTTCAGGTGAAAATAACAAACCCTAAGGTCCTGTTCTTTTTAACAAAATGGTATAAAACAACACAAAACTGAACAGAATAAAATGACACGAAAGATGACGGAACAAAATGGCATAATGGACATAAAATGTGAGAAAAAGCAAACTACAAAATGAGATGCAATAATGCAGATTGAAATGGAACAATTCATATTAACTTTGCATATATACAATGCTAATTAAATCCACTAAATATAATATACAAGTATAAAACTAATATACAAAATAACACATATATAATACAATTTAGAAAATTTCAATATATGAAGAACTACTTAGCCTCCCCAAGCATACAAGGTGCCTAACATGTAAAGTCCACAAGTAATTAAAGTTTATCATGATAAAAAGAGTGTTTTAGAACTTTAATGGAGTTTGATAGTCCATAGAGCATCACGTAAGAAAAAAATATTACTAAAAAAGTCTTTCAAAAAAATAGACAAATACATAAGAAAAACAAAGAGATTGTCGTAATTTTTTTTTTGGTTTTTCTATTGATGCATATATGTACCACTGAAAATATTGAATGTACACTTTTCACTAAAATTTGCAACTTACAAGATTACCTTTATATTCAACACGAATCCCAATCACCGAAGTGAAATTGCCAATATATTTTGATCATCGATATCATTTACTAACGTCATTTAAATGTATTTATTTCAAAATATTAGCACCTAACCCGTGCAACGCACGGGCTTCATATCTAGTATCATAATATGAACACTACGGGCACCTCGCGCACTACGGGCAGCCGGGCACTCCTGTGATATGTTACGGTTTTGGTCATCCCCATTTGACCAGTCCCTTACCAATCTACTGGTAAAGGACGCCTTAGGTTAACCCATGGATTACCTGGTTGTATTGCCTTTTCAACAAAAAAAAATTGAAGATAAAAAAAAAAGAAGTAATGAGATTCAAATAATATGAGTTCATGTAAAAACTTTTAATTTATGAAGGAAGATAATTTGTGGTAGTTATATTCTTGAGTGATTGCATTTAATATGGCACTGGATTTGAACTGTGATCCTCTGTTTTCTTGACTTTTAACTTATCTTATTTTTCTTTTGTGTTATTAAACTACTATTTCAATATTCATTGTAATCAATATTATTCGTAAATCTTGTAATGTTACAAGCCATATTTTTGCTAAATGGGATTAATCTCAGGTCAGGATAGACGTTGTCCATATGATGTTGAGCTAACTTAGGCGTCTGGTGCTTTGTTGATTTTGATTTTAATTAATATTTGTTGGTTTTCTAAAATTGAAGTAAAGGTTTGCATATGAGATTTAAATTTATATACACGGCCACACGGGGGCGTGTAAAGCGTACAACATGATGCCTTAATACTCATATACTATCTACCTCAAGTTCTTTGACAAGTGGGAAAAAAAAAACTACCCAAAATCCACGTCACAACTACTATTTTTTGGGCGCATAACGACCATATAGGTGTGAGGTTGGGACACTTGCCCGTTAGCGATTAACACTTGTACTCCCACGCCACCATATCTCAACCATAGTCTAGTAGTGATTTCTTTCATTTTTTTTTAATTTTTGGAAAAAACAACAACTATAAATCCAATTTGTTTGGGCTTATGTGTGTACTCCCTCTAGAGTATTTACTTCTTCTTTTTTTTTCTTTGAGGGGAAAATAAATTCCATTAATTGAAAGCCATACAACACTTACAAAAAGGATTGAATTCAACAAGAAATAGATCTAAAACATCAGAATACATTCGAATGAAAAAGCTATGTAGCACTAGAGATTCAACAATTCCGATCGGCTTCCATTTAATCGTTGTTTTCCATATTACAGCCTCTTCGTGGAAGACTCTGCTATAGTTTTGAATGCTCCAATCCGACATCGTAGACCACCTATTGATAGAATAGATCCGCCAAAGTACCATACGAACAACAAAACAAAAAACTAACAATACTCTCAAAAAGTGAGAGACAGTTGAACCCAATGAATGGGACAAACTAACTCTCACAGATGGAAAGACTGATATTATTCGACATACTAAAACTAAAAAACAGAAAAAAAAACAATGAAACAAAAAGAATTGGGACTTACCATTAGCAAAGAATTGCTAATGGCAGCTCCTAAACCCAAAAGCGGCTAGAGTTTTTTTGGGAGGAAGGAGAGAGAGAAAAGGAGATTAAGCAACATCACTTGAAGGTGACTTTTTGTCTTAGTATTTACTTCTATCAAAACAATGGGGCTTTTGTTTTTTTGCCTCAATTAAAATGGGCCTATATTAATGGGCAAAATAAAACCGTGTTGAAGCCTTCAAACGGGTTAGAGATTCAAGCATATTAATAAAAATAGAAAATAAAAAAGAAATCCCTCTCGATCTTAACCCTTTCTCTCTCTACCATCTGCTAAAAATCCCCCTTTTTGTTTTCTCCTCTCTCTCTCTCTCTCTCTTCTCTGTTTTATGCTCGGCACTCTCTTGCAAATCGCAAGACGCCCTCACCATACCATCTCACTTACAATACCAACTTACAAGCTCCTTATTCTCTCTCTAATTACCCGCCATTATTTTCATTTTTTCAAATCTCTCACTATATTTCCTCTCTTCCCTCCCTCTCTAGGTTTTTCTGTTCTCCCCCTTCCTTTTCTCTCTCCTCTTTTGCAGATTTTGTCTCTAGCTTTCACTGATTCTCTCTCTCCAGCACTTCAATCGCGGCAATAGTTCGTGAAGTTCACCCGCCGTTGGATGGATTCTGCTCCTGAATCGGACGGCGGAGATGCTCTCAAGCGGCCAAGAGAAGAGGATAATGGTGGATTAGTCGACCGCGAGGTGGAGGTGGAGGTGGAGACCGCGGCGGCGAAGAAGGCGAGGAGAGAGAATGCGAACGGGTATGTGAATGCGAATAATGGAGATAAGGGTATGAGGAAGGTGGCGGAGATAGTGTTGGTGTTATCGGCAATGTCGAGGATGAGAGGAGGGAGAGAGCCGACGGTGGCCGAGAAGGCGATGATGGCGGAGGCGAGGAAGAAGGTGGTGGAATTGTGTGGGGAGTTGGCTCCTAAAGATATTTTGCCTAGGGAGGCTTTTGGAGTTGTGATTGAGGATTTAGGGCTTAGTCGATTGAAGGAGCAGCAACGGTTAGGGTTTCGCCCTCCTAAGCTATCAATTTCCGATAAATTGGCCAATGCCAAACACAGGGTGAGCTTCTTTTCTTTTTGGGTGTTCCTTGATTTTGATTCATTGTGTATGTATATTTATTCATGGTTGCTTTCAATTGCATACGTAACATGTTTATCTGAGTTAATGGAAGTGCCATTGTTATGATTGATTAAATGGGTATATGCTATTAAAATATGTTGTCTTGCTGTTAAAATAAGAATTGTGAGATATAGATTTCTAGAATCGCTCTCTCTCTCTCTCTCTCTCTCTCTCTCTCTCTCTCCTTCCTTCCAATTTTAAGACTAGTGCTTAGTTATTTTTGTAAGAGGCTCAATGGATGCTGTCGAGCAGTTCCGCAATTGAATTTGATTTGATTTCGTTTTTACTCGATTGTATTCATAATTTAGATGGAAGAATCGAAGGCATTTGCGTCTCACCCTGCATCATATCCATCTCAACGTTTGCAAACCACTGGGGCTGCTGGTGAGAACCGTGGGACACCACCAAATGTCCATGTTTTCTCATCTGACAGAACAGGTCATTTACCTGTTCCTGCTGGAAGCTTTCAGTCTCCTGCTCCTGCTCCTGCTGTACATGTTTCTTCAGCAGCATCTACGCCTTTATTCCGGCCTACTGGAACTGAAGTTCGACCACCAGTGGTTTCTAGTCCAGTACCTAATAAGACAGTAAAGGATTCTCCCTCCGTGCTACCTCATAGACTTGACAGAGCACATGTAAGACCCGATGTAAGACCAACTGGACCCTCTTTGGTGCCACATATTCCAGGTTTGTTCATCTTTTATGCATATAAATTAAGTGTGAAGTATTGTATTGCTGTTGCACTTTTTTTCTGTTTTCATTAATTAGGTTGATGAATGCATACTTTAACAGTTGTCTTACCGAAACTTCATGAAGAAGTATCCAGCACTCTGTGACCAATACTTATTCTGAAAGCACATCCTTCTTTTTTTTAAAATTTAATTCTGTTGATGTAATATTATAGATTTTGTTGCTGTTTATGGCTGTGTATGTTCATAAAATTGGAATGGTCGATTAGTTACATTGGTTCAGAAGAAGCGGAAAGAAAAAGGCATAAACATAAATTTACCACAAATAAAATAAAGTTTAAACATTAAGAAGAAGATATTGTGGCCCAATTACTTGTAATCATGTCAGAGCTATGTGGATTAGAAGTTTAGGATGCAAAAGCAAGAGATAGTGGATGCTGATCTTGCTGTGTGAGTTGCTTAGTAAGGGGAGTTGTCCCCCTGCACTCAAGAAAGTCGGTTTTACGTCAATAATAGAATCCGTTAGAGAACTCTAACTAGTATAAAGGATATGATTTCTCGCAAGCACATTACTAAAGGTCAGAAATCGTTTTCCTCTAATAGATATCAACGGTGTCATTGGTTTTCTGGCCACCAAATTATCTGCTGAATTTACTTATGCTTATAAAGGTGCTTAGAAAACATAAAAATAAAAATAAAGGTGCTTAATCCAATACATGAATTTGTACCGTAACTAAGTGAGGATCAATCCTGGCTCGAGGGATTGGGATTAGAGAGTATGAGGCTGATCTTTTCAAGGGAAGGGGAAGGAAAAAAGTTGAGTTGTAAAAACATTTTCGTCCCTGGAAGCTGACTGAGAGATTAGAGAAATGTGAATAGGATGTAAAGGGAAATCGAATGAGCAGAGACCTGTGTAGCTTCTGAACTTTCTATCCAAGATTCATACCAATTTCATAAAATTTGTCCGGTACGACAGTGATATTATGTAGAACTCTGTATGGGAAATCTTTAATCTTATAAGTACTAATCTCTGCATCGGTGGTTCTGAAGTGTCTCAAACACTATCAAATTTCCATTTACTAAAAGGTATTAATATTTATTAGATAGCGTCTTCATGTATTGCATGATCCTCCTGTTAGTCTTTTAGCATGCATGTTGAGTAGCTACAATTTCTATTTCAGTGAGCTCTTCAGCGAATCAACATGTGGTGAGAACCACTCTTGTGCCTTTGCAACCTCAACCTACTACATGGGCTAATGCTGGAACAAAGAATAAGGTGCCCGACCATCTGCCTGTGAGGGTTGATGGTAATGCTACTTTAAGTGCTCCACAAAAGACTGTACCAGCTGCAGTCAGTCAAGCTCCCAAGCCGGTTGTCAGTCAGACCGTGCCTGTAACTTTGGCTAATATGCATCAACCTGTGCAGGGAATGCAATTTGTTCATGCTTCTCCAGGTTTTAATCCTCACATTGAGATATCTAAGTTAGTGCAGAAGGTGCTAAATCCGAAGCTTCCGCAACGTCCTGTGTGGACTCCTCCTTCAAGGGAATACATGAACAGGGCAGTGTCATGTCAGTTTTGCAAGTCTGTCATTACTGAGGTTGAAAATGTGCTTGTTTGTGATGCTTGTGAGAAGGGTTTTCATTTGGGATGTCTTCAGTCATACAACGCAAAGGGCATGCCTAGGGGGGAGTGGCATTGCCCGAGGTGCTTGACAATGAACCGTGGTAAAGTATTCCCTCCAAAGTATGGGCGTGTTACCAGAAATATGCACACTCAAAAAGTCCCTTCTAGCACAGCTGTAGTTCAGTTGTCTGCTGAGAAAAAGGTTGAACCTGTGGATGATAAGGCGAATCAGCCAAGTACAATGACAAATGGCAGTTCAGATTTTAAAACACAGCCTCAGGCTGGTAAAGTTGCTGAATCATCATCTGAGTTAAACTTTCAACATGGACATGAGCTCGATGAATGTGAGATGTCCACAGGCTCAAATAAAGAGGATAATCCTGACTCGGGAAAGCATCCCGTTAATGTAACAGGAACTGCTCTAGAGGCCTCCTCATCAATATCAACCGGAACTTCTAATGATAAACCTTCTCAGCAGGAGGTGAAGTCTGAAGTATCTCCTTCGGAAGATAGAGCGGTCTCTGAAACTGAACCAAGAAATCCAGCTATACCAAATCCAGTTATACCAAATCCAGCTATACCGCAAGTAAGTGCTACATCTGATCAAACACATACATCAAGCAATCAAAACAATGTTGACCAAGAAAGGTTGACCAACAGTGTTGAAGTTCCGATACATCAACATGGCAACTGCAATGGAGTTGTTGAAGGTAATAACCATTATGATGATGAAACATGTCAAAAAGATTGTAAACTGGAGAATTTTTCTGTGGAAGAAAGAATTCTCGACCAGGCTAGAGATAATGTGGAGTCATCAGAGAACGGCCTGCATAATTTTAATTGGATTGGTGACGTAGACAGAGTTGTGGATGAGAAGAAGTTTTTCCAGTCTTGTTGCATTAACAAAGTAGTATATAAAGTACAGGATTATGCCCTTTCCCGCTCTGACAATGGCAAGTTGATACCTGTGAAGCTCCAGGCGAGTGGCGTGTCTGATTATGTTCATAACTTAATACTTGTTTTCTTGTAGGGGATATGTACACTTTTTAGCGCTCTGTTTTTGTTTTACCTCTAAAGTACATTCTTCCACTGTATTTCAGGCCATGTGGGAGGACACTGAAAATAGTTCGAAATGGCTTGTCGTCCATAGGTGCTACTTTCCTGATGACTTGCCGGAGGAGGTTGGCCGCCCAGGTGCTCCCCAGAGCAATGAGGTTGTCTTTTTGGTATTTAGTCAGACATTTTTGGGCTACTCCTTCAATTTTTAATTGGTGGCAATCATTAATAATGGGTCTAAGCCTACAACCTAACACAGCACACAGCACACAGCGCGGAACACCTGGTCCAGGCACCCTGGTCCAGGCACAAAGCCCAAACGGCTGACACACACACACACACACACGCACACGCACACGCACACGCACACGCACACGCACACGCACACGCACACGCACACGCACACGCACGCACGCAACATGCGCAATGACATTAGTCATAATTTATGACACATTGTTTTTTGTTCTTTACTTGTAGGTTTATGAGTCTACTCATGATAGCAATGTGATGGCTGTTTCCGTTCAAGGCCCATGCAAAGTCCTTCCATTTAGAAAGTTTGGGGAAGAAATGGAGAGAAGTAATCAGGACTCTCAAGCAAATGACAGAACACGGCCAGTTTTCATACGCAAGTATGTCTCTTCGGATTTATATTTATTACTCTATCTTTGAGACGAAATGTATTTTATGTGACTTGGTGATATTTATTTGTATGATTTCAAGGCTTGCTGGATTGCTATACCTGTAGTAGAGACATGTTACCGTCCTCTTTCATTTCTTTTCCTTGTTATACTGGTGGGATGGTGGTGAGGCACCAGGAAGAAGAGAGATAGGTAAAAGGATGCCATCTTGGATGGTGTTAGGTGGTTAGCTTTGATGGGAAGCTATCAAATTTTCTACTGCTTTATTTCTTATTCATTGCCAAGTTCATCAGTTGCAAGATGCCTTTACCTTGCAGCATACATGAAACATGCTGATATTTTGCTGTTAATTCTGGTTGGCACATTAAATCAGAGTTACCTAATTAGCAAACCCTCAGTTTGCTAACGTTGTATGAGTTCGCAAGTCGCTCCTTGTGGGGAACTCCATTCATTGGGGTATTACATATAACCATTTCGCTTGTTTCGGAACTAGTAGGGGTAAGGCTGTGGGCATCTAGACCTCCCCAAACCCCATCCTCAACGAGATCTTATCTGGGATGGGCTAATTTTTGGAGACTTCACTAGTCAAATATAAAAAGAAGAAATAATGAAAGGTAAATATAGTACAATTTGGAAAAAAATGTAAACTAAAAGATGTTCCTGGCTAAAAGATGTTTGCTGTTATTTTATGCCCATTCTCTTTCATTTTATTTCTATGTAAATCTATAGTATGCCCATCTCGATGGAGATAAAAATGAACAAACACAATCAGTTGGGATTAGCACTAAATACTGAGAAAAGGAGCAGGGTGGAGCGCATCACTACAAAAACAAGAATAGTAAAACATAGATAAACGCATTCTCTTTCCCCTACGTGGTCAGTCATCAGGAAGGAAACAGCGTAAATAAGACCTAGCGGAAGGAGATTCCGCCCCCTCCCCCCCTCCCAGATGATCATATTTATTTATGAAGCAAATTTTTTGCAGTGTCGCTTTTGTTCATGTTGATCTGCAGTGGCATTAATTGGGTTTATAATCTGTCAATGCTGCTTTGCAGTTGGTTCTATGATGAGTCAAGACGGGCTTTCTGTCCCAGTGCTAGCTGAAGTTCTGGATAAATGTCATAGTTGATGATGCTGTCTGAACCTTTTTGTGCATACAGCTGATGGTTCTTTTGATTTGAGGTATGTATGTAGTTTTCTGCTAATTGTAGTTTAATACCTAGTTATTTGAGATGTTAAAAATCCAGTTATTTGGCATAAGTTATGAATTTATGATAATAAATTTTAGAGAACACATTCCAGAAAATTGCATGTTTGGCAAGAATAGCTTATCTGTGGTAAGTCTTTGGTTTGCGTGCTCATAGACATGATTAGGACAGATTGGAGCACATTAGATGAAAATATTGAAAGTTACTGATGGCAAAAGCTATGCCAGTGTTGCGAAAGAGGAAAATCTGTCTTTGTATAACACCTCCCTCACATGCTTGTATCGAACAGTCTGATGCGCGGAATTGCGGGGCAGGGTTGTCTACTTGTTTCCGACATGTTTCTATAATGGATTCAGCCAATAAAAGGGTCAAGGAAATGTCGTTAAACACTTGGAAGCCTGGCGAGATATTTTGCCTGGCTGGCTGGAGATGCGCTTGTATGCTATGTGTGTGTTTCTAGGATGGGGAAAAAGAGACTTTGTAAGCTCGATTTATTTATTTAGCTGCTGAACTAGCACCAGTCAACTCTCTCTTCTATTGGTGCTGCTAGCAGGACCTTTGGCATCCTCTGCCATTATCTAGACGATCAGATATCTAGCTGTCAACGTGTTGGTTGACCAGGGGCTGGGGTTAGATTTTGTCAGCTTGTTGGCTTAGCAGGTCAGAGTGTCAGACTGTGACTGAAGGGTGGACGGCGGCTGCGGAGGACATTCTTGGAGAGTGGAGAAATTCAAGGGTGGCGAGATGCGGAATGAGGTACAGTGAAGGAGGAAGGATTTCGAGGGAATCACGGATTCTGAGGGTGAGAGAGAGGATTAGGAGCAAGTGCTGCATGGCCTGGGGGTTATATGTCATGGGCCTTAGTTGCAACAGATAAGGAGGCTTGAAGATCCCAAATTCTCCTATTTTGATCTTCTTTCCTAGGAAACCTTAATTTTTTTTGGGGGCATTCTTACGCTGTAAATTATTGATCACAAGCACATTTTTGTGGGTCTGTGTCCGTGCAAGTGTGCAACATAGCTAACATTTATATGTGATCCATTACTAGGAGTCATCTCATGTCAGTGGATAACAGCAGGCAGCACACATCTTTTAGGGTCTTCCCCTCCTTAACCCCAGAACCCCTATTTATATCCATGTGACAATTAGTTCATTTTTTCAAGAAAGAACTTAATAACACGCAACACCCTCCACAGTCCACACATGGACAATGAAGGAACAAGTGGTCCTTAGTCTCCTCACTCCTAAAGCACACCACACAAACATCCGATGTATCATCTTGTAAGGTGATTGTCTGTGCCTCACATCTTGTTGTTAACTCTTTAAGACTAGCTGTGCATGAGAAAGAACCTTAATAGGGACTTAGGCCTTCCAAATAAAGGAGCTAAAGGGGAAAGATGGTAGTTGGCTTGGGAAAGAGATACTAGAGATACCCGTGTATCTAAACCTTTGGGTCTAGCTCAACAAATTCGTAAAAGGAGTTCAGCATATATAATAGGGTAGACAACCCATCATAGCTCCCTCTGTTTAACATGTCTCATAAAGTGAAAGTTAATGAGATCAACACTTCTTCAAAGAAATGGAGAAGTGAGCACAATATGAAGAGAGCATATTTAGTTGGGTGGAAAGCAACTGAAAAGGAGTATCACTTTTGACCTTTCCCACTGTCGTAAAATAAACTTATTACTAGCACGCATTGTTAATTAATGAAAGAGCCATAGACCGAGGGTAAACCTTGAGGGGCTACCTCCTCGTGCAAAAGCATCCACATTCTCCCCATTATGATGAAGGTCGTAAATACTCCAGATTACCCTGTGCGAAGAGAGTCTGATTCGAAGTAGAACCACAAAAGCCATTTTCCGACTACGACAACATTCTTAGATACCAAATCAAGACATAATTGTTCCTTCCAAGACTTGCTCGGTATTCTTACACCCATGGCCCATTCAATCTCTTAGTCACTTAACCTAACTTTTTTGTCTAGTGTCAAACCTGTAATTGAGTTACAAAGGGCTGTCAAGATTGTGAGATGGCATCAAACTTACAATGGGAAGAGGCAGCCCTATGATCTATAGGTTTAAGGTAAAAAAAAAAAGCTGCTTGTTTAGATGGTTGCTGAGGTGCTGTAGTGGTTTGTGTTCATTGTTGAAAGCAAAGGTCATCTTGGCAAGTGCATAGTTTCACTGAGTAGCATTGATTAGAGTAGAGGTTGATGTAAAACTCAGGGGTTTAACTACTAATCAATTGGCTAAAGAAGGTTGGTACTCTATAAATCTAGCTGTATCAACATTGGTTACTCCTGTTAAATGGCTGTCACTATATGGGAAGTTGGCATCTCATATTCTTAGGAAAACATTTGGCTGTCTGTATGCTAGAGTTACTATCCTTTTACGTTGAACATAATCCAGGTTTCCTGTGCTTCTTATAGTCAGTTCTCTAAAGAGAAACACCTGTTAAATGGTTAGCACTACATGGAATATTCTAAATGGTATATTATGATTTGCTGGTCATATTTGTGGGAGAGTGTCAAAAACTGTTTACCTGATGTTAGAAGAAAAACGATATACCCTGGCTCGGCTTATAGAAAACGCGCCACATGCAGATTGTTTTGTCTCTGGTATTAATTAGCCGTGAAAGGAAGGGTTAGATATGTGTATAAATGTACCAATGACTAACATTGGATGCCACTTTATTCTTGTTGGTATCAAATCTCGCCTTTTGGTGAAGAACTGAAGATAGATTCAGATCTCTGATATTTTTCTCCCCCTTTTTTTTTTGCAGGTAATTTGGAGATATGATTATCACAGGTAGGTGGAATTCTTTCTTCTTCTTTTTTTCCTTCCCCGTCTCGCCTTTCCCCTGTACAATATGTAGCACTAAGGCAGCAGCACGCCTTCTGTAACATCCCTTCATAGTAGAATTCTAGATAAAATTTGTACAGGGTTTGCCCATTTTCTGGGTGCCCAAGCTTTTAACGAAATAGGATATGCAAATTTGTTATGTTCTTTGGCCGATAAAATATGTAGAACTCCCAGATTCAGATTGTATATGCACATTTTCGTTTTCCAGTCTTAATAGTTCAACTGTTCAAGCTTGCAACTTTCTCATCTAGTGATGGACAATTCTGCACCAAGGTGCTTATGTTTCATTTTGAAGTCCTTTGAGAATTGAGGGATTAATCTGGCAGTTGACTTAGTTCATTCTTGAATTGTAAGTTAACAGTTCATGGTGGCCATATTAGCAGATGCCTTTAAGAGTTGAAATACAAAATCATGGCATTTCATATGTGAAAAATAATATTATAATGCAGCTCCCAAACTTCCATGCACTTCTGCTGTTTCCGACAAATCTGACTGATGTGTAAGGTGGACAGAGGTGGTTATAGCCCATAACCATGTCCATGTTCATGTTCAAAAAGTTTCTATTGATTTGGCATTCGCAGTAATTCAATGATTTGCATACAACAGTTGATATATAACTCCTAAAAATGGAAATGTTCATGTTACAACAGAACAAATACAATAAAAGTAACGCAAACATTTCACATATCATGGTTCATTGGGACAATAATTGTGAGAATGTAAGTTTATAGTCCCACCCTTTTGAAATGGTTTTCAAGAACTATTGGAAGGATGAGTTTGGGTGGGTGGGTGGGTGGGTGGGTGGGGGGGGGGGGGGGAGATCGGGGAAGTATTGGGTGTATGAAATAGGGGGAGAGGGACGAGACTCAACCAGCTTCTTTTCCTAGTTTTTTTTTGGATTTCGAATTGAGAATGAATGTTGATGTCAATATTCATTTTCAATAAATTTTCATTGAAATCAATTAATCAAAAGCTTCAGTCATTAT
The DNA here is from genome assembly GCA_038025085.1 of Tetragonia tetragonoides. NCBI lineage: Eukaryota > Viridiplantae > Streptophyta > Magnoliopsida > Caryophyllales > Aizoaceae > Tetragonia > Tetragonia tetragonoides. The sequence continues at coordinate 1,802,687 of CM076153.1, forward strand.
TATCCATAGCTTGCAATGTGTACCTATGTAGTTTGAGACTGAGCTTCATCTTAGGATATCCATGAGCATTTATAGCCATGCATGTGATGGAATCAACAAATCAATAACAACTTTCACTCTGTTTATCTTCATGTGCATGGAGCCCCAATTTAAGCTTGCTGGTTGTGAATGCTTGAGACAATTTCATCAATTTTTTCTATCTTTTTTTAGTAATTTTGAGACGTTTCACCAATTAGTGCAATGATATTACCGGAACTAACTTGGTACCTATGACACAAGTAACTATTTTAAATTTTCAATGAGTAAGCCTTGTGTGAGTTGAGATTAACTCACAATGAAAGGGATCACTATTTAAAAGTGTAGGAGTCATTTATTATGACCGTGATCTTTGTTTCATCTAAACATGACCCTCGTCAAAAAGTTACAGAAAGATTGTCTTGTAGAAGTTTTTGTGATTTTCAATTGATATAATAAACAAAAGCATCAACCTTTACAGAATACGTTTGAGATAAAAGTAATGTAGGGTTCTGTTATGTTGTCTCAGCTGATAGCAATAGGGGCTAAGCCTATGTTTGGATTTTGCCTGATAAATCCAAAACCAAGCCCTTACTCCCTTTGAGCAAGATCCCAGGATGACTGTTCCTCTTTAAGGTGTTCAACAAGTCCATGCTTTGGATATGCTGCCCTGCCTTATCATTTTATTTTTATAAAATCATTTTTTTTGTGGATCAAGCTTCAACCACGGGCTAGAAGTTCATTTGGTAAGAGTGAATCAGAAGCCATATTTCATGATATAGATTTTTGCTTGAATCTGAAAATTAGTTAGAAATATTATTTGTAGGTTAGATAATATAGTGATTGATACTAAATCATCGTCAATAGATTTGTGTACACTTTAATACCTTACATCATGAGTGGCAATGCGAAGAAATACATACGGGTGTGTATAAGTTAGTTCAACCATCAAAAGGTCTCCTTTGACTTTTGAGGTCGTCTCAAGGCTCAAGGTGAGGCCCCCTTTATGACTAAGTATGACGTCATGGTTATTAGAGAGGGCCTATCTTTAAAGCCGCCTCATACAAGTTTTTGTGATAACCGAATAACATAGGGTGTGAACATGAACTTCGATCCAAGATCATTGAAGACATTGATCACTAGCCTTAGGCTAATGACTATTCCGACATCATCTGACTATTGCACTCTCTTTGGATACGGTTGGACTTTGAATAAAATCCTGTCCTTAAACCCTGTTTCGTCAAAAAAGTTCGCTCCTTAAAAACAGCATCTATGATTTGGAAATAAAGGTTTTATTGCCCTTTTAAGTTTTAAATTGGCGAACTCACCAAATCGAATGCTAAGTTCTCTCTCCCTAACAAGTACTACTATAATTAACAACCACCAAAAGACAAAAGTCATACCGCTAATCAAAAGGAGACCCTTCAATAAAAAAGTAATTTCAAGTGTTATTCAGTGATGAGTATAATAATGTGTTATCTTGACTATTGCACTGCTTAAGTTGGATGATTAGTGTTTAATATTGGGGTTAGTTGGTAGTTAAAGGCGTTATTATGCCGCCTAGAGTCACGTGAACCGGCGATCACGGCCTGCTGGATTTCTTAAGATGGGTTTACCGAAAGAAGAAAACATTGTCAAAGACTCAGAAAAGCCGAGGGATATTGTATATGCAACTGACTAACTGAGATTCTGTGACAACTTTCACAATTTGTAAAACACAAAAACTTATTGAAGACGGTTTTCTTATAACTTTTGGTAAGACGATGGTTACTTATTAGTGAAACAAAAATTACGACTCATAATAAGTAATTCCTACATTTATCAATAATGACTTTATTTTTCTGTGAGTTAATTTCACATAAGATCTGCTCGATCTTAAGAATATTAGAGCAGAGACAAAAGGAATTGGAGGAGGAAAAATTAAAGGGTGGCGATAACAAAAGTAAAAGGTGTGAACCGGCAGCATCAGAGATTGACAAAGGCAAACAAAACCAAGTCAAGTAGACCAAACGATAGAGGGACAAAAAGGCACATTCTCATGGTCAATAACTACTTCTATTCAATATTTACCCTTTCTTAAAGTACTAACAAAGTTCTCCCTTTTCTTCATATATAAACCAAGCTAACGAAAAGATGGAAACATGCAACAATAATACTCCTACAATGGAATAATGGACCATTCAAAGGCTGCAATGCTTAGCTTGTCGGTCGACTAAGATGCAAGTCATGAGTTATTTTGGCTTTGTTTTCTCTCACTTTGTATAATATAACGCCTCCTGGCAAAAATCTATTTTTTTTCAGGAATAATTATTTAATTTTGAGTCTAAAAAACGTGAATTATATATAGCCTATCTAGTTTAATTTTGGTATTTTAGCTTTTAAAGTGGTTGTCCAGTAAAATAAACATACAAGCTTAATATCGACTCCTCATCTGTCTCATGTTCTCTAGGAATGTTACGTGCGAAAACAATAACTTTCGTTCCGTGGAATTCGGAAGCCCAAAAAACAAGGATTATAGCCTTCAATTTTTTACTTTTCCGGGTCCGGTTGGAATTTTTGCCCAAATTTTTTTCTGGGGCTCCATTGTGACCCAAGAGTACCCTCGGTGCCCCGAAAAGTCATCCGAGCCTCTAAAATTCATAATCACCCATGATTTTAGCATTAATCCCTATAGTGGATATCTGGTAAAACGGTTGACCAACTCTAATAGGGACTCAATAACCGAATTTGGTGCCCTCTAATAATGTCTCCTAGGGGTGCTTCGAATATATAATGTGAAAATAACAACTTTTATTTTCGGCCCCAAAAGCCCAAAGAACATGTATAGCCTTCATTATTCGACTTTTCGGGGTCTATTTGGAATCTTTGCCCAAATTTTCCTGGAGGTCCATTTTAACTCAAAAGTACCCTCGGTGCCCCAGAAAAGTCATCCGAGCCTCTAAACCCCATACACTCACCCATGATTTCAGTGTTGTATCCCTTATAGACTTATATAGTAGATTCCCGGTAAAACGGTTGACCAACTCTAATAGAGACCCAATAAACCCAATTAGGGGCCCTCCAATATCTCCTAGGGGTGCCTCGTACTATATACTGTGAAAATAACAACTTTTGTTTCCGGGCCTGCGGAAGCCCGAAAAAGATGGACTAGCCTTCAACTTTTGACTTTCCGGGGTCCGGTTGAAATTTTTGCCCAAATTTTTTCTTGGGGTGCATTGTACCCAATAGTACCCTCGGTGCCCCGGAAAAGTCATCCGAGCCTCTAAACTCCATACTCACCCATGATTTTGGTGTTCTATCTCTTATAGTGGATGTTTGGTAAAACGTTTGACAACCTCTAATAGGGTCCCAATAACCGAATTTGGTGCCCTCCAATATGCCGAGGGGTGTCTCGTACTATATAGTGTGACAATAACAACTTTTTTTTCCGGGCCTGCGGAAGCCAAAAAACATGGATTATAACCTTCAATTTTTGACTTTCCGGGACCCAGTTGGAATTTTTGCCCAAATATTTCCTGGGGGTATATTGTGACCCAAGAGTACCCTCAGTGCCCCGCAAAAGTCATCCGAACCTCTAAACCCATACATTCACTCATGATTTTAGTGTTTTATCCCTTATTGTGGATTTCCGGTAAAACGGTTTACCAACTCTAATAGGGACCCAATAAACCGCTTTTGGGGCCCTACAATGTCAGCTCGGGGTGTCTCGTACTATATAGTGTGAAAATAACAACTTTTGTTTCTAGGCCTGAGCAAGCCCACGAAACATGGATAATAACCTTCAATTTTTGACTTTGCGGGGTCCGGTTAGAATTTTTGCCCAAATTTTTTCTGGGGGTACATTGTGACCCACGAGTACCCTCAATGCCCCGGAAAAATCATCCGATCCTCTAAACACCATACATTCACCCATGATTTCAGTGTTCTATCCCTTATAGACTTATAGTGGATTTCCGGTAAAAACGGTTGACCAACTCTAATAGGGACCCAGTAGACCGAATTTGCCCCCCACTGTCTCTTAGGAGTGTCTCGTACTATATAATGTGAAAATAACAACTTTTGTTTCCGGGCCTGCGGGAGCCCAAAAAACATGGATAATAACCTTTAATTTTTGACTTTCCGGGGTTCGGTTAGAATTTTTGGCTTTTTGCCCAAATTTTTTCTGAGGGTGCATCGTGACCCAAGAGTATCCTCAGTGCCCCAAAAAAATCATCCGAGCCTCAAAACCCCATTCACTCACCCATGATTTTCAGTAATCTATCCCTTGTAGACTTAAAGTGGATTTCCGGTAAAAACGATTGACCAACTCGAATAGGGACCCAATAAATCGAATTTGGGGCTCTCCAATGTCTCCTAGGAGTGTCTCGTACTAAGTAGTGTGAAAACAACAACTTTTGTTTCCGGGCCTGTGGAAGCCCAAAAAACATGGATAATAACCTTCAAGTTTTGATTTCCGGGGTCCGGTTGAAATTTTTGCCCAAATTTTTTCAGGGGGTGCATTGTGCCTTAAGAGTACCCTCGGTGCCCCGGGAAAGTCATCCGAACTTCTAAATTCCATAATCACCCATGATTTTGGTGTTATATCCCTTATAGTGGATGTCCGGTACTTAAAACGTTTAACAACCTCTAATAGGGACCCAATAACCGAATTTGGTGCCCTCCAATATATCCTAGGGGTGTCTCGTACTATATAGTGTGACAATAACAAAAAAAAATTCCGGGCCTGCGGAAGCCCAAAAAACATGGATTATAACCTTCAATTTTTGACTTTCCGGGGCCCGGTTGGAAATTTTGCCCAAATTTTTTCTAGGGGTGCGTTGTGACCCAAGAGTACCCTCAGTGCCCCGAAAAAGTCATCTGAGCCTCTAAACTCCATACTCACCCATGATTTCAGTGTTTTATCCCTTAAAGTGGATGTCCGGTAAAACGGTTGATCAACCCTAATAGGGACCCAATAACCGAATTTGGTGCCCTCCAATGTCTTTTAGGGGTGTCTCGTATAATATAATGCGAAAATAACAACTTCTGTTTCGGGCCTGCGAAAACCAAAAAACATGGATAATAGCTTTCAATTTTTGACTTTCCGGGGCCCGGTTGAAAATTTTGCCCAAATCTTTTCTGGAGGTCCATTGGGACCCAAGAGTACCCTCGGGGCCCTAGAAAAGTCATCTGAGCCTCAAAACTCCATACAATCACCCATGATTTCGGTGTTCTATCCCGTATAGTGGATGTCTAGTAAAACGATTCACCAACTCTAATAGGGAGCCAATAACCGAATTTGGGCCCCTTCAATGTCTCCTAGGGGTGTCTCGTACTATATAGTGTGAAAATAACAACTTTTATTTTCGAGTTTGTGGAAGCCCAAAAAACATGGATTATAGCCTTCAAATTTTGACTTTTTGGGGCCCGGTTGGAACTTTTGCCCAATTTTTTTTCTGGGGTTGTATTGTGACCCAAGAATACCCTCGGTGCCCCAGGAACGTCAATCGAGCCTTTAAACTGCATACTCACCCATGATTTTGGTGTTTTATCCCTTGATATCCAGAAAAATGGTTGACCAACTCTAATAGAGACGTAATAACCAATTTTGGGGCCCTCCAATGTCTCATAGGGGTATCTCGTGCTATATAGTGTGAAATTAACAAATTTTGTTTCCGAGCTTGCGGAAACCAAAAACACGTTGATTATAGCCTTCATTTCGGCCTTCCGAGGTTTTTATTTAAAATTTTGTCCAACTTTCTCCGTGGGGTCCATTTTCATTCAAGATGAACCCGCGTACCCCGGTGGCGATTTGGGTCTTCTAACTTTATTTTATCAATGATTTCGATGTTCGACCCTTTGGAGTGTGTGGGTGGCAGGTAGAAGGGTCGTCCAAATTTAATTGGGACCAGATAATTGATCGCGGGGCCTTTTCATGTTCCCTAGAGATGTCCCATACAATATGGTGCAAAAATAACAATTTCGTTTCGAGACCTCTGAGAGCCCAAAATCATGAATTAGAACCTTCAATTTTCGAACTAACAAAGACTTGATAAATGATTGCGAGGCCTTTTCGTGTTTAATATGATGCGAAAATAATAATTTCTATTTTGAGAATCTGCAAGCTCAAAAAATATAAATTATAGCCTTTAATATTTTCCTAAGTTTGACGAACCACATGGAATTAGCACATGATAGATTCACAACAATTAACACAAAAGCAAATAAAATAGATTCCCACTCTATTACTCTACTTTACGTTCCATATATGAAGACAAACTAATTACTCGACCTACAAGTTTAGCCATTTATAGTTAGAGACTTAGAGTTAGCCTATAAAGTGTGGTAGGCGGAAGAAAAGCACAAAAATTTAGGAAAAATTCCCTTGATTTCTGGTGTTGAGACGGGGACGCGGCTTCTGACTTGGCATTAGTAAATCTAGTACTCTCTCCAGATCACAAATAATTTTACATTAGACATTTTGAAGTCAAAGTTAATTAATTAATAAAAAAATTATAAAGTTTTTACAACATAAATATACTTTTACCAGATTCATTTCAAATAATACTAAAAAAATTTTAAATAGTTAACCGATGAATTAAAATACTTATTGCTACGGAGTAAACGATAACATTTGTTTATTGTTTTTTTTAGTGAACTAAAAGATATTTGTTAAAAAAAATTTATTTTAAAAAAAAAAACAACTTAATATACTTCATCACAATTATTTTTAATAAGTAAAGTAGCTAACCGGTGAATTAAAATATTATATGATCACCGATAAAATCTTTAGAATTAAAGTAGAGGAATAATGTATTTACGAGTATAATATATGAATTAGTTTTCGCGATAATACATACAGTTTGATAATAGAGATGGAAACATCTTTATAAAAATAGGCATTGATCTACGACTCACGACGGCAGGATGCATGGGGAGAAAAGTAGGGAGTATATATATTTAATTTAGTACTTATATGTTATATTGATGAGTTTGTGACGTAAATATACCTCAATTAGCAGGCTTCTCATCCATATTATTGAAAGCTAGGACATTATTATTAAATTAATTATTGACAAATCAAATATCACCCGAAAGGTAACTATTCAAATGTGTCAAGTGAGTTGATGTTGTGTTTACATGCATGACTACATGTAAATCTTTGTATATTTTTGTTCTCGATCTTCCTATAATATAATAATATATATAAATTGAAATAGAATATGAGCTCAACCATTCTGTTAATCATTCTGCTAATGATCTGATAAAAAACTGCTAATCTTTTTCGGCCTACATTATTAGCTTAGTCTAAGATCATGCATATTATATTGATCAGATTTAACATAGTACTAATTAGGTGGTAAATATATGATAAAAAGCAAGTGATCATGCCTAATCATAAGATATGACATGCATATATATAGAATGGGTTGGGTAATATAATTAGGAGCTAATAAGATAGATATATATGTATATATAGGGTATACTCATTATGTCCAGTTAAGTAAAAGCTCTAGAGCAGCATGGTCCCTGGACCGCATAGCAATGTATAATAGTGCTTCCTCAAGTAGGCAACTTATGAACGACAAGTGGGGTGTTTTGAAGGCATTAAACATCATGCAATACTATTTATAGATGAACTACTCCTTAGAATTTTATCCAACTAACTATGATCCGCGTAACTAGGAATAATCAAGAGATGTTCTACTGGTTAGGAGTATCGTCTCCCAATCATAACGTTGAGGGTTCGATTCCTATTTAGATCTTTGTGCCTCCTCCAACACGAAAAAAAAAATTGATCCTCGTAATTAAAATTCAATTTGGAGTAATATATTAGGAAACGTAAGATTATTAGCGGTTTTTTTTGTTGCAAATGTGAACTGGGACAAGTCCCGGCCGGAAAAGTGAGCAGAACACCAACTGTATGTGCTCTACCCCGATCCCTAATATTATTACTAGTGTTGATTGCTGGCTAATGTGTGTTGTTATTATATTGTTTGGATGTAGCTAGTAACCAGACTGTAGGTCAGTAGTTATTTTTGTTGTTGGGGTCAATTAGTACTTGTTAGTAGTAGAGTGCATTACGCGAATCTGCCGTGCAACATTTTGAATTAGCAAGAATAAGTAAGAGGAGACCGAGTAGTAAGGAATAACATAAAAATCCGGCGTCAATCTTGCCCCTCTTTTCTTGTTCTTCCATGTGAACTTTTCCTACCATACCAATCCATGCCCACTTATCCCCTTTACTTTTCAATTTTTGCCCATAATCCTCCTCTCATTCAATTTTATCTCCATACTAATTAATTATAACTTTCTCACTTAAAATAAAGTATCTATATCATTATTTGGATGGTGTTATTGTATTGTCTGGTCATAAAATATTATTGTCAAATTCAATACTGAAACTCTTTTATGTTTTCGTTTGTCGTGTGAATAATTTGACAATTGTGTTTTATGGTCTGACAATAATATTACTCTCCCTAATAATAAAGTTTGTAGTACTGTGTTTCGTGACTATGGGTGCGTTTGATAGAATTTAACAAAGTATGATTCTGAACTCATCACTAGTGAACTGAACTGAACATCATTTACCTGAATTTCAAATCACTGAATTAACACCTGAACTAAACTGAACTGACCGTATAAGCTCTATTAAATGCACCCTATATAGTAATGATAATAGCAAAAAGGTAGTAATTCTCCTATATATGTACCAAACCAAACCAAAAAAAAAAAAAAAAAAAAAACGCACACACAAAATAAGAATTTTTTTTTTTTTTTTTTGGTTTTTGTCAAGGATATCCACCGTCGACCACAGTGACTAATCCTCTCGCCCCAACTATCAGCGCACTAAGCGGCAGGGGGCTGGCCAATGACACAAAATAAGAATTGAAAAGGTGGTGTACCGCCCCAACCTTTCATATGTATACCCTTGCTTTTTTTTTTTGTCTTGTATCAATCAAATACTCCCTCCACTCCTTATGTAGTGTAGGCTCGATCGTTGCTCTCTCCTTCTTTCATCTTTCTCTCTCTATAAATACCCCCACATTTCTAGCTACTTGCTTCCTTAACTATAGTTCTTTCGCTTAGCTAGCTAGCCTTATTCTCCTTTATATTGTATACAAGCTCATCTTTCTTATATCAAAATCTACATATAATACAAATTATTACGTTATATTGACATATTCTAATCAAATCAATTATGTCTCATAAGGGAGAGAATGTGGTGGTTTCTAATATGAAGCTTGAGAAGATGTTGTGCATGAAAGGTGGCAAAGGTCAAGCTAGCTATGCTAACAACTCCCAAGCCCAGGTAATTATGTGCTACCTCTACTTTCATCGATCTCATGAAGATTCATATCATGTCAAATCATATAATGTGTAAAATGCAAAGGAAAAATTAGTAGAAAAAAATAGAGTAAATAAATTGAATTAACATTCATCTTATTAGGAAGATTCATATGGTCATGTTTTAGAATTTCAAATCATTTTATTAGCCCTATCAAACTAAATATTTGAGATGGGATTCTATAAATCGACATCAAATAAAGAAAATTGACTACACTAGGATTTCTAATCTGCTAAATTTATTTATTTGATGGCTCATGATGAATAATTTTGTATTAATCTACTAATAATAACAAACTACCAAAGGCCAAAGGGGAGCTAAGTTTATGGCATGAAATTGACTATTAGCTAGTAGCTAGCTTAGTTAGAGAGATTAATTTAAGAAAGCGTTAGTTTAATTTGTCAAGTTATGAATAATTTTGTATTACTCTACTAATACACTTATGTTTTCTTGTAGGCTCAACATGCAAAATCAATGTTACACCTCCTAAAGGAATCCCTAGACAGGGTGGAGCTAGGGTCGCCGGAAGTGCCCTTTGTGGTGGTGGACCTAGGTTGCTCATGTGGGTCTAACACCATCTACATCGTCGACGTGATGGTTAACCACATGGCTAAGCGTTATGAGGCCTCAGGAGCCACCCCACCCGAGTTCTCGGCCTTCTTCTCGGACCTCCCTTCCAATGACTTCAACACCCTTTTCCAACTCCTCCCTAATTACTCTTATGATGGAGAAGGTGGTGGTACCATGGAGGAGTGCTTGGCTTCCGACAAGCACCGATCCTACTTTGCTGCCGGCGTCCCTGGATCTTTCTACCGGCGCCTTTTTCCGGCTAGGTCCATTGATGTTTTCCACTCCGCATTTTCCTTGCACTGGCTATCTCAGGTTGGTTTTTTTATCTATTACAAAAACTCATATAGACGGTTACTTTTGAGGTTTCTACCATATATTTTACCATGAAGCGATCTTGCACGTAAAAATGACAACATCTTAAGATTTCTTAAGCCTAAGCCAAAAGGGTAACGTGATATTTATCTTTAAGACAATGATCAACAAAATAAGATACTGAAAGATATATGCATACGTTTAAACCATTAAAGAATTAAAACCGAAAGAGAAATGGTCCAAGTAGACCAAACTAGGATTTGCAAGGAACTGGTCAAAGTTAACATAGATCATGCACTGAACTAAATTCCTACCATTTTCAATTCACACACTTTTGACAATGAGAAAGAAAGAGACCCTCAACAGAATGCTAGCCTCATCAAACACCTTTGGGATGTTCACAATATGATTTAAGGGAATCTTGTAATAAAGACGGTTTTCTGTGACTTTTGGTGAGACGAGACTCACTTTTTAGTAAAAGAAAGACCTTGATTCAGAATTTACTATTGAATCTTGGTGTAAATTTGAATAGTCATTTTGGAATTACCATTATTTAATTTAGACTAGTAAAAATAACTTTTAAATTGTACTTTTACCATAATCCTTTAATTTTTATTTAAACTCCATCCCACCTAAGCTAACACAACTAGCTCTGCTCAACTGCAGGTTCCAGAGAGTGTATTGGATAAGAGATCAGAGGCGTATAACAGGGGAAGAGTATTCATCCATGGTGCCAATGAGAGCACAGCAAATGCTTATAAGAAGCAATTTCAAACAGATTTGGCTGGATTCTTAAAGGCAAGGTCAGTTGAGATGAAGAATGGTGGGTCCATGTTCCTTGTTTGCTTAGGTAGGACCTCTGTGGACCCCACTGACCAAGGTGGGGCTGGTCTCCTATTTGGGACCCACTTTCAAGATGCATGGGATGACCTTGTCCAAGAGGTAAAACTTATATACTCATGCCAATGCATTTTAATCATGATTCCTGTTAAGCTTGTGAAAACACTGTATAAACACGTCCCTTTCTTCATGTTAGGCTAATTAGAGAATCGCATATTGGAGTGCATGACCGTACCACCTCCCCTGAAAAAAGCATCTTTGAAATCCAATCTATTTAGCTTTTATCTAGTACCATAAGGTAATCGGAATTCTCGATACCAAATGTGATAACATTATTATTAATCAAACTTTTTGTAAAGGAAATCGATAGGATGCATGATCCATCAGTCACGTTATTATTTTTAACGCCTGCTACTCGTTAGAAATGATTCTCGAGAAAAAGAGCTCCTAATAAAACAAAGAGATGAAAAACAGAGGTTATAAAGTTAGAATTGACTATGATGGTGGTTTATGCATGATAGCTGATGTTTCTATAAGCTTTTGAAAGTTATGAACAGAGGTCCCCATCACAGTTAGGTGTTAATGGAATAGTTTTCTTTGTAGTAGATTCATCCAATTGTATCCTTGAATCATCATATTGTCGATCCTATGATTAATTCAATGACATGTCTTTGGTAAGCTTTAAGGCAATTATGATCAGGGCCCCCTTAATCCCAGTTGTTACTTGTTAGATGTCATTTTTGATAGCCATATACATAGTTCTCTCATCGTTCGATATATCCTTCATTTAATCACATTATCAACCTTACGGCCTGCTAATGATGATGTGTTGGTGGGGAGGACAACAATGGAGCATCCTGTACGTTAAAAGAGAAATGTGATGTAAAAGTACTTTGAGAATAACTAGACAAAATCAGAGTTTAAGATCAATAGAATAATTAACTTGAACTAATTTTTAGAATCCATACAGTATAATTTGTGGCGACGTTTTTAAGGTTAATGTTCTAAATATTATTATTATGTGCATTTTGCAGGGCCTCATCACTAGCGAAAAACGCGACAGCTTCAACATTCCAGTTTATGCAGCAAGTTTACAAGACTTCAAGGAAGTAGTAGAAGCCAATGGGTCATTTGCCATAAACAAGCTTGAAGTGTTTAGAGGGGGGAGCCCTTTGGTGGTGAACCAGCCGGATGACACGGCTGAGGTTGGCCGCTCCTTAGCCACCAGCTGTCGGAGTGTATGTGGAGTGTTAGTTGAAGCTCACATAGGGGATAGGCTCGGTGATGAGCTGTTTCTTAGGGTGGAGCGACGAGGTACGAGTCATGCAAAGGAGCTGCTAGAGAAGCTTCAGTTTTTCCACATTGTTGCCTCCCTCTCACTTTGCTTAGACAAAAAAAGTAGTGCTTCGAAACATATCTAGTGGGAAGCTTCAGTTTTTCCACATTGTTGCCTCCCTTTCCCTTTCTTTTTCTTGCTTTTGGGCACTGTCTTTTACAACAATGACTCTTTTCTTTTTGCATCTAATATCTTGCATAGGAATTAATGTGGGGTTTAGTGTGATGTTGTTGCCGACTGATCCTAGTCAAGTAGAAAACTGTAACTGTAAGTCTAGTCTTTGTTGAACTTGGTGTAATCTTTAGCCTCCCTTTTTCTTTCTGTAAACAATTAAAGCTAGTAGAGTAATTTCTGTTTATGTAATCCTTTTTTTTATTTTCTATTTTTTTGGGAGTTATTGTTATGGGATTATGTTACTCGCCCAATTGGAGATGGTGTACATACCTGCGTATATGTGCTGGTTTTTCCTACGAATTTTTAGATGCACTCGGGATCACAGTAAGATGATGCACTTCACAATGGGAGCGCGAGGCGTAGGTGCTCTGACGTGCGGGGTGTGGGCTCTGAGGACTGTGCACTGTTGAATCACTGGGTTTTTCCTCTCATATTTTTGTTGTGACTAAATTCTTTTTCTTCTTTTTGGAAAGATTAGAATGTTCATTCAATGTTAAGAATGGTCCAATCGTTCAGCAATTAGGAAAGCACTCTACTTGATTGCCACATTCATATGAATGCAATTATGCAAATCATGATCTATTTCAGCATGACTTGACTCTATATTCCAAAACATATATCAAATCATCAGAAATAAAACCACAAAAACTGGGTCCCTGTTCTTACTATTTTAAAGTTATTTATCCTCAAATAAACACAGAACAGAGCAAATTATCAACAAAAAAAAAAAAAAATTAATAATAAAAAAAAACACAGAACAAATAGAGCATGGTTGCATCAAAGAAGCAAGAAGGGATACAGGTAGAGTCAGTCAGGTGGGGAATCAAAACTATAACTGGAACTGTAATTGCCAAATTCAGAACTACATTGACATTAGTGCCATGGGACAACTACAAAGATGAAAGCAGCACACTGTATACTAAGATGGTACGATTAGTTCAGTCATGAACAGCACTAATTAAGATACAGCAGAGATATCCTCTTATGAACGCCCGTGGAACCTCAATATCCACGAGCTTATTAGCTAGATGGCAATTGGCAAGGGGGATCCAATCATGTCAAATATCTACAATTGAATCCTATTCAACACATAAAGGGTAAAATGGATAATGGTCTCGTTTCAATAATGACACTTTCCGAAAACAAGTTTCTCTGCATCATGCAAATTTAAGCAAGTTCATGCCATGGTGTTTCCTGTAAGTAGGAGTTTATGCAGAAAGTTTCTTAATTGGATGAAAGCCACGGAGACAGCATGTTCAAGCAATCATTTTGGAAAACTAAAGGGCACAACATAAATACTCGTGCTAAGTGGATGGAACTAGAGCTTCCCAGAACAGGTTTTCTGCTGCAAACGAAATTGGCAAATGCTGGTATGTTCTATCATATAGGGCATAAATGTAATGCTTTGAATCATTGAATGGAATAAAAGTGAAAAGCACCCTCAAATGCATGCAATCATGTCACTTTCCTAAATTGGGTTGTCTGTTGGACATTGGTAAATAATAGTAAGCTGTAACAGATAAAACAAGCAAGCATGATTTCAAAGGAAAAAAGTAAAAGGAGCAGCAAAAAATTTGTGTTAACCCCTGTCAGATAGGGGACCGATCAAAGAGATCATGCACCCCAATAAGTGGGACAAATTCAAATCCTGTGACAGTTATTGCAAACCCAAAGCCCAACCATCAGAAGTAAGATGCTGGAGTAAACATTTTGAAAGTAATCATAAATCTCATTCACATCACGTATCCAAGAGGCAAGAGCAACACAATTCCTTCACTGTAACATATCCTATGGCATATACATAATCAATCCATAAACAAAGACAGAAGCAACAAAGAACATTGTTGCAGCCAAACCATCTCTGTTTCAAACGACAGACCTACTGACCTGCAGATTGATTTGTCAGTAACTCAAGTGCTTTTTTGAGGTGTTCGACAGCAATAGGCACCTCATCAAATGCCAATGCCCCTACTGCAAACCTTGCTGCCTTCTGTGCTTCAGCAATTTTGTCAGGTGGGACCTGGTAATTGCTGTCGTAGTGATATGTTTGAGCCTTCTTTTCAAGTGGGACCTGGTAACTGCTGTCAGGGGCATCCGGCACATTCCCATTTCTACTATTTGCATTGTATAGAGGCGCTGATGAATAGTTGGTCACTGATGGGCCAGATTGGTGAGAATATGAAGCATCAGAACCTTGATAAAAGGATGGCTGATGTGAAGGGGCAGCTGGAAGGCTGCTTTCCGAAAAACTTGGGTATGATTGGAAGTTAGGATATGAAAAAGATGTCGACATGTCCTGGGAAGGATAACTTTGCGGATGAAGGGGAAGTTGAGGGGGAAGTTGAGGTTCTTGTGGATAAGATTGACTCTGATATGACTGAGGATAAGTAGGATGTTCTGGCCTTGCAGAAGGATGGTAATCATGAGAAGGATAAGCAGCTGTATGGGCAGGATAATCACCTGTAGGGGCAGGATAATCACCTGTAGGGGCAGGATAATCCCCACTGGGTAATGAAGGAGGTGATGGTGGAATATTGGCAGAATGTTGTCTTTTTAAACCATCAGGAAATTGAGGGGAAGGTGTGGGATCAGGCTCTGGGCCTCGGTTGTTATCGTGTTCTGTATACGTTGGTTCAACATCCTGCATAAGACAGACTCATCAGAATTTCATCTCACACTTGTTAGCCATATTTCAACAAAATTTCATTGTGTACATATTATAGAACAGTACAGCTAACAAACTGCAGTTTTGAATTAATTCCTGCATAATAGCTGCACATGTCATAAGAATTCGTTATTACCACCAAATTCTCTCAATATACTTTGAAATGCTTTCTGCCTTGAACCTAGAATTTGCAAAACTTGATACAAAGAATATTTCAGCTAAATCTCATTGAATTTACAAGCAACATACTCCCCAGTGCCCACCATAATAAAGGTCATAGCTCAATCCTACCTCAGTTTTTTGACACAGTTGGTCTCAGTTCAAATCTCAGAGGGTTTGTAACATATAAACATTCTTACCAAAAGAAACAAGAAACAAATACTTCCTGCTCACCCAATCACAGTAGGGCAAGGAAGCAAGCGGAAGATGCCAAGCTTCCTTCAACATGTCAACAACATGAGTTGTTTTAAAAGACAACTTTCAGAGAGACTTGACTTCTTACCATTCTCTATGTCAAAGTCATCTACAACTTAGAGTCTCCGAAGCTAAGCCATGAACTATGTTAAATCAATGATTTTGTGGCCAAGAACAACAGTAAGCAAGAATCTATTACTCCCCAAAGCTCACCCAGCAAAAAGGCAAGCAAATTAGGATCTTACATGTCCACCACTAAGAGTACTTGATGGAGTGGAGAAATCTGTTTCACCACCGGGTGGGCCCGGCACAGGCTTCCTTCCTTCTTTCAAAGCCTTCCTTATATCAGCAGCTTTCCATACTGCATATTTCTGCTTCTGCTCGAGCTGTTCAATGGAAACAGATATATGAAATAGCACACCCAACAAAGAATCATACTTGAAACTATACAGCATAACTGAAAAGCAATTAGAACTGAACTCCAAACAGGAAAAGGACCTCGAAACGAAATAGTTACAACCAAAAAAGCATCAGAAACTTACATCAGGTGCAAGCTCCCCAAATTGATTAAGAATTTCAAAGAAGATACTTGCAGCATAGAAGGTTTTTGCTGTGTTCCTAAAACAGATACAACAAATCAGCATTGGACCATAACTTCCAACAATAACAAACTAATACCTTGATCCTTGGAACTCTTCCCACCTCTAGGGACATAGAAGAGAGGCGAGACAGAAAGGGAAGGGTCCAAGTCATCTTATAAAGAATGCACAAATAAGATCATTAGATATTTTTATGACGGCATATGTAGAAACATAAAAATTAAAATATATAAAATAATAAGCCGACTCAAAAGAACAAAATAAGATGTGCAAACAAAACTGTTTCACTCTTTCATTGAGTTAACTCAACATAAAGCTGTAGATATCTTTACAGTAATGACTCCATTCTTGGGCCTCTATTTTACAGTAGAGGAAGTTGTGTCCTCTGATTTAATCTTTTCCCTCCTAACATGTTCTCTTTAATAGGAAAGTATTATTTGACAACTTTGAACTCCAGAAACCATAAGCCATCAAGGGAATATGAATCCAAATTATATCTAGAAGCCCCCGTTTGTGTCAAATTTTAGAGACACGGACTTAGAGGTTTTGTGTAGTTCACTCTACTGAGTCTTGCTTGAACTCTTTGAAGTTCAATTTGACAATTAGTTGGCTAATAATAAAATTCTCCTATGCTTTTCCAATTGTAGATAATTCTAGAAGTATGATAAGCAGGAAACATAAAATCCTAAAGAAAATAAAAAGTAAATTCAAATGTCATTGATGACACAAAAGCTAAGTGGACAAATAAAGAAGAATGAAGAACATTATAAAAGATGAAACTGCAGACATGGATGAGATTTGTCCAAACGGCACTCGTAATTCAAGAACTGAGAAAGATTAACATCGAACAAATTTTTTTATGAGAAAAGCTCCAAGAAGCATAAGAAATCCTCTACCGACTCTACAAAGGAATAGAAGGAAAATCGGTCATACATGTCAGCTCGTCCAGCTCGGTCTTGCTTGTCTGCCTTTGCAAAAACATTTAAAGCAAAGCCTTCCACGTGCAAATGATCATCAGGTGACAACTTCAAAGATCTTTTATCCTGTTAAATACCTTAATTAAATCAGTACAAGCCACTAGCAAAGAGAATAACCATCTGATGATGCCGTTGCAAGAACTTATGAAGCAGAGAAACATTCCACCAGTGTCGAAAGCACTAATGATGAGCAATTTTTTCAGCTTGAATTATAACAGACGAAATATAATGTCTCAGTTATTCTGTCTTAAAATAACAGGTCACTCAATGATTCAAGGCAACAACATTTATACACTATTATGCTGCGTGCATTAACAAGGGTCCATATGCGGGTGCTAGGTGAGAGGAACTAGGTCGATGATGAAATTAGAACAAAAGTGTTAAAGTTAGTGTGTTAGATCTTAAACTCATACAAGGAACAAAACCAACACAGCACCATTCAAAGCCCCCGACCATCAACTACACCCAGCAGCAGTCCACCACTCCAAGGTCCGAGAAGGCTAAGATGTACTAAAAATACCCTTGACATCACACCGGACTGTCAAAGAGTTGTTTCAGAAAGACTCTTGAGAAACATTTTGATAGAAAATGTCGGTCAGAATAGTAGTAACAGGCAATAGGAGTACCCATGCAGCTGTGCCTAATTAACATGTACTAAGCAATCACAGCTCAAGCTACCATACCGGAACCAGCTATTATATAGAATTAATTAAAGGACAATGAACCAAGCAGAAATTCCACCACACAGGTAGAAATCTTATTAAAATTGAACAATTAGACATAAGATCTATGACCCTTAATATAACCAGCAGGAAAAACCACTTCACTGTACTCCCAAAACCATCTACTATGGTTCTATTTTTTACATGCATGTACAGAACACATGTACAATATAAACTTTGTGCACGAAAGTGAATAAATAATCATTATTCAGATCTCCTTTTGTGCATACCAATAAGTATAATGGGTCCTGTGACCAACATATGAACATTTGTAATTTCCTATCCTAGGATTTGTGTCATTCACAAAACCCTATTACTGAAAAATGCTCTCGACAAACTTATCTCGGGCTTTAAATCTAATCACAGATGCATCTTGAACCACACCTGAGACTTACAGAAATGTATATCTGATTAAGACAGCGTACATTATAGCCTCAAAACAAAGGAACTATGAGCCTTGTAGCTTTCAAACACTTGATCTCCGAGCACGTCATCATCGGACTTACAGAACTTTATATTTCCATTCTCTACCTTGCTCACAAATGTGTGCATTTTCATGCCCTCTTTGAAATTCATGAAACGGTCGACTAATTCATTGATAGAAAAAGGATGCATTTTTAAGTCGTTATGTATCTTCAGTAATCCTGATACCATCAAACACATCTCACTCACAATGGTACATCTTCACCACAGAAAAACAAAAATTGCCAATACAGCTAATTTCTTCAACCATTATTCTTTCTGATTTGTTGATAAAAAAAAAGAAGCATTTATAAGTCGGAATGTATCCAGTATCTTCAAACCATCTTCTTAATGCGGATTCCATCAAACATCTTTGGAGACACTTCCTATATCTCACTCATAATGGCATATCTTCACCACAGACACGAGGTCCCATGCCCCCAATAGGTCACCCGGGCCTCCGAACTCTGTATACATCCATTATTTCGGTGTTCGATCCTCTAAACTGGGTATCCAGTAAAACAGCCTTTCAAGCCTTACAGGGACCCGATTATCGACCCAATGGAACTCCCATGTTCCCAAGGGGTGTCCCATGCAATAATAACAACTTTCGATCCAGGGCATCCGGGAGGCCAAAAACGTGGATTATAGCCTTCAATTTTCAGCTTCCCGAGGCCCGTATGTGATTTTCGCCTAAACTTCTCCGAGAGGTCCATTGTGACCCAAGACGACCCCTCGTGCCCCGGGAATGCTATACGTCACCCAGAACTTCGTATTCACCCATAATTTTGGTGTTAGGCCCTTTAAAGTAGGTGTCCTGTAAAACGGTCGTCCAAGCCCAACACGGACTCGATAACCGAACATGGGACCCTTCCATGTCCCCTAGGAGTGAACTGTGCGATATGGTGCGAAAATAACAACTTTCGTTCCGGAGCCTCCGGAAGCCCAAAATACGTGTATTTAGCCTTTAATTAGTGGCTTTCCGGGGCCCGAATGTGATTTTTGACCAAACTTATCGGGGGGGGCCTATTGCGACAAGATAACCCCAGTGCCCCAGGAAGGTCATTTGTGTCCCCGAACTCTGCATTCACCCATGACATGGGCACTGGGACATTGGGACATGGAATATGAACACTGGGACAATGCATTTCAACTTAAAGATTTCTAGCTACATTGAAACCAAACAATTATTCCTCGAGAAAAAGAAGACAAAAAATGATCTTGTGATGATTCGTTGCTATATTACTTGGAATCCTTTTCCTAGGTTTCTAGCTCACCAACATCCTACCATTGTACAAAATATATAGTAGACCCTAACAAACTATATCTTAAAAAAAGGGAAGTCCAAGAGTATAACCTCAACCCCTTCTTTTCACCAATATTTTTTTTTAGATATAGAGAAAAAATGTATTAATCATGTATCAAAAGTACATCTTTGGAGACACCTCCTATATCTCAACCATAATGGAATATCTTCGCCACAAATAACAGTTGTCATTAATGCTAACTTCTTCAAAACAACCTTCATAGCCATACACGAGGTCCCGTGCCCCCGGTAGGTCATCCAGGCCTCTGAACTCTATATTCACCCATCGTTGTTCAGCCTTCTAAACAAGGTAAACGGTAAAACAGCCTTTCAAGTCTTACAGAGACCGGATTACCGACCCAACTCCCATGTCCCGTAAGGGTGTCCCATGTGATATGATGGGATAATAACAACTTTCATTCCGAGGCATCCGGAAGGGCAAAAAAAGTGGATTATAGCCTTCAATTTTCAGCTTTCTAGGGCCCGTATGTGATTTTCGCCCAAACTTCTCCGAGAGGGCCATTGTGACCCAAGACGACCCTTCATGCCCCAGGAAGGCCACCCGTGTCCCCGAACTTCGTGTTCACCCATAATTTCAGTGTTAGGCCTTTTAAAGTAGGTGTCCTGTAAAACGGTCGTCTAAGCCTAACACAGACCCGATAACCGACCATGGGACCCTTCCATGTCCCCTAGGGATGCCCCGTGAGATATAGGGTGAAAATAACACCTTTCGTTCCGGAGCCTCCGGAAGCCAAAAAATCGTGTATATGCCTCTAATTTTCGGCTTTCCGGTGCTCGAATGTGATTTTTGCCCAAACTTCTCCGGGGGTCTATTGCGACCCAAGATGAACCCCAGTGCCCCAGGAAGGTCATTCGTGTCCCAAAACTTTGAATTCACCCAGTGACATGGGAGCAGGGACATGGGACATGATCGGTGGAACAATGCAATGCAACTTAATGATTTCTATCTACATTGAAACCAAACAATTATTCCTCGAGAAAAAGAAGACAAAAAATGATCCTGCATGATTCGTTGCTATATTACTTGGAATCCTTATCCTAGGTTTCTAGCCCACCAACATCCTACCATTGTACAAAATATATAATAGACACTCACAAACTAAATCTTAAAAAAGAAAAGTCCTAGAGTAAAATCTCGATTGTCCATACTTGTACCTAGTCCTTGTTCCCAAGTCCAAACACATAGGTATGAAGCAAAATGGCAAGACACCCAACACAAGAAAGGTATAGACACCTAGTTTCGTTTTTTAGATAGAATGAGTATCCCAACTTTCCTTAACTAATCCCATGGGCCCTAAAGTTAACAACCATTAAAATCTCCAGTGACCCTGAGGGGACTCAAACCTAGGACTTCTGAGCTAACCCCTAAGGGTTGGTAAATACACTATTCACATTTGAGTTGCGATAACGCCCTCACTTGCAATCAAATACCTATTAACTCTTTGTAATAGTAGATGGCCCTCAAAGTAGCATCCTTTCATGCACCATATCACATGGAAAACCCCTTTCTTTTCACGAATATATATTATTTTTAGATAAAGTGAAAATATGTATTAATCCCGTATCAAAAGTACATCTTTGGAGACAGTTCCTATATCTCACTCATAATGAACACAGACAACCAATAGTTGTCATTAATTCTAACTTCTTCAAAACAACCTTCATAGCCATATAGGAGGTCCCGTGCCCCGGTAAGTCATTCGGGCCTCCAAACTCTGTTTTCACCTATTATTTAAATGGGGTATCTGCTAAAACATTCTTTCAAGCCTAACAGCTATGATGCTCGGACTCGGCTGTTTGCCTTGCCGTACCCGTGTCGACACGACGCGACACGGGCGCGGACACGGGATATGGGTCGAATACAGCAAAGAAATGTTGGACGCGGCTGAGAGAAGACTAGATCTGACGAGAAAAAGATTTTTCAGCCTTCAGGCCACCGCAGTCCGCAAGCCATCGCCGGTGAAAGAAAAAGAAGGAGAACAGAGAGAAGAATGAGATGAGAGAAGAATGAGGAGATCTGACGAGATGCAGAGGTTTTAGAAGAGAGAGAAGATATATTGGGGAACTGTAAAAGCAAGTCAAAAATGAGAGTTACGAGGAAAAAGATTTTAAGTATTTAATTGTGAGAGTGACAGCTGTAATGCACTCATGCATTAAATAATAAAATATCACTCCTTCAGTTTTCAAGAGGACTTATAACTCAAGAGTCATGACAGTTGTCCAGCAATTCACCTTTGCTTTCCTAATTCCCCAAGTGACGATAGTTAAGAGACTGTTTCTTCTTCTTCTTTTTCCCTTTTTTTTGTTAATAGTCTGATTTTCTTATATACTTATTTATTTATTTAATTTATTTCCAGAGTCCTGTGTCCATATTCAGATTATGGACACTTACAAAACGTGTCCCCGTGTCTTCAATTTAAGATTTTTCCATGTCTGACTCTTGGATCCATACCCGAGTCCGACACCCGTACCCGAGTCCGAGCATCATAGCCTAACAGGGACCCAATTACCGACCCAAGGGCATTCTCATGTCCCCTAGGGATGTCCCATGCGATAATAACAACTTTCGTTCCTGGGCATCCAAGAGCCCAAAAAACGTGATTTATAGCCTTCAATTTCAGCTTCCCGTGGCCCGTATGTGATTTTCGCCCAAACTTCTCCGAGAGGTCCATTGTAACCCAAGACGACCCTTTATGCCCCAAATATGCCATTTGTGTCCCCGAACTTCGTATACACCCATAATTTCAGTGTTAGGCCCTTCAAAGTAGGTGTCCTATAAAACGGCATTCAAGCCTAACATGGACCCAATAACCGACCATGGGACCCTTCCATGTCCCCTAGGGATGTCTTGTGCGATATGGTGCGAAAATAACAATTTTCGTTTCGAAGCCTCCGGAAACCAAAAAACGTGTATGCCTTTATTTTTTGGCTTTCCGGGTCCCAAATGTGATTTTTGCCCAAACTTTTCCGTGGGGTCTATTGCGACCCAAGATGACCCCCAATGCCCAAGGAAGGTCATTCGTGTCCCCGAACTCTGTATTTACCCATGACATGGGCGCTGGGACATGGGACATGATCACTGGGACAATGCAATTCAACTTAAAGATTTCTATCTACATCGAAACCAAACAATTGTTCCCCGAGAAAATGATCCTGCATGATTCGTTGCAATATTACTTGGAATCCTTATCCTAAGGTTTCCAGCCCACCAACATCCTTATTCGTTGCGATATGGTGCGAAAATAACAACTTTCGTTCCGGAGCCCCCAAAATACGTGTATATTGCCTTTAATATTTGGCTTTCTGGGCCGAATGTGATTTCTGCCCAAACATCTCCGGGGGGTATATTGTGACACAAGATGACCCCCGGTGCCCCAGGAAAGTCATTCGTGTCCAAGGTATTCACCCATAACATGGGCGCTGGGACATGATCGCTGGACAATGCAATGCAATTCCGCTGAAAGATTTCTATTTACAATGAAACCAAACAATTATTTCTCGAGAAAAAGAAGACAAAAAATGATCTTGTGATGATTCGTTGCTATATTACTTGGAATCACTTTCCTAGGTTTCTAGCCCACCAACATCCTTCCATTGTACAAAATATATAGTAGACCCTCACAAACTAAATCTTAAAAATGTGAAGTCATAGAGTATAACCTCGATTGTACATACTTGTACCAAATACTTGTTCCCAACTCTAAACACATAGCTTCCATGCAAAATGGCAAAATGACACCCAACACAAGAAAGTTATAGACACCTAGTTTCGTTTTTTAGTATCCAAACTTTGCTTGACTAATCCCATGGGCCCTAAATTAACGACCAATAAAATCTCCGGTGACCGTCAGGGGACTCAAACCTAGGACCTCTGGAATAAATCTCAGCTGAGCAACCCCTTAGGGTTGGTATAGACACCTAGTGTAGCTCGTAGTTCAAGATGTAGAGATAGCACTAAATTTAAATTAATTTACACCTTTGAGTTGCGATAATGCCCTCACTTGCAATCAAATACCAATTAACTCTTTGTAATATTAGATGGCCCTCAAAGTAACATCCATTCATGCACCATATCACATGGAAAACCCCCTTCTTTTCACCAATATCTTTTTGTGTTAGATATAGAGAAAGTATGTATTAATCATGTATCAAAAGTACATCTTTGGAGACACTTCCTATACCTCACACATAAAGGCATATCTTCACCACAGATGCTAACTTTTTCAAAATAACCTTCATTGCTATACACGAGGTCCCGTGCCCCCAGTAGGTCAATCGGGCCTCCGAACTCTGTATTCACCCATTATTTTGGTGATCGGCCCTCTAAACTGGGTATCCGGAAAAACAGCCTTTCAAGCCTAACTTGGACGACCCGATAACCGACATAAGGGCACTCCCATGTCCCCTAGGGGTGTCTAATGTGATATAATGCGATAATAACAAATTTCGTTCCGGGGCATCCGGGAGCCCAAAAAACCGTAAGATTACAGCCTTCAATTTTCAGCTTCCCGGGGCCCGTATGTGATTTTCGCCCAAACTTCTCCGAGAGGTCCATTGTGACCCAAGACGACCCCTCGTACCACAGGAATGCCATGTGTCCTCGAACTTCATATTCACCCATAACTTCGATGCCGTGTCCTTTAAAACGGTCGTCCAAGCCTAGCACGAACCCAATAACTGACCACGGACCCTTCTATGTCCCCTAGGGATGTCCCATGCGATATGGTACGAAAACAAAAACTTGCATTCCGGAGCCCGCGGAAGCCCAAAAAACGTGTATTATAGCCTTTAATTTTTGGTTTTCCGGGGCCCGAATGTAATTTTTGCCCAAACTTCTCCGGGGGGTATATTACGACCAAGATGAACCCCGGTGCCCCAGGAAGGTCATTCGTGTACCCGAACTCTGTATTCACCCATGACATGGGCGCTGGGACAATGCAATTCAACTTAAAGATTTCTATCTACATTGAAATCAAACAATTATTCCTCGACAAAAAGAAGACAAAAAATGATCCCGTGATGATTCGTTGCTATATTACTTGGAATCGTTATCCTAGGTTTCTACTTTCTAGCCCACCAACATCCTACCGTTGTACAAAATATAAATTAGACCCTCACAAACTAAATCTTAAAAAAGGGAAGTCCTTGAGTATAACCTCGATTGTCCATACTTGTACCTAATCCTTGTTCCCAACTCCAAACACATAGCTTTCAAACAAAATGGCAAAATGACACCCAACACAAGAAAGGTATAGACACCTAGTTTCATTTTTTAGATATAACGAGTATCCAAACTTTGCTTGACTAATCCTGTGGGCCCTAAAGTTAACGACCACTAAAATCTCCAATGACCCTGTGGGGACTCAAACCTAGGACATATGGAATAAACCTCAGCTGAACTAACCCCACAGGGTCAGTATAGACACCTAGTAGTAGCTAGTAGTTCAAGATACAGAGATAGCACTAAATTTAAATTACTTTTCACCTTTGAGTTGAGATAATGCCCACTCGCAATCAAATACCTTTTAACTCTTTGTAATATTAGATGGCCCTCAAAGTAGCATCCTTTCATGCACCCAAAAAAAAAAAATCCCTTTTTTCACCAATATATTTTTTTTGTAGATAAAGAGAAAGTATGTATCAATCATGTATCAAAAGTACATCTCTGGAGACACTTCCTCTATCTTACCCGTAATGGCATATCTTCACCACTGACAACCAATAGTTGTCATAAATTCTTGAAAACAACTTCATAGCCATACACGAGATCCCGTGCCCCCGGTAGGTTATCCGGGCCTCCGAACACTGTATCACCCATTATTTCGGTGTTCGGTCCTCTAAATTGGGTATCCGGTAACAGGACCAGACTACCGACCCAATGGCACTCCCATGTCCCCTAGGGGTGTCCCATGCGATATGATTCGATAATAACAACTTTTGTTTCGAGGCATCCGGGAGCCCTAAAACGTGGATTAGAGCCTTCAATTTTCAGCTTCTCGGGGCCCGTATGTGACTTTCGCCAAACTTCTCCGAGAGGTCCACTGTGACCCAAGACGAACCCTCATGCCCCAGGATTTCCATCCGTGTCCCCGAACTTCGTACTCACCCATAATTCGTTGTTAGGCCTTTTAAAGTTGGTATCCTGTAAAACGGTCGTCCAAGCCTAACAAGGACCCAATAACCGACCACGGGACCCTTCCATGTCCCCTAGGGATGTCCCGTGCAATATGGTGCGAAAATAACAACTTTCGTTCCGTAGCCTCCGTAAGCTCAAAAAACGTGTATTATAGCCTTTAATTTTTGGCTTTTTGGGCCCGAATGTGATTATTGCCCAAATATATCCGGGGGGGTCTATTGCGACCCAAGATGACCCCTAGTGCCCCAGGAAGGTCATTCGTGTCCCCGAACTCTGTATTCACCCATGATATAGGCGCGGGGACAATGCAATTCAACTTAAAGAAGGGGTTTTTCCATGGAGGTTATGGATTATCTAAACACTACACTATTCGCACTTCACAGGGACTAGCACAATCAAAATCGCAAAATTTGAAATGTTTTAGGAAGTTTCACTTCACAGTGAATGTAACTCAACTACAGAATCATGTGACTTATCATTGACACTCAAAGTACTTTAGTTATGAATAAATGCTCATAACAACTCTAATTTGCACTACATATCCATCACCATAAAATTGTCCTCGATACACCAAATTGACCTTAAATAAATGCAGTTAAACCTCTATAAGAATGTAGTCTCAAAGTCAGCCCCCATGTACCATTACACTCTCAACAATACAACTAACATTCAGGAAAGAAATCAATTTTCTATAAGAAAGGACTTTCAAGTCATGTATGAATATGCTTACCAATTAGGAGCAAAATTTAGAACCAAAAAAAGGAGAGTACTTTCCAAAATTAGTTTCTCTAATCACTGAAATTGCTAACAAAATTGAGTGTTGATGAAGAAAAAAGATTGGACCTTTTCAAGCTGATTCATGAGAGAAGTAAGGAGAGACTTGGTGGTTTTGGTTTTCTCGCTCTGAGGAATGATTAACCCTCGCTCCATCGCATACAACCGACCTATCAAATCAATCAAACTTACCAATTAAACCCAGAAAATAAATAAATACAACAAAAATTAGGGTTTTCGAGTAATTCTGAAATCGAAGAAAACTTTTGAAGAGAGAGAGAGAGTATACAATAGTAAGCGACAAGAGGTTCGTGCTTTTGGAGTTCATCAGCGCGTTGGAGATAAGGAAGCAAAAGCTTCGCTGGTTCGTTGTCGCTCGCCATGGTTATGGAATATGGATGATTTGAGCTCTGATCACAGGAATGTCAATGAGAGAGAAAGAGAGTAGTTTTTGGCAAAAGGTGACACACAAGAACTTGGACGATGACTCGTGTGATTTCCTCAAATATACATCATTCACAAACTAATTCCCAAATTAGCTTCAGTTCAAAACTATTTCCCCACATATACACCACGTAGGATCGGAAAAGCAAAGCCGCTGTGGGCCACAGCGGCTTAGGCTTTGCCTTTCGCTAAAAAAAGAAAGCGAATTTTTTATTTTCGAAAGGCAAAATAAAAAATTCGCTTTCTTTTTTTTTAGTGAAAGGCAAAGCCGCTGTGGGCCACAGCGGCTTAGCCATTTCTTTTTTTTTTTTTTTTTTTTTTTTTTTTTTTTCAGCGGCTTTGCCTTTCCGATCCTACGTGGTATATATGTGGGGAAATAGTTTTGAACCGAAGCTAATTTGGGAATTAGTTTGTGAATGATGTATATTTGAGGAAATCACACCGATGACTCTGATGAAACTTGAAAGCCTTTTGTTTTTTTCTTTTCAGTATCTTCTTTATGAAGGGGATGTCACTATTTCGGGTATTTCCTATGATATTTCCTTCGTATTAATTTTCCACTTTCTTTTTTATTTCCTTCTTTTAAGATATCCTATTGCTAATCCCAATTGGTCTCCAATTAAGATTTGAGCAAGTTTTGTGCGAGATCCACTTACGTTCCTCTGTGTACAACTAAAAGTGTTTTCCGTCCCACCGTGAAACGATCACATACAAATTTTGGTGATGATAAAATAATTTTTGCAAAAGCTACAAGCACTCTCAACATGTCTATACAACTGGGCTTCTTAATTTCATTTTCCTACATTTTCCTTTTATTAAAGGGCACACAAATGCACAATAGAACCCAACATGGTTTGTTGATCCTAGCAATGTGAAAACCATGAAAGCTTGTTGAGTAGGATGTCGAATTCTCAGGCTCAATCAATTTTCAAGCTGAATAACAATTAGCAGGTTCACATTTGAGAGAATTTCAGCTGTGGGGAGATCCTGTGATCTCAACATATATGAGGATCAAGATATCCAGGTAATTGTGAACTAGAGCCAAAGGCATGGAATTTTTATTTCAGAGAAGTTTTGCTATTTGGTAAATCTAAGGCAAATAGCCAATATATAGTGCAACAATGATACCTAATACACAGGAAAACAGGAACATCATGAATTAGTAAGCTTCCTGATGACAATATACCACAAATAGACAATGCCCAGGAGGCAGTATGTACTAAGTACTCTGATTACACCTCATTGTTCATAATTACCTTCCTACAACAAGCTAAAGCTACACTATGATAGTAAACGGCCTACAGGTTTCTTCTTCTAGTTTCAGCTACTACCTTCTACGGTGTAGTAGGGATGGTTTCTGAAGTAGAGATATGGGAGGCTGCATCTTCTTTTGAAACTGCAACAAAGTTTGCTGGAGCTGATGGCCTGGAATCTCTTCTTCCCTCTTTCGATGATGACCGACCTCCATTCTGATGAGAGTTTAGAGAGAGTCGTCGAGTTGGAGTCCCATTGGAGCCACCATTTGCTCGTGGTCCCACAACCTTCTTCGAGCTGACGGGTCTAGCAGGGCTTGGCCTTGAACCGAAAACTGATTCTTGGTCAGTGCTCATCTGGTCATGGTACTTCTTTTGGTCCTGCAGGGTCCAAAATAGAGACATGATTCAACACAGACCATCGTTCATCCAAAACAAATGAGGACAGATACCACTGAAGTTTAGGTCTAGCACTAAGCCACTAATTCTGGAAATGGAGAGAGAATGTAAATTGAAGACAAGGAAAGGAAATTTAAACTCTCTACATCTCTTTTCAAGGGATTCAAAATGTTTTGCTATGAAAGAGTTGCCATCCCTTGATTTCATCCTCCTTTCATCTGAATTTGGTTTAGCAAAGCTACAACCCCTCCCCTGCCCTACCAGTACTCAACCCTATTCAAAGCAGGCTAAAAGAACATGCCCAGGCTTCTTGCCCACAAGAGTTTTGATCGAAGGTATGCATGAGCTCTAAGTTTCGAATCGAGCAATCACATCAAGAGATTCAAGACATGAATACATGATAAAAAGGAAATCCTACCTCCCTCCCGGAAAAAAAAAAAAAGAAAAGAAGAAGAGGCAAGACGAATCAAACCACTTTGTTTTATCATGGTCCACTTACCTTCATCCTCCGTTTCTCCTCCTCTCTTTCATGCCTGAGCATGGCATATTCGTCTAGCATAGCAAGAAGAGGAACCCCATCATAAGTAAATGTTATGCCGCGTTCCTCTTCCCATGCACGAGTTTTGGCAACTAAAGTATCAACCATAGCTGCATCGCCAAAAGCAACAATTAGTCAAATTTCTTGACTTCATATAATATTCAATCAGCTTCTGAGAAAATTATATGCAGCCTCTCAAGATCAGTATAGGTATTTCATCAAATTTACACAAACCTGGGATTTTGTTAACCAGAATTCTGGCCTTCTCTGCCCGCTTAAGATTTAAGTGAGCCCCTCTGCTAGCGTTATACCGGTTGTCATCCTGTAGCAGTGAAAAAGGTCAGAAGAGGATACGAATGAATTAATGTGCTGCTTATGGTGAAGGGAACAACACTCGTGACTCGCCCTACACATGACCACTTACCTCAATGACATGAATAAATGGCAAAACAAGATAAGAAAAGGGTGATAAAAAGGTGCCATCCCAGTCATGGAATCATTGGTCACTTCGCACAAGATACTGCCAACTGATGATGCAAAAACAATATCGAACAATGCCCAACCCAATAAGAGATAAGGTACAAGAAAGAAGAAAATAGAAAAAGGTGAAAAAATGCACCCGCGTATTCCCCCCTTTGCTGGCACAACAAGACCACAGAGATGAAGAAAGTACCCGATTGTAGTCTTCAAGCCAACTCTCTTCTTCACAAGCCGACATCCACCTCTCGACCCTGTCCAGTATGTCTTTTCTGCTAAGAGCCTCTTCTTTGGCCTTTAAAATCTGGCTATCCATGTCAGCAATCAAATCTGAGGGTTCAACATTGCCAGAATCAATGATCGCCAAAATCTTTTCTCGAGCGGCTTCCGAATCAATTTCAATATGTGCTCGAGCATATATCTCCTCAAGTTCACCCTGCTTCTTGAAGGCAATTTCCTTCATCCGGCTAAATTTTAGATGATCAAGCCTCTCAACTTCCACCTCAGCCTTGGCACAGAATTTCAAAAAAGAAACAAAACATATCAGAAGCCAGTACAATCTAATTCCTAATGCCATAGTTGAAGTAGATGGTAAATAGTTGCTACCTGCTCAATCAAGTCCAGAGCAAGAGCCCCTGGAATAGTCACTTCATCCACGGAGGCAGAAATGTTGCATGTAACATGATCAAACAGTTGGCGCTCATCTTCAGGGGCATCCATTAAATTCCAGAGATCAATCAATTGACCTGCAAGCTCTTGAAGCTGCATGCAAAAATATGTTCCATCAGACTTACAGGAGTAGATCTACAGTAATTGATGAATTTAGTAGATCTACAGTAATTGATGAATTTAGATTCCAGCTTCATATCCCCTTGGAAGGAGCTTAACAACAAGATAAGTGCTAGACGGGGATTATCATTCTTTTAACCACTCTAGTATTCTCCATCAGATTGAAATGCATTTTTATATCAACCCTTGGGATCCATGTTTTATGCAAAAGGAGTTCTAGGCCTTGTAAGGAGAAATTTAAAACATCCAATAAATAATAACTTGAGGAGGAAAAGACTGATGCAAAACGATTGCTCACCAGTCGAATTATCAGAATTATGTCATGAAGGAGCTATATACCTTTTGAAGCCTCTGTTCTTTGTCCTCTTTCAGAATAATGACTGTCTCAGCAAGCCGTGACAAAGTTTCATTGCTAATGCTTTTTGATTGCCCACCAGAAGAGTCATTCAAGCTAGGGTGAACTTCAGTTACAGTGCTGTAGAAGTCCATACCCAGGACAGAACAAAGATCATGCACAGTGCTCACAAATTCCAGGACCTTGTGTAATCTTTCACTCTGTAACATCAAATTTGCTTATGATTGAAATTGATGCCTTTCAAAAATTGTATCAAGAAAGAATGTAGAGAGTACCACAGTTGAATTATACCTTTTCTCTCTGAAGTTCTTGAAGTTGGGCATGATATTCCTCTAACTTCTTCAAGGATAGGTCAGACTCATCAACGACTGGTGCCTGATCACTCAAGCTCACATTGCCAGCAATTTCTCCGCAGATTTTCTGAATCTGCGTTTGTACATCAGAAAACTCCTTCAATCTCTCCTCTTTCTGTTGACACAGCTTCTCTAACGTAGGTGCTACAGCTGCAAGTTGCTCCTTAATTGTTCCAGAAGTCTTTTCAGGCTGTCCACAAAAGAAATGAAACTATAAATTTCGAAAGCTTAAATTTAAATACAGAGTTTTAAACAAATTATACAAAATGTTTCACTCCTTTCAAAGTATAATGAAAGTTAATTGGAAGAGACAAACCATTCCAACTATAGTTTTTTCTCCGAGAGCCAATAGGAGAGAAGAAAGTCCAACTTTGCCATCAGCCAAGGTCTGAAGAAGTTCAGCTCTTGATTTAACCGCCTGGTCGACCTTCCTTTTGTAGACATCTAAACATTCCTGCTCTATCTGGATGAGCATCTTGTCCCTATCCTCATCGCTTTCACCAACTTCATCCCATATTTGCTGCATTCAACTCAAACAGAGAAAACCAATCAGCATACCACCCAGCTCACTGAGACCGACTGGCAATTCAAAACTTTGCTTAATTACCTGCAACTGCTGCAGCAGAGACCCACAAGTGGTTTCTCCTAATAGAGGATTTTGTGCATCCGTCACTGCCATTGAGAATGGAGCTTATTCCCTGCATTTAAACAGACAGTTTAGCTTCTTTCTTTGCAGTAAACACCTGTTGTGTGAGAAATCAATCCCTATCCCTGAATTCATTTATTAAACCCTAAATTCAAAATGCTCTTTCTTTCAGCCATTGAGTAACATAGTAACATACAATACGAACTCAAATTTCCCATCAGTCAATCTCCTACTGTTAAATCAAATAACAACCCAGAATAGTTAGGACATAAAGAAAATAGTTGAGAACAAATACAAATGACCTTCCAACTTAGAAATATGAACATATGAGGGTACAATAAACTATGTAAATGCCCTGCTTGTGACTAGGTTAAACAGGACAGATAGGTCAAAAACTAGTGCTAAGCTTGAGGTTTAATCAACACCACCCTTTCATGTTAGATCTTAGGGACCCATAATCAATCATGAACAGGGATGAGTAACATCAAACCATATAATATAGGATAATGATACCAAAAGAATGAAAGAGTAAAGTAGAAGAAACCAAAAAGGAAAAGAAAAAGTGTTAGCCAAAACTCACCTGACAGTAAAGTACTAACTAATTTTCCACTAAACAAAGAAGCAACTAGTTAAGGATCTTTACCAAAACATTATGGACAAATCAAGATCTTTGTTTACACCTTTTAACTACTAGAACATTCTTGATTGAAGGTCATTTAATCAGCTCAAAATAACATCAACGCAAAACCAAAACCCTTATAGAAGATAAACAAGAAAAGCTTCAAGATCCCCCATTTCAACCCGCCAACATAAACCCTTAACCAGGAATAATCAACATACCCAGAAGATAAAATCAGATCCCCTGACATTTTAAGATAAAACCCAGTTCATATCAGCTAAAAACAAACAGCATTGAACATAAAAATGAAGAAAAAGGGTGTTTAATTAGCTACCCAAAAACGACAATGGCGAGAAAATGAGAAACAAAAAGAGAAAGTTTTAACTTACCCAGATCGTCCTCGATAAAACCTAGGGTTTTTGCAGAGCTTTGTGGTCTCAGATCTGAAGTATTTTATTCACTTCGATGAGAGAGAAAGAGAGAGAGTGTGTGTGAAAGAGAAAGAAAGAGTGAAGACTCAAACACTGTGCTCAACTGAGAAGAAAAGAGTAGTGAAGTGATGAGTGAGAAGAGAAGAGGGAACATGGAGAGAGAGAGAGAGATTAGTGCAGTGGGACCGACTTACGAACGACCCTCTTCGTCCGCATATGATTGTCCTGAAAAGTCTTTTACTTTCATGGTTTCCTCCTGACGCCCATGGTTCCCTCTCTTATTTACCGATCATGGTATTCTTCAAATTAACTCTGCCCCCTTTGGGGTTTCTTGTGTGTAGCAATAGATTGCAGCTCGTGTGAGCGGTTTTATCTTGAAATCGCCTCATACAAATTTTTGTGTATTTTATATGTCTTATCAATAATTTTAGTAGTAGGTAAGTTTTAAACTTTAAAGATGAGTATTTTGAAATACATTACTTAATTAGTTTAGGTGTTATTTTGGATATGGAAGTGCAAATCAAATCAACTTTTGTAATTATGATGATACGCATTAGTTGTATCTATAAGGTAACATGAAGAATGACTCGTTGACTGGAATTTGAAGATGATCGATGAGTAAGAATGTGCGTAGATGTGTTCACAGACCAATGATATATGCTTTCTCCTAACGATTTATAATAATAGTTGAAATAACGGTTTAATGTTAAGAGGAAAGTTTATGTATTTTCAATTAATTTAAATTCAAAAAATCATTTCCAATACTGCAAACATTGAATAAGATGTTTATATTTTTGTCAAATCACCATTTCTAAAATCTCATTTTTACAGACCTCTTTTTCACTATACTTTCAAAATCTAACAAGCATTAATGTAGAAGAGCATAGCCTTAGACTGATTCTTCCACCCTTCTGCCCCCCAGTCACACTATCCAATCCAAACTCACTCTTGCGTTTTCTCTCGTGCTCAGGCAGGGTAGAAAATCTTCTTTCCAAAAAAGCAGACCGACCGACCCGGGTTTTCACGAGCGTTGGCGGGTTCTGGGAGAACTCGGCATCATGCAATTCCATCAATCTGGTTAGGCGAGGTCACATTCCGTCATAATAACTTTTGTCTTAACAATTGAATCCCATTGAGACGAGATTGAAGCTTAATTGTTAGATTGAGCTCGTATGAGAGAGAAAACACGTACAACATAGAGCTGATCAAAGATGGGTTTGGGTCGGAGCGTATAAATCTCGTCACTCTTATGTTTCTTATGGAACTAACTAGATGATAAATTTTATGGCTCCTACGGATAATATCACAAAATATTAATAAAAACAGGCACTTCACTAAAAGTCCCATTTCATTATACTATGGTTCATTCATCTAATACAACCATTGTTTTTTACAAAATAATTAATAGTACGTTAACCTAATGCAAATGTGGTGGAAGTTAGTTACGTATATGGATTACAATGATAATATGATTAACTTTAGCTTGGAAGTGTCTTCACGTGATGATACTTGATCAGATTAAGACATTAATTTGTTTCCTTTTTTTATGTATTTCCCCATGATGATGACATTATTTCCCCGGAGAAATTATGTATTTGCCCTTGGAATTTTGTTTTGACCAGCAACTATCAACAGCAGCTGTTGCCTTGACTAGGAACATTTTCACTTTAGGCGCAACTGAGCAAAAAACGAAATAAAAAGCTAGCAAGATTAATTAATTAATTTTTTTTGAGGAAAGATTAATTAATTAATAAATAATAAAGAAATAGCATATATAGTAATATTTTATGAATAGGCATGTACATATCATTTATCAACCAATCTTCACGGGCAGACAACCTTAAAAGTTGATCAATACACATTTAACATACCCTAACCTTCAATTCTTTATGTAAATAATTGTTCTTTTTTTTGTTCCTTTCTTGCATTAGTGGATTGGTTAAGGTTTTTATGGTCGATTAACTATGTAGGTTTAACTTTAAGCCTTTTGTAAATAGAAGTAGGATTGTCTCGTAACCCTAGGGAGTATTTTGAACGAGATGCAATGTTAACTCCATTTTGTATTTATATGAGTATTTGAATAATATATACTCTAGTGAAGTTGTAAAAAAAGATACATCACAATGGTTGATGATTCTATATTTAGATTTAAACATTTTTCTTATTTACCCATCATGTCCATCAATTTAAATCAAATTAGGATTTATACATTGATAAAATCCCTATGTGAAATAGAAAATAAGAAAAGAAATACAAGAAATTAGTGTTTAGCCGTTGTAAGTTTTTTTCTAGTTTCTTCCAAATAACTTGATTCAATTGTCTCGAATTGTCCTGAATTTTCAGTTTTTTTTTTCTCGTCAAAAAGGGATGCAAGTGAATGATAATCGAGACACCCCGCTACATTATGTATTCTCGTGTTTAATGGCGAACATATGAGACTAGCTGAACAACCAGCGCAAACACTAGCTCTAAAGCCAGGAGACACAAGACATGGGGGAATGAAGATTCGAGCCAATAACCTTATCTTACAAAACCACTTAGAAATAAGCTTGGAACCACTAAATCATCACCCTTTATTGTTATCGAATTTTCAGTTAAATCTCAATTATCCCCGATCACAGTTATCTCTTATCTGTCACCAGTTTTCATTTGAAACAAACGAGCCAGAATGAAACAACTGAATATTTTTTGCAATTCGTGATCCCCAAGAAGAGTAAAAAGAGTATGGGGGCCTTTGGTCTGGCTGGCCCATTGAAGCATCCGAAATATGTCACATGCAACTTGTCCTTTACTGGTGCTTCAAGCTTATAAACAGCTTAAGAAAGAAATAGAGTACTCCATTTGGGGATGCTTATCACAATACTATTAATTTGATGGGGGCATTTATGATATAATGGATTACTACTATTAGACTTGGATAGATAGGATATTGTGGCCTGAAGCATATGTGCCCACAGCATTACATTATTGCTCTACAAATGGGTCTAGCTTATGTCCACTATTTCCAGTAAAGTCAAAAGTTTCGCTACGTTTTGACTATGAATTACAGTGGATTAAAGCAAAATAACTTATAAAATGTTGGCAATTCTTATTTATTGTGTACTTTGCCAATAGTTATTGCACTTCGAATCTCGAAACTTTCACAGAATTGGAATAAGGCTGTGTACAACCAATCTCGGTCCTCTGAATCCTGCATAGATGGAAGCCTCTTTAAAGACCCTAGATTAATGTTGATGTGTTGATCTAGATGGGTCCTAGCTTGTCTACTTATGTAGCCCAATAAACCAAACCTTAATCATATTAACGAGATATGATTAAGGTTAAAAGGAGCTTGGCTATATATTTAGCCCAATCCCTGTGTCACATTTAATCTGTCCAACGTGTAACTCCATTAGATGTGATGACCCTACAACTTCCAACGTGTAACTATTTGTGGGACCCACGCACACCCAAGCACAAAACTGTATGTTCACCGTTTTTCATTTTAATTTTGTGATCATCTCTTAAATTCAAAGTTCCAAACTATCTTCCCGGATTTAGTTAATCGGTTAGTTTGATTGCAATCGGTATCTCTCTCTCTCTCTTCCTTTTTATACCTATTACTTGAATTGTTAATAATGTTGATAATGTTGGTGGCTTTGGTGTTCATATTTTAATTTCTCTTTGTTTTTTTCAGCAATATTAATGTTATTCTAGACCATCTAGATGAACAATGATCTTTAATTAATTAATATTGACGTTTATAATTCTATTTGGGGAATTAATTAGTTTGAAGAAATTAAAAAGAGTAGCTTAAACAGAGATGCAAGGAGGTCGTCGTAGCCCTACCAGTCCATCAACACCTAAGGTTCGACAACGCAAACGATCTATATCTACTGAGGTTAGTAATCTTTTTCTTTTTTTTTCTTTTTTTTTTGGGTATGCGTGGATTTCTTCAAATTTCTTACCTGGGTTTGGTTTACCCATCCATCTATTTATTATACATGAGTTGATCTGATTAAGTGATTATGATTTATGGCAACTGAATTGGTCACTACTGATTACCCCAGGGAGAGGCTCCCGCCAAGGCAGGGTAGGGGGTCGGTTGTACGCAGCCTTACCCATGTGAGAAGTTGTTTCCATTTGACAGGATATTTGAAGTGCAACGACCATCGACAACTTTACTATAAATAGGAGGTGCTGACAGTTTATGGGTTATTTTGCTTTAGTCTATTATATTCCGAATAGCCAAAAAGTAGTGAAGCTTTTAGCTCTATTGGAAATGGTGAACTGGAGGGGGAAATCGAATCTAGCACCTAATGTACTTAGGGTCTCAATCTTAACCATTAGGGCAAGACCTTATTGGCGGCTTACACGTTGGTTGTGGCAGGGGTGGTGTTAGGCTGTTAGTTCATACTGTATTTGTCAATACCAATATCTTCATTTACTTGTTATTCAAATTTGCCAACTGGTGCCATGAGAAATTTTATAACCATTTTCAGTTGCTCTTAGAATCTTACTTTCATGTATGGATGCCAAAAGGAAAAGAAAAAAAAAAAAAAAAACAGAACTTATACAGTCTTTCCTTTAAAAGTTGCAATTTTCTCTTCAGTTTCAGGTGCCCCCAGAAATTAACAGAACAAATGGAAGCAATTTGCTTGTTCATGATAAAAGCAAATATCAATCTATGTTGGTCCGCGCATACTCATCACTGTGGATGATTGCAGTTGCTTCATTTGTCGTATATTTGGGTCATCTTTACATTTGGCCATGGTGGTTATCATACAAATAGTTATGGTCAGGGAGCTGTTCAACTTGCGAAGAAGAGCCCATGAAGATAAACGACTTCCAGGCTTTAGGCTTTTGAACTGGTAAGTTTTAGTTCAAATATCAAATAAAACATGCTATTTTGATTGTGTTGGTGCCTATTGCTACCCAACAGTAATATTTTGGGGAGCAAAATCACCAAATGATGTTCATTAAAATGTATCAGGCACGTTCTCTTCACAGCAATGCTCTTTGTGTATGGCCGGATTCTAAATCGACAGCTTGTCAATACTGTGACTTCTGATAAAGTTTCTTATAAGCTTGTCAGTGACATTATCAAGTATCAGATGATTATCAGTTATTTCCTATATATTGCAGGTTCTTTCTCTCCTTGCTTCTGCCCTGAATTTGAAATTGAAGAATCTTGACTCTTGAGCTGCATTATTTGGATATTTGTCTCTCGTTAGCAGCTTTAATTAAGTAGTCTTAGAATCTTAGCATCTAGGCTGGTTAATCATTGTTAAGTCATGACTTACTATCGTCACATCATGTTGTCTTCATACTGAATTTGACGCGAGGCTCTTTTTCTCGATACAATCAGGTGTCATCTGGTTCATTCTCACACTAAAGAAGATCAAGATGTACAAATATCAGTTCGGTCAGTACGCATGGACACACATGATTCTTATAGTGGTGTTCATCCAGTCCTCATTTATCGCAGCTAATATATTTGAGGGGATCTTTTGGTACTTCACATTTATCAATAATTTCTTTATTATTTAGTATTCATAATTTGGGTGAGAAGGCATCGAATCATATAATGTTATTTTTTTACTGGGTTATTCATAAGCTCAGAGGACTTCGGCGCAGTTTATTGGCTTTCTTCACTGTCATTTCTGCTTATTTCTTCTAGTCTTCTGATTAAGCTTAGTGTCAGTGTATTCAGAGATTTACTACCAGTTGTGGTCTCTGTATGTCATAAAATGTTTGATGTTTTGTAGTTATGTGCCAACCTAACTATTATAGTTAACATAATCACTCTTTCTAATACACACTGGTAGGTGTTAACTTAATTCTGGCATGATTTGGATCACTCTTTTTTATTGAACAATCTACATGAATCTTATTAGTGGTTTTCATATCGAAGTCAGGCATGATGATATTAGATACAACCTTTCATTTGTCTTCTAACAGTTTCTGGAGTGCTTATACTTCCTCAGAGTTTTTCCTTTCATCACTGACAAGATAATATACTTTTAGGTTCCTTCTCCCTGCAACCCTCATTGCTGTCAACGATGTTGCTGCATATATATTTGGTTTCTTTTTCGGAAGAACCCTGTTGATAAAGCTGTCTCCCAAGAAAACTTGGGAGGGATTTATTGGAGCATCAGTTACAACACTAATTGCAGCATTTGTGGTGAGTGTCAATTAGAAAACCTTTAGCTTGGTGTTCTTCTCAGTCTCCAACATCATTTGATAGAAAGAACTGCCACAACAAAACATATCCGGTAAGAGTTACTGGAAGGTAGTGATTGTCATGAAGATTACATTGGAAATGAATATTCTATCCTAGAAGTCTGAATGAAATCAGCTTCGCATTTGAATTATAACCAGACTATGGCTTGAGTGGAAGCGTATCAGGAAGCTTCGACCTGTTACACGCACCCTATACATCCATTCGAGTATTCAGTCGCAGACGCCTGTCATGTAGCCTTTTTTCCAATATATTTGCATTCACCTTATACATATATTTCCTGAATATGTTTTTGATCAATAACTATTGAGAAATAGGCAATGTTTTTTCATGTATTGGTTGATATATAATCCAGCATTAGAGGCAAGTAAACCAACTGATGTATTTTCTGCCTTTTTTATACGAAGTTTAAGAACATTAAGGGTTACACATTTCTTGTTTGCAGCTTGGAAACATATTAGGCCGTTTCCAATGGATGACATGTCCGAGGAAGGTAAATTGTTGTAAATAGACATTCTACAGCTGTCCATGTACCGAACCATTAACTCATTGCATAGGAACATGCAGGATTTGTCTACTGGGTGGCTTCATTGTGATCCTGGCCCACTTTTCAAGCCAGAGTATCATGCTTTACCTCGATGGGTTCATCAAAGGGTAAGTATCTACTGGGGGTTTCACTTGCTTTTGCTGCATACTTCACAGTTTCAGATTTGTTTATTAAGTTAGGATACTAAAATTCCATGGCTTAAATCAAGAGGAGGATCAGGATTATATATTAGCAAATGTGCTTGTTTAAGAAAGGCTATATTGAAGTTTCATGAAGTTTATATACATGGTCTTATAGTACGCCCATTAGCCAGAGATGACGAGATCTCTTGTAACTTCTATTAGTGACACGCTGCAGTTTCATCAAAAAGACATCGGTATATTGCCAGTGCAGTGGCATGCCTTGTTCTTGGGGTTGTTTGCATCAATAATAGCGCCTTTCGGTGGCTTTTTTGCCAGTGGGTTCAAGAGAGCGTTGAAGATTAAGGTACAGATCCTGGCAGTGTTATTAGAACTTAATATAGCGATATTCATATCCCCTTTTTCCTGTTCATTTTATTGTATGGCTAGGGGATGATATGGTTAGTGTGTGTGTGTGTTTTTTTGGGGGAGGGAGGGGGGGGGGAGTTGGATCTATTGTTGCAGCTATGCTCATATGTGGTCTCGATTATATATCTTATATTTGTCTCATCTCTTTAATTTGGTTACAGGATTTTGGTGATAGTATTCCTGGACATGGAGGATTCACTGATAGAATGGATTGCCAGGTATACAGTAGTAACAGTACAAGAATATGTGCATGACTACATGCATTTGAACATGGAGAATTCCTGTTACAGGATTCAGTTACCTACCCAAGTTACAATACATCTCCTCCTGGTCCCTGCCTTCAAGTTAATTCACAGAGTAATTGTGACACTTAATTCAATAGTCTGTTCATAGGCAGCGGTTGTCTCCAGGATTATTGTTTACCTTTTTGCTGTGAATATATGATGTTACTGCTCTAATAAATGATCAGAAATAATGGAAGATGTCATGTGCTAGTTCCATACTACTACGTATACTGGAAAAAGAAAATCCTGGAAACTGAGTTTTTGCAATTCTGCAGATGGTGATGGCCATTTTCGCATACATATATCATCAGTCATTTGTTGATGTCAGAGACTTTTCCGTTGAGATGATTTTGGAGCAGGTAAGGCTTTAGATTTGTCTTTGATGAAATATTTAAACATATACTATATTCTCTCTGAACCTACTAGCACCCTATAATCATATTCATCTACCAAATGTTATAGTGATTATGATGGTGAGTTCATTATCAATTGTGGTTTAGATACTTGGCAATCTCAGTTACGAGGAGCAGGAGTCTCTTTACACGAGACTTGGGCAGATTTTCTATGAGCAGCAAGTCAATCTACAGCCGTGAGAATTCCATGCCAGTTTGAACAGCAAGAGTCATTTCTTGTCTTGGCCCTCCCAATCAATGTTGTATATGATCAGTAGGGAGTGTTATTCCCTGCCAGGTCGACTTTCAGGCTACTCGCTTTGCAGTGCAAGAGTTAAAAGAGGTTGAACCACTCAATGGTCTAGAGAGGACATTGGCAAGCTCCTTAATGACGCTACGCTTTGAAGCTAATTGATTTTGCTAAACCTTGCTCTTTGGCACTTGTTTATCTTAAGCTCTTTCTTTGTGTACCCCTGAGGCCCTGACCTAGTCATGTAACTATTGGTTGTGGAAGGAGGGAGTAATCAACAAGAGAATGTACAGCTTTTACATTCCTTATGGATCTGGCATACTTGTGGAGAGTTTAACTTCTTTTTGGAATGAACAAAAAATAAATAAATTGTAACCATATATGTAACGTGTAGTTTTGTACATTGAGTTGAACAGGGTGGTATCAACAGAATATGTTATTACTTAGCATGACAAAATACAGAATAATCACTTACAAATGGCTGGACCAATGTGTTCAATATCGCGACTCCAGCCTGAAGTGGCTGCTGTATTGCCATAATGATCACTGTGTCATCTGAAGGTCTCACAACTCAAAAGTAGCCTACTCTCCAGTTGCCGGAAAAATAAAAAAAGAAGACTCTCTTTTTCACAGGAGGGGGAAAATTTTGGCGCCAGGTTCAATAACTAAATGAATAGACAGAACCATGCTACTTCTCCTGTGAATAACATATATATTTACTGCTGCTCTTCACTGGGTAATATATTGGACGTCAGCTTGTTCTCTAAGCCATTCAAGCACCTTTGCTCCCTCCAAAACCTCTTGGACCTAGAAATTTCAAAATTCTGATTATATGGTTATTGTGCTTGCCAAGACCTAGAGAAGAACCTGGAAGAGCTAAATTTTGGAACAGCAGGAAGGTAAAAACAAGGGGGAAAGACTTAACCTGTTCTTTGATACGGTCTTCATCATACTCTTGCTTATGGCGTTTAAATTCTTCGATGGAGTTCTTCACCTCCTCAACCACCTCTTCAGTAGAGACCTGCAGTCAAATATCGTCAGCAAATAGGGGGGTAAAGCTGGTTAGATTGCCTTGGCATCAAAGCAGGGAGAGGGAATAATCACTAGTATCACTCCTTAAAAAATCATTACCTGTAATTTTTCTCGTTTAAATATATCTCCTACAGCCAGATTCTGTTTTATAATCTCAACTATATTTTCTTTCTCGTGTTCAATGTACTCTTTTACTGCCTTCGGACTTGTTAAGGAAGCCAACTGCTCATCGTTCAACTTCATCTTAGCCTATTAAACAAATATGCAAAATGTAAGGAAGACATTAGTCGAGGGATACAACAGTCAAGTCTCCCTTTCCAGAAAGCAGCAAACAGTCAATTGTTCGTTGTGATTCATGTCCACTCTTCTTTTACAGTTAATTCAAGTATGAATTTTCCTCCTGAACATCATGCTGTAGGCTTGAGGTTACTGTTAGTGCTGACCTGAACTTCCAGAAGCTTGGTTCCATACATCTGCCTACCTTCTTCCTCAAACAAGGAGTGAGGAATTTCAACGTGAACCATCTGTAGATAACAAAAGAATAAAAATTA
This sequence comes from Tetragonia tetragonoides, assembly GCA_038025085.1. NCBI lineage: Eukaryota > Viridiplantae > Streptophyta > Magnoliopsida > Caryophyllales > Aizoaceae > Tetragonia > Tetragonia tetragonoides. The sequence goes on from CM076153.1 coordinate 1,845,466, forward strand.
CCAGCAGTAACACCAAAGTGGTAAGATTTTCACCCTTCCATAAATTATTCCTGCTACATGCATATCAGCTGCTCAAATATTACAACCAGCATAATTGTGGTGTGATAATCTTATGCAAGTCTTAAGACTGATATGTAAGTGCCATACAGAGTGGACAATCATGCTTGACAGTCTAAGGCGCGTTCTCTTGAAGACCCAATTTAACAAATGAAAGCAACACCTACAGGCTATGTCAACTCTGTTCATCTAGATTATTAGTGTCTAGTCTCAGGAGGGTTCAACTATTCCTTTCCAGAAAGCAGCCGATCACTGTCCCTTGCTTGATGGCTAAGTGGATGCTTTACTTGGGCTCAACCAAAAAAAAAAAAAAGGGTAAGAAGTTCAGATGTTCTAGAACTGTGCTGATAGTTGATACTGATATAAGCTGATAGTAGATGGGTGTTGACCTCTGATAGTAGTTCAAGTGAACCAGCACACAACTTCAGCATAAGCAAGCACAAATTCCCCATGTGAATACAACTTTTTTTTTTTTTTGGTATCAGGAATACAAGCTTTTCCTGATATAACATGGAAGTATTGAAAAATAGAATGAGCACCTTACGAAGCTGGTCTAGAATTGCATTATCTGCAGCTTGTTCCTTGGCTGTTTGCTCTAGTTCTTGACATCTCTGCAACAATGCCTCCTTGACCTGTGGCATCGCAGCATAAATTTGTGCACTGTCAAACATAGTTTTACTTTCTAAACCAGCACCTTTCATACGCATCTGCAACAGCTTACCTCATCTATGGTAGAACATCCTGGAAGAAGCTTATCAGCAATAGAATCATCGAATGTTGGCAGATCTCTGTAAAATAGTTCTTTACACTCTACCTGTAGATGAATATCAGAAAGATAATATCACTGTTGTATTGTGCATTAGGAGATGATATCAGAGTCGGAATTTAGTTCTTAGAGCAAGAAGCAACATGATATCGACTGCTCTTTTGATATAGGGCAATGCAAGAAGGATCTAAAAAGTGACCCTCGTCTTACCAAAAGTTATGCGAAGACCGTCTTATACAATTTTTTTGTGAAAAAAGAATAAGGCGAAGTAACAACATCATTTGCCTATATATGTTCATTTTTGTAATTTTCTATCTTTAGATAATGAGTTCTTTTGAACAGAAAGACACTTACGGTAAATTGGGCATGGACCCCGCGAAGATCTTCTTGTCTCCACGATTCAGGAAACACAAGTGGAAAGGATTTTGTTTCACCTGGCCGGATTCCAATGATTGAATCAAGGAAACCAGGAATGACAATGTCCCCATCTTCTGTGTCAAACTGAAAACCTGACAAAACGGATCAAGAGGTAATTAACTAATTATCATAACAAGACTCTACAGGCTTAAGTCTAAGCTATTCAGAATTCACACCACAATGTAGTTTAAATGAGCAATGTGGCTGATCACATACAATAAACCATTTAGGAAGTACAATGTTTCAAACACAAGGGAAACTGGACAAAGCAAAATGACATAATAATCACAAACCATAGCGAGAAAAATATGTTTTGTCTTGCACCACTTTGTCATATGCATACAGGCGAGAACAGTCTCTAGCATCCATGTATTAAATATTTTTGGTTTATTTCATAAGAGAAGGCAAAGTTTGGTTGCTCTGCAGTCTGCAGAATCAAGTCTGACAGGCCTTGTCTTTTGCATACCGTTGCTTTAACAATCAAAAACAGCAGTGTGGGCTATACTCTGACCATCACTTTCCGCATCCTAAAATTTTGAGTCGAAGAATTCCAAGATTCTTCATAATACTAGTACTCTCAGTAAGAAATTGGACAGCCAAGTTCTAGAGACAACACCTTTACTCTCAGCAGATGGAATCTCTTGAGCATTTGTTCCATCTTGTTCAATTGTTGCTGCTGATATGTTTACTACCACAACATCACCAACCTGTGAAAGTTCACCATCATACAAAAAATAATTACCCACAAATGAATAACTTCTCCAGTAGTCAATTAGAAGAATTTAAGCAATCGAATGAAGTACTTGAAAAGCACATTTCAGAGAAAGTGAAATTTGCTCATTAAAATCTCAGTTTGAGAGACATGCTTACTAAATTTTACACCTCTTGTATGTATACTGATGGAAGAAAGAGGTTTGGAAATTTATATGCTAAAAATCACGAAGATCATCAGGTCTTTTCACCACAACAAGCAAGAACTGCTAACCAAGTTGAAGCTTCTCTTTTTCTCCAATTTTAGTATATGAATAAAAGTCCCTTCCACTTTTTATGTCTGATCGTTGAGTTACACAGTTACATACTGAGCACTGACCTCCACCACAAAATAGAAGATACAAAAATAAACAAAAGGTTTTTGTTGTCTTGTATGTAAATGTAATAGTATGGATCAATGAGTAACTTTCGTTGTAAAGCAAATAAGCCATGACACACTTTTGATATTAATAAGCTTCGCAATAGAAATGCACTAATCCAACAAAAGTTTGTTCTTGGACAAATTAAATGTCATCATCATGACTTTAGAAATTCATGAATCTCTCTCAACATTTACCTGTAGCCCTCGGTCAGCAACTATTCTCAAGGGACCTAGTCTCTTATGGCGACGTCTTAGTTCCCTTTCGCAGGCTATCTCAGCAGATATTTCATTGTCTAGTTCAACAAAGACTTTTAAGTTCTTGTATCCATCTTCAGGATTCCATTTGACATCGGGCAGCACATCAACCAGGATATCATACCTGAGTGGTACTCACTATAGTTAATAGCTTAATATACCACAAAGAAAGCATGGACTGAACTGTATATTTGCTCTGCTGATGCGTCTCTCATGTTAACACCACCAACATGGGCACACATAGCAGTGGGGATAAGCATGAAGCAATGAAAAGTTTTAAGCCTCAGTCATAGACATCTAAGTTCTTTGAGAAAGCAAAGAAATCTAAAACCATCAGTTTCAACAGTCAGTGTCAAACTTCAAATCCGGACAGAATTTTAGGAATTAAGAGGAAATTTTAGGAATTAAGAGGAAACGCCAACGGATGTTTGTAAATTGGTTTTAGTTACTATCATTTCCCAACCAGCATAATATGCATCACAAGGTCTGACATTGTCCACTCATGAAAAGATGTTCCTGAATTCAATCTAGAGTGCAACTTCAATTACACCAGTACCATAACAGATGATAAGTCAATCGTCATATAATACTCCGCCATAGAAATACATAGAGCATAGAACTTACCTTAAAGAGTTAAATGAATTATACATCTCCTCCATATCTGAAAAACTGGTAATTATCTTGACAGAGTCCATTAATGCCCTTCCATCCACCTTTGACACATTGACAGAAATGAAGTTAAAAAAAGGAATACAGTAAACATTAAATCATGAGCGGCTGAATGGGAACTCATCAAACTCAAAAGTTGTGAAACATATCTGATTGGAAGTAGACTTAGGGAACTCTTCTCAGAATAAATCTAATGAAGAAAGGATTATACCGATGACATGGCATGAGGAAGAGTCCTCTTCAGTATAGACTCAACTGCAGCCTTTTGGACATTTTGCTTCCCAGCAAAACTAATAAGAATACTTTCTGGAACATGCTTTCCAGGGCGAAATCCAGGAATCTAGCAAACATCAAGAGCAAGATTTGAGTGATTGGGTTTAGTCACCAAGATAGAAGAACAGACAGGGGTTAACGTAAAAAGGAGCTACATTGAAAAAGTGAGCACAAAGGACTCCACCAAGCATAGTAAAAAACATTCTAAAACTCTTTCAGTATCAGAATTTCCATTGACAAGCAATAATACAAAACGGTATCCACTTTACTCTCTTTTGTTCTAAAAATACTATGGACTTCAGAAAGCTCTGAAGAACTTGTTTCATTTTTAATATTGAAATGATACTTAAACTGCTTCAATACATAGGGATGAGCAAGGCATTTAGAATGAAGACCTATTCATCAAAAGACCCCATCATAATTCATACCTCCGGTTTAAAGTAGGTAACTCTACAAAAGTCATATCAATACCCTCTTGTAACACTTCAAATGAAATTTAATTGAATCACCATTAATTTAGGGAAGCTGACTTGTAGTAGACCCAAGAATTAGTTTGTGAGCAAATATGAACACTTCAAATGTTTCTATTCGACTCCGTATGTGCTCCCGATTACAAGTAATTATTGTTTAAGAAACAAGTACCTTCGATTGCTTCGTAAGCTCTCGCAAAACCCTCTGGTAAGTATCATCACATACAGCTGGTGGAACATTTACACTTAATCTGACCTGCAATGAGTGAGACAGAAATATCAGATAACATCTTCCAAATTGAAGGAACACACTGTTGTGGTAATCCCATTTTTGTGGGATTTATCAAACAGTAAAATAGAAAAGCCTTTTAATAAAAGGTTTTCCTTCGTTGTCTCTCAATCACAGAACTAAATATAGGAAGACTTCCCTATATAAAAAAAAGGGGAAATCCCTGTGATGTGAAGATATAGAAAAATAAGACAGAAAAAAAGAGAGAAGAGTGAGTTTAATACACTCTAAATAAATTGTGTAATCCTCAAGAATTAGGTCAATCTTGAGAGACAATTTTGTACTCTTGTTTTAGAGAGAATATATAACTTTTTGAGTATTCCTTGTTGGTGTTTATCTTTCTTCTGTATTAGTATTTATTCGTTGCCTATTAGATTTTGGGAACGTCCTTATCTCCCAACAAAGTGGTATCAGAGCTAGGTCTATTGAATATGGACGCTAATAATGGCAACATGATTAAGTTGACCGCTTCCAATTATGCAGTGTGGAAGCCAAAGATGGAAGATCTTCTCTACATTAAAGATTTATGGTTGCCCATTACAATGAAAACCATATCCGAAAAACCTGCAACCAAAGCCGGTGAGAAAACCGATGAAAAAACTGATGAACAGTTTTCGATCCCTTCCAGTGTCGAATCTATGTCCGCTGCTGATTGGGCGGTACTCAACAGGAAATGTGCCGCACAGATTCGACAATGGATTGATAAAAGCATTTTTCAAAGTTTCGCTAATGAGCATAACGCTTATGTTCTTTGGGAAAAGTTGGAGAAAACCTATGATAGAACAACCGCTCAGAATAAAGCAAATCTGATGCGAAGGCTCGTGAACTTGAAGTATAAGGATGGTACTAGTGTCTCCGAGCATTTAAGTGAGTTCGAAGGTTTGGCTGATCAAATCAGCTCAATGGAGTTAAACTTGGATAATGAGCTAATAGCTTTATTGTTGCTAAGCTCATTACCCAAAAGTTGGGACACATTAATTGTGTCGGTGAGTAACTCTGCACCAGAAGGAAAGCTTACCATGGATATGGTAAAAGATCGTCTGCTCAATGAGGAGTCCAGACGGAAAGATGACGATTCAACCTCCAATAACGAGCAAGCCCTTGTCGCTAGTGAACAAGGAAATAAGTATTGGCGTGGGAGAAATAAAAGTCGAAATCCCCACCAGCAACAACGAGGACGTTCAAAGTCTCGATCAAGGAGAGACGTTACTTGTCATCATTGCGGCCTGCCAGGACACTTTGTTCGGGAATGCAGAAAGTTAAAAGCCGAACAATCCAAAAAGCAGGAGAATAATCGAAGTGAGAGCAGTCGAACGAACGATTCTGCAACATTTGCAGAAGAGGTGATTGTTGTTCAAGATAGTGGTTATATCAACCTTGCTTGTCAAGACTCAACCTGGGTAATTGACTCGGGTGCTTCCTTCCATGTCTCCCCAAGAAAGGAATTCTTTTCATCCTATACCAGTGGAGATTTCGGTTTGGTAAGGATGGGAAACGATGGCATATGCAAAATTGTCGGACTCGGCAATATTTATTTGGAAACAACAAATGGATGCAAACTGCTATTAAAAGATGTAAGACATGTCCCAGACATTCGTCTTAATCTAATCTCAGCTGGTAAGCTAGATGATGAAGGTTATGTTAACCACTTTGGTGAAGGTAAGTGGAAGCTCACCAAAGGAAGTTTAGTGGTAGCCAAGGGTGAGAAAAATAGGTCCCTTTACACCACTCAGGTCAAACTCTACGATGGAGAAGTCAATGCAGTGAAGAGTGTTCCAACCGAGTTATGGCACAAGAGACTCGGTCACATGAGTGAAAAAGGACTCGACATCCTTGCCAAGAAGGATCTTTTACCAGGCCTGCAAGGTACAAAGTTGCATACTTGTGTTGATTGTGTAATGGGGAAACAACACAGGGTTGCATTTCATAGTAGGCCACCATCCAGAAAATCTAATCGTTTAGATTTAATTCATACTGATGTTTGTTCAATGCCAAGTAAAACACTTGGTGGTGCTCTTTACTTTGTCACCTTCATTGATGACCATACAAGAAAGGTGTGGGCGTTTGCCTTGAAAAGTAAAGACCAAGTTTTGGATACTTTTAAGGATTTTCATTTGAAGGTAGAGAGAGAAACAAGCAAACAGCTCAAGAGTGTACGTTCAGACAATGGTGGCGAATATAGAGGCCCTTTCGAAGAATACTGTAAAGGTTATGGCATCAGGCTTGAGAAGTCTGTTGCAAAGATGCTGCAACACAACGACATTGCTGAAAGGATGAACCGAACCATATGTGAGAGGATCAGATGTATGCTCTCAAATGCAAAACTGCCAAGCTCCTTTTGGGGGGAGGCAATGAGGACAGCAGTTGACCTGATCAACCGTTCACCTTCAGCTCCACTGAATGGTGATACTCCGGAAAGCGTGTGGTCCGGAAAGAAAGTTTCATATGGTCACTTAAAGGTCTTTGGATGTAGAGCTTTGGTTCATATACCAAGAGACGAGAGATCCAAGCTTGATAAAAAGGCTAAAGAATGCATATTCTTGGGTTATGCTCATGAAGAATTTGGCTACAGATTGTGGGATCCTATTAAGAAAAGGATCATTCGATGTAGAGATGTTGTATTTCTTGAAGATCAAACCATTGAAGACATTGAGAAAGGCGAGAAGCCGCAACAATTAGAAGAACAACCAGTTAGCTTAGACCCTATCTCCCCACCACAAGTTTCTATTGACAGGGGAGATATCCCGGATGGAGTTACTGACACTCCAGAAGACGATGATGAGGTTCCAGAGCCACCTGCTGAGCAGGGGGAGGAGACCCCTTTGACTGAGTCGGAACAACCTCAGTATGGCAGGGGACATAGAGTGCCTATTCCATCCACGAGATATAGTAGGTCTGAGTATGTTATGTTGACTGATGAAGGGGAGCCAGAAAATTTTCAAGAGGTTATGGCTCACAAGGATAAAGGTAACTGGGTGAAAGCTCTGCAAGAAGAGATGCATTCCTTGCAGAAGAATCAAACGTATGAGTTGGTAGAACTCCCACAGGGAAAGAAGGCCTTAAAAAACAAGTGGGTCTTCAAGTTGAAAAAGGACAGAGACAAAATCCTGAAATTCAAAGCACGGTTGGTCGTCAAAGGATTTGGTCAGAAGAAAGGAATTGACTTTGACGAGATTTTTTCCCCGGTTGTGAAAATGACATCAATTCGAGTCATTTTGGGATTGGCTGCTAGTATGAACCTTGAGATTGAGCAGCTAGATGTGAAAACGGCATTCCTTCACGGAGATCTTGATGAAGAGATATATATGACACAACCGGAAGGATTTGAAATAAAAGGAAAGAAGAACTTGGTCTGTCGGCTGAAGAAAAGTCTATATGGCCTTAAGCAGGCACCACGACAGTGGTATAAGAAGTTTGACTCATTCATGATGGGTCATGGATACAAGAGAACTGACGCAGACCAGTGTGTTTATATCCGGAGGTACTCCGATGGAAATTTCATAATCCTTCTATTGTATGTTGACGACATGCTAATTGTTGGTCGAGATGTTAGCCAGATTGGCAAACTCAAGGATGATTTATCTAAGTCTTTTGACATGAAGGACTTAGGCCCAACTCAACAAATATTAGGTATGAAAATTACCCGCGATAGGAAAGCTGGAAAGGTATGGTTGTCGCAAGAGAAATATGTTGAACGAATGCTACAGAGGTTCAATATGAAAGATGCTAAGCCTGTTAGCACTCCACTTGCTAGTCATTTTCAACTAAGTAAGAGGTCTTGCCCCACTACTCAAAAGGAGATAGAAGAAATGGAAGTAGTTCCCTACTCTTCAGCAGTAGGAAGTCTCATGTATGCAATGGTTTGCACCAGGCCAGATATCGCTCATGCAGTCGGAGTAGTGAGCAGATTTCTTTCAAATCCAGGAAAGGTACACTGGAAGCAGTGAAATGGATCTTCAGGTACTTGAAGGGTACATCTAAACTATGCTTAAGTTTTGGAAGTTCCAAACTAGCCTTGGAAGGTTACACTGATGCAGACATGGCAGGAGACCTGGACAGTAGAAAATCTACATCTGGATTATTGTTTACCTTCGCAGGGGGAGCTGTTTCATGGCAGTCCAAGCTGCAGAAATGTGTTGCCTTGTCTACCACAGAAGCAGAATACATCGCTGCTACTGAAGCAGGAAAAGAGATGTTATGGTTAAAGAGATTTCTCCAAGAGCTTGGTTTGAAACAAGACATATATGTCATCTATTGTGATAGTCAGAGTGCAATAGACTTGAGCAAGAATGCAATGTATCATTCTCGCACCAAGCATATAGATGTTAGATATCATTGGATACGCGGAGTGATAGAGAGCCACATGTTGCAGATACAGAAGATTCATACTGACGAGAACCCATCAGATATGATGACGAAGATTGTGGCCCGAGAAAAGCATGAGTTATGCAGGAAGAAGTCTGGCATGGATACACATAACGTATTGTAGTGAACCCACCTAAATGGGAGGGGGAGGATTGTTGTGGTAATCCCATTTTTGTGGGATTTATCAAACAGTAAAATAGAAAAGCCTTTTAATAAAAGGTTTTCCTTCGTTGTCTCTCAATCACAGAACTTAATATAGGAAGACTTCCCTATATAAAAAAAAGGGGAAATCCCTGTGATGTGAAGATATAGAAAAATAAGACAGAAGAAAAGATAGAAGAGTGAGTTTAATACACTCTAAATAAATTGTGTAATCCTCAAGAATTAGGTCAATCTTGAGAGACAATTTTGTACTCTTGTTTTAGAGAGAATATATAACTTTTTGAGTATTCCTTGTTGGTGTTTATCTTTCTTCTGTATTAGTATTTATTCGTTGCCTATTAGATTTTGGGAACGTCCTTATCTCCCAACACACACAACAATCCCATATAGACTCCAAAGTCACTAAGCAACACCTATAAGAAAACTAGCCTAATAAGTAATAACAGCCCATCCTGTTCAAAGTTAGTGAGCCAGCATTAATATACTTCCAGCTGATGGAAGACAAAGAAGTATCAATGGAATTTAAATTCAGAACATAAGCAATACCCATTTAATATTCATCAAAGGCAGGCACTTCAATTTTCGAAGGACTTCAAATAACAGATAAAACACTTCATATTGATGAAAAACAAAGAAGACCCATCACAATTCCGATGAAAATTGAGCTCAATAAGAAACACCCATTTGAAGAAATCATCAATGAAAGCTTGAAATAGCGTATGCAGTTCCAAATTAAAAGGAAAATGAAGGAATATAAACGATACCCATATGAATTTGTTATAATTAATTTGACTAATTAAACAGACCCAGATTGAAAATTCACCAATGAGAGCACGATTTATACAAACATAAAGATGTCAAATTTAAGGACGAAAAAAAAAGACTCACCTTTGAATTGGGCTCTTGAAACTCAGTAACATCGAGGTCAACAGGAAGCTTATCTTTCTTAGCCTCGGCAACAGAAGGGGCAGATGAGGAAGAAGCTAAGACTGTGGTTGGAGTTTTGGGAGACGAGTGTTGGAGGAGAGAGAATTGGCGGGAAGAAGGTGACAACTGAAGAAATCCATAGAATGGATTTTGGGTTTTGCTTGCAAGAAAATGGTGAGAGAAATTAACAGAGGAGAAAGAATTGCAAGATAAAGATTGTGGCTTGGTATTAAATGGCAGGTTTAGTGAAAATGTAGAGGTACATAGCTTCATAGACATGCTTGCTCTCCTCACTCCTCAGCGTAGTCAGGGTAAGAGCAGAGCAAACGTTGAGGAGGAGCTGTTGTTAGTACCTGTTTGGATAAATGGTTTTCCTTTTCTTTTCAAATAATAAAAAAGTTTGTTTCCTTCTTTTTTTCCTGATCTACCTGCCAATAAAAAAATAAAGTTTTCCTTTTTTCCTTTTTTTCTTTTTTTTCATTCCATTTATGATAGACCCCCTAGAGGACCCTCGATTTTCCGAGAGGGTCATTCGGATTCCCAAACTCGATATCATCTATGCATTCATTGTTTCGTCCCTTACATTTGTGTCCCGTAAAAACGCCCTTACAAGCCTATTAGGACTCGAATATGGACGCCAAGGGCCTCCCATGACCCCTAGGGGAGTTCCGTGCGATGTGGTGCGAAAATTTCCACCTTCATTTCGGAGCCTCCCGAAAGCCCTAAAAACATGGATTATAGCCTTCGTTTTCGGCTTCCGAGGGCCCACGTGTCATTTCTACCCAAACTTCTCTGGAGGCTCTATCATGACCATAGAGGACCCTCGGTGCCCAAGGAGAGTCATCCGGATCCCCAAACTTCGATATCACTCATGGATTCGAAGTTTCGGCCCTTACATTGGTGTCCCGTGAAAACACCCTTACAAGCCTATTGGGGACCCAATAATGGACCCCGGGGGCCTCTTATGTTACCTAAGAGTGTCTCGTGCGATGTGGTGCGAAAATATTCACCTTTGTTCCGAGGCCTCCCAAAAGTCCAAAAGACGTGGATTATTAGCTTTTGAATTCTGGCTTCCTGGGGCCCGTTTTCGTTTTCGTTTTCACCAAAACTTTTCCGGGGGGTCTATCATGACCCTAGAGGACCCTCGGTTCCCCGGGAGGGTCATCCAGATCCCCAAACTTCGATATCACCCATGCGTTCGATGTTCCAACCCTTACATTGGTTTCCGGTAAAAACGTCCTTACAAGCCTATTAGGGACCCGATAATCAACCCCGAGTGCCTCCAATGTCCCTTAGGAGGATTGCGTGCGATGTGGTGGGAAAATTTCCACTTTTGTTGTAGGGCTTCCTAGAAGCCCCAAAAACGTGGATTATAGCCTTCATTTTCGACTTCCGGAGGCTCAAGTGTCATTTTTGCCCAAACTTCTCCTGAGGGTCTATCATGACCCTAGAGGACCCTCGGTGCCCCGGGTGGGTCATCCGGATCCCCAAACTTCGATATCACCCATGCATTTGATGTTCCGACCCTTACATTGGCGTCCCGTAAAAACGCCCTTACACTATTAGGACCCGATTATGGACCCCAAGGGCCTCCCATGTTCCATAGGGGAGTTCCACGCGATGTGGTGCGAAAATTTCCACCTTCATTTCGGAGCTTTCCGGAAGCCCTAAAAACATGGATTATAGCCTTCGTTTTCGGCTTCCGATGGCCCGGGTGTCATTTTTGCCCAAACTTATCTGGAGGGTCTATCATGACTATAGAGAACCCTCGGTGCCCCGGGAGGGTCATCCGGATCCCCAAGCTTCGATATCACCCATGTATTCGATGTTTCGACCCTTACATTGGTGTCTTGTAAAAACACCCTTACAAGCCTATTAGGGACCCAATAAAGGACCCCGGAGCCCTCTTATGTTACCTAAGGGTGTCCCGTGCGCAAATATCCACCTTCGTTCCGGGGCCTCCCAAATGCCCAAAAAACATGGATTATTAGCTTTTGATTTTCGGCTTCCTGGGGCCGTTTCCGTTTTTGCCCAAACTTCTCCGGGGGGTCTATCATGACCCTAGGGGGCCCTCGGTTTCCCGGGAGGGTCATCCGGATCCCAAAACTTCGATATCACCCATGCGTTCGATGTTCCGGCCCTTACATTGGTTTCCCGTAAAAACGCCCTTACAAGCCTATTAGGAATCGGATAATGGACCCCGAGTGCCTCCAATATGCCCTAGGGGTGTTGCGTGCGATGTGGTGAGAAAATTTCCACCTTCATTCTGGGGCCTCCCGGAAGCCCCAAAAACGTAGATTATATATAGCCTTCGTTTTCGACTTCCAGGGACCCAGGTGTCATTTTTGCCTAAATTTTTCCGGATGGTCTATCATGATCTTAGAACACCCTCGGTGCCCCGGGAGGGTCATCTGAATCCCCAAACTTCGAATGCACCCATGCATTCGATGTTTCGGTCCTTACATTGGTGTCCCGTAAAAACGCCTTTACAAGCCTATTAGGGACCCAATAATGGACCTCGAGGGCCTCTTATGTTACCTAAGGGTGTCCCGTGAGATGTGATGCGGAAATATCCACCTTCATTCCGGGGCCTCCTAAAAGCCCCAAAAACGTGGATTATAGCCTTTGATTTTCCGCTTTTTGGGGCACGGTCTTCAGTTTTGTCCAAAGTTCTCCGGGGGATCTATTGTCAACCTAGAGGACCTGCGATGCTTCGGGACGGTCAATTTTACCCATAGAACATGGGACATGTGCACTACATGGCGCTCGCTGGGCGCTGGGACATGGGTCATGAGTCACCCAAAATTTGTTTCAATAAATTTGATATACTTAGTTCATTTTGATCCATTATCTACTATATTTGGTAGAAGAACTTTATAACAAAGTATTCTCAAGTTTATTAATAAAAGGCTAATAATCGTTTCCTAAGCACTTGGTCAAAAATAGATCAAAGTTTACAGTATAACTAATCATAATAAGTAGAACTATAATGTAATAAACAATGTCATGTATGGTTAGATACCTCTAACAATTATAGAGGCAATACAAGGCAATGAATGACTTTTTTTTTTTTGTCAAAGGCTAATACACGGTCAGTGAATGAATATTACCATGACTTGAAGGCATCCCTCCCCCCAACATTTTAATATTTGCCCTAGACAAATTAAGGGTTACGCTGCAGATGAATCTCTCCAAATCCCAACTTGGTGTTTTAGTTCTATTCACCAGTTAATCACAAAATTAGCACCAGAAAAGAAAAAAAATTATTATAACAAAGTTGGAAGCAAGACAACCTATAAGAAAACAATAATATTTTTTTTTTAAAAAAAAGGAGCTCAAACATCCTTTGCATCACACGGGCATACACACTAGTGTAAAAAAAAAAGAAAAGATATACTTAGATTTTTTTTTTTTCTTTTTGGAGATAATCATTCTGTTCAATTACTGTTTTCACCAAATTAAGCCTACCACTTAAGGGATGCCAACTCAGAATTAGCTCATACCAAAGTACACCTTTTGGGAGTGAAAAACAAACATCAACCCTTGATAAGTAGTAGTAGCAGCATAGTACCAATTTACCAACCCCATGCCTCTCTCAACCAAGAACCTAAAAGAACCAAAACCCCATTTGATTTGAGAGAGAAACCAAAAGGACCAAAACCCCATTTTTTGTGGGAAGGAAAGCAAAGAGAAGTCTAGCCTAAAAGAAAGACAATGAAAATGGAGGGAGTTGTAGGACCCACAACATCAAACTCACATTCTCACTCACACTCAAGATCACTCAGAGCTTCTTCTCGTTTCTACTACAACCACAATTCTCTCTCCTCTTCATCTCCGGCAACAGCTAACTCCTTCAGTGGGCCCGTCAGAAAGTGGGAGAAGAAATGGGTCCACGTGTCATCATCTCAGCCTTCCACTCCCAAGAACCGCAAGCAATCCAACGGCCCTAAATCTTCCAAGACTACCCTCCTCTGCAAGTGGACCCCACTTGAGCGCTCAACCACCACCGGAGATCAGTGCTCCGGTGTCATCCCTCGCCGTAAATTCCGTTATACTCCGGTGGGTACTTGTTCTTATAATAAAAGTTTTTATTTTTATTCTTTTTTGACAGAAAGGTGCTTTAAAGTTTGCTTCTTTTGTTATTTTTCTCACTTTTTATTACCTTTTGAGGGCTTTGAAGAGAAAGTTAGGGTTTATGGGGGCTTTGAATTAGGTTGAAGTACCCCTTTAAGTTGTGGATGTTTGTCTTAGTGGCCTTAAACTTTTCTGGGTTTTTTTTATTATTTTTGAGTTAATAACAAAGTTACTGTCTTTATTTTTGGCAAAATTTGATTACATGAAGGGAAACTCTTGAATGAACTAAAATCTCAGTGGTTTGCTTTGTTTGTTGCTTGAGACTGTTTATTTAAGGTAAAAAGAAAAAGCAATTGGGCAAGGGAAATTGTTGGACTTGGGTGGTTTATGTCCATAAGAGCTAGCTGATGTAGTGGACTGTTGGTACATAGAATCTCTGGTTTTCTCTGTTTCTGAAGCAGAAGGGTGTTAAAAGATTAATGCTCGAACTTTTGTTTGTTGGAACTCTTAATTATCTGCAGTTCTGCATGATTGTTTGATACTTGGGGTCTGTTTACGATTGATTTGGCATTGCGTTTTGAACATGAAGAAGTGGATGCATATCATTGAAATTACTTGGCTCCTATGGCTTGGATCCTCTAGGTTCAAAGCTTAAGTTGATTACTTGAGTGAACATACACGACATAGACTCTGTGGGTCTTTGGTTTTTACTTTCTAGTCTCAAATTGATCGCATGTGATCGTATAACCTTCAAAAGAAATTGATGCCTGGGCATTTATCAAGAGAGATTGAATTTTTCGCCGACTGTTGAGCTTTTGGAACAATTCTATCAATTGCAGGATCATATAAGGCTAAATGCTCCGTACAACTGAACCCTCTCTCAGTAGCTCATCGGTTAATCCTATACACGAGCCTTTTAAATGGATTTGGTGTGCTTTTGGTAATTTACTGCAAAAGCTGCTGCATCTTTCTGAGTCTCATTTTGAAAGCTAAACCAGGTGACCAGTTGCTAATTAGCTAGCCACTGTTTTCAGCTCCGAAGCAACTTTAGTTTACTGTGCTTCCTCTTCTCCAGAGGGGGTTCCCTTAAATGCATCTTGCTCTGACAAATTCTCTTTCTTTATATTCCCCAAATCTATTGATTGAATAGATTATGAGGGTTGATGGAGGGGCTGGGTGTATTCCTGAGTACTAAAACTCAACATGGTGACCTTGAAATGCATATGAATTGTAATAAACCATATCTCCCACTTGCAGATTGTTGTGCACGAAGAGCAGAAGATGTTGGCTACCAAAAGAATTGCAGATGTAGATGAATCAAGAGAGGCCCGTCAATCTGCAAAAAGGCTTGCAATAGACGCTGATGATGTCTATGGGATGCTGGACATAAATCATGATCTGATGGGAGCCGATCAGGTAAAGCAGTTGGTATAAATTAACTGTGGATCTTCAAAGACTATAGTTTCAGGCATGTACCAACTTCTGAGACCTTAACAACAACCCAGTGTTATATTATCCTACCTACAGTGGGATCTGGGAGGTGAAAGATGTTTGCAGGGTTGCCCTTGACTAATGAAGATCTGGTTGGCATAATTGGTGATTATGATTCCCCCACAAAGAAAAAAGAGAAAAAGAAAAGAACCAAGGAAAAATATATAAATTGTTGAAATTATCTACAGCTAATTAGTTTCATATATTTAGTGAATTCCAGATATCTGACAAATGATTTTGTATAAATCTGCAGGAAGGCCAGGAACCCAACATGAGTGTCCTGGCTCATTCTTCAAGTAAAAGCCATTTGAACTTCAGGCTGTACTCAGAGAATCAGAACAAAGATGGGCCATTAATGTGGTGAAATTCTAGGCTACAAAATCACCAAGTCTTTCTTTGTACTGTAGAAACTAGGTAGCATAGAAATGCAGGAAATTGGCTTTTGCTTGGTCGTTCCACAGGGTGATCACTTCTGATAATACCAGCTTATCGGTCACAAAGGATGTAGCATTGTCTTGTAATTATCTCTACACTCTTTTGTTGATAGTAGGTGGATGATATTCCGTTGTGTTTCTTAAAGCCTGATATAGTGATACGTATTATCATTTGAGCGAGTGTTTTACAGATTGGCTATAGTATGCTGTTGCTTTGGTTTTTAAATTTCTGGATGCTCATGCCACAAACTATATAGTACATACAAGAAATTATTCCAGTGAGCATGAAACTCAGGTAATGTAAACCTACTAGAGCTTGCTACCACAGGATTACCACTGCGGTAGCTACATGCAACTATTACTTACATTTAATAATCTTAACCTTGAAGCCGTGTTTCATATGAAGTATTATGGAGAGCGACGGAACAACAGGGTGCCCTTCCACTGCTTGGATATGGTAATCGTTGATTATGGTGGTGGCCACGACTTTCAACAGGGTGAATGCAATTTGTTTACCTAGGCAAGTCCTTGGTCCTGCATTGAAGACTAAGAACTTATACGCGGGCACATGTTTAATGATCCCCTTTTCTGATATCCATCTTTCTGGCTTGAACTCATAGCAATCATCCCCCCATATCGATTTTGTCCTTCCCATGGCATACAAGTCAAAGATAATTTGCAAATTTGGATCCACATGGTGTCCACTAGGTAGGATATCGGACTCAACAGGGACCTTGGCCTCGAATGCCACAGGAGGATACAATCTTAAGGCTTCACATAATGCACCATGAAGGTAAACTAACTTGTCACCGAGTTCTTTAAAAATTGTCGACAAGTTGTGTTGCTCCTTGTCGCTATACTTTTGTGGTACTGTCATTGCATCTAATTCTTCTTTAATCTTTGATTCAACTTGGGGCTCCTTTGATAGGAGATAAAAGAACCATGATAGAGCGGTACTACTCGTGTCTCGTCCTGCAAGCAAAAAGCCTAGAACAGTATCCCTTAAATCTTTGTCATCATTTTTGCCGGGAATGTCGCTACTATTTTCACTCATATATAATGTCAATACATCACCCATCTCACTCTCGGTTTGTCTTTCAGACGAATTCCTTCTCATTTTTTCTCTCTTCCTTGATATGCACCCATAGATGAAAGTGTCAAGAATACGAGTAGCTTCTTTGTTCTTTTTCTCTTGCCCTAAACCTAGCCACCTTTCGAGTTTCCAAATGCACCTTGGCGTTAAGAAGCGATGCACGATCACCTCCTCCACATCGTTAAGTGCCTTGGAAGCCGGAACACAAGGCATATTGATGGATAGAGTTTTGGGATCATGGTCCATGATCATAATACAACTAATATCAAAGGTGAACCTTGCAAACAAGTCTTGCAAGTCAACTTCCAACTCTTGCTTAGATACATGGTCAAGCACTGGGATTAAGTCATTCTCAACTTTCTCCCAGATCTTTTTGGCCAAAAAATGGTGAAATCGGGGGTGACCAACGAGAGATTGAGACATTCTCCGATGATACTGCCACACATCGGAGTCTGTGTTCAAAATCCCTTCCCCAAAGACTTCCATATTTTCGTTGAATTTGGATCCCCTGATGTAGTTGCTAAATTTTTTAGTCATTATGTGGTGAATGTTGGCGGGATCAACCGTTACCAACATGTCCATGTTGGTGAACCAAGGACCCTTAAAGAGGAAAGTTAATTGGTATACCTCAAGAACTTGAACAATACCTTCGAAAAGCCTATGGATATTTACGATAATAGCCGGTAACATCCCAACAAGAGGCCAATTTGTTGGCTGACCATTTTTGTTGCGAAAAGAAAAGCAAATTAGGAGAAACAAAGAAAGGAAAGCTATGAATCCTCCAATGTACTCCATTTATTCGATAATTTTTGAGAATGGATTACAGTTTAGTAGCTTTTGAAAGTATGGTTCATATATGCACATAAACAGCTTCTTTATATAAGTAAGTGAAGTGAACTAGTGAAGTGAAGAAAATGGAGTATTGGTTTATTGTCTTATTCATCACGAACGTAATCAAGATAACCACCACCTCATTAGTTATGCATGATTTTGACTAGCACCAACCTATAGATCACTTGCTTAGATCAACGGTTATCGTTCCCAAAAGACAGTTTTGGGGGTATAAGATTTCCACTTTTTAAGTTTTTAGCCCAGAAAGTTACGTTTGCCAAAGTTGGTGAGACAGCTTCTTGCAGTTCACGGGCTGGAGTTCCAAGTTACGGAAGTTGCTGAAACGTACACGGTGAGACTTTGACAGTGTATGTCACATACACACGAGCTACTGCTTAATTATACCCAGCCGTTGCAATTGCCATCCATCATCCATGTGCAATGCAAATTTGGATCCTTTCGTATGAGCATACAAGCATGATGTCATGCTTACGACTCACGTCATTGCTTGTATATAGAGGAGGCATCATCTTGAGAAGACCTCATAAGAGACTTATTGGAGTCCAAACGAGCTCCTTCTACCCTGTTTTTTAATCAAATGAATTCAAAGAAGCAAAACAAAACAAGGATATATAATCATCCATCTAGTAATTAAGAACCCTTTAGCCTTTAGTACTCATAGGTAAGAGAAGAGTTGAGTTGCAAAACTGAACTAAAAACTCATAATACTCCTTTAACTACAAAAAGAAAAAGGAAAAAAAAAACTCACTTATAGACCTGTCAAACGGGTTCGGTCAATTTGGGTTCGGGTCATCATGTCTTTAGCAGGCCGGGTTCGAGCTGGTCATCGAGTCTGGACAACCCTTGTCTTGCAATCTTTGGTTTTGGGTTCGGGTCTTTAGCAAGTGGGTTCAGGTTTGTCCTCAATATTGGGAGCTTAATCCATTGCTCATTAAGGTCAAGTTGGATACAAATTACAAAGGGGTAAGGGAATAACTGTGTATAACGGTTTGGACTTGGATCCACCCCATTGGCCATTGGTGCTTACATATTTCGCACATAAGTTTATGGAGGTAAGCTCTAATTCATGCTCATGAATGCTTGTGCTCGTGGAAGGAGCACGTTTCAACTTTGTCTTCCAAGCAGAATGCCTAGCATGTCAAGTAAAAGAGGCTTTTCCACTAATTATCTGGCTTCAGGTGGAGATACTACACTACACTACACTACCCAAGATCAATTAAGAACAAGAATACTGTGCACCTAGTTAACAGTACACCTGCTTGTACGAGTTACAAACCAGGCTTTCTATATGAACCTTAGTACATTACAGTCCCTGTGTGATGAACTTCAGGTACTCGAAAAAAAAAATCAAAGAACGTCGGAGATGCTTTGCAAGTGTGTTTAAATTCTGATAGGCCGACAAATAATGAGCCTGTGTTAGTTGCAAACTTGCAATTAACATTGGTACACAGTTTGGTGTTTGTCCCTCCAACAAATTTGTTCATTTCTGGGTACACATGCCACAAACTACATGATATGTATCGGTACGAAAGGCTCTGGGGAGGGGAAGGGGAACTCCTACTAAATGCTTCCAGTGAGCATTGAAGTAGCTACACTTACTCGCATCTAACAACCTTAACCTTAAAGCCATACTTCATATGAAGGATTATAGATAAAACAGGAACAACAGGGTGTCCCTCCACTGTTTGGATATGGTAATTCTTGATTATAGTGGCGGCCACGGCTTTCATCTGGGCGAATGCAATTTGTTTACCTAGACAAGTCCTTGGTCCTGCATTGAAAACCAAGAACTTGTACGGGGGCTCATGCCTAATGGTCCCATTTTCCGATATCCATCTCTCGGGCTTGAACTCGTAGCAATCATTCCCCCATATCGATTTCATCCTTGCCATGGCATACATGTCAAAGATAATTTGCAAATTTGCATCCACTTTGTGCCCACTGGGTAGGATATCCGACTCAATAGGGACCTTGGCCTCGAATGCCACAGGAGGATACAATCTTAAGGTTTCGCATAATGCACCATGAAGATAAACTAATTTGTCACCGAGCTCTTTGTTTATCACCAATTTCTGTTGCTCCTCCTTGCACTTCTCTTGTACGGTCATTGCTTCTAATTCCTCTTTGATCTTTGATGCAACTTGTGGGTTCTTTGATAGGAGATAAAAGAACCAAGATAGAGCGGTATTAGTTGTATCTCGTCCTGCAACCAAATAGGATAAAACCGTATCCCTTAAAAATTTGTCTTCATTTTTATCAGCAATGACACTCCCATTTTCACCCATATACAATGCCAATATATCCGCACCCATCTCATTGTCGGTTTGTGTTGTAGACAACGACTTTCTATTCATTTCTTCTCTCTTCCTACTTATGCACTTGTAGATGAAAGTGTCAAGGATACGGGAAGCTTCTTTGTTCTTCTTCTCTTGCCCTAAACCAAGCCACCTTTGGAGTTGCCAAATGCATCTTGGCATAGTGAAGCGATGTATGATCACCTCTTCGACATCGTCTAGGGCCTTGGAGGCTGGAACACTAGGCAAATCGATGGATAGAGTTTTGGGATCATGGTCCATGATCATAATACAACTAGTATCAAAGGTGAACCTTGCAAACAAGTCTTGCAAGTCAACTTCCAAACCTTGCCCAGATACATGGTCAAGCACCGGGATTAGGCCATACTCGACTTTCTCCCAAATCTTTTTGACCAAAAATTGGTGAAATCGAGGGTGGCAGATGAGAGATTGAGCCAATCTCCGATGATACTGCCACAAGTCGGAGTCTGTGTTCAAGACCCCTTCGCCAAAGACTTCCATAATTTCATTGAAGTTGGGGCCTTTGATGTAGTTGCTAAAGTTCTTGGTCATGATATGGTGAATGTTGGTGGGATCAAGCGTCACCAACAAGTACATGTTGGTGAACCAAGGACCCTTAAAGAGGAAAGTTAACTGTGATTTCTCAAGAATTTCGACGACTAGTTCGTGAACCCTTTGGATGTGGATTCTATGGAGTAGAATAGATAGCATCCCAACAAGAGGCCAATTAGTTGGGAGCCCATTTTTGTTGCGAAAACAAAAGCAAATTAGGAGAAACAAGGAAGAGAAAGCTATGAATACTCCAACGTAGTACCCCATTGATTAGATAAATTGTGAGAAAGGATTTCAATTCATTAGCTTTTGAAGTATGGTTCATTTATATATAGACCAAGCAATAATGAATGCACACTGTTGTGGGTTGCTATAGACAAAGTGAATAAAAGATGGGAGTATTTTGTTTATTGACCAACGTGACCAAGTTAACCACCGCATCAATTATGATTGTGACTAGTAACAACATGATCACTTACGATCATCACTTGAACCCAACTCAAAAACAGTTTGGGGATATCAGAATTTCACTTTCCAGCCCAGAATATTACGTTTTGCGAAATTTGGCGAGATTGTTAATACTTCCTCCGTTCTATAATATAAGTCAAATTTTTTCCCATATTATAAGTCATTTTAGAGTTCCAACAAAGCATTTATTATTGGAGAATGATACATCTACCCACTGGGTCAACCAAACATTTTCCAACGATTTATATTGTGGGACAAATCCACGAGCTAATGGTCATACACTCATACAGTAATAGTTAATACCAATGCCATTTATTGCTAAAGCTGTCATCAGATGTGTTAAATTTCAAAGATCTTACCTTCTGGATTCCTAACTCCTTGATTTTCAAGTACTGAGTAGAGTGAGTACTGCTGTACTGGTTCCATATGAGGCAGTTCCACAGCCACAGTTCACTTTACAAACATAGAAGGCAAGACATTATCGATTATGTTATAACACAATTAATAGAGAAAAAATTTCCAAAATTTGTACCAATGTTGTAACTAACTATTCTTATCAAGGAAAATAGACCTGCATTCAGATCGCAGGCACCAACAAAATTTTCTCACAAGTATAAAACAGCCTCTGTCTTGATACGCTCAATCTATGCTTCAAGAGTCGGCCTCGTTATTTTCCACAGTAACACCGACTTCCGCTGGCCTGATGATTCTGTCATGAAGCACGTAGCCCGCCTGCAAATAAACCAAGAGGAGTTTCATTACTTCATGGTCAACGAAAGCCACTTGATACACATAATCTGTTTTCAATTACTAAAGGCTTGATAAGCCCTAGAATATGGACGTTGCAGCCTTTAAAATTTGGAAGGAAAAAAAAACACTTCTTAAGTGGGGTTTAAGGAAAAACAGGGGAAAATATGGACAGATCAATTTTATTTTATAGATAACATGTGTATCCGGGCTTTGCCCCACTAATCCCATGAGCCCTGAAGTTCACGACTAGGAAAACCTCCAGTGGCCCTGAGAAGGCTCGAACCTAGGACCACTGGAACAAATCTCAAAGGTCTTACCAGTTGAGCTACCCACTCAAAATAAGCCCAGAGTTTGTTATTTCTATGGAAGAAACTCCAAAATATTTCTAGTGTCTTGCATACGGTGGAGTTCCAACACACTTGGGAGGGGAAGAAATAATATAGCTGATGTGAAAGCCAAACAAGGAGCAGAGATGAGGAGGAACCAGCAATGTATTAAAAGGCCCGAGGCGCAATAAGGCGATAGAGGTCCATAGAGCCTAGGCGCAAGGCGCAAGGTGAAGGCGCGCGCTTCAGTGAGGCGAGGCGCACTAGTGTATGGCATAAAAAATGCTATAAAATAATCGTTTTTTTCATCAAAATCTACCACAGGTGCGCCTCAGGAGTCCAAAATTGAATGAGTGTAGAGGCAAGCAAGAAAAAACAGTGGGCTCAATATTGTGATTTCATTTAGGTATGACCCTATTTGTTACTTTGAGGTTCTTGCTGATAATTATTTCCTTTTGGACTCCCTAAAGTGGAGCAATTAGACACCAATTGTCTTAAAAAAAGAAGAAGAGAGGGAAAGAACTTCAGTGTTGAGACTGACAAACAATGCTGTAAGTCATGTCAAACTAGCATACTCAGGCATTGAGCAGAGGTACAGCCTGCCCTCTTTGTGTTGTGGGGGGGGGGGGGATGGTTGTGGTGGTGGTAGTGGGGTTTCTAAGGGGACAGAATGACGCACATGTGTTGCAATATAGGTTTAAGATACAATGCCCTCTGAAACTTTACAAGCTAAGCCACTTGACATCCGCACTACAAGCAATTACGAGTACTATTAACAATGCTGCAGAAGTGATCAACAAATCATGGAATTGGATGGCTCTCCACGAATGCATTTCAGCTCAGCATTCAAAGCATATAACAGTGCAGCATGCCACATTTAACCAGTGCCACCACAAAATCTATCAATAAATGCAATATGCCAACAGGCAACAGGCGCAAAAAGCTACGAAGTGAAATCACCCAAGTATGATTATATCAAAGTGAAGGTGAGAGGCCTCAAATGAAATAAATTTTGTAGCAGAACCTTCTGAATGTCAAGGACGAATGTTACCTTTAGAACAACAGCAACAGTACCGGGAGGTTTAGTGTTATCAGATACTTGAAATACTGCATTATGCCTGTTTGGATCGAATTGCTCATCGGTAGGATCATATTTTTCAATACCAGATTTTCTGAAAGCCTGAAACCATGATACACTGTTAGCGTGAAAACTTACGCAAAAGGGACACTTAAGTTATTTAAGTTGTCAACAAGAACCTACCATCACAATACAAGTGAACAATGGAACTAAAATTTTCATGTACACATGAAGATGGTATCCATGGGCCACTATTGTTCTTATCTACCAGCATATGTGAGACAATTTATATTGTGCACAGTATGTTAAAATGGAGGGTAAAAGCTAACATTTAGTGATATAAATATTCCAACTTCCAACTGACCCAAAATTCAGTATACATAAAAACTTTGCCAGGAAAAATTACAGCACAGCTGCTTAGAAGTTAATACAGCCAGTATCGGATCCGAGAATCAATCCAAGGGGGGTACATTTATTAAATATTATTTTAAAAAAATTATAAAGGGGATTTTAAAACAATTTGCCCATGGAATCCACTTGGACAGGAGTAGATCCGCCAGTGAGTACAGCAGCAGATAATCAGAAAGAAACAAATGCAGAGAAAATCATTAGGATCTGAAAGTCATTAATGCTTGTTGGACTTAAAGGTTACCTCAGCAAGTTGCTTCTGAGTCATCTCTACACCTTCCAGTAATGACTTTAAAAGTGCCACTGGATCAACGGTGGGTTTCTCCAAACTCTCTTTGGTCACTGAAGATGCTCTGCCTAGATTGTCAGCCACATCCAGTAAACTCTTCGCAAAACTCTGTAGTATGAGTGCAAACACATATTTAGAAGACATGCAAAAGCAACAAGGTGCATACTCAAATCCAAAAGAAACAGTAGAACAAACCTGTACTGCAAATTTCTTAGAATTTTCTGCATCACGCCGTGTTCTTTCCATGACATTCTCTATTTCAGCATAACTACGCAGATATTTGTCTCTCCACTCGGAGAACTGTTTCTCCTTCTGCTCGAGTGCTTGTTCCTTCTCAACCACAAGCTTGACAAGATCTTCTCTGGAAAGATCATCCAAGTCTCCCTCTGAATCTGAATCAGAAAATGCAATTCTTTTAGTTCCTCGTCTCCGTCCTTTAACAGATTGAGATGTAGATTGTGATTCTGATGTCGAACCTGTTTCTTGCGCTTCCTGGGAGTCCTTGACATCTGCAGTAGCACTTTCTTGTGATTGATTTGTAGCATCAGTATTTCCATTAGCACCTTTATTTTCTACAGGTGTCCCATGATCTTTTTCAGGGGATGCAGATGTTGACATTCCACAATGCGAGAAAGCCACACTGCTACGTAGTCCATGATGCAAAGCAGACGCCTAGAAACAGGAAATAGAAACTGTTTCTTGAATTGGTGATAACAAGAAACATAATTGCATTTAAGAAACATATCATGGCCCTCATCAATAATAATCTAGTAGACTCCAGCCTAGTTAGTAAATTAGTTATAACTGTTTGTATTAGCTTTGCTAGATACTAACAGATTGTATTAATTGATTTGATTTGTTCATACTATTAGGTGAGATTTATAACAGAAGACTGACGAGAAGGGTGATTTACATCTTTAGATAGCACAGACGAAGCAAAAGATTTCAAACACAAAGATAAACTAGGGATACAGTAGTTGCATCAGATTTTTTTTGGGCAGGAGAGAATTTATATCTAATTTCTAGCAGGGACAAGTTAATTACTCAAACTTAGAGAAAAAGTTGACATTTGGTCGTGATTTGAAATTGCTAGCCCACAATTGCAGATTAGCCTTTTGCAAACCAGCAAATTGGCCAAAGAGTCAAAACCAATATGCTAACAAGCAAATGTTGACCCAGTCTGCTAAAAGCTTATGAAAAAGTTAATTATCAACATTACTTTTTCGATAATTAGATTTTTGCAAATCTTTAGCAAATGGGGCTATGTTTGAATGTTTTCCAGGTCCATTGCAAATGTCAGTGTTTAGTAATAGCTAAATTGAGGCAAGAAAATTATTATCCAATTTCCAATCAGTTGATACTCCCCTGCTACATAAGTAGTTCATATAACACTAGAAAGTCCAAACAGTTCTCATTTCCACACAAAATCTTACACCACACTTTAAAATCAATAAGATAACACAAAAACAGCTGGAACTGAAGAACACTAGGCAAACCAGCATATGAACTTAACTTGATAATGAAAGACTGACTTGTATCATGGTGGGTTTTAGTTTTTAACTATAATGAAACGATAAAGGCAGATTTTTAACAAGGAGCAGAAAATGAACACAAACTTAAGCATTTTGCAGCACTAAAATAGACAAAAACGAAGAATTAAGGCGTAAATACTAATCCTTGTCTACCACAAGTTGCACAGAAAAACATCAATACAATAATTGAAACAAAGCCCTAATCAATATCCAGGTAACAAATCAATAATACATCAAATTCAACCTCAATTAGGGTTTAAGACACGAAACTATGCTTAAAAATGCAAAATTGGGAAGGAATAACTTAAGCATAACGCCATAAAGTTATCAACTTTAGAAATCCTAAAACCCTAGCAAAACCCTAGTCGACAGAAACAAAATGATTTAATAAATAAATAAATACATAAAAAAGGAAGAATGTTTGGAGCGAAAGAGGGTACCTTGTTGGAAACATCGGAGAGAGAGTGGAAGCGATGGGAGAGGAGAGAGAAAGAAGGAGAAGGAGGTGGTGGAGGAGAGAGAAAAAACAAACTTCGGCATTGAGCAGCCGCTGTTCTCGACGCTCTTCCTAGAACTCTTGATAGCGACATCTTTATCCAATCTCCAATTCACAGATTCTTCTAGAGGGAGAGTGAAACAGAGAGAGAGAGAGAGAGAGAGGGGTTGATGAAATGGGGGCGAACGAGGGAAGTGAAATGTGTCTGAAGAGGAGAGAGAAAGAAGGTTCTCTTGGAGAGGAAGAAAGAAAGGAAGGAGGTTTGAAACGGTGACGTGTGGTCTATAAGATTACTGTTGCTCATCGTTTTGGTGGTGTTGTGTGAGAATTAGCGACGTGGTAACAACTGAGTAACAAGTTTCCAAGGGTTTTAGAAGGATCCAGAAGTCCAGAACTATCAACACTTTAACAGTGTGTTTGAGAAATTCATCTTAATGAGCAAATTGAAGCAAAACTAATGAAAATTATAAATTGCCTAAATAGATTTTCATAGTTTTTTCCACAAAAACGATGAAAATCTAAAAAGAAAGTCTTTATTCTACAATTAATTTCCTACAATAACAAACCAAACAAGAGAAAGTTGTGTAAATCACCTATATTTCTACATCTATAGTGAAGAAACGAACTAGTGAAAATGATAAAATTTCCAGCGTTCCCAAACATAGTGTAACAGTGAGAGAAAACGCCCCAAAACCAAAATGTTGACTTAAGGTGAAGTGAAGCTCGAGAGTTTGCTAAATTTCATATCCGTTTATATTTCCATTTTCAAATTTAAAGCAATAATTTGTATGAGACTAACTCACGGTGAGTCACGTTCGTACCAGTTTCAATTAAATCACTTTGCACCATAATCAAGTTTTTGCTAATCTGACATTTACAAATTTATCACTTTTGGAATAACCTATAAAAAATCCCTAGAGGGTGAGCTTTATTCTTTATGTATCAAACTTCTCATCTGTATGAGCATAACATGAGCTTCAAGGTTGTGTTTGTGTTAGAAAAAAGACCTAACATGTTAGCCGTATTCTAATTTTACTCCCTCTGTCCCAAACTTATCTTTTCATTTGACTTTTTGAATCAAACTTTATAAATTTTGACCCATTGATTTGTGAAGAATATATAAAGAATTATAAGAGCAAAATATCTTTGTTAGGATTAGTTTTAGATTATATTTTCACAATATTAAATTTTTAATATGATAATATTTGTATAATTAAAGTTATTAATGGTCAAAGTATCATCTTGGAGACTGCGCAAAGTCCAATGAGAAGATATAAGAGGGACGGAGGGAGTAGAAATGAAGTTCTGCTGAAGGGAATAACCAAAACATTTGCAAGTATAAGCATCCAATTGGTTAAAACTGATATTCAGGCCTGAGCTCAATCAGGATTGACCATCATTTTTATAGCAGTGCGCCACGACCATTTGGTTTTCGGTTCCTCTTTCTTGGGTTGTCTGGACAATAACCAACCAAATCTATCAGTCATCTAGGACCTCTTGGTTTCTTAGATTCTTGAGAAGCTCAGGTATGTCATAGCTTAACATGTCGTCAACAGCTTTGATCATTTTCGGTTTCAACCTCTCAAACTGGTCGAGATCATAAGTCTGGAGTACCTCCTTATAGTGCTCCACGTCGGGGAAATCCCCAACTGGTAAGTGGAACTCATCAATCAGCCCCAAAAGGGCAAAAATAAGTTCAAATAAAAATTAGAAATTCATTGAATTCAATAACGAGCGAAAGTTTGCAGCAAAGTTCAATGAGAATATCAATTGTCTCCGCATTGGTTAATTAAGGGAATCATGCAAACCCCAGAAGGAAGTAGAGAGATAGATCACAACCTTTCTGAATTCATATTCCAAGTTATCAATAAGTTTCTCTTGTGCTGTGGCCTTGCCTATCAACATGGGCATTTCCTTCTTCAGATGTCCAATGATGTAGGCATGGATCTTTGCTGCCCTTGCACGTTTCACAAATTCGTTGACCTGTTAGGACCACAATTGTATTATAATTTTTTCAAATTTTAACCAAGAGGTAACTAAGAGAAACTGCTATCACTGCAACAAGGTTTAGACATCAAATTCCCCACCAATCATCCAGGGGGACAAGCAAGGTTCCACCACTTGTATTAGTTCTTCCTCATCCTTGGTCAATATACTAGTAAAATATATTTGGTAAACATACCTGTCGATTACAAGCATTCTTTGGAATATCTCTCAAGTCGGCAAGAAGGTCATCATGTTCTTTTATGAAAAGGTCACTTCCTATTGGACCAGCAGCAGCCTCATTTATCGGACCATCACCAAACGAGCTGCAAAAATGACAGACGTTATCTACCCACAGAAACCAGCATTCTATACATGTAGGAAGTTGGGGTGGGGGGAGGGGGAAATAAAGAAGCTCATGAACACTACAAACATGTTCCTACTCCCAAATCTAACTTAGCTGAAAGAAGCTTACCCAATGTAGACACGAGCAACCTCAGGAGTATTTAGGACCCTCCCAAGTGACCACATCAAGGCTCCATAAACCCTCATCAACTACCAAATACATCCACAAAAAGAGGAGGAGACGAGCAAATAAATTAATTAGTTGGTTGCAATTTCACAAAGTCCTTGGAAGAGTAGAGCAATGAAAATCCATTGTCAAAGGAATGTTGTTAAGTACCTGCTGAGTATCCACTTGATCTGACTTGTTCATAACAACACGTATCTTATCATCGTGACCTCGTAGAGAAGAGATAACACGCTTGAATTCATCACTAATATCGAGTTTATGGGGATCGAAGAGGAGCAAAATCATGTCAGACTTAGCAGCAAACCAAGATGTTACGCCTGTGAAATCATAACCCCTATCTGTTCGTTGCTTCTCTCCAGACAATACCCCAGGGGTATCAATGAGAGTCATATGCTCCAAAAGCTTCAAAATTATAGGAAAAAAATTTCAGCTCTTGCCAATGTACATAGAAGTTCCAAATTCTGATTTACACGTATATAGGCTATAGCTGCCAACTCACTGGGTGCGGCATCTGAGAACATTCAAACTTTGATAAAAAGGCAGACCCAAATGCTGTAAGACCATTGTATGGCATATCCGCTTGAACAGTAATTGTGTTCCCTGGAATACTTCTTTCATCAGGGCCAGACTGCAGAAAAACATACAGAATTAGCAAACAAAAAGGGATTACCTGAATAGTGACTGTTATGCAAGTATGCAACTGCCAAAGATACTACGCAGTAAGCTTTTCTACACTTAAGATAAAGACTAATAAGAATCCGCCGAATTGCCAGATTGGGTATATTTAATGACCCCCTTTCACCACATTGGTATATTTAAAAACTCCGGCGCCAAATGGGTATATAAATTGACACTTTTACGCAAATGGGTCCAAAATCTCGCCGCCGGCGACTAAATTAATAAATAAAAAAAAATCATGTTTTTTTCTTTATTCTTCTGTTTCTTAAACTAATTACTTTTCTTTATTCTTCTGTTTTCTATTACTCTGTTTTTTCCTTCCCTGATTTCAATCGAATAGAAATGGTCTTGAACTTTCCATACACAATAAGGGCGGCAAATGAAAAATCAAGACATTTCTCCACATCCTATTCTCCACCTCAATCATCTCTGTTATTGGTTACGTCGGTCGCGTATCTTTCTCTACCCTCTTTCCGTCCCTTTTATGTTCTTTTGATTAAGCATTAAATACTAGGTGTTTCATAAACAACTAAGTTGAGTGTATGTGAAACTACTGAATGCTTTGCTTCTCTATATGCCACAATCTCCAATAGAATATATGATATACAAAGGATCGCATTTGAGTGAATTTGGCCAACATAAATAATGAGACTTGCTGTGAAGTGAGAGAAAAGGAATGAAAAGGAATCCACATGATCAATTTAATATAGAATATATCCACATAATTTAGAGTTTTCTTTTAACTTTTGTGGGTGACATAACTGCCATTGAAGCACGAGAAGGGAGGGGGGTGGGGGAGAAGATGAAGTTAGAATAGGAGGAAGAAAAAGGGAAATGGAAACAATAAACTTGGCAATCAGGAGAGAGAAGAAAAGTAAAATAGTTAAAGAAAATAAGAAAAATCTGAAAATGATATTTTATTTTTTTTTTTGATTTTAGTTGCCAGCGGCAAGATTTTGGACTCATGTGCGCTGAAGTGTCAATTTATATACCTATCTGACATCGGAGATTTTAAATATACCCATATGGTGAAAGGGGGTCAATAAATATACTCATCAGGCAATTCGGCGAATAAGAATCCTTTTTGTCGTACCATAACAACAATAAATTTATCAGTTGTTGGCTCTGGCCCAATATGTGCTCCTGAAATTAACCAGAATATAATAGATCAGAAAGGCGTCACTCTGCCAAAACTTAAAAGGAAATAAAGTCTGAGAGAAAGGCAGGCATTTTATACCAGGATAAGCACTTTTCAGTATGTGTTTAATGAAAGTTGTTTTCCCAGTAGAATACTGCCCCAGAAGCATGACCATAGGTTTTGCATCAAAATCACTGTTTGTCTGACAAAATAACGAAAAGAGAATGATATGATCAAATGTTTGATATGCAAGTAAAAACATGACAGAAAAAAGGTGTGAGATAGAAGCAAGGATTGCCCGTCTCACTTACTAATAAAGGTGATACAAAATCATTGAAATGATAAGTTAACTCTAACGGCTTCAGCTTCTGATCGTACAACCTCTTTAGACCATCAGTTACAGATGTCATGGAGGATAATTGTGCCTGAAAAGCATAAGCATTGAAGTATGTCAGAACAGTTGGTCCATGTTGATTAAGCTGAATACCATATATTTTAATACCCAGCAGAAATAGCTTAGGGCTCATTTACTTGCTAGTAGTAATGCAATGTGATCATTTTATAAAGTAGATTGGAGGAAAAGTGGAGGAGTGGGAGAAGAGAGATAGGAAAAGTGGAGTTGTTTGCATCATCCAACGTAATTACAATTACTCAACTTTAACCCATGTAAAGATGATTACTTTGGATGGTGTAATCAACCTTATTTTTTCCATCTCTCTCATCCCCCTCCTTTCTTTTTCTACCTCAAATTTACTCTATAAATTGCATTGCATTGCATTACTAGCAAGTAAACGAGCCCTTAGTGCAAAGAGAAGCAATTAGGGTAGACAAACGTGGTATTTGTGTTTGTGCAAATGCTAAACAGGTTGACCAGTCCCCAATGAACACAACTTATTAGTAAATTGTTTAAAAACCTCAATGCGAAGCAAACCCCTTAAATAAATGGATAACTTGCTACATACCTGTAGCATGTTGCCATGTTTATTATTTTCTATAAAAACAAACACATAGTATACAAAAGCTAAAACATCTTAACCATAACAATTGAACAGTATATCGCCTTAAATCCTTCAGAAGTTAAAATAGTGCTTCAAATAGTTGAACAACCCAAAC
Source organism: Tetragonia tetragonoides (assembly GCA_038025085.1). Taxonomy (NCBI): domain Eukaryota; kingdom Viridiplantae; phylum Streptophyta; class Magnoliopsida; order Caryophyllales; family Aizoaceae; genus Tetragonia; species Tetragonia tetragonoides. Next base: position 1,876,850 of record CM076153.1, read on the forward strand.
ACATCCATGCCCAAAAAATGAATAAAAACATAAAACTTGCATCAAATGTCTTATTAACTCAGGTCAGTAAGAACTAAACACAATTTGTTAAATTCAATGGGACGGGAGCAGGTCATTTCCCCACCACCTAACCTAAGCTCACTTATTTCGTGTCTGGTTTGTGTCTTATTCTCATGTCGACTTCTGCCATCTCTAAAAGAAAATCATACGAAAGCAAACAACATGATGCAGGAATTTAGGCAGAGCACGTTTAACTTGAATAAACAGGCTCCTAAATCCTGCCACAGGAATAGCTGGCTAGTAAACTTAGAACCCAGGTATAAGACAAAATGTTGTAAGCATCTACACAGAGTAACACCAATGGATACAGCAACCACATGTGTCTCAAGTCCATTTTGCAAACCCAGAGGAGCACATACCCATCACGAAGAAAGACAAATGTATGTGTGGGAATTTGATCTGTTTGTACTTTTTAGCAATTTCATTTAAAATATAACCCCTCCAAGAAAAGGAGCAGTCCTTCAAAGCATCCATAACCTGCAAAGCCTTTTCTTTTGTTTTTCAATAGGTAAGATGTTGACCTCATAGGACTCTCAACCAAACCCCCAAATCCCCCAGCCCACCTCCCCCCCCAGACACCAAGAAGTCACCCCACACTCCCCATTGGGTAATGTACCTGCCTGGATTTGACTACCGGTGGCTTTCATGGCTCTAAGCTACATGCTCGTCGGCACCAACATCATGATTTAAGAACACCCTTCTCTGAGATTTAAACTCTTGATCAACCAGAAGATAAGAAGAATTATCACCTTGCAATCACTGGCTTGGATCCTATCATGGGTATACTTACTATACTAAACCTTACTTCACGTTCTAACATATCAAATCAATCACGCAGGATCACACTTCAGGAATACAAACTTACCTACCATATTAGCATGGCTCCACATCCACTCTGATATAAGCAAACTTCTATAGCTTATCTTAGTATTTTTATTTGTTTTTGTCAATTGCTACACGAAAGCCAGGTCTGCAACCCTTGGACATTGTATATTGTAACTTTCAGTTCACATTACCTTTCTCATTCTCATTACAATGCCAGCAAATCTCATATGGATTTGCATCCAATCAGGTTCATTTTCATCACATCATAAGCCCAAAGCTTTCTAGTCTCTAGTGTTGCCGCACCCCCATCAATAAACATAGCTGTGTCCGTGAAGGTAGCTTCACAAAGAGTAATTACCAATCCCCAATTGCACCATGGTCTCCTTGAGACACAACTGAAACTGTCCTACCATTGTTTTTTGCCTTCATGTTTAACAACTAACGGTGTAAGTTATTATCCTGACATTCCTATTTCTTCTTCCTCTTGTAACATATAGATGTTTGGGTTGTAACAAACTTTAATTGAATCTAAATTCATGAAAATTCCAAACCCTAGGGAAAAACTCCAAGTCAACAATTTGCCAAAGTAATCCCAGTCCTTCAATTAATTGCATTTCATAGAGTTAACATGTAATCAGAATTTCCCTAATCAGGGCTTTTAAGACAATTCATCAAACAGGTGATGTTCAAATTATTCAGTAACCCAGAAAATACGCAATTCTCAATTTACAATCGCACAATATATCAACTTTTACCTGAAATTTGATACTGTAAGGAAAAACACAAGTAATTCAAAAACCCTAGCAAAGCCGGCCAATCGTGGAGAAAAGAGGAGAGAGAAATGTACCTTGTTGGGGAAGTCGGAGAAAGAGTGGAAGCCATGGTGGTGGTGGTAGTGCTGGCGAGGAGGAGAGAGAAAGAAGGAGCTCCGACACTGAAGAGTCACCAACCTCCTCGATGCTCTTCCAAACACCTTCGGGATCAACATCTAACAAGTCAAACTTAAGAGTTAGACAGACAGTGCCGTTTTTAGTTTTTTTGGCAACTGATACGTTCGTTATTTACTTTTTTAAAAAAATACAAGAGTAATTGATGATTTTTCCTTGAAGAAATCCTAATTTCAGGTATTTCATGAGGTAAGTCACCACTTAATTCATTTACAAAACTTGTTAGGTAACTAAGGTCCGGTTATTTTCTTCGTCTCCATGCTACATTTCGATCCATTTTGTTCAGTTTTAATCTATTTTGCATTTTGTACATTTTTTTATCGCATATTTTGTTTCATTACCGCATAGTTTTGTTCAGTTCCGCGTTGTTCTATTCTGTTATGATCAGCGTCGGGCATCACTCCGTTGAAGAGAACTCCCCAGAAAAAACTAGCGAAAATGAACAACAATTACAAAACGTAGAAGCAACACTCGAACTCCGTCCGACCGCATGATAACATTAATGTTTATGAGCGGTAGCGCGGCACCAGTTGAGCTATCAACCAATACTAACATAATGACAAATTTTTATGTTAAAATTTAAACCCGTTTGGGCTCCTCTTGATCGTGGGCCCCGGGCGAGCGCCAATTTATCAATTTAATCCCAGTGGATTTCTTTGAGGAAACATTACTTGAGTCCATTCAGTCTCAAAAGACTTGATCAATTGAGAGGCCCGCTTTAATAATGTCCAAGGCCTAATAGGCCGGGTTTGGCCAGGCTAAGCTATAATCGTAGATAATAGACCCACAATCGTTTATAGTGGGATGAACTTTCAAAACAACCAAGTTCAAAACGATGTGTTCCCTTTCAACGAATCTGACCTCTTTCTTAGCGAATGAGTCAAATCTGACTACAAGTTGATCATAAAGCGCACCCATAACATGAAAGTGGGACACTTCAGGGACCCGACAACAATATGGTGGAATAATGACCATTGGAAAATGGTCGTGGGTGGGTGGGGGTCAAGGGGCATGGAACATTTGTATATGAATAGGGATTTTAAGACATGGATTAAGGCCAAGCACCCTTTGCATTCGGTCCCAAATACGGGTATGTGGGAATGCCTAGATTTTTAACCGGTTTTGCGGTTTTGGTTGGACCACTTTCATATTAGGGTTGAACATCAAACATGTTTTTAAGGTTAGTTTGTACATAACAAGATATGAGTATTATACTATATAATGGAAGGTATAATCCAGTTAGGGACAACCGAATAAGTATATTTAAACATGGTACATAGTACTAATAGAAGACAAAATGGAAATATGTCATTCACAAGTACGTGTTAGGATAATACTTAATTATGACCTTATTATAGATTATCACTATACATTTTTTACTAAAGTTTGTAAGACATTGAAGTGTATAGTTTTCAAATTGAATGTGTCACATACATTGCACAAGAAAGAAATGTGCAAATGAAAGTAATAAAATCTCTAGTCTTATGCTTTCGTTCCACAGTATTCTCAGCGCCGTGATCTTGCTAGCTACACATATAAGTTGATCAACTCCCATCTTCTTAATCTGCTTATTCGTCATTCCCGCGCTCCCTCAAATTAAGGCTTCAGTTTTAAGATTTCCACAGTATCCTCAGCGCCGTGATCTTGCTAGCTACATATCCTAAGTAAAATGTGTCGAAAACTATTAGCATACGGTGTTATATTTACCGTTCTTTTTGCTATTTATTACATCTATTACCTTCGTAATCTATTTCTTTCTCCTCCTTGGTTCTAAAGTCATCTTCCCAACAGAAGAGCTTTACTTTACTCAACGACTACACCAGTCTAGTTTTGCGCCTGCTAGTAGTTTACAAACATTTCAGCAACTTTTTTTTATTGATAGAAATCATTGGAGAGGACATGGTAGTACTAATAAAAGGCGAAAATGAGACAGGTCACTCATAAGTGTGTGTCAGGGTAATACTTAATTATGACCTTATTATAGATTTTCACTACCCATTTTTTACTAAAGTTTGTAAAACATTGAATTATATAGTCTTCAAATTGAATGTGTTGCACATACATTGCACATATATTGCACAAGAAATAAATGTGCAAATGAAAGTAATAAAATCTCTACTATTCTAAGAAACAAAAGTCCAAATTGAAAATGCAATGTCAATTACAATATGGATCGTATTGGGTATTCAGTACTTGACTGCCCTTCAATCCCTCAAAATTTAATCCTGCTCCAACTTGATAGGACTTCCGAAATGGACATGCTGCCTATCCTATTTGCAATCGCTCACCATTAATGGATGCCTCGGAGTGAAATCGTGGCCGGAATCCATGCGCCATCTCACCTCCTTAAACAGCCTGGAGATAAGATTTTGTGATGTTGCCCTCAAGGAAAGATCCAAACGGGGAGGACTGACCCAACATTAAACACATCCTCAATTTATATATTTGTCGAAGCTGATTCAATTTCTGCTCCCCAAAATAACAGGTACCGCACAACTGCAGAGAGAAGAAATATTCGCAAGAGAATTGAGCGCGAGCCGTGTGTGTGTATATATAGGTTTCTGACTGTACAATATATAAGTCGGTCGTTCATTTATTATTATTAACCGACCTAGATTATACTGCGACATGCTGTAAGTCGAAACGCTTTCCAGGCTGTAAACGCGTTTTTACATTAGTGTCAATTGGACTCTAGGGTTTCATCATCTCGGAATTGGACCGGCCCATTACACAAATAAAAAGTCCAGCAAATTGACCTATCCGATAGTGTTAATGACCAGTTGAGCAGGTTTTTTTTAATTATTACTTTATTTATTATTAGTTATTTAACTCTAAAAAATACACACATTATAATTTTTAAAAAGGAAAAATTCACCATGAATTTTGTGGATTATCTCTTTGTTCCCAAGGGCACATGATAGCCATTTCCTTATTATAACTTACTTCGTGTCTGCTTTAGAAATTATATATAGCACAACATCTGTAGCTTGTAGTGCTAAAAATCTATCAGTAATAAAAAAAATTGTCTACGTTAAGAAAAGAAGATTAGTAAAGCAAGTGTGTTCATCATTTTTTTATTTTTAAATGTGGTAAATAAAATTTTTGAATGGCAAATGGGGTAAAATTGAGTCTCGAAATTTAATCTTTTATAATACCAGCTTTTTTAATTATTAATATTTAATCAAATAGTCCATATTAACAATGAGTGGACGAACTAATGTTTTTTAGACAATGGAGTTATGTGAATTTAAAAGATTTTGATTTTCTTCTTTAAAAAAAATGTTTTTGATTTTCCTTTCAAAAGTGATCAAATAAATAAATAAATAAATAAATCATGCATAAAGTCAATACAATAGTAGGTGAAGTTTCTAAGTAACCCCTATACTACCTAAAGTGACCCCGAAAGGCCGAAACAAGGCCGCCATTTGGTACAACGTTTGAAGCAAAATAGTAGATCATGTCCCAAATTTGTCTTCCAAAAATATTTGCAACAACAACAAAAAAAAAAGAGACAATTTGCATTGAACTACAACGGTTTTTTTTTTTTTTTTTGGGGAAAATCTCGTAGTATGACTAATTGACTACATAGATACATAAAATACGCCAAAACATTGCATTCTAAGCTTTCTTGTAGAATGCCTTATACAACACACTCATTTAGGCTTTTGTACAAAATCATCACGATCATGCTACTGGCTGCTGGCACCTTGAGTGACTCTAGGATCTTATCACCTTTCTCAAACTGCATAGATTTCTTGTCTCTTCCAATCTTCACATACACCTGGTATCGCTCCTTTAGGTCATCCAGAAGGTATGTAGAGGCTTTCCATCATAGGTCTTTAGCCCCTCTTGAAACATGTTTTCTAGTGGTTATAGAATTCCACTCAGAGACTCAAAGTCCTTTTCGGGTTGGAGCTTGAAAGTATATCATTCCCACTTCCATGAGTGATTGATCCACATATAGCTGTTGTTATATACTTATATTATATACAACGGGAAGGCACTGGCTACTGGTAAGAATATTTCAGTCTTCATTTGTTTCATGTAGAAGTTAGATACATAATGATTGTTACACATGATTACATGAATAGTTAGTCTTACCATATTACGGAAAGGAAAGGCCTTCTTGGCATTACTACCAATGGCCTTTGGGTCATACTGCACAATTTTGACAGGGCGACCAGCAGCTTGAGCAGAGTTTGGCCATTCCATCAAGGGTCACAGTTCTATCACTTGCACAATTGAAGATGTTTCTACTTGCTGCAGTTGGGTTCTCAACTGGCAGAGTAAGCATGGATGACAAGTCCCTAACATGACTGATATTAGTGAGCTACATTCCTCATCCAGAGATAGGTACTGGCCTGTCTCGCCCAATTCCTCTATCGGAAATGAGTGTTTGTGCCTTAAACTTCTAAACCAGAACTTAAAGTTGGAAAACAAAGAATATGGTTGGGAAGAACTAATAGAGTGATGATAATCAACTTACTGTCGAAAAACCATTCTTCACAATCTTTGTTGTTTCCTAATCTTATCATATATTGTGGGCGGAAGGTTGCCCAGCTACTGAAAGTTTCAGAGATATGTTTTTCTACGCCAACATGGGAGGTATCACCTTTGACAGCATCCTGAAACAATTGTTTTAGTTCGGATCATCCCAAATATAAAGTTCATCTGGATTCCTATTTGCCTCCTCTTTGAGTCTGTAAAATGGTTCAATGGTGAACCATACAAATGCATGCTTTCAGCTCAAAAAGATAAGAATTACAATGCAATAAATTTTTATGAAGCAATTAGCAATGTTGAAAGAATACCTGTAAAGTCTCCTTTTTTGGTACACTCTTGCACAAATGACATAGTCCTTGTGACTCTTAAGGAAGCCAAATTTCTTCCTTCCAGTCCTGGCACATATCAAATCGAAACAGTTAAAAGCAACGAAATGGGCAAAACAATCAAATGGAAATGGAAAATGGTTGAGCTCATTCCTTGTGTGTCCTCCAAAGACCAGCACTTTGTAGGGACGACATTCTTGCTTTGCAAACAAAAATGAAGGCTTTCCAGGTGACGTAACCCTCCCTTTGATCCCAAGCTATGAATTTGGAGACCCCTCTCTGCTGATTTTTTTCTTTACTTTGTTCTACAAGTTAAATTTGCAATGGAACATAGAGGATTAAAGCCTTGTTTCCTCTAATTCCTCACTTAGGCTACTTCTGTACGTTATCTTATAATGTTCTTCGAATTTCTACAATTAAATGTTGTATTTGTAATTTGTGACGGGGATAGTGATCGCTGATGATGGCCTTCAGGTTCTGGGTTGCTTTAATCTTCAAATTTAGGCTAGTAGCTCATTCTTGGTTGAGCTTCCAGTTGCATACTGCAGTTTGATGATTTGGAACTGGTTATGGGAACTTAATGAATCGATCAGATCAGATGAACCCAGTCCGGTTGATGATTCTGTTCTGCATGAACCAAAGAGACAACAGTACATCAAGGAGAGAAAGAATGTGCACTGAGCTACTTTTTTCTTTTTCTTTTTTTTGGGGAAGCAGCAAAGTGCATACGTTGATTTACCCACTATAGGTATTCACAACATTTAAGATCATCTTGAGAATTTTCAGCCAGCTTCAGTAAAAGAAAATCTCAAACTGACAATACTTTTTGTCTAGGGAAAGTAATAACCAATTGGGTGAGGGAAGCCGCCATTTAGAAAAGGTACATTTTCAAATTCTCAGAATACGTAGGTAGAATCAATGACCCAAACCAGCAGGATATACAAAAACAAAAGAATAACAAGCTGTTAGCATGGAGCCAAGATAGTGATTACCAATATACGGCTGAAACTCCTAACCTACATCAGTACCCTTTCGATTTTCGGCTCAGTCAGACCCACGGCAACATCGTTGAGCAGCCAATTAATTAGCTTAGACTGCTTCCAGTGGATGCTTCCCTGAGTCCCTGACAAAATATGAATGGTAAACACATTAAAATTTATGTATTCATGTGGGTGTTTTTGCAAAATGACTAATACTTCAGTTATTTTTGCATAAAACCAGTAAAGTATCAAATAACAAAGTTCAATACAGAACCTTTCTATCTGATGTGATGTATAAAGGGTAGCTCTTCAGAAATTCACATGGCAACGCCCATTCTCTGAAAAGCTAATCAAGATAAGAAGTTTGGACATCATCTCTGGTAGAGACCTATTATGACTCTAATAAGGGCCGATAAACAAATAAACAGACAAAGTTCAAGAGGCAGTACCTGTAGTTCCTTCTGCAAAGTCATCTCTGTGTAAACTCTATCCAAATCGTCAACTCCTTATATTATTGCCTCTAGCTTTCTGTAGGTAGCGTTCAATCGTTCATCTTTCTGGGAAAATATAGAGCTAGATACTTAGATTCAACTAAAAGTTGGCTAAATATCTAAAGACTATTTCAGTGTCATCTTGAGGACGTAGTGTACAGTTTTGAAGTGTTACACATTACACATAGTTTAACTTATCAGTTAAACAGTCCTCTCAATTCGTAATAGAAACTGGCATATGACAACCAAACACAAGAACTACAAAAGCTTATTTTGAAAAGCTCAGAGTGATACAACGAGCTGTAGGGTAACATATTTCAGCATTGTTTGAAATTAACAACACGATGGCATCACATCAGATTTGTCAGTCATGAAACCAGTATTTCATGGGTGACCTAACCAAAAGGTAAAATAAGTGACAAAAGAGGTCTTTAATTTCAAATGTCTCATCTACCAGCACAATCTCCCACAATGAAAAGAAAAGGGTATAAAGGAAGGACTTGAAAGTATCAAAATCAAAAATAGTCTTAGAAAACAAGAAAGGTACGACAATGCAACTTTACCTCTTGATATCATCAAGTACAGACACAGATGTACGAAACCCTCCATTCATCAAGGAACTAGACAGTATTTCATTCGCCTCTTCCCTGCCAGGATAAATCGTTAGATACCAGTATACCACACCCAGAGATCTACATATGCTCTCATGTCTCAACTTTTCTAAATTAGGGTAGCAGGGGAGGCACATACGGATTTTTGACCACAAGCACCACACCATGTTACTAACAATATTGATAATGAAGGCATTGAGAGGAATTAGACAGTATTTCATTTGCCTCTTCCCTGCCAGGATAAATGGTTAGATACCACACCCAGAGATCTACATATGCTCTCATGTCTCAACTTTTCTAAATTAGGGTAGCAGGGGAGGCACATACGGATTTTTGACCACAAGCACCACACCATGTTACTAACAATATTGATAATGAAGGCATTGAGGGGTGGGGGGGGGGGGAAGGGAAAGATGGTAACAAGGAAGACTCTTCTATCAGAAGGGGAAGAGGTGGGAACCTAAGCCCCTCAAAACCTTAGATACTATATCTCTGTATAAGTGCATAACAACGGACTTTTATTCTTATCTGTCACTTAAATATGAAGAACTGCTCTCCTGTCCCCTTCCACTTTTCTTTTCCTTTTTTACATTTTCATATTATTCTTTTTTGGGGGGGATTGTAACACCGATGTCTTTCCTAGTTATCTCCATCTTCATAAATCAAAAAACACAATGAAGGAACAACCACTAACCTGTTGGAAAATAAACATGGACGCAGATTATCCAAAGAATGTATAAGCTTTTCAACTTTCTGTAGGCATAAAAACACATGATTTAGAAGATATTTAGTTCAGAAAACTAGGCAAGCAGCTATATGTTTCACACATAAATAACATAGGATACAGTGAAAGTACTTGCCTTCGTTTCAATTTGAATTTTCTGAAGCACATAAATGTCTGGCGTCTTCATCAGCATGAGTTCTTCTAAGGTAAACTTGTTTGCCTCAGTCCTAATATTAGAGCCAAAGAAATCAACCAGAGTAAAAGGTAAAGAATAAGCAACAACCAAACATCACTAAGCAACACAAAAGACATACTCAGGTTTATGAACCTCACTGATTGGTTTGGTTAAGATCATCCCATATCAAATTCATCCACTCTCGTATTTGACGCCTTGACTATCTGAAATGCTTCAACTGTGAATAATAGAAATGCTTACTTTCAGCTCATCATGAAAAAAACAGCACCAAATTAACAATCAAATGCAAAAACATTTAAAAGTATTTAGCAATGTTGAAAGCATACCCCGTAAAGTCTCCTTTTTGTGGTATGCTCTTGCACGGAAGACATAGTCCTTGTGCTTCTCAAGGGAGCAAAATATCTTCCTTTCAGTCCTGGCACATAACAAATCAAAACAGGTAATGAAAAGACAAAATTCGAATAACAATGAAACAGGCAGAACAATAAAATTAGAATGGGAAAATAATCACCCACAGTTGAGCTCTTCCTTGTGTGTCCTTCCTAGGAACAGCATTTCTTAGGGACGACATTCGTGCTTCTTTGCTGCAAAATTGAAACCTTTCCTGGTTTTACAATCCAAAAAAGGAAAATAATTACAGATATCTGAAATGAGTTGTCATCACGAAATTCTAACACCACGGAATCTTCAGCACACATACACACAAAAATTGGCAAATTGTTGAAAGTAGCAATTGAAGTAAGAAAACTACTAGGGTGGCAGTAAATAGCAGTTTGTCAGAACCATGACATCTTCACAAGACCTCTACAGATAGTCATAACAAGATTTCCTTCAACATCAGCACTCTCACATAATTGAAATTATTGACAGTCAAATACATTTTCCAACTTACTACGATTAGGGTAAAGTAATAGTTAAAAAAGTTCACACCACAATCACTAAGAACTAGACAGATTAAGATATTGCCATTTTGGTAAAGAACTAAGAATTCCTACTTTATACAACTTGGTTTAGGTTACTAAGAACAATAACTGGGAGAGAAACAAATAAGCAACTTGTTTTAGAGTTCAAAATCAAACAATCAAAACATCTGAAAATCAATAAAATTAATAAAATTAGAAACTAGGGCCAAATTGCATGAATCCGAAAATCAAAAGGTCATTGTATTGCAAACAGATTATGAAATAAACAGGAAAATAAGATGGAACGATTAAATTTAGGGTTTAAAGATGAGAGTACCTTCGTTAAACCTAGGAATCCGCAAAATAGGGATTTTGCGCTTGTCGACACGTTAATTCCACAATCAACACCAATCATTCAATCATCAATTGTAAGTTTTAACTCTATCCCGTTGATAATTTTTACCCACCAACACCGAAAGAACTAAGATTGTGAACTATTGTGAAAGGAGAGAGAGAGAGAGAGAGAGAGAGAGAGAGAGAGAGAGAGAGAGAGGAGAGAGAGATTGGATATCAGAATGTGCGAGAGTGCGATTTATAGGTTTTGCGTTTGAAGGTGATCAAGGGCGGTTATTTATATGCTGTGTTACAAGGAACACGCTTGCTGGAAGTAAAACCGCGTTTAAGTAAAGAAGGAGGAAGAAAACGCGTTTAAGTTAAATAGGAGGAGAAAAACGTGTTTAAGTCATACAGTGAGATACAACTGTCACCAGTAAACAATACGCGTTTTATTTAATAAAGAGAAGATAAACACGTTTTAGTCAAACAGGAGGAGAAAAACGCGTTTAGTCAGAAAGTGAGATACAACTGTCACCAGTAAACAACACGCGTTTTATTTAATAAAGGGAAGAAAACGCGTTTTAGTCAAACAGGAGGAGAAACAACGCGTTATACGGCGTCGTTTTACGCCGACAAGACGAAAAATAGCCCTATATATAGCTAGATCATTCGTTCACACAGTTCACTTTTCAAACACACACTCTCTCTCGTCTTTCGCTCTCCTCATTGAGAAGAAGAAGGTGGTTCAATGGCGGGAATCCTAAAGCCCTAAATCAGCTAGGGTTTCAATCTTGCCACTCTAGATAATGTAAGTCTATCTCCAACTTTCTCTCTCCTTTAATTTCCCCACCCCCTATGCTCTATTCATTTAATTATAACCACTTCCAATTTGGGAATTGCTATGTGGACTGTGGAGTTTTTGTTAGTCAAATTTCTTGTGCTCTGGGATATCAAGGAAAAAAAAGCTTGTCAATGAATTCTTGTGTTCTAGCCATCAGATTGTAAAACAAAGCTTATTAAGAATTTTTTTCTATGATAGTTGTTTATCTTTAGTTGATTCTGCCCTAACTATTTGTTCCTGCCTTGTCAGTAAATGTTGTTGCCACTTGAAATGGAATTCATTTGTGTTTGTTTGGATGGGATTGGGGTGACTTGTGACTGTTGTGAATGATTGAGACTTGATGAATTAGGGTTAATTAATTGGACCTTTTGGGACTGTAGAAATTTAATCAGAAGATTACTTGGGTTTTATTATTATTTTTTTAATAATTTTTTCCATAGGGCACCCATTCAATTTCAGGGTTACCCATATGTTCCTCATATCATATTATTCGCTTTTACCCCATAAATTATTGCAATTTTGATGTTTGAGGAAGTCTGTTTATATTGTAACAAATTTCAGTTACCCATCAGATTTAATGATTTTTTTTTTCTTTTTCTTAGAGAGGGGGTGGGGGATGTTGAATTGGTTTGATATGAAAAATTATGTTGGGTAAGTAATAGAATTAGTGTGTCTTTGTGTGAAATGTAGAAAATAAATGAAAAGATCATACTTGGGAGCTGAAGATTAAATATCATCTTAGTGAGATTGTCAAAGTTGAAACAGAAAAAAGATGCTGACACCAACTTTCAAAAGGTAACATACTTCATTCTCCTTGTGATTTATCCACTTTAATTTTATACTGATTAAAGAAGATGATATGCCGTCTCCTATTCCAAGCCTCTGAATATCTAATAGTTTTCTCTGTTACAGACATGGGTCGAAAGAAAGCACTGAATGATGAACTCCATGCAGTTTATCAAATGATTGAAGTATCTACATGAGTTTCTCTTCTTGTTCTGTATTGGTGGGGGTAAGACAGAAATGTTGTCTGGAGAGTCATAACAAAATGGATTTGCAGAAAGTAAAATTTACTTAACTGGTGACTTCTCCTTGCCCTGTTGGCAAAAGCGTTTTGATATTGGCTTATAAATATCTTCTCATTATCTTGCATGGCATCAAAACTTTTCACTTATGAGTTATGACCTCTGTTATTGTTTGGCAGACAAGTTGTACACGGGAAACGGAAATGAAGATTCATGCATTTGTGGTGGACTCCATGCATTCTGAAGCGTATAAAGTCCTTGGTGGAATCAGTAGAACTGGTTTTGAAGATCAATAAGGTTTGTCACAAATTGTGTAATGGATATGCTTTAATATCACAAATCAGTAGGGGTTTAAGCCAACTTTTTTGAAGATCAACAAGGTTTGTCACAAATCAGTAGGCGTTTAAGTCAACTTTTTTGCTATTTGTCCATGATATGCTTTAATAGACGTGGAAGTATAAAAATAAAAAGAGTTCTTTGCTCAACAAAATCAAAACTGCATGCACCTTGACCTTCTTACAGGTTTATATGTTTCATGCTAAGTTCTGAGAATTTAATGTAAGACAAGCTAGTACATCTCGGATTTGGTCTTTTATGGCAGGCACGTTAATGAACGTAGTTTATTGGTTATTTGGACCTTTTTGCTTATATGCCTATACTCAAAGCAGAATTCTTGAGAAAGGAGATGACAGGAACGGGTGCAGGTTTTCTTGTGAATGGCATGATCGAGTGTATAAACCTTGAGGTGTCAATAACTGGTACCCAGTTTCTAGCTGAGAATTATTCTGTGTTATAAGATCATATGCTTGCCTCTTGATCTTCTGTCTTTTAATGTTTTGGTTTCTGACAGAATCTTTGTAGAGGCGATAATGGAGACAATGACGATGATGTGGATCAGCCTAGAAAGGAGCACGAGAGGAAGGTTGGTTCCCTGAAATTCCACAAATAATTAACTGCATGTATATCATCGTCATCATCATACTATGATACTACTGCTACTAATTTTACTTTATGCTTTTACTACTGCTATTGCCATTATATTTTATGAGCCTGGAAAGGAGCATGAAATGAGGGTTATTATTGTATGATTTCATTCTCATGTGTTCATTTCGTTACCCACACACTTGTCAATGCATTCTCATGCAGTTATCACCTTTGTCAACCCATCTTCTTTTGATACTTTGAATGTCAAGAGGTTTGATGGTAAGGAGACCTTGATGTTCCTCTCTCTCTCTCTCTCTCTCCTTCCCATTATTTACCATTTAACATTTCCATGGTTTTCCAGTTTTGTTTGCAGTAGATCCTCTGTAATATCAGACAATTGTGCAATTTGGTGAGGATGGGGCAAAGGGCTCCTTTTAAACAACCTTGGAGTGTATGGAGGATGGCGCATACCTTTTGATTCCCTAGAATCGCCAGAAAAGTGCTTCTCTTCCACAACTAATAATAACTTTTCCAGTCCAACTGATATCTCTTTTGCTGGAGGTTAGTATGGAGTTTCTGATTACATTTTACAGATGTTAAGTGTTTTTGTTTTCTCTCTCACAGAATGCATTAAGCAGATGGTGAAATATGCGCACACTATGAAAGATTTTTGCCCTAGTTTTAGTGCTCTTGTGGAGCAGCTTGATGAATGTAGTTTGCAACATAGGGAACTTAATAGTGGTCAGGATTCTATGTGTGATCATAGTGCAATTGATTTCTCCTGTTGTTTCTTCTTTTTATTTTTGTCTCCTCCCCCTCCCTCCATATAATCGCTCATTCAAGAAAAAGAATCAAGAACAAGTAATAAATGAAGAATCCCATAAGAGGTATCTCTGCCAAGTGGAAGACCACTTGTGCTCTATTCATTGAATGATTTTTTTTGCAAAATCAGTCCAAGATAGATTTCTTGGTGACCCATCTTGGTTAGCTCAAACTTTTAACTTGTACCTTGTAGCTTATCGTTTATCATATGCAATCCTTCTCCTTCTTTGTAGTGTTATTACTGATAGTTACTTCTCAATGTAGTGTCAGGAGAACAAGAAGAAGAAGAGGGGCAGGTAGAAGGAGAGGGCAGGTATAATGTCCATCTCTGAAAGGATCGCTGTCTTCTTTAATTATCATGCATCTAAACTCTTGATGTATTTGGTTGCATGTAATAGTTATATCATAATGTATATAATTTCATGATTATGTATTCAGCTTTCATTTATTCACATGTTCAAGGATTCCTTATAGTATGTTCCATTCAGCATGCATCATTAACTGTGTTTTCAATACCTGTAGAGACATATGGAAACTGGTGGTTAGTGGATATCAAATTCCTGTACTGGGATCCACTTAGCTCGCACACTACAAATATGTTGCTAAGATGAGCCTTCTTCTCCCTCCAGTTCCTGTCTCGATGGGGACTAGATCATCGAGCTCTTCCGTTTCCCATTTGTTCCTGATTGGTAATAATCTTTTTCTCCCCTTAATATAAATTGTTGCAATTTTGGTTTTTTGGGATATATATATATATATATATATATATATCATGGATTCCCATTAAATGGGTCGACTTTTTGTTCTCATTCACAAATCCATCTGTGTTTATGCTGCTAACTCTCAGTTTGGGCCTTCTTTTTATCCTATATACCATGTTTGTAAAGACCAGAAGCTACACGCAAATTCTCATTGGATCTTGGTTGTTCTTAACCGCGATGGCTATTCATTTAAGTCTTTGGGTAGCACCACTAGATCTTCAACAAGGTGGAAATTCTCGTATTCTCTATGTACATGTTCCGGTTGCTCGGATGAGTATTCTTGTTTATATTGTTACGGCTATAAACAAAGTTAGACAAGATTGGAATGGGCATAGGAACATGTATTGATGTACCAGATTGGCTAATGCTCCCAGGTTGATGCGATGTATTCCACCAGTTGACTGGAGACTTGATTATGGTATATCGATCGGTCCAGCACGGATTGAAATAGGAGCCGGTTCGACAGGAAGCTTTTGAAAACACAGTGCACCCAGGTAAATAAGGAACGAGATGAATACAGAAGTTAAATGAGCATCCCACACCCAAAAGGTGCCCCACATGGGTCTTCCCCGAAACCCCCCAGTAACTAAGGTAAACAACGTAGAAAGAGCACCCATTTCTGTACTGGTTAGCGAAGAAAAAGAGGATGTTTTGTTAATAGGAACAAGAAAGTGTTTATAGCCGTAACAATATAAACAAGAATACTCATCCGAGCCACAGGAACATGTACATAGAGAATACGAGAATTTCCACCTTGTTGAAGATCTAGTGGTGCTACCCAAAGACTTAAATGAATAGCCATCGCTGTTAAGAACAACCAAGATCCAATGAGAATTTGCGCGTAGCTTCTGGTCTTTACAAACATGGTATATAGGATAAAAAGAAGGCCCAAACTGAGAGTTAGCAGCATAAACACAGATGGATTTGTGAATGAGAACAAAAAGTCGACCCATTTAATGGGAATCCATGATATATATATATATATATATATATATATATATATATATATATATATATATATATATATATATATATATATATATATATATATATATATATATATATATATATTAATTTAATGATTTCTGGGGTAGCCATCAGAATCTTTTTTTGAGGGGGTAAGGGGATATTAAATTGATGTGATATGATTAAATATAATTGTGTCAATATTGTATTGAAATACTAATGCGAAATGTAGAAAATAAATTAAATAGTCCATATTATTCATGAGTGAATGAAACTAATGTTTACTCGTATTAGTCAATGGAGCTATGGGAATTTTAAAAAAATTATTTCCATTGCAAACGGATCAAATATTAAATAAAAATGATCATGCATGAAGTCAATATAAAGGTAGATTGAGAGATGTGTATTTAGAATTTTCAAAAGTGACCCTTATAACGCGGAATTAACCCCTAAACAGGGGCATCGTTTGGTAGAACTATTGTAGACTTGTAGCACATCAGAGTGCTAGATCTTGTCGCAAATTTGTCTTCCATAGTATTTGCAACAAAAAAAGTAGATAAAAGAGAGACCGTCTAAACTACAACATTTTTAAAATATATATATTTTTGGAAAATCTGATAATATGACTACACATACGTACATGAAATACGCCAAAACATTGCATCCTAAACTTTATTGTAGAATGCCTCATGTAACACTCATACAGGCTTTTTGTACAGGATGATCACGATCATGCTACTGGAACCTTGAGTGACTCTAGGATCTTATCATCTATTTCAAACTTCATAGATTTCTTGTCTCTTCCAATCTTTACATACTCCTCGTATCGCTCCTTTAGATCATCCGGAAGGTATGTAGAGGCTTTCCACCCTAAGAGGTCCTTAGCCGCTCTTGGCTCTGCATAAAAGTGCTGCACAACATAATGACAGGAAACTGTTATTTTCAGATCAGAATTTCTGGTTTGAAACATGTTTTCTGGTGGTTCTGGGATTCCACTCAAAGTATATGGGAACTACTATGAGTGATTGATCTACAGATAAATGATTTAGGTATGGCTCATGTACAAGCTAGATACACAATGATTGTTACACATGAGTGATTAGTCTTACCATATTACGGAAAGGAAAGGCCTTTTTGGCATCACTACCAATGGCCTTTGGGTCATAATGCACGATTTTGACAGGGCGACCAGCAGCTTGAGCACAGAGTTTGGCCATTCCATCAAGGGTCACAGCTCTATCACTTACACAATTGAAGATGTTTCCACTTGCTGCAGTTGGGTTCTCAACTGCCAGAGTAAGCATGGATGACAAGTCCCTAACATGAGTGATGTTAGTGAGCTGCATTCCTGAGCCAGGGATAGGAACTGGCCTGTCTCGCACAATTCCTGTATCGGAAATGAGAGTTTGTGCCTTAAACTTCTAAACCAAAACTCAAAGTTGGAAAACAAAGAATATGGCCAGGAAGAACTAATGGAGTGATGATAATCAACTTACTGTCGAAAAACCATTCTTCACAATCTTTGTTGTTTCCGGATCCGATCATATATTGTGGGCGGAAGGTTGCCCAACTGCTGAAAGTTTCGGAGATATATTTTTCTACGCCAACATGGGAAGCATCAGCTTTAACAGCATCCTGAAAATGTAACATCAGGAGCCTATCTTAAATCCTGCTACGACAATCAAGCAAGCAACGACATAGGGACTTAACTACTAGGATCATAGACTTACTCCTTCAACATGAGGTGGCTCCTCAGTAGCCTTATAGATCCCAGCACTGCTGATGAAAAGAAATTGTCCCACACCTGAGCTCTTTGCCCAATCTACAACAGGCCTGTGTGTGAAGTCAGTTGTTTTTGTTAGTACACACATCTAGATAGAGCCATCAGTAGATGTATTATCATGCTCCTAGCCCAACCTTCAGTCATTCACCATACAAATTTCCCTCATTAAACTTAAGAATAATCATTTAAGCAACCTAGTATGATCCCACCTCCAAATAGGCTGAAACTTGCTTCTATTAAAAGGTTCAAAAACTGGGAAAAACAAGCAGAAAAACCTATTTTCGGTCGGATACATCGATTCATCTACCACATAACCACATTGCCTTGTCAAAATAAAAAAGTTCATGACCCAACAATATGTATTCTACCAAAATAACCCACAAAATTCAAATTTCATACTTGACAGTTTCAAGGTCCTTGCCATTGTTGTCCAGCACCACATCAAACGCTTCCCCTCCTACTACACTCCCAATTTCTGCAGGATTTCCCCACACAGTTTTGCCACCAGCACTCACAATTTCCTAATCACACCAAAATTCACCAAAACAGGAACCAATATAGCATCATAAACCACACAATTAACCAATTTCTTCAAATTAAAAAGGCAAATGCTTGATCAAATAACTTACAGAGAATCTGGTGAAAGGGGTCTTCTTCATCTTGTCAGAGTTCTCATCACCAACAGTTAAGATGGTAACTTGATGACCAGAACCCAGAAGCTCCTTTGCAAAGTAAAAGCCAATAACCGCGTGACCACCACTGTTGGTGTTGACAATCAGAACTTTTTTCTTATCTGCAGTAGCACTGGCATTGATGCTGAAGTTGCAAATGCTGTTGCTCTTGGAAAACAGAGAAACTGCAGAGGAGCGAGGCGTGGCGTGGAAGGGATTGAGAGGAGAAAGAAAGGAGGAGGTGGAGGAAGCTAAGCATGAAGAGGAGAGAGAGAATGGAGGGAATGCAGGTGAAGGATTGTTCAGAGATTGTTGAAGAGAGATTGAAGAGGAGATGAATGAAGATGACAGTGCTACAGCAAAAGTAGCCATAGTTGGTGTTTAGCTACTGGTGCTGTGTTGATGTTGCAATAGCCAACAATTGTTGTTTTAATAAAAAAAAGTTGAATTGAAGATCATGGGACCAATCTTCTCCTCTCAAGTTCCATTTTGTGAGAAGACATTTGCGTGGTGGCAATGGGATCAATAGGGGCCCTACTTATCCCAGTTTCAATCAAGTTTATGGTCAGCCACTAGACTGCAAGAGTCTTGATTTTGTTATAAAGTGGTTATAACTTAATAAAGGTGGTTATTTTTTGTAGTATAGGCTATAGATCTTAAGCCTTGTGTAGATCACTGCCAATATTTTCTTTTTGGTACAAACGTCAGTGCAGATGGGTTTACAACCTAAATCTATGGTACCAACCTCCAGAGACATTATCAGTTACGCTAGCGGTACGCGCAGACCATTACCATTACTGGCAAAGCTCAACTACTTGTAGAAATGAGATACTTGGGCATATCATATCCATTGCTTTGGTATGATACCCCATATAGCAATAGCATGGTCTTTCTGTTTTTATTGTTGTGCAATGTGCAAACTTGTTTGTCATTTAGTTTCTTAATGAATTAGTACACTTATCAGAATGAAAACATCCTGCAGCACCATACTCCATAGTATCACAGAGGTAAAAGGCAAAGAAATGACGAGACAATCATACACGAATTCAAACTGGTATACAAATTGAATTAATTGACAGAAGTAAATTGCTTAAGTTCTTGAAGAAGAAGGAAGTCTAACACTATGATTGGCTCTTTATGCATGTTTTGCTGAATTTCAATCTTGAAAGAGGATACTATGGACAACCAAGAGATTAAGAACTTGTGTTAAGACATTGTCTGAACTATGGTTTTGTGCAATGGATCAGAGAGGTGCTCCACAAGATTCTCCACCGGGCCAGCATGAGTCATATAGGCTTGCACAAATATACCAAGCATAGCAACCATCGCTAATCGTCCTGCAGCAACAAAACCATCCTTTAAAGATGAGACTCCAATCATGAACATACTTGTCCAAGAAAGTAGAAACATAGGACTTCTAATACAGGAGGGATTAAGAAGGATGCCAAACCATTTTTAATTTCTTTGAGCTTTAGATCGTGTGCGTTCTTGATATCTTTGGCTAGGCCAAGAGGATTTAGCAGCGGGCCACCAGGATACCTGTTTTTCCCATACATGAGAAGTGAAACAGTTTTCGGATCAGCTGGCAATCATATATCTTCAGAGTATATATTGAAATGAAATGCTTCTGTATGTATATGTTTTGTGACAAGTAAATGCATCTGTATAGAGTATTACCCAGGTTCTAGACCTTCTAATGCCGCTTCAAGACCAAAGAAGGAACCTTCTCGAGCTTGTGATCCGGGACTAACGAAGTCCATGTACCGTTTAGTTTCAACAAATCTGACTAACCAGAAGAAGCACCAACAATTACATCCAGGAGAAAAAAAAAATAGGACAACAGATAGAAGTTCCTTTGAGACTTTATGCATGTTAAGTGTAGAAGAGCTCTGATAATTTGAGTTCATTTGGTTGATTTTCTTTGCTGTTGTGAGTGTAGTACTACTTTGTCTATGTCTCTCAATAGGAGTATAGGACAGTTAATCACATCCTTTCATTTCATGGCTGCTCAATGTGACTTTATCACGGTCTTTGGCTGCCATTTCCAGTCGGAAATTTCTAGTTCGATGGGAATTTTTTCTTTCTTTCTACTTTGTGAATACATAATAAGGTATCAGATGAATTTGTGCTTTCAAACAATTGTGGCCTAGAAATTTGCATGTATTTGAATGTGATCTTTGCTGATGTGAAGATGGATGTTCATAAAAAGAAAGAAGTTTTACCCCATTAAGATGAATTGGACAATTAACAAGGTACTTGTGCTCGCAAAGTCGAATTTCGTTGCTCCTGCTTCATACCAAACTGGCAATTTACTGATTCCTGTTGTACGAAGAACCTGCCCATATAATGTACAACAAGATCAGTATAACATATGAAACAGGATTTGAAACGGAGAATGATGATCTTGTTGTCAGTACAATAAATTTTGGTCTATTTGTATTGTGCTTAGGGTCTCATTTCAAAGGGACAATGATCTTTTTACTAGGATTTGAAAAGGAGAATGAAAAGTCCTTGAACTTACATCTGTGAAAAGAATACCAGCAACTCCAGCCATAGCGAAACGGGCATGAACCAACTCTGCCTGCACATACCATTTTAAGCTTTCCGGGTCCTCCCCGAGGGCAAGTGGGTCGAATCCATAATCTCCAACCAAACTAATCAACCACCAACAAAACAGAGGAATGTATGTGGAAGATTAGTGATAAACCCTATATATTTATCAACCATATCAAAGTGTACTACTTTAATCTTAACATGAGTTTTTTCTTTCTTCTTTTTTTTTCAAATTTAGCAACTATGGACTAGATATGTGAGACTGACCTTCCATCAAGGTATGTTGGAGGGTCAAGGCCAGGAAGCCATGTCGGTCGCGGTTGAGCTTGAGCTTGAGCTTGAAGGGCGACCAACCTTGTTGTTCCAAATGAGGTAGCCGGTAGGAGAGACGAAGAATTGTACAAGTTGTTAGTGAGAAAGGATGAAGTAGATGTGCAAGGTAGAGGTACAAGGGAAACTTTGGCCATTGTAGTACTCACCATGGCCATCTTCTCTCAAGTTCCATTTCAAACTAATTAACTATTTACTTCAACATTACATGGTGGCAATGAGATGAAGATGGGACCTACTTATCCTATGAAACACTACAGCTTGTGACCGTTGGTGGGTACGTCAGTCGTCACCCAATGATTGGGGATTCACTTTCGACGATTATCCTGTAGTAGTTAAATACGATTTGTAATGTGTAATTATAATATAAAAATCTCGGTTACTTAATCGGTTAATTATGAACTGAGTGGTTATAGTCCTAGTGAGGTTCCAATTAGATTAATTGGCAAATTTTGGAATAACACACTTAACTACAAACAATATCAAGGCCGCACTATTTGTCTAGGAGCAGCAAAAAACATAAACCCACTTAGAAATAATGCCAATATCTTCACTTAAAAAAAAAATTACTTAAGGAGAAGGAACATGGAAGTATTCATTTATGTGGGTGGATGACGCAGTGGATCCTCCACTCATTCCCAACAATAATCTTGTTTCGAGTCTCATTGCCCACAAAAAGGGTTGCTTCTTTGCAATTTCAAAAAAAATAAAATAAATAATGTGGGGTTACTGTGAATATACACTAAAAAAAGGAGAAAAAAAAAAACAAACAAAAAAAAAGGACTGCACCCAAAAAAACATGAAACGGAAAAACAAACACAGAAATATATTCCCAAGTTCAAATAGAAACATGATGAAATGGAATATTCAGATTGCTAACGTATTTCAATGTGCATTAGTATATCACCATTTCAGATTCCAGGTACAAAATTTTCAAACAAGAGGCAACATTAACAAATTCCAGGGTCATCACAAATTAGATACTCTGCATGCGCTCCCGTTGTGCGTATGCTCTCTGTATGGCAATTGGCAAAAAGTATAAATTGTACTATACGAGAAAGAGAAATACTAGTAACCAATACTTGCCCATACCAATGAAAAGAGGAAGGGGGATATAACATGCAGTCTGATAAAAGGGTCCCGGCATTATCAGCACTTCAAGAACCAAGGTGCTGCTCACTTGGTAAAATGTAAACAACTACCAAGTTGCAGAATTAATGTCATTACTTCAGAGTTCAGACATGGAACCATCAACCTCAGAAGTGTGGCAGCGACGACCAATCTCCATCTTCTACTTCTCATCGGCATCCACGACGCAACAGTGCAATGAACAGGTACTAGCAGCACTGATTCACAAAAATAACAGAAACCCGTTAAAAGAGCAAACTAAGATATGAAATGCAAACTAAGATATGCATGAAACACTAAAGCTCAAGAGGAGCAAAAGGGTGCTAAGCAATAAAGTTTTAGCTCAGAATAATTTTGCAAGATGGCAAATCTGATTGTATCTCAGATTTCATCTGACGTTTCATTATTAGAGCCCTCTTTTCTAGAAATGATAAATGCCCTTTAACTGCACCAATGAAAGAGTGAAAGTTGTTCGGTTAGCAAAAAAACACTACACCACTGAAAGTTGGGGTGTCCCATAGACTTGCAGAAACACGAGAAACCACAAATTCCTATATGAAACACTATCGGAAACCAAGGGAAATTCACCTTTTTAGTAATAATGGACTTATCTTGTTCATGTGTCGTACAGATAAATCCTTAAAATCTTAAGCAGAAAGGACAAAGTGACCTCAACAACCCTGAATCACCATTTAAGCAATTCCCTCAAATAAACTTCACCCAACAAATTTCAAGAAGTTCCTCTCATTCAGCTCCGGGTTCTAGCGTCAACCTTACTTGCATCATCAGTCCAAAAACAGTACATTCAGCTACTAACATATAACATTATACACAGGGCCGAATCCATATGGTGCATAAGGTTACCATTTGGCTTCTTTTAGCTCTACTACTACCGTATTTCGTAGAGATAAATGCTAAAGTTCCCAAAGTTCCTGCAGTCATTGTGTTTGGGGACTCCTCTGTTGATACAGGGAACAACAACTGGATCCCCACACTCTTGAAGAGCAACTTTGAACCTTATGGCCGCGATTTCAACGGAGGCAAGCCCACAGGCAGGTTTTGCAACGGTCGCCTTCCGTCAGACTTCATCTCTGAAGCAGTAGGGCTGAAACCGATTGTTCCTCCCTACTTAGATCCAAATTACAACATAGAAGATTTTGCTACTGGAGTTTGCTTTGCTTCTGCTGGTACAGGATATGACAATGCTACCTCCAATGAGCTAGTAAGTCTTCTAACTAAACCAAAAGCAAAACATTTCTAGAATTCTAGGTATTAAGCATATAATCCTGTTGCAGTAACCAACTGATCATCTACAATGCAGATCTTATTGTCAGTGACAAAATATTTGGTTCTTGAGCTTCTAAAATTTTGCATTCTTGCTCCCAGAGCTAATGTCATAATAGCATCATCAGATGTCAATGTCAGTTTTAACTATCTCCATCAATCACCAAGAAACGGAGGATGCTAAATATTGTGCCAAATCTGAACTTGCAGTCTGTACTCTCATTGTGGAAGGAAATGGAGTACTACAAGCAATACCAGCAGCAAATGAGGCTGTATCTTGGGAATGAGAAAGCTACAGAAATTCTAGAAAGGGCACTATACCTGATAAGTATGGGAACGAATGATCTCCTAGAGAACTATTATACACGTCCAGGCAGATCTTCACAGTTTACTGTGGAACAGTACCAGGATTTTCTCATAGGAATTGCCACAAAATTCATCAACAATATTTACAATCTTGGAGCCCGGAAAATATCTCTTGGTGGCCTTCCTCCAATGGGATGTCTACCATTGGAAAGAAGCTTAAACATCTTGCGAGGACGTCAATGCATAGAAGTATACAATCAGGTGGCTAAGGAATTCAATGAGAAATTGACAAATTTGGTGGGGAAGCTAAATAAAGAGCTCATGGGGTTACAACTGGTGTTCTCAAACCCCTACGAAATCCTGTTAGAGATGATTCAAAAGCCATCTTTTTTTGGTAAGAATTTCTACTTAAAACTGATGTGACATGGCATGATAAGTGTGAAGGTAGGTGAAAAGCATGGTCATTCACATGAAACACACGAGAGGCTAATTGCTTAGATACCTAACGATTAAAAGTGATGTGGCTCTACTAGCAGGCAACAGACAAAACATTGGCCAGTTTAAAAGACTTCAGAAAATGTAGACCATATCCAGCTCATTTAGTCTACTATTTGAGGTTTCAACGTTGATAAGTTCACAAACAAAAAAAAGTATATTATGACAACCTCAATAGGCAGAGAGAGGAGTTCAGATATATAATAGCATACATACTAATTGCACTAAATTGTCCAAATTTTTGTAACTTAGTGTTGAAATATCTTTCAGCTCATATTCACCCCTTCAGAATTTTGTCCCTTGTCCCTAGTATTTCTTTTTGTTGGTATTAGAATGTTGACCAAGATAGAATTGTCCACCTTATTTTTCAAATAATCTTACATTCCCGAATCCCCGTGCAGTGTCCAATTTTTTTTCTTTTTCCTTTTGCCGGAAAAACTCTAGGGAAAACAAATTATGAATGTGATACTACTAATCTTCTTCTGATGATGAAAGGCGCCATTTACACAACTATGGACAGCAAGCACCGCCTTTATCCATTCCAAAATTGCGATTCTTATACCTTTCTCTTCTTTTTTTCCTTTTTTTTTGTACTTATTGGGGAAGAGGGTGTGGACAGGAGAATAGACAAAAATCTACCCATTATCAAACAAAAAAGTAACATTTGGAGGTCTTTCAAGTTTCAACCTATCCTTCATAACTGCATTTCTAAAAAACAATGGCTGGGTTTCAGGTTTGGTCTATGGAGATGTAGCATGCTGTGCAACTGGGTACTACGAGATGGGCTACATGTGTGATAAAAACAATCCATTCACATGTACAGATGCAAAAAAATATGTATTTTGGGACTCCTTTCACCCCACTGAAGAAACAAACGGCATTGTGGTATCTCATCTCATGAAGACATGTTTGGCTGAGTTCATATGATTTGCTACAAGGTACATTGTCCTGTCCCCCACCCCAACCCCTTTCTGCTATGAGGTGCCACAAGCAACGACCTGAAAAGCCTCAAAAAGCAAGCGAGGATGGGGCTTTAACCCAGAGCGCTGGCCTCGGAATCACGGAACATTGCACGTGGCACTAAATGGCATTATATTTCAGTTCCCACCTATTTTCTAGCAAAAGACTGCAGAAACTGAAAGTAAATACCATATGAATGAATGTCCCACCTTCTGTTCACCCCCAAACAACATTGACAATAATAAAAGGATTATATGAAATAATTTCTTTCTATGAGCTCGAGTCCCCTCAAGGCCACTGGAGGCTTTCCTTTTCGTTAACTTCAGAGCCCAAGAGATTAGTAAAGCAAAGCTTGGACACCCATGTTATCTATACAAAAATAATTCTTTCTACGAGTTCATGAGATATCTGTTCTGACATTTCAAGGGGCAGAGTGGCAGGAGCATGATTTGTAAGTTCTATAGACAGAACGTAAAGCAGGAAGTACTAAAGACAGACTATTACTGGCAGGGGACGAAAGGCACCTTGACTTCAATGGTTCAAGTCACTTTGATCCCTTGGGGAAATGCAATTTGATCAGCTCAGGAAGTTCAGCTAGCTCAACCTTTGATTTCCCAAGCAAAATACTCTTTAGCTTCTCATCACAATTGACACAATTTTTGTTTTTTAGATCCTGTGCAACCACAATGCTTGTCAGGATAATATAGAGGCAATATTCCTGTAAAATTA
This sequence comes from Tetragonia tetragonoides, assembly GCA_038025085.1. Classification (NCBI taxonomy): domain Eukaryota; kingdom Viridiplantae; phylum Streptophyta; class Magnoliopsida; order Caryophyllales; family Aizoaceae; genus Tetragonia; species Tetragonia tetragonoides. Next base: position 1,903,329 of record CM076153.1, read on the forward strand.
AATCTTCCCCACTAGTAAGGTACATAATCAATTGTCACATATGTTGTCAGGCTTGAGGCAATATTCTGACAAAGATACTAGAGTTTCTCGAGAAACAATTTTAGATAAAGGAATTTTTTATTAGAATCGAAAGAGTTGTACGACATAAGAGGATAAGGAGTCCTCACAAAGAATAAAAGCTAATTACAAATCTCCCCACTGACGTTGAACATCAGTTAGGGGCACCCCTTTCAACTGCGTTAGCCCAAAGAGATAGAGGTGCCACTGTATGTTTCTCATTGGATTAATTTGCTGTTAATAAAGCAATACAGTAAAGGTGCCATCACATAGGATGACACAGCAATTTCAAAACAAAAATTGCCACTGTATGTTCAGTGCATGAATAATAAAAAACCACATTTTATACAAGATAGCAATATGTAATAACTAAAATCCACGAAGGTCATTTGAGAACCCTCGGCTACCAGTAAAACCAACAAGAACATTACATAACTCCAATCAGATATTCATTATCAACCAAAAGTTGGAAAAATGACATTCCAAGAATCTGCATATGTTCTCCTTGTCAGTAGGCACATGCTGACAAGCTAAATATGATATGGCAATATTTCTATAACTGATTGCTTCAATGACAACTGGTATCTCCACTTCTACCACAAAATTTAGGATCAAATGTTTAGAGTTTGACATACTGAACAAGAATCAGAAGCACATCAAGCCATTCAGATGCAAACATATTGCTTTAATCATCAAAATTGATTCCTTCAAAGTTCAAAAAGGAGAAAAATATTTTCAGTAACCTGGAGATTATTTGCCTTGATATAGGACCAAACACGCATGAAGCACCCCAAGCGGGAAGTCTGAGATTGACCAACGAAATCCCGGACAGTTGATGGGAGATTTACCAGGTCAATCAGATTAGCAAGCTTCTTCGGATTGTCAATAGCAGTCTTCTTTAAACGTTGCGGCAGCATTTTGAACCTTGTACTCCTGAGACCAAATTTTGCAATACTGTTGTCAGATGTCAGTCCTGTACAAGCATGTCATAGATACGACTTTTCGACCCCATACAGAGCACAAAGTCATACTACATCTAAAAGCTCTTTACAAGAGACATTTCACTTTTTTTTACATTTGTCAAACCTGAGAAGTGATTGCTGCGTTCACAATTGGACACATATCTCTAGAGTCTTTAGATTCACCCACGAAGATCCTGCTGATAAAGAAAAAGAAAGAGGTTTCTTCTTTCGACCTTATATGATTCAATCAAATCATGCACCTGATGAGGCTAGCATGAACAATTATTCTGGATCCTAAAAGGATACAAATCCATTTAGACTTGAAGTCAAAAGTATGGACTACAATCTAACACATATCTGCTTCCAGGGAGCAGGCATATAGGGAAAACTCGGTACTAATCGAGGGCATAAAGGGAGAGCCACAAACATATTGCTTTTTATCAAGCTCCACTTTCACTCCATCAAACCAAGCATACAGTTAGAATTCGGAGTTCTCGGGAATGAGCAAAGTGTTCTACTGAAAATTCCCAAAAGATATTGCTCAGGCATCAAGCTTGTTATGTGAACATCCATATGCACTTACAAAGCTTCTTTAAAACCCAAGTTAAAGAAATCCCCATAAACTAGTTATTAAACTTACCAAGTGGCATAAATAAAAACAACGAAAAAATCCATGATGCCTTTTGGGCTTCAAAGTTCAATTACATTGAATTTCTCGAGTCCAAGACTCAATTGTGCATACTTTTGTTAGGTCATCTATTGCATTTTCAGAGATAGTGCACAAATGTGTAAAGGAGGAATTATATCAAACAGTTGGTGCGTATAAGATATCCAACAACAATGCCCATATTGGTAGTAAAATAGTGATGAATTATTTGAGCAAATGCTAAGCTAAAACCCCTAAAATGCCATTACTCATGAGTTCGCTACTGATTCAATTAATCCAAAAAGATAGAAAATTAGGGAAAACGATCGATCAATTAAGGGAGAAGATGAGAAACCAACCTTAAAGAAAACTTTGAAGCAGAATGAAGCGAATTGAATTGAACAACTAGCTGTAGCCTGTACTGTAGGTGGCAAGGAGAGAGAAAATGAGTAGATGAAGGCGGGACGTTATTGTGCCCTGCGTAACTGAGATATCAATTGGGAATTTGGGATTTGGGAATGTTCAGTTTGAGATAGTGTCAGTTCAAGAGTTTACTGGAGTATATCTCATGGTTCCCTGGGTTATTCACCGACCGGTCCGGCCCAGTACCCATGTCCATACCCAATACCCATTACCCATTTATCCATATCATATGATGGGGCTTTGGATATGATAATGTTGGACATTAGAGCATTCACAATGGTGGGTATGAAACCAAGGAGGTGTGGTTGAGTGGTAGGGACTCATCCATTCTTAACCAATGTTGAGGGTTCGAATTTTGCCTTGGACATGGAGCAGCTATAAATTCCTTGGTCAGTTGTCCCACCCTTTGAGGTGCCTACAAGCCAACGCGGGGGTAGTCATTGTGATCGACGGTGAATACCCTTGGTCGTGAACCAAAAAAAACAATAATGGGTATGAGTTTCCGTTCTCATACCCTGTCACCTCATCATTTTATCTAATTTTCAAACTCAAACTCAAATTAGAACTTTCTCTACAATGCTAGTTTCAGTTCTCATACTCCTCGAAACTAACATCAATATAATTTTATTGATTATTTATATTTTCATTTATTGTTAAATATTGTGCATGGGCTCGCAAATGAGAAACGCAACCGTTAATCAAAAGTCATACTCTCAAAAACTCAAACTGAACTCCAACTCCCCACAATGGGCTCCATCTCAAACTGAACTCCAACTCCCCACAATGGGCTCCATCCCCGTTATACGTACTCCCTCCGTCCCGTATTTACGTTCATGTGATATTACACGGGCTTTAATGCAAGTAAACTTTAGCATCAACTTTCCACTTATACCCTTAGTCTCAACCCTGTCTCTCTCTCCTCACATCCACCACCAGCCCCCACCCCTGGAAACCACCACCACCTACCCTCACCCCCGGAAACCACCAACAACAACAGCCCCACCCTCACCCCTGGAAACCCCCACCATCACCCCTGAAATTCACCGCCACCACTAGCCCCCAACCCGAAATTGCCCACCGCACCCCCCATCCACGAAAACCCCACCCCCAACACAATCCCGAAAACCCCACCCACCCCCAACCGGCCAACCCCATCCCAAAAACCCCTCCCACCACCACCTGCTAAACCCCCACCGAAAACCCACCCACAAAAAGCCCAACCCCCACCCACGAAAACCCACCCGCCCAGATCCATCGTCATCACCCCATCCTTCGTCCTCTCACCACGAGATCCCACCACCACTATTTTCCCCAACAACAAAGAGAGGAACAAAAGTAGAAAGGAGAGAGAGAAATCCCGCCATGAGAGAGAAAGAGAGAGCGCCGCGCCGGAGATATGTTCGCCAACCACCGGCGAGCCACCTTTGATGGTTGGTCTGGTAGGAGAGAGAATGTGAGTGCCGTGAGTGGGGAATGCCTGATTTACAAAATAAAAGAGGTGAGGGGAAGGGTAGTTGGGTACTTTTGTCCAAAGAAAAATGGGAACATAAACGTGGGATGAAGGGAGTATCAGTTTTGATATTCAAACTCAACCCCTCAATGTGGATGCTCTTAAAGAATGGAACCATGTGTTATTGACTTATTGGGATGATAATTGATTCGTTCTAATATATGTTTGGTTCACCAATGTGTAACTTTTATAATCCGAGGAAAATAGCATATCAACTAGTAGTTTCGTTGGCAAAGGTTTTGAAAATAGTATCATGAATTTTGATTTGAAACTTATTTCGAGCATTTCTATCTTTATTTTTAAATTCGATGTTGTCACCCCCTATACTTATAAGGACGTAGTTACCTACCGTCCTACCCTATCTTCCAATTCCACTCCCTTAATCGTACTACAAGGACAAGTCTAACAAACTATCCATCCAAAACAAGTGACAATTCCTGCACTTGTTAATTATTTCCCAAAACTTATCTTTTATCTTGAAACAAGCATCTTTATCAAGCTTGTGGCAACTGGAATCTAAAAGGCACAAGACAGAAAATCAGAATACTTGGACGAATTTTGCTCTTGCCCATCAATTTTCAGCATAGGCAAAAGCAACTTCTTATTTTATTCTCTCTTCCAACAGGGTGAGGCGGAAAGCTGCTCAACAATGCCATCTATGAAACTAAACCTCACAAGTCACAACACATACAACATACTAATGTACAGGCACTAAAACTACAAACTGACAAACATAAACAAACTCAGGTTTCCGCATACACCGTCTCACACAAATCCCCAATCCTCTGAAGGGCTGCAAAAAGGGTGGCCTGGAGAAGGCCTGAATCACAGCTGCATTCTGTTTCCCATTTACACGTGATGAGGCCTCTCATCTGGCTATTCGTCGGTGACACAACCCGTTGAAGCTGACTGCACGTTCTTGATATACTACAGTTCAAATAACACAAACTGTAAGCAAAATATAAAAACACATTTATTTTGGTACGGCGTAGGGAGATGCAATGATACACCACACGCATCAGCCACGCCAGAGATACAGTTGTTGAATGCTAGGGTGCAAATCCCTGTAAGTTTAGGATACGGTACCTTGTACAGAACTCCTCTGTCAGCCTTATATGCTGGTGCAGTCCACTTTCTCCGTCGTCCCTCCATTTCCTCATCAGTCAATTGAACATCCATTCTTCTCTTCTCGACATCAATCGTGATGATATCCCCATTCTGAACAAGACCTATTGGTCCACCCTCCTAAAGATTTAACATGAAGGTGCATGAGAGGTCCACTAATTTCATTAGCCACAAGACTATTTTATGAATTTGTTTATACTGGGAACTTAGGCGCTAAATACAGCTTACCCAAAAGATTAGAAAAAATATGGAAAAGTAAAGTAGAGAAAGAAAATTTAATTCTCAACTTATGAAAAGATGTGATACCTGTGCTTCAGGGCACACATGACCAATAACAAATCCATGTGAACCTCCTGAAAATCTTCCATCAGTCAACAAAGCAACATCCTGCAGGCATGAGAAGCATTTATAAACACCCAAATCTTCAACCAGATTGATGCAAAAGGTTCCAAGGATTCTTCTATATCCTGTTTCTCTTGCATCTGAAAGGAGTTTGTAACAGTAGCGCTCATTAATTAGTCCTTAACCAAAACATTTTTTAGTAACCTTCACTCCAGTCCGAAACCTATAATAGATCATGAAACATTTATCTTCGGGGAGCTCATCCCAGAGACAAATGTTTTGTAGATAACATGGGTATCAGAGTTTTGGTGGACTAATTCCATGAGCCCTGAAGCTAACAACCAGGAAAACCTCAGGTGGCCTGGTGGGGACTCGAACCTGGGACCTCTGGAATAGATCTCAGAGGTCTTACAGTTGAGCTAACCTCCTCAGTTGAGCTAACCCTCAGGGTTGCTCATCCCAGAGACAAATATGACTTCAACTTCATATATACAGTGGGTTTTTTTCAGATCACCAAAAATAATAATAATAATAATAATAATAATAATAATAATAATAATAATAATAATAATAATAATAATAATAATAATAATAATAATAATAATAATAATAATAAAATAATAATCAGTTGAGTTATTTCGGTGGAATACCTGCAGCAAAATCAAAAATTGTTTGCAGAAAAGCAACAAGACCATCCTATTACGGTTAATGCATATGGCCCGAGACACCAATGGCCTAGGATTGAAAAACTGATACTCCCTACTTGCTAAGAGATGAAGCACGATATTGGAAAACTCTGTTTGAGATAGAGATTTTGAACAGAATATATGGCCAACCTCTCACAAATTATTTAGAATCACTCGCATAATTACCAGGATCCTATTTGGACCACTGGTCAGGGCCTCAGGGGTCTATGTACATGGCTCTCACCTACATCTGTAGACTTGTAGAGTGTAGCCTAAACGAAATCACCAGGTTATTTGCAAGGTTCAAGAAGAATGTACAAACTCAGATACTAACGTGACTGCTTCACCTACTAAGAATAAGTTTATGTAACCCATAGTATCGTATCAAAATACCTTTCCAAGGCCTGCTCCCATTATTGCACTAGTTGGTGTCAACATTTCTGGCATTCCTGGTCCACCTTTGGGCCCTTCTCCTCTAATAACTACAACTTTTCCCTGGAAAATATTGAAAAAATAAGTTAGCAGCTGAAATACATCACATTTGTTATTCCAAGGTGAAAGCGCATGAACCTACAGTAAGTAATATCAAAAGATACCTTGAAACTCTGAGGATTCTCTGAAATAGCCTGAATCATAGCTTCTTCTCCTTCAAAAACAAGTGCTGGACCTGAAGATACACATAATGAGCAGCATTTTATTAGCTAAAAGATCTAGTAACATGCAGAAACCTGTATCCTTTAATAATTGTTATATATAACCCCTTGAAAATCATGAAAGTGGCCAAAATAATTTGCATGGTAGTAGGGTGCTACCAGAGAAATATAATCCTTCTTTTCCGGTGATTTTCGCTACGGAGCCGTCTGGAGCAAGATTACCATACAATATCTGGATATGGCCCGTTTCTTTGATGGGGTTTGAAAGTGGCCGTATTATTTGCTGAAACATGAAGTGACATAGATGAATATAATAAGACAGGGACCAAACTACAAAATTGCACATCATATCTGATAAACAGTGGCAAAAATACTGTAACATACCTGACCTTCAGCCAAGGATGGGAAGAGTTTGGCATTTTCAGCCAGTGTTTTCCCAGTAACTAGATCAACAGGGGGAAATTAATAGAAGTCAATAATTTAAAAGTTTATAAAAAGGGGGTACTGCGTAAGTAAGAGAGCCAGGCATCATGCATTTGGAGCAAATGCACTTCCAAGAGTATCCAGTAAGGCATACCAGTGATGCAATCTCCATCCATGAATCCAAGCTCAAGAAGGTAGCGAATCACAGCAGGTGTACCGCCAATCTACATTGACCCATCAAATGAGAAGTACTTTCAAAAAGACTTTTCCAAGTTTTAGAAAGCAAGAAACTTGATCAACTAGGGCCAACAAGAAACCAAAATTTGATGTTTGAAAGAGTATGAGAAGCCCTATACGTACCTTGTGTACATCTTCCATAACATATTTGCCACTTGGCTTAAGATCTGCAAGGAATGGAATAGCATCGCTAACCTTCTGAAAATCATCGAGAGTTAAATTCACACCCACGGACCTGCAAATACATGTAAACTATCTTAAGCATTTTCATTGCAAGGTTGAAGAAGAATTATTGCAGCAATCTTTCTCACCTTGCAATGGCAATTAGATGCAACACAGCATTGGTAGAACCACCCAGGGCCATCACTATGACCATTGCATTCCTCAGAGATTTTTCAGTAATTATGTCTCGTGGTTTCAAGTCCATTTTAAGTAAATTGAGGAGGTATTTTCCAGCAAGACGACACTCATCCAACTTCAAAGGGTCTTCAGCTGGTGTTGAAGAACTTAGCAAAGGAAACAGGGGGAAGCAACATCAGAAACTCATGAGCATGAATTGTTCATGTAAGAGCATAGATTACAGTGTAATTACCTATAAGGAATAGACATTCCCATAGCCTCAATGGCAGATGCCATGGTATTTGCTGTATACATGCCACCACAAGCCCCTGCTCCAGGACAGGAATTACGGATCACATTCAGTCTCTGGTCATCATTAATAGCTCCGCTAACATACTCCCCATAGCACTGTATCAAGGTCACAAGACGGAAACATGAATTAGTGCGTAGATAGGTACCAAGCTTTACAGAGTACCAACACTCACTACAAAAGCAGCAATATAAAGCAACAGTGAAAGGTCCAGTTAAACAAAAGGGCCTACAGGCTACAGCAGTACAATGCTTTCCATGTGAATTCCTTGCACAATATCTGTCTGAATCCGTAACAAACGAATGAAATGATCACCAACTGTAAGAAGAGATCAAGTGATGTACAAAAGGACAAGAAGATGGTCATCGGACTCAATTTCTACAATCAAAAGCATGGGCAACCAGTGATATCTTAGCCAGCAAGTCTTTCAGCTTACAGATGAAATGGCATAGTGAAAGGTTAAGACCGAACAAAGAATGTAGAATTATTCCGGTTCCACCCAGAATCATTTATGGTCCAAAGTAGTTACACAAGAGAAAATATCAAGACAACAAGCAGATGCAAAAATACCCCAATCTACAAAAATATATACAAAGAATACAATAATATCCAGCTTTTTGGTCAGTGTGATGATGTTAAGGAATTTCTAAATTCAACCATGTTATATTCTTAAAAGCAAAATCTCTTTGTATTCCTCAGTGTAGGACTTCCTACATATGGAAATGTAATTGATGAACGCCATGAAAGCTGCATTAATAAGTCCAATGGAAACAATGGGCATAGGGTAATCTACTGACATACCTGGAAAGCGCTTACGATGTCGTAAGTTTGATCATTGAAATGACCGGGCTGCAAACCAAATCAAATTATGAATTTAGAGAGGTGGGATAAGAGAGGGAACTATAGAAAGTTTAAGCTCTAAACCTGACCTTGATAGTACCACCATATACCATGATGCTTGGTCTATTAAGGCGCCCCATAGCCATGATAGTACCTGGCATCTGCAGAACCACATGTCAAAATCAGATCTACTGTGGCCCAACTAATAGCACAATAAACAAAATTCAAGATGTCAAAACTCAATAGACATGATGTAGCTTCAGAAACAGCATCAATATAAGCTAGTCACTTTCAGGAGATATAAGTAAAATATTGTGCTTTCAATTTTAATTTTGGTTACAAAAATGACACAAAAGGACATTGAAATAAGTGAAATGTGACCATTCACGGCCTTCACGGGAGAAGGTAAAAGACCTGCTATGATAAAACCCACTAAAGAGAGAAAGAAAACTATCACAGCCATCAAGAAAAAGAAATTCGGATGCAGCTAGACAGATTTTAACGTCCAACATTTTCATGGACAGGACCAAAAAGAATACACTAAACTGTTAGTTGAACAAATAAACAAGACAAAGATGTCTAAAATAATCCTGAATCACCATGATGACCAAAAAGAATACAATTACTTACATTTTTATCACAACCAGGAATAGAGATGTTTCCATCGTACCACTGGGCTGACATGACTGTTTCAATACTATCAGCAATCAGATCCCGTGACTGCAAACTGTAGCACATGCCTCTAGTACCCATAGAGATAGCATCACTAACACCAATCGTGTTGAACCTAAAGCCAATCATCCCAGCCTCTTGGACTCCTTCTTTTACTGCTTCCGCTAACTTTAAAAGGTGCATATTGCAAGTATTACCTTCATACCAAACTGATGAAACACCAATCTGAGGTTTGCTCATGTCATCTTCAGAGAGTCCAACCCCATAAAGAATAGCCTGTGCGGCACCTTGGGACTTAGGCTGGGTAATGCAAGAGCTGTACTTGTTAAGCTTCTCTGTGGATTCTGATGTTACAGCTGCTGCTGGTTGGCTTGTTGGAGTTGAGACTGCAGACGGAGCTTTCAAACCAGCAACACATTTTAAAGGACGGCGGCATTGAGACTTTTGGAATCGGCTTTTCGAAATGGTTGTGGAGGCAAAGGATGACCCTACGCTCGGAATAACAAGAGCAGCTTGCATTTTGGCTGATTTAAGCATAAGATTAGATTAGGCGAGAAAACATAATCGATCAAAAAGTATAACTTCAACGTTATAACACATGAAAAGCAAATAAACAAAATTAACATATCCTATGCTAGAAAGAACCATTTAAATCACAGCAAAATGACCATATTGAAATAGAGCTCTATTAACAAGCAAAAAGTTGAAAATAGTAAAACACAACTGCAAACCAATTAGGGGTAATCAATGGAATCACTTCAAAATAACTTTACAAAACAAAATAAAAGTTCCACAAATAGTTCAAGGTACATTTGATCTATAACTGAGCTGTTAATAAAAGACAATTCCTTGTCATATATCCTTTTGAACTTTCATGTAATGTACCCAAAGTTAGGGGTCCCAAAATCAAAATGATGCATTCATTTCGGATATTTAGGCATGACAAGTAAATGGTAAGCAAAAACAGGCGCAACAGGCGAAATTCCTAAACCTAAACCTACCCACAATACCCCAGAGTTCAAAGGCGTAAAATTGGAACAAGCAAAGCAGAACACAATCAAAGAACACAAAAGTCTAGCAAAAGGGCAAATGAAATGAAGTTAATGATAATGTACCCAAAAAACATATAAATCCCTGAAAAACTTATCTGGGTCATGATAAAGGGTACCCAAAAAGTCCAATAACATTGCAAACAAAGATATGAACAAGAAAGAAACACAGGCAATAAAGGATGGGTTTCTTACCTTGAGTTTAGAGGCACAAGGTGAACGTAGGGTGTTGCTGCTGTTGCAGAGAAGAGAGAGAGGAGAGAGGAGAGAGGAGAGAGGAGAGAGAGAGAGACTGTGTGTGAAGTAAAACGTGGTTTTGATGAAATTTGTTGTGGGTTTATGTCATTGGTGGGTAATGACTATGATAGAGAGAGAATCAACAAGGGGGCGGACTAATACTATCTGCCGATAACTGCAGCTGGGAAAGGGATTCAAAAACCGACCAATTGGAAATTGGGAAATGGGGAAAGTGAAACCTCTTGATTCGGGTTGAGACTTGAGACTTGAGACTTGAGACTTGAGACTTGAGACTTGAGCCTTGAGCCTTGAGAGTTTTTGGTGTTTTGTTTCCGTGTTGTCTATTATTCGGCCCAAATGTGGAAGAATCTTGGTTTGGTACCAATGCCAAAAGTAGTTCTTTTTTTTTCTAAATGAAGGTGTGAATGAATAACCACCCAGAAGGACGGATATAGAAGATATGGGAATGAGATATGGAACTTATGATCTTGCCCTAAGCAAATTTGAAACCACCCTTTATGATAATCTAAAGATATTGAAGGTGCGTTTCTTAGAGCTTACCTGTCAGTTTAGTTCAGTTCAAGTGTTAATTAAGTGATTTTTAATTCCGTTAAGTGATGCTCAGTTCATTTCAAGTGGTGCTGAGTTCAGAAACATACTTTTTGTCTCACGTATCAAGTTATATTCAGTTCAGTGGTGTCCAGATCAGCTTAATGAAGTTCAGTTTCAGTAATATTGAATTCAGTTTAGTTCAGATAAGTTCACTTTAAAAAACGCACCCTAATTTAGTGTACAAACAGTATGCTTGCTAAGCATTACTCTTCATAGGAGAGGAGGTTTGAGGACCACTCTAAGTTTTGATTCTCAACCTATCTTATTTTTGATAAAGTACAAGTTTTTGACACCAATATCTAATAGAGTACTTTGTATATTAGCTTAGGTGTAGCACAACTCTAACATTGCGCTACAAGAAAGCTGACTTACAATCCAAATTCTAAATTTTGGTTGGGTTAATTCACATCCGATTAGGTACATATTTGATACTTGTAAATTAATTTTCCTAATGCCCTGTTCTTTTCGTCTATTCCATGCTGTATTCCGTTCCGTTCCAATCCGTTCCGTTCTGCGCCGCATCCTGTACTTCATTTTGTCTCACAAATTTTTAAATTATCCGCGTCGCGCCGTTCCGTTCCAATCCGTTTCGTTCCTCACCGTCCCGCTCCATTCTATTGAAGAGAACAGGGCCTAAATCTTTTTTTATTAATCTTGAAAATCAAGATATTTTGATTTCAACTTGTGTCAAGTGATTTTAAATTTTCATTCACAATGTCTTTTTTCCTTTTTCTCATTATTGTCATGAGTAGCTTTAATCTTTGCCTTTAGAGAATACTGGTAATTTGTTAAGGACGACTCCACCAAGATGTCAAAATAGTCTTTTCTAGTCTTATAGTACTTCAATATATGACAACATAAGATAGCAATGCATAAGACAGTTCAAGTTGGCTACGGTAACAACAAATCCAGGAAAATAAACAGAAGTAAAAATTAGCGCAATTTGGTTAAAACCACCTAACATGTTTTAAAATTTGTCCAGTACCCCCTGAAACGTTACTATTTGGCGAGTACCACCTTAAATGTTTATTCCGCCCTGGAAGTCACACCTTAATTGATTTTCCGGGCAAATCCAATTTTTTTTTGACCATTTTACCCCCCACGTGTGAGTCACGTGACAACTTACATGAATTTTTTTTTTTTTTACTTAATTTTACTATGTTTGTTTAAATGAAGAATTTATTTTATTACTATTAGTTGTTAATTTATTTTATTACTATTACTTATTTACCCACCCACCCACAATTGAATTCACTGTCTTTCTCTCTCGTCATCTCGCTCACTCCATCTTTTTCCAGCCATCGATCTTTCCGATCGGTAAATTGAACAGAATTTGACGCTGCTCAAATTGATTGCGAAACTGGAGATGCGAATTAAGTAAATTTAACCATTTAATGAACAAGGGGAAAACATGTACAGTACAAAAAGATTTATAATTGAAGGACACATATGTAGCTGGTTCTTGCTTGTTCAATCTTGTTCGCCTATTTCCCATCTTTTAGTTTGCTTTTAACTGATGTTTCTTTGATATTGTTATCTTCATGGTGCTAGGTTTCCATTTGGTCATTGTCTAGGAAAGAGAAAAATAAAGAACTTGATTTGAGTTTGATTGCAATTGAATAAATTAGGGTTTAAATTTGAGAAAAGTTATTGATTGTATAAGGCTTTAATATATGGGGTGATTGTTGATGTTCTGTATCTTTTGCCTTTTGCTGCTGAGTGGTGGCAACCATAAAGCATAAATGGCAGGAGAGAGAGAGAGAGAGAGAGAGAGAGAGAGAGAGATTTGGCAGATTGTGAATGTATAATTGTACTCCATAAGTTCATAAGATTAGAAATTAAAACAGTCCACATTTGAATTTCGCTGCTTCGAACCCAGCATTTAGCCCGCCATTGCCGCCTCACTCTACTGGGATTGGGAACCATTAGAGATAAAAGGTAGCAAGCAAGGAGGAGGAAAAGAAAGACTAGCAGAAAAAAGAGGGAAGAAAAAAAAAGAGAAAGGGATACGGAGAACAGAGAAGCAAAACGAATTAAAGAGAGAGAAAAAATTATTAGTGAAAACATAATCCGGTAGTTTCACACCGTTACTTAAGGGACTTGGAGATGGTGTTTGGAATGGCAGATGAGAGAATGGCGAGGAAGAAAGGAAAGAGAGAAAGAGAAGAGAGAGAAACAGAGGAAAATAAAAGAGGACAACAATTCAATAAATAGGATAGTAAAAATAAAAAAATAAAAAAATTCATGTAAGTTGTCACGTGACTCACACGTGGGGGGTAAAATGGTCAAAAAAAAATTGAATTTGCCCGGAAAATCAATTAAGGTGTGACTTCCAGGGCGGAATAAACATTTAAGGTGGTACTCGCCAAATAGTAACGTTTCAGGGGGTACTGGACAAATTTTGAAACATGTTAGGTGGTTTTAACCAAATTGCGCTAAAAATTAATAAATTCTATTCAATGTAGTAACTTTTAACAGTAAAAGTGATTTTCACAAAATCTCATATGAGACGGCCTCAAGGTGAGGCTTTTTTTTAAGGGTTAACAACAAAGGCTTTTTTTTAAAGGTTAACAACAATTTGTAATACACATTTTTCTCTATTTTTCTTCTAACCCTTTTGGCTAATTGACTGTAAAAATGCACATCATCATTTATGGCTAGAAGGATAAGCCTTCCAAGAGGCCACTAGTCCAATTGTTCAATGATACTTCTCGGCCTTAGTTTAGTCAAGAGGGATTATAAGAACATGATAAGAAGCTGGATCTTCATTTTTTAAAGGTATTCCTTTGAACAGAGTTCAGCCTCAACCCTTTCTGTTTTATGACTTCTGTGCAATATGTTAATCACTGTGCTAGAAAGTTTCTCAGGTCCTTTGCATTTCGGAGCTAAAATCCCGGCTTAATCGACTCGTCAATCATACGGATTTCTGAAGTTTTTAAGAAGCTCGGGGATGTCATAGCTCAGCATGTCATCAACAGCTTGGATCTTTTGCAGTTTCAACTTATCGAACTTGTCAATGTTGTAGCCCTTGAGAACCTCCCTAAAGTGCTCCACATTGGGGAAGTCCCCTGCCGGTAAGTGGAACTCTCTTTGCACCTTCATTAAAAGGGAAGTTTGTTGAGCATAATTGGGAAGCAAACACATGATGTTTTCATCTCATGGGTGTTCTACAAAAGACAAGTAAAGAAACTACATGCACCAAAAGGAAAGCAGGAGAATCAGAATGAACCTTTCTGAACTCGTCCTCCAAGTTATCGACAAGTCTCTGTTGTGTCTTGGCTTTGCCTATCATAGCTGGCATCTCCTTCTTGAGATGCCCGATTATATAGGCATGGATCTTTGCAGCCCTAGCACGCTTCACAAATTCGTTGATCTGTAAGAGCCCAAGAACATTATCAAGATCTATTGTAGTATTGTATACTCCACTCTATGCCAAAAAGGGATTAGAGCAATTCTATTATTTAACTGGTACATGCAAGGGATGGTATCTAAGCTTATGACGAGGTTTAGCCACCAAAAACCCATGAATCATACAATAGAATCAAATAGGCTCCATAATTGCTCTATATAATAGTAAAGAGCAGTAAACATACTCGTCGATCACAGGCCTTCTTTGGAATATCTTTTAGGTCAGCAACCAGGTCATCCTGTTCCTTCTCAAAAAGGTCCCGTCCCATTGGACCAGCAACAGCTTCATTTGAAGGTCTATCACTGAAAGAGCTGCAGATGGTAGAGATTGTCACTGACCAGAAGTAACCAACATTATGGCTCACAATCATGCAGGAAGCCCAGTCGCAGACAAATCATAGATCGCAAAGCTAGTTTCACTGAAGTTTGTGTAATAAAGAAACTCCAATACTCCACTAAGCTTACCCAATATAAACACGGGCAACCTCAGGAGTATTCAAAACCTTCCCAAGTGACCACATCAAGGCTCCATATACTCTCATCAACTATCAAAAATACCAAGAAAGAAAGAGAAGCGAAAGTAAATTAGCTGGTCGCCATACCACAAGCACTTTGGAGAAGAAAGCTATAAATTACACTGCTTACCTGCTGAGTATCCACTTGATCTGCCTTGTTCAGAACAACCCGTATCTTGTCATCATGACCCCGTAAAGAGGAAATCACGCGCTTGAACTCATCACTAACATCGAGTTTATGGGGATCAAACAGGAGCAAGATAAGGTCACATTTAGCAGCAAACCAAGATGTTACACCAGTGAAGTCATAGCTCCTCTGTGTTCGCTGTTTCTCTCCTGAGAGTACCCCCGGCGTATCAACAAAAGTAACATGCTCCAAAAGCTTCAAATTTTAGAAAAAGAAAAGTACTGTTACTGCTCTTACATATGACAGAAAACTAAAATAAAATGAGCTACATCTCCAATAACTCACTGGGTGCGGCATTTGAGAACACTCAAATTTTGACAGAAAGGCAGTCCCAAACGCTGTAAGACCGCTGTATGGCATGTCTGCTTGAACAGCAATTGTATTCCCTGGAATACTTCTCTCATCAGGACCAGACTGCAGAGAAGCATAGGAAATGAGATAATATTGGGATTTGTCATTCAGAAGAAAATGAGAGAGATCTCAAAAATGTGAGCTGCATGTGTCAGAAATACATGAACATAAATTACTAATTTTTAATCTTTTCTACAAATTACCATAATGACAACAAATCTATCTGTAGTTGGCTCTGGTCCTATATGTGCCCCTGTCAGTAATAAGTAAAAGAAAGATTAGACATGCCCACTAATTAGATTATTAAAATAAATTAGAAGAGGATGAAAGGCAACAGAGAAAGGAAGCATGTAATTACTTACCAGGATAACTACTTTTTAGCATGTGCTTTATAAAAGTTGTTTTTCCGGTCGAATACTGTCCCAGAAGCATGACCATGGGTTTGGCATCAAAATCACTATTTGTCTGTCAGAGAAAGAATGGATAAAAAAGAAAATTATAGCATTGTAAGATTTGACAGTGAGGTCCGACTCAACCCCCTCCCCCCAGAAAATGAAAATACAAATTAAAGTAAAATGAAACAGTATTGCAAAGACATGGAGACAGATAGAATTGGTAAGATTAAAAATAACTGAACTCTGAACAACCGCTCACTTACTAATGAAGGTGATACGAAATCATGAAAATGATAGGTAGACTCTAATGGCTTTAGCTTCTGATAATACAACTTCTTTAGTCCATCAATTATAGATGTGACAGTTGACGATTCTACCTGAGAAGCATACCAATAAAACACCATCAGAAAACTAGATAGTCTAGATCCATATGAAGAAGCTACATCCCATTTGTTCAGCACAAAGTAATGAAAGCACTAATCGCAAAGAAAGCAATCCTGAACAACAGAAACTCGTAATGCAGGATTATTACAAAGAGTACGGCAAATTCCATTGTTGAAAAGTACGCATAATAAAGGAGTACTGCCTTAAATAACGCATCAAGTCAATTGCAAATATATGGTCAGAAAAGCTAAAAAGACAATTCTATGAACATCTTGACATACAGGGGAATATCAATGGGCATTTGAACATGTCCATGATCTCACTATAAAAAAATGCATAGGAAGAAATAACTCTCAAAGTGGTATTGCATAATCCATCATGCAGAATTGCAGATACAGATATGAAACCACGTCTGTATCATTTTGTTCTATATTAACAACAAAAAAATACCTCAGCAAGCTAGCAAGTGCAATTCAAATTATTTGTAATACTACTATAAAAAATACTGAAAAGTTTCTCACTGAATCAAGATGATAAAAGTTTCCTTGCTCTACCATGTCAAGATGTTAGCCACAAAATCGTGACAGATGGATTCAGAAAATGAACAATAGAGAAAGGAAATAGACAGAAGCAAACAAAACGAAACAGGATGCTACAACCGACAAACATGTGATTTACCTTTTTCGAAGATTTTGATGAGCTGAACCAATGAGAAGACCGCGTAGGCTGGAGCTTTTTAGTCTCTGCATCAAGGCCAACAGAAGAGTTACTGAGTTAGGCGGGTATGTTCAAGAGAATCAACTGGCATGTTTATTTTGCCAAACGGAAGAACCTACCATTCATCGAGTTTGATTTGAGTTTCCTCTTTTTCTGTACATGTAACAGTCAGCTCATCCCACACACGCGTGCACGCACGAAGAGAGTGATACTTAAGCATAACTTACAGCCATTTTTTCATTGAGACCCTGCATAGAAGGAAGCTTGACATTCTCCCAATCAACTGCATAAAAACGTAAATTCAGCCCCATCGAGCTATCACAAATAAAGAAAACTCTGTCTACCCCCCCCCACCACCACCAAATTTAGATGTCCCGCTTCAGGTTTTGGTGATGTTTGAAAAAAACCTTGAAAGGGGACCAAGGAGAGGCATAAGGACTAAGAAGTAATCTCAAGCATATTTACAATTTATTGCATTGTTGATAGAACTGGCAAAAACTGACCCGACCCGCCACAGACCTGACCGAAAAGATTCAAACCCGAAATGACCCCGACCTGTTTTGACCCGAGACCGAAATGACCCGAACCCGAAACATTTGTCAAACCCGTTAGGTAACCCAAAACTGAACCCGTATTTGACCTGATGTGTTTGAACCGACCCGCATTTAACCCGACCTGTATTTGACCCGACCCGTATTCGACCCGACCTGACCGACCCGTTTGCCAGGTCTAATTGTTGATATTACCAACAAGCAAAAAACGGTAAGGTGGAAACCAGAAACTCACATTCAGCACCTAGGAGATCTTGGTTTATCGTGTGTCCTGACTGTGCCAAAGAAACTAACTGCACAAAAAGACAAGAAATGAAAAAACAGATTGCGAACTGTAAGTCATGACAATGAATAGTGCTATGCCAAGAAAAGGTAGGGAAGCAAACCTGCATGGCAGTAATGAACTCCTGGAAACCAAGAAATCCTTGTCGTTTGGCATCTGCTAGTGCCCACACCTTTCAGAAAAGAAGGAAAGAAAAAGCTAGGACTAATACAAGAATAAACAATAACATACATGGTAATTAAAAAGAATTTCTCTGAAAAAGAAAAATCAAGTTACTCACACCCCCAAGCTAAATGACCGAAACCTTCGTGAACCGTTTCTAGAGGTGGACTACCTATTCCAGAGCAATAATCCTCTTCCAGAAAAACTTCTTACCTCTAAAAAGCCACAGAACTTTGGGGGGGGGGGGGGGACTTGAAGGACGCACATGTGGCATTAGAAACTCAATGAACAATCTATGTTGAAGTACTTCATCCTGAGTGTCTCGCCACTAAATAGCATGGAATGTATGAAAAAGTAAGGGTAGAGGATCACTGAACCAATATGTGACATATAGTTACACAACTCAAAATGAAAGTGCTGAACTAGTAGAGAAATGGAATAATCAATCTCAATCTATTAATTGTCTATATTTAAAAGGAAACCTTCCACATATCTAACACAACATGTGTTGTCCAGGGATCAATCTTCATGCATTGAAAATGGTTGCTTTCCCTTCTAAGACTGCTAATAGTAGTTTGGCCCTAAGCCTACGAACTTCAAAATCTTAGCCAGCAATGGATATCTAGGCACAATCAAGTGCTCAGTTCAGTATCTATAACTTCATGGCTTCTGCTTGTGTACCCGACAGCCTGGGGAAAAAATTGAATCCAGAAGGGCACCAGCAATGTTCCTATCTGAATTTGGATGTGATTTGTGCCTGACCAATCCGCATAAATATCTGGCATCAATCTGTCTCCTCACAGTGTGCTTCGTCAGTTACTCATTTCCAATATACGAACAATTAATTGCTTTTACAACTACAATCATCCATCCGCAAATTGAAACACCATATAAATAGCTGCAGACTCACACAACTAGACTCTTGCACAGGAGACAAAGAGCTCCAGAAGCATGTAGGGCTTCATAATATTCTCAAACTCCCACTTCTCCTTTCACTCCTTTGTGTCATTTGGATGGACATGCCTTATGACATGTTATTTTCGCGTTTCTTCGGGTGTATTGCGAAACAGTTCTTAAATGTGGCATTACTTGAGATCTCTATTTTTCAAATGATCAACCAAGGCATGACCCACAAGGCCAGAACCCCATAAGAATGAGATCCAACTTCCAAGTAAACTATCTCCCCTTTCTACTTCAAGTCTTATCATAAGAGAAACCTAAGATAACATAGACTATTAACGATTCTCAATTCCCATTTTTTCTTCAAATGGGTGTTCAAAATCTGTTCTAATATTAACAAAGCAATTAATTACTCATAATGGTGCTTCTTAATTTTTTTCAGGTAACGTTACAATCAAATCAACATGAAATAAAAATAAGAACGCATGAGCTAAATACCTGCTTGAGATCTTCTCTGGGCAAATCCGACATGCCGAAGAATTTAATCGCATCAGTCCCCGTTATACGACCATCCCCATCTACGATTACCAGTTTAAAGCCCCAAAATTCAAAAATCCAAAAAAGGGTTAATTAGGAGCTAATAAAAAAAAACACCAAAATCTGTAATTCAATAAACAGCTTCAATCTCAGAAATGCAAAACAAACCCAGAAAAGAATAATTAAAATGCAGTAATTAATCACCTGAATCAGCGTAATCAAACCATTCTTGGTATATTTTTCGCGTCTCTTTCGAACACGGGCTAAACGGGCCCGAAGTTATCTCCATTTCGCCCTAATTTTTCTTTAATTTCTCCCTTTCGACCTAATTTTTTAAAAATTTCTCCCTTTCTTGGAAGATTTCTGTCTTTTTTTTTTCTTCTTTTCTCTCTCTGGAATTTTGCTTCACCGCTTTTGCTGCTGAAAAAATGTTTGTTCATCGAAATTGAGGGCTCAAAGAGGAAAGATGGATTTCCCGCTATAACGGCGTCGTTTTCATGTTTGTCAGTTAGGAAGCCGTTAAAATGGAAGAAGAATTTTGGGCGTGAAACGGTGTCGTGCGTGAATTTTGCCGGGATGTTCGATTTCCCGCTTTATTTCCGTGACAACTGAGAAATTGTGAGTCGGCTAATTTGAAAATAAATTATCGTTAGGGTTTTTATTGGTTGAGTTATTAAAAGAAAGCCAACACCGTCATAGTAACAGTACTTATAAACCAATTATAAAGTCACAAATTAGATTTTTATTCACTAAAGTGAGAAGATAATTAAAGAGATTAAGTTTTTTTTTTTATCGGAAAATAAAACTTACAAAATTCCAAATTTAATTTACATTATGAGATGTGCATTTTATAGTTGGTTCATTGTAGACACTGTTTTTGTTTTTTATTTCCGTATAGTCAATTTTTTTCATGAGGTAAAATGGAGAGGAAATTTGTAGTTTCGGAGACCGCCTACAACTTTTAATTAGCATAAACCGTTCTATGAATTTTCTATACACCATTGTTAAATGATACTGTCTTTTCATTATCTGTACATCTGAAGGCTGTGTATATCACAACCACATGACTTTATCTCTGTATTAGTTGTTTTTATGTGCATAAGAGATGAACATTAGAAAGGCTAGAAGCTGCAAGAGGGAAGGCAAAACAATTCTGAACTATGCTCAACAAGATTACATACAGGTATACCCTCAAAAATGATTACACACAGCCACACAGGGCAGAGTTACACAAATAATACAAATTTAATAGCCATTTGCTGATTTCCAGTGTCTGCCTATCATACAATCCTATGATACACGCACCCGGATCATGTGGCCTGTAGGAATGCTTTTCAAATGCACAAGAAATAACAGAATGGGCTGTGGAATTTACATCTGATTGTGGAAATGAACACAAAGAACTGAACACGACGTGAATTCTGCACCTCTCCAGTGGCCCCCTACAGGCACCTCTCTCTCACTCGACCTCTCTCATTTCCTCATGCTGTATAGCGCGATACAGAGAGAGAGATTTCGAGGAATCATAGGCACCACAGCTGATGTTCACTTATCACATTAGGGTCTTTCTAAGCAGCCAGAGAACTAAGGATAACTCAATACCAAAAATGAGTTGCAGCCAAGTCCTATCTACCGTGAATCCATACACTGTAATCCCAGCTTTGTTGGTCTCAAAATATGTCACTGCCACAAACAGAAAAGAAATAATACATGAGCGTCAATTTAAGTATATGTATCCAATTGAATAAGCAAATCAGTATACTCCCCATTGTTCAACTTCTGTTTAATTAGTAAGAGCACTCTCAGCTTACCTAGGGCATGTCGTTTCTGAAACGACATTGTGCTGTAGGCATAAGATGGGAGGAAGTTGGTGTTATCCACATCATCTTCCTCACTCCCAGTATCATCCACATCTGAATCCACATAACTACCCCCAGAGAAAGGGCTATGGGCATGGTGAGCTACTGGTGTTTCCGCCTCAGAGGCATTACTGAAAGAGTCAATTGTTGCGCACACATGCCACTTGGTAGCAAGACACGTGATCGCCTGTGCCTTGTGCGTGATCTTTGTTGCACTTCGCAGTATTATCATCAGCCCTGCAACTAGGGTCATCGAGCAGAGCTGTACCAAAGATAGAGAACCAAAACCCTGGTCAGTTACAGCCTTCATATGTGTATACTGTTTTTTTTTTCTTATAAAAAAAACCTGTGGGAAGTTCATATTTTTCTCTAACTAAAATTTGGAGAAATTAGCACAAGGGTAATTTGTAGAGTGACATACTGCAAGTTGTGCGGCTCTGAAAATGCTTATATCAGCATCGGATTTGGTAGTCAGCAACAGGGATGTCAATTGGCTCATGGTGATCAATACCAACGCACATAAGATAAATGCACGGTAACGATGGCTTATGAGCCTCAGTTCCTCCCTGATCCTAAGGTGCTTTACCAATATCGGAGCCACATCTGAATCCACCTGGAACACAGAGGCGAAGTCTTTCAACCGTAGGATTTGGAAGTGGCAGATCAGGCGGAAGAGGACGCATACAAGAAAAAACACCAAGGTCCGGTAAAGCCATGAGATCAGCTCTAAGGAGCACGCCACAACATCACTCAAGATGATGTTACCCAAGAAGGGAATTCGGGAACCTCCAGAGGCGTACCACCAGACTTTGTGGGCGCATTGTGCTACAAAACATGGGAGAACAAAGACCGACACTATCTTCAATGATTTCTGCATAAGCCAATAGAAAAAGAAAAAAAACGGAATCATCATTGCTCTTATTCTAATTTATGGTCATGATGGGTTTCATCTTTTGTTAATTAACAATGACCACCAAAAAAAAACGTAAAAGCTCAAAATTGCTAGACCCTACGACATGTATTATCCTCAGTCCTGACCCAGCCTGGATTTCATTGCTAGAAGTAAGCGACTTTTACATACTACTCCATATAAGAATTCCACTCTCTAAACTTTTGATTTGCGATAAAGAAATCCCATGATATGAAGAATCTGTAGTTTGCTACCAGTCAAACTTCAAGTTAGATAATGTATATATCATTGGTTTGCTAGATGTTTCACATCAGAGAAAGCACGGCATAATGTTAAAACTAAAATTAAGACCAACTAATACTAGATAAATGCACCCACTAGCAAAAAAGGATACCATCTTAGCTAGTTCTTCTAGGCTGTTCTTGGTCATGCTAAACTTCTCCTCTCTTATAAAATAGCAATCAACTCACCCAAGGTCTTTACAATAATGATTAAGATAAGTATGCATGGCAAATCACAGACAGGACCTGATCAGAATTTGTTTAGCTAAGAGCTAACTCATCTAATCCCTTAATATCTCGAGGATTTAAAGCTTGGTGAAGGAAAAGTTGCAGGAAATTCTCTTATCACAAATTTCATACCTTTCACAGAGGAATATATTCAGTGAGCATACAATCCAATACAAATAAAAGCAATTATTCCAGCCTTCAGTGCACAATTCGATATCAAAATATCCTCATATGGCTTAAGTTTCATGTTCCAGAATGTCTTTTTCTTCTCCCAAGACATTTTAATTGGCAAAACAAGAAACAGCAGATATTGGCTAACCAAGCGAATTCCGAAACAGCACAAGGAGTAGTAAGTATTAGTGAATTGTGCACTAAGTAAACTCTTTACATCAATGATTAATCAGTTTCATACAAAAGGTGTACCAAAAACTTGCTAAATCACAATACATACAATGAAAGCAACAGACACAAATCATCAAATTAGATTTATCCTGATCATTCTTTTCACTCAAATATTAAATCCTAAGCAAAATATCCTGATCATTCTTTTCACTCAAATATTAAATCCAAAGCAAAATACACATAGCAATCATTAGTCATAATCCAGTTTACAGGTCTATTGAAAGGAGCCAAACCGAAAAAGATACAGTTGTTATCTGAAAGTCTGAACACAAAATCACAACCACCCAATCTAATATCAAAAACAAATGGGGACCAAAACCAGGAGTAGCAAATCAAACGCGCAACCAAGCAATTTGACCAAATCAGTACTATCAATATTGCTAGTAAGCTACTTAACCAAAACTTGCACTTAACTGCTCACTAATTCACATCACAGATGCTGACAGGGAATGAAATTCAGGCAACCAAGTTCACCTACCAGGCCATATACTACCAACAAAACCCAATATCACCCAGTAACTCAAGCATAACAAAATGAAAACCTAACCTAAAAATAAAATAAAAACACAAATAAGGAAAAAAAAAAAAGGTTCAATCACTGATAAAGCCAGAAGCAAGGAATCAAACCCAGCAACCATTTTCAACCAAATTCCAAATCAAACCATACAAACAATCAAAACCCAATACAAATATACAATCAAAAGATCCAATTACCCCACAAAAAAATTAAAAAAGACAAGATTTTTAAGGGTAATTAATTAATTAACTAATGAGGAATTAGAAACATACATTGAGATGGTCAGTATAATGATGCCTAACAGAGTCACTCTCATCCACAAGCTTATCAAAGAACAAGAATCTCCTTAGCCCATATTTCCTGAGAAACCATGTGAGGCAAAGAAACGACAGCGTTGCAACGCTGGAGAGAGAAAGTTGCACAACGGCGTCGTATGGACGAGCATGATTGGCATCACAAGATTTGCAAGCTAGGTAAAAATGGGAAAATGCAGGGACCAAGAGTGCAAATATGATAAAAACGAACCATGATAATAAACTTGTATACCAATTTGATTGGTCAACACACATCCACCTTAGATATGAACGAAAGCTGTGTAATTCATCGTTGACATTAGAGACACATCGATTGTATGTTTTGGTTGTGATTCTGGGTAATATTAGGCTTTCTCTTGGTGTTGTATTATTTGTATAATCTCCCATAACTAAATATGAGAGAGAAGACAAAAATACTCTTTGTACTTTGAACCAATAATAAAATGGGAAGAGAGAGATTGAAGGTATAAATTGGATTTGATTGTTCTCAACTTTATCTTTAGAGGGTTATGATCTGTTTATAGTGAAATGGAGTGTGTAATGAATATAACCTCTAAAAAATTGATTTTTATTTTGTTGGGAGTTTTGACTTTTGTTCCTCACTTGCAACCAACAAAAAAAAAAAATGTAATGAATATTTGTAGAGTCATGTCCCTACATAATACTTATGATTAGATAATTGCTTGAATTATGGTCGGCCCAAAAACATACTGCCTAGTGTCGACATAGGATCGAACGCGTTGATTTTCTTTTGCTAATTTGATATAAAAAAAAAATGGAATGAAAAAGAGTAACTCTTTTGGTAAATGGAATATTCATTTTAGTCCGAGGATGATAATCTAGACCCATTTTCATGACTACGTGATTTATGTATTAGTATATTATTGAAGATAAGACACCTATCAATCATCATATATCAAAATGCGAAATTTTGACATAAACCTTAATTTTAAAAATTTTGGTTCCCAAAAGTTTTGGTTGCAAGAAGGGTATTTTTAATTTAATATTACTATTCACTTGGATAGTCATACTGGTTAAAGGTATTTAAAAATAAATAATGTTGTGATTATAGAGATTGTTGACATCTTTGAGATGTTCTTGAGAAATTTTGTCACTATTTGATAGGTCCACATTTTTTATTTTTTATTTTCAAGACAGGCACATAATTGATAAGAACCAATTTTAAAATTCACTGTAATTGACTTTAGCAGTCCTCCACCCAGGTTGGGATTTCTTCATTCCAGTGAGGTTGGGTTGCAGTCCCCAATTAGGATTCATCCACTCTATAAATTTGGGTATTGAATGTCTTAGAGTTTTCTTCTTAGAGCATCCTTATAGGTAGCACACACTCTAATGTTGCTTAAAACGCTATTCGATTTGCCACCTCACTTTGGGTACTTGATGATGCTTACGGTCTTACACAAGACCTTTTGTTTTTGACACCATCTCGCTTTCAGGATCATGTAGACAAGACAAAAGAAAAGCTATAAGCTGCATGAGGGAAGACAGAAGTACAGAACAATGCTGAAGTATGCTCAATAAGATTACAGGCGGGCCGAGTTACAGAAATAAACAAATTTAATACCCACAGAGCCACTGACAGCCTAATATACAACCTGATAATACACCGAGATCATGCAATGTGGCCTGTAGGACTGATTACTAAGTACAAGATAAGAACAGAAAAGGCTGTGGAATCTACATCTGGTGGTGTAAAAGAATACAAAGAATAGAATACATTGTGATTTTCGCACCTCTCCAGTGGCTCCCTTCCCAGCAACGCGAAAGTGTAACTATGATACCAGACTACCAGTCATCAGGCAGCTCTCGCTCCCTTCATTTCTCACTCTCTAAGGCGCAGTAGAGAGAGATTTCGAGGAATCATGTGCTCGAATGCTGATGATTGCTTTTTAGAGACCGACAGTCTTTCCAAGCAACCAGAGAACTAAAGATAACTCAATACCAAAAATGAGTTGCAGCCAAGATCTGTCTAACATAAATCCATACACCGTAATCCCAGCTTTGTTGTTCTCAAAATATGTGACTGTGACATACAGAATAGAGTATGACATGAGATCAACATTTATCCAATTGAATCAACAAATTGGGAACGTTTCCCCATCTACAATTTATGTGTAATAGGAGCAATTTCAGCTTACCTAGGGCTTGACGTTTCTGAAACGACATTGTGCTGTAGGCATAAGCTGGGAGAAACCTTGTGTTGTCCACGTCGTCTTCCTCATCTCCAGCATCATCCGCATCTGAATCCATATGATTAGCACCAGAGAAAGTTGTATTGCTGTTGTGCGCTACAGGCGTTTCAGTCTCTGAGGTACCAATGAATGTATCGATTGTTGAACACACATGCCACTTGGTGGCAAGACAGGTAATCGCCTGTGCCTTGTGCGTGATCTTTGTGGCACTTCGCAGTATTATCATCAGCCCCGCAACTAGGGTCATGGAACAGAGCTACACCAGATTTAAAAAAAATCGAAACCCTTGTCAGTTACAGCCTATATGACGATTTTTCCTCTACCTAAACTTAGGCGAAGATAAAGAATTACTAGCACAAGGTGTAAAGTCAGAAGAGTGACATACAGCAAGTTGTCCGGCTCTGAAAATGCTTAAGTCATGGGATTTGGTAGTCAACAACAAGGATGTAAATTGGCTCACGGTGATCAATATCAATGCCCATAAGATAAATGAACGGTAACGATGGCTTATGATTCTCAAATGCTTCCTGATTCTAAGGTGCTCTGCCAAAATCGAAGCCACATCTGAATCCACCTGGAACACAGTGGCAAAGTCCTTCAACCGTAAGATCTGGAGGTAGCAGATCAGACGGAAGAGGACGCATACGAGGAAGAACACTAAGGTCCGATAAAGCCATGAGATCAGCTCCAATGAACACGCCACAGTGTCACTCAAGATGATGTTACCCAAGAAGGGAATTTGGGAGCCCCCAGAGGCATACCACCAGATTTTGTGGGCGCATTCTGCTACAAAACATGGGAGGACAAAGACAGACACTATCTTCAACGATCTCTGCATAAACCAAAACAAAATAAAGTAGAATCATTATTGCGCTTACTCTTAATTATGGCCATAATGGGTTTGATCTTGATGTCAATTCACAGTGACATACTTACAAAAACAGTTGGAAAAAGCTCAAAATTCCTAGGCCCTACAACGTGTACTATCCTGATCCAGCCCTTAATTCGATTGCTTAAAGTCGACCACTTTTACATAAGAATTCCACATTCTCCTCTTTGAATTGCAATAAAGAAAGCCCATGATATGAAGTATCTATTACTCTCAACCAGTGAAACTTTAGGTTAGATAATGTTTCACGAGTTTGCTAGATGTTTCGGATCAGAGCAAGCACCCTTTTACTTTGTTAGAAGTTAGAACTAAGACCAACTAATACAAGACACATGCACCCACTAACAAGGGATTCATGCTAACCTGTTCTTACTTCTAAGCTGTTCTTCTTGTTGGTAAACTCCCCTATATTATTTAGCCATCATTAAACAAAGTGAATTAAACGAATAATTTATGAAGTGCACCTTATCACAGACAGTCACAAATCATATTTCTTTTATCTTACTCATCTAATCCCTAAATATTTGCAGGACCTACAGCTTGTTGGATGGAGACTCTCAGGATATTCTGTATCACAAATTTCCCTAAATATCAGGGGAATGATATTCTATTGGTAACATACATCCACAAAAATAAATAAAAAACGGCTATTCGTGGCTTCACTGCCACAATTTTGGTATCAAAATATATCCCCATATAGCTGAAATTTTTCAAGGTTCAGAATGTTCTCATTCTTTTTCAAATGATTTTTATGGTACAAACAACAACAGAACAAAATTCCAACCTTTAAACAGCCTACCAGAAGAACTCTGAAATAGCACTAAAATATGCTAAATTATTTTCAGTCACAAAAAAAGCATAACTAAATTATTATTGAATTGTGATTTGTGAATACAGTACACTGTTTACACTTTACATCAATGATCAATAATTAATATCATGCAAAGAAGGCGCAGGGGCAAAATCATTGCTACATCACATTACATACAACCATTAATCCAGACTGTCGTTCAAATAATTAAATGCTAAGCAAAGCAGACACAGTAATTACTAGTCATGATTCAGTTCACCTGACATTTCACAATCACAATAACCTAATCCGATATGGCAATATCCATGAACATATCAAACAGGAGTGAGTTCAAATGAACACAATTTTATTTTTTTTTGAGGAATTCAAATGAAGACAATTAGAATAAAACTTTACACCCTTCATCTCAAATCAATTATAAGCCATCAATGATGGGGAAAAAAATAGAAATTAAGACTAGCTTCAACTCATAAATGATTTAAGAAAGGGAAACAAACCCCCAGAAGAATTTGGACCAAATCAATACTAGTAAAATTGCACATTAAATCACATTACAAATGCAGGGAATCAAATCCAGGCAACACCAGCCAAAACCCATTTCACCCTACAACTCAAAAATATCAAAATAACAACAAAATTAGAAGGGGGGAAAAAAATGAAACACAAAATTTCAATCAATTAACAAAACTCCAGTTTCAACCAAATCACCAATCAAACCATGCAAACCAATCAAAATTCAAAACCCATTACACCTAACTATTCAAAAGATCCAATTACCCAACAAAATTTCAAAAAGACAACCTCTTTAAAATCAATTTAATGAAAATTTAGAAACTTACATTGAGTTGGGTAGTATAATGATGTCTAACAGAGTCACTCTCATCAACAAGCTTATCAAAGAACAAGAATCTCCTTAGACCATACTTGCTAAGAAACTTCGTAAGACAAAGAAACGACAGCGTTGCAACGCTGGAGAGAGAGAGCTGAACGACACCGTCGTATGGGCGAACATGTTTGGCGTCACAAGATTTACAAGCAAGGTAAAAATGGGAAAATGCAGGGACCAAGAGTGCAAATACAATAAATATAAACCATGAAAAGAATTTTGTCCAGGCATTTGATTGGTCTAGGCACATCCATCGAAGATATGTACGGAAACTGTGTAATTCATCGTGGGCATGAGAGAGAAGACGAGAATATGTTTTGTTGTTGATGTTTCTGATTTTTGGTAATAGGCATTCTCTTGGTGTTCCATCGTCTCCCATCTCTCCTCAAAATTGGAGAGAGAGAGAGAGTGATTTGGTAGTGGAACCAATAATGGGGAAGAGAGAGATTGAAGGAATGGGTTGATCACAATTTTAGGGGAATCGAATGGGTGAGCTGTTTATATATAGGGTTACACTCTGGTGCCAGACTGCCACTACAATGGAGGATTTGGAAATTTGTTATGTTTAAATGGGCAACGAAACAATTTGCTCTTATGGGGAGATTCGGACCTCAATTAAGACGGTAAATTTGGGTTCAGGTCGGGTAATTTTATTTTCGGACGAATTAGGGTCGGTCTTTGGATTAGGTTAAAAAAAAATTAATTTCTTTGTAAATTAAAAATAATTATATCAATTTCGAAAGATCTCATTATATTTGAGGCATATTAATTTATGACATGTCTAATTCAAAAGCATATCACTTATGTGATCGTAACTTAGTAGGTGTTTGGTTAAATTTTAACTTCTTATTCTCATTTTCTTCTCATACTCCTGTCTCACCACCAAGTTTAACTTTTTTAAAAGTTGAAAAATATCCTTCAAAGAGGTCAAAAACATAAATTCTAAATTGAAACTTCTCTTTCTAATCTTTTTGAGGTTATTTTTAGCGTCTAATCAATTTTTTGTTGAAGATGGAGGTGGAAGATGGATATGTAAGGAAAAGTTGGAGTGAATTTTTTTTGGCCAAATACACTGTCTCTTTGCCGAATCTATCTATAAGTTTATCTTGTTAGCTTGCAACCCTTCTATTATATACGCTTGTTGGATCAATACTTTATCTTAGAGTCACCCATTCAATAGTGTAGTCACCATATATTTCACCTGGAGTTATCCCCTACTTTACCTGGAGTCACCCTTACTTTACCTGGAGTCACCCCTCTAATGATGTAGACACCCCACACTTTACCTGGAACCATCCCTTAAATTTATACTCGGTATCACCCCTCTAATAGTAAAGTCATCTTCTAATTCACCTGGAATCACCCCTCAAATTTATACTTGGCGTGACCCCTTACTACAAAATATGCTGAAAAACGACTGAGAATCGCACTCCAGGACTTGATGAAATAAACCAGCCCACGAAATAGTTTATCGCGTGCGCGCGGAAGCCGTGTGGCCCGTATATGTTGGTCCCTTTACAAACTTAAGCTGGCGCGGTCAGCTAGCGACTATGTGGTTGACAAATCAGGAACCAAAAACAATAAAAATTCTGTCCATTTGTACCTTCTACATAAGTTGTTATCAAATTGATGTTTTTCATTGGTGATATATAAAATGTTTGGACAATAATATAAATTCTTATGGCATTGTACATTATTTTCTTCGACAGATATTATAAGTATAACACTCACTGAAATTTTGTTACTTCATGAATTTCGATATACTTGGATGGAGTATAGTCCTCAACCTTATGGCCTCATTTACTTGGTAGTAGCAATGAAATGTAATACAATTATAATTATTTTATAGAGTAAATGTGAGGTGTAATAGGAGAAGGATGAAAAATGGAGAGACTGATTACATCATTTAATATAATCATCTTTACGTGGTTAAAATTGAGCAAGGTATTATATTGGGGGTTGTAATCAACATCACTTCTTTCATATCTCTATTTCCACTTTTCACCGCACAACTCTATACGAAATACAGCATGAAGATGAAAAAAAAAAACCAAGTCTAAGTGAAGAAATTATACGTGTGGATGCAAGAACACTCCATTGGTTTGGATCAAATCATGAAACTACTTAAGTAATATTTAGCCAAAAGGAATAATTGTAACAAAACTATAATGAACAGGTAATGGTGGGACCATAATATATTATGCAGAAATTGCAATCAAAACCCGTAAAGTGCGGCTATGTGGCCAACATGGCTTTGCCACATACCAAGTTCCATCACATTATTCCACCGTCAATGAGATCTCTCAATTCAATTATGGTATTGGTAATTTGGTATGGTACGTAACACACTAATTAAGTCACTACTTATTTGGTTTCTCTCTCTGTTTTTTTGGGTACGCTGAATCAAAATGACTAGGCTTGTCCTAAAAGTATCCCAATAACCTAAAGATATTGCAACTAATCAATCTGTTTATAATTTGTTAATTAATACAACTAATAGTGTATGTTGTGGCACCATCTAATGCGCCCATTTTACACTTTATGGACACGTCCCTACTTCGATTTTGTCTTCCTAGAGGGAAATGGAGATGTTTATTCTGATGCTATTAAACGGACGGACTAGAGTTGGTTCTAGTAGCAGCTAGCAGGTGATCAAGTATTATTCTAGTCTGTTCTACCAAAGCATACATCAATTTAAAGTGTTGTTAGTTGTTTCTTGCTCGTCAGTCGTCACATCCGCTTGTTACTCTTCTCTCTTTTGAGTATTCTGTTGGTTAGACATGGAATAGTTTGGAGATTAAGAGGTAGAGAGAATCAAAATTGATGGCACCTTGTAGGCATAAAAAAAAAGTGATATATGTTACATCGGATGCCAAGTTGGACCAAAAGTCAAATTGTTGACTTAATTGAAATATCAAATAAAATAAATGAATAATTAATTAAATTTGGGTCAAGCTAAATAGCCCATTTTTATTAGTTATTATGGTCCATTGTTAATTAATGAGCTTAGGCCCTTTTAATTTGGGTTTTAAGTCATTAAATATGGGCTGAGACTACTAAGTCCATAAGCAAGCCCAAGACTACAAAACCCATAAAGATAACCTAGATGAGCTTCTCTATAAATATAGCTCATTGGGTTCATTTCAAGAGGAGAAATTCATAAAAGGAGGAGACTCTGCCCGATTCTCGACCAACTCTCTAAGCCCAAAACCTCTTAGAAGAAGACATCAACCACTCAAGTGTTGGGGTCAATTCAGAAGAACAACAAATCGATCGAGATCAAGCTTTTCAGCCCTTCGATCAAATCAAATTGGTGGTTCGTGATCAAAAGTCCAGATCGTGATTCAACCATTTCTCAAGTCAAGTAGAGATTTAATCAGGGGAATAAATTAGAGATTGTAATCCACAATTCTTTGATATAAATTTGATAATTTGTCAACTATTTTGACTCCTTATTTTCAGGAGACATAATTTGTGTGTACAAATTTTTGGCACGCTCGGTGGGACCATCTCTACCCCTCATCTTTATCTCTACAACCTCAAGCTCAAACAACAAAGAAGGAATGCCTCCAAAGAAGGTCACTTCAAGATCAAACTCCACCAAATCTGCCTCTCAAGGATCCGTCTGGAGTGCTGGTGCTATCACTCGAAATATGGCGAAAGCAATGGGTGCCGCAGCTCCGAACCATTCATTCCTGGTGTCTGAACGAAGGCCTCGTGGAGTTTCTGGGATGAGCTCTATCCCTCTGATGGAGCCAAATCAAGATATTGCATCATTGAGCTTGAAGCAAAAATTCCCCATCAAGCCCGATGCAATGCTCCTCAATCCTTTCCTCAAACCATTCGAAGGTATGGAAGATGACCTTGCTAGTAGTGGATCTTCTCCCTCATCTCCCGTTGGAGAACCTTCTCAGGAGCAATCCGTCCATTCATCTCATTCTTTCACTGTTCCTGCCATGGCGGCCGAAGCAAAGACTATTGAGGAATAATTGACGGACATGAGGAAAGTCATGGACAAACTCATGAAAGACAGCGAGGAAAAAGATGCTGTCATCAAACGTCAGAATAAGCAAATTGATAATCTGACAAAGAAACTGGAGAAACGTCCTAAAGGCCAAGAGTATGAAGGCGACAGCGATGGAGACTCCTCTTCAAGTTCCAAGTCAGAGAAGAGTGAGAAATCGAAACCGCATCTGGCGTTGGCTCATTTTCGGTCCAACAAATACAGGAGTTGATCGCGAGTGCTGTGAAGGCTCAACTTGGTGGAGGGTCGTATGATAATCACTACTATAGCAAGCCTTGCACTAAGAGGATTGATATGATGAGGATGCCTCACGGGTATTAACTCCCGAAGTTCCAACAATTTGACGGCAAAGGAAATCCAAAGCAACACGTTGCACACTTCATTGAGACGTGCAATAACGCCGGAACGGAGGGCGATCTACTAGTCAAACAGTTCGTTCTCTCTTTGAAGGGAACCGCTTTTGACTCGTATACTGACTTGAAACCTGAGTCCATAGATAGTTGGGAACAAATGGAAGGTGAGTTTCTCAATCATTTCTATAGCACTCGACGTACAGTAAGTATGACTGAGCTTACCAACACAAAGCAATGGAAAGGTGAACCCGTCATCGATTACATAAGTCGGTGGTGCGCGTTGAGTTTAGAGTGCAAGGACCGCTTGTCAGAAATCTCAACGGTCGAAATGTGTATTCAAGGCATGGTGTGGGATTTGTTGTACATACTCCAAGGCATAAAAGCCTAAGAGTTTCCAGGAGTTAGCAACAAGAGCACACGACATGGAGCTCATAATTGCTAGTCGCAATGGACAATCTTCTTCCTCCTCAGATTCAAGGAAAGATGAGAAGGAGTATAAGAAAACGGATAAGTCAAGGAGTTCCACTAAAGAATCCATGGTTGTCTCGACCTCGAACCCAGTCAAGATTTCGGCCAAGCTCGAAGGAAAGAAGGGACTGTTTACCAAGGAGACATGGAAAAGTCGCCCTACCTTGAAGGAGTTGCAAGAAAAGAAGTACCTGTTTCCCAATTCTGACTTGCCGGGAATGTTAGATGACCTTCTCGAAAAGGGGGTGATTGAGTTACCTGAACCAAAGCGTCCGGAGGAAGCTGGCCGAACGACTGATCCTAGGTACTGCAGGTTCCATAGGGTTGTTAACCATCCTTTGGAGAAGTGCATTACTCTCAAAAAACGCATAATGCAACTCGCCAAAGATGGGAAGATCTTGTTGGATTTAGACGATTCTGTCGAAACCAATCATACATCTGTTGAGTTCAATAATATTTCTTCTCAACAATCAGCCCTCAAGTTTGCTCAGGATGGACGTTATCAAATGATTCAATTTGGAAGTTTGGAGCCCGTTCTTATTCCCAGGGTTGTCAAAATTCAGCCATGTGAGTCGAGGATCACTGATGCAAGTCGGGATGATGATGAAGGGTGGACACTCGTGACAAGGCGAAGACAAAGGAAAACATCCCCGTCTCAGCCTCATCTACCTAGTCGAAAGAGCAAGCAAAACAAGAAAAGTCATCATCATTCAATGAGGAAAGAGAGAAGGATCGATGGAGTGATGCCTAAAGTCTCACTCGTTGACTTGACCAAAAAGAAGCCCCAAACCCCTATTGTTTTGGAAGAATTCTTCCCAAAGGGCTACTTTGACGTAGTTGCCGTGAACACGGTTTCCATTTAGGAGATAGAAGAAAAAGTGGAGGATAAAGAAGATATCCCTTCCACCTCTAAGCATCACGTTGATTCACTGAGTGATGCTAAGGTGTTGGAAGTACTAAATGCTCTTCCTTTCCGCATGGAATGGCGCCAAGCCCTACGGCTTCCCGAAGAGACACGGCAGTTGATGGCTCTAGTGCTTAACCACCCAGAAATTTTTGAAGAAAATTTCAAAGATGAGGCCCCTATCGAAGACCAAGAGAAGTGTGCTTCTTGCAATTCGTCGTTGGCCTTTACTGATGAGGACCTTTTACTAGGCTCAAAACCTCATAATCGCCCATTGTATGTCTTAGGATATATTCGAGGCCAAAAGATCAATCGTATGCTGGTAGATGGTGGATCCGCAGTCAACATCATGCCGAAATTGACGATGAGTGAGCTAGGCATCCAAATGGAAGAACTATCCAGGAGTCGGATAACTATCCAAGGCTTCAACCAAGGAAGTCAAAGGGCTATAGGCATAATCCGTCTAAAGATGACCATTGGAGACCTATCTTCATCTACCCTTTTTCATGTGATAGACTCAAGAACATCCTATCGCTTACTCCTCGGGAGGCCTTGGCTTCATGAAAACGGGGTGGTTGCATCAACTTTGCACCAATGTTTGAAGTATTTCCGAGAAGGAGAGAGGAAAATAGAGGGAGACGTTAAGCCATTCACGGAGGTGGAATCACACTTCGCCGATGCCAAATTCTTTGAAGAGGGCGATGCTGCTCCTACTGAAGTACTCCCTTCTACTATTCCATCTACTGGTAGGAGAGGTCCAATCAAGTCTAATGTCGTGACTTCACAATCAAGCCCAAATTCCAAGAAGAGTGGTGACATAGTGAAGCAAGAGAAAGGGAAGGCTGTTCAGACGAACGAACAAGACAAAATTGAGGCGTCCTCTAAAAAACTAGTTTGGCGTTATGTCCCTGTATCACGGCGCGAGGAAGGAGAATCACCTTTCTCCTCTTTTGTAAAAGAAGAAAGTGAAGAGAAGGATGTCAAGAAGTTTGATGAGTCTGACCTTCAGATGGTGAAGCAAAATAACACATTTCCTTTATTGGAGTCGAACCCATCGAAGATAGTCAATCCTCCGCTCCCGGGGTTCATTAGCACAAATCAATTGCCCAATGCCGAATAGGGCTCGACAAATGAATATAGGAAAGGACAGTTCGGTCCTAATGCCTTCAAACTCATGATCAAAGCAGGATATGACTTCAATAATCCGGCATGTTTGGGAAAGGTAACAGAAGCCAAGGCCTATGGTATCAATGAGACTCAGAGGAGATTGCAAGAGCGAGGTGAGAAAGTAAATGTCTCTAGACCTGGTCTAGGGTTTACACCTAAACCAATCAAGATCACTGCTCGTCGCAATGGTTCCACCTCATCTCAATACATTTCTGTGACCAAAGAGGAAGAAGGAAAAGGAGAAAGTTCTCTACCTAGAGGCACAACTTCGGTGTTCGATCGTTTACAACCTCCAACAAGAAGACCCTCAGTCTTTGGAAGGCTTAGGCGACCTGAAAGTTCATCTGATGAGATTTCTGAAGTCGACACTAACTCTATGTCAAAAGCAAGAGTATTTGATCGTCTTAGTGCTAGCCGTTCAATCCAAGTTGGTGAGCCAAGCTCCATTGGCAAGGAGAAAGCGCCAGTTTTTGATCGACTAGGGGGCACGGCGATCCCTAAGCAACAGTGGAGAAAGAAGAATCCCGTCAAAGTTGACGAAGAAGATATTCCTTCAGATAAAGACGTACAAAGCAATATTCCCTCCCGCATGAAACGTCTTTCTTCCTTAGAAATAAGGACTGGAGAAACATTAAGGGTGAAAAGACGAACTGTAGTCCTTACTGGCCATCAAGGATCTAACATCTCTAAAGGGGGGAGCGAGAAAGAAGAATTGACATGCTCTTCTAATCATGTCACCATTGAGGAGGACTCAGAATCTGAGACTGAGATGGAAGCAAGCGAAGCTCCACAAACCCTCGAGGATGGAGGACAATCTACAGTGGACGACCTCAAAGAAATAAACTTAGGGTCCATTGAGGAACCCCGCCCGGTTTATGTCAGTGCTTTACTTACGCAAGAAGAAAAGAGAAAGTATGTTGATCTTCTTTCTGAGTACAAGGACGTGTTTGCGTGGAGTTACAAGGAAATGCCTGGTTTAGACCCACAAGTCGCAGTGCATCGGCTTGCAATCAAGAAGGATATGACCCCGAAGAAGCAACCTAGAAGGCGCTTTCGCCCGGAAATGATCCCAGAAATTGAAGTAGAGGTCAATAAGTTAATCGATGCAGGTTTCATCCGGGAGGTCAAGTACCCTACATGGATTGCAAACATCGTACCTGTTCGAAAGAAGAATGGACAACTCCGAGTCTGCGTGGATTTTAGGGACTTGAACGAAGCATGTCCCAAAGATGACTTCCCGCTGCCAGTTACTGAGCTCATGATTGACGCCACTACGGGACATGAAGCCTTGTCTTTCATGGATTGTACAGCTGGATACAATCAAATCAAAATGGCACCAGAAGATGAGGAGGCAACCGCCTTTTGTACACCAAAAGGCATATTCTGTTATACGGTGATGCCATTCGGTTTAAAGAATGCTAGGGCTACCTATCAGCGGGCAATGCAAACAATTTTCGATGATATGATGCACAAGTCGATTGAATGTTATGTAGATGACGTTGTGGTCAAATCGAATAAGAGATCCGACCATCTTCATTACCTCCGTAAGGTCTTCGAGAGACTAAGAGAGAACCAACTCAAGATGAATCCATTAAAGTGCGCCTTTGGGGTTACATCTGGGAAGTTCCTTGGATTTGTGGTTCGCCATAGGGGCATTGAAATTGACCAATAAAAATCGACGCAATCCAAAGCATGCCTCCATCGAAGAACCTTAAAGAGCTACGGGGCCTCCAAGGCCGCTTGGCTTACATCAGGCGATTTATCTCAAACTTGGCAGGGCGATGTCAACCTTTCAGTTATCTCATGAAGAAGGATCATCCTTCGATTGGGATCAATCATGTGAGGAGGCATTTGTTAGTATTAAAAGATACTTGATGAATCCACCTGTTTTGGGGGCACCAATTCCCGGAAAAGCATTAAGCTTGCACGTGTCCGCAAGTGATCATTCATTGGGGGCATTGTGCGCCCAAGAGAACGGAGAGGGTAAAGAAAAAGCACTCTACTATCTAAGTCGTACACTGGTTGGTGCTGAGTTGAACTATACTCCAATAGAGAAAGTTTGCCTAGCCCTAATCTTCGCAATACAGAAGCTTAGACATTACTTTCAAGCACACACCGTACGAGTAGTCTCTAAAGCTGATCCCATCAAATACATCCTTTCAAGACCTGTGTTATCCGGAAGGATTGCCAAATGGGCCGTTCTCATCAGCCAACATGACATTGTTTTTGTACCACAAAAGGCGGTAAAAGGACAAGCGTTAGCAGATTTTTTGGCGGACCATCCGATTCCTGCTGAATGGGAATTATCTGATGACCTTCCCGGAGAAGATGTGTTCTTTGTTGATGTCCTCCCTCCGTGGGAAATGTACTTTGATGGGGCGGCACGTCAAGATGGTGCAGGAGCTGGAGTCATTCTCATTTCCCCCGAGAGGCATATTCATTCACATTCACCTACTTGTGCTCGAATAATGTGGCTGAATACCAAGCTATGATTTTAGGGCTCGAAATGGCGATCGAGATGGGAATAACGGACATTGATGTATGTGGAGACTCCAAGTTGGTGATCAACCAACTACTAAATGAGTACGAAGTCAAGAAGGACGACTTGCTACCTCTGCATAAGTATGCCTCAAGCCTACTTGACCAATTTGAAACCGTCAAACTGAAACACGTTCCTAGGAGTGCCAACAAGACGGCTGACGCATTGGCAAACCTCGCAGCCACTTTGGCACTGGGGGCAAATGGAGTCACTTCAGTTCCAGTGTGCAACCGATGGGTTGTTCCTCCCTCAAGTTATGAATGTCTAAGGGAATCCAATGCCATTTCAGTATGTGAAATCGATAAAGAAGATTGGCGTGAACCTCTCATTGACTACCTTGAACATGAAAAGCTCCCGGAAGACCCGAGGCATAAAATGGAAATTCGACGGCGAGCTCCTCGATTCCACTATTATAAAGGCGCGCTCTATCGACGATCATTCCTTGGACTATGGATGTGTTGCTTAAGTGAAGAGGAGGCACTACAATCAATGAAAGAAGGTCACTCCGGGACATGTGGTGCTCATCAATCTGGCCCGAAACTTTATGACCGCATCAAAAGGATGGGTTACTACTGGCCAACTATGGTGCAAGACTGCTTAGAGTATGCCAAAAGATGTTCGGCGTGCCAATTTCATGCAAACTTCATTCACCAACCTCCTGAGCCATTGCATCCGACAGTGTCGTCTTGGCAGTTTGAAGGTTGGGGACTAGACGTTGTTGGGCCCGTCACACCAAAGTCGTCGGCCGGACATGCATACATACTGGCAGCTACCGACTACTTTTCCAAATGGGCGGAAGCCATCGCACTTCGAGAAGTTAAAAAAGAAAATGTGGTGGATTTCATCCGCACTCACATAATCTATTGATATGGCGTCCCTCGATACATAATAACTGACAATGGCACTCCCTTTGTCAATAGTCTAATGAATAAGTTGTGTGGAAAGTTCAAGTTTACCCAGCGGCAATCATCAATGTACAATGCGCCGGCAAATGGTCTCGCTGAAACCTTCAACAAAACTCTTTGCAATTTGCTTAGCAAAGTGATCGACCAGTCGAAGAAAAAAGATTGGCACGAGAAATTGGGTGAAGCACTTTGGGCGTATCGGACTACTTATAAGACACCAACACAATCATCACCATATGCCTTAGTATACGGAGTAGAAGCCATCCTACCGCTGGAACTCCAAATCCCATCACTAAGAGTCGCCATTCGAGAAGGATTGACAGAAGATGAAAATGATAAGCTTCGTCTTGCTGAATTGGAGGCACTCGACGAGAAGAGATTGGATGCACAACAAAAGTTACAGTGCTATCAAGCTCGATTGTCTCGGGCGTTCAATAAGAAATTAAGGCCCCGCTCCTTTCAAGTAGGGGACATGGTACTCGCGGTAAGGAAGCCAATTATCACCAATCGCAAGACTCGCAGTAAGTTCACTTCCAAGTGGGATGGCCCTTACATGGTGCAGGAAGTCTACACAAATGGGGCGTACAAGATTGTCGCTGAAGATGGATTACGCATCGGTCCAACCAATGGCAAGTTCCTCAAACGGTACGACCCTTGATGAAGATGTTCCCCAAATAACCATGTAAGCTCCTAAGCAAAAGCCTAAACTGCATTTAAAAAAAAAAAAAAAAAAAAAAAAAAAAAAAAAAAAAAACCTCAAACTACGTTGGCTTGATCTTGTAGGGTGTCTCACACACTACAGGTACGTAGGCAGCTTGGATAATACATTTTTCCAAGTGCAGCCACATCAACAAAAAAAAAATCATCATTGTACTACTCCTGGCCCACAAGAGTATAAACTGTGAACGGCGAAACAAAAAAAAAAAAAAAAATCTTATTTCTAGAACTACGATGGTTTGATCCTATAAAGTGTATCATACATTTTTTAGGTACGTAGGAAACTTGGATAATCCATTTGTTCAAGTCCAACCACACCAAACAAAACAAAATCATACTTGAAACATAATATATAAATGAAGAGAGAGTCGCATAGTATTCATGAACTGAAATAAATGAGTACAAAGCTATAAGGTTCAAAAGACAAAGGTAGAAAACTACTGGAGTACTAAGACAAAGGAGGAAAACAAAATATCATGGATCCCATGTGAAGTCCTTCAGGAATTCCGTGAATGCTTCTTTTGCCCAAGTCTCGGTCTTCTCCAAAGTGTCCTTAGTCTGTGGGTCCATGACATCGGTCGCCTCAATGATGTCAATTTGCCCCTGCAAATAGGTGGCCCGATCTCGAGTCTCGGCAACCAAAAGCTCACTAGCAGATACTTGAGATTGCAATTCTTCTTTCTTGACCGCCAAACTTTCGAGCTCCCTTTGTAATTTCGTGTATTTGCGGGTCACCAGCGTCAATTCATCCTTCAACGATGAATGGTGTTGAGCTTCTAAGTCTCGCATACTCAAGGCTTTATCAAGCTTAGCCTTGACCTCTTCCAAGAGACCATCCTTCACTTCAGGAGTCACCTTCTTTGAGTAGCTCTCCTGTAATGCTTTACATTCTATAGCTTGCTTGATGATACTCTCGACATTGTCACGCAAAGGAGATGGATCAACACCATTATCTGTGATAGCACCATAGATGGAATCAAATTCACCTTTGAGAGAGGGTAACTGATCAAAGGGAGTATGTTTCAGCTTCCCAAGAAGTAATTGGCCCATGTGGCGAGCTGCATACTTATCTCCCTCCCTAACAACTTTTGTGGCATTGAAAACGGAGACACCCGCGGGGGCATTTTTGGGAGGACATGGCTGGCTGGTCATAGCAACAGGCTTTCGGGGGGCAGATTCAACCTCAGGCATCTCCGTTTGTAGAACTTGCTGGCATCCACCAATCCTCGAGTCTTCGCCATAAAATGGCGCAAACTCACGAAGCTCAGACTCGGAGGGAAAATGATAGCCCTCAGGCGGTGGGGACAAGGATCTCATCTTATCCATTAAGGCAGTATCAAAGCTCTCACCCTGAGAAAGAAAGGAAAAACAATATGAGTATAAAAAAAAATAAAAATAAATAAATAAAGAAAGAAAGAAAAAAAGTTTTGGTACCGTGCCCTCGGCCATGCTATCCGATTGTAGAATGTCCATAATGTTCTCAGATCCATGTGGGGGAATCTCCAAGGATGGTGTGAGTTTCTTTCCACCCGTCAACTCCATAGGTTTGTCCTGCACGTTAGAAGCACAAACGATAATTGATTTTAGCTTTTGCCTACACTCAACAGCGGGAGCAGGTGTGCTTGAAGTTTTAACCTGTACTTCTGGGTTGATCATCGATGAGGAAGGATTCTTAACTTCTGAAACGGGACTCAAATCCACCGCCACCGGGGAAGTCAAAGGCCGCCCTGATTTGACAATCCTCAACTTTGGTCTAGAAGGAGCGGATACACCAAGTTTTGGAGGGTCGTCTTGAGGTGAAGTGCTCCTTTTCCTTTTTGATGCTTTCTTTGGTCGGGCCTGAAATGGGGAAGGAAATACCTTCGAGCACCAGTCCTGGTACGAAGAAGTCACCCTTTGCGTCAGAGAAGTAGATCAACCAGGGATAGTCATCGCACACTTAGTCCCAAATCTAATACATGATAGATGAACCTGAAAAATAGCGTCTCGATGGGGAATCTTATCTGTGTCCAACTCATCGGGTATGTCCTGGTGGAAACCAAACTGCCTACTGAATCTGTGAGGGCTGTAATGCTCAATAACCCAATCATCTTCACAACGAAATGTGAGGAAGTGGGATCGAATGCTAGCGAAGTATGCCAAGTCCACATATGTTAAATTGCCAGAGTCAACGAAAGTTTCCTTATCTCTAGAGCTAACCAAGGCATGCCACATAAAGTTATCTCCAGAGCTAATGAATGTGCGAGCTTCATCTCTTTCAAACTTCTTAGCCTGACCCAGCCCACTGAACTTGACCATGCTGCAACGCGATGGGAACTTTTGGATCGCATGATATGCACTGAACTACTTCTCTATCCACGCATAAACAAAGTGTACTGGAAAATTTGCTCCTCTTTTGCCAGGGTTGGGAGCTCTCGAGACATTACCTAGGCCGGTGTAGATGCTAGCGAGAATTGGAACCGCAAGACAGTGAGATTGACCTGCAGCCATCCTAGAAGCAATCGCAAAGGTTCCCGCTCGAATAAAACCTGCATCCCTCACCGGAAGTGCAAAGGTACAGAGCCAACATGAGATGAATGCTGCAAGATAAGTCTTGATTTTCTCGACTTCAAGTACTTCTAATTCATCGAATACGGTTTTCACCTTTTCCCACTCTGAAGCCCCTTTAAAGTGGAGGAAAGGGCTCTCACACACTGCCGGAACGCAACTTTCCATAGGAGACTTGCGGGTGACATAATACCGCTCCGGACCTCGGAACCAAAAGGCCAGCCATTGATCAATAGTTGGTCTGCATTTTCGGCCATTCATGAGCTTGTGATATGCAGCAAACAAATTCCTGCAACTTGGGTTAGCATTCGGTGAGTTCAGTTCCCTGGCAGAAGGGACGACCTCGTCATAGAAGCGGCCCCACAAGGGGCAGGCCGATAAATGAGAAGATGTCATACAACGTGATAGATACTTCGCCTTTGGAGATGTGCATCGTGTTCGTTTTGGGACACCAATACTCGCAAACGGCCCGTATGATGTTGTTACATTTGTCATAGAGAAACAATGAAGCATATACAGCATTGAATAAGCGAACTTTGTCAAGTTCATCCTTACAACGAGTTAGGATATCCTCAGCCCACTCCCAATAGCGACGCCTAAATGTGAATTCTCCAGAAAATGTGGGGCCCTCCCATGATTTTTTGGATGATATTATGGCATGATGCAGCAGTTTAAAGAATTCGTCGGCTTCTTCTCTTCTTGGATGAGTCGACAACAAAGTGATCTCTCCAGTCTGCGAATCTTCTTGTGACCAACAAGCAGGGTCAGGAGC
Source organism: Tetragonia tetragonoides (assembly GCA_038025085.1). Lineage (NCBI taxonomy): Eukaryota > Viridiplantae > Streptophyta > Magnoliopsida > Caryophyllales > Aizoaceae > Tetragonia > Tetragonia tetragonoides. The sequence continues at coordinate 1,946,548 of CM076153.1, forward strand.
CTGTGTAAATTTTGACTTGCTCCTAGATGTCGAAGAGGCTCGGATGTGCAATTTCGTCTCACCTTCTTTGTCATCTTTGTTCGTGGAAATGCATAGGTATGTCCTACCATTTGTGTAGTAGTCCCTGAAAGCCACCATCTTCAAGAATGCTCAGAAACCCTGTAAAAAAAAAAAAAAAAAAAAGGGTCAATTTAAGAAGTGATGCCTTTAAAATGCATATACAAAAAAAGGAAAGCGTCAATATATGGGTGATCATGGATCCGTGATAAGTTTGTATCTCCAAAGATGTCGACCCATTGTAAGTTCGACGCAATTAACGTCAAATACATTATAAGGATGGACAGTCCTACAAAGTAACTCCAATGATGATGTGTATACGCCAAAAAGGGCATCGACCCTTATGAGCCCCAATGTTTTACATTGAATTCATCACAAGGAGGGATGACCCCGGGAAAACCAAAGCACCAAACATTGACTCCGAAGATGATTCATTTACACCGAATGAAGGCATCGACCCTTGTAAGCTCAATGTTTGTTACATTAAAATCGTTACAAGGGCGGATAGCCGTGGGGTTTTGTTCAATGATTAACACGCCATAAGGTGCCTCCAAAAGTGATTTGCATACGTCAAGGGAAGATCGATCCATGTAAACCCGGTGTCGTAAACACCAAGACAATACAAGGACGGATAGTCCCATGATCGCTATCGTCATGTACAGACTCACATCCAATACTTATTTGGTGATCCAGAAAATAATTGTGTTCATCAAATTATCAGCATCACATATATATGTACAAATACAAAAAAAAAAAAAAAAAAAAAAAAAAAAAGGGACTTGATCTGCGTGCACAAGGTGACATGGCAGGGGTGCAATACTCCATTCATGTGTCAACAGTAGAAAGAAATTACTATCTACTGAAGTATAATTCCAATTCATAACTATATTAAATGTCAAAATATGTACTTAAATTGAAAGGCATGATTGCAATCCCTTGTAATCGTACACATGTAGCACCTAAGTTGCCCCATATAATTACAGAATACAAGTCAAGTCAAAGGCAATTGAAAGAAACTTACAGCAATGACAAATTGCAAATTGCCTAAAAGGGGGCATGTGTATATGTGATACTGGGGACACTCATACGTGAGATTATCAATCAAGTCAATAGTATATGGTGATATCTTTTATATCAATAAAAGCCTTGCAAATAAACTAACATGATCACTGGTGAAAGAATACTGATAAAAAAAAAAAAAAAAAAAAAAAAAAAAAAAAAAAAAAAAGCCAAGAATAAAACAAGAACAAAGCAAGAGCTAAACACAAAAAAGCAAAAAATAAACCAAACGAACACGAAGTTATCACCTACCTCACGCCTCACGCAAGTGGGTCGGTTTGAGGACTGTACGGTTGACACCTTCAACTTAGCAACAAGTTTTCGTCCGGAAGCGATGGCAAGATAGCACCCGGGTGACAGTAGCGAGAAGCCTAGCAAGCCCAACAACAATAGCAACGTATGCGGGTCTCCGTGAATCAGTGTGTGATGACGACGCAACTCCGGGGTCGATCCGCCAACAATTATGGGAAGCCGAGATGACAACACAACTAGCTCCAAGCAAACTAGGTTGTTCTCCGGAAGTTCGATGCCGAGCGCCTCCCCGTTCCTTTAAAAGGGGAAGGACTATAATACCTCTCATATTTGAGTATTACTGAAAGATATTCACCTCTAAAATATGGGAAGTTGATCATGGCTTAATATTTACTTCCATCAAAATTTGGAAGGAGACCCTTCTCCAAGCAAGCGGTGCGTATGGAAGGCTTTGTTCCTTCCCAATTCTAAAAAAAAAAAAAAAAAAAGAAAAAAAAGGGGGCCGAAAGTTGGACGCTTGATCAATCAATCAAGCTGGTGATGCAAATGGACTCACACGTCAGACGTCACGCCCACTGCCACTTTGTTTACCAAAGTCCAAAAAAAAAAAGAAAAGAAAAGAAAAAGGGCCCATAAATATACATGTATGTATATGCGTACATGTGAGCTTATATAAATAAATAAATAAATAAATAAAAAGAAGTTTAGACTCGGCCACAATTAAATGCTAGGATTATGTACGTGACCTTGTCTCGAGGGGGCAAATTTGTAGGCATAAAAAGAAGTGATATATACCACATCGGATGTCAAGTTGGACCAAAAGTCAAATTGTTCACTTAATTGAAATATCAAATAAAATAAATGAATAATTAATTAAATTTGGGTCAAGCTAAATAGCCCATTTTTATTAGTTATTATGGTCCATTGTTAATTAATGAGCTTAGGCCCTTTTAATTTGGGTTTTAAGTCACTAAATATGGGCTGAGACTACTAAGTCCATAAGCAAGCTCAAGACTACAAAACCCATAAAGATAACCTAGATGAGCTTCTCTATAAATATAGCTCATTGGGTTCATTTCAAGAGGAGAAATTCATAAAAGGAGGAGACTCTGCCCGATTCTCGACCAACTCTCTAAGCCCAAAACCTCTAGAAGAAGACATCAACCACTCAAGTGTTGGGGTCAATTCAGAAGAACAACAAATCGATCGAGATCAAGCTTTTCAGCCCTTCGATCAAATCAAATTGGTGGTTCGTGATCAAAAGTCCAGATTGTGATTCAACCATTTCTCAAGTCAAGTAGAGATTTAATCAGGGGAATAAATTAGAGATTGTAATCCACAATTCTTTGATATAAAATTGATAATTTATCAACGATTTTGACTCTTTATTTTCAGGAGACATAATTTGTGTGTACACACCTAAACAGTGACGTGTAGATGTGTATATATTAAGTGCTTTTTTGGTTGACACTTCAAAAATATGAGAAGTGGTACTTTTTGGGAAGTGGAAACTTACCTCTTGTTTGGTTGACCAAAAAACAATGAAAGTTACTTCATACACGAAAGATTTCTCCCAAAATGGAGGAAGTTGCTTACATAGCATTTCCCACATCAATTCCCAAGAATTTGCAATTTCTTTATTCAATCAAACAAGATTTAGCACTTACCATGAATTGATACTTCTCATGAATTAGCATTTTCCATGGGAACTTATTTTCCATAGTTAACCAAACAAACATTCAATAACTACATATACAATCAAAACTATCAAATGAGTCGATCCAACGGGTTTCGAGTCAGCTCGATTACGGGTTGATTTCTGGCTCAATTTCACTTTATAATTTATTTTTCCGAATTGTAAACAGATTCTAGTCTAGAAAATTGTGTCAAATCCCTGGAAAAAAAAAGAATCGGATCAAATTTTAATAGCTCTATACACAACCTCCATTGTGATTAACTGGGTAATGAGATAGCCCATGCGCAATAGTGCAACACCAAATACTTGCCAATTTGTTGCTAAGATAGGCACCATCGTCCTTTTCACCTAAATAAAAATAAACGGAACTAAATTATTTTATTTAATTTGACTTTCAATTAATTTAAAATTCGTCCATAGGCATGGAGAGTACTAATTTGGACTAAACTGAAAAAAATACGTCGGGTTGAACAATCAACAAGCCAGTAAGCCACCAGCCCACCATATTATGCTGGAACTTGTTTGCGAAGAAAAAGGCCTAGGGCGGCCTGGGATCCCTGGGATCCTCCCACACAAAAAGGGGGGCCTTATTTTCCTTTGGGCCTGACTCCTCCTTATATTGGATCTGAAATCCATGAAGCTAGTCCAAACGTCCTAACCCAGCCCACAATAATTTAACGCAAGCCCACATCTACGAATACCAAAGAGAAAATAAAAAATGAATATTGAATGTGACCAAACCCAATCTCCAACGCCCACTTTGAAAGTTTGAAGCAACAAACATTTTAAAATAAAATTTAAAATAATTGGGCGATATCGGAAGACGTGTTGCTTTAATTGCCAGATTGGGTTTCGGGGGGCAACCAGCAACCACCCTCATATCGATACAACCAACCCAAAAACAAAAACAAAAAAAAAACAAACCAAAAGAAAAAGAAAAGAAAAGAGAAGCAAAGGCTTTTTGCAGGTCAAATTTGGCCAAATGTGCAGTCCACTTGTTGCCCATCATCCTCATCCCCATTAGCAATAACAAATATACAAAAAAAAAAAAAAAATCATTAATAAAGAAGCTTCCACCAGCCAGCTCCCCCCCCCCCCCCACTTGAGCATATTCATGTCTTCCAAACACGACTTTGGTCACAAATCAAGGGGGATGTTTAAAACATGAAATAAAGCATCTTCACAACAAATTAGTACTTTGCTAAATCATGCTCCATTGTCCATATTTCAACAAGTTCATGCACATATAATGGTTGCGAATTTTATGTTCAGATTGAGGCCGCCTCATAGGAGACTTATTGTTTACAAAAAGCGATGAAAATTAAATTATTTAACCAAATTTCCTTACCACCTCTTAAAACTTAAAGTCCAATCAAAGATGTTCTGAACTTATGATAATAAAAATAAATAAATAAATAAATAAGAAGTTCTGAAGCATATTCAACTTAAAATTTTATCAATCCCTTTGTAACAATGCTTAAGTTAAGATCAATTTGTTTTTGTAAAGAAAATATCTGAACTCAAGTTTTAGGAGTATTAGATAAAGAAAAAGAAGCAGTGACTAGAAATCACTGCCATTACAAATATGACGAGTCAAGAACATATTTATGAAGATAAGAACCCACAGCAGATCATGTCAGCAGGTCATGTTCTTAATAACTTTACTCGCAGTCTGGTCAGACTATGGTAACAAACTAACAGTAACAGGGTAAGGTAAATCAGAAGCATGCTTAATTGCTTATACCACCCAGTCTTTAACTTTGGGTTACAGAAATCATCTCCATTCTCAATAATGCACATATTAACGTCTAAGCAAACTCTAATAAGAGATCAAACTGTCCAAATCATAGCTTTCCTTAATGAACATCAATGTAGTGTAAAGTAAGCTAAAAAGTATCGACTCCGAGTTAGTCAAAACCATAACCTCCAAGCAAGTATGCAGAAGTTCATCTGCACACTCAAAGTGCTCATATTCATCCACCATGTGCATTACTGCATTCTGCGCAAACCCGAAAAGTCGAAAACTGACTAATCCAAGTAACAACTTGGCTTTCACCATACAAGAGACGGCCATGGATTGTAACAAAATTAAGCAAGATAGATTATTTAGAAACTCTTGTTTGTATAAAATCTTTAGGTGCCATAGCTAAAAGAAGTAAAAGGTGGCTAAACAAACTTTGGACTTCCATGGATTTGGCACATTGCAAATACAAAATATGTCCACAAAAAAGTTTATCCTTTCCTTTTAAAACAAATAGAAGCCACGCATGGAGAACAATGACACCCCTAAATACAGAGTATCATCTGCCTAACTCCAGCTGCTAATATTGTTCACTTAATTCTAAAACAATCAACAACCTAACAAAAATGGCTGGTAGAACAAAGGGGTAGAAAGAATGTCAAACCAAGTTATTCTAACAACCATTAAAATTAGGTCTAAGATCTTGTGTTTGTAGCACAATTAGGTAGGTCCAGAAATGATATGAATATAAATTTACAGCACTCATACAAAATCTATGCCTAACAAAGTCCTCTCTTTTTTCATTCCACCCACATTGCCCAACCAAATAATAATGGCATTCATTATTGAACGCGAGGGTCCGAACATGACGTAGCGGGGGACGGGGATGCCTCGGTCACAATTCACTTGCACCCTCTTTTACCAAGCAAAAAAAATGAAGTAATAATGACATTCACACCCAAATACATGACCCAGTTTCTACAAACTGTGTGCTATACTGGATGAGAAAAACCCATAACGTCATGAAGAGGCATCTCAAAATAATCAACCAGCTACAAAACAATAGATTTCAACAAGGGCAACATGTGCATTAAATTGACCTTATCACAAAAACCTTATCAAGAAAGATTCTTGGGTGAAGGTGATATGATGACTGATCTTCACACCCACAAACCATGGCATATGGATCATAATCATACCAATCTGATAAAAAGTCTGCCAAAACCAACTCCACATTTTTGCTAATCTAAAGCAGCAACCACAATGAAAAGGAATCATGGCGAGGTCGGTAGAGGGTGAGAAGTACACGCCTTACCCCTATCAAAAGCCGAGGTCGACAACTTGAGCGAACAAGATGAACTAATGAACAAGATCTATAAAGCAAACATGAAAAAAGAAGAAAAATTTAACAGCGAGGTCTGGAGAGGGTAAGCCCCCGTTCATCTTACCCCTATCAAAAGCCAAAAGTCGAAAACTTGAACGAACAAGATGAACAAATAAACATGAACAATAAAGCAAACATGAAAAGAGAAGAAAATTTAACGACATTAGCGAGGTCTGGAGAGGGTAAGATGAACACAGCTTACCCCTTTCAAAAGCCAAAAGTTTAACCACTTGAGCAAACAAGATGAACAAGAGCTATAAAGCAAACACGAAAAAAAGAAAACATCACAAACTTAGAAATTGGATCCACAATATTTCCATTCAGCATACCTTAAAAAAAAGGCAGCTTGAAACCATCAATCAAGCACAAACAGTAACTACATTTGAAAATTTCCCAGAAGGTGATGATATCGTCTTCCACACATGACATCATGAATTGGTCAATAATCATGACAAATTCGACAAAAATCAACCAAAACCATAATCAAAATTGACAATTCTAAAATTAAAAGATAGTAATATGATTATTCATCTACACAGGCATACCCGTCCATTAGGATCCTCTCCAATACTCCATTTCCCGCATTTACGCATTGTTAGTAATCATAAAAATCTATGAAGACTACGATGAAATCGAACAAAGCAAGCGCATTTTACAATTGACAAGAACGAAAGCAAAAGGAAAAGCAAAATACTAATCAATCAAAAAACACAAAAGGCACAATATGAGCAAAAAATAAAAGTTATGGAATTTAATCATCAACATGATTAAATCAGCGAATATTTCATTTCTCAGAGAAATTCCTTTTCTTTTTCTACAATACAAGGGATGAACATTAACAAGAGAGAGGGGCATCAAATCAGGCATTAGATCTAAACCAAACCCTAAAACGCCCCTCATCAACGTTACATCATCATCATAATAATCTGATAATAATAATAAGTAATAATCTTCCTTATATTAATACAATCTCTAATCTTCAACTCAACACCCAACACCACCATATTTTCTCTCTCCTCAGTTGAAGAAAAACCCAGATTCATAAAAAAAATTAAAAAGCTCCTTCATTTTACACACAAAGATCCTTCATATAAAATTTGATTCTTCAGGGAACAAGGGTGCTAAATTTGAAAATAAAAAAGGGAAAAAAAAATTAATCAAAACTAAAAAGTTACACTTACACCTCTTCCATCATCATCATAATCATATATGAGCTGATCTGAACTCAAATCTGATCTGAAATATCTTCAATTTCAACAACATCAACCCATCTTAACCCCTTTTTTTCCCGTTTTTGTTCTTCCTCATAAAAATCCAAAGAACATAAAAGTAAAGATTAATAAAAAAGAGAGAGAGAGATAGAGAAAGAGAGGAGAGAGAAAATCACTCAATTAAAAGTTTCGTAATTTTTGTTTATCATCGTCATCATCGGAAATTATTAGTAGTATTTAATTTGTCAGAGGCAAAGCATGGTGGCTGGAAAATCATCAATATCAAGGTTAGACAGATCTAAACCATCAGAAGGTGGTAAGTTCAGATCGAACGGTAATGGTTGTTTCGATGTTGACCTAGGCAAAACAACCGCCGTTGACGACGAACACGCAATATCTTCTTCTCTCTCCACGTCATCAACAACCGATGATGACGAATCACAATCACTCCGGCAATCATCCGTCGCCGGAAACCTAACCGTCGCCGGCGGAAACCTAACGACCGCCGGCGATGTTCTCGGCGCACTGTAGGATTCTACGGTGCTGCTCATCCCGCTTTCTGCTGGCCGTTGGATCATCTCGATATCTGAGCCACCACCGTTGGATTGATGATGATGATGATGTTGATGATGAAACGACTGGTGGTGGTGGTGGTGGTGGTGGGGACTATTGAAAGGGTCTAAAACGGTGTCGTTGTGAGGGAAAAAGGGTGGGTTGAAAACGACGTCGTGGGAATCAGGTGGGAAGTTGGTTTTGGCTTTAGGGCCACGGAGCTGACGGGCAGCTTTATCGTAAGCACGGGCAGCATCTTCAGCAGAATCAAAGGTGCCTAACCAAACCCGGGTTTTTTTCCATGGGTCACGGATCTCGGCGGCGAATCTGCCCCATGGGCGTTTTCTTACTCCTCTGAATTTGTTGTTGGTGGTGGTGGTGTTGTTCATCATCATCGGATTTGGATCCAACGGTGTAGATCCATTTCGAGGTTGTATTTGTGATTGTTGTTGTGGTGCTGTTTTGGCCGTTGATCTTCCTCGCCGCATACCGATAGAGAAGAGATAGGAGAGAGAAAAAGGAAGAAGAAGGTGGGTTTGTTTGTTTTGGGAGGAGAGAGAAAATGAAAATGGAGGATTTGTGATGGGAAGAAGAAAGGGGAAGGTAGAGGGTTGGGGGAATTGATTATTTTTTTTTATGATTTAATAATATGATGATAAAAATAAAAATCTGTATTGGTTGATGGTGGATAAAAGATTGGGAAAAATATGGAAAACTGAAAATGGAAAAATGGGAATTCAATTTCTCTCTTCAAATGTCATCTCTGTGTGGTGTTTCTGATGCTTGTTCTTCTTCTTCCTTGGGTGAAAGGTGAAGGTTTCTCTCTCCTCTCTCTCTCTCTTTTTTTCTCTCAGGAATGTGTGGGTGGGAAGATGGAAGGCATAATTTCCTCCTCAGTCCTCCCTTGTTTTTTCTTTCTCTCTCCTTTCAAGGGGTTCTCTCTTCTTTTTTTTTTTTTAATTCTTTTCTTTTTAATTTTTTTTGGGGGGGTGGAAGAAGAAGGGGTTAGCTTTCTCGATTTCTTCTTCTCTACCTTCTCGTGCCCCCACAAACCGACCACTGACCTGACCCCTCTATCTCTCTCTCTGCTTGCCTATGCCCACTTTCCCTTTTACTGTAAAAAAAAAAAAAAAAGAAAAAGAAAAAAGGAAAAATTGGTGCGTGTTTCAATAAAAATTTTAAAAATAATAATGAATTTTTGAATAAGCTCAAAGCTCAATTGATTGAAATCTCAACTATGGTCAAGGGATGGAAGATAATCCCAACCGAGTACAAATAGTAGAGTTGTGTGCCAATTATTTTACCACTGTTTTTTTTTTCTCGTTAAAAGAGGGTGCAAGTGAATAACGTCCGAGGCACCCCCTGCTACGTCATGTTTGGACTTTCGTGTTCAATAGCGAACATATCAGACTAGCTGAACAACCAGCGCAAGCACTGACCCCGTCAACGTAGCACCAACAAGGGGCTAGTATAGTTCCTAGAAACCAGGAGACACAAGGCATGGGGGTAATGGGGATTCGAACCTATAACCTTGCCTTACCAAACCACTTGGGAGTAAGCTTGGAACCACAATACCACCACCCATATTGGTAATTATTTTACCTATGTAATGTAATCTATTGTTTCCTTTTGAGAAGAGTAGTTTAACTATATGGGTTAACAATTCATGTGAAAATAAATTTTGTACGGTACTGGCTTTTCTCTTAAGAAAATCTCATATTTGTCTTTTTTTCAAATTGTCATTCATGAGAAATTAGAATATATTACAAATAAAAAATTCTCTAAACAAGTACATATCTAAATAACAATCTGCATATATTTCCTAACACTATTTGGGAGTATGGGTGGCGGACTGGCGGTAGACGGGTCCGGTTGTACATACCAAAATAAGAAATGTTAGTATTTTTTTAAAACGGAGTGAATATCAATAATCATGGCACTTTTTATTTTCATTGGGATGGTAATTGGTATACATGTTTGCAACTTATGGGCTTCGGCCTGCCTTTTGCTTGGGAAATGGGTGGGGATAGACTGGACCGGGATTGTTTCGACCAACACCTCAATCATATACTGCATTGGTGTATTGGGCCGTATTGGGCTATTTTCTCTGTGTTCCCCCAATAAGTCCAACCCAATAGCCTAAAAACAGCCCATAAGCCACTAAAGCAAGATGGAGTGAGTTGGCCATGGGCTCATCCCTCATCTGAACCACACTCGTCAAGTGGACCACTAAAACACATTTTGGGTTTTAATTGGGCCAACATCGCATGCCTCAGCTCTTTAGAAATGTTTCCTTATGCAAAGCTGCTGGTCTTATCTGGACTTAGTCCACCGTAGACCAAGTATATTTAAGGAGTGATTTCGGGAGAAGTAGGGGGTGACTTTACTATTAGAGGGATGACTACAGGTGAAATTTGGGATGACTCCATTATTAAAGGGGTGACCCCAAGAGGGATGGAGTGACTCCTCCACTAGAAGAAGTAAGGGGTGATTACACTAGAAATAAGGGGTGACTCCAGATAAAATATGAGGTAATATTTCAATCATCGGTCTACCGTGAATTAAGTCCACACAAATTTTTGTATATATGCAAATTTATTCCTTCCGAGTTCCAACCTTGTGATACATATTGTAGCCCATTGTGATGGCCATGAGGGCCATGACCATGAATCTCTTACCATACGAATGAGACTGGCAATTTTTTTATTTATTTTTTGGTTATTTGTTTCTTTGTATATTTGTTATTTTATCGAGAAAGAGTTAAGTTAGTATTTGTTTATTTTTGAGTTAACCTCCAATGCGGGGCCTTGGACATGGATTGAATTAGACATGACAAAGTTGACTCGAATAGAATAATCCTATGACCGGCTTGAGATTAGCACACTGATAATGAATCTTATCCGACTTCGAAATTGAAAAATTGAAAGCAATGCAAATCAAATATAAATCAAGGATTCTGTTTTCTCTAACTGAAAAACGTTTATATTTATTACTGAAAATTAACTTTGTTGAACTTTGTTTATTTTTGTTGAATCTTGTTGATTAAAATGTTTTTTATAACTAGTTTGTATATCGGTTTGTTTAACTTTGTTGAACTTTGTTTAACTTTATTTAACTTAATTGAAGTTTGCTAAAGTTTGTTAAAGTTTGCTGAAATGAACATAAATAAGCCGGGAAGTATAGACCCCAAATTTCGATAAGCATAATCTAATGGAATCTGAATACAAAGTAATTCATAGCCCAAACCAAATATAACAGAAATTTGATGACCCAAAACAAACTAAACCAAATCCGAACAAAATCTAATCAATCATGAACTCGAATATGTTTTTTTTTTCTTCTTCAATACACTATTTGGCAATATCTTATATTGTATTCCCTTCGTCTCATAAAATCCCAAACGTTTGCTTTCTTCTTTAAAACACTATTTGTGAGTATATTAGTATGTTTAGGTAAGAATGGAGCCTCATCAAAGTAAACAACCTACAATTTTTTTAACTACATATCACCCTGCATATCTCAATGATTGACAAAGTTGTCTACAACTATTTTATATATATAACAGACAAAGAACTTTCAACATAAATTCTTACATTAACAATCATATTGTTACATTATAAAACAATATCTCAACTATATCTAAAATGACCCCAAAACACGACACGTAGCAAGTTAGTAGCGCAAACCCGACACGAAAACGGACAATAAGAATATTGACCTGACTCGACATTGGTCCGACCCGATAGCCAACCACCCGACTCCACCTCACACAACATTGAACCAAACCCAGTGACATTAAAGCAGAATCTAATTGGACCCGAAATTAAAAGAATTGACAATTCGAATATGGGCCCGATCCGAATCCACCCGGTTCACATTGATCTAACCCATTTCCAAAATTTGATCCGACAATGATCTAATCTGTAATTGAACCAAACCCGAAGCATCCGACCCATACAAGAATGACCGAAAAGGATTCGAATCGAATTTACCCGATCCAAATAACCCGTTTATCATGTCTAGATTGAATTTTCTAAAAATGACCATTTCAACCCAAAAATGATAAACTTCGGGGTTAGAGATACTGGGGCCCAGGATTGATTTTTTAGGCTTTAATAATTAATATCATTTTAAATTTCCAGTAGGTATTAACGAGGCCCATAGAGAAGTAGAGTAACACCACATACAAATTAAGTGAGATACATCTTACAATCAAATGGCAGATGGAGTAACCCAATGCTCATTGGCTAAACCACAGGTGCATCTACCTATGTAGACCTCCCCCTATCTTTCTCCTTCCTCGACCCTCTCCCTCCCTTCCCTCTCCTCCCCTCCCTACTCCTCTTATATCTAGGGTTCATCTAGCTAGGTATCCGAATATCAAAAGATTTTTTGGAAAATGGTATCCGAAATTTCGGATATCCGTTTTTTCGGATAATCTCAGTTTGGATTTTCGGATCGGATGCTCGGGTTCAGATATTTTTGAAAAACCCTAATTCTGTGTATCACTCCGTGTCCCAATCACAACATGATCGTCCATGATCTTGTCATCCATCCCTATTTAATAGTAAAATAAATTCAAAAGGTTTCCTATGAGGCCATCTCAATGTAAGATCCTATATGACGTCATACTTGTTAGAAGGGGTCTCACCTTGAGACCGTCTCAAATGAGCTTTTGTGAAATAAATTTTAAAAGTTGATATGCGTAAGGTATAAAGGGATGAGATAAGAGACCACACACAATCTGAAAGTGACAAGGTTTATGGAGCTACGGGACGCTGACTCGGCTGAATGCTCGAAAAGCCAATAGTAACTACCGTTTGGATTATAATAATATTACCATCATGATAAGCACCAAAAATATAATACCATCATGATAAACTTCCATGGTTTAGTCCGAAGTTGATGTGTAACCTAAACTTGCATTTACACACCTTATAGATGTGCCGGAGTAATGTTTTCACATGATTATGCGACTACCTAGTATCTATCATATCCATCATCGCCATATCATTATCATCAGTATTTTTTTCCCCACGAGTTTTGTAATGGAGATCACGTACAATAATATTGTAATTTATATTAGCTAATAATTAATACAAACACTACAATCATGCAGTAGAAAATTAGAAACTTACAATTTCAATATTGAAAATTAAATTGCCAATATAATATAATAAGATTCCAGTATTAAATGAGTGGATATTCCGACCTCCAATTGATCACTACACCAAAAAACACCTACGATATTAGCAATCGATTTGGATAAGTTAAAAAAAGCAGTTCCGCCATTATATATATACATGCATGGTCCTTGGTTAATCAGTACACTGCTTAGTCTTATCTTTGCATTACTAGCTAATTAACAGTCCAAAGCCCATAATTAATTTAATTTCCTCAAGAAAGAAATAGCATAATGGCACATATGAGAGGTACCATTGCTTTCTTCACAACTTACCGACCACCGGTGGCGCTGGAAATATACTCGTGTCCTGTCCCACCCATGTCTAAGCTTGATGAGGTTCAGATGCTTGATGGAATGTCCTACAACTACAACGGCCAGGTTCATTCATTTACACGTTTTTGTATATACGTATATTTCTTTTGTTCACAATCAAGGGTATTCATCGTTGACCACTGATTTTGTTTCCCCACGCTTGTTTGTAGGTAGTTTTTATATATTTATTATTGGTTAATAACACACTACAATCAAAATGTCAACAATTCAAATTGAATCTAAAATTGGTCATTAGGAAATATGAAGTTGGTCTTACCCAATTTTGTTGTAGTCATGACTACCGAGTTATTATGGCGCCTACAAAGAAGTGATAGGCACCATACAAGGCTACAAGCATCGTTAAATATACGTTATGTAGATGTACTTTGAGTATTGAAAGATAACACATGCAATAACTGATCAATATCCTCTCTGTCTCGTAATTTGTCAAGGCTGTTCCGCGATTTGATGACAATGGTGAAGAGTTCCAAATTGGCTCCTATTATTGGAGCCACAGAGGCGGACGTCAAATCAGGCCGTTTGTCTGCAATGCTGTTCGTTTCTGAGCGTACTCGCGGCCTTGAAACGTTGCACATAGCATTTCGCTTCAAACAACTCCTCCTGCCTCCACTGATCAAAGTCTTCAATTTGGCTGATCTAATGGGCACCTTCAATGGCGTTCGCGTAGAGGATAGTGGTCACACTGCCATGGCAGGAGATTATCTCGTCTATGTCTCCACCATGGAACCCCATGGTAAACGTCGTCAGCCTTGGACTGCTGTCTTTAAGACCCATATTGGGACCGGTGTAACAGACCGGCTCAGCCCACCAGGTTTGTTGTAGTTCCCTTACACACTGTCTTACGCAATTTAAAAACTTGAATTCCGATATAAGACTATTTCATGGTAGTACGACATGTGAATTTTTATGATTCCATATATATCCATGTCATATCAACAGGGGTAGCTGATTTAAGCCCCTCCGTTTCACCATCTGGAAAGAAGATAGCTGTGGCCTCGTTCGAGCAAAAGCCTGGAGGATGGACTGGTGAGATTGAAGACCTACAAACAGACATATTTGTTATGAACATAGAGGAACCATTCAATCGCACGTTGGTGGTAAAAAATGGTGGTTGGCCAACATGGGGAAGTGACAATGTCCTGTTTTTCCACCGCAAGGTTGACACCAACTGGGGTGTGTTTCGAGCTGACATTAGCAACGGGTTGACAACGGATACTCCTCATGTGACCCCTGAAAACATCGATGCCATGACTCCAGCAGCCATCGATGCCACCACAGTAGCAGTGGCGACAGTTCATGAAAAATCAACCTTTAGTACCATTCGTGTCGAGGCACAGTATCGACACATTGAGGTTTATGACTCAACTGGCCAAAAACCACCCATAGAAATCACACAAAGACCACTCCTTTAGCTGACCATTTCAACCCCTTTGTCATAACGCACAATGACGCTACTGGAACTCATATTCGTATAGGATACCATCGATGCCAGGATGTCGGTGGTGTCCGGAGCCAACTTTTTGATATCCAGTCTCCGGACCAAAGTATAGAAGTATGCAGGGCAGCGGGTGTGTTTCCAACATTTTCCACAGGTGGCAGCAAGATTGCTTTTGTTGACAATGAACTCGGGGCTGTCTATGTAGCCGATGATGCTAAAGGATTGCGTGTTGTTTACCAGGTATTGGCAACTAATTAAGGCTTAAGCTAGTTGATATTTGATTACTAAATACATACTGGTATGTAGCTGATTTCGTTTGATATCATTATTGCGCGCCATGTAGTCAGATAAACCGAACAGCGTCTTCTCACCAGTTTGGAATCGAAATCCAGCAAAGGACACATTGTATGTATGCATGGGACCAACTTTTGACGCTACTGCAACTGTTCAGATATGCGCCATCATCAACGCCTCCAGTGATGCCCCTACACTCAAACAGCTCACAGCCGGTGAATATAACAACGCATTCCCATCTACCAATGCAGCAGGTAAATTCATTTCCGGACTAGCCCCTGGGTACCGTTGCCTCCTAATTTATTTCTTTTGAAATAAAGTATGTTTATAGAGAAAACATGTTTATACAGGGACCAAGCTAGTGTTTCGGTCAACCAGAGATGGAGGGGATCAAAAATTCAAGAACCTATACATATTGGAGGATGCAGATTTAGGCGAGTTTGGAGGCAGAGTAACAAGGCTAACAAACGGGCCTTGGACTGACACACACTGTGACTGGCGCCCAACTGGGGGAGATTGGATAGTATTCTCCTCAACCCGCGACAAGCCTGCCACTGCACCGCCCCTTGACAATGGTCTTGACCCTGGATACTTTGCGGTGTTCCTGGTGAAGGCAGATGATCCAACCGTGGTGGTAAGAGTGGTGGGAAGTGGGTATGAATTAGATGGGCATGTGAACCATCCCTTCTTTAGTCCTGATGGAAAGAGCATTGTCGTGGTCTCGGATCTTGCAGCAGTGTCTGTTGACCCCATCTCTTTGCCTCTTTTCCTGCACTCTGTGAGGCCTTATGGAGATATCTTTACCATTGATATTGATCCAGATGACATATACAAGAACCAGAATTTGCAGAATTTCAATCGCATCACACATAGTAAGTTTGAGAATTCCACTGCTACATGGGCCTTCCTTACAGTTGATGAGCTCAAAACCATATGGGAAATGTTCCTATCGTTATTTGCAGGCATTGTTCCACTTTGCCCTTTTCTTGAGCTTCTCACTGGAGGCCAAAGGTTCCTCATGACTGGCCACCTTATAGTCCCACACAGGCTTTGCTGATTGCCTAGATTTGGATCCTATTCAGTTCAGAGCTATATAAATTCTGTTTCAGTATCGTCTTCCATTTCCGCTTCTCATTGGATGTTGTTGTCGTTGTTGTTCCGTTTTTGTTCTGCTTTCTGATCAATTTCGTGTTCCGATAAATTTTGTAGCCATGGCTGGAGTCGTGCCTGCAGAATTAGCACACTGTTAGTTGTAACAATGGAAGCCAAATCTTGGTTTTCATTTTCATGATGAAATTTTCAAATAAATAGCTCTGACATTTGCGTCGTTCAATAAAAGTCTTCAGTATTGAAATATGTATGTACCATAATGAGATTGAGCAGGAAATATGGACTGTTATTTTTTCAACTTGATACAAAGTCTACAATCCTCTGACTACAATATTATTAAGACTTCCAAGTCTTCTTATTATCTTCTGATACAAACAATAGGACGTGTAGTTTACACATGGGGTAACTCAGTTAACCACATGACTGTGTTGAGGAACCAAGGCACTTGCTAGTATAATATTCTGACTGTGGCGGGCAAGTCAAGAGCTGAAGGAATTAAAAACCCAAAAAATAAAAATGAAAATAAAAAACAAAAGCAAATAAAAAGAAACGGTGTCCTGTTGATCAGCAATATAACATTGCCAGAATTTCAATTAGCACATAAAAGTGATATATAATCTGTTGTTAATCACAAACATGGTGAGATCAAACAAATTAGCCACCAAACTTGTGCAGAATTTGTCAAGGCCTCTAGTGTCAAGGTCTCTAGTGTCAAGGTCTCTAGTGTATAAAAGCTGGCAACAAGACACGCAAGCTGTGCTGGCGAAAGATGACCAGTACAGTTCAGTCACGGATTTCAGACTTGCATTGGAGGAGAAGATGAAGTTGCAGCGGGTGCAGCAACAAGAGCAGCAGCAGTGGCAGCAGCCTGATGAGCAGCAATCCTCAGAATTAGGCAGAAATAAGGGGAGCATTTACCGTGTACCAGAAAAGTTACGGCATGTGGCCAAGCAATCCTATGTCCCGCACTTCATATCCATCGGTCCCTATCATCGTGGATCGTCTACCATCCAGGCTGCAGAGACTCACAAGTGGTTCTCTTTGGATCGCCTTGCTGATAATAATCAAGGTGATTCATCGATATTGGATAAGTTGGTTGTAGAATTGCGCAATATGGAGGCTGAAGCTCGGGGCTTTTACTCTGAACAAGTTGATCAGCTAAGCAAGGATGAATTTGTAGAGATGATGCTCCTTGATGGGTGCTTCATTATCCAGCTCTTCAGGGAGCTCCACAGGAACAAGTTCGCCGAGTTATGTTCATCCCAGCTGCTTACCAAGAGGTGGATGTTGCCCGTTGTTCGACGTGACCTCATCACCATCGAGAATCAACTCCCTATGGTCGTTCTCAAGAAGCTCTTCAACCAGATTACCAAAGTTACACCAGAGGAGGAACCCTCATTGGAAGAGCTTGCTCTCCGCTTCTTTGACCCTTTGATGCCCAGGCCAGTAATGATACTTAAAAAGAGTATCAAGTCAATATCGGCCTACACGAATGATGAATATCACTTTAACCACCTGCTGGATCTCTTCCATTCCAGTATCTGCCTAAGCAACTCGAAAACAAAGAATTCCAGTATCTGCCCAGCAAACAAAGAAGAGAAAAATGAGCAGTTGGGGCAGGTGAGGAGACGCAGGTACTATTCAGCATCAGAGCTGAAGAAGACCGGGATCAAGGTCCGGGTTCGCAAGGCTTCCGAACCTCTAGAGCTGATATTCAAAAATGGGGTGCTGAAGATGCCTTGCTTGAATATCGATGATCACACCGGTGTCTTCATGCGTAACATAGTGGCCTACGAGCAGTGCCATCCGGGCTGCCAGCCAGACATGACCACCTACCTCTACTTCCTAGATAAGCTCATCAACAATGCCAAAGATGTGGAAATCCTCGACCGTGCAGGGGTTATACAACATGCGCTGGGGAGCAACGAACAAGTCGCAGATCTCGTCAACAACCTCTGCCGAGAAGTGGAGCATGACGGCCATGGATCTCATCTGGCGTGTCAGGTGGTGGAAGGCATCAATTCTCACGCCAACCATTGGTGGATCAACACAAAAGCTAAATTACGACGTGACTACTTCACCGATGTATGGACCACTCTCAAGACATTTGCTGCTTTACTTCTGCTCTACCTTGCCCTTGTCCAGGCCACTTGCAACGTCGTCGACACAGTCTCGAAAGAGCGACAAGAAGACCACCACGCGAAAAGCGGATGGTGGGGTATCCTTCATTTGCTTCTGGTTGACCCTGCTGAAGGAGTAAAGAGAATAGGGTCTGAGAAAATAATACCGGGGAAAGATGCCCTTCGTTCGTTCCTCTTTAACCTTTCTAAATAAATTAAGAAAATATGGCCGGCGAAGACTGCCCCCAACGACCCTTCATCCGCCTCCCAACGTGCACATAATCATTAGGAACACAACGTACGGCAGAATGTAAGGCATATGATTCAAATAGACCAGGGAAAAAAAATCCATTTTTGTTGTATAATTCTCTGAGTGAGTTATTCAATTACTGTCAATTGTGAAATTCTGTGAAACTAAAGTTCAACAATAACACAGATTTTCTCACAGAATACATATCAATGACGACTCAAAGTTTCATTTCCATCACATAAATGTGTGGGAGTGTGAGTATATAGATAGAAACAATGACTGACACAATTCCTAGTAGAAAGCAGGGTCACACTAGAAATCTTTAACGCACTAAAGTTTCATTTATATTTCAATGCAATATTTGGAAAATTGGACATAATCATAAACACTATAATAGAAGAGAAACCTTTTGTTTTCTTCCATTCATGTTTCTCTATCCTCTGTTTTCTGTAACTCTATTATTCAATATAGCCTCACCTGATGCGCTGACATATTCAATGGTGGCCAGGGGTACTTAGCTTCCATAAGTTGCTCACCGCAAATAACAATCAAACTTGATTACTAGTTTATTGGTTTCTAGACCTGATCAATGTTTTTACAAGAAAACATATTTCTTACGAAGTCTTGAAAACTGATTGATGGGCCTAAGACATGAGTTAGAATAAAGAAAAGCTGCAAAATGGGTGAATAGCTACTATTTCACCACAACAAGTTCTTCAGAGACAAGGAATTGTCCCAGCCACAACAACTCCGCATGTACACAGTCTCTGTATACTAGAGCTGATGACTTAGGGAATCATAAGATGTGGGGACGCTATTTTCTGATAGGTTTTTGCAGTAAAATTCATTGTTTGCAATAACAGAAAATACACTACTTAATTTGGGCTAAACAAACTAGTTGTATGTTATATTATGATAGTCCAAGTCACATAATACACTATTTCTGTTTCTTAAGAAACCTTCCGTCAGTCCCCACGAATTTTGAGTTTCAAGGTCTAATCCTCACCAGATAAGATGATGAATATAATCCTTCAAGGCCAATTTCATGATGGGATGATATTAGACTATTCTTGCATTAGTATTTCCATATGAAACGTTTAAGAAGCTAATGTACATGCAGTCTTACCCTGACAAGAAAAGAAATTACTTCTTTTATGGAAAGCATATCATTGTCAAATAGCAATAAGGAGGCCTACCAATTCTTCATATGAAATCAAATTGATTTCCATTAGAAAGAGAGATAGAGATAAACCTTGTTGATTATCGTAACCAGCTGAACTGTTTCCACCAAGGACTTTATACGCTTCAGAATGCAAGGAATCCACTCTTAAGTGCATAAATCTTCACCCCCGCTTCCAGTGTGCAACTTGCCTGAAACAACAATGACAGAGGTCTTGAGTGAAGAGAACTCATGTCAGGTAAGACAATAAGAAGATTATGCAACTAAATCTTTTTCTCCCATCCGTACTAAAAGAACCTATTTAATTATGACTCACTAGATAAAAGATCTGCCTTATTCCTTTGAACAAATAACAAGGAGAGAAACACCCATGTAAATGCAATACTTTCATCTGAAATATTTAAAGGAACTGCATGCAATCAGCATCATCATTCAGCACATTCTTTTAGGCAAGATCTGGAATAGTGAGAAGTATTTGAAGTTCAAATGCTTGGCATACATGATGGTGTATCCTCTTTTTTAATCATTATAAGATCAAAATTACCATAAGAAAAAAACAAAAAAAATGTCAGTATAAATACAGTGTTTTCAAAAAACTAAGAAAATGGAGTTTAAAATCATAGTCATACTAACCTCCAACAAAAGGGATCAATTGGATTGGGAAAGCTATTATCAGTTGGGGAAGATATGCATTTTTCTGGCAAATCTTGGGAATCAAAAAGTACCCGCATTGCTCAACAAAAAAAAAGCGCCCTGCACCCTGCATCCTTCATACACTCCAAGGTTGTTTAAGGGAGACCCTTTGCCCCACCCTCTTCAGATTCCACTGTTGTCTGATGATACAGAGGATCTATGGCAAACGCAACTGGAAAATCATAGAAATATGTGTTATGTAAATAAAGGGAGAGAGAGAGAGAGAGAGAGAGAGAGAGAGAGAGAGAGAGAGAGAGAGAGAGAGAGGGAGAGAGAGAGAGATGAACATCAAGCCTTCGTTACCATCAAACTTCTTGACATCCAAAGCATCAAAAGAAGATTCCAGGATTGATAAAGGTGTTAACTGCATGAGAATGCATCGACAAGTGTAGAACACATCATAATGAAATCATACAATAATAATGCCTAATATGGATTTTGATACAAAATATAGTAGCAATAGTAGTAGAAAAAGAAGAAAGTAATTTTAGTAGTAGCAGAAGGCAGTGTCTACTGTCTAGTAGTATGAAGATGACAGTGATATTACATGCAGTTAGTTAGTGGAATGCAAATTACAGGGAACCAACCTTCCTCTCGTTTTCCTTTCCATCAAGCTCATTGTTGCCATTGTGCCTTCTACCAAGGATTCTGTTAGCAACCACAACATCAAAAGACAGATCAGCAAGATGAAAGCATATGATCTACTGCTGCTCAAGACTATATTATAAAGAGACAACCCAAACACCTATAGCAACATCTCCTTGCAGGCATGTACATACTTGCAACTAAGGAAAGAGGACAGTTAGATTCCTGAAGCTTGAGAGCATAGTTCTCAGCTAGAAACTGGGTATAAGATATTGACACTTTAAGGTTTTTACAATCAATCATACTTTTCACAGGGATCCTCCATTCTTCTTTCTCGAGAATACTGCCTTGAGTATAGACATATACGCCAAAAGGTACCAATATATTACCTTCATCTTTTTTTATGTCCCTTCCATAAAAGGCCAAATCCAAGATGTACTACCTTGTTCTCACTTTAAATTCTCTGAACTTAGCATGAGTTATATAAAACCTCTAAAAGGACAAGGTCCATAAAGTCTTGATCTTGATGAGTTGCTTTTTTCCCCCCTTTTGTATTTAAGCATATCCTGGACAAATAGCAAAAGAGTTGGCTTACACGCCTACCATCCTACATACGAAATTAGATATGTTTCCATGAGCAAATTGTGACAAACCTTGTTGATCTTCAAATCCAGCTCTAATGATTCCACCAAGGACTGAATCCACCCTAAGTGCATAGATTTTCACCCTGGCTTCCAGTGTACAATTTGCCTGTCAAACAATGACAGAAGTCATAAGTGAAAATATCTGATGTCACGTAAGAGTGTAAAACAATAAGAAGAATGAAAGTCAATACTAAACTGTTTTGACAACAGGGTAAGGAGAAGTCACCTGTGATGACTCTCTAGACTGTATCTGCCTTATGTCTACCAATATAGAACAAGAAAAGAAACTCATGTTGATACAGTTCATCCTTCAGTGCTTTCTTTCTTTCAAGCCAGGTCTGGAATAGTGAAAAGCATTAGATATTCAAAAGCTTGGCATAGGAATTGGCATATATTTTTCAATAATCAATAAGAAAAGTTAAAGGGCATAAATAACAAAGAGCATGGTGTATGTTACCGTTTGAAAAGTTGGTGTCAGCATTTTTTTCTGCTTCAACTTTGACAATCCCACTGAGATGATCTATATAAGCTTCAGCACCCAAGTATGATCTTTTGATTTATTCCTACATTTCACATAAGGACACATTAATTTGATTACTGACCCAAACATAACTTTTCATATCACAGCAATTCAACATGCCCCTGAAATGAATGGCTGCCCAATGTTTAAAAAAACTGAAACCAAAGTAATCTTCTAATTAAATTTCGACAGTCCCAAAAGGGTCCAAACAAACATAAATAAAAGTCCAATTTAACTGGCAAGTCAGGAACAAATATAATTAATTAACAATCAATAAATTATAACAAAAATGAAGAGGTTTGTACCTAACTATCAAACAGATACAGATGGGCGGTTTCTTTATGGCAAATTATCAAACAGTTGGTGTGCATTGTTCAGGGGTTCTGAATGACTCAAACGTATGTATAAATTTGAATTGTTCATGAATCCCACAAGTATAACAAAGTTATGCCAAGATGAATATGAACTGAGGAAACCCCCCAACCAAATTGTGTTTTTCAACAAGCAATTTCAGTATTTTCACCATAGCAATTTCAGTATTTTCAGTAATTTCAGTAGATTCAACAGAAATCAAAACAGAAATAAAAAACAGAATTTAATTTACTCGAATTAAATTTCCAGAACTTACAAGATCAACAAAGAATGAAACTTTTTAAAAGTTGTTTTTAGTGCACCACACAAACATGATAAACAGAATTTAATTGATAAAATCCCCAAGTCTTCAACCAAATTGCGTTTTTCACTATAACAATAGTATGATTCAAAAGAAATAAAAACAGAAATGAAAAAAGAATTTAATTTAAACTCAAATTAAATTTCCAGAACTTACCACAGGTTGTAGAAAGTCTTGACATAATTTGGAGATGGAAGGGCTCGTAGAAATTCAAACTCTTCTTCCTTTCCTCTTGACCGAAAAAAAAAACTCTTCCTTTTTTCTTCAGAGAGAGAAACAAAGGGGAGAGAGACTGTGTCTGTGGGAAAGAATGAGAGTATCGGCTATATATAGGACTATTTTCGGTTTTGTCGGCGTGGTCTATACGCTGCCGTATTACGCGTTTTTACAGCTTTTGTTTTTACTTAAACGCGTTTCGCTCATTGTTTTCTGACTTAAACGCGTTCTCTCTGCTCTGTACTGAATTAACGCGTTGTTACTATATTATTAAATAAACGTGTTTTGTTTGCTCTTGTTTGACTAAAGCACGTTTTTTATTTTCATTTTGACTAAAACGCGTTGCCAGCGTGCTCCTCGTATTATAAATCGCCGACCTCCATCACCGTCCTTCCAAATTAAAACCTATAAATAGATCCCAAATTCCCAATGAAGCACGACATTCATCACTCTTCACATCCCATTTCTCTCTCTTTTCTCTCTCTCCATTGATGAAGAATCATTTCTGTTTTTGCGGATACTAAAATTGCTGTTGATTGCTGTTCATGGAAGAATCAATCCTGTTTTGTGGATTCGTAGTAATGAAGGTACTTTGATTATCAAACCCTAATTTTATTGTTCCATCTTATTTCATCAAACCCTAATTTTATTGTTCTATCTTATTTCATCAAACCCTAATTTTATTGTTCCATCTACTTTCCTGCTTTAATTCTTAATGTGTTAGCAAACTAAGGACTTTAATTATTTTTGGATGCATGACAATCGGAATTTGACTTTTTTGACTTAGAACCCTAAAACAAGTTGCTTATTATGTTAATGTGCATTGTTCTTAGAGATTGTGCTGTGAATTCTTAATTATTTGAGTTTAACCTAAAACCAGGCATAAAGTAGGATTCTTAATTCTCTACCAAATATTTTAATGTACATTTGTGCTTAGTGATTCTGCTATGAATTCTTAACTATTTGACTTTAACTTAATTGCATTAAGTGAGAATTTTTGTTTCTCTGCCAATATTTTAATGGGTTTTTGTGAGAATGCTGTTGTTTGAAGGGATTTTCTTGTGACTACCTCTAGAGGTCTTGTTGTTCCAGGAATTTTAGTGACTACCTCAAACCCTAATTTCATTGTTCCAGGACTTCAATAATATTTGGAAGCATGACAATTGAAAATTGAGTTATTTGACTTAGAACCCTAAAACAAGTTGCTTATTTCTCTCCCAGTATGTTAATATGCATTGTTCTTAGAGATTGTGCTGTGAATTCTTAATTATTTGAGTTTAACGTAAAAACAGGTATAAAGTAGGATTCTTAATTCTCTACCAATATTTTAATGTGCATTTGTTCTTAATCATTGTGCTGTGAATTCTTAACTATTTGACTTTAACTTAATTGCATTAAGTGGGAATTTTTGTTTCTCTGCCAATATTTTAATGGATTTTTGTGAGAATGTTGCTGTTGAAGGGATTTTCTTGTGAATATGTCGTGGTTCTGAGTGGATTTTCTAGTGACCATCTGTAGATGTCTGATAAGTGGAAAGAATTGGTGACTTCTTTTCTTGATACTGTCTTTTCAGTGACATTATATGTAGGTAAATAAAATTAAATGTATGGTTTAATTTTCTGTTTCAATGATGTGAGGGGTGGATGGCATAAGCAGATTATCTACCAAAGTTCTCCTGTTTAATGTCCTCCCCTGCAACTCGGCCCATATAACTCCATAAACGTTGCTTGGGTCGAGTCATGATCCCTCCCTAACCCACCTGACCCTTAGAACCTATTGTCTCTACCTCTTCTCCCAGGTTGAGGCCTCTCATGATTCTGTTGACCTTTTGAACCAGAGTTTCTTGTCCAAATGATGCTTCCCATCCTCTTCAGTGTCTTATCTTTAATTTATTTGAAACAAAAGATTGATTGTCTTCATTTCATGTGTAAATGAATTTGCATGACACCATTCAATGCTACCCGAAAAGATGGCGAAAATTCTAATTATATTTTTCTGGCCTTTTTTGACAAGGTTACTCTTGGGCTTACTGCAAAGGAAGTGAAGGTATGCTGCTTCTCTCTTATTATTGTATTCGGATGAAAGAGAGTACGTTATTTATTGACTGATTTAATGTTACATGTTCTACCCCTCCTTTATTTTCTGGTATTTGATGTATGATTCCATTGTGCAGGCCATTCCTCATCTTAATGTAAGAATTGTTTCAATAAGCAACATCAATGCTTCTCCTGTGGTCAGTTAGGCTCTTCTGGGCCCGAGGTACAAGCTTCTAGATGTTTTTCTTTGACTAGAAAATGAAAAGCTATTATGTTTCTCATTATTCTATCTTAATGTTCATTATTTAGTCCAGCCTTTTATGGCATGCATCTCCATATATGATCCGTTTTTAAACAGTCCGAAGATGAGGCGGTTCGTAAGTTGTAGATGGCTGTGTGCAGACGTTGTCCAAATGCATACCACAAAAAATGCTTGCCTAGGTAAGTTTTTTTATTTTTATGTTTAAAAGCTGTATATAATTTCCCTTCAGAGTTGAACTTCCTGGTTCTCAGTTCTCACTGTGTTCTTTTAGAAAACCTGGGAGACTGCATTAATTGGAGACAACAAAGAAGGCTTTACTGTAAGAGCTTGGCGAGGTCTACTGGTGAACTGCAATGTGATAAATTGTTTGTAAGTGAATTAGAATTTCTGCATATTAATCTTAGCTGTTTTTTTTTTTTTTTTTTTTTTTCCCCCCTTTTTTGGACAACGAAAAATACAAGCAACACTAAAAAGCAAATAAAGAGAGCTGCTGGATGTTCACTCTGAATTCTGATGGCGAGCTTATGCACTTTGAAACCTGACTACAATTAATCTTACTGTCCTTACTTATCTTACAGTGACTGGACTACCTTATCGCAAAATCGTAAAATTGTAGTTGATTGCTGTTCATGGAAGAATCAATCATGTTTTGCGGGTTCGTAAATGAAGGTGCATTGATCATCAAACCCTAATTTTATTGTTCCATCTTATTTTCCTGCTTTAATTCTTAAGGTGTTAGCAAATGAAGGACTTTAATTAAATTTGGATGCATGACAATTGAAATTTGACTTATTTGATGTAGAACCTAAAACAAATTACTTACTTCTCCCCCAGGATGTTAATGTGCATTGTTCATAGAGATTGTGCTGTGAATTCTAAACTAGTTCAGTTTAACCTAAAAACAGGCATAAAGTAGAATTCTTATTTCTCTACCAATATTTTAATGTGTATTTGTTCTTAATCATTGTGCTGTGAATTCTTAACTATTTGACTTTAACTTATTTGCATTAATTGGGAATTTTTGTATCTCTGCCAATACTTTAATGTGTTTTTGTGAGAATGCTGCTATTGAAGGGATTTTCTTGTTACTACCTCTAGATGTCTTGTGAATATGTCGTGGTTCTGAGTGGATTTTGTTGTGACTATCTCTACATGTCTGATAAGTGGAAAGAATTGTTGGCTTCTTTTCTTGATACTGTATTTTTGTATAGAAAAATAAATATAAAATATTTGTAGTTCAATAAAATTCTTCTGTTTAATGTCCTCCCCTACAACTCGTCACATGCAACTCCATAGACGTTGCTTGGGTCGAGTCATGATCCCTCCCTAACCCACCTGAGCATTGGAAATTACCTGCCTGACCCTTATAACCTATTATCTCTACCTATTCTCCCAGGTTGTGGCCTCTCATGATTGTATTGACCTTCGTGAACCAGAGTTTCTTGTCCAAACGATGTTTCCCATCCTCTTCACTATCTTATCTTTGATGTATTTGAAACAAAAGATCGATTGTCCACCTAGTTAGGATGGAGGATGGAGGAGTGAGAAATAGGAGGGAGGAGAGATATACTAGTATATTCGAGGTCCACCTAGTTAGGTGAACTGGTCACCCGGGGTCTAGGTAATAAGAATTACCTAGTTTAAACTTTAAAACGTTATGTGTCATCACGGGTTCAAATCCTTTCCCTCGTGCGTAGTGAGTAGTGACTTCCAATTTATAGAAGTTATACTTGCCTCTTGGCGGTATTACATTGACGGGGTAAATATTTGAGTTGGTGATTCAATTAGACTAATATTATCCACTAGTAAAAGGGTGTTCCTGTCTCACTTGCACCTTCTTTTTAATTAAAAAAAAAAACGAAAGAAGAGCAAAATCATACGGAGTATTGAATATTAGTTGTTGCCTCATGAGTCATGATTCATTAACTTGATAAATTTGTTTATAATAAAGTCAACTATACATGCTCCACAGGGCATCAGGTATTGAATAATGGTTATATACATTTTTTCCTGTACACAGTGGGTCAGTGACAGTTGTATGATACGAGTGTATCTTGTACAACTAACATGAAGTATACTCCATATCTTGCTGTGTTTGCTGAGCGCCTCAGCTTGTTTGAATTTTCAAAAGAGAGGGAGAGAAGGAAACTAATCTAGAACATGAAAAGCTAGTTGGCTACTCAAGTAGTCGTATTAATCTGATCAAAAGTCATAGCAACTTAGCAAGCTATGTTAGGTGAACTCTTCATTTCACCTCGAGGATCCGTGTCGGACACAACTGACACTTGTACATGGGTATAGACACTCGACATTCCATTTTCGGCCAAAAGCATCCTAACATTTCAAAATATGGACGGGTCTGACACTTAGACACGTATCCACGTTGGATACGTATCCATGTTGGACACTTTCAGTGAAACATAGACTGCATCAAATGCCATATAATGTCTGAAGTTATGCACTGCACATGTATTGATTCAATCTGTGTGTATATCACCTATATATCCACCCAACATATATATAGTAATTGCTTAGGTTCGTGTATATGTCATTAGTTAGCTGTTAAAAATTCTAACTATCAATTGTCTTGGCCAAAAAGCACAGACTAACTGAGTGATTACCAGTTACCAATACTGTACTTCAGAGTAATAATTGTCAATGAAATAGCTTACAAATTTATAACTTTCAAGTTACTTCACAATTGAGCAAATTTATAACTTACAAGTCAAACCGGGATCAGATTTGAGCGGAATTAATACGCCGCGTCCTCTATAATTTGTACGAATACAAATCTGACAAATCTTTTTAAGAATTTTTATATGAATATTTATTGCATGTTCAATAATGAATCAATCGTACGTGAACCAATGGAGTTGTTATTGCATTCCGTAACACGTCTGTTCGTAAGTCTCGAGACTAAATTGATAATTTTTTGGAAAATATTATAGAATGATCATTCAATTCAATGATAATTTATTCAATTCAATGATAATTTATTCAATTAAATGATAATTTATTCAATTCAAAGATATCTGCTCCAAATCGCATTAAGCATAAATAATTATGTTGCGTATTTAATCGTGGAGAAATTATTAGATTATCCCGCAGCATGTAATAATCTGTCTTTGCATCTACAGTTGTATATTTCAAGTACAATGAGCATTATTATACATACATAAATACTGATCTGTATTCTGCTGATTGCTTGTCAAAAAATTCCCAATCCAGAGAGAAATAAAAGAAATCAATCCTAGCTAGATGGCATCTTCTTCATCAGTAGCTGAACAGGCCCAAACTGCTTGCATGTCCTTCTTGCCTAGTTCAGTACTGCAATGTTTGCCAAATTTGCCCGAAATTTTCCAAAGAGAAATAACAGCCCAATGGCAAATACCATCCTCAATAGCTGACAAGGAAAGAGGTTGCATTGCCTTCTTCTCCACTTACCGGCCACCCCTACCGTTGCACATTTACTTGTGCCCGGTCCCACCAACGTCGAAAGACGATGAAACCTCCATGGTCGATAGGGAGACTGAGTCCTACAACTACAATGGCCATGTTATCCCACAGGAGGCTCTTAAGCTGATCATTGTCAGACTCACAGAGCTGGGTGTGTTGCACAGGCAAGTCACGGACACTGACTTGGTTTCGGGCTTGGCTTTTGTGTCTGAACGGACTGAGGGGCTTGAGACACTCCACTTTGCTATCCGGTTCAATGATGATGAACCGGCGAACCAAATTCAGGTGTTCAACTTTGCTGAAGTTTATGGAACATATGGTGGTGTTCGTATGGAAGATAGTGGTTGTTTTGCCGGAGATTATCTTGTATATGTCTCCACAATGGAACGTAATCAACAACATCGTCAGCCTTGGACTGCTGTTTATAAAACCCATCTTCAGACCGGAGTGATTGAACGCCTCACACCACCAGGTTCATTCTACTCTTTTCCGGCTCCTATTTTTTCATTACTCCCTGTAGTCATCTTGATACTGTAATTTAAAGGTTTAAGCCCTGTTTTTGTCAAAAAAAAAATCTTGTAATTATTATGCGACTAGCTACTAATTTGGTCACTGTTTATATATTGACCTTTAGCTTACCAAGAGTGTTGTTCTTCTATTTGCAAATTTCTACTGATAACTTGAGTATTACATATATTGATGTTATGGTACTGAAACTATCCATGTCAAAATATTACTTACAAAGTACAAACCTTTTATATGTAGAGGTGTATATGCAGTTTGTGTGTTTGTGTTAATAAGAGAAAGAAGGTTGACATTGTCCTTACACTTCATGAACAGGGGTAGCGGATTTAAGCCCCTCAGTGTCAAAAGCCGGAAAAAAGATAGCAGTGGCATCATTCCAAGAAAAGGACGGGGGTTGGACAGGCGAGATCAAAGATTTACAGACTGATATTTGGGTGATAGATGTGGAAGAGCCCTCCAACCGTACTTTGGTTGTGAAAAATGGTGGTTGGCCTACTTAGGGAAGTGAAGACATCATATTTTTCCACCGTAAGGTGGAGAAGAATTGGGGTGTGTTTCAGGCCGATGTTAGCAACGGCCTCACGTCTGACACTCCTCGAGTGACCCCAGATGACTTTGATGCCATTACTCCGGCTGCCATAGATGCCACCAGAGTGGCAGTGGCAACTATTCGTCAGAAATCAGAGTTTAATGATGTTCGTGTAGAAGCACAATATCGCCATATTGAGATTTTTGATTTGAATGAACCAGGAGAATCTACAAAATCACTCAGATGATTAATCCACTTATTGACCACCTCAACCCTTTTATCATAGTAGACAATAGCGAACAGATGCGCATTGACTACAATCGTTGCCATGATATCAAGGTAGTACCTAGTTGCCTAACTACACATTTATTTGTTATACATATACATATGTTAGAGTGTAGACATTAACGTACTCGGTGTCTTAATCTTAACCATTTCACGAACTTCAGTCTCCTGATTCAGATATAGCGTATGCAGGGCATCAGGAGTGTTCCCATCATTTTCTTAAGATGGCAGGAAGCTTGCATATACTAACAATGAGTTTACGACCGTGTTCGTTGTTGATGACAAGGGAAAGCGTCCTGTTTACAAGGTATTCCAAGAGCCTGAGTACTACTAAGATTGCTATATGGTTATTCAATTGATACCTAGATATATAAGACTAAATTGTATTTATGATTCATGAAGACCGATCATCCCAATGGCGTCTTCTCGCCATCCTGGAACCAAAATTCAAACAAGGATACACTGTATGTGTGTGTTGGAAGTTCGTTTGATGGCGATGCAATAGTGGAAATATGGGCCATCCATGGTGTCTCCGGTGATGGACCGTATATAAAAGTACAACTCACAACAGGTGGATACAATAATGCATTCCCATCTACCAATCCAGAAGGTGACTTCCTACTCGGTTCCTTCTCATTCTTTTTTTTAACTCTTCTTGTTGGAATTATAACATATGGATTGAAAATGTTATGTACAGGAACTAGACTAGTTTTCCGATCTACAAGAGATTGGATGTCGTTGGACAAACAACACAAACACAAGAATCTCTACATAATGGAGAATGCACAACTAGGAGAGTCTGAAGGCGAAATAACAAGACTAACTAATGGGCCTTGGACTGACACACATTGCGAATGGTCCCCCAATCGAAAATGGATTGTATTCTTGTCCACCTGCCAAAAGCCAGGATATGCACCAGACACCGACAACGGTCTTGACCCAGGATATTTGCGGTGTTCCTGGTGAAGGTGGATGATGCAGACGTGGTTGTGAAAGTGATTGGAAGTGGATATGACCTAGCTGGGCATGTGAACCATCCATTCTTCAGTCCAGATGGAAAGAGCATTGTTGTGGTCTCAGATCTTGCAGCTGTTTTTGCTGACCCCATGTCGATGCCTCTCTTCCTGCACTCTGCAAGGCCTTATGGAGACATATTTATCTTCGATATCGACCAAGATGACATATACAAGAACGAGAATGTGCAGAATTTCTTACTTACCAGAGATCCAAACCTTAATTCGGTTTAACTGCTGTGATATTGCTAGTCAAGAGAGATTTCGACAACGTCATCATGGTTACTAGTAAGTAAATCCATTTTGAACATATTACATGTTTTGCTGCTACTCTTGTCATTGCTTTCATTAATGTTGTCATTCATTTCATTCAATGGAGTTCCAAAGTTAAAAGGATCAAACTTGTTGGAACAATCAAAAATACTATCGGTGTTATCTTCAACTATCTACTAATATTTCCGTAGGAAAAAAAACTACTAATGTTTACTAAGACTATGGAATGGATGACTTAGAAAAATGTAGAAGATATTAAATAACCTAGTACTTGATAATATCTTAGTGCATTCAGAAGTAGAATGGTTAGCAAAGTCACCAAAAGAATGACAGTGAAGAGTTCTATTTCCGTCTACCACTATCTGAATTGTAAATAATGGGAAACCTAAACAAATGCACTAAGGGGAATGAATTGTTCAGAAAACCGTAGTAAAGCGTTCTCTACCAATTCCTAATTCTTAGTCCATTTCGCAAGGGAAATGATCTCGATTACCTAGTGACATAGTTTTTGATACGAATTATTTCCTTTGCAGTGTTCAGTGCAGTATGCTACTCCTATTATATATGATATTTGATATCACTGCCTAAATGACATAACAGAACGTGATCATGTGGCACCGCGACATCTGCAGAGTCTTGGAACATATGATTTGATATCACTGCCTAAATGACATAACAGAACGTGATCATGTGGCACCGCGACATCTGCAGAGTCTTGGAACATATGAACATATTAGATTGGTCATGGTTTAGAGTATACTGTTGTGGACTCTTATGGTACTCTTATGGTTATATGTTTAGCTCATATAATCTGATCACTGCATAGGATGTGCCAGACGATCAAAGTTACATTTCACCGGCCAGTACTAAGAGATCTCTGCCAGGAGCAACTATAACTTTGGGAACTCTTTTCTGTACTTTGCCAAAGCTTGTTGGGTTGGGTCTTTCGGAAACAACCTCTCTACTAGGCGACTAGTCAGGAATAAGGGTGCGTACATCTGGACCCTGCCCTCGGCGGGATACTTACTGAGCGGTTGTTGCCGAAGCTTGTTGGGTAATAATCCTGGAGCGTTCTCTTACTTTCTTGTTTCTTGCCATGGTTCTCAGCTGACCTAACCACTTTGTTACTCTTTGCAGGGATATCCAAACCTTATTTGCTGGTGCAATAGCTCTGTCGCCTCCGGAAGTCCTAATTGATTTAGCTGACCAAAAAAGTGAGTTACTATATCACAAACTTATCTATAGAAATTGGCATTTTCTGAGCTGGGTTTGGCGCTTTTGTTCTCTGTATAATTGCTTTCGCGTTTAATGAAATTGAGCAAAATAAATAATTTGAATGATATTCATCTAATGCATTGGTCTATCATTGTAGATAAATAAAATTTAAAATTTGGGAGGCCACTTTGGTTCGGACTTCTGGGTGAGAGACAATTAAGCTATCGTAGGCTGAATATTTGAAGAGAATAATGAAATACACGTGTATGCATTTTCAGTTAAGAATGTTTTTCTATTTATGTAGCCGATGATGCTAAAGGATTGCGTGTTGTTTACCAGGTATTGGCAACTAATTAAGGCTTAAGCTAGTTGATATTTGGTTACTAAACAGTACATACTGGTATGTGGCTGATTTTGTTTTATTGCCATGTAGTCAGATAAACCGAACAGCGTCTTCTCACCAGTTTGGAATCGAAATCCAGCAAAGGACACATTGTATGTATGCATGGGACCAACTTTCGACGCTACTGCAACTGTTCAGATATGCGCCATCATCAACGCCTCCAGTGATGCCCCTACACTCAAACAGCTCACAGCCGGTGAATATAACAACGCATTCCCATCTACCAATGCAGCAGGTAAATTCATTTCCGGTCTAGCCCTGGGTACCGTTGCCTTCTAATTCATTCCTTTCGAAATGAAGTATGTTTATAGAGAAAACATGTTTATACAGGGACGAAGCTAGTGTTTCGGTCAACCAGAGACGGAGGGGATAAAAAATTCAAGAACCTATTCATTTTGGAGGATGCGGAATTAGGCGAGTTTGGAGGCCAAGTAACAACGCTAACAAGCGGACCTTGGACTGACACACACTGTGACTGGTGCCCAACTGGGGGAGATTGGATAGTATTCTCCTCAACCCTTGACAAGCCTGCCATGCACCGCCCCTTGACAATGGTCTTGACCCTGGATACTTTGCGGTGTTCCTGGTGAAGGCCAGATGATCCAACCGTGGTGGTAAGAGTGATGGGAAGTGGGTGTGATCTTGATGGGCATGTGAACCATCCCCTCTTTAGTCCTGATGGAAAGAGCATTGTCGTGGTCTCGGATCTTGCAGCAGTGACTGTTGACCCCATCTCTTTGCTTATTTTCCTGCACTCTGTGAGGCCTTATGGAGATATCTTTAACATTGATATTGAACCAGATGACATATACAAGAACCAGAATGTGCAGAAATTTCAATCGCATCACACATAGTAAGTTTGAGAATTCCACTGCTACATGGGCTTTCCTTACAGTTAATGAGCTCAAAACCATATGGGACATGTTCCTATCTTTATTCGCAGGCATTGTTCCAGTTTGCCCTTTTCTTGAGCTTCTCACTGGAGGCCAAAGGTTCGTCATGGCTGGGCACCTTATCGTCCCACACAGGCTTTGCTGATTGCCTAAATTTGGATCCTATTCAGTTCAGAGCTATATAAATTCTGTGTTGTTTCCTTTCAGTATCGTCTTCCAGTTCCGGTTCTCATTGGATGTTCTTCTTCTTCCAGACTGTATTCTGCTTTCCAATCAATTTCGTGTTCCAATAAATTTTGTAGCCATGGCTGGAGTCAAGCCTGCAGAATAAGCACACTGTTTGTTGTAACAATGGAGGCCATATCTTGGTTTTCATTTTCATTTGCATCGTTCAACAAAAGTCTTTAGAATTGAAATATGTATGTACCATTATGACATTGAGCAGGAAATATGGACTACAAATCTACAATCCTCTGACTTGGTAGTAACAGATTATCATATGTATGTTCGTTGTTCAGATGAAATTATTGGTGGTATGCATTTTATTTCTACTACAATAAATATTATTAAGACTTCGAAGTCTTCTTATTATCTACTGACTGTGTT
This sequence comes from Tetragonia tetragonoides, assembly GCA_038025085.1. NCBI lineage: Eukaryota > Viridiplantae > Streptophyta > Magnoliopsida > Caryophyllales > Aizoaceae > Tetragonia > Tetragonia tetragonoides. The sequence continues at coordinate 1,981,237 of CM076153.1, forward strand.
GAGGAAGGAAGGCAAGAGCTGAAGGAATTAAAAACCCAAAAAATAAAAAAGAAAATAAAAAACAAAAGCAAATAAAAAGAAACTGGTGTCCTGTTGATCAGCAATATAACATTGCCAGAATTCCAATTAGCACACAAAAGTGATAATAATCTGTTGTTAATCACAAACATGTTGAGATCAAACAAATTAGCCACCAAACTTGTGCAGAATTGGTAAGGCCTATAGTGTCAAGGTCTCTAGTGTATAAAAGCTGGCAACAAGGCACACAAGCTGTGCTGGCGAAAGATGACCAGTAAAATTCAGTTGCGGATTTCAGACTCGCATTGGAGGAGAAGATGAAGTTGCAGTTGGTGCAGCAGCAGCAGCAGCAGCAGCAGCAGCAGAGGCAGCAGCCTGATGAGCAGTAATCCTCAGAATTAGGCAACAATAAGGTGAGCATATACCGTGTGCTAGAAAAGTTACCGCACGTGGTCAAGCAATCATTGTCTAATAGCAATAAGGACGCCTACCAATTCTTTATATGAAATTAAATTGATCCATTAGAAAGAGAGATAGAGTTAAACCTTGTTGATCTTCGTAACCAGCTGAACTGTTTCCACCGAGGACTTTATACGCTTCAGAATGCACGGAATCCACTCTAAGTGCATAAATCTTCACCCCAGCTTCCAGTGTGCAACTTGCCTGAAACAACAATGACAGAGATCTTGAGTGAAGAGACCTCATGTCAGGAGACAATAAGAAGATTATGCAACTAAATTTTTTTCTCCATCAATATTAAAAGAACCTATTTAATTATGACTCACTAGATAAAAGCTCTGCCTTATTCCTATGAACAATTAACAAGGAGAGAAAGACCCATGTAAATGCAATACTTTCATCTGAAATGTTTAAAGGAACTGCAAGCAATCAGCATTCATCATTCAGCACATTCTTTTAAGCAAGATCTGGAATAGTGAGAAGTATTTGATGTTCAAATGCTTGGCATACACGATGGTGTATCCTCTTTTTTAATCATTATAAGATCAAAAACACCATAAGAAAAAAAAAGTCAGTATCAATACAAAGTGTTCAAAAAAACTAAGAAAATGGAGTTTAAAATCATAGTCATACTAACCTCCAACAAAAGGGATCAATTGGATTGGAAAAGCTATTATCAGTTGTGGAAGATATGCATTTTTGTGGCATGTCTTGGGAATCAAAAAGTGCCCGCATTGCTCAACAAAAAGAAGCACCCTGCACCCTGCAATCCTGCATCCTTCATACATTCCAAGGTTGTTTAAAGGGAGACCCTTTGCCCCACCCTCATCAGATTCCACTGTTGTTTGATGATACAGAGGATCTACGGCGAGCGCAACTGGAAAATCATAGAAATGTGTGTTATGTAAATAAAAAGGGCGAGAGAGAGAGAGAGAGTGTTAGTTTTCATGGTTTCAGCTCAAGCATGAACAGTATAGAAGAAAGAGAGAGAAAGGAGAGAGAGAGAGAGAATTTGGGAAATTTCTGTAGCTTTTCATTAATTGTGCAAGGAATGTTCTGTACAGTTTTTATATGAGCACACAAGCTCTGTATATACAAGTGAGGTGGTTCTTACAGAGAGAACAAATTAATTACACCTAGTACAGCTGTCAACAACTAACTAATGCCTGGTTGTTTGCTGTAATTGCAATGTTTATGTAACTGCGAAGGAGGGGCTACCTCCAACAGAGAGAGAGAGAGAGAGAGAGAGAGAGAGAGATGAACATCAAGACTTCGTTACCATCAAACTTCTTGACATTCAAAGCATCAAAAGAAGGTTCCAGGGTTGATAAAGGTGTTAACTGCATGAGAATGGATCGACAAGTGTGTGGGTAAGAAATGAACACATCATAATGAAATCATACAATAATAACGCCTAACAAGGATTTTGATAAAAAAAAATAAATAGTAGTAATAAAAGCAGAAAGTAATTTTATTAGTAGCAGAAGGCAGTGTGTAGTAGTATGAAGATGCCAGTATATTACATGCAGTTTATTAGTGGAATGCAAATTACAGGGAACCAACCTTCCTGGCTTCCTCTCGTTCTTCTTTCCATCAACCTCATTGTTGCCGATGTCGCCTTCTACCAAAGATCCTGTCAGCAACCACAACATCAAAAGACAAATCAGCAAGATGAAAGCATATGATCTACTGCTGCTCAAGACAATAAATTATAAAGAGACAACCTAAACACCCATAGCAACATCTTCTTGCAGGCATGTACATGACTTGCAACTAAGGAAAGAGGACCATTAGATTCCTGAAGCTTGAGAGCATAGTTCTCAGCTAGAAACTGGGTATAAGATATTGACACTTCAAGGTTTTTCCAATCAATCATACTTTTCACATGAATCCTTCATTCTCCTTTCTCGAGAATACTGCCTTGAGTATAGCCATAAACGCCAAAAGGTCCAAATAACCAATATATTACCTTCATCTTGTTGATCGAATAGCAAGGGAGTTGGCCTACCATCATACATATAAAATTAGATATGCTTCCATGAGCGAATTGTGACAAACCTTGTTGATCTTCAAAATCAGCTCTACTGATTCCAACATGGCTGAATCCACCCTAAGTGCATAAATTTTCACCCTGGCTTCCAGTGTACAATTTGCCTGCCAAACAATGACAGAAGTCATAAGTGAAAATATCTGATGTCAGGTAAGAGTGTAAGACAATAAGAAGATTTTGAAAGTCAATATCAAACTGTTTTGACAACAGGGTAAGGAGAAGTCACCTGTGATGACTCTCGAGACTGTATCTGCCTTATGTCTACCAATATAGAACTCATGTTGATACAGTTCATCCTTCAGTGCGTTCTTTGAAGCCAGGTCTGGAATAGTGAAAAGCATTAGATATTCAAAAGCTTGGCAAAGGAAATCACATATATTTTTCTATAATCGGTAAGAAAAATTAAAGGGTATAAGATACAAAGAAAATGGTGATCTTACCTTTTAAGAGTTGGTGTCAGCATTTTTTTCTGCTTCAACTTTGACAATCCCACTGAGATGATCTATAAGCTTCAGCACCCAAGTATGATCCTTTGATTTATTCCTACATTTCACATAAGGACACATTAATTTGATTACTGACCCAACATAACTTTTCATATCACAGCAATTCAACATCCCCCTGAAATGACTGGCTGCCCAATGTTAAAAAAAATGAAATCAACAGTCCCAAAAGGGTCCAAACAAACATAAATAAAGTCCAATTCAACTGGCAACAACAAGTTAGGATCATATAGAACTAATTAAAGATCAATAAATTATACGAAAAAGTTGAAGAGGGTTGTACCTAACTATCAACAGATACAAATGGGTGGTATCTTTATGGCAAATCATCAAACAGATGGTGTGCATTGTTCAGGGGTTTTGAATGACTCAAATGTATGTATAAATTTGAATCGTTTATGAATCCCACAAGTATAACAAAGTTCTGCCAAGATGGGTATGAACTGAGGAAACCCCCCAAGTATTTTCCTACATTACATCAGTATTCAACCAAATTGTGTTTTTAGGCAAGCAATTTCAGTATTTTCACCAAGCAATTTCAGTATTTTCACCATAGCAATGAGAAGTAATAATAGTAGATTCAACAGAAATCAGAATAGAAATCAAAACAGGATTTAATTTAGTCGAATTAAATTTCCAGAACTTACCACAGGTTGGAGAAAATCTGACATTAAACCCTTCTTCCTTTCTTCTTCAGAGGGGAGAGAGAGACAAAGGAGAGAGACTGTGTGTGGGGGGAAAGAATGAGAGTATCAGGGAAAGAAGGAGAGTATCAGCTATATATATAGGACTATTTTCGTTTCGTCGGCGTGGTCTATACGCTGCCGTATTACACGTTTTTACAGCTTTTGTTTTGACTTAAACGCGTTTTGCTCAATGTTTTTTGACTTAAACGTGTTCTCTCTGCTCTGTGGTGAATTAACGTGTTGTTACTATTTTATTAAATAAACGTGTTTTTTCTTCTCTTGTTTGACTAAAGCGCGTTTTGTATTTTCATTTTGACTAAAACCCGTTGCCAGCGTGCTCCTCGTATTATAAATAAACGACCTCCATCACCGTAATTCCAAATTAAAACCTATAAATAGATCCCAATTAAGCACGACATTCTTCACATCCTATTTGTCTCACCTCTTTCTCTCTCTCTCTTCTCTCTTCTCTCTTCTCTCTTCTCTCTTCCACTGATGCTTCCTTCAAATATTTGTTCTTCCTTTTGGGTTCATATGAAGAATCATTCATCACTCTTCACATCCCATTTCTCTCTCTTTTCTCTCTCTCTTTTCTCTCTCTCTAGTCTCTCCATTGATGAAGAATCATTTCTGTTTTTGCGGATACTAAAATTGCAGTTGATTGCTGTTCATGGAAGAATCAATCCTGTTTTGTGGATTCGTAGTAATGAAGGTACTTTGATTATCAACCCTAATTTTATTGTTCCATCTTATTCCATCAAACCCTAATTTTATTGTTCCATCTTATTTCATCAAACCCTAATTTTATTGTTCCATCTATTTTCCTGCTTTAATTCTTAATGTGTTGGCAAACATAGGACTTTAATAATATTTGGATGCATGTATGACAATTTTATTGAGTTATTTGACTTAGAACCCTAAAACAAAGTTGCTTGTTTCTCTCCCAGGATGTTAATGTGCATTGTTCTTAGAGATTGTGCTTCTGTGAATTCTTAATTATTTGAGTTTAACCTAAAAACAGGCATAAAGTAGAATTCTTAATTCTCTACCAGTATATTAATGTAAATTTGTTCTTAGTGATTGTCTGTGAATTCTTAACTATTTGACTTTAACTTAATTGCATTAATGGAATTTTGTTTCTCTGCCAATACTTCAATGGGTTTTTGTGCGAGTGCTGCTGTTGAAGGGAATTTCTTGTGACTACCTCTAGATGTCTGATAAGTGGTAAGAATTGTTGGCTTTTTTTTTCTTGATACTGTCTTTTCAGTGACATTATATGTAGTTAAATAAAAATAAAATGTATGGTTTAATTTTCTGTTTCAATGATTTGAGGGGTGGATGGCATAAGCAAGATGATCTACCAAAATTTTCCTGTTTAATGTCCTCCCCTGTATTTCGGTACATGTAACTCCATAGACGTTGCTTGGCTCGAGTCATCATGATCCCTCCCTAACCCACCTGACCATTGGAAATTAACCACCTGACCTTTAGAACCTATTATCTCTACCTTTTCTCCCAGGTTGAGGTCTCATGATTGTGTTGACCTTCGTGAACCAGAGTTTCTTGTCCAAATGATGCTTCCCATCCTCTTCACTGTCTTATCTTTGATGTATTTGAAACAAAAGATCGATTGTCTTCATTTCAAGTGTAAATGAATTTGCATGAGACCATTCAATGCTACCAAAAGATGGCGAAAATTCTAATTCTATCTCTTTTTTTTTTCTTTTCGTTTTTGACAAGGTTACTCTTGGCCTTACTACAAAGGAAGTGAAGGTATGCTGCTTCTCTCTTATTATGTATTCGGATGAAAGAGAGTACGCTGTTTATCGACTGCTTGTTACATGTTTTCCCCCTCCTTTATTTTCTGGTATTTGATGTATGATTCCATTGTGCAGGACATTCCTCATGTCAATGTAAGACTTGTGTAAATAAGCAACATCAATTGCTTCTCCTGTGGGCAGTTGGGGCCGAGGTACAAGCTTCTAGATGTTTTTCTTTGACTAGAAAAAACTATTATGTTTCTCATTATGCTATCTTTTTGTTCATTATTTAGTACAGCCTTTTATGGCATGCATCTCCATATATGATATGTTTTTAAACAACCAGAAGATAAAGAAGTTCGTACGTTGTAGATGGTTGTGTGCAGATGTTGTCTAAAGGCATACCACAAAAAATGCTTGCCTAGGTGAGGTTTTTTATTTTATTTTTAAAAGATGAACTTCCTGGTTCTCACTATGTTGTTTTAATAAGCCAGGGAGATTGCATTAATTGGAGACAAGAAAGAATGCTTTACTGTAACTGTAGCACCGGGACATCTGCAGGTCTTGGAACATATGAACATATTAAATTGGTCATGGTTTTGGAGTATACTGTTGTGGACTCTTATGGTTATATCTGTAGCTCATATAATCTGATCACTGCATAGGATGAGAAGATCATGATGGTTATCTGTGGAAACAAGCAGGGTTGATGTCAGGAACAGACAGCTGAGAGCAAGACAAGTTACATTTCACCAGTACTAAAAGATCTCTGCCAGGAGCAACTATAACTTTGAGAACTCTTTTCGGTACCTTGCCAAAGCTTGTTGGGTTGGGTCTTTCAGAAACAGCCTCTCTACTAGGCGACTAGTCAGGGGTAAGGCTGTGTACATCTGGACCCTGCCCTCGGCGGGATACTTACTGGGCGGTTGTTGCCAAAGCTTGTGGGTAACGATCCTGGAGCATTCACTTACTTTCTTGTTTCTTGCCATGGTTCTCTGCTGGCCTAACCCCTTTGTTACTCTTTGCAGGGATCCAAACCTTATATATGCTGGTGCAATAGCTCTGCCTCCTCCAACAACAACAACAACAACAACAATAACAACAACAACAACCCAGTAAGTATCCCGCCTAGGGCGGGGTGTGGGGAGGTCCAGATGTACGCAGTCTTACCCCTAACTAGTCGCCTAGAAGAGAGACTGTTTCCGAAAGACCCACAAAAACGGTTTTTTTGTTGTTTTTTTGTAAATACGTTTTCAAAAAGAAGTTTTTTTTTTGTTTTAAAATACGTTTTCAAAAAGGTGTTTTTAGTAAATAAAGCAATAAAGAATGATCAGACGAGCAAGAGAAGTAAAGCAGTAAACATACTAACACAAAAGATTACTAAATGAACAAGATAAAGCGAAGAAAACACTATAGACTATAAACAAAATGCATCAACCTCTAGTACTAGCTAATGCAAAAACCATAATCTATCGAGGATCCTCTACACGAATCCTACTACGCTATAATTTCCTATCTAGGGCCAAGTCCTCGGTAAGTTCTAGAAGGGTCAAATCCTGCCTGATTACCTCTTTCCAAGTCTTCTTCGGGCGTCCTCTTCTTCGTTTACAGTCTCTAAGTATAATTCTCTCACACCTTCTCAGCGGGGCATCTCCTCACATGCCCAAGCCACCTAAGCCTCGTTTCTCGCATCTTGTTGTCAATATCGGTCACTCCCACCTTGCCTCTCAACACTTCGTTCCTAATTCTATCTCTTCTTGTATAGTTGCACATCCAACAAAGCATCCTCATCTCGGTCACTCGCATCTTCTGCACATGCACCTGCCTCACCGGCCAACACTCCGCCCCATATAGCATAGCTGGCCTGATAGCTGTACAGTAGAATTTGCCTTTAAGTTTTAGTGGAATTTTCCTGTCACATAGGACTCCTGTTGCACTCCTCCATTTCAACCACCCTGCTCTGATTAGATGAGTCACGTCATCATCAATCTCGCCGTTGTCCTGTATGATTGAACCAAGATATTTGAAACAATTCCTCTTCGGTACCACTTCAGTGCCAATCCTAATCTCCATATCCGAGGCAACCCCATCTCTAGTGAATTTGCATTTCAAGTACTCTGTATAATTGCTTTTGCCTTTAATGAAATTGAGCAAAATCTAAATAATTGAATGATTTTCATCTAATGCATTGGTCTATCATCGTAGATAAATAAAAATTTAAAATTTGGGAGGCCACTTTGGTTCTGTTCTCTGGGTGAGAGAGAACTAAGCTATCATAGATTCATAGGTAGGCTGAATATTTTGAAGAGAATAATGAAATACACGTGTATGCATTTTCAGTAAAGAATGTTACGAGTATTTGTTTTCTCATTGTGATTTTTTTCCTTTTTTGTTGGTTTTTTTTTTTTGCAGGTTTTTGTTTGATATAAAAGCCAAATCCCCTAGCTCAGACAAGCTTATGGAGTGGCCTTGGTTTGTAGAGCATTATTTGGAGACAACAAAGAAGGCTTTATTGTAGGAGCTTGGCGAGGTCTACTGGTGTACTGCAAATCTGCAATGTGAAGCCATATACTGCGGCTGATACAATGTTTGTAAGTGAATTAGAGTTTCTGCAAATTGTTTCTTAATGTTTGCTTCTTGTTTTTTTTTCTTTGTTTTTGGGCAACAAATAATACAAACAACAGAATTAAGCAAATAAAGGAAGCTGCTGGTTGTTCATTCAGATGGTATGCTTATGCACTTCAAAAACCTGATTACCATTAATCTTTCTTATCTTACAGTGACTGAACTACTTACCATATCGCAAAACATGGATTGTTCAAAAAATCTACAAGCATTAAAATATTTTGATATGGAGAATATATTCAACTCAAACATATCTGCTCCGTTAAGTAGTATAAATAATAACATTACGTATTTAATCATCTTATACTCCGCTGACAAGTAAATAATGTTTGGAATGGAGGGAGTACAAGTTTTTGTGTTAGTGTATATTTCTGGTGGAGAAATTATTAAGTAATGCCAAACCATGTAATAATTTGTCTTTCCAGTGACATTTGTATATTCCGAGTGCAATGAGCATTATTATACATACATAAATACTGACCGTAGCTGCTTATCACTTGTCAAAAAACTCCCAAGGAAAGGGAGAGAGATAGAGATAGAAATTAAAGAAATCAATCCTAGCTAGCTAGATGGCATCTTCTTCTTCAGTTGCTGAACAGGCGCAAACTGCCTGTACGCCCTTCTTGCCTAGTTCAGTATTGCAATGTTTGCCAAATTTGCCTGAGATCTTCCAAAGAGAAATAACTGTTCAATTCCAAATACCATCATCCTCAATAGCTGACAAAGAGAGAGGTTGCATTGCTTTCTTCTCCACCTACAGGTCACCCCTACCGTTGCACACTTACTCGTGCCCGGTCCCACCAATGTCGAAGGCCGATGAAACCTCCATGGTCGATGGGGAGACTGAGTCCTACAACTACAATGGCCGTGTTATCCCTCAGGAGGCTCTTAAGATGATTATTGTCAGGCTCACAGAGCTGGAGATGTTACAGAGGCAAGTCACGGACGCTGACTTGGTTTCCGGCTTGGTTTTCGTGTCCGAACGGACTGAGGGGCTCGAGATGCTCCACATTGCTATCCGGTTCAATGATTATGAGCCAGCGCATCAAATTCAGATGTTCAACTTTGCTAAGTTTATGGAACATATGGTGGTGTTCGTATGGAAGATAGTGGTTGGGTTGCTGGAGATTATCTTGTATATGTCTCCACCATGGAACGTAATAAACAACGTCGTCAGCCTTGGGCTGCTGTTTATAGAACCCATCTTCAGACCAGAGTGACTGAACGCCTCACTCCACCAGGTTCATTCTATTCTTTTCCCCCTTCTATTTTTCCATGACTTCCTGTTTTTTATGGTTCAGATTGAGACACAAAGGCCGGTACAATATCATATACATAAAAGTGGGGACGGGGATTCGAACCATTAAGCTAAGACATCCTTGGTTTTCGTTACTTCTTCTAGTCATCCTGATAGATAATGTAATTTAAACTAATGTGACTAGCTACTAATTATAGTATTGAAACTATCCATGTCAAAATAGTACTACAAACCTTTATAATGTAGAGGTATATATGCAGCAGTTCATGTGTTTTTTTAGTGTCAGAGAAAGAAGGTTGACATTGTCCTTACACTCGATGAACAGGGGTAGCGGATCTGAGCCCCTCAGTGTCAGAATCCGGAAAACAGATAGCAGTGGCATCATTCCAACAAAAGGAGGGGGGTTGGACGGGTGAGATCGAAGATCTACAGACCGATATTTGGGTGATTGATGTAGAAGAGCCCTTCAACCGTACATTAGTTGTGAAAAATGGTGGTTGGCCTACTAGGGGAAGTGATGACATTATATTTTTCCACCGTAAGGTGGAGAAGAATTGGGGTGTTTTTCAGGCCGATGTTAGCAACTGCCTCACTTCTAACACTCCTCGAGTGACCCCAGATGACTTTGATGCCATTACTCCGGCTGCCATTGACGCGACCAGAGTGGCTGTGGCGACTATTCGTCAGAAATCAGAGTTTGGTGTTGTTCGTGTAGAAGCACAATATCGCCACATTGAGGTTTTTAATTTGAATGAGCCAGGAGAATCCACAAAAATCACCCAGATGTTTAATCCACTTATTGATCACCTCAATCGTTCCATCATAGTGGACAATAATAGTGAACAGATGCACATTTGTTACAATCGTTGCCATGTACCTAGTTGTCTAACTACACATTTATTTTTAATACATATGTTAGGACATTGAAGCTAACAGTACTCAATACCTTAATCTTAACCATTTATCTGTTGGTTTGTGACAGCATGAAGATGATTTCCAGAGCCAACTTCACGACCTCCAATCTCCTGATTCAGATATAGCTGTGTGCAGGGCATCCGGAGTGTTCCCATCATTTTCTAAAGATGGCAGGTAGGGATGTAAATGGATCGGATTCGGATTGGGTGAAGCATCATCCGCTCCATCCGCGAAATCCATCTAATCAATCCGCTCCATCCGTCATCCGTGAACCATCCATTCCATATCCAATCCAATCCGTCCGTCATCCGCGGATTAGTGGATGGATCGGGTGCTTAACGGTTTATGGATTAAAAACAATGAATACATCCAACTATAATAAAACTTTTAGTAGTCAAACAAAATTTCAACTCATATACGATTGTTTTACCTTCTAACAATAAAAATAACACAATTTAGTTTAAATAATAGCAATACAAATTAGAAAATAAGTAAAATTAAACTAAGATGTAAATATAACATAGGTTTGATATCTTTTTTATATAGTTATTTTACACTTTTATATCTAAACGGGTGACGGATGGATTCGCGGATCGGGTTAGCGGATGAGAAATCTCATCCATCATCCGCTCCATCCGCCATCCAATCCATCCGTCATCCGCTCCATCATCTATTTAATCGGGTTTTAATTCATATATTCGGTTCGGATGGAGCGGGTATCCACGGATCATGAATCCATTTACATTCCTAATGGCAGGAAGCTTGCATTTACCAACAATGAGTTTACGACCGTGTTTGTTGTTGATGACAAGGGAAAGCGTCCTGTTTACAAGGTATACCAAGAACCTTAATATTGCTATATGGTTATTCAATTGATACCTAGATATATAAGACTAAATTGTATGTATGATTCATGAAGACCGATCATCCCACTGGCATCTTCTCGCCATCCTGGAACCAAAATCCAAACAAGGATACTCTGTATGTGTGTATTGGAAGCTCATTTGATGCCTACGCAAAAGTGGAAATATGGGCCATCCATGGTGTCTCTACTGGTGATGGACCGTATACAACTGTACAATTCACAACAGGTGGATACAATAACGCATTCCCATCTACCAATCCAGAAGGTGACTTCCTACTCGATTCCTTCTCATTCTTTTCCTCACTACTCTTGTTGGAATTATGAACATATGGATTTAAAATGTTATGTACAGGAACTAGACTAGTTTTTCGATCTACAAGAGTTTGGATGTCATTGGATAAACAACACAAACACAAGAATCTCTACATAATGGAGAACGCCCAACTAGGAGAGTCTGAAGGCGAAATAACAAGACTAAGTAACGGGCCTTGGACTGACACACACTGCGAATGGTCCCCCAATGGAAAATGGATTGTATTCTCGTCCACCCGCCAAAAGCCAGGATATGCACCAGACACCGACAACGGTCTCGACCCAGGATATTTTGCGGTGTTCCTGGTGAAGGTGGATGATGCAGAAGTGGTTGTGAAAGTGATTGGAAGTGGATATGACCTAGCTGGGCATGTGAACCATCCGTTCTTCAGTCCAAATGGAAAGAGCATTGTTGTGGTCTCAGATATTGCAGCTGTTTTTGCTGACCCCATGTCGATCCTCTCTTCCTGCACTCTGCAAGGCCTTATGGAGACATATTTATCTTCGATATCGACCAAGATGACATATACAAGAACGAGAATGTGCAGAATTTCAAGCGCATCACTCATAGTAGATTTCATGTTCGTGTTCCCAAGTATTTTTTCGCAGTAATGGCTATGGCTCCATAGTCGTCACTTCAGTATAAGCACTGCTTATTATTGTATCCATAGTTGGTACTGTTGGGGAAAACCACGGTATTTACCCACAATCACAACAACAGATAAACGGAAAAATAAAGTGCAAGAACCCAAAAACAACACAAACAATTTTACGTGGAAAACCCCTCTCAATTAGGGGAAAAACCGAGGTGCGGATCTCCACGCACTAAAATAATAATCCACTATGATAATCAAGAGTACAAAAGGCAACAATCACAAGATCAAGCAACAAGTAAACAACCTATCTTTGGTATTAGTACAAATTGACAAACTCTAACTCAATTTGGTACTCCCACAAAACCAAAGATACACCCACAAATACTTGTCGATGACCGATCCGAATACTCCGATTACCTTTACCCGAACAAACCGAATCAACCGTGAACTGGAACAAACCTCTTTGGAGAAATACTCAATTTCTCTCACTCTTTGTTTGTCTCTCACTCACTTGGCTCTGCCTTTTCTTTGTTTGTTTCGGCTGTACCTTGTTCTCTCACCCTTCTGACAAAACAAAATGTCGTGCACTTCCTTTTGTTTTGCTGAGAACAATGACCGGCACCCTATTCCCAAATAAAAAAGGCTTGTCCCTTTTATTTCCAATCATCAACTAAAGAAAACCAAAAGGCTTAAGCCTTTTTGTTTTCCCATCTTTCAACTTCCTTTTTTTTTTTCTTTTTCTGTTTTTGTTTTTCTTTTTGTTCTATTTTATTTTCTTTACAAAACTAAAATAAAATAAAACACAACTAAATATTATTTGGTATTTGGGGCGTTACCTCAACAGGTACGGTACAGTGGATTCAATGTCTCTTGCTGTTGTTCTAATAATCAGAATCTCTTTTGCATCTGCACTTGAAACATTAAAGCATATTCTGGTAAAACATACTCACAAAAAACTGAATTGTTATGAAGAGTTCATCTGTAGATAGCGTAGCATGGGGATCTAGCATTAGAGGGTGACTTGCTACTAACTTGGGCTTAAGTGTAGTGACTGAAGGGCACTGGCACTTTTCCCGTAAATGAACAAGAGAAAGCAGGAACTTTTTCAGCATAATTTTTGTTCCAAAACTCTTTGAAAGAAGAATCTATTAAGCCAAGTTCTGCAGCGAAGTAATGTACAAATGTACATCAGTACTATGCATGATTTCTTTCTTCTTTTTTTCTCGATAACATGGGTATCCGGGCTTTGCCCGACTAATCCTATATATGGGCCCTAAAGTTAACTACAAGGAAAACCTCCAGTACGATACATGATTTCTACCTTGAACATTAAGGCTTAAAGATTCTATTTGTAAAATAATAACCCACCCCCCCCCCCCCAAAACCGGTTCTTTCAACTGCAAAAGGTGGTGATCCTTCAACAAATATATACTGGTTCTTGCAAGATGGTAAATGGAAAATTGCTGCTGAGGACCATCTTTTGACGTAACCTCATCTCCAATGTGGCAAGTTGAGGTCTCTATGCAGCTCCTGGGATAAGTCTGGGCAAAATCATATCAGCAAGGTTATATGAGCATTCATGGAATTGGAACTACCATAGATCAAATCACTCCAGCACAACAAGAGGTACACTGTTTGAGCTATAAAACACACAGGAAACAGCCACATAACATAACACTTATGTTTCAATTGGAATCCAGTACAAACTTATAATTGTCAGCTTATGAAATTATGGGTGACCCTCCATGCCAACAGGAATTTTTCCCATTCCTAAGTTGCAGAAATTGTCACTCCATAAAATTTGTTAAAATAACTGAAAATTACACCCCCCCCCCCCTCCAGGCTCCCATTGACAAGAACCCTAACACTGCAGTTTCTTTCCTGTAAAATTTGTTAAAATAACTAAAAATAACTACGTGTTCGCTCATCATCAAATTACGGAGTGTGTGGAGTACTAAAAACTAGTACATGTTAGATCCATCATCTGTTAACATTTCCTACAGCAAATTATGATGCTATAGTGAATATACAATGTGTCATGTTGACAAAGTAACTCAGGTATTAAATAATACATCTCAACTGCATGCAACCAGAGAAATCTCAAGAAAATTTGGAAGGACATGAGCAAGAAAGAGCGTGGAAGCAAATTTCCGAAAGGAAGGCAGAACAGGCTTGTTTCAGCAGAACAGAGACTAGCATGATGTGAGGCAATTTGTGTTAGCAGAACTTGTGATTGTTCTAGCAATCTCAGGAGAGGTAACAGACAGTTGACGAGATAAAACACGTCCCTCTCAGTATGTTCCGTTTAAGAAGGCTAACAATAATCAAGGACGTTTGATTTTCTCAAATCAATTCAGAAGTTGGGTTTGGAGAAAAGTTTAATTTAAAAGGCTCTACTGATTTTCATGATGTGATTCACTAATTATACAGAGGAGGCAGGTGAAAACAGCCGGGAAGATCATCATGCTGCTTTGGTGATTTGTCGGATTGATAACATCTCAGGACCTTCCTACAGTAACAAAACACTAGTAAGGGATGTTTGATAAGGACTTGAACTGTTGCTGCCATACTTTTTATTGAACTCTTGATCCATTCAGCATCAAAACATAATAAACAAGTGAACCCCCATCACCCAAAACCATATATCCCCCTTCTGAATTAAATTTTCTCAGTGGAGTTTCTGAAATTCATTGAACAGCGGAAAATAAGAACACTAATCTAAGGTGTTCCCACTCGTTAAGGTTACTCAAATCAATAGTCTCCAAAGAAACACATACATCTATGGTAAATCAATATTGTTTGCACCATAGCAATCAGGTCCTACATCAGTTAAGAGTTGACCATTATATGGGCCAATTTAGGGCTTAAATCATACTAGTAGTAGGTTGTGCTAGGTCATTGAAAAGATGTGCATCAAAACCTTTACTTGGAAAGAAAATTTTAATGATATAACTCATGAACTATAGTCACAGAAATGTGCATCAAAACCTATACTTAGCAAAATCCTGTCACATCTCGCGACCCATAACCCATTGCGGAAAATAAACCACATTAAGAGCATGATCACAGCATATGTTCAGGCTAAGGAACTCAAAATTGCCATTTACAAGATCAACAAAGAATGAAACTATTAAAAGTTGTTTTTAGCGCGATATTCATTTCATTGCACCACACAAACATGATAAACAGAATTTAATTGATAAACTGAAACAAATGGTGCAAACTTTTCAGGAAATCCCCAATTCTTCAACCAAATTGTGTTTTTCAACCAATTTCAGTATTTTTCACCATAGCAATGAGCAATAACAATAGTAGATTCAACAGAAATCAAAACATAATCTAATTTAAACTCGAATTAAATTTCCAGAACTTACCACAGGTTGGAGAAGGTCCGACATTATTTGGAGATGGAAGGGCTCGTAGAAATTCAAACTCTTCATCCTTTCTTCTTCAGAGGAGAGAGAGTAAAGATCATTATCAGGTTTATATAGGACTGTTTTCGGTTTCATCGGCGTGGTCTATACGCTGTCGTATTACTCGTTTTTTTACAGATTTTGTGTTGACTTAAACGCGTTGTTCTCACTGTTTTCTGACTTAAACGCGGTCTCTCTGCTCTTTACTGATTCGACGCGTTTTTACTATATCATCAAATAAACGTGTTTTTACTCCTCTTGTTTGACTAAAGCGCGTTTTTCGTTGTATTCTGAAATAAACATGTCTACTCTTGTTTGACCAAAACGCGTTTTTCGTTGCCTTTTTTGACTGAAACGCGTTGCCAGCTTGCTCCTCGTAAATAAATAACCGACCTCCATTACCGTCATTCCAAATTGAAACCTATAAATAGATCCCAATTAAGCACGACATTCTTCACATCCCATTTCTCTCCCTCTCTCTCTCTCTCTCTCTCTCTCCATTGATGCTTCCTTCAAATCAAATATTTGTTCTTCCTTTTGGGTTACTATGAAGAATCATTTCATCTTTGCGGATACTAAAATTGCAGTTGATTGCTGTCTCATGGAAGAATCAATCCTCTTTTGTGGATTCGTAGTAATGAAGGTACTTTGATCATAAAACCCTAATTTTATTGTTCCATCTTATTTCATGAAACCCTAATTTTATGGTTCCATCTTATTTCATCAAACCCTAATTTTATTGTTCCATCTTATTTCATCAAACCCTAATTTTATTGTTCCATCTTATTTTCCTGCTTTAATTCTTAATGTGTTAGCAAACTTAGGACTTTAATTATATTTGGATGCATGACAATTGGAATTTGAGTTATTTGACTTAGAACCCTAAAACAAGTTTCTTATTTCTCTTCCAGGATGTTAATGTGCATTGTTCTTGGAGTTTTTGCTGTGTATTCTTAATTATTTGAGTTTAACCTAAAAACAGGCATAACGTAGGATTCTTAATTGTCTACCAATATTTTAGTGTACATTTGTTCTTAGTGATTATGCTATGAATTCTTAACTATTTGACTTGAGCTTAATTGCATTAAGTGAGAGTTTTTGTATCTCTGCCAATACTTTAATTGGGTTTTTGTGAGAGTCCTGCTGTTGAAGGGATTTTGTTACCTCTAGATGTCTAGATGAGTTTAACCTCTAGATGTCTTGTAAATATGTCGTGGTTCTGAGTGGATAATTTTCTACTGACTATCTCTAAATGTTTAATTCGTTGAAACAATTGTTGGCTTCTTTTCTTGATACTGTCTTTTCAGTGACATTAAATGTAGTTAAATAAAATTAAAATGTATGATTTTCTGGTTCAATGATGTGAGGGGTGGATGGCATAAGCAGATGATCAACCAAAATTCTCCTGTTTAATGTCCACTCCTGCAACTCGGCTATGTAACTCCATAGGCGTTGGTTGGGTTGAGTCATGATCCTCCCTTACCCACCTGACCATTGGAAACTACTCACCTGATCCTTAGAACCTATTGTCTCTACCTCTTCTCCCAGGTTGAGGCCTCTCATGATTCTGTTGACCTTTGTGAACCATAGTTTCTTGTCCAAATGATGCTGCCCATCCTCTTCGGTGTCTTATCTTTGATGTATTTGAAACAAAAGATTGATTGTCTTCATTTCATGTGTAAATGAATTTGCATGAGACCACTCAATGCTACCCGAAAAGATGGCAAAAGTTCTAATTGTGTTTCTCTTTTTTTTTTGACAAGGTTACTCTTGGCCTTACTGCAAAGGGTGAAGGTGTGCTGCTTCTCTCTTATTATGTATTCGGATGAAAGAGAGTACGTTATTTATTGACTGATTTAATGTTACATGTTCTCCCCCTCCTTTATTTTCTGGTATTTGATGTATGATTCCGTTGTGCAGGCCATTCCTCATCTCGATGTAAGAATTGTTTCAATAAGCAACATCAATGCTTCTCCTGTGGTCAGTTAGGCTCTTCTGGGCCCGAGGTACAAGCTTCTAGATGTTTTTCTTTGACTAGAAAAAGAAAAGCTATTATGTTTCTCATTATTCTATCTTAATGTTCATTATTTAGTCCAGCCTCTTATGGCATGCATCTCCATATATGATCCGTTTTTAAACAATCCGAAGATGAGGCGGTTCGTAAGTTGTAGATGGCTTTGTGCAGACGTTGTCCAAATGCATACCACAAAAGATGCTTGCCTAGGTAAGGTTTTTTATTTTTATGTTTAAAAGCTGTATATAATTTCCCTTCAGAATTGAACTTCCCGGTTCTCAGTTCTCACTATGTTTTTGTAGAAAACCAGGGAGACTGCATTTATTGGAGACAACAAAGAAGGCTTTACTGTAAGAGCTTGGCGAGGTCTACTGGTGAACTGCAATGTGATAAATTGTTTGTAAGTGAATTAGAATTTCTGTGTATTGTTTATTAATCTTTGCTGTTTTGTATTTTTTTCCCCTTTTTTGGACAATGAATAATACAAGCAACACTAAAAAGCAAATAAAGGAAGCTGCTGGATGTTCACTCTGAATTCTGATGGCGAGCTTATGCACTTTAAAACCTGACTACAATTAATCTTACTGTCCTTACTTATCTTACAGTGACTGGACTACCTTATTGCAAAATCGTAAAATTGCAGTTGATTGCTGTTCATGGAAGAATCAATCATGTTTTGTGGGTTCGTAAATGAAGGTACATTGATTATTAAACCCTAATTTTATTGTTCCATCTTATTTTCCTGCTTTAATTTTTAAGGTGTTAGTGCCTCCCTTTGGGCTAAGGCGGCAGGAGCTTTTAAGGGTGTCCCGCTTACTTTTGTACAGCGCCATTGGCGAGACTTATAGTTTTGGTTTTTTAGGTTTGCATATGAGGATACCTTATCCTCTTTTTTGTATTCTTTATTGATTTGATTAATAAAAAATTTCTTATCTAAAAAAAATAAATTCTTAAGGTGTTAGCAAACGAAGGACTTTAATTAAATTTGGATGCATGACAATTGAAATTTGACTTATTTGATGTAGAACCTAAAACAAATTACTTACTTCTCTCCCAGGATGTTAATGTGCATTGTTCTTAGAGATTGTGCTGTGAATTCTAAACTAGTTGAGTTTAACCTAAAAACAGGCATAAAGTAGAATTCTTATTTCTCTACCAATATTTTAATGTGTATTTGTTCTTAATCATTGTGCTGTGAATTCTTAACTATTTGACTTTAACTTAATTGCATTAATTGGGAATTTTTGTATCTCTGCCAATACTTTAATGTGTTTTTGTGAGAATGCTGCTGTTGAAGTTGTTACTACCTCTAGAGGTCTTGTGAATATGTCGTGGTTCTGAGTGGATTTTCTTGTGACTATCTCTACATGTCTGATAAGTGGAAAGAATTGTTGGCTTCTTTTCTTGATACTGTCTTTTCTGTGACATTACATGTATAGGAAAATAAAAATAAAATATATGTAGTTCAATAAAATTCTTCTGTTTAATGTCCTCCCCTGCAACTCGTCACATGTAACTCCGTAGACGTTGCTTGGGTCGAGTCATGATCCCTCCCTAACCCACCTGAGCATTGGAAATTACCCGCCTGACCCTTAGAACCTACTATCTCTACCTATTCTCCCAGGTTGTGGCCTCTCATGATTGTGTTGACCTTCGTGAACCAGAGTTTCTTGTCCAAATGATGTTTCCCATCCTCTTCACTGTCTTATCTTTAATGTATTTGAAACAAAAGATCGATTGTCTTCATTTCAAGTGTAAATGAATTTGCGTGAGAGCATTCAATGCTACCCGAAAAGATGGCGAAAGTTCTTAGTGTTTCTCTTTTTTTTTTTTTGACAAGGTTACTCTTGGCCTTACTGCAAAGGGTGAAGGTGTGCTGCTTCTCTCTTATTATGTATTCGGATGAAAGAGAGTACGCTATTTATTGACTGATTTAAAGTTACATGTTTTCCCCCTCCTTTATTTTCTGGTATTTGATGTATGATTCCATTGTGCAGGCCATTCCTCATTTCAATATAAGACTTGTTTCAAGAAGCAACATCGATGCTTCTCCTGTGGGCAGTTAGGCTCTTCTGGGCCCGAGGTACAAGCTTCTACATGTTTTTCTTTGACTAGAAAAAGAAAAAGCTATTATGTATGTTTCTCATTATGCTATCTTTTTGTTCGTTATTTAGTCCAGCCTTTTATGGCATGCATCTCCATATATGATATGTTTTACAACAACCAGAAGAAAAGGAAGTTTGTATGTTGTAGATGTTGTCCAAAGGCATACCACAAAAGATGCTTGCCTAGGTAAGGTTTTTTATTTTTATGTTTAAAAGATTTGTATAATTTTCCTTCAGAGTTGAACTTCCTGGTTCTCACTATGTTGTTTTAATAAACCAGGGAGATTGCATTAATTGGAGACAACAAAGAATGCTTTACTGTAAGAGCTTGGCGAGGTCTACTGGTGAACTTCAATTTGATACACTGTTTGTAAGTGAATTAGAATTTCTGCAAATTGTTTATTAATGTTTGCTTGTCCCTCCCCCCCCCCCCCCCCCCTTGGACATCAAAGAATACAAGCAACACTAGAAAGCAAATAAAGGAACTTGCTGGCTGTTCACTCTGATGGCGAGCTTATCACTTCAAAACCTGACTACGATTAATCTTACCTATCTTACAGTGACTGAACTACCTTATCGCAAAATCGTAAACTACCTTTGACATCTGAAGGAAGGCGCAGAGACCCAAGGTGGAGTCAACAAGGATGGTTTTTGATTTTTGTACCACCATGGGAAGTTCAGTGTGCTATTATGATGTTTGATATCACTGCCTGGATGACATACAAGAACGTTTCCACATAGCATCGGGATATCAGGTTCACGGTTTAGAGTACACAGGTATATAATTGTGAATTTTTTTTGGCTTTGGCTATGTGTAGCTCATGCTGTGATCTGATCAATGCTTAGGGTATTAGAGAATATTGTTTCGCAGGATGAAGGGCTTTCAGTACTCTGCGAAGAAAACTTGTTGACTGGAGTGTTCTCTATTTTTTCTTACTTACCAGATATCCAAACCTTAATTCGGTTCAACTGTTGTGATATTGCTGGTCAAGAGACATTTCGACAACGTCGTCATGGTTACTAGTAAGTAAATCCATTTTGAACATATTACATGTTTTCCTGCTACTCTTGTCATTGCTTTGATTGATGTTTTGTCATTTATTTGAATCAATACCTACACTGGTGTTCTAAAGTAAAAGGATCAAACTTGTTTGAATAGTCAAAAAAATACTATTGGTGTTATCTTCAAATATGTACTAATGTTTCTGTAGGAAAAAAAAATACTAATGTTTACTAAGACTATATGGATTGGATATTGGATGACTTAGAAAATGTAGAAGATATTAAATAGCCTAGTACTTGATAATATCTTAGTGCATTCAGAAGTAGAATGTTTAGCAAAGTCACTAAAAGAATGACGGTGAAGAGTTTTATTAACCTTCTACCACTATTTGAATTGTAAATAGCGGGAATCCTAAAACAAATGCACTAAAGTGAATGAATTGTTCAGAAAACCGTATAAAAGCTTTCTCTACCAGTTTCTAATACTTAGTCCATTTCACAAGGGAAGTGATCTCAATTACCAAGCGATTATTAAATAGGATGCGGCATAGTTTTTGATATGAATTGTTTCCTTTGCAGTGTTCATGGGCAGTGAGCTACTCCTATAATATATGATATTTGATATCACTGCGTAAATGACATAACAGAACGTGATCATGTGGCACCGGGACATCTGCAGGTCTTGAACATATGAACATGTTAGATTGGTCATGGTTTAGAGTATACTGCTGTGGACTCTTATGACTATATGTGTAGATCATATTATCCGACCACTGCATAGTCTGTGCCAGAAGATCATTTTGGTTATCTGTGAAAACAAGCAAGGCTGATGTCAGGAACAGGCAGCTGAGAGCAAGACAAGTTACATGTCACTAGGAGAATAGCCTTCAGTACTAAGAGATCTCTGCCAGGAGCAACCATAACTTTGAGAACTCCTTTCTGTACCTTGCCAAAGCTTGTTGGGTAACAATCCTAGAGCATTCTCTTACTTCCTTGTTTCTTGCCATTCTCAGCTGGCCTAACCACTTTGTTACACTTTGCAGGGATCCAAACCTTATATTTGCTGGTGCAATAGCTCTCGCCTCCAGAAGTTCATAGAAATTTAGCTGAGCAACAAAAGTGAGTTACTATATCACAAACTTATCCATAGAAATTGGCGTTTTCTGAGCTGGGTTTTGCGCTTTTGTTCTCTGTATAATTGCTTTCGCGTTTAATGAAATTGAGCAAAATCTAAATAATTTGAATGATATTCATCTAATCCATTGATCTATCTGTAGATAAATAAAAATTAAATTTTGAGAGGCCACTTTGGTTCTGGCTTGTGGCCGTTGTGGGTGAGAGTCTGAGAGAGAACCAAGCTATCGTAGGCAGGCTGAATATTTGAAGAGAATAACGAAATACACGTGTATGCATTTTCAGTAAAGAATGTTACTTATTTTTTCATTGTGATTTTTTCCTTTTTCGTTGTTGGTTTTTTTGCAGGTATTTGTTTGAATATAAAAGCCAAATCCACTAGTTTAGCCAAGCTTTGATGGAGTGACAATGCCTTGTAGAACATTAATTGGAGACAACAAAGAAGGCTCTGCAAGAGCTTGGCGAGTTCTACTGGTGTACTGCAATTTGAATGTTTGTAAGTGAATTAGAATTTCTGCAAATTGTTTATTAATGTTTGCTTCTTTCTTTCTTTTTTTCCTTTTTTTGGGCAACAAATAATACAAGCAACACTAGAAATTAAGTCCCCTCTTCGGCCTGGGCTTGACCATGGCCGTCGAGAATTTCTGGAAGGCTCCCTTTTTAAGGGTTAGGCCCTACAAAATACTGTAACAAAAAAGGACACTAGAAATTAAGCAACTAAAGGAAGCTGCTGGCTATTCACTCTGATGGCAAGCTTATGCACTTCAAAAACCTGATTACCATTAATCTTACTTATCTTACAGTGACTGAACTACTTACCATATCGCAAAACTTGGATTGTTAAAGAACTCCATAAGCATGAAAAAGTTATGCTAAGATAGAACTATGAACTGATGAAACCCTAAGTACTTCCCTACATTTGCTATTGAACGAATAAGCAACTAGGACAAATTGACCCCTTTTTTTAGTGGGCTTATGCATTGAACGCATGTTACACATTATACACTTGTTAATAAAACTGCCCTCAGAAAGAGAAATTCTTACAATTGCAAGAAAATTTACTAAAATTTTACTGCCAGGCACAGTATAATTTTGGAAAGTCATGTTGAACCCAAAGTGATTTGAAACTCACTCCATTCTTGACTCAGATCATAGGATCCACCTTGTTAGGTGAACACAAGGTATAAATGGAGGATGGAGGATGGAGGAGTGAGAAATAGGAGGGAGGAGAGATATACTAGTATATTCGAGGTCCACCTAGTTAGGTGAACTTGGTCACCTAGGGTCTAGGTAATAAGAATTAGCTAGTTTAAACTTTAAAGCGTTATGTGTCATCACGAGTTCATATCCTTTCCCTCGTCCGTAGTGAGTAGTGACTTCCAATTTATAGAAGTTATACTTGCCTCTTGGTGGTATTACATTGATGGGGTAAATTTTTGAGTTGGTGATTCGAATAAGACTAATATTATCACTAGTAAAAGGGTGTTCCTGTCTCACTTGTACCTTCTTTTTAATTAGAAAAAACGAAAGAGCAAAATCATAGGGAGTATTGAATATTAGTTGCCTCATGAGTCATGATTCATTAACTTGATAAATTTATTTATAACAAAGTCAACTATACATGCTCCACATGGCATCAGGTATTGAATAATGGTTATTTACATTCTTTCCTGTACACAGTGGGTCAGTGACAGTTGTATGATACGAGTATATCCTGTACAACTAACCTGAATTATACTCCATATCTTGCTGTGTTTGCTGAGCGCCTCAGCTTGTTTGAATTTTCAAAAGAGAGGGAGAGAAGGAAGCTAATCTAGAACATGAAAAGCTAGCTGGCTACTCAAGTAGTATTAATCTGATCAAATGTCATAGCAACTTAGCAAGCTATGTTAGGTGAACTCTTCATTTCACCTCGAGTATCCGTGTCAGACACAATTGACACTTGGTCATGGGTTTAGACACTCGACATCCAAAAACATGCTAAATTTCAAAATATTAATGGGTCTAACACTTGGACACGTATCCACGTTAGACACTTTCAGTGAACATAGACTGCAGCAAGTGCCATATAATGTCTGAAGTTATGCACTGCATATGTATTGTTTCAATCTGTGTGTACATCACCTATATATCCACCCAACATATTTGCTTAGGCTGGTATATATGTCATTAGTTAGCTGTCAAAAATTCGAACTATTAATTGTCTTGGCCAAAAAGCACAGACTAACTGAGTGATTACCAGTTACCAATACTGTACTTCGGAGTAATAATATAGTCAATGAAATAGCTTACAAATTTATAACTTACAAGTTACTTTACAATTGAGCAAATTTATTACTAACAAGTCAAACCGGGATCAGATTTGAGCGGCATAAATAAACCAATCCTTTATAATTTGTACGATTACAAATCTGGCAAATCTTTAAAAGAATTTTTATATTGAATATTTATTGCATGATCAATAATGAATCAATCGTACGTGAACCAACGGAGTTGTTATTGCATTCCGTAACACGTCTGTTCGTCAGTCTCGAGACTAAATTGATAATTTTTCTGATATTAGAGAATATATTCAAGCGCAATTTGGTTAAAACCACCTTAAAAGTTACACCTTTTGTTCAGTATTCCCTTAATTGTTGCTATTTGTTCAGTACCATCTTTAAAGTTACAAACGCCCTGAAAATCACCCCTTAAGTGAATTTCCGGCCAAATCTCTTAATTTTCTTCCCATTCTACCCTCACGTGCCCTCATGTGAGTTTTAAATGATTTGACCAAACAAAAAAAAAATGAAAAACTAAACTAAATAAACAAAATTGACCAAGCTTTTATTTCAATTAAAAAGTTGACCAAATAAACCCAACATTTTCCCCCCTTTCCCTAAAGACTCGACTGTCTTCTCTCTCTCTTCTCCCTCTGTTCTACTTCTGTCATTGTTGTTCTCCACTTTCTCTCTCCTCCATTGTCGTTATTTATCTGCCATCGCGAGGTAAAAACCACCTACTTTTTTCTTTTTCTCTTCTCGTATGTTATTTTCGTATGTTTCTCTCTCTTCAACCTTTTTCCCCAATTTCTGACTGAATTAGGGTTTGTTTGATTTTCTTTGATTTTGTAAGTTGAAAGATATGTCAAGCTCCAAATTCAACACATTCTTCATGGCCTCCAACTTGTAAATGCCAGAAAAGGGCCTCCCTTCTGAAATCCAAGACAAAGAAGAATCCAGTGAGACTTTTTTTTGGATGTGGGAATTATGATCCCATAACACAAACTCGAAAATGTGATTTTTTTCATATGGTATGATGTGGAAATGACCGATTGTCAGAGGATATACTCAACTGAGTTGATGGATGAGAATAAAAATTTGCAAAATGAGATTGGAAGGTTGAATGCTGAAAATGGTGCTCAAGCTATGGAAAATCAAAAATTGAAGGCTAAGAGTATTGAGAGGTCAAGTGAGGTGAAGAAGATGAAGATGAAAATGAAAAAGATGGACCATACTTTGTACACCCTTTGGGTGGTAGTAATTGGGCTTGTAATGTTGTTGTTTGTTTGTGTTAGCAAAATGTAGGTGGTAGTGTTGTGTGTGTTGTAATGTTGTCATGTAACCTCTCGTGAGCAATTAGGGTGTTGTGTTTTGTATTTTGAAGCTTGAAGATCATGTAGTTGTGGTGTAAGTATAGCCATGAGAGGTATGAAATGAATTGTAGCACTGTTTTGGTATTGGTATGAAATGAATTGTGCTATTGACATGAAATGAAGTTGTCAACTACTTGCAATCAAAATGCAATAACTTGAAAATCTGAAAATACTTGGAAATCTGAAAATATATATGGAAATCTGTCAAATACTTGCAATTGCAAATTGCAATAACATACATGTTGTAGCTGTTCAAAAATAGCAATTGCAAAAGTGTAGCTTACTACTTGTTCAAAATATCATACAATTGCAATACAAATGCAATTCCAAAATACATATCATTGTCATTGTCTTAACAAAACCAAATAAAAACAGTCAAGACCTCCATGGAGGCCTATCAGATGCAGTTGCTGATGTTGTTGCTATTGTTGTTGATGCTGCTGTTGTGGTTGGTTCAGTTGTTCCTGTTGTTGTTGTTCCTGCTGTAGGGGTAGGTGTAGGGGCAGGTTGATGTGGCTGCATGACTGAGTGACTCTGTTGTTGTTGGCTTGACATATCATGGCTCTCTTGGCTCCCAAACAACTCAAAGCCATTGAAGTCACCTAGGTTCACATCATGCGTTGGGCTGTGCTCACCAGTCCTCTCAGCATTCTCAACCTACAAAAATAAACAAGGTCATTAGATTAGTTGCATTACAAACTACAAATTACAAAAAATACAAGGTCATTTTACTTACAGGAGTCTTCTTCTTCTTATGGTACTTAGGCACTCTCTTGTATGCTCCAGCTGGTAATGGAGGCCTCCCACCTTTAGACTTAGGTGCAGGTTCAGGTAAGGGGTCTTCTGGTTGCTCAGTTGCTTGCTCACTTGAGTCTTTCTTCTTGCAGGTTCTGCTGTTGTGACCAAGTACTCCACATGTCTTGCATTTGTTAGGCTTGAACTTCCTCTTAACCCTCTTCCTTTCCTCTGCCTCTCCTGGTTCCAACTTTCTCTTCTTTTTAGATGGCCTCCCAGGCATCTTTCTAATAGCAGGTGGCGCAGGTTCAGTGTCATTTGAACTCTTCCCCCAATGTTTCATACCAGGCATCCCATGCAAAGGAACACCATATGCAGCACAGAAGTTGTCCTTGCTATATGACTCATGTATGAAACTGATTGGACTCTTCCTAACAAACTCTATGCATTTGTAAGCATGGGGACAAGGGATACCACTAAGGTCCCACCTATAACAAGTACAAGTCTTCTTAGCAAGGTTCACAACCACACGATCATCTCTATGCATTACCTCATACTCATCTACTCCTGCAGGGATTAGTGTGCAATTCATTGACTCTAAATCAGCCCACTCAAGCCTCTTCAACACATTGGGCATGACAGTTCCCTTGTAAGCCTTCACTCCCTCCCTTTTGGCAAAGTGCCTTTGCATCACATAAGTTCTAATCCATTCCATGAGGGTTAGAATAGGCTTATCCCTAGCCTCTCTGAGCACATTATTAAATGACTCACATATGTTATTTAACAACATATCAGACTTGGGCAGAGTTGAGAATGCATGCCTTGACCAATATTTTGGGGGGATACCACTAAGATATCTGAATGCATCCTTAGAAAATAGCTTAATCCCCTCCATACATCCATTAAACTCCTCCTATACATTATACAAAATGAAATGAGAAGATAAACATGATAATGCATTAGGAGCTACAATGAAAATGCATAAACACAAGATGCCTAAGATAAACAAATCACAAGTTATTCCTTGCCTTAGTTGTTGCTGTTGCTGCTTGCCAAAAGGCATCCTTAAAAGCTTTTCCAGGAAATTGGGTCTTGAAATTTGCCCAAATATGCCTAACACAAAACCTCAAGAAAGCATGAGGAGCTGCTATTGCAAAGGCCTCTAACAACCCCTGCAAACAAACCCAAGTCAGCCATGTAATTACCTTCTATAAGTTGCACATAAACAAACAAAATAATGTGACTAATACATCTTACCTTTTGCCTATCTGATATAAATGTCAACTCCTCATAAGGCATACCAAGATCTTACAATAGCAACCTCAAAAATCATGTCCAAGAATCCTTACTCTCCACCTCTACAACACTCCAGGCAATAGGGTAGATATTGCTGTTTGGATCAACACCTACTGCTACCAATATCATTCCAGGATAGACTCCTTTCAAATGGCAGCCATCAACCCCAATTAATGGCCTACAACCAGCCTTAAACCCTTCCTTACAAGCTTGCAAACAAACATACATCCTCTCAAATACTGGAATAGGCCTATCTACATTGTCAACCACCACAACTGCATTACTACCTGGGTTGTACTTCATGATTGCATCCTTGTAGTCATACACCCTCTTGTACTGATTTTCACAAGCTCCATAGATTATGAACTTAGCCCTGTATCTTGCATTCCAACATAAGTAGTACCCTGCAGACAACCCAGTATCCCTCTCCACTTGGGCTTTGAAAACTTTAAGCTTCCAAGTGGGATCTGCCCTCCAGTTATCAAGATAGGTTCTAGCAAGGTAAGCTGCTGTCAGCCTCTTACTGTGACTGTCTTTCTCACATATATGAGTAGGCATGACAGTTCTTATTTGGAAAGTCTCCTCTTCATGAACCTTCACTGCATGAACCTTGAAGAAACACTTAAATTCCTCACACTTACACCCCCTCTTCCTACCTCTTACAAGTGGACAAGGACACCTCTTTAAGCAATAAACAGTCACCCTACTCTTATCATTATGCATATAGAAGTAATCACATCTAGTTTGTACTGCATGAACCCTCAAAGCCTCCCTTAACTCTTCATTACTTGAGAATTGGAGCCCTCTCTTGAACACTATTGGCTTCTTCAAATCAGATCTAGTGTTGAAAACACCATAGGGATCTCTCTCTTCATCACTCCCTACCAAACTCTCCAAATCATCACTGCCATATGGTTCTAGGTCACCAGCAAAGGGACCAGGCCTCTCCTGATCTGAGTCTGAGCCAAGATTGAGTGGCTCTTGTCCCTGATGTTGTTGTTCTTGTGGCTGTTCTTCTCCCTGATGTTGTTGTTCTTGTGGATGATCTTCCACACCAAGACTGTGGTTAACACTCCCTGTCAACCCTTCTGTCACTAACTCTGCCCTCCAGTCAAAGTCCACCTCATGATTAAACTCCCCAAACCCATCAAAATCAGAATCCCCTGAATCTGTGTCATCAATTTCAAAATCACTAGGAGCTGATAGATCTGATTCTTCATCATCATCATCAACCTGACCATCGACACCCCTAGTGAATGGTTTGGAACTGTAAGTCACTTTCTCTTTCCCTTTACCCTTCACAGTTTCCTTGCTCTTGGACTGTTTTTTGCTTTTTGGTTGAGGATCTGTTTGTGGTTGGTTTTTTAGAGTTACAGAAGATTTTCTTGCAGCTGAAAATTTTCTTGCACTTGACTTCACTCGAGGTCCAGTCCTCTTAAATGGTTGGTATGAGCTGCTAGGGTTTAGAGTTGGAAAGGAGGTGGAAGGGATGCCAGCTGAGGTGGAAGGGAATCCAGCTGAGGTGGAAGGGAAGCCAGCTGAGTTGTCTTGTGTTGTTGGGTTTAGAGTTGAATGATGGGAAGTTATTTGACTGCTACCAACTTGTCCTATGTGGCCCCCACTATGCATAGTACCCATTTCCCCAACATTGTCCCCATCTTCATCACCTTCTTCATACCCATCATCATCAGCATCAACAACATAGACATCAACCTGACCCTGCTCATTTATACTTGCCACCAAACCCCTTATATCTTCATCATTCACAATTTTTTGCTTGTTCTTAGCCAAACTAAAACCAGGCTTCCTATTAAACCACATCTCAAACTCCCCGGGATACTTTAGAATATTTTTACACCAATCCACAAGGTCAAAATAACAAGCCTCACTCTCAACTGTGATGTATAAACCCCCCCCCCCCCATACCTAAGCTTGCCCCTTTACTGTATTTCCATCCACCACCATAGTGCACCCTAAAAACTATGTCAGAATGATGGCCTTGAACAAGCGGTCTGTGCTTTTTTGCAGTTACACCCATGACCTTAAACAACACGAAGGGGAGGGGATGGTAATTTCAGAATGGTAATTCATTAACAAATACACACTTCAATTCAAACATTAAATAATTATCAATTACACACAAAAAATCCCACAACCCCATACAAGCCAAAACAAAACAACATCAAAAAACCCTAATTTTTTAGGGTTTCATAATAAACTAGCGGAATAAACTACCATAAAGAGCACGTTTTTCACCATTCAAATAACATCAAAAAACCAAATTTTTGTAGGGTTTCATAATAAACTACCATAAACAACACGTTTTTCACCATTAACCCATTCAACATCAAATTTTCCATTTTTTTAGGGTTTCATACTATATTAGGTTAAACAACACGTTTTTCACTAATGCATGATTAATTAAGCTAATAATGTAAGTTGGGCATACTTTTTTCATCCAGATTCACTTTCGAAACTTTAGAATTACTCCTCTTTCGCTTTATCTCCTTTTGGCAAGAATCCTTTCGCTGTCATTGAGAGGAAGACAGAGTGTCAGTTTAAAGAGAGAGAGCGAGATGACGAGAGAGAGATATGACGAGAGAGAGAGAGAGAGAGAGAGAGAGAGCAGTCAATTTTTTTTGACTGAAGGGGGGTGAATGGGTCAAAATTAAATGATTTCATTTTAATTCATTTGTTTTTGTTTATTTAGTTTAGTTTTTCATTTTTTTTATTTTAGTTTGTTCAAATCATTTAAAACTCACATGAGGAGTACGTGAGGGTAGAATGGGAAGAAAATTAAGAGATTTGACCGGAAATTCACTTAAGGGGTGATTTTCAGGGCGTTTGTAACTTTAAAGGTGGTACTGAAGAAATAGCAACAGTTAAGGGGGTACTGAACAAAAGGTGTAACTTTTAAGGTGGTTTTAACCAAATTGCGCTATATTCAATTCAAAGATAATTTATTCAAATCAAAGATATCTGTTCCAAATCGCATTAAGCATAAATGATTAGGTTGCGTATTTAATCGTGGAGAAATTATTAGATGATCCCACAGCATGTAATAATCTGTCTTGGCATTTCCCAATCCAGAGAGAAATTGAAGAAATCAATCCTAGCTAGATGGCATCTTCTTCATCAGTAGCTGAACAGGCCCAAACTGCTTGCATGTCCTTCTTGCCTAGTTCAGTACTGCAATGTTTGCCAAATTTGCCTGTGATTTTCCGAAGAGAAATAACAGCCCAATGGCAAATACCATCCTCAATTTCTGACAAGGAAAGAGGTTGCATTGCCTTCTTCTCGACTTACCGGCCACCCCTACCGTTGCACATTTACTCTTGCCCGGTCCCACCAACATCGAAAGACGATGAAATCTCTATGGTCGATGGGGAGACTGAGTCCTACAACTACAATGGCCGTGTTATTCCACAGGAGGCTCTTAAGCTGATCATTGTCAGGCTCACAGAGCTGGGTGTGTTGCAGAGGCAAGTCACGGACACTGACTTGGTTTCGGGCTTGGTTTTCGTGTCTGAACGGACTGAGGGGCTTGAGACGCTCCACTTTGCTATCCGGTTCAATGATGATGAACCGGCGAACCAAATTCAGGTGTTTAACTTTGCTGAAGTTTATGGAACATATGGTGGTGTTCGTATGGAAGATAGTGGTTGTGTTGCTGGAGATTATCTTGTATATGTCTCCACCATGGAACGTAATCAACAACGTCGTCAGCCTTGGACTGCTGTTTATAGAACCCATCTTCAGACCGGAGTGACTGAACGCCTCACACCACCAGGTTCTACTCTTTCCCCTTTCATTACTCGCTGCATCATCTTGAAATATAGCGTAATTTAAACTGTAATTTGACTAGCAACTAATTGGTCACTGTTTATTGACCTTTAGCTTCCAAGAGTTTTGTTCTTCTAGTTGCAAATTCCTACTGATTATTTGAGTATTACATAATATTGATGTCATGGTATTGAAATTGAACTATTCATGTGAAAATAGAACTACAGACCTTTTAAATGTAGAGGTATATATGCAGTTTGTGTGTTTGTGTTAATAAGAGAAAGAAGGTTCACATTGTCCTTACACTTCATGAACAGGGGTAGCGGATTTAAGCCCCTCAGTGTCAAAATCAGGAAAAAAGATAGCAGTGGCATCATTCCAAGAAAAGGAGGGGGGTTGGACAGGCGAGATCGAAGATTTACAGACTGATATTTGGGTGATAGATGTGGAAGAGCCCTCCAACCGTACATTGGTTGTGAAAAATGGTGGTTGGCCTACTTGGGGAAGTGAAGACATCATATTTTTCCACCGCAAGGTGGAGAAGAATTGGGGTGTGTTTCAGGCCGATGTTAACGGCCTCACATCTGACACTCCTCGAGTGACCCCAGATGACTTTGATGCCATTACTCCGGCTGCCATAGACGCCAACAGAGTGGCAGTGGCAACTATTCGTCAGAAATCGGAGTTTAATGATGTTCGTGTAGAAGCACAATATCGCCATATTGAGATTTTTGATTTGAATGAGCCAGGAGAATCCACAAAAGTCACTCAGATGATTAATCCACTTATTGATCACCTCAACCCTTTCATCATTGTAGCCAATAGCGAACAGATGCGCATTGGCTACAATCGTTGCCATGATATCAAGGTACCTAGTTGCCTAACTACACATTTATTTCTTATACATATACATATGTTATGAGTGAAGACATTAAAGTACTCGGTGCCTTAATCTTAACCATTATCTGTTGATTTGTGACAGCAAGAAGATGATTTCCAGAGCCAACTTCACGAACTTCAGTCTCCTGATTCAGATATAGCAGTATGCAGGGCATCAGGAGTGTTCCCATCATTTTCAAAAGATGGCAAAAAGCTTGCATTTACTAACAATGAATTTACGACCGTGTTCGTTGTTGATGACAAGGGAAAGCGTCCTGTTTACAAGGTATAAGAAGAGCCTTAGTACTACTAAGATTGCTATATGGTTATTCAGTTGATACCTAGATATCAGAGACTAATTTTTAAGTATGATTCATAAAGGCCGATCATCCCAATGGCGTCTTCTCGCCATTCTGGAACCAAAATCCAAACAAGGATACACTGTATGTGTGTGTTGGAAGTTCGTTTGATGCCGATGCAATAGTGGAAATATGGGCCATCCATGGTGTCTCCGGTGATGGACCGTATATAAAAGTACAGCTCACAACAGGTGGATACAATAATGCATTCCCATCTACCAATCCAGAAGGTGACTTCCTACTCCCGTTCCTTCTCATTCATTTTTTCACTCTTCTTGTTGGAATTATAAACATATGGATTGAAAATGTAATGTACAGGAACTAGACTAGTTTTCCGATCTACAAGAGATTGGATGTCGTTGGATAAACAACACAAACACAAAAATCTTTACATAATGGAGAATGCACAACTAGGAGAGTCTGAAGGCGCAGTAACAAGACTAACTAACGGGCCATGGACTGACACACACTGCGAATGGTCCCCAAATGGAAAATGGATTGTCTTCTCGTCCACCCGTCAAAAGCCAGGATATGCACCAGAGACCGACAACGGTCTTGACCCAGGATATTTTGCGGTGTTCCTGGTGAAGGTAGATGATCCAAACGTGGTGGTGAAAGTGATTGGAAGTGGATATGACCTAGCTGGGCATGTGAACCATCCGTTCTTTAGTCCAGATGGAAAGAGCATTGTTGTGGTCTCGGATCTTGCAGCTGTGTCTGCTGACCCCATGTCAATGCCTCTCTTCCTGCACTCTGTAAGGCCTTATGGAGACATATTTATCTTCGATATCGATCAAGATGACATATACAAGAACGAGAATGTGCAGAATTTCGAGCGCATCACTCATAGTAGATTTGAGAATTCTACCGCTTCTTGGTCCAATGTCACAGTTGAGGAACTACAAGAATTATGGAAAGTACTAATTTTCGAATACGAAAGCATAGCTCCATCTTGTCCCTTTCTACACCAGCATGGAGGCCATGGGTTTCACTTAACTGGCCATCTCTGCATACCAAACAGCCGTTGCTGATTGTATGCCTTTTGTGGTGCCTGTTATCTGGCTGCTGTTTTCCATTTCATCATCCTCTCATCTGCCTGCATTTTCATGTTCCAGATATCATATAAGACAGGAGATTTGATCTTATTCCTGGAGTTGTTTCATGTTTGTGTTCCCAAGTTTTTTCTTCTTTTTATTTTTTTTTATTTTTTACTTGCAGTAATGGCTATGGCTCCATAGGCGTCACTTCAGAATAAGGACTGCTTATTCTTGTATACATAGATGGTACTGTGGATTCCAGATCTTGATTGTTTGTTCAAATAATGAGAATGTCTCTTGGTGGTTTGTTCTTATAATGAGATTGTCTCTTGGTGGTTTATTCTTATAATGAGAATCCCTTTTGCATCTGCACTTGAAACATTTATTTTCTGACAAAACATACTCGAGAAAATCAATTTTTTGGGATGAGATCATCTGTAGATAGCATAGCATGGGGATCTAGCTTTAGTGCGTGACTTGTTACTAACTTGGCTAAGAGCAGTGACCGAAGGGCACTGACACTTTTCCCGTAAATGAACAAAAGAAAGTGGAAAACTTCAACAATTCAGCATAATCTTTGTTCGAAAACTCTCTGAAAGAAGAATCTATTTGAAGCCAAGTTCTGCAGCAATGTACAAATGAACAAATGTACCTGGGGCAATGCAACTCACTATGCATGATTTCTACCTTGGACATTAGGGCTAAAAGATTCTATTTGTAAAATAACAACCTCCCCCCCCCCCCCCGGTTTCTTTCAATTGCAAAAGGTAGTGAACCTTCAACAAATATATATACTGGTTCTTGCAGGATGGTAAATGGAAAATTGCTGCTGACGACCAACTTCTGACGTCACATCATCTGCAATGTCATAAGTTGAGGTCTCTATGCAGCTCCTGAGATAAGTCTGGACAAAAGCATATCAGCAAGGTTACATTCATGGCACCGTAAATCAACAGCATAAGAAGGGGTACACTGTTTGAATATGAATAAATTACGCAGGAAAATTTGAGACAGCTACATAACATAGCACTTATGTTATAATTGGAATATAATTTCAACGTATAATTATCAGCTTATGGAATTATGTGTGAGCCTCTGAGCAAACAGGATATTGCCCATTCCCAAGTTACAAACTTGTCACTCCATAAAAAGGTAAGAGTTGTGCATTTTACCCCTCTCCAGGCTCCCATTGGCAAGAACTCTGTCACTGCAGTTTCTTTTAAGAGGCCCAAATAAACTACTCATACATGTAGTTCCATCATCAAATTTTGGAGTGTAAATGTTACAGAGTACTAAAAACTACATGTTAGCTCCATGATCTGTTAACATTGCCTACTACAAATTATGATGGCATAGTGAATACTATGGGTCCTGTTGACAAAGTAACTCAGGTCTTAACTAATACATCTCAACTGCATGCAACCAGAGATATCTCAAGAAAATTCGGAAGGACATAAGGGAGAAAGAGCATGGAAGAAAATTTCCGAAAGGCAGAGCAGGTTTATTTCAGCAGAACAGAGACTAGTATGATGTGTTTGTGTTAGCCTTGCTAAGCAGAAACATGTGATTTTGTCTTGCAAACTCAGGGGAGGTAACCGACTGTTGACGAGCTAAAACATGTTGCCGTTTCATCTCAATATGTCCTGTAAAAAGGGCTAACAATAATCAAGGGTGTTTGATTTTGTCAAATCAATTCTGAAGTAGGGTTTGGAGAAAAGTTTATTTTAAAAGGCTCTTATGATTTTCATGATGTGATTCACTAATTATACAGAGAAGGAAGGTGAAAATAGCCGGGAAGATCATCATGCTGCTTTGGTGATTTGTCTACTGTCTAGGAGACAAGGATTAATAGGCTGTTCCAGCAGGGATTAATATAGCCACATATCTGAGGACCTTCTTACACTAACAAAACACTAATTGGGGATGTTTGATAAGGACTTAAACTGTTGCTGGCATACTTTTTATTGAACTCTTGATCCATTCAATATCAAAACATAATAAACAAGTGAACCCTGTCACCCAAACCATATATACCTTTCTGAATTCAAGTTTCTCGGTGGAGTGTCTGAATTCTGTCCTTGCAAAATATAAGAAGACTAATCTAAGGTGTGGCCACTCGTTAAGCTTACTCAGATCAATGGTCTCCCAAGAAACACATACATCTATTGTCATATCTTCCTGGGCAACAGGTTTCGAGCTACCCCAATCATAAGCCTTTCAAACTCAAACTACAGGACTGCTTAATTATTCAATTTTCCCCAACAAGTTACTAATATATTGCTTGCACCATAACAACCAGGTCCTACACCAGCTAAGAGTTGACCATTATATGGGCCCATTTGGAGCTTAAATCATAGTAGGTTATGTGGCAAATACGTCGTGCAAGGTTAGTAAAAGATGTGCATAAAAACTTATACTTGGAAAGTAAATCTTAATGACATAACTCATGAACTATAGTCACAGAAATGGTGAAATTATTCATGAAAGCCAATCAACGAGCCCTTTTCACGTCATAGGACTATCAACAAGGCACTTAAAAAATGGTGATTATTCAAAAACATTCAATTTGGAGAACAATAACAAAAAGGGAACAAAGAAAGCATACTCCTCCATTGATGGTTGCGAACCAGCATAACCAAGAGCACTGCATAGAGGTTCAAAACAAACATGTTATGAATGAAACTATACACATGGCAGACATCAAAAGGTGTATGATGGGAATGAGGGAACGTCGTACTGAAAAAGATCCTAATCCTTCTAGAAGTTAAGGCATTAAAAGACTGGTATGTAGGAACTGTAGACAACTTTTTTTGGGTTCAAAGTTCAACAATCCCAGACATGTGCTTTTTGATTTTGTCGCTATTCATGCACGACAGTCATCCTTCACTTTTACTTACGATCTAACAAGGGGGCCTTCAGAAACATTATTTCACAACTTACTACATACAAACAATTTCGGGATTCTACCAGTCATTAGGATTCTGACGAATGAATCTATAAAACCACACAAACACTTTGTCCGTAGTAGATGAAACAATACATGTGAATTGTGATAGTGAGGTTACCTTTTGCAAAATTCTGTCAGATATCGCGACCCATTGTGGAAAATAAACCACATTAAGAGCATGATCACAGCATCTGTTCAGGCTAAGGAACTCGAGATTGCCATTTACAAGATCAACAAAGAATGAAACTAAAAGTTGTTTCCCAAATCCCAAATTTTTTGGAAGCAATTGAGGATTGGGAGCGGAACATATCAATTCCATAAACAAAAGAGCACAAAGAAAAGCAGGAAAAAAGCAATAGAACAGCAATGTGTAACAAGATAGGGTAATGATAGAATTTTGGGAGCCCACTGAATTCCAATGAATCAGACATGAAGTAGGAAAAATGTAATTAGATTATCATATCCTGAATGGAGGCATGTGAACCGTTAGTGCCTCCTATATCAGAAGAAAACAGTAGCTTATGGAAACAGAATGCCAAACATCGAGAAGCATCTTTTATAGCATCCCAAGCCTAGATCGAAACAAGATTGATAAGAATCCACCTACACCAACTTATATGCACATCTTTACCATCTAAAATCAAACAATGGAGAATGCGTAAACGGAGCTCCTCACAGGCCTCCTTTCATCTTCTCACTGAACACTCCAACCAGCTTTATGCATATCATAATGTGAGCACCAACCTTTTCTATAGAGACAAAACAGCAAACAGAAGAGGACTGTGCTAAATTCTTATTGCGTGTTGGAGACTTATTTTGGAGTCTCCAGAAGCTTCCTCATCTAATAAGCTTTTCAGCTAGCTACGTATTGCGACTAGTTAGGGGTAAGGCTGCGTACATTTGGACCTCTCCAGACCCCGCCCTCGGCGGGACATTTACTGGGTTGTTGTTGTTGTTGTTGTTGTTGTTGTTGTTGTTGTTGTTGTTGTAGCTAGCTACGTATTGCGACAAGTACAATGGGTCTGATGCACTTACATCACCAGGTACCCATCACTCCATCAGTCCCATATTAACAGGTCCTGAGTTGTGATATCTAGATGGAAACTGATTTTCACACAAGAGTCAGGTGCCATCATATCATCTTTCCTTCTCAGTCAAAAGGTCTTAAAACCAGTGGGAATCACCAATTTTTTGATAGATAGTTCAGCACTACATGTTGTAATACAACACAAAACAGTAATTGACACAGGAAAATAGTGAATCAGAGGCATTTTCTAGTTCCATATTCATTTCATTCACCACACAAACATGATAAATAATAAGGAGCTGGCACATGGTTAATAGAATGGACAGACAGATTGAATAACAAATTGTAAAAGGCACAAAAACCATCATTTAATAACGCTTGTCAGAAGGATACTGAGAATATATCGCTCCCACCAATCGAGCATATAGAGTCCGAATGTGACATTGTAAAGGTAGATCTTGCGCTGTACCCAATTCATAATTTCTCGATGTACAAATCCTACAGATACCAAAGTATAAGTCAATTATTTTTAAGCAGTACAGTAAATGTTGGGTGTAGGTTGAAACAAACCAATGTCAGCACACCAAAAAAAAAAGAAAAAAAGTCACAAAGTAAGCTATCAAAAATTGTCCAATTTTACTCCATTCTAATGCCAGTCAGATTCAGATCAGTTCTGGAATATAAGTATTTAAGTAAACCAAAGCATGCAACTTACTTGCAACTAACAAATAGCTAAGAACAATTATGATTGTTAATGTCGAATTCAAGATCTAGATTTGCTGTTAAATAATTAGATAAAGTCAGGCAGCAATTAATGATGGTAACCCCTTTCAAATATTGAAATC
The DNA here is from genome assembly GCA_038025085.1 of Tetragonia tetragonoides. NCBI lineage: Eukaryota > Viridiplantae > Streptophyta > Magnoliopsida > Caryophyllales > Aizoaceae > Tetragonia > Tetragonia tetragonoides. The sequence continues at coordinate 2,019,494 of CM076153.1, forward strand.
CCATCAATAATTTCTAAACTCTCACGCTAGTTTCTTATGAAGGTTACTAAAGTAATTGCACAAAATCTCTTGTATGGATAAATTATCAATAGTTCTTGCCTTGGCCACGAAATTGGTTTGATCGTATAGTATAAACAAATTTGATCACCAACTTTAATTACATATAAAAACCGCTAATTCGAAGTAGCAATTCAGAGACTTTCTGGAAATTAACAACAATTTGCTCTTAAGAGAATTCAATCAAAGATCACATAAAACGAATTGGAAACCCTAATTCCAAAACAATTGAAGCACATCGTGAAATACATTAGATAATAGAGAGAAAAGAAAAATTACCGAAATAAGCAGCAACGTAGTGCCCACAGTCAACAATCAATTACGCAAAGCATTCAGTTACGATTAACAAACGGCTAATAACCATATTTATTGTTATTGGCGAATTCAGGATCTGCCAATGGGTTTTGAATCACGGATAACAGCACTGATTCAAAGTAATATAATTCAGATATTGACGGAAACAACAATTCGCTCTTACCAATTATGGAGACAATTCAAACAAAAATCATACAGTAATAAACGAACTGAAAACCCTAATTCCAGAACAATTGAACCAAATCATGAAATACATTAATTTAACAGAAGAATAAAGAAAAGTACCGCAATAATAAGCAGAACAGCAATGCCCACAACTGGTAGGAAACGGCTGGGGTGCGGAATTTCGAGTGTCGGAGATTAATTTATCACAGTTGCTGTGCAGTTGGTCTTGTTGCTATATTTGTGTTTTTGACTGTTAAGCGTCTGGATTTGACTTTTCAGTTTTCAAACCCACCCCCCCCTTTTTTTTTTTTTTTTTTTTTTGAGGTTTTCTTGACTTTTCCCACCTCATTTAATCTAGCCCAGGGAAACTATGGGCCGCAGATTTGGGTACTGCACGCATCACAACGATGGGCCGCGTAAGAGTTCAACTTGGGTTTCGGTATAATACATTGTATGGACTTAATTCGTGGTGACCCAGTGTATCAAATACTATATCAAATCTTTTTAAAAATTATCTCTCATATTCGTAAAAGACTTGAACTATATCCTTGATTCACCCTTTGGTTCATGGTGGACTAAATTCACACAAAACGAGCTATAGCACTCCAATCAAATGCATTAGGCAAGCAAGCCAATTTAATTCATTCGGAGTAGTAGATCCTCCCTGCAAGCAAACCTTCTGATGACTAGATTGTGAGAATGGAGGCCAAAATGAGATCTCCATTTGCTAAAAGAAATGGAGGCCTCTATTTAGCAAAGGGAGGATGAGATCTCCTTCTAACCAAATTTTAAATTAAAAAAAAATCAAAATGCCAATATGAGAGAAGATGCTCTAGCTCTCCATTTAGAAAATGGAGATAAAGAAAATGGAGAGGATCTCAACTCTAGTTTATATGAGTACTCCGTATAAAGGAATTGAGGGGACCTTCTTTTGCTGTTTTCTTTTTTTTCTACTAGATCGCATACAAATTACAATAGCACTCCAATCAAATGCATTAGGCAAGCAATCCCATTTAATTCATTCGGAGTAGTAGATTCTCCTCGCAAGCAAACCTTTTGACGACTAGGTTGTGAGAATTAGACACATACTAATTACCATTTTATGTAATTGTGATCCCAATTCATCATCTTTTTAAGGGAAATGGTTACTCCGTTCATCCCTACTTGTTCTTTAAATTGCAAAATGGCTTGGTGTTTGAGAGTAGTCTTGTTTTTTCTAAAATTTTCACATAAGTCCCTCAATTCGTAAGATGGACTAAAAAGAAATACGTACAAGTTTTTATGGGACGAATCATAAAGGGGGTAATATCCAATGTTCCAATAAGTCTCATGACGATCCCAACCCATTCAACACTCAACCGGAAAAATTACTTTACATAATGATGCAAACTATTACAGAGATTATTCTGGATTTTTGCATTTTAAATAAATAAATAAAAAAAAAACAAAGTAATATCTAATTTGAGTTAATTTCAATGCATAAAGGAAATAAAATTGTGATAAAAAATAAAATCTGGAGCAAAAATTTTAAATAAAATAATTTGGTGCTAAAAAATAAAGGATTTTTTTGCTAAAAACACCCCTAAAGAACTTAAGTAAGTGGAAAAACACCCCAATAAAATTTTGGTTTGAAGGAACACCCCAATACAGCAAAAACGGCCTGTCAGGATACCCCAAGCTAATTTTCATGGTGGTTTCCGTTCACTTTTTGCTAGGTTTGTCCATAATACCCTCACGCTTATATGAAAATTAGCTTGGGGTATTCTGACTGGCCGTTTTTGCTGTATTGGGGTGTTCCTTCAAAACAAAAATTTATTGGGGTGTTTTTCCACTCACTTAAATTTTTTAGCAAAAAAATCCAAAAATGAAATTGTTTTTGGAGCAACCGATGAAGAAAACCGTCCCAACCTAAACGGCGTCACAAAAGCGTTTTGACAGCCAATTGCGAAACGCGTTTGTATAGCTAGTTGGAACCTAACACGCGTTGTTACAGCAAAATTGAACGTAACACGCGTTTTCACAGCCAACTAGAACGCATTTTCATTCACCATTGGAACGCGGTTTGACAGACAATTGAACGCGTTTTTTTGACCCGAAAGCCCTTATTTGACCATAGGCGGAAGCTTTATAAGGACCTGAAACTCGAGAAATAAAAAATTGAACCAATTACGTTTTCTCTCTCTCTTCTCAGTAGTCTCTCTCCTCGATCTTCTTTTGATGTCGAATTTGTTTTGGGGCAAAAGACTATATCACTCCGGTAAGTTCTCTCTCTCCAAAAGTATCGCAGTTGATTATTTGATTCGTATTCTCTGTTTTAAGATAAATTTTAATTTTGATGTGATCGAAACTTAGGTTTAGGGTTTTGTGTATGTGCGTTTTTACTTTAAGTTGCGGTATGAATGTTGTAGCCCTGTGATACAGATAGTTTGTTTAGGTCCTTTGAAAAATTGGCGTGGGATTTGGAGTGCTTCAATTAGTTACTCAAATTAATTTCACATATTTTTCTGGTTGTTTTTGACCCAACGTATGTGTGCGATGATTTTTTGACATTTCAGTGATCAAATGTTTTAGCCAAATTGATTAATTGAATATATATTTCACTTTCTCTGATTTGACCTAATTTCATTTGATCGTAACTTAGGTTTAGGGTTTTGCCTGTTAGATTTTGTAATCTGAGTTGCGGTATGAATAATTGGCATTGTGAGTGATTATAGTTTGTTTGTTCTGATGTTTGGTAAAACTTGCGTGCGACTTGGAGTTATTTAACTAACTTATAAAATGGATTTCATAAACTTCAAAAAAATTCTGATTTGCCTGATCTTTGCGTCTCCTTTTTTGGGTGTGTGTATGTTTTGACATGGATTTTTGACATGCATTACTGGAAATCTGAAGTAAAGTGCTGCTATGCCCCTACTGATTCCACTTGGAGTGCTTCAAGTCTTCAAGTAGCTAATCAGATTGAGTTTAGAGGCAATTTGAATCAATTCAACAAGCCAAATCAAGTATCCGGTAAATCGGTAATCCAGACGAAATGTCATCCAGTTGGTTCAGAAGCTTTCGAGCATCAAATTATCAATTAGATCTTCTACGTCTCTCTGGTTTGGTTTCTTTCTCTTTCTCTCTCTCTCTCACTCTCACTAAAAACACCAATTTTGATTATTTGAATCATATCCTTGATTGTCTCTATGCTTCCTGAAGTTCCATGTGATCTTAGGTTAAAGGTTAGGGTTTTGCGTGGGTATGAATGATTTGACATTGTGTTGTTATAACTAGTTTGTTTTGATCCCTGGTAAATCTTGCGTGGAACTTGTAGTGCTCCAACTTTGTAATCAAATTGATTTCACGAACTTTCACATGTTTGCTAGTACTTTAATTTTTTTAATGGTGGTTTAAATTTTAGTCAATGTTTATGTGTGCTGGTTTTTGATAAGCAGTGATCAAATGTTTGTTGAATCTGAAGTGAAATGCTGCTGCTATGCCTAGTGATTTCTTGAAGTTCGAACTGCAACAAGGGGTTTCTGTTTTAATGGCACCATTAAGTTTGCTTTTATCTGTCTGTTTTGTGTTTCAGTGATATGCTCTCACCTTCTTTAGTTTGAGTCTTCTTGGGCTCTGAAAAAATGTGCTGATTGATCATGGTGCAGTTCCAGTCTTAAGTGATGATGTCCGGGAGCAGGTATGAGATTTAGCAAAAGCAGTGCTTGCCCATTTATTTATTTATTTATTATTCTGCTCCATTTTGAAGCTTCACTTGTTTGTGAACTTGTAGGCTGTTTGGGCTTTGGGAAACAAGCAGGGGATTCCCGAAAGTGCCGTGATTTTGTGCTTGAGCATGGATAATTGGTTCCATTTATGGCACACTTGAATGAAAATGCCAAACTTTCAATGCAGAGAAATGCTACCTGGACACTGTCAAACTTCTGCAGGGGCAAGCCACTGCCACAGCCTTTGTATGAGCAGGTTGATTGTAGTTATTCACTGAAATAATGTATTAGTATAAGAAGGTTTCCTGTTACTGACTAATTTAACATCTCTTTACTCTTTCAGTGCTATACCTAAAAAGGTGATTTTACTTATCCCTTTTCTATTGTGCAGGGGAAAGCTGCAGTTACAGTCCTTTGAGCTTCAAAATTTTAATGATGAAGTATTGACTGATGCCTGCTGCGCTCTCTCATTCCTTTCAGATGGTACAATTGGAAAAAAATCTGAACTGTTATAGAGGCTGGTCACTGTTGTATGTAATTGGCTTGTTGATCTTTCACAGTAAGTTCAGTCTAGTCGATCTTCTTTCCCCATGTCACAGAAGGCGTTTATAATATTTTAGGGTGATTTTGCCTCATGATTGCTGAGTTTTTGGTACTCGGCAGCCACCTATCTCCTGCGGTGCTCATCCCGGCTCTTCGTATAGTTGGAAACGTTGTCACAGGTTGACAGGAGATGATATCCAAACTCAGGTATTACGTACACTTATGTCTAATGCTATATCTGGTGGTACTTTTAGCAAATCAAGTAGTTTCTCTTGTGTAATTTCTTCATATCTTTCTTCCCAAGGAAGGGTCTGATCGTTGTAAATTGCAGGCACCTTGTGAGTCAGGGATGGATCAAGCCACTGCATGATCTGCTAATTTTTCCTGATCCTTTTTCCAATCTGTTTGGAAGGACTTGAAAATTTCCTGAAAATTTGGGAAGCTGAAAAGACAATGGGTACTGCTGGAGTGTTGGAACATTGTCTGTGCAGAGAACTTTCTATGATTTTTCAACACAGATGCTGTAAGTTTCTTATTGTGTGCTTTTACAAACCAAGTTGAATTATGGAGAAAAAAATGAACCACTTGATATATCGGACCATACGGATTAAAACTAAGTCTTCAGGAGTAGTTGACGGTATGTGGATTCAATGCCTGTGGCTGCTCGAAAATCCAGGGGTTGGAAAAGATTTACCGGGAGGGGGAAATTAAAGGGCAATTTTGTTCAATATGAACCCTTTCCTAAAGGATCAAATGGGAGTGAGTATCATAGCACTGTGTGGTACATTCTCAATTTCTCATGTTTGACTTTATTGTCTGTTGCAGAAATCATTCAGGAGCTACGAGTCTATGACTCTCGACACAACTTAGGAATACCTTAGCCTATGCAGTCTTTACGGGTACCTTCCAGCCCTTTTACTTACTCCGAATTTGTTACAAATCTGAAACTTTGCAAACAATTTTTTTCTTATTCCTTGGAATATCCAGATATCATTGAGATGTTGCTTGGTTACCATTTTTATTCACCCCTCAATGTTTGAGATGTTGTTTGCAGCTTGCAGCTGTAGAGGATGCGATTGTACCTCACAGTTGGTGAGGGTTTCAACCACTTTTCGTCTTCTTTGGTTATTATGTCCAGTAACAGGTATGTGTTCTAGACAATCAAGAACTTGTTCGACCTAGTCTAACAAAAACCGGAGGAAGGGCAAGAACTCATCACTATCACATGTGCAGAGTAAAAACAGAACTCAAGAGGATAGGGTTGGTATTCCTTCAGAAGATTGGATAGTTAATAACACTTTGACATTGGGGCCCGAGTTTGACGAGCAAGGTTAGCAATTTAACTTGTACGTCCTCGTTATGATTGTTTTTTGTTATCATTATTGATATGTGTTGGATTATCCCTCCTACATGGAGAAAGAGCCCAATTAATTTGGGTTATATTTGCTTACCATATGGGTTATCCATATGATGTTTAAGTGAAGGGGAATTTCGTAAGTTTACTCCCAAGTGGCTTCCCTTATAAGCCAAAAATAGAAGTGGCTGAATTGGAAGAGAGAGAATGTCTAGACACACTCACAAAAAATCAGTAGAAAACGTGGATTATAGCTTTCGTTTTCGGCCTCCCGAGGCCCGGGTGTCATTTTTGCTTAAACTTCTTCGGAGGGTCTATAATCACCCTAGAGGACCCTCTGTGCCCTGGGATGGTCATCCGAATCACTAAAATTCGATATCACCATGCCTTCAGTGTTCAGGCGGCTCTTATACTACTGTGTCGTAAAATGCTTTTCCAAGCCTATTAGGGATCAGATACGCGGCCCGGGTGTCATTTTTGCCCAAACTTCTCCGGGGAGTCTATAATGACCCTAGAGGACCATCGGTGGCCTGGGAAGGTCATCCGGATCGCCAAACTTTGATATCACCCATGCCTTCGTGCCAAGGCTCCCATAACAGTGTCGCCTAAAACGCTTTTCCAAGCCTATTATGGACTGCCCCGAGGGGCTCCAATGTCCCCTATGGGTGTCCCGTGCGATGTGGTATGAAATATTACCTTCATTTCGGAGCCTCTTGGGAGCAAAAAAAACGTGGATTATGGCCTTCGTTTTCGGCTTCCTGAGGTCCGGGTGTCATTTTTGGCCAAAATTTTCTTGGGGGCATATAGTGACCAAAGGTGACCCTCGATGCCCTGGGAGGGTCATCAGGATTACCGAACTTCATTATCCCCAATGCATTCGCTGTTTAGGCTCTTACCCTAGTGTCCCGTAAAACGCCTTTCTAAACGTATTAGGGACCGAATAAGCGGCCCCGGGGGGCCTCCCATGTCCCCTAGGGGTGTCCTTTACGATGTGGTGTGAAAATATTCACTTCATTTCGGAGTCTCTGTGGAGCCAAAAAAACGTGGATTATAGCCTTCATTTTCGGCTTCCCGAGGCCCGGGTGTCATTTTTTCCAAACTTCTACCCAGGGTCTATAATCACCCTAGAGGACCCTTTGTGCCCTGGGAGGGTCATCCGGGTCACTGAAGTTCGATATCACCATGCCTTCGGTGTTCAATCTCTTATTCCAGTGTCCTTTAAAACGCCTTTCCAAGACTATTGGGGACCGAATAAGCGTCCCAAAGGGCCTCCCATGTCCCCTAGGGTTGTCTTGTGCGATGTGGTGCGAAAATATTACCTTCGTTTGGGAGCCTCTCGGACGCCAGAAAGACGTGGATTATAGCTTTCGTTTTTGGCTTCCCGATGCCCGGGTGTCATTTTTGCCCAAACTTCTCCAGCGTATAATGACCCTACAGGACCCTCGCTGGCCTGGGAGGGTCATTCGTATCACCAATGTTCGATATCACCCATGCCTTCGGTGCTAAAGCTCTTACAACATCGTCCCCTAAAACGCCTTTCCAAGCCTATTAGGGACTGCATAAGCGGCCCCGAGGGGCTCCCATGTCCCTACGGGTGTCTCGTGCGATGTGGTGCGAAAATATTACCTTCATTTCGGAGCCTCCTAGAAGCCAAAAAAACGTGGATTATTGTCTTCGATTTCGGCTTCCCGAGGTCCGGGTGTCATTTTTGCCCACACTTCTCCGGGGGGCATATAATAACCATAGGATACCCTCAATGGGAGGGTCATCCGGATCACCAAACTTCGATATCACCCATGCCTTGGGTGCTAAGGCTCTTACAATAGTGTCCCCTAAAACGCCTTTCCAAGCCTATTAGGTACTAGATAACCGGCCCCGAGTGGCCCATGTCCGCAACGGGTGTCCCGTGCGATATGGTGCGAAAATATTACCTTTGTTTCGGAGACTCCAAAAAGCCAAAAAAACGTGGATTATAGCCTTCGTTTTCGGCTTCCCGAAGTCCGGGCATCATTTTTGTCCAAACTTCACCGGGGGATCTATAATGATCCTAGAGGACCCTTGGTGGCCTGGGAGCGTCATCCGGATCACCAAACTTCGATATCACTCATGCCTGCGGTGCTAAGGCTCTTACGACAGTGTCCCCTAAAATGTCTTTCCAAGCCTATTAGGGACTAGATATGCGGCCCTGAGGGGCTCCCATGTTCCCTACGGGTGTCCCGTGCGATGCGCTGCGAAAAATATTACCTTCGTTTCGTAGCATCTTGGGAGCCAAAAAAACGCGGATTATAGCCTTCGTTTTCGGGTTCCCGAGGCCTGAGTGTAATTTTTGCACAAACTTTTCCTGGGGGCATATAATGACCATAAGAGACCCTCAGGGCAGGGATGGTCATCCGGATCGTCGAATATCGATATCACCAATGCCTTCGGTGTTTAGGCTCTTACACCAGTGTCCCGTAAAACGCATTTCCATTATTTAGGGACTGGATAAGCGACCTTGGGGCCTCCCTTTTGCCCTACGGGTTACCTATGCGATGTGGTGTGAAAATATTACCTTCTTTTCGAAGCCCTCTGGGACCCAAAAAAGGTAGATAATAGCCTTCGTTTTCTGCTTCCCAATGTCCGGGTATCTTTTTTGCCCAAACTTGTCCAAAGGGTTTAAAATGGCCGTAGAGGACCCTCGGTTTCCTGAGAGGGTCATCCGGATCACTGAACTTCGACTTCACCTATGCCTTCGGTGATCAAATTCTTACACAAGTGTCCCTTAAAACGCCTTTCCAATCCTATTATTGACTGGACAAGCGGCCCTGGGGCCCTCCCATTTCCCCTATGGTTGTCCCGTGCGATGTGGAGCGAAAATATTACCTTAGTTTCAGAGCCTCTCGGGAGGCAAAAAAAGTGGATTATAGCCTTTGTTTTCGGCTTCCCGAGGCCCCGGTGTCATTTTTGCCAAAACTTTTCTGGGGGGCCTATAATGGCCCTAGAGGACACTCGGTGGCCTAAGAGGGTCATCCGGATCACTGAACTTCGATATCGCCCATGCCTTCGGTGCTAAGGCTCTTACAACAGTGCCCCTTAAAACGTCTTTCCAAGCCTATTGGGGGCTGGATAAGCGGCCCCGAGGGGCTCCCATGTCCCCTACGGGTGTCCTGTGCGACGTGGTGCGAAAATATAACCTTCGTTTCGGAGGCTCCTGGGGCCAAAAAAAGTGGATTATAGCCTTCGTTTTTGGATTCCCGGGGTCCGGGTGTCATTTTTGCCCAAACTTCTGTGGGGGACGTATAATGACCATAGGAGACTCTCGGTGCCCTGAAAGGTCATCCGGTTCACCGAAATATCACCCATAGCTTTGGTGTTCAGGCTCTTACACTAGTGTCCCGTAAAACGTTTTTCCAAACCTATTCGGGACCAGATAAGCGGTCCCGGTCGGCCTCCCATGTCTCCTAGGGGTGTCCCGTACGATGTGATGCGAAAATTTTCACTTCATTTCAGAGTCTCACGGGAACCAGAAAAACGTTGATTATAGCCTTCATTTTCGATTTCCCGAGGCCCGGGTGTCATTTTTGCCTAAACTTCTCCGGAGGGTCTATAATCACCCTAGAGGACCCACTGTGCCCTGGGAGGGTCATCCGGATCACTGAAGTTCGTTATCACCATGCCTTCGGTGTTCAGTCTCTTATTCCAGTGTCCCGTAAAACGCCTTTCCAAGATTTTTGGGGACCAGATAAGCAGCCCAAAGGGCCTCCGACATCCCCTAGAGGTGTCCGGTGCGATGTGGTGCGAAAATATTACCTTCGTTTCCGAGCCTCTCGGGAGCCAAAAAAACGTGGATTATAGCCTTCGTTTTCGGCTTCCCGTGGCCCAGGTATCATATTTGCCCAAAGTTCTCCGGAGGATCTATAATGACCCTAGAGGACCCTCGGTGGCCAGGGAGGGTCATCCGGATCACCAAACTTCGATATTATCCATGCCTGTGGTGCTAAGGCTCTTACAACAATGTCCCTTAAAAATGCCTTTCCAAGGGTATTAGGGACTAGATAAGCGGCCCCGAGGGGCTCCCCCTAAAGGTGTCCCGTGCAATGTGGTGCGAAAAATATTACCTTCGTTTCGGAGCCTCCTAGAAGCCAAAAAAACGTGGATTGTAGCCTTTGTTTCGGCTTCCCGAGGTCCGGGTGTAATTTTTGCCCAAACTTCTCCGGGAGGCATATAACGACCATAGGAGACCCTCGGTGCCTTGGGAGGGTCATCTGGATCACCGAAATATCACCCATGCCTTCAACGTTCAGGCTCTTAAACTAGTGTCCCGTAAAACACCTTTCCAAACCTATTAGGGACGGGATAAGCGGCCCAAGGGGCTTCCCATGTCCCCTAGGGGTGTCCCTTGCGATGTGGTGCGAAATATTACCTTCCTTTCGAAGCTTCTCGGGAGGCGAAAAAACGTGGATTAATAGCCTTCGTTTTTGGCTTCCTGAGGCCCGGGTGTCATTTTTGCCTAAACTTCTCCGGAGGGTCTATAATCACGCAAGAGGACCCTCTGTGCCCTTGGAGGGTCATCCGGATCACTGAAATTTGATATCACCATGCCGTCGGTGTTCAGGCTCTTTTTCTATTGTCTCGTAAAACGTCTTTCCAAGCCTATTAGGGACCAGATAAGCGGCCTAAGGGGCCTCCCTTGTCCCCTAGGGGTGTGACGTGCGATGTGGTGCCAAAATATTACCTTTGTTTCGGAGCCTCTCGAGAGCCAAAAACACGTGGATTATCCTTCGTTTTTGGCTTCCCGAGCCCCGGGTGTCATTGTTGCCTAAACTTCTCCAGGGGATCTATAATGACACTAGAGAACCCTTGGTGGTCTGGGAAGGTCATCCGGATCACCAAACTTCAATATCACCCATGCTTTCGATGCTAAGGCTCTTACAACAGTATCCCTAAAACGCCTTTCCAAGCCTACTAGGGATTGGATAAGCGGCCCCGAGGGGCTCCCATGTCTCCTACAGGTGTCTCGTGCGATGTGGTGCGAAAATATTTCCTTCATTTCGGAGCCTCCTAGAAGCCAAAAAAACGTTGATTATAACCTTCGTTTTCGGTTTACCGAGGTCCGGGTGTCATTTTTGCCCAAACTTGTCCGGGGGGCATATAATGACCATAAGCGACCCTCGGTGCCCTGGGAGGGTCATCCGGATCACTGAACTTCGATATCACCCATGCTTCGGTGTTTTGGCTCTTACACTAGTGTCCCCAAAAATGTTTTGAATACTTTCGAATTGGGTATAATCAGTAAAAATTGCTCGGTTTACATTGACTACTATATTGATTTCATGTCAAATCTACTCATTTCTGTCTGGCAGTAATATGAACATTTTTGGTGCAGCTGATGGTGATGATTATCCTATTGAATCCTTGCAATATAGCCTGGATGTGCTTCAAGATGCCACAAACAATCTTTGCAATGATAATAAAATAGGTGAAGGTGGATTTGGTCGTGTTTATAAGGTAATACTTAGTATGGATTAGTACATTGAGAAATTATTTAATTGAATGTAACTATATGTGTTAACCTAAAATTTCATACTAACCATGTAATGTAAAGTTAATAAGCTGAACATGAAAATGCATCATATATCCTCTCGGAAAATTTCATCAAGAGGTGGAACTTTCTGTTAACACTTAACAGGGCACCCTGCCAAGCGGAAAACATATAGCAATTAAGGAGCTCCTTAGAAAGTATGGTAAAGGTGAAGAAGAATTTAAGAACGAGATGAAAGTGGTAGCAAAACTTCAACACAGGAATCTGGTGAGGCTATACTTATTTCACACTTTCATTCCTAACTAAATTAGTACAGTTCAGGGTGAGTTATAATTTTCTTGTACTTAGAAGAGTGTCCTAAATTCATATTGTTGTAGATGGTGAGAAAGGACGACAATTAAATTGGTCAAGCGCTTCAAGATTATAGTAGGCATTGCTCGAGGACTTGTTTATCTGCATGAGGATTCTCGCCTTAGAGGACCCTCAGTTCCCTGGGAGGGTCATCCAGATCACCGAACTTCAATATCACCTATGCCTTCACTGATCAGGTTATTACACCAGTGTCCCTTAAACGGCCTTTCCAATCCTATTAGGGAATGGACAAGCAGCCCTGAGGGCCTCCCCTTTCCCCTATGGTTGTCCCGTGCGAAGTGTTGCGAAAATATTACCTTAGCCTCCCGGGAGCCAAAAAAACGTGGATTATAGCCTTCGTTTCGGCTTCCCGAGGCCCTGGTGTCATTTTTGCCAAAACTTCTTCGGGGGGTCTATAATGACCCTAGAGGACTCTCGATGGCCTGGGAGGGTCATCCGGATCACCGAACTTCGATTTCGCCCATGCCTTCTGTGCTAAGGCTCTTACAACAGTGTCCCTAAAACGCCTTTCCAAGCCTATTAAGGACTGGATAGGCGGCCCCGAGGGGCTCCCATGTCCTCTTCGAGTGTCCCGTGCGATGTGGTTTGAAAATATTACCTTCGTTTCGGAGCCTCTCGCGAGCCAAAAAATGTGGATTATATATAGCCTTCGTTTTCGGCTTCCCGAGGCCCGGGTGTCATATTTGCCCAAAGTTCTCCGGGGGGTCTATAATGACCCTAGAGGACCCTCGGTGGCCAGGGGGGGTCATCCGGATCACCAAACTTCGATATCACCCATGCTTTCGGTGCTAAGGCTCTTACAACAATGTCCCTTAAAACGCCTTTCCAAGCCTATTAGGGACTAGATAAGCGGCCCCGAGGAGCTCCCCCTCAGGTGTCCCATGCGATGTGGTGCGAAAAATATTACCTTCGTTTCGGAGCCTCCTAGAAGCCAAAAAAAAAGGTGGATTATAGCCTTTGTTTTCGGCTTCCCGAGGTCCGGGTGTCATTTTTGCCCAAACTTCTCCGGGGGGCATATAATGACCATAGGAGACCCTCGGTGCCCTGGAAGGGTCATCCGGATCACCGAAATATCACCCATGCGTTCAGTGTTGAGGCTCTTACACTAGTGTCCCGTAAAACGCCTTTCCAAACCTATTAGGGACAGGATGAGCGGCCCCGGGGGCCTCCCATGTCCCCTTAGGGTGTCCCGTACGATGTGGTACGAAAATATTCACTTCATTTCGGAGCCTCCCGGGAGCCAAAAAAACGTGTATATAGCCTTCGTTTTCGGCTTCTCGAGGCCCGGGTGTCATTTTTCCCTAAACTTCTCTGGAGGGTCTATAATCACTCTAGAGGACCCTCTGTGCCCTGGGAGGGTCATCCGGATCACTGAAGTTTGATATCATCATGCCGTCGGTGTTCAGGCTCTTTTTCTAGTGTCCCGTGAAATGTCTTTCCAAGCCTATTAGGGACCGGATAAGCGGCCCAAGGGGCCTCCCATGTCCCCTAAGGGTGTCCCGTGCGATGTGGTGCCAAAATATTACCTTCGTTTCGGAGCCTCTCGGTAGCCAAAAACACGTGGATTATATCCTTCGTTTTTGGCTTCCCGAGGCCCGGGTGTCATTTTTGCTAAAACTTCTCCGGGAGGTCTATAATGACCTTAGAGGACCCTCGGTGGCCTGGGAGGGTCATCCGGATCACCAAACTTCGATATCACCCATGCTTTTGGTGTTAAGGCTCTTACAAAAGTGTTCCCAAAATGCCTTTCCAAGCCTACTAGGGACTGGATAAGCGGCCTCGAGGGGCTCCCATGTCCCCTACAGGTGTCTCGTGCGATGTGGTGCGAAAATATTTCCTTCGTTTCGGAGCCTCCTAGAAGCCAAAAAAAGTCGAATATAACCTTCGTTTTCGGTTTCCCGAGGTCCGGGTGTCATTTTTGCCCAAACTTCTCCGGGGGGCATATAATGACCATAGTCGACCCTCGTTGCCCTGGGAGGGTCATCCGGATCACCGAACTTTGATATCACCCATGTCTTCGGTGTTCAGGCTCTTACACTAGTGTCCCCAAAAATGTTTTGAATACCTTCGAATTGGTTATAATCAGTAACAAAATTACTCGGTTTACATTGACTACTATATTGAATTTCATGTCAAATCTACTCATTTCTGTCTGGCAGTAATATGAACATTTTTGGTGCAGCTGATGGTGATGATCATCCTATTGAGTCCTTGCAATGTAGCCTGGATGTGCTTCAAGATGCCACATACAATCTTTGCAATGATAATAAGATAGGTGAAGTTGGATTTGGTCGTGTTTATAAGGTACTACTTAGTATGGATTAGTACATTAAGAATTTATTTTAGTTGAATGTAACTATATGTGTTAACCTAAAATTTCATACTAACCATGTAATGTAAGGTTAATAAGCTGAACATGAAAATGCATCATATTATATATCTTGTTGGAAAATTTCATCAAGAGGTGGAACTTTCTGTTAACACTTAACAGGGCACCCTGCCAAGCGGAAAACATATAGCAATTAAGGAGCTCCTTAGAAAGTCTGGTAAAGGTGAAGAAGAATTTAAGAACGAGATGCAAGTGGTAGCAAAACTTCAACACAGGAATCTGGCGAGGCTATACTTATTTCACACTTTCATTCCTAACTGAATTAGTACAGTTCAGGGTGAGAGATAATTTTCTTGTACTTAGAAGAGTGTCCTAAATTCATGTTGTTGTAGATGGTGAGAAAGGACGACAATTAAATTGGTCAAGCCGCTTCAAGATTATAGTAGGCATTGCTCGAGGACTTGTTTATCTGTGAGGATTCTCGCCTTAGAATCATACACCGTGATCTTGAACCAGCCAATATCTTGCTCGACATGGAAATGAACCCAAAATTTGCAGATTTTGGCATGGCGAGGATCTTTGGCACGAACCAGAACCATGATATTTCTGGTCAATCTGCTCGAAATGCGTATGCGTGTTTCTCATCCACTTGTTTCATTTCAGGTCATTTAGTTTTTACCTCTACTATTGAGGAGGAAGATGTCTAATTTCTTATTCCAATACTGTAATAGCTCCAGCCAGCAGCAAATCTCAGGTACAGATCAGTCCCATCAAAGTACTAAAGAAGCTGGAGGGACTCTGTAAGTTATGTTAACGATCTTTATTCTCAAGATGTGCATATGACTGTTTATGGTAATATGATCCAATTTCTGCTATTTCAGAGGGTACATGGCTCCAGAATACGCTGAAACAATGCGATTCTCCGTGAAAACGGATGTTTACAGCTTTGGTGTGCTTGTCTTGGAGATCATAAGTGTAGGCATGGTTTTGATGGTATGCAGATGCGCCCTTGGAGTTGATGGATATAACATTGATAAATTCATATGTGATTGGCGAAGTCATTAAGTGCATTCACCTAGCTTTGCTATGTGTTCAAAAGGAGCCCAATGCAAGACCTACCATGACAGATATAGTACACATGCTCAACGTTAACTCCACGAGCAATGGTTTGCCGGTGCCTGAATCACCTGCATCCTTTGATTCTACTACAAGTGATAACAAAGCATACTCTGGGTCGAATATATTACAAAGCATATCAGAGAATGAAGTATCAGTAGATCGAGACCAAATCACTCAAGTTTATCCCAGATAAGCAAGCATTATTCATTTGATTATGAATCAGCGATTCAGTGTCATGTATAACACTTGTTTCTTTGTTCTTGCAATTTTCATAATTTGTTGGTCAAGATGTTGCCAATGAACAATATATGGCTTAGTAATTAGATCAAAGACACATGAGAACACTTAGCTTGTAGCATAGAAACAGAACTTTGCCCTGTATAAGCTCTGAATTTTTTGAGAGCGTGAATTATGTGAATGTGACTACTGATCACCCTCCCCAATTGATAGAAAGGATTACGATCTTCTCCAATACACCTGTTCATAATTAGTTGCAAATTAGCTAAACTATATGGACGGCTTGTCGACTACTACCCTTTGACAAGTTAGGTGATTAGGATAATCTCGTTTTCCTTCTTGTATTCTTGTTAAATTTGGACAAGTTACAGATGGACGATGAAATTTGCTTACAAGGGATGATTACCAAGTCTTTGTGGTCATACCTAACCTTTCACATTCACACCTTACTGAAAGAGACCAACAAGGGTTGATAGAGAATTCAGAAGGTATAGGGAAGTATCATCTATCATGGCTGGCATAGTGGCATCTGCTCATCCATTGTGTTCATTTGCCAATCAAAAGAAAACACATTGACAATGAACCAAAACAAATTTGTACTATCATGTATGAATAAGCCAACTCAATGAAAGATCAATTGATAATATCTAACATGAATGAAAAATCTGCATAAACATATAATTCTCCATCTAAAACTAGTAAAGAATTAGGTACAAATATCTGAAAATAATAACAGTACTGCCAATCTCTATACTCTCTAAACATCAAGAATCTATATATAGATGTGTACTAATAAATCCAAATTCCATCAATTTCTTCTCATCAATATCCTGTAGGGAACTGGCAGTTTCCGTACTCTGCATCATCAACAAATCATAAATTAAATAACTGTCAATTTAATAATATTTCAAAAAAAAAACATAATGATTACTTAATCAGGGGAATTAAGAAATGTGGATGTAAACTTACTAGGAGGTTGAGTGACAACATGAGCAGCCCCACCAAAATCACACGTACCAGAAGCACGTGCCTTCATTTGATAGTAACTATTAAACGCGTAAGACGCATGTGCCGCAACCGAGTTAGGATCGTAACACGTGGCACCTGATTGAATCGGACGGCAGTCAGCCCCTCCTTGACCACAAGCATAGTCAAGCCCCTCTTGCAACTTCTCATCATTCACTCCTTCATTGGCCACACACCACGTCTGCCCTGCCCCCGGAACTATCACCTTGCTTCCACCGTCCGCCGCCGCAGGAGCCACCGCAGCCGTCGTGGGTGCCACCACCGCTGTGGTGGGCGCCACCGCCGCCGTGGTGGGCGCCACCGCAGCTCCGCTAAGCTCCGCCAAAGTGAGTGGTATGGTGTAGACCTTCTCCTCATTTGGATAAAAAAGCCCATAGTTCCTTTCACTAGTGGGCCCGGGCTTTGAGTTCTCATTAAACAAAGCAAACAAATAAACGTCCAATTTATCATTGGGCCTCAAAGGGGTCCCATCACCTGTCAAAACTCTCTTGACCAAGTTCCCATTATAGGCCGCTGCATTGGGCCCACTGGCCCCAATCTCATTCTCATCACCCTTAGAGGGCCAGCCAGTTTCGGTTACAACAACCTTAACGTCGTCGTATTTCAAAGCATTCATAGCAGCATAAACAGCATCTAATTGGGCCTCGAAAAGACTATTATATTTAAGCCCATTACCAGAATCCACATTTCCAGAATTGGGCCTAAGCAAAGCATAGTCCAATGAAATCTTATCAGCATTTCCAATATAAGCAAAAAACGGATACGCATTAACCATCATATACGACGCCGTTTTACGCAAAAATTCCAACATGGGCTTAATCATAGGCCCAACAAGAGACTCATTAAACGACCCAGCTGAAGGTGGGTAAGAGTTGCTCAAAGCAGAGAGGGAAATAGGGGAGGAAATTTGAATAGCATGATCAAGGTTATATTTTTGTAGAGAAGCATAGACATTAGACATGGCGGGTACTAGGGAAGAGGTGAGTTTCGGGTCGACGTTAACCTCGTTTCCGACAGCGATAGCGACAATGCCGGAGGAGGGGTGGTAGGGGACTATGTTGGTCTTGACCCATGAGTCTGTGAAGGACAGGGAGGTGGCGGCCGAGGAGAGGTTTTCGTTGGGGAGAGCAACGGTGAGGGAGATACCGGAGTTGGAAAAGGCGGCGAGGACGGAGGAATCGGTGTCGTAGAGCTTGGCTCGGGTTATGCCTTGGGTTTTAAGGAGTTGGACTACTTTGGAGGGTGTTGGGAGGTTGTTGGCTACTCTGCCGTAGTTTATGCCTATCTTTCCTGTATCTGCAAATCATAATCACCACAAATATGAATTAGTCAAGAGTGAAAAGTATATCGGAACTAATCATGATTATGTTATGTATATCTAACATGACAAATTAGTTAGGTGAGTATGAACAAGTTGAGGATCAAAATACTAAATAAAATCAACAATCACCATCACATTTGGTTCAAATTACTTATATTGTAAGATCAGAGTTATCACTGTCGTTATTTCCTAAATCAGAGAGAATTACAATTCATAAAACCGAAGGTAAAAATCAACAGGAATGACTTGAAAAAAAAAAAATCAAAAATCAAAGGATGATTAATCAGTCATAAAGGATGAAAATACGAACCAGCGAGAGATAATGGAACGGAGAGAAGGAGGAGAGAGAAAGAGAGGAAGGGGAGAAGAGAAGCCATGATCGGGGGTTTAGGAGAAGAAAACAAAGAAGCAGAGCATGTGAATAATTGTGATGTGTTTATAAGAAAAAGAAAAGAGAGAAAAAAGAGGGTGGGAAATAATGTCAAGTGATGGAGGGTATAATTTGCAAGGGAGATTATACTTTATAGAGGGGGTTAGGAAAATGGGGGAGGGGAGAGAGAGAGAGAGAGAGAGAGAGAGAGAGATGGTGGTGGTAGGGACTAAGGACGAAGGAGTGGAGAGTGACACGATGGGAGACTCGACCGTTTTAAAATGCGTTAATGTCGGGTCCGTTGTGGGAATTATTTTCCCCCCGGGGGTTTTGGACTTGGTTTGTTGTGGTCAAATTGTTTTTAGTCCTCCTCCATTTACCCACCTCTTAATACCTAGTTAGGCCACTAACAACTTACTAACTCATAGTTTTTTTTTTTTTTTTTGATAATAAGTTGAGCAACCTTCAATTTTATTCACCTTAGGACTAGGTCCTTACTAGCTACTAGTACTATTTAGCTAAATTTCATTTTATGTAATGGTGCTAACTATTCCTCTCATTTTTTTTTTGTTTTGATAGTTTGTGTTTTGGAGTAGGAGAGAGGAGCAAACAAGGCTGTGTACCACATATATGGTGCATTTATACGGTTGTACATGTATATCTATCTTATCGATAGACATTTTTTTTTTTTTTTGTATAGAGCTTGAGTTGATAAAAGTTTAGAAGGAGTTATGGATGTAATACGTACCATCTGACTATTATTTACTAATTAAGATTCCATCTTTTCACATCAACAATAAACTTGTATTTTCCCTTCAAAAACAAAATTTGCGAAAACAAAAGAACCAATGATTGATGATGATTCATTGTAATGTCATGATAATGTGCAAATGGGTATTAGTTATTCATTGTTTCGGCTCACATCCATTAGTTTGTTCGTGTTTACATACCCACTTTCCATAATGAGAACACGACTTTGCATATAAATTTTAGTTAAAATGTCTTTGTAAGTGACAGAAAATGACATGGACAATAGAGAAAAGAAAATGACAATCATTATGAAAAATAGTTTCCAACCACTAGCGTTAACACCTTGCGTGTGTTCGGCAACCAGTTTTTGGGTAGCTGTTAGTGGTTTGAACTAGTCCAACCATTACTTATCCTAATTTATTGTGTTCGGTAACTAGCCTTTAGTAGTAGTTGTTAGCTTTTAGAGTAGTGTTTTGCAAAAGCTAATAAAATTAGCCTTTCAATTCCAAAGGCTAGCTGTTGGAATTATTTATGCATTTGATTCCGATTTTATCCCTTTATTTTTAATAATAAATAAATATAATATGCCCTTTTATGTCATTTTACATCAATCAGCAAACCAAACCGCTAACTTTACCGAACACTCAACCAAATAAATAACTAACAATTATGTACCGCTCATAACAGCTAATAGCTAGTTCAACAGCTAATCACTAATAAAACAGCTAAAACTACAGCTACAGCTAAGTATTGCCGAACGGACCCCTCAACGTTATATTAACTTTGTTCCCCCCATACGTCAATTGACTCAATTCCGATCCCTTAGCTGGAAGAAGTAAGGTGTGGAAATTGATTCTCTTAATTCTTAAAGCTGAAGAAATCATATCATATGACACCAAACTTAATTGCATCATCTACAATATCCAAATTATTTCAGATATAATTCCACAGCCAGAAGACAATCAATCCCAAACGCCGCGTATAATGTTGGTAGTTGTATATCAATGTTTTATTTCTATACGTATTCATGCTACTAGCACGTACTATATTACGAGTAATAAATTAATGGAGAATGATAGATTAATTCAGGATTGATAACCCACATTCTTTTTATATCTATATCTCTTATCTATATAATTGGAGTATTTAATCTTTTTAACGTAGCGATAGAATATCAGTTCCAAAAAAACAGAGACAAAGATTTGATGTTGAGAAATTTCACGTAAAACCATGATTCAGTGAATTGACAACTCACATTTTCTTTGTATCTATTTCTCTCCTCTATATAATTAGAGTATTTAACTTTTTCAACGTAACGATGGATCATCAGTTCCAAAAAAACAGAGACACAGGTTTGATGTTGAGAAATTTATTGTTGCTTCTGCTTTTTTTTTATTTTGCTTGGCCTCTCCATCTTGCAAATGAATTTATTTATTTTCCCAACTCTTCCTAAAAGGTGGGGGTTTATGGATGAAAAATGCTAGTTTTGGGGAGTGCAGTTTGGAGACCTTTGTATAAGCTAACTCTAATTATGTCTCATTAATAAAGTTCTCCTTAATTATCAAAAAAAAAAAAAAAAAAAAGATGTTGAGAAATTTTACGTAAAACGATGGCCCAGGTGCCCAAGTGGAGACAATTGAAGGCGCGGGACAAACATTAGTTTAATCAATTTTCCGCAGGTAAATAAGGACGTTGCTTTACTACTTGGAAGGTGAACAATAGTAGTGACAAATATATAAGTCCAAGAAGTACTTGATAAGGCCAACACTCTTTTGTTGACATTAACAGAGAATCATCAACTTGCTGTCAGCCAACTTCAACGGTCGACTACATTCAATTTTAAACTGGTTTAACGCAAAAACTCATGAGCTAATGAGCTAGCTATTATATATGTGAGACGATGAATACAAATGATAACTATAAATATAAAAGTGATATCTCGAAAATAAGTTACTTGCTGTGTTTATACTATAAATTCTAGCTTTCTACTAGACAACTAGTTAGAGATAAGGTTTGCGTATCGAGATATTCACTGAGTTGTTATTATGTTTTTAGATTACGAAAACACCAAATAACACTTAAAAGTGAATTTTTTTTTACATTCTTATATTAACTATTTTCATAGCGTTAATGGTCAAATACTCGTATGTAGTAGCTCACAACAGTAACATAAACAACGACCTAACCAATGTCAATAGTGGCCCAATGTTAGGCTCCGATCATCCATGTCAAAGAGTTCTCCTCATATTTGATGTTTGAAATTAGCAGAACTAACCATAACTTAACAACACTTGTTAAACATCATTCTAATAAGGAGTAATGGACATTTAATTATCACGCAAAAAGAAAAAAGAAAACATAAGCGCTCAAGCCGAATGCTAGTTAAACTTATCTACTTGATGCAAATAAGAGCTGAGTTTTGTTGGTACAAATTAAATAATTAGAGTTTAAAACCAAACAAATAGTGATACCATTATATGACAATAAATAATACTCATTTCTAAACACCTATGGAGTATTATATCATTATTATGGTTATCCATTGGAGCAACACAACTTATTTAGAAGAACCTAAATTATTGATATGTTCCCTCGTGGCCCGTGTAGGTTTGCATTAGGATGTGATTGAGCCTTGCAAGCAAAGAACACTTTATTATACTCCAATGCACATACTATATAGTCTATATATAACCTTTTCTTAATTAAATTTCTTGTATCATCTGGTAAACTACCCAGCCGACTTGGTGACATTAAATACCTTATACTTCTTATAGCTGAAACTTGCCCCAAAATGTAAGATGAAATTCCCAGCAGCAACTAACTAGAAAATTTAATGGATTCAGATTCTCCCAAGTTTTTTCCATCTATAAAAAGTGTTTAGATTAGGTGGTACAGTTGAGAAAAGAGAGGGAAAAGTGCAAGGACTTTTTCCCTCAAGTTAAACTTGTTAAAATATGAGTATAATTGACTTTGTGTTTTAATACTTACGTATTACAAAAGTGGGCTGCTGTTTTTAGGGTAAATGATTTTCTTTTTAATAAGAGACCCACCATTACTCATCTGTATGACCCCACTGATGGTGTATTATATTGACTTGTTTTGTCAAGTATTAAACGACACAGAATGTGAACGTAATTTGTGCATTCTCACACCAATCTGATTACATTATGTGGGTTGTCCTCACACTCATGATCAAGAACTTCAACGCAGCTGAACTAAGTAATGAACCTGTGGAGCATATACAATACAAAATGATCAAAATGATGTCTAAGATTGGATATTTGTTGGTTCTTGGTTGCATTTATTATTTGATGTGTAAATGATGTCACGGTACATACGATTAAAAGGAATAGAAAGGTGAGCAACTTGTTGAATGCAATAAAAAGGTAAGGGGTTAACTAGTTAGGGGTGTCCCCTCTTTCAAAGTGAGACAGTGTGATACAAATTTTGTGCATACAATAAGTTGATATTCGAAAAACTATTAAAAATTTTGAGTATTTTAAATGCCTCTCATGGTGAAGTTTGGGTATGCACATAAGACGAGTTTTTTTCTTCGATATCACTCATGTCTATAGTATTCCGGTTTTTAGATCAGTCTCCCATAAAAACCCTTCTAAAACCTTTCCGAGCCTGGATAAGCGACCCAAGGGGTTTTTCATATTCCTTAGCAAACATCTCCGGAGGGTCTATCATGCCCCTAGAGAACCCTTAGTATTCTGGGTTGGTTTTCAGGATCCCTGAATTTCAGAATCACCCATGCCTTCGGTGTTCTGGCTTTAACACTAGTGTCCCGTAAAACGCCATTCCAAACCTATCAAAGATCGAAAAAGCAACCCGTAGGCCTCCCATGTTCCCTAGGGGTGTCCAGTGCGACGATGTGCGAAAATACCCAACTTCGTTCCTGAGCCTCCCGGAAACCAAAAAATGTGGATTATAGCCTTCGTTTTCGGCTTCCCGAGGCCCCGGTGTCATTTTTGCCCAAACTTATCCGCATGGTCTATCATGACCCTAAAGGGCCCTTGGTGTCCCGGGAAGGTCATCTGGATCCCCGAACTTCGATATCACTCATGCTTTTGGTTTTTTGGGTCTTACCCCTCTGTCTCGTAAAACGCCTTTCTAAGCCTATCGAGGAACGGATAAATAAACCTGGGGGCCTCCCATGATCACTAAGGGTGTTCAGTGCGATGTGGTGCGAAAATACCCACATTCGTTCCGGAGCCTCCCGGAAGCAAAAAAACGTGGATTACAGCCTTCGTTTCCGGCTTTCCAGGGCCTGGGTGTCATTTTTGCCTAAACTTCTCGGGAGGGTCTATTATGACCCTAAAGGGCCCTTGGTGTCCCAGAAGGGTCATCAGGATCACTAAACTTCGATATTATTCATGTTTTCGGTATTTCGGGTCTTGCATTAGTGTCTCATAAAACGCATTTCTAAGCCTATCAGAGACCGGATAACCAACCCCGTAGGCCTCCCATGTTCCCTAGGGGTGTCCAGTGCAATGTGGTGCGAAAATACTCAACTTCGTTCCCAAGCCTCCCGGAAGCCCAAAAAAGTGACCCTTCATTTTCGGCTTCCCGGGGTCTGGGTGTCATTTTTGCACAAACTTCTACAGAGGGTATATCATGACCCTAAAGAGCCTTTGGTGTCCCGAGAGGGTCATCTGGATCCCGGAATTTTGATATCAATCGTGCTTTCGGTATTTTAGGTCTTACACATCTGTCTCGTAAAACGCCTTTCTAAGCCTATCATGGATCAGATAAGTAAACCCGGGGGCCTCCCATGATTCCTAAGGGTGTCTAATGCGATGTGGTGCAAAAATACCGACCTTCGTTTCGTAGCCTCCCTGAAGCCAAAAAAACGTGGATTACAGCCTTCGTTTTCGGCTTCTCGGGACCTGGGTGTCATTTTTGCCCAAACTTCTCCGTAGGGTCTATCATGACCCTAAAGGGCCCTTGGTGTCCCGGGAGGGGCATCAGGATCCAGGAACTTCGATATCACTCATGCTTTCGGTATTTCGGGTCTTGCACAAGTGTCTCGTAAAACGCCTTTCTAAGCCTATCAAAGACCGAAAAAGTAACTCCAAGACCCTGCCATGTTTCCTAAGGGTGTCCAGTGCGATGTGGTCGGAAAATACCCACCTTCGTTCCGGAGCCTCCAGTAACAAAAAAAAACGTAGATTACAACCTTCATTTTCGGCTTCCCGGGGCCTGAGTATCATTTTTGCCCAAACTTTTCTGGAGAGTCTATCATGACCCTAGAGTACCCTTGGCATCTCTGGAGGGTCATTAGAATCCTCGAAATTCGATATCACCCATGCTTTCGGTGTTCCTCCTCTTACACGAGTGTCCCGTAAAATGGTCTTCTAAGCCTATCAGAGAGCGGATAAGAAGATCTGAGGGCCTCTCATGTTCCCTAGGTTGTCCATTACGATGTGGTGCGAAAATACCCACCTTCGTTCCGGAGCTTCCTGCAAGCCAAAAAACGTTGATTATAGCCTTCGTTTTGGACTTCCCGGGGCTTGGGTGTCATTATTGCCCAAACTTCTCTGAAGGATCTATCATGCCACTAGAGGATACACGGTGTCCCGGGAGGGTCATCAGGATCCCCGAACTTCAGAATCACCCATGCCTTCGGTGTTCGCGCCAATGTCTTGTAAAAGGCATTTCTAAGCTTATTAGGGTTCGAATAAGTGACTTTGAGTGCCTCCCATATCCCCTAGTAGTGTCCAGTGCGATTTGGTAGTAAAATACCCACCTTCATCCCGGAGTCTCCCGTAAGCCAAAAAAACGTGGATTATAGCACTCGTTTTCGGCTTCCCGGGGCCTGGGTGTCATTTTGCCCAAAGTTCCCTAGAGAGTCTATCATGACCCTAAAGGGCCTTAGGTGTCCCGGGAGGTCATCAGGATCCCTGAACTTCGATATCACGCATGCAATCGGTGTTCCGCCTCTTTCACCAATGTCCCGTAAAACGCCCTTACAAACCTATCAAAGATCGGATAAGCATTTCTGGGGGTCTCTCCTGTTCCGTAGGGTGTCAAGTGGAATTTGGTGTGAAAATACCCACAATCGTTTTGGGGCCTCCTGAAAGCCAAAAAACCTGGATTATAGCCTTCGTTTTCGGCTTCCCAGGACATGGGTGTCATTTTTGCCTAAACTTTTTCGCAGGATCTATCATGCCCTCTGAGGACCCTTGCTGTCCCGGGAGGGTCATCAATATCCCTGATCTTCGATATTACTCATGCTTACAGTGTTACGGGTCTTACACTTGTGTCTCATAAAAAGCCTTTCTAAAGCTTATCAGGGATCGGATAAGCGAACTCGGGGGCCTCCCATGTCCCCTAGGAGTGTCTAGTGCAACGTGGTCCGAAAGTACCCACCTTCATTCGGAGCCTCTCAAAAGCCAAAAAAACATGGATTATACCCTTCGTTTTCGGCTTCCCGGGGCCTGGGTATCATTTTTTCCTAACTTCTCTAGAGGGTCTATCATAACCCTAAAAAGGGCCCTTGATGTCCCGGGAGGGTCATCAGGATCCCCAAACTTCGATATCACTCATGCTTTCGGTATTTCGGTCTTACACCAGTGTCTCGTAAAACGCATTTCTAAACCTATCCGAGACAGGATAAGTAACCCCGCAGGCATCCCATGTTCCCTAGGGATGTCCAATGCGATGTGCGAAAATACCCACCTTCGTTCCGGAGCCTCCCAGAAGCCAAAAAACGTGGATTACAACCTTCATTTTCGGCTTCCCGGGGCCTAGGTGTCATTTCTGCCCAAACTTCTCCGGAGGGTCTATCATGACCCTAGAGTACCCTTGGTGTCCCGGGAGGGTCATCAAGATCCCCGAACTTCGAAATCACTCATGCTTTCGATGGTCCTCCGCGTACACCAGTGTCCCATAAAATGCCCTTTTAAGCCTATCAGAGAGTGGATAAAAAATCTGCGGGCCTCCCATGTTCCCTAGGAGTGTCCAGTACGATGTTGTGCGAAAATACCCACCTTCATTCCGGAGCCTCCTGGAAGCCAAAAAGACTTGGACTATAGCCTTCGTTTTCGACTTCACGGGACTTGGGTGTCAGTTTTGCCCAAACTTCTCCGGAGGATCTAACATGCCCCTTCAGGACCCTTAATGTCCTGGGAGGATTATCAGGATCCGCGAACTTCAGAATCACCCATGCCTTCCGTGTTTGCACCAATGTCTCGTAAAACGTCTTTCTAAGCTTATCATGGATCAGACAGGCGATCTCGGGGGGCTCCCATGACCCCTAGAAGTGTCTAGTGCGATTTAGTGCGAAAATATCCACCTTCGCTCCGGAGCCTCGCGGAAGTCAAAAAAACGTGGATTATAGCCTTCATTTCCGGCTTCCCGGGGCCTGGGTGTCATTATTGCCCAAACTTCTTTGGATGGTCTATCATGACCGTAAAGGACCATTGGTATCCCGGGAGGGTCATCAGGATCCCCAAACTTCGATATCACTCATGTTTTCGGTGTTTCGGGTCTTACACCAGTGTCTCGTAAAACGCCTTTCTAAGCCTATCAGAGATCGGATAAGTAACCCCAGGGGCCTCCCATGTTCCCTGATGGTGTCCAGTGCGATGTGGTGCGAAAATACCCACTTACGTTCCGGAGTCTCCCGAAAGCCAAAAACACGTGGAATATAGCCTTCGTTTTCGGCTTCCCGTGGTCTGGGTATCATTGCTGCCCAAACTTCTCCGGAGAATCAATCGTGACCCTAAGGGACCCTTGGTGTTACGGGACGGGGGGTTATCAGAATCCCTGAACTTCGATAGCACTCATGCAATCGGTGTTCCGACTCTTTCACCAGTGTCCCGTAGAACGCCTTTATAAGCCTATCAGAGACCGAATAAGCAATTTTGGGGCCTCTCATGTTAACTAGGAGTGTCCAGTGGTATGTGGTGCGAAAATACTCACCTTCGTTCTGGGGCCTCCCGAAAGCCAAAATACGTGGATTATAGCCTTCTTTTTCGGCTTCTCGGTCCCAGTTGTCATTTTTTCTGCATGATGATTACTGACAACTGACAAGCTTTGGACCTGCATAAATAACAACAAAACCACCTAAAGACTACGCACGTAAGATTTCTTTGTAAAAAGGTGGTGCAATTTCCATTCAGGCAAGCTTTTCAAAGAAGATACATGTATACAACCTTCGCCACCTCTACAACTACCAGCTAATCATGCCAAACATAAATAAAGACAGACAGCACTATTGGCTAAGTATTTACTCTGTTTATGTGACAGTACACGGAATTCGACAACAGATGAAACAAAGTACTAACCTTAGCCTTGAGAAATTGCTCTCATGTCATGGCTCCATTGAATCCAGTCTATTGACATTGGTAAGTTAGTTTACATCATGGATCTATCCAACATCATAGATATAAATTATCGAATGTATCCTTAATCCATAGCCTTTGAGCCCTGTATGATATCTCAGAGTTCATCATTGTCATGTATTGGCATAGCGTCCGGGAGAGTGGAAGTCCCAAGCAGCTCTCCACTGTATGTAAGAAACAGTATGAAACAAACCACGCATATCGTGAAACAAATCAAACCCGTCAAAGAAACCAATCCACGGTGTTTAGTAGAAGCTTCATGGACTTACCTTTACTTTTGCTTTTATCGAGTTCTCTTGGTCTTCAGTAATCTCTTCTCTTCTATCAACACTAGCTTCAGCAATCTCACCTGGCCGCTTGTCAAATAACCCTTTGAATTGCTTCTTAAGTTTACTTGCCTCTTCCTGTTCGTAAGGTCAAATATCATCAGAATGTTTAACGATTATCAATAGTTTCCCCAGGAAATTCTAGCTACATAAAATAATCACCTGCTCTTTTTGCTTCAATTTTTGCAAGGCTGCTTTAGCATCAGGTTCGGATGATTTATCGACATTCATCATCTAGCATTGTCAAATACCGTATTTCCGACAACAATACATAAAATGCATCATCTGATACAAGAAAGAGTGGTGGGGTCAAATACCATATTGAAATCACTTCTTGCTAACTCATAATCTCCAGCTTCCATGTGGGCCATTCCACGGCGATACAAAGCTTTAACATGGCCAGGGTTAGCATCTAATACCTACATAGTATTTTCAGAAAGCCACTTAAATTCAGGGTAAATAACATTTGTTTCTATCAAATATGTTGGACTTCCCAGGTATTATCAGACATGCTCATGCTGATACACACCACGGGTGATTCGAACTTCGAAGGACCAAACAGCGACAAATTAATAGTATATATCTGATGCTCATATGCCATAATCCAACATCATTAGAGATTGCCAAACTATCATTAAACAACTTTGGATGAAGTAAATATTCCCTAAATTGTGGGTGTCGGGTATAGAAGGGAAAAAGAAGAAAGTGAGCCATGGAGCACATGTTTATTTGCCCTCCCCCCTCCCCCCTTCTCCAAAGAAAAAAGAACACATACAAATGTATAAAAAAGAAAACTAGATATGACTAAAGCAGACACAAAAGCTCCATGCAAAACACGCAGCAAGTGAAGATTTCTAGTCAAAAAGTCCCGTGGCCAGCTGTTAGCTTCTACTGAATGTGATATCTTTTTAAAGAAACAGTGAGTAAGATGATGCACTAGATCTTCCAACGGTCTATTTAACTCCCAAGTCCTAAGGTCTTCCTATCCCCAGATACATACATAAATTCTTTACAGGTGACTAGATCGATTCATAGGGTATCTCATCAAACTCTGATATGAGTTTGTTAGGATCTCATCAAGGTCAAACCAAAGCCAAGTTATGGTCATAGAGGGTATA
Source organism: Tetragonia tetragonoides (assembly GCA_038025085.1). Classification (NCBI taxonomy): domain Eukaryota; kingdom Viridiplantae; phylum Streptophyta; class Magnoliopsida; order Caryophyllales; family Aizoaceae; genus Tetragonia; species Tetragonia tetragonoides. The sequence continues at coordinate 2,048,472 of CM076153.1, forward strand.
GGTTATGGGCCAGCTACAGTTCTATGAGCAGCTATAAACCATAACCTGCATTCACTTGCTGATTGAAATAGTTTCAGAACCCTCTCCATAGCTTTAATATATACTCTCAAGAATGATATTCATCACAAACCGGAACACTTGAAATGAGGTATGCAAGATGATGACATAGTTGCAATTTTTTCTATGCACGAGCACAGTGTACCAAGGCGGGCGTGTGGGTCTCACGCGTCGACTCGCTGGCAATTGTTTTTTATTTTTGGCAATTTTCCCTTTGATTTCAGGTCGAATCAAGGCCTACTAGGGTTCACCAAGCCCCAATTTGAACCAATCTCGACCTAGGGTTTTTGTTTCTTGGGATTTTTGAATTTTTTGGGGTTTTGGATTAATTTTCCGATGGGGGGGAGGGGAGGTGATGGCCTGGGGAGGCCACGTCTGAGGTCTGCAGCCGGAGTCGACCTCCGTGGCCAGGGCGGGGATGGAGGAGAGAGAAAATTAGGGTTAGGGTTAGGCTTTCAGGTTTGGGGGTGAAGGGAGGGTGAGGTCAGCTTGTGGGGGCCACCGTTGTGGTCTCCGGCCGGCGCCAACCACGATGGAGGCATGGGCGGTGGTGGTGGGGCGGTTGGTTTGTGCGTGGGGGGAGGTGGTGGTGTGGGGGAGGTTACCGGAGGTTGGCGACCTCGCCGGAGGCCTGGGTGGCCATGGATGGTGGCGGTGGGGGCTGGTGGATTTGGGGCTGGTGGTGGAGAGAGAAGGTAAGGGGAAAGAGAGAATGGGTGAAGGCCTGAAGGGAGAGAGAGTGGTACATGGAGCATTGTGCTCCTGAGTGTATAATTTAGGCATTGGGTGAAATAGAGAGAGTGGGTGCATGGAGCATTTCCTGAGTGTATAACTTAGGCATTGATTGGAAACATGCCATTTCTACAAGCTCATGCTGATACACGGATACACCACAGGTGATTCGAAGAACCGATCAGCAACAGATCATAAGTATACATGATATAACGGCGCTCATATCCCACAATCCAACTCATAACCAATATCAATCGAGAATTAAGATTGCTGAACTATCTTTACACAACTTGGGATGGAGTAATACTATTACTTCCCATAAGTGAAGCCACCACCTTACTACTAGCGTGGATAATTGGCTATGTAGAATAATTGCAACATGCCATACTTGTTGCAGGAGACAGATGTCATCTCCAAGCATGCCATTTCGTATTGTCAAACACAAATATCACATATAAATATGACAACATTGCATAGTGTCTCTCCATTGTTTTCTTTTCATTTTGCAAGTCCATAGATCCATCTTGCTTCCTCATTCCACCAGGAACAACATCTCAGTTCTATACAATTTGGCATTCAGTGCAGCGGTTTTTTTTTTTTTTTTGGGGGGGGGGGGGAGGGGGGGGGGGCAATTTTCAGCAAGATATCAAGTCTGCAATGTGCAGCTCAAATGACGATGACGATCACGTCAAAGGCCTAGCAATCGAATTAGCAAGCAAAGAATAAACGAAAGAAGAAAAATAAAAGAAACGTGAGCAGGCCACCAAATTCAGCTTGTTCCATAATGTAAAACACCTTAGCATACCTTTTCACATGCTTCAACAGACTTTCTGCACTCTCCCATTTTCAGATAGCAGGCGGCAACATTCAGATGAAGCATATTCTTCAGATGGATAAAGTTTTTAAAAAACACCAAGAAAACATTCAGTAAATTCACTAGAATTCTGGGGGGGGGGTTCTACTCTACCAAAATTCAGCTCTTTTTATATTTAACTTATTATCACCAAAATTGAGCATTTGAAAAAGCAGCTATATGTTATTTTGAGAGACATACTCTTGTATTCAGGAATTCTTTTCCTTCTTCATCGTCCTGTGGATTAACATGATTAAATTCCAGAAGCACCTGTACGCAACAGCAACACACATTGCCACCTTCAATTTAATGCATTTGTCTGTGTACGAAAGGAAAGCCCTTTGCCTTCTAATATCATATGAAGTCTATGAGAATTTACTTTGAAAATGCTGTCATCCCAGGACAAATGATGTGGCATGGAATGGAACTTATAGGATTAGTATAATGCCTATATTACGAGTGAAGAAAGTGCTTTCTGAACAAGGTGACTTTTATCTCTTATATAGAACCTTCCTAGCCTTTGTGTAAGAGGTATAGATAGCAAAATGAATAGAGCACATGCCTTCTCATACTTGGCCTTTGCTAATTCGTACTTCCCTTCCTTGAAAAGCCTGTTACCCTGGCATAGAACATCACAATGCATGTTTCAAATTTATTTCTCGGGCAGATACGCGAAGTCTGTCAACCACTTGAATCACAAAAAAAAATCATTAGAACTATTAGTACGTAAGAGTCAAAGGGATAGCTCATTCATTCAACATTACCCCAATGCCTCCAAAGAGGCTCCTGCCTACGCAGGGTATGGGGGTCGGTTGTACGCAGCCTTAACCCTGTGAGAGTCTCACAGAGAGGCTGTTTACGTTTGACCCGAGATCCGAAGTACGACAACCATCGCCAACTTCACAATAAATAAGAAGTGCTGACAGTTTTATGAGCCATTTTGCTTTAGTCCATTATATTCCGAAGCCAAAAAGTAGTGAACTTTTTCGCTCCACTGAAAATGGTGGACAAACAGGGATAGCTCATTCAAGATGACAAAATCACAATGGTGCACACGATAGCCCTTGACAACAATCAGGATATTGAAGCAAACGACAACTACACTTCACAACTGAAACATAAGATCCGCGGGTACTACTGAAGATAAATACTACACAGCATCACAAATGACAAACATAAAGTTCTTTCCCAGCAAGTCCTTAAGCTGCAAAAGCTCCAGATCAATGATGAATACAAAAGAATCTACAGTCGACAAATCAGACAGCCATAACATTGACAACGATGGAGAAGATAAGAACCCCTCCCCCCTCCTCCTCCAAAACAAAAAAAAAAACATCAACAAGTACAAACTAGTAATAGCTCCAAAATACTATACCGTGCATCTGATCTTCTCTGCCTCTTCCATAATACTTCGGAAGTTTAGACCAACCCAGTCCTGTGAAAAAGGATGCAACATCAACCTAATTATATAATTATTTACGATGAGCAAAAAAATATAATTATTTACAATATCGTCTTATGTAACTTGTATCAGTATATATTTCTTTTGACATGAAAAAAAACAACTAGCATAAGTAATCAATCATCATCTCTTCTTTTTTTTTTCTTTTGAGGGGCATGGATGACATCATCTAGAACTCCACTACATAAAAAATATCAGAATAAATAGCATTTTGAGTCCCTAATAAAGTATTCAAACTAAATGGAACCAATAACATGTGGCTCAAGTGGTAAAGAGCTTGCAAACGCTCATGCAAGGTCTCGAGATCAAGCCTTGTCGAAGGAAAAATAGAGATTGGGAAGAGCTTTACCTCCGTAAGGAGCCGGCCCCAACTTGAACAGGACTAGTTGTGGACCGTCAAATGGGTGCGGAACCTATGGTTATACCCAAAAAAATAAAAAATACGAATTGAAGCAGCTTGTTCAGTCAATTTTGGAACCAGGTCACGATTGCCTTGGAATATCATTATTTTTTTAAGTATTCTGTATTTATCTACAAGACAGTGAAAATATACTATAAGTTTATAACAAGATGCACATGTATCTGCAGCAAATTTTGCCAAATAAGGTGAGCTTATCGAGTTCAGCCAGTCTGAAGTCTGAACCACGAGCAGATTTATTCCACACCTGGTTTGATTAGCTCATGATTATTTACAATAAGTAGCTGAATCAGACCAGATACCTAGGTGGCTCCGCTTCAACTGCAAGTCTAGTCTACTTTACAACACTCAGTAATACTCTGAAGAGAAGCAGCTTTGTCGGTAGAGAAACAAGACAACTACCGGTTCCCAAGCAGTTTTCACACTCATTTCTTTCCAACCACAAGCAGCAAGTAGTACAAAGAAAAGGAGATAAATTATTCCATCCCAAAACTTATCCCTATCATTTGAAACCCTGAGCTTCAATAAGTTCACCTTGAAAATCCTGAGTATACCAAGAGTTTCATTCTATTGCCTTGGAATATCATTCAACAACAACAACAACAACAACAACAACAACGACGACCCAGTAGATGTCCCGCCGAGGGCAGGGTCTGGGGAGGTCCAGATGTACGCAGCCTTACCCCTAACTAGTCGCCTAGTGGGGAGACTTTTTCCGAAAGACAAATATTCTGTATTCATCTACAAGACAGTGAAAATATATTATAAGTTTATAACAAGACGCACATGTATCTGCAGCAAATTTTGCCAAAGTTAGGGGAGCTTATCCAATTCAACCAGTCTGAAGTCTGAACCACGAGCAGATTTATTCCACCCCTGGTTTGATTGGCTCATGATTATTTACAATAAGTAGCTGAATCAGACCAGATGCCCAGGTGGCACTGCAAGTCTAGTCTACTTTACGACACTCAGTAATACTCTGAAGAGAAGCAGCTTTGTCGGTAGAGAAACAAGACAACTACCGGTTCCCGAGCAGTTTTCACGCTCATTCCTTTCCAACCACAAGCAGCAAGTAGTACAAAGGAAAGGAGATAAATTATTCCATCCCAAAACTTATCCCTATCATTTGAAACCCTGAGCTTCAATAAGTTCACCTTGAAAATCCTGGGTATACCCAAGAGTTTCATTCTACTGGAACATCTATCCACAACTCTTTTTGAACAGATGACAATGGTCTTGTGCATCACGTATGATAAGGTGAAGGCCTTGTCTGGCCCCTGACCCTGGAAAGAATCCACGAATATGAATATTAATTTTATACATAGTAAGTTAGTAACCGCCTGGACAAAAATGGTTTACCACATGAGGAACTTTGTACTTCCTAAAAGAAATCAGAAATACCAAGTGTCTAGCTGAGGGCTTTCTGTAAGTGATTGTAAAAAGAACTCCATGGAAAATCCCACCCCATTTTCTTGCAAAGAGAGTCAGACAAGAGTGCAAACCCCACAATTAAGTTAGCTCACCTAAGTAACTTTTTTTTTTTTTAGATAAAGAGAAAGCTTTATTAATAGTATGAATGAATTACATCCTAAGAGGACAAGGAGTCCTCGAAAGGAGGCTATTTACAGATCAGCCCAATGAAGCATAACCTGTGTAACAGGATAGCTACGAAAACACCCAGCAGCTTTTGCCCACAACGAAGCTAAATAGACTACTCTGTCCCACAACACATCCACTGACATGGAAGTACCAGTAAAGACCCTAGCATTCCTCTCTAGCCAGATGCACCTAAGTATTGCAAAGATAGCACTCTTCCACAACAGTTTCTTCTCCTTTCTCCACCTAAGCCCTGTACTCCTTGCTTGCAAGAACTCCATCATATTATCTGGGTACGCCCAAAAACCTCACCTATGTAACCAGATAATCTACTCCAAAGAGTCTGCGCCACTTCACAACTCAGAAAAACATGTGAAGAGGACTCACTACTAGCCCGACAAAGCAAACAAATATCAGGTGACAAGGCTGAGTTTGGCCTCCTCCTCTGACGCAGGTCGTGTATTTATCCTGTCCAACACCAACGTCCACACAAAAGCTCGAACCTTAGCGGGAACTTTTGCCTTCCACAGCCACCTCGCAATAGGGAAGTTGGGCTGTTGTACAGGCAAACGCAACCGCTGTAGAAAAGATCTACATGAGAATTCCCCAGAAGAGTCACCTATCCATCTCCGAGAGTCCTCCCTATCCTGAAGATGTACTGAATCCAGCAACTCGAGCAAAGAAGAAACCTCCTCCATCTCCCACTCCTGAGGTGATCTCCGCAAATGCAGGTTCCATGAACTTGTCGCCGACGAATAAAACTCCGAAACAGTAGCTTCATGGAGCAATGATAGCTGATAAACTCTGGGAAAACGCAAACACAAAGGGTGGTCCTCTCCCCAAGCATCCTCCCAAAACCGTATCCTCAGCCCGTTGCCAAGGCTAAACCGAACAAGAGGAAGATAAACTGGAAACAACTGGGAGATGGATTTCCATGGACATGCGTGTGTAGCTCCCATAACCACCTGAGTATCCCACACATTTTGGCCCAAACCATACTTACTCCTAATAACCCGATGCCAGAGTGCATTGCTTTCCAAAGGAAATCGCCAAAGCCACTTACCAGCAAGAGCCGCATTTTTGGTCACCAATCGCCCAATACCCAAGCCCCCCTCTTCTTTCGGACGACACACCAAATCCCATCTCACTAAGTGATCCTTCTTATCTCCATCACTGCCAGACCATAGAAAGTCTCTCATCATCTTCTCAATTTTTTTAGCAACAGCCACCGGCACCTTAAACAAATATAGGTAATATAATGGTATGCGGGACAAGATTGCAGCAAAGTGATCCGACCCCCAAGCGAGAAGTATACCCTCTTCCATCCGTCTAACCTCTTCGACACGCGTTGCAGTGGCTCCCAAAAAGACTCAGTCCGAGGATTGCCCCCAAGTGGCATACCCAAGTAAGTAAGCGGCCAACCTTGAGTTGAGCAACCTACCAGATTAGCAAAACTCTCAAGACCAGCCTGGTCCAGATTAATACCCGCAACACTGCATTTAGCTAGGTTAATTTTCATCCCTGACAGAAGTTCAAAAACTTGCAAAATGGTGAGGACATTCTTAAACTTAGTCAAATCTGCGGACAAGAAAAGCACTGTATCGTCAGCAAAGTGCAAGTGAGATACGTGCACAGCCTCTCTCCCCACCAGAAGGCCTTCAACCCTCCCCCTCTCGACACCCCTGTCCACATCAACCACAAGAGTAAACAAGAAAGGGGAAAGAGGATCCCCTTGTCTCAACCCCCTCGAGGAAGAGAACCAATCCCTAGGTGCCCCATTAACCAACACGGAAAAGTAAGCATTGCAGAAACAACCCCTAATCCACCGTCGCCAACGGAAGCCAAATCCCTTTTGTTCTAGAACACGATCAAGAAAAGCCACTCACCCTATCATAAGCCTTCTCGAAATCTAACTTGAACACCACCCCTCTTGTCCCCTTCCGCCTAGCCTCATCTACCACTTCATTGGCCACTAATACAGCGTCAAGTATCTGTCTTCCTTCCACAAAAGCACTCTGTGAGAGAGATATCGTAGATGACAATACCTCCCCAATCCTAACAGAAAGAATCTTCATAATTATTTTGTAGACACTAGTGACCAAGCTAATAGGACGGAAGTCTCTCACTTTCACTGACCGCTCCTTCGGAACTAAAGTAATAAAACTCGAATTAATACTCTTCCCCATAATCCCTTGTTCATGAAATTCTGTAAGCACACCAAGCAGATCCACCTTAATAATTTCCCAACAATCCTGGAAAAAGGCCATCGTGAAGCCATCTGGGCCCGGTGATTTCTCCCGATCCATACTGAAAACCACTGATTTCACCTCCTCTTCTGTAAAAGGTTTCTCTAGCCAGACAATCGAATGTGCAGGAATTGGGCTCCAGTCAACCCCCTCAATAAAAGGTCTTCCTCCCACCTCCTCTCTAAAGAGACCTTTATAGTACTCTGTAATCTCCCGACTGATTGCATCAACATCCGAAAAAACTTCCCCAGACTCATCCTCTAACTCCTTAATGAATGGTCGCCGTCTCCTCCCATTAACTACCTTAAAAAACAGCCTAGAGCTAACATCCCCCTCCTTTGCCCAAGCAACCTTAATCTTTTGTCGATGGCTCTGTTTTTCCCGTAGAATCACCTTCCAGCTCATTCTTAAGGCCAACACTCCTACGGACCAGCTCCTCCGTAGATTCCTCTGCGTTGTCCCCATTGCGGTCCACCAAAGATATCTCATCTAAGAGTTCTTTCTTTTTCCTCCGCACATCGCCAAACACCTCCTTATACACCTCTTCAGCTCCTCTTTAACATTCTTCAACTTCTTCATTAAGCAATAACCCTCCCAGCCTGCACTTCGAAAGAATCCCACCATTCCTTTACCTTCATACGAAAATTCGGATGCGAAGTCCACATGTTTTCAAACCTAAAAGGCGTCGGTCCCCATTGAACAGGGCAAGAATGCAAAGTAAGTGGAAAATGATCAGAACAAGGCCTCGGTAACACCTCCTGCACAAGTTGTGGAAACTCATCCTCCACCTCATTAGTAAACATGAAGCGGTCAATCCTGGAACGCGCATTACGACGTCCACCAACCGACCATGTGAACTCTGCATTATGCAGAGGAGGATCCCTCAACTCACATTCTCGAATAAAATCATCAAAACCCCTTATGCCTGTCATTAGGGCTGCTAATGAGCGAGCTAACTCGTGAGCTACTCGAGATTGACTCGGCCTTAACTCGACAGTAGCTCGACTCGAGAAAAGCTCGGCTCAAACTCGAACTCGACTCGTCTCCTTAACGAGTCGAGTCGAGTCGAGCTAGCTTGAACTCGGCTCGATAAGCTCGCGAGCTACTTGATTAATATAACAGAGAAAAAAAAACTAAATTATTCATTTGCAAGTCAAACCCAAAAAGAAAATAAAGATGAAAAGAGACATACAAGAAGAAAAGACAAAAAAAAAAAAAAAAAAAAGGAAAACAAAACTTGAAAATGGAATTCAGCGGCTAACACTAATTTCACTACTACTATCTACACTACCACTTGAAAAAGCAAGACTTTAAAAAGTCCCACATCGACGCGTAAGAAAATAATCGTATTACCTTTGCTCTATAAAGTGCATGTGAATCCTATATTTTCCTTCTGCAGCTGTGCAGTACCATAACAAAGTGGGCCTGCTAGGTAGCCCTGGTTGGTGGCTGCAGCCCAGTGAAAACTTTTTTTTACCCTCCGGCCTCTCGGTACTTGAGCTTCTAGGCTCAGTGTCGAGCTGTGAGTCGAGTCGAGTCGAGTCGAGCTAAAAATATTTACTACCGAGTCGAGTCGAGCTTGGTAAATTAAAACTCGACGAGTATCAAGCTCGAGTCGAGCTCGAGTTTGGGAAAGTCGAGCTCGAGTCGAGTTTGGCTGAACTCGAGCTCGACTCGCTCGATTAGCACCCCTACCTGTCATACTACTGGTATTCCCCCGCCTCTCACTACTGGTGCGAACAACATTAAAATCACCACCTACCACCCATCTTGGAGAGCATAACCCTGCGACAGCACACAACTCTTCAATAAAAGACTCTCGCTCACGATACCCACAAGGGCCATAGGCTGCTGTGAACCACCAGCACCCCCATCCCCTAACCACTAGACAAGTGTAAGTCCCAAAGACCACCTCCACCTGCGTAGCAAACCGAGTATCCCAAACCACCAAAATCCCACCAGCAGCTCCATCTGAAGGTAAAGCAACCCAATCCTTATTTCGAACCTCCCAAATACTTCTAACAAAAAAAGAGTCCACCACTTGCATTTTCGTCTCCTGTAACATCACTATATCAGGGGTGGCGTTGCAAATAACCTCCCTAACCAAGTTCCTCTTTCTTGTCCTCCCTAACCCGTTCACGTTCCAACTTAATATTTTCATAACAACAGTCTCTGACCGCGTGTTTTACGGCACTCCTCCCTGCCATAGTTTACACTTGTTTGCAGATTCCTTAGCTCCCTGTTCCAGTTTCTACCTTTCTTCCTAGAACAAGTCTTCGGCGAAACCTGCACACCAACCTGCTCCCCAGAAGTACCCACTATCTTGAAACCCAAACAATCAAATAGCTCTTGTGGATCCCGATCGTCACTGTCTCCCTGCAAAGGCTCAATCCCAACGGTGCACGCAGCTGGAGAAATTGAAGGTGTCTTAAAAATTGAAGACTCCCCTACATTCAACAAGTTAATCTCCTCCACCTCACCCCATATACCTACATTTTCATCTCTCTCCCTCTGCAAACTCTCAATAAGCAGACCTTCCTCCTCATACCACAAATCATCCTCCTCCTCTGAATAGTCAGTGACCATAACCATCTCCCAAATCATTCCTAAGCCTGGTCTGAACCTGTGTTAAAGGAACCACGCTTTGCACAGTGCTCGCTGGCCAGCTCCCAAACAAACAAATATCACCAATCAGCCCTCTCGCCTTAAGAACTGCTGGAGGAAGCCGAACCCTGGGAGAAACAGGGTCACCGGAGACTCCCCCCAAACTGTGTTTAAAAAAGCGCGCCTGAGGCGAGGCGAGGCGCAAGACCATCGCATCACATTGGAGGCGTTTCGAAGTCGTGATGCGAGCTTGAGGCGTCGCCTCAGGCTGATCAGTCGCATCATGGACAAGTGACTTAAATCTTATACGTGGCATTTTTTTTTTATTGAGAGACAATTAACTTAACAGACGCTTCTCTTGTTCAAAAAAAAACACGATGGTCTTCTTGTTCTCTTCTTTTTTACTTTCCCCCAAATATGGAAACCCTAGTTTCTCTCAAAGTGAAACCTAGCCACCGCCCACCGGAGCTGCTCGCCGGAGTTCCTTCTCACCAGGTATGTCTTCTCACTCTCTCTCTTCGATCTCCTCTTTCTCTCTCTCTCTTCCCTCCTCTTCTCTGTTTTCTTGCATATTTTCGTGTTTAACTGCTTCTTCCCTCTTCTTCTCTGTTTTTTTTTCTGTTTATTTTCATGCTTCTCTCTTCTTCTCTGTTTTTTTCCTGTTTACTTTAGTGCTTCCCTCTTCTTCTCTGTTTTTTTTTTTGTTTATTTTCGTGCTTCCCTCTTCTTCTCTGTTTTTTTTTTTTTTTTTCGTGCTACTGCCTACTTTCTGCTGGCCTGTGTTGCTCTGTTTTTATTTTTAATTTTTATTTTTGATTTTTTTTTGCACGTCTTTGACGTGTGCTGCTCTCCTTCTTGTACTATGTTTTTTTTCATGTCTTTTCTACTCTGTTTTTTTCATGTCCTTCTGCTACTTTGTTTTTTCAAATGCCTACAAGCTGTTTGACAAAAAGACTGAAAGAAAAAAAACTCACCTTTTCTCTCTGTTTTATTTCGTTTTCTGTTTTTCCTTTCTTTTCTTTGATAGGACTCTATGTTTCTCTGTTAATTAGTTTATATTTGTGTGATTTCAGCTTGGATAAATTGGGGGGGATTGATAAATGGGAACTAATGAGGCTAACACTTCCGGTTCTAAATCTTCTAATTCCACGACATCATCAACTCTAGACCTGGCTAGAATTTATGGGAAAGTAGACCCTAATGATAGGAACAAATTCACATGCAACTTTTGCCTAAGAATAACTAGTGGAGGAGCATGTCGTTTAAAGCAACACTTAGTTGGAGGATTTCGAAATGTGACGGCATGTCCTAAGTGTCCAGAGCATGTTCAGGAAGAAGTTCGGAACTTTATGATGAAAAAGCACAGGGCAAAGGTTGCAAATGACTTTCTCCCACCTATGCCAGATATTGATCAATATGATGAAGAGGATGATGAAGAATGTGATGATGTGCCTTTGAAAGGGAAGAGGACAATTGGCTCGGGACAAGGAAGTAGCAAGAGTCTTCCCAAAAAGGCAAGAGAAAAGGGTCCCATGGACATGTTCTTCACTCCTAAACCCGGCGATGTACTCAAAGGCCAAAAAGGAGCGAGGCAACCAACCATAAATGAAGTATGTCACAAGGAGCTAAGGAACAATGCTTGTAGTAAGCTAGCTAAGTGGTTTTATGATGTCGGGCTTCCTTTCAATGCGGTTACTTATGACAGCTTTCCTGAAGCAATGGTTGCTGTTGCACAATTTGGCCCGGGGTTCAAACCACCTAGCATGTATGAGCTAAGAGTTCCTTTGCTTAGAAAGGAAGTGGATGAAACCAGAAACAATTTGTTAGATACAAGAAAGAATGGGCTAGAAAAGGTTGTTCTATTTTATCGGATGGATGGCGTGATTCCACCGTTCATAAGGACATTGTGAACATTCTAGTGAACTCTCCAAAAGGTTCTGTGTTCTTAAAATCCATGGATGTGTCCGAAATCAAGAAGGATGCTAACATTTTATATAAAATGCTTGATGACATGGTGGAGGAAGTTGGGGAGGAAAATGTGATCCAAGTGGTGACGGACAATGCATCTAACTATATTGCCGCGGGTAAGCAACTATGCATACTAATCTTTTTGCTTCGTTTACGTGCTTAATTGAAAATCTATTTTCTTATTCATTTGAAAATCTTTACAGGTAGATTGTTAGAAGCCAAGAGGCGACGTCTATTTTGGACTCCATGTGCGGCTCATTGCATTGATCTTATGTTGGAGGACATAGGAAATATTCCTAGAATTCGGAATTGTTTGAAAAAGGCCATGTTCATTCATGGTTACATATATAACCATGTTGGTCTTGTGAACATGATGAGAAGGTTCACAAATAGAAAGAATTTGCATAGGCCCGCAATCACTAGGTTTGCAACATCCTTCATTACTATTGCAAGTATTAAGTATACATAAACAAAAGAACAACTTGAGGAAGATGGTCACTTCTGCCGATTGGAATGCTTGTAAGTGGTCTAAGGAAACGGCAGAGCAGAAAGTAGCATGCATTATTCTACAAGAAAGGTTTTGGAAGAATATTGTGTATGCTCTTAAGTTGACGGGGCCTCTTGTTAAGGCCCTTAGAATAGTTGATGGGGATAGAAAGCCAGCCATGGGATACATTTATGAGTGCATGGATAGGGCCAAGGAAGCCATTATTGCTAGCTTCGACTGTAAGGAGGAGCATTACTTGAAAGCCTTTGAAATTATCGATAAAAGGTGGGAATGTCAACTTCATAAGCTTTTACATGCGGCTGGATTTTTCTTAAATCCGGAATTGTATTATGACCACCCTGAAGCAGCATGTACAGGGGAGATTATAGCAAAAGTTGGCTCCTAGTGTGGAACTTCAAGACAAGATTGCTTCACAGATAGATGCATACCAAAATGCCGAAGGTCTTTTTGGCAATCCAATGGCCATAAGACAAAGGAAGACAAGATCACCAGGTAAACATCGCTTCTAAAATTATGTATAACTATTTTATATAAGTTCTTACGTAGTTTGGGAAATAATTATTTGGCTTTCAAACCTTTTGACTTGTTAATAACGGATTGGTGGGCTGCATTTGGAGGATATTGTAAAGAGTTGCAAAAGTTTGTTGTTCGGATCCTTAGCCTCACTTGTAGTGCAACTGGTTGTGAGAGGAATTGGAGTGTCTTTGAGCATGTAAGTAGTGAAATTGAGACCATTTTAATAATCTTAGCTTTTTACTATGTCCTTAAGTAATTAAAAGTTACCCTTTTTTCTTACAGCTTCATACCAAGAAGAGAAACAGATTGGCACAATCTCGATTGAATGACATGGTGTATGTCAAGTATAATCGTGCTTTAGAACGCCGATACAAAAGAACGGACACCACAGATCCAATTCTTTTGAAAGAGATTGATGATAGCAATGAGTGGTTGCTTGGGAGAATGGAGGATGACGAAGATGATGATAATGATTTTGTGTTTGAGGGTGAGGACTTGACATGGGCTGATGTTAGTAGAGCTTCCGGGGCAAATGAGCCTAGTTATGCCACTAGAGCATCGAGATTGAGGATGGATGCATCGGGTTCATCAAAAATCGATAAAGGAAAGAGTGTCGCTAATGCATCGGGTTCATCGAGTAGAGTTGTGTTGATTGATGAAGATGAGGAAGAAATGGAAGAGGAAAGTGGACAATCTGAGGATGATGGAGAGGGTGATGTATTTGGGTTTAATGATGACGAGGATGACAATGAGGAGTTCTAGACTTGTAGTTGACCTTAGAGAGATTAGAGACCCATGTCTATGCTTCCTTTTTATTTTGCTTCTATTTCTATTTTAGTTTTTCATGGACTTGTGTTGTTTGTTTCTTGTAGTTATGCCTTTTAGCGATCTCGAATCGCAAACTATGAGGCTACTTGCGGTGCGGTATGAAATATGTTTGTGTTTTAGCACTTAAACATAGTATTTGAGTGTTTTGTTTATGAAAAATGATTTAAAACCAATTTAGAAGTGTTTTTGTGAAAAAAGTGCGCCTCGCGTCCGAGATGCGTGCGCCTCGCGTCCGAGATGCGTGCGCCTTCGCCTCTCGCATCGCGCCTCGGGTTTTTGGACCCTATCGCCTCGGTGCGCCTCGCGCCTTTTTAAACACAGCCCCAAAATCATGGTAGAATCACATCCCACCTGGACTTCTGGGAAGCCAGCCCCCTCCCTACACCTTACCTCATCCTCTTCCCCGATACTTTCTGTCACTAAAGCACCCTCCCCTGCCGCGGAACAACCCCTTCGCACAGCCCAGCCGCCAAAGACGAAGACTCCCCCACCTGCTGCGTTGTACCACTGACCACATGGGCTCCATCAGCATGTTGGCCGTCATTTTCTATCCGAGAAGACAGGATTTCCGGACCAAGATCTGTCCTGTTGGTCGCCGGCCGGTGAGTCACCGGTGGCCGGAGGTGGCGATGATGATACACGTGTGACCAGCTTTTCTCCTTCACTTGCTGGCTGCCCTCGCCGGAATTTTCTGCCACCGCACACCCAGTCTCCGCCTTCTCGCCGGTTCCAGAAGGCCCCACCGGCGTGCCGCCGTTGTGGGACTGTAAGCTCGAGTGGCTGGAACTGGGAAGACGACTTTTCTCTCTCCATTCAAGTCTGGGTAAATTCACGGAAGGGCTTTTAATTAGTGGGCCCACTGGAGCATGCCCTTTTTTATTATCACATGGGTTTTACTTAAAACACCCCCAGAATTTCGCTGAGGCCCAAGTCTGTCAAAGACAGTAACCCTCGGCCCAATCCTCTGAAATACTGGTCTCCTCAGCCCAAGCCTCCAGAACACTGGAGTTTTATTAGAATTTGAAATATTAAACGCCTTTGACCCAGAATCAATTCTGCGGATTTGTCGCGCTGATATCTCGCGCCTTCCATAACGGTCCTCTGCCCTCCCAACGTTTCTCCCCTGCGTCGTCACCGGTCCACCGTGCTCCGGTGAACTTCCTAACCAGTTTATCTCCTGGCTATGGCAAATTCGGCACTGAGAACGAAGGCTCCTACTACCCACAAACATGACACGAGGCCCACAGCACTGGATCACCTCAAACATCCTGCACCAGCCTCTACCCTTGCTTCCCTCAGGGACTCTAATGGAGGCAGCACGGCCCGTTCTAGGCTGCTTCTCCAGCAGAAATACCGGCCAGAAGCATTAGAACCAATTCGGAGCATCAAGACATATCCATCACCCCGACGAGTGTGAATCCACCTCTTATCATTCTCCCCTCTCCACAGGGAAATAGCTTCTCGTGCCCACCAGACCAGTTCCTCCCGACGTAATCGAACTTCGAAATTTCTTCCCTGATGTACTTCCACTACACGGAAATCAACATAATCTCTATGAAATTCAAATCGCTTATTCTCAGTAGAAAACTCCATAAGAAAGAAAATTAATGAACTAATCTCACTTCCAGCAATGGAAAGGCTCCCGGAGCCCCACCCACCAATGGTGGACAGAGTAGTCCCCAGTGACCTACACTCACTCTAGAGAGAGAAAGTTATCTGAGAGGTATATACAACTTCAACAATACTTTGTAGGTGATACTAGCATCAACTTCTAGCCATTTCGATGGTCATCATATTCACATTGATTCTCCTGGCAAAAGGGGACTAAACCTTGAACTCCAACCAAAGAAAAACAAGGTTTACCATTTGTCTTCAAACAAAAGTAGCTGAGAGTTTTCTTTTACTACTACCTAAGTAACTATGAGGAGAATACCTCTTGCAATGGACTTTCAAGAAAATGAAGATACAATAGGATAGCCTGGTGGGTAGAATAGGCAGGCTTTCCCACCCGTCTAGATTATTTGAGTTCACTAGAGGGATTTGGGATTACCCCAACCCTTTATGCCTTTCAGGTTTCAACTCCCAGATGCTTGGCCTTCAACCATGTCCTGGCCTCGAGAGGGCTGGGCTTGGGGACTCTCCTTGCCTCCAAGAAGAAGTTAATTATTAACATTTCTCCAAAGAAAGGCCCCACGGAGAGGGGAATGAAAATAACTAGGTGGATTTTTTGAGTTCACTATAGAGATTTGGGGTCACCCTAACCCTTTATGCCTTTCAACTTTTAGATACTTGGCCTTCAACCACGTCCTGTTCCCAAGAGGGCTGTGCTTGGGGACTCTCCTTGCCTCCAAACAGAAGATGAATTTAACGTTCTCCAAAGGAAGGCCCTACAGTCTACAGAGAGGAGAATAAAAATAACTAGGTAGATAAGCTATACAGAAGGATATCTCCCTTTCATGTCTTAGGCGAAACAAATGTTAACCATCCCTTTGCCTATTTCATTAGGAAATCACACTTCATAACACTAAAACAATAAAAATCATCTGATACAATTCGGCTGTCATGCTCAGTCAACCTTGTCAAACAAAGGAACTCAATTCAATTTATTATCTAACTGAGAATCCAGTGCTGAAGAAATTCTACCTTCCATCATCTAACCGAAGTTTTCAAATTAAGAATTAGAAAATTTTGTACCTTTGGCATCTCAAATCCAAGAAGCTCAATTTCCCATTCAACATAAACACCTTCAGGGACACCAGCTGGCCTAGTCACAAAACCAAAAATGAGATATGTAACTCAGCATTGTAATTTGAGAAGAAAATAAATAATTTCACCTTCAAGCAGTATAGTAACTTTCAGTTATTTGGCTACCACAGATATCAAAGACAGCAGAAAAGAGATGAGATAATTAACCTTGGAAACTTGTCGTATGCATAATCAGGAGGACAAGTTACAAGAGCTATTTCCCCAGGCAACATTAAACGGACAGACATTTCAAAGCCCTCTGGTACCTATTGAGGCAAATAGATATATAAATCAAACTATCATATAAAGGGTTCTTTTTCTGCAGACATAATATAAAGAATATGAGAAAGCAAAATATACATAAATCAATGCAGCACACAATATCTCCCACATAACATATACCTATATGAGACCATCTAAACAAAGATGACATGAAGTGGGGAGCAAACGAAAGGAAGTCTTCACTATAATTATTGAAGCTAAAAATAACGATAAACTCCAAGGGTCCTAATAGATAATCACTGTAATCATGTAATAAGAAATAGGAGAAAACAGCTCCATAATGACTAGGAAGATCATAACTTCATAGTTAACAGTGACAAGCATGGCTATCAAGCAAAGCAGCTAAGACTCATGGAAGAATACAACCTCATATGCCAACTTATACCATACACAACCAAATTCAAACCAAGCCTAAGAATAATTCATGTCGCTAAAGCCACACAGAAATGTTGCTTTGTTATGATATAATTAGTTCTTTCTATTAGAAATACATGATACATGTCTGATAGACAATAACTCACAAGGCCTTCTCCAGAGCTGAACTCTAAAGGCTGACCATCATTATCAACTCTTGTATCATAGAAGACTGTTTTTTTGTCATTGACAAGCCTTCCCTTGTAATGAACACGTAGTTGACTGTCTTGAAGTGGGCAATCCATAGGAAATTCACCTAATTATCAGGAGAGCATGAGACATTAAAAACATTCAAAATGTTTGAAACACATGAAATGTAACAATTTAGGGCTTAATCAACTCGAAAAACAGCACTGCAACAAATCCTGTCTGCTTTCGCAAATGTAATACGCGTTCCACAACTCATAAGTGGACATTCCAAATAACTTTCTGCTTTTGCAAACTGTCATAACTCAATATTCATGTTGTGGTGTATAGCATATGGTGATATTTACTGTTTAATTTCAAAGGTAAAAGTTATTTAGACCTTAATGTTGGTAAGGAAAAAAAAACTAGACATTCCAAATAAATTTTATGACGACTTCAGGATTGATGGATTATCTAACAAGGATTTCCTCAAAAGACATCAAGGGGGGTGTCATTGTCATACAAAATCTAGACCGCATGGTTATAAGGATAAGTGCAAACAAAACAGTGACATTTCATAAAGATTCCAGTGACAACTATATGATCTTCATCATCCTAATTCAGACAGCAGTGAAACATATGATAGCAAGAGCATACAATAGCATTTGCACATGGCATATTGTCAAAATTAATATACCAAACAAATAAGTCATCAAAGTATGAATTTTGATTTAAACCTTGTCCATCATGAATGCGTCGTTTAATCAGACGTCCATCTCCAAGCACATCGCGGACCTGTTCAAAAAACAAACCATAGTTATGCACATCTATGACCTCCTAACTCAGTTAAAACTTAGAAGCATGAAAGATCTGTGTAATGAGCAAGTTTAAGCAGTAAAACAGCATCCCTAAACGGCTAAACTTGAAGTAATTTTAATCTCACAATTTTGAACTTGTTTCATTACAAAGCTGTTTAATATATATGTAGCAGAGAGAAAGAAAAAAATATGCATCAAATGAATGAGAGAAACCTGGACAAAATGAATAAGATCCACTTCAAAATGAACTTCTTCAAGACCTTCCACTTCAGGAAGGAACGAAGATTCAGTCAGGTGTTGATTCATTACATAAATCATGGCCTTCTCTCCCCTTGTCATCACACCTATTCCCATCTCAAGACCTTTAGGCAACTGTCACCACAAAGATCCTAATAAATCAGACACAGTTATAAAAACAAACAATAATCACTTTGAAAAGGAGAAGAGAGCAAACCCTGGATTCTGGAAGCTATCAGTAGTTCAGCATATATAACTGATCTTATTTTATTCTTCCCAGCAGAATGAAATTAGTGCATCACTTAGACACTGACCTCAGAGTTCCCAAAAGTAAACAGAAATGGTTCTCCATCAGTATGACTCCGTATCATCCTTCCATCACCGGTTTTAGCAGAAATCCTGGGCACAAACATCAACAAAGATTATAGAAATTGTAATATGAACAAAAACCTGAAATCATGGTGACAATCATTTAAGTCTATTTTGGTTAACCAAATTACTTCTCTGCAAAGTAAACATGATAGCCTTTCATGTGTTTGATCCCCACCCCACCCCACAAGATAAAAAAACAAGAAATGGAAAGGGAAAAGAAACTGATTATGCATACTGAGGTTTTATAGGTAATCTCCCCCAAAGCTTTGAATTTTTATCTTTAGGGAACTCAAACCTCTAGGTACAAGCCACCTTACCTCCATATCTCAGCATCCCACACCACCAAGACTGACACTCCCCCTTCCTTTCTTTAGAGAGCTCAAACCCCGAGATACAAGAAACCTCACCTCCATATCTCAGCATCCCATACCACCAAGACCGACACTTGCCCTTCCTTTCTTTAAGGAACTCAAACCCCCAGGTACAAGCCACCCCACCTCCCATAGCTCAGCATCCCACACGACCAAGATCCTCACCCCCCACCATCACCAATGCCTTATGGGTAGTTGGGTACTCCCATGTATATCCAACTAGGTACATCAATCTTTTTAAAATAGGTGTGGATCTTAACAGAAGTGGGCCTCATCTACAAAACCAAGTGAGCCTGATTTTTATAACCAATTGGTTGTACCTAGGTGGGTGCTCATGGGAGCACCCAAAAATTTTACAGTACCTGACATCTATCCCTGCCAGCTTTCAGCACCATACTAGCAGCCACCAACCAAGCCTTTGAATCAGCTGACAACTCCAAAGTTTGCCAGTATCAGCCTTGACATCATTAACTTAAACCATAATTGTTGCCACTTTCCCAGTACTACGTCTGTGCTTTTATCTGGCAATCTTCTACCATACCAAATCCAGTCTAGTGATATTTCAGACCTCAGAGGCAAGATCTATTGCCCAACAGTGGGAATGTGCTAGTCTTGCAGTACTGACACAGCAAACTTGAAGGCTTGGTATGCTAGGCAGCCTTAGTGGCCAGATAAGGAAGAGAAAGGAGTGTCCTAAGTGGTTTTACATCTTGATGATGATAGTGGATGAGATGCCTAAGAAATGACAACTGTTGTTAAGAGTTAATGTAATTAAGGATTAGGGTTAGCTAAAGGATATGGATTCCCCTTTCTTGCCTTTGACAAAGCAAGCAGCCAAGCAGGTAGAAGTAAAACTTTCCAAACCCTCTTTCTTTCTTTTATTTATTAGATAACATGGGAATCCCATGGGTCTGGAAGTTAATGGCCAGGAAAACCTCCAGCGGCTCTGAGGGTTAACATCCAAACCCTCTTTTTTCTTACAACAAACATACCAGCTTTACATTGTAAGTACTTTCCTTTGTCTTTTGCTTTGCGTTTCCTATCTTTTTGTTATCTAGAACTTGATAATCAACCTTTATCAGAAATCATAAAAGGTTAAATTTTTTAAAAACAATTTCGCTCACCACTCACTAAGAAGCAAAGGGAGACAAAAAACTATTAAGGGGAGGATCATATTACCAAGCTTTTACTTCATAAGGGGCCCTTGGTGACTCCCAACCTTGTCCTTCATTTATTACCTACATAAAGAAAAAGAAGTATACATGAACCCAAAAAATTGGTAATAAAATCAATTGCAACTTCCTACATTCAATCTTTACGAGATTAATCTTCATCCTCGATCCTCCTAAGTTCTATAATATTATATTCTTTTTCATACCATCATCTGCATGGGAGGACTGAGAACAGATACAATAAGAATAATTTCATATTCTACTCCATTTGATAAGGTAAACCTTACAGCTTTAGTGTATCACCATATTAATAATGATTGCCATGCTTAAAGAATCTTGAGATATCCACGACTATCTAGTATCTAGCCACTGTGTAATCCAGTGTGAGGTAGGATCTAGGATGAACTCAATGCTAACTTCACCAAATTACAAACACACAAAAAGTAAAGGGACAGAGTGAGGTAAGCTAGAAGTAGCCAGAGTAGGATCCAGCATACATCCTCACATCTGTGGTTTAAAATTTCTAGAGCTGAGGGCTTCTGTATCATTTTCTACTCCAAGATTCATGGGTTTCACATCATTCTAAAACTGAAGCAATGCTAGAATCTGTTGAATCTTCACTGTTATCTAAGATAGTATAGAACAAGAGATAGACAGAAAAGAAACTGGAGGTCCAGAAGAAGTTTAGAGATAGAGAGAAGCATTCTTTCGATCTACTTGAATTGCTCTAAGACTATTGTGCTTTAAGCATTTGAGTGTATATAATGTTCCTACATATTACAGTCAAGACTATTTCAGAAGCCAAAAAGCTGGAAACAATCTGGTAACGTACATGTAAAGAAAGGAAACCACAAAATTATGAGGACAAAAAGGAATCTTACTTCAGAAGGTCATCTTTGTATAAGGTTTCTGTATAGCTATAGCGAAGAGCTTCATATTGATAACTTCTAATCTTTTATTGAGGATGTGGACAAAATTATGCATGATTCTTAATTCTACTTCTAAAGGCCTGTGAAGTTCTCTACCTACAGAGATGGAAAAGCAAACCATGCAATGCTCATGGTCATGAAGTGTGGAACTGCTTCATGCTTCCTCTCTCTGTTTCTGGAATAAGATTAGCTAAATCCTTAAACCTGTTGCTTTGCAAAATGTTTGCAATGATAAAGGATCCTCCAGTACACCATTGCAACAAAGAACAGGGGCCAGAAAAAAAGCAATTCATCAGGACAAACAGTACCCAATGTTTATACCTTTTTCACAACTCCAAAATCTTCAGAAATAACCTGAAAAGGTAAACAAAATAATGTATCAAAGAAATGACAATGTTATTAGGTTTTGTGACAGAAAAACTTAACCATTTATCATAAACCCAATAAAAGAAAAGAATCTAAACTATCTAGTATGTAACACAGACAGCGTAAGGTACATTGATAGGTTTTCATTACGCATAACCTTCATGAGCTTTTTTTCTTTTTTTTTTTAGATAACATGGGTATCCAAAGCTTCTCTTTTTTTTTGCATAACTTTCATGAGCTTCAATGTGATATCCCAAAAAGCAACCAATCTCATCTGCCATTATCTACATTGTTGTCATCTAAATTTCACTTTCAAAAGTAATTACCCGAGAGAACCCAGCAGAACCTCTTGGTAAGTTGAGTATCATATTGTGAATATACAGCTAGAGTTAAATTTTACTTCAACTACTAACATATTAATGGTTTACTATAAGTATAGGGAAAATACAGGTGCCAGCTTTAGAGCTATCTTGATTGCCAATACTCCACATCAATCTTGCTTAAAAAAGTGATTTTCCATACACCATCCCAAGCCAATGGACTGATATTGCACTTGCTATCTTGCATAAACATAGAAGTCCAAATTTCCGCAAAGCCTATTTTCTAGAGATCCATCAACTTAACTTAAACTGATTAAGAAAACAAAATAGTTAAATAATGGATACGCACACAATGTTACCTTTGCTTTGCCAAAGTCAACTAGCTCAATCTCAAAGTGGAGATCATCATCCTTTGGGAAATTGTCCGGGGCTACAACTGGACAATCAGCTTCACCATAATGCATTCCAGGTTTCATCTTGAACTGCAACATAAAAGGTATTAAGAAGATTAGCAAACACATGCAACAGTCCACATGCACAGCAATTATTCCTCTAAAAATTATCCCCAAGCATATTCAAATATGGTGGCACTGACAGTTCTTCTCTTCACATCCAGATCTTGTCCAAAAGAAAATCCAGAAACTGACCACCTTGCAATTTATGCTGTGGCAAGGTAATGATTTAAAAGCAATTAAAAGGACAAGCTGATGCCTTTGGTAAACGCCAGCTCTAAGCCTCTTCTCTATTGCTATCCACTTTTTTATCCAACACCACAGGTTCAATATCTTTTACTTCGCATAGTGAGTGGAAAGGGGGGGGGGGGGAGTCCACATAGTGGCCTTGCATTTCATACAACACATACATGAAATAGCATCAGAGCCTAGAACCCTGGGTGTGTGACTGACATTGAGTAAAGACTAAAGAGCTTCAATGTGTAATTATAGTTTAAGGATTCAAAGGCAATACCATGGCAACTTCACCCTTCTGCATTGTAGGTATTCCTTCTAGCAATCCCAATATCATCTTGCTTTTACCCAAAATATGCCTTACAGGAATTCCTTTACCTGATACAGCAGACATTGATCAATATTAAAAACCACAAAGCAGAAAAATAATTCACAAAGTCGGGAATCTACACAGCCAACTCCCTATATTTTTCAGCAAAATAATCCAAGGGAAAAATGCTACAAAATATACACAGCAGGACATAGATTTTAACTCATTTAGATATACTATTATTATGTTAGAGAGGACTAGTAAGCGAAAATATGTTACTAATTTCCCTCGTAGCTATGATTGATTCAAAACTCTTACAAATATATCAGAAAGCACTTTAGATCATTTAATCAACAATTTACTTAAAATTGATACCAATTTGGGACAATAATGCTTAACAAACCTCCAAATTCTTTTTTGGTGGAATGAACAACAACCCCCTCCACCGTCCGAACCGTGCTGTGAAAGATAATCTACAACATTTGATTCAAAACTTATTAGTCAACCCAAATTAAAAGAAAAATAACTAAAAATTAGCAAATCCATAGTAGAAATTGAACATTTATCACAATTGGGTAAAAATCAAACCTGATCACCATCAGAGGGTGTAGATTCACCTCCACCGGGTCTCAATTCAGCTTTCAACAACCCCCCAGGAACAAGTTTCTTCCTCCTAGTAAAAACAAACCCAAAAAATCGGAATTCAGAAATTAACCCTAATTAAGGCAACAAATTTGAGTTAAAGAAAAATACAATGAAATGTCTCAAACCTTTTGTCGTCGTCAGATAACTCCTTCTTTTTTGGTGGCAATTGCCCTTGCTCGCTGATTTCAGGGTTCGCCATTTGAACCACAATGCTCGAAAATCTTCTAGGTTTTCTGATCCAAATAAAAAAAGATGATTATGATGGAAATTCCCAAATTCGCAAGTTCGATAACTTGAATTTCGACGATTATAGTGCTTAAAACCCTAATTGCAGTTCACCAATGGATTTACGATGGGGTAGTTCAACCTCTTTGGTTTTCAGTGGAGTATATCAGTTGACGCATTTTTTACTGTACATCATAGCACTTGTGCTGTACGGACATGGACATGGATACGAGGATACGGGCACGCAGAAACGCGAAGTCGAAAAACTTGGGATTAAGAAACGGGAAGAAAGACAAGAAAGAAAGAAAGAAAAAAACGTTTCGTCTTATGCCTAGGGTTAGGGTTCCGACGAACGGTGGTGTTTTCAGACTGAGAATTTGGGGATTTGGTCGAAAACGCAAAGATGTAGTTGTGATCTCGCACATTAAGGGCGTTCCCTTTTATGCTGTACCAATACGCGTTTCCAGTTCATTGTAACGCAAAAGCCAGCCTATAAAACGCGTGTTTTCTGGATCCAGCCTATACAACGCGTTTTCAGTCAAAAGCCTTTCAAAGCCTTATGAAAACGCGTTTAAGATCTCGAGAGCCTGTCCTTCACGTTCCAGCTGGCAAAAACGTGTTTTTAATTTTCTTGCGTATATTTGCTTGTGTATCCTAGACAATAATGTGTACGATGTTGATTAAGCAATTAACCCCAAATTCAAACACCATAGAGTTGATAAATCTCACTAAGTCCATTAAGTTCAATCTTCTCTATACATATAAAGCTGGCATATTTCGTGAGTTTTGAATCATGCCACATCATTAAATGTATTATTAAAATAATTTTTAAAAAAAAATAAAATTGAGAGTTTGACTTGAGATGAAAGACTAGAGTTTTATAAATGTTATAACTTAATCTTTGTCGAAAGTTCAAAAGCAAATGTAATCTTCTACGCCTATTCAAAAATAATAATATTTGTACGATCGTATTCGCATCGGAAATCTTCTCTATATATATAAAGCTGGCATATTTCGTGAGTTTTGAGTCATGCCACATCATTAAATGTATTATTAGAAAATTTTTTAAAAAATAATAAAATTGAGAGTTTGACTTGGGATGAATGAGTAGAGTTTTATAAGTGTTATAACTTAATCTTTGTCGAAACTTCAAAAGCAAATGTAATATTCTACACCTATTCAAAAAAAATAATATTTGTACCATCGTATTCGCATCGGAAAATACTTCAAAATGAGATGCATTTACAATATGTTTAATCTTAACGTTATCCAATTTCAATTATGGTAAATGTATTTTAAAATATATAATATTGAAGAATAAAAAAAACAAGGAAAATAAAAAATATATATATAACTTAACCCGTGCATCGCACGGGCATCATTAGTAGTTTAATTAAACATTTTCAAGTTAAAAGAACAGAGCCTAAGAAATACTTATAATTATTAATATTTATAATCTTAATTTAACATAATTTGACCAAAATTTTTAAATTCACATTTTATTTTATTTTTCTTTGTATTTTTCTTTAGGAACATAATACGAATGCAACTCACAAAATTCAATTGTTGAATCTAATTTGAACACTCTCTCATTTACGTAACCTACTCATTTAAAAAAAAAATAGATCAATTATACAAGCTCGGTGTTTGTCACTTATTGAGATTATTTAAAACATATCAAATGCCCATTAGCCCTCAAAAAAGAAAATCAAATGTCCGCATGAATATAGAAAATAACATATTGCTACAAATAATCTCAACTCATAACTCAAATCGACAAATTCGGATACTATTGTTCCCAAATATTTGGTATTTTAATTTTATTTATTTTTCTTTGTTGGTTGTTGATTTTGCAATTCCTGGTGAAAAATAGAAATTCTTTTTTAAAAAATTAGATTTTAATAATAAAAATAACATTTTCAGATTTTTCACAAGGTATATTAATTCAAAAATAAAATAATACTCCTCCAAATACGTGGGAAATTTTCAGGATACGTATATGGTATATCCATAGTATTAGTAACATTATAAATGTGTCCGAAGTCTAAATACTTCCATCGTACTCAAAATACATTTCTGCTCGGTTGGTCAACCACCTTCAGTCTCTCTCTTTCCTCATAAAGTCCTAAAAACTCTTCAAAGGCAAAGCCCTATTCTTTCCTCTTTTGACTCTCTTTCAACTCCATTGACAACCTTCAATTCTCCAGTCTGCTCTTTCTCTCTCCTTCGCCAGTGGATATGTTGGGTCCCTTCGCTAAAGAATATGACAGATCCCACCAGCCAATCTGCTCTTATCATTCTCCAACTCTAATCCTGGTTTGTAATTTCAGTCTTTTCAGTCCTATAATTATTTTGATTGTTGGGTTTGTGATTAATTTGTAATTTTGGGTTAATTTTTTTCCAACTTTGATTTCATGATGAGTTTTCTTTCCATGGATTAATTTGGACTTGATATGCTAACTTTTGCACTAAAATAGAGCTTGGAGGATCAAGAGACTGGGGAGCATATTTGTTGTGTTGGATTCTTATTTATGTAATTATTAAAACTAATATGATTTATATCCAATTTGGTATCATCTTTGTTTAATTTATTTTCTTTTTCGAGAAAAATAAAATACAAATCTAATGATGAATTTTGGGTGGGGGAAAGTCACACCTTTGATTATAACTTGTTAGTTTGATTTGTTGGTGGATGGACTTAGAGAAGGAACAATTTTCTTTTGAAGAATAAGGATACATATATGCCATTTGTGCAAGCAATGCAATGCAGGTGCACTGGGTCCTGTCGTTCCCTGGCTCCCAGAACCTGTGAAATTAGATAGGGGCTACATAAATTTGGTTACTATGTGGTGACTTCTAAATTTGTAAGAATCATAGGTTTAATTAAGTAGAAAGGGACATTAAGGTCCCTGGAAAAACATTCTTGAAGGGTGTAAGTTGATCACAGCAATATGTCACAGCTTTTCTTGTTCTTGGTACTTTGCGTCCAATCAGTATTGGTACTTTCTAACACAAATTGATAAAGTTTGCATGTGCTTAAATCTCTATTGCTAATTTTCTTGATGTTTTAGTCTATACTGGCTTGTGATTGACTTATGATGTGCCTAATACAGGGATGGATGTTGTGAAAAGGTCTAGATTTCTCCTTGCCAGTGCTTTGATCCGCTAGCTGATTCCAGTATGGCTGGACTCGAGGAGCTGAAAAAGAAGCTCACTCCATTATTTGATGCTGAGAATGGCTTCCCATCTGGAAGCACTCTAGACGGTGGTGATTCTGACATGGTAACTCTACTTAGTGCTTATGCCTACTGTCATTAAGCTGGAGTATTTCATTGCCTAATTTGTGCTCTTTTCCTTCTTTCGAACAGCTGTCAGATGGTGGATCCATTAACTTATTGAGCAGATCATATGGAGTTTACAATATCAATGAGCTAGGATTGCAAAAATGCACGTCGTCCCCTGTGGATGAAACAAATCTTAATGAGAAGACGTACCTTTGTGCTTCCCATGAGATGCGGATATATGGAACTATTGGTAGTGGTGCAAGTAGTATTGTTCAGAGAGCAGTTCGCATACCCACTCATAGAATAATTGCCTTGAAGAAGATCAATATCTTTGAGAAGGTAATTTTGAATGTTCGCATTGAATTGCCTGCATAATTTGCACCAACCCATATTGTCATTGCAACATGAACGATCATTTGAGTGGTTGTTGTGCTAGATGAAGTTGTGTTGCTGTGTACAATCATTATAGAGAGTTAAATGCAAGATACTCATAGGCGTTTAATTTGTGTTATTAGGAGAAAAGACAACAGCTTCTGACTGAGATAAGGACACTGTGTGAGGCACCTCGTCACCAGGGTCTTGTAGAATTCTATGGGGCCTTTTATATTCCGGACTCTGGACAAATAAGCATTGCTTTGGAGTACATGGATGGTGGATCACTTGCAGATATCATACAAGTTCAGAAGTGCATACCAGAACCAGTTCTTTCTGCTATAGTCAGAAAGCTTCTGCATGTAAAAAAAAATCCTGACTTGTCTTCACTGTGCTCTACTTATATGAATTAGGGTAATTTAGCTTGCCATAGGTTGCTTTCTTGTTTCCGCTGACAGTTCTCATCTTCTTTACATGGTTCTTCAAGGGACTGAGCTATTTGCATGGAGATCGGCATTTAGTACATAGAGACATTAAGCCAGCAAATTTACTAATAAATCTCGAGGGAGAGCCGAAGATAACAGATTTTGGAATAAGTGCCGGGCTGGAGAACTCAATGGCAATGGTCAGTTATTATTATAACAAGACATAAATGTCTTTCTTAAGAGCCCTTGAGTGAATATATTTGAAGTTTGTTGGTTAGTGCCCTTATATAGTTTGAGTTTGTTCTGGTAGTGTAAGAGCCTGACATTCTTTATAATGGTGTTTCAGTGTGCCACCTTCATTGGGACTGTGACTTATATGTCTCCGGAGAGAATCCGTAATGAGTCATATTCATATCCTGCTGATATATGGAGCCTTGGCCTTGCACTTTTCGAGTGCGGCACTGGGGACTTTCCGTATACAGCTAATGAAGGACCTGTAAATCTTATGCTGCAGGTGATTTGTGTTCTTTATCTTAATTGCTCTTGCTAGTGGCTGCTTCTAATTGCTTTCTACAGACATTCGTGTTTTGGAAGATAGATTCATCTCTCATACTTGTATGCAGATTGCAGACACCCATGGTTTCTAACTCTCGTTTTGTTGCAGATCTTGGATGATCCTTCTCCCTCACCATCCAGAGAAAAGTTTTCAGCTGAGTTCTGCTCATTTATTGATGCTTGCCTGAAGAAGGATGTAGATGCAAGGCCTACAGCAGACCAGGTGAGCTATAGACTTCAGAAAATATTGGTGTGTTTCTCAAAGTGGGAAGGTTAGCCTACATTGCATCTAAAATATTTTTTACCTTGTGCAGCTACTTTCACACCCATTCATTACCAAGTATGAGAACTCTCAAGTTGACTTAGCAGCGTTTGTCCGAGCTGTTTTTGATCCGGTACAAAAGTTGAAGGATCTGGCAGATGTAAGTATTCAGACTCTTTAAGTCTTAACTATGAATCTAATGACGGCAAACTAGAAGAGTTTTCTCAAAAAAAAGAGTTCCAAGAGTCATTCTTTGGCTAGTTAAAGATAATTTCTAACTCAGTTCTGTTGTTTGCTTAAGCATCAGCAATGGCATTTGCCATACATAAAAGTACGGACTCCTGTCACTACATGCTATTTTGTGCCCCAATATTCCATTCTGGATATTTACTTGTCGTTTTTTTGGTTCCTAGTTGTCAGTGTTTGTTGTACTAGATCTTCTGTCATGTGCCAGAGTTTAGGAACCCAAACTTTGCTTCAGCTGTAGAAGACCTATGATGTTGACATCTATCCTTGTGGTATCTGAATTTGAACGTTACACATTATTGTTCTTAATCTTCCCTTCAACAAATGGTACTATCCAAAAGCTAAGGTTTTAATATGGAATACAAAACTTTAGTGATATTGGTTACATGACTCCAACAAGTAGCTGCATCATGATAGACATGTCAAACTGATGATTTCGACACCTTGTTCTATTGCTGGTAGCCTGATAGGACACAAGGGCAGTGGTCTAGAATGTCACATTTCTAAGATGAAACTGACTCTCACTACCAGTTTTGGACTGGCTGGAGCTGACCCTGACGGCCGGACCTGATGCTAGGATAAAGGCACATGTTATATATGCAACTCAACAATTCAGATACTCGAAAACTCTGCAATCATGTCCTTCTTGGTTGAAATTATTATTTTTTATTTTTTTTAAATAACGTTTTTTTGTTGTCTGAAGCAGATGCTGACAATACACTACTACTTGCTATTTAATGGACCGGATGAGCAATGGCAGCATATAAAGTCATTGTACAATGAAGGATCTATTTTCAGGTGAGTTAAATCCTTGATACTACTGCTGTTTCTCATACTTCATATTTGCTTCCCTTACCCACTTCCTCCCTATCCCATCCCAAGTTAGCTTCAATAAAAAGTAGATCACCTTTGTCATTTTCTTGTTCCAGTTTCTCTGGGAAGCAATCTGTAGGCCCAAATAATATCTTCACCACTTTGTCGAATGTGCGGAGAAAACTAAGGGGCGACTGGCCTCCAGAGCAGCTCGTCCATGTTGTAGAGAAACTGCAATGTCGTGCTCATGGTCAAGGTGGTGTTGCGATTCGTGTATCGGGATCTTTTATTGTTGGCAATCAGTTCCTCATTTGTGGTGATGGTGTGCAAGTGGAGGGTTTGCCAAATTTTAGGGATCTCTCGATTGATATTGCGAGTAAGAGGATGGGGATGTTTAAGGAGCAGTTTATTGTTGAACCAGGAGATGCCATCGGATGCTACTACATTGCTAACCAGGAACTTTATATCTCATCGAGTGATTAGTAGTCCTTTTTTTTCGATGTTGTAGCATTCTAAAAATGTAAAATCATCTGCTTACAAGAATTCTGATATGTCAATGTATCTAACTTGTACAGTTTGTAGCAACATTTATTTAAATCTAGAGTTCAGAGACGAAGTACGTCAGATTTTTTCATGTGTTTAGTATCATTTGTAACTTATGCTTTACTGACCTCTGACACATTTCGATTTTACTATAGATAAATAATGATAAATGGAGTCCAATAAAAGTGGGATGTAAAGAAAATAGAATATCTTTCAAAGTTTTAACAGATTCTCCACCTTTAGTATATTTTATGCAAAAGAGGTCAAAATTTGAAAATAAAACAATTACAAAGTGTATCAAGTTAACTTCAGCACCTTACATGCCTAGTATAACATTAAACTGACATTGAAGAACTGTTAGAAAAGAACTTCTTGTATAACAATGAATTAGTATAATTCATCAGAGAGCATCAAGTCAACGCCCAAATCCAGAAATCATCTACCTTTTTCACTTGAATTACAAAAATCAACCAAAAAAAATAAAAAATAAAGGGTTGGGGGGATCAGAATGAACTGGAGTATTATGTATAGCAACATTCTGAAGAAATCTGTACATTTCCATCTTTGAGATGCCCAACCTGCAAAAATAGCATATAGCCTATCAAAACATGTAAAGAAAAACTGGAGAATGGTGAGTTGATGCCTCACTGAAAAACCACAGGGCCACAATAATTTCAGAGCTAAACTTACCCTAAAATATGGAGCTGCTGTGTTGCTGCTGTTCACTAACACGCTAAGAAGTAATCTCTGATGGTTCTTTTCTTTGAGGAGGAAGGAGGAGTTAGAACGGAACATGGGCTATTCCATGCAGCTTTGGGGGTTTTGTCGAAGGCATCATTTAAGTTGATACCTGGTAATAACCTATTCTTATGGCACTGATAAGGTGTACTAGTTTCAGGCGTCTTCATCAACTCTGCTGAGCCTGTGTCTTGTACTACTACAACTCCACCATGGCTTGACCTGCTTGGACTTTTTCCCCCTACGGGAAGCTCTTTGGACTCGACACTTGGAATTTCCATCACTTTTCTTCGAACAAAAGGAAATCTTGGTAATGGACAATATCTGTTCTGGATATTCCAAAAGCGAACCTGGAAGAAAAGGCAGGTGTTATATATGTAGCTGGGAAATTTGTATCAAAATAAGTACAAATGCAAACTTTGTCCTCGTCTAGCTAACTTGAGGAGCATATGGAAACACAAATTTCCGGAAAAAACGTATGAACTTACTGTGAGATCGTCTGAAGCAGTGGCAATCTTCCCTTCTTCATGTAGGCTCCTGGAAAAGAAGACGAACACACAGATGAGTGTCCATGTGTTGATTAACTAGGACAGTTTTAGTATTTGAATATTCATATTCCCTAGACATACCAATCAACTGCAGTGACTTCTTTTTCGTGGCTTTGTAATGCAATTGGATCTTTATGAGGATCGTTTACCTGGTTTCAACTTTCAACAGCTACATTAAGCATGATATAAAAGGACAAAGCAGCAATTATTTCTAAAACTCCAGACTAAAGCGCACCTGCCATATGTAACAATTTCCATCTCCGGATCCACTCAGTATGTGAGATGCATCTGGGCTGATAGCTGACTGCAATTGGCAAAGACCATAATCAGGTTATAGAAGGATTAATTATGAAAGCTAATCGGTTCCTGTATTTTAACCCTCCAACATAGATTATTACCTTCACAAAGAATGTTCCTATTTGGCAGCCTGTGAAGGAGCTGATTGGACCCTTTTCCAGTTGGAGAACGTTATATAAATATATTCTGAAACCAGTCAGCACAAGAAACCAATTAAAATTAAGGTACTATCCAGAGCTTAGCCAGCTGATATACAGCTTCATTAGTACCTATTATCCGTGCAAGAAGCAGAAAGCATCACTCCGTTAAGATCTTGGGAAAGGCTGGTTATACCATGTGCTCTTCCATTCTGTAAAAATACAAAGCAGTTCATTACAAAGAGTAAAATGAAAGCTGTAAAGAAGAATATCATCTCTTACAATTTTGAAAACCATCAGATCAGTTTTAGTGATCATTTGTGGGTACTCATACTGTAGTTTAGTACAAATACCAGTAATACTACAAATATTAGAGCATTGGATGGATCACATCTGCAAATGAACTAACCGTTTCTGTTGTAGACTCATTATGAGGGCATGCTTGAGCAGCAGAAGCTCGCAGGTTTCTAGTGTCCCACAACTTTACAGTGCTGAAATGGAGTCAATGACGTATGAAAGCAAATGAGTAACATTGCAAAGTACAGACCATGGTCAAACTGGAGTGGCATTTGAAGTACCTGTCAACTGCCCCTGCTGTGGCAATAGAGACTTCGTCTTTGAGATAAAGAACTGATGTAACAGTCATGGAAGCAGCCTGAAAGCATCGAGAATTCATTAAGGTGGATTTGAGCAATACATTGAAAGGGCATGAAGCTTTTACTTAAAATAACACAAACCTTCCCCTTGATGAACCGTTTTCGTTTGGCTGTGGTATGTGCCCCATTAACTTGTTCATTTGACCTATAACAAGCCATTGAACCACTTATAAGATAATATGCATATTCAGGACAGGTTTATTAAGAAACATAGAGTACACAATAACAGCAAAGAAACTTCACATCCAACTTACGTTATACATTGTTTCCCTTGGCCAGGGTTACATCTCAAATCCCACAATGCAAAGGACCCATCTCTTGAGCCAGATACAATGAGATCTGTTAGATAGTCAAAAGGCAACAAAGAATAATTTAGATCGTTAAACCACCATGCCACTTGAACAAAATCAAGGGTGGAGAGAGGCATGAAAAATCATTCAAGTACCAGAATTTGTAGGATGGCAACAGAGAGATTTGACACTGCCCATGTGACTTCTCAAAACTGCATTACATTTCTTTTGTTGTACATCCCACACCTTGATCTGCCAAAGCAAAGAGGAACATCATTAGAAGATTGTCACTAGGTAGTCCACATTGTTTTCTTGCTTGTTTGACTTAGCAATGTATTTCATAATATCTACCATATGCCAGTTCAATTGACTGAAAGAATCAAACAAACAAGCTTGGCGCATGTGTAACTAAATGATTAGGTATTACATCCTAGTAAAAAAGCATCAAACAATGACATTCTGCATCTACGAACCGATTGCTCCATGTTATTATGATAGCACTTTCCAGAAACATATAACATTCATAACTATGCTGTCATGAAAATTGTAGTGCATATGAAACCAATGCAATCATACTTCCATCAAAAACCTATTAAGCCAAATTCCTAGCTCCCTAACCCATTTCCTTTCCTCATACACTGTGCCAAATATTGGAAAGAAAGATTATTATGAATGCCCCTTTTTTGTTCTTTTTTCATTGTTTGTTTGTCTGGGAAACATACAAGAATACCACCATTTCCTTTGTTGTTTGCTACTTAACATATATATATCTCAGAAGGTATAATTCAGTAACTTACAGTATGATCAGCTGAAGCTGTCAACACATTAGTATCGTCCTGCACCGATACAACATGAATTGCATCACTTACACTGTATTAAGCATAAAACAAATTTTCTATGAATTGAAGACATGGTAACTAGTAATCACCTTAATCCAGCAGATATCATAAACAGAATTATCATGCGCAACCCAGCTCGATACAATCGCTTTCTCTGGAATTTCAATCCCAAAAAAAATAAAAATCCATCAGGTCTTTGCATTTAAATATTAGCCCATCAAAGAAATTTCCCCCAAAAAAAAAAAAAACAAATACCTGTATTTTCAAGATCAGTTGCTCCACGTTTGAGCTTGGCACGGGTGTTAAATAAGCTCACAAACCCTTCCTCATCGGTAACACCCAGTAAATGGGCATTCTTAATTGTCTACAAGATATCAAATTATTCACAAAATCAACAAAACCCTAAATCTGAACCCAATTAGATACCCAAATAAATTGAAATAAATTGTTAAACCTTGGCAAACGAAACGGCTAAAGGGGGAGTGGAGACCCCATTGTGGGAACTGGCAAGAGATCTACTGCTGCTGGGTTCGTCACTTTGGTTTTCAATTGAGCTACTGTATGTGAAAAATGGCCTTTTTCTTCCTGGAAAAAAAAATAAATTAAATGTTATACGTAGATATTTTGGTTTTAAAAGTTAACTGGCACGACATTAACAATAAAGGTGGAGGAAATGAGAGTAGGGTTTACCTCTGAAGCTATGAAGTTGTCTTGAGTTGATGTCGTGGATTATTGATTGAGACCTGCAGATCTCCATCGATGGCAGCTTGTTGAAGACAAATGTTGAACACGAATGAAGAGAGAGAGAGAGAGAGAGAGAGAGAGAGAGAGAGAGAGGGGGGGGGGCAATGGAGAAAGGGAAAGGGGGTTTTTGGGGTTGAAATGAAATGTTAATGGGGGGTTTGATGTTTTAGGTAGGCGGGAGAGAGAATCTGTATTTGCAGAAAGCGGGAAAATTTGCTGAATTCAACATTTTGATTTTTAGAACTCAAGTCCGCGGGTGTTTTGACCTGTAATTACACCTTCTTCTTTTTTATGTGTAAAAATTCTACTTATTTCGTTACGGAATTGCTTAACGTAAATCTAAAATTACTAAACGCAAATATTTTTATCACAAAAATTTCTGAAACACCCTTTTTATTTGAAATGCAAACTCTTACCTTATTCTCTCTCCTCTCTCATGTTTTTTTGCTTTGTTCCTCGTGAAATTAATTAAAATATGTTGAAGGATGAATTGTTCATAATACAATACAATCATCACCATGAATAACGATCAGATTTAAGTAATACAAACCATATTGTTCTTCATTTATTGAATTTGTTCTTTTTTTGGTTAGTTAATTGAGTTAGGGCTTATGGGCAATGGTTGGGTTGGGTGGCAGAGCGGCTGGCAACAGTTGTGGTGGTTGGACTAGGTGGTCGCCGGCCGCATATCCTTCCCTCACAAATTCTTGGCAGTTGGCACCATTAGTGCGCTCCATCAAAAAAGTAGCTCCGCCTCCATCGGCCGCCGTCATATATAGCGGGGGTTCAAACGGGGATGAGGTGAGGAGAGAGGGTGACGCGGGGTTCGAACGGGGGTAGGGTGGTTGATGCGGTGGTGGGGGGAGGGGGTGGTAGTTGTCGGGCCTGACAGGGGTGAGGGAAGGGCTAAGAGGGGTTGGGGGGTTTGTTTTTTCCTTTTTCCATTTTTTTTTTTTAATGTTTTATCTTGTTTAATGATATGTTAATGGGTTGAGGCCTTGAGGGAATGGAGAAGGGATAAAGAGAAAAGAGGAAGAGTGGAAAAGGAGAGAGAAAATTGTTAGGGGTATTATTGTAAAAAAGGATTTGCATTTAGTAAATTGAGATTTACGTTAAGCAACCCCCTTTCGTTATTGTGCAATAATCCGTATTTGCCTCCATCTTTTTCAAAACACAAAAAAAATGAAAATAGTTACCAAAAAATCCAGGTATATAGATAGACTTGTCAAACGGATCAAATTGCATTTTTAGATCAGTTTTTACAATTATAAATAGATTCGGATTGAGAAATTTGAATCAAGATTTAAAATAAACAAAAAGTCAATTTGGGTCAGATTTCTATACCGATTTCGCTTTTGTCAAGTTTATATGTGAGTCACGTTGCAAAATTTCAATCTTAAAACCATTTTGGTACATAATTATCATTTTTTCCTATTGCCTTAGGCTGTTTTTCTCCATTTGCATTTAATTTGAGTATCTTTGATATGTGTGTTACGCTTCTATTGATGATTATTGAGTTATGCCTTAATGATCATGTCAAATCACATGTTTTGTGAAAATAAAATGGTTGTATAGCCCTCGATCAACCTAACTCATTCTAGGACCTTCTGAAAGCTCAAAAACATGGATTATAGATTTCGTTTTTAACTTTTCGGGGCTTGGGTGTCCCCTAGAGGTTTTCCTTGTGATATGGTGCAAGAATTTCCACTTTTGTTTCAGGGTCTCCCAGAACCCAAAAACGTGGATTATAGCCTTTGTTTCGGCTTCCGGGCCCAGGTGTCAATTTTTTCCAAACTTCTCTCGTGGGTCTATCATGACCCTAGAGGACTCTCGATGCCCCGCGAGGGTCATCCCGATCTCCGAACTTCGATATCACCCATGCCTTTTGTGTGTTATGACTCTTACACCAGTGTCCCGTAAAACGCCCTTCCAAGCCTATCAGGGTCTGGATAATCAACCCCAAGGGCTTCTCATGTCCCTTATGAGTGTTTCGCGCGATGTGGTGTGAAAATTTCCACATTCGTTTCATAGCCTCCTGTAAGCCCCAAAAACGTGGATTATAACCTTCGTTTTCGTGTCATTTTTGCCCAAACTTCTCTGAGGGGTCTATCATGATCCTATAGGATCCTCGGTGTCCCCGGAGGGTCATCCGGATCCTCAAACCTCGATTCGGACCTTAAATTGGTGTCTCGTAAAAACGCCCTCACAAGCCTTTTTACAGACCCAATAATGGACCCCATAGGGCTCTCATGTTACCTAAGGGTGACCCATGCGATATGGGTGCGAAAACATAGACCTTCGTTTTGGGGTCTCCCAAAAATCCAAAAAACGTGGTTTATAACCTTTGATATTCGGCTTTTCGGAGCCCGATTTCCATTTTTCCCCAAAATTTTCCGAGGAGTCTATCAACACCCTGAAAGACCCTCGATATCTTGGAACAATAATCATATAAAAAAACAAAAAAAAACTGATTCATCTCGTAAATTGCACGAACATATACACTAATTGAATTTATTACCCATCAAAGTACTCATAAAATACAAAATAAAAGAGAATAAACTTGGTGGAACAACGGAGTAATTTTTATTTTATTAATTATTTTTTTCCCATTTTTGTTCAGTTGATTTAAAACGGGTTGATAGTTTGACCGGAAACGCGTGAAATAATGGGCTAGCCAATGACGGTTATCCATTTGGGCCAAAGCCTTGCTCCGGTATTTGAAGTCGGTTAAAATACAATTAATACACAGGCCGCGGAATTTTGACGGACGATTGATTTTGATAGGCTGTTTAAAAAGAGCAGAACAGGAGAGAGAATACACATAACACAGTACAGTGTACACAGGGGTAGCGTACGCCGGAAGCTCTAGTTTTTGTTTGAGAATTGTGAAGAGAGAGAAAATGTCAGGAGTTACAAATGTTCAAGATGAAGACACCAAGAAACCTAGCGAACAATCTACTGCTACTGCCCACATCAACCTCAAAGTCAAGGGCCAGGTTTATTTCTTTCACTTCCATTTTAATTCCTCTCAATTATTGTGACGATCAACCTAAATTACTCGATTATGCGATTATTTTGTTTTTTGTTAGGGTTTTGTTGCTAAATTGGGTGATTGTTACTAGTGTTAGGGTTTATGTGTCTTCAGTTTGTTGTTAATTTCACAGTGTAAATGTTGTTTCTTACTTTTTTTGTAGTAATAATTACAATTATAGGTTTCCTTTGAATGAGCTTTGAACTTTGATTATGGAGTATGGTTAGGGTTTGAGAATCGAAATCTGGCGGTTCCTGGAAATTTCCATGTTTCAGCGTACTCTAACAAGTGTCAGAGTGTCCATGCCCTAGGTTAAACAAAGAAAGGTCGTAATTCCACAGGGAAGAGTGACATACAGACTACAGCCGTTTCGTTTAGCCTCTATGGTATTTGGAAAGGAAGGTAGAGAAATATTATGAAAACTGATAGACATTCATTGTTAATGGAAGGATTCACCTAATTAGTACTATTTTCCCTTTTTAGTGAAGGAGATACATGTTAAGGTTTTATGTTGTAATGGTCTATCTGATAAGTGTAATTCGGGATGCATACGATGTGCAAATGGGATCTTTTGTCCTTCCCGTTATATACAGTGTGTTAGAAAGTGTGACGCCACACGTAAGTTAAATGAATTATTATTAGAACTTGCATTGTTTGGTTATGTTGCTTGGTGTTGCTGTGATAATCAGTATAGCTCGCCTTATGTTAGAGATGATTTGATGTATCAGAGTGTATTGAGCAGGGCCGTCCCTGATATTTTGGGGGCCCTGTGCTAAAATTAAAAATGAGGCCCCAAATAATGATGAAAGATATAAGTTAATAGTCTTTTTTTATGTGGGTGTGAAAACTGAAAGTAGCTAAAAAGAATAAAAACACATAACATAGATAATTTAAATATAAGTGAGAATTATGATCAACAAAAATATAAGTAAAAAGAAGAACTAAATAATGCTTAGCATTTAGCAATGAAGCTCATAGCATGTTGTAAGCTTGTATTTGTAAAGTTTGAAAATAAGAACAAAAAAAAAAAAAAAACAAGCATTGGGAGAGATTCGAACTCCCAATGATTCCATATACACTTTGGCTAAACAATTCAACCACTGCACCCAATGTTTCTCATTGTACAGCAAACACTTTCAATTAAATATATTCAGTTGGGGCCCCTGAAAAGGTGAGGCCCTGTTCGCCCGCCCCTGTTGCACCTGCTTATAGCCGGCTCTGGTATTGAGTTGCATCAGCATCTTAGGATACTGACTTCCTCATTGCCTTTGCATTTTGCTCATATATAAAAATAAATAGGTCAAAGGATCACTCCTGCTAGGCTAATATTGTTATTCTGATTCACATCGAGTATGTGGGAAAAAAAGTTCTAACATGGGTAGTTTTGATAATGGAAGAGATGAAAGTTGCTTTGTTTTGTGTGCACTTGTACTAAT
Organism: Tetragonia tetragonoides; assembly: GCA_038025085.1. Taxonomy (NCBI): domain Eukaryota; kingdom Viridiplantae; phylum Streptophyta; class Magnoliopsida; order Caryophyllales; family Aizoaceae; genus Tetragonia; species Tetragonia tetragonoides. Next base: position 2,087,494 of record CM076153.1, read on the forward strand.
ATAAAGATAAATTACTTGGCTATGTGACTATGTCCATAGATGATAGATGGAAAGGGTATGTATGGGTTGTAGCAGCCACAGCATGCCTTATATGTTTGTTCAATGCTGTTTGTAAAGCAACAACAATGATTGTAGCTGCGAGGTTCTTCCGTTCTCTGCTAAGCACGCATGTACATGTTTAAAGCCCTGACTTGGCCATTATCCTTTTTTTTAACTGACTAAAATATTAGTTATATCTTTTGTCTTAAATGGAATATTTTGATTGCCCCTCTCAACTGGATCTAAGTGCTGTGACACCTTTGACATGAGACTTTACGGTGAAATGATAAATCCATATAACATAGAGGAGGTCGTTAGGTCTTATTGTTCTTGCTGTCTTTCCTTTATTTCTGTTTTCAAAGACAATTGGCAAGCTTCCTAATAAATTACTGGTTGTGTATGATTTTAGGGGGTCATTGTTTCTGCTACATCAGCTTCACGAGTTTGGTTGATGAAGAATGGTCTTCATCATGGCAATGGATGTTCCTTATTTGTGTGCTGTGATGTGCAATGATTGGCCTGTTATGCAGTAGAGTTGGTGTTAGGTGTAGCATGTCCTATATTACCTTCTTCCTATGATATGACTCAATCATTCCTGGGGATTGAAATAAGTTCTCTATGCAATTCTGCTTCCTGAATTGCTTTTGATAGTGTATGTTGATAGTTTTTTGTAACCTTTCTTTGGTTGTTGTTGTGCTTCCTTAATTGTTTCCGTTATGAATCAATTTCTTTAACTTTGAAGTGGCAAAGAGTAGGAGGAGCTTTTAGTCATTGGGCGTGATTCTTTATTATCTTGTGAAACTCAAGTCTTTCTGTTCTTTTGCTGGACTTGCATTTATTTCATGTGTGTTTTGTTTCATAGGATGGCAATGAAGTTTTCTTCCGAATTAAGAGGTCAACACAACTGAAGAAGCTCATGAATGCATATTGTGATCGGCAGTCTGTGGAGTTCGACTCAATCGTTTTCTTGTTTGATGGGCGAAGACTTAAAACCGACCAGACTCCTGATGAGGTCTGTTTCTCTAACCCCTTTGTTGAATTTTCAAGTTGTAGCTTTCCACTTCTGTTCTTTTCTTTATTGCATCAATTATACTACTCTCTTGGTCACATGCCACCCTCTTGCCAGCACATGGTAACTTTTGAAATCTATTTGTTTGCAACAGTTGGAGATGGAGGATGGTGACGAGATAGATGCTATGCTACACCAGACTGGAGGTGCTCTTGCTTAGTTTAGGGGATGTTTGAAGGCTTTGGTGGATGGGGGTATGTCGTATGTAGGTATTTGTGTATTGGTTTCCTGAGAGACTATTAGAATGGTAGTTTAACTAATCATGGTATTCCAAAAAGAGCAGTTGTGTAACTCAGTAGTAACTAGTAAGACTATGATCGACTATGATCTTAGTATGCGTTTACTATTGCTATGAGTCGAAACTTGAAGATGTATTATCTTCATCTTCTTGAAGTTGCCTTGCCGTAGTGTTTATCATTATGTTATTTCAGGTTAAAATCATACTCCCTCCGTCCCGGGTTCTTCCTTACGCTTTCCTTTTTGGGATGTCCCTTATTCTTCCTTACATTACCTGTTTTAGCATGTTTTGAGTAACAAAAAGTCCATAATGCCCTTATAGTTTGTCCCCCCACTCTCTCTCCTCATTGCCCTTCCAGTTTCCCACAACCACTCCTCCACCACCCACCACTCCATCACTACCCACCACTCCACCACGACACCACCACCACCGATCACCACTCCACCGCCATCACCTACCACCACCATCACCTACCACCACCAGTAAACCCACGAAATCACCCCCAAACCACCCCGAAATCAACCGACAACATCAACCCACGAAACCACCTCACGAAATCAACCACAAAACCCACCCCCAACCCACGAAACGAACCCACCAAACTACCCCCGAAACACCCCACGAAATCAACCACTGAAACCACCCCGAAATCCACCCCCAATCCACCCACCTCGAAATCCCAATGTCAGATCTGGAATTGAAGACTTGGTTTACAACCATATCTGGGCTCAAAGGTTTCAACCGCGTATAGAGGAGAAAGGGGAATGATTGGCGGTGGTGGTTTCGGGTGGGGTTGGGGGTGGTGGTCGAAGGGCTGGGTTTAGAGAGTTACTCAGGGAGAGAGTGTCATAACCAGAGAGAGAAGGAGAAGGGGCCAAAGGGTGAGGGTAAGGGCATGTTAGGAATTTTTGTGCTAAATTTTAATTTTCTTGGTATTTGGTCCATTTGGTTATGTAAGGAAGAATCTGGGATCGAGGTAGTAGTTGATTCTTTGGCTGTGATCTGGTATCATTCTGTTGAGCTTTCATGACAAGATTACCATACCATGAGTATTTACCATAGAAATGAGGGTAAATCACTAAATCCCCTGTAGTAATCATATTTGCATATTCTTTCCAATTCACTTGTCTTTAATGAACTTTAATCCCATTTACTTAGTCAATGTCGTGTGTTGGTAAATTACATGAAACACCTTATACGTTATATAAACCAGTCATGAATAGTGCCAATGACTTGGATTCGAGAACCAAACTTCACAAGATAGACATAATGTGATTGTCGCCTTGTTGGTTGATCACCTGTTCGGTCAACCAAACATTTTTCCATTTTATAAAATCTTTTTTTTTTGAATATAAAAAGAAAAAACCCTGGGACCGCAGCCGCAAGAGGCCAATGGCCTAAGTCCAACGGTAATATTTGCCAAAAAGAAAAAAAATAAATCAAATCAACTATACAGAAGTACCCTAAAAAAGAAAGAAATCAAATCGAAACTAATTGGGCCGGCAGTTCCAATTGGGCTTACAGCTTCACCCCATTGGGGGATTCCATTCCATACGAATGTGAGAGCTCCGTTGGTTCATTTCATTATTCAGAGCGTGATAACAACGCTGTGTAGTCGACAGTCGTGGTGTGGCGGGGCATTCAACCCAGAAAAGAAGAGAGAGAAAACACAAGAGTAAAGAAAGAGAGAGAAACAAGATGTCTGCAACCCAGGAGGAAGACAAGAAGCCCGGCGATCAAACCGCTCACATCAATCTCAAAGTCAAGGGCCAGGTCTTTTTTTCTTACTTTTATTAATTCCTTTTTTCCCTTTACTAATTAATTAGGGTTCTGTTTATTCAGTTTCATGTCTATGATTTCTGGCTTTTTGTTGATTGAGGTTTTGATTGGTGAAATCGTATTAGGGTTTCTGTTTATGATTGATTTTTGTTGTTTGATAATTTTTCTTAATTTTGTTCGTCTTGTTTATCTGTGTGTAAACTATTACTCATAACACTTACTTCGATTGTGAGATGTGAAGAATAGGCTGCCAGTAGGGCAATAAAAGCGCCATGTTTTAATTATTGGAAGAAATTAATCAATTGTATGACATATTCTTTTTCTTTTTTAATTTGGGGGAATTGGGTGGGATGTCCATTTTGCAAGTGTTTGTTGTCATTTGTAAATAGGGCTATTACAAAATTGGTTCTTTCATAGTTTACCAATGAAAATGATGTGATTGAAACAATTGATGTGATTGAGGCAAATTGTTCAAACTTCTTGAAGATATGCTTGCAAAGTTGCAATAGTGATGTATTTGATGGTTATTCAACATACTAGAGGATAGATTATGGGCGAGCTTAACTGTTTGCACTACTTTGAGTTGAATACTCTTGTTGTCTTTTGCTAGATCAATTTAAATGATATCCAATTGCATCTTTTCTATCTGCACTACATGAGTTGAACTCCTTGTCTTCCATTGTAAGCATAAGGATTGGCACTTGTTGCTCAGTTGCATTAGTTTGGCTTTTATTTCGCGTTCGTTTATGACTGGATGAAAAGTGCTTGCTCTGTAATTCTACTTCTTAAATGTTAGGTCTTGTTGTCTTTTTATTTCTTCACCACTACGCTGGCGATGTCAGGAAACTCGTTATCCTTTTATCTTAGATATATCTTTGATTTCAAACTGGTATAACTTAATGTTGTTTGATACTTGGTGCGGTTTATTTTGTGAGCATACTACTGCTTAGGCGTGGTTCATTTTTCTCACCATGATTGCTTTGTTTGGAGTCTGTTTATAGGATGGCAATGAGGTCTTCTTCCGTATCAAGAGATCTACACAACTGAAGAAGCTTATGAATGCTTACTGTGACCGGCAGTCAGTGGAGTTCAACTCCATTGCATTCTTATTTGATGGGCGTCGTCTTCGAGCAGAGCAGACTCCTGACGAGGTATCTCCCGTTCTCACCTCCATTTGAGGGGGTAGGCCAACATTTTATTGTTTCTACTTGCTCTTGTGTCAGAACAAGCTGTCTATCTGGTTGCTGTTTTCTGGCCTCATTGCCTCTTTGTAATTTCTTCTTCTATTTTGTTGCAACAGTTGGAAATGGAGGATGGCGATGAGATCGACGCTATGCTTCATCAGACTGGAGGTGCTAGTATGTAGGCAGTGGTGTACCTCAAGGCTTTACTAGGGCAGAAGAGATTAGGTATTGTGATGAATGGCTTTGTCGAAGACCATGTTTGAAACTGCATTGTAACTTGATCAGTCTGTTCTGAACCTAGGTGCTCAGTTGACTCTGTCTTGTTGATTGTGAACCTGATACTTAGTATGTCACTACCAGTTCAGGCATTAGCCTGATTGCAGCTTGTTGACATCTTAAATTGGTTGGAAATTGGTGTGTATATGCTTATGACCCTCAGTATGTGCTTGCTTTTACCCTGTCATCGAAGAAGTACCTGTAGTCATTCTGTGAACAAGTGAGACATGTTATCCTTGGTAATATTACTTAGTAGTACATGAGTTTCCATTTGTTACGTAGTATTTAAGAATGCTTTCGTGTAGGGTTCCTATGGTTATATGCAAGTTTCAGCTAGCCTGAAGAGAAACAAGCTTTAAGCTTGGTTTAAAGGTTACTCTAGCTTCAAGCTTGACTGAAACTTTGTTGCTTGTTTGCGCTACTATTTAGGGACATACTGAAATGCAGGAAAACGTCATCTGGCATACATGTTCTCAGCCTTTGTTCATTTTCTTGATTGTTGGGAAGGGATTTGAATCCCGACATTGGGTGTGGGTTTTCATACAATCCCAAGATGATGAGTAGCTTAAATTATCAGATAATTGCATTTTGCAATCAACTGTTAGGAACATTTAGTTTTGTTACTCTCCCTTCTCCTGTCTTGAGTATTACATTTTCTGCAGTGTATTATCTTAGTGTAACCCAAATTGTATGACTACAAGGTCTTATTTCCTGATATCAACTTGTCTTTTGTCCGTTTTAAGTGATTATTATTGAAATAAATCTAATGTGAGAGCCAAATAATTTCTTGAAAAGATGACGTCGGGATGAACACTTATTGTTGGTCCATGTGGGACTTTCTGGAACGCAATCCATAGCCACACACTACCTTCAGCGTGGGCTCATCCATTTCTCCTTAGCCATCAAAATCATCAAAGCACTCAAAAGGAGCAAGACCCCTTATCTTTGCTCCCCCTCTCTCTCTCTCTGAAATGGCAGCTACTGCCACGACCTCCCTCTGCTACTATTCTTCTTCCCCCATTGCCAAAAGAAATTCTCCCTCACCTTCTCACTCTTTCTCTTTCCTTCTTCCATCTCGAACCCAAACCCGAAATGCCCCGAGGACCCTCGTCGTGACTGCCTCCAGCGAGCATTTGCTCGGCGATTTCGGAGGCCGAGACCCGTTCCCAGAGGAGCTGGCAAGCAACTTTGGAGAAAAAGTGCTAGGTTTCATGAGTACAGAACACAAGATCCTTATCCCAAACGCCACAGTTCTCTCTCTGGCTCAACTAAGTTGCTCCCCGGTATCTTCCCTCCCTGACCGTCATATGTCCTACGAAGATGCCAAGCAGCTCCTCTTCAAGCTCGTCGGGTGGCGCTTGTTCGAAGAAAGCGCGCCTGAAGGCGGGAAGACGGTGCTTAAGCTTCGGTGTGTGTGGAAGCTGAAAGACTACAGTTCTGGGGTTGAACTTATTGGGCGTATTGCTAAGGTGGCTGAAGCTGCTGGGCATTTGCCGGTTTTGCAGTTGGAGAATAAGCAGGTTAGGGCTGAGCTTTGGACAGAAGAGATTGGGGGGTTGAGTCTTAATGACTTCATTGTTGCTGCTAAGATTGATGAGATTAAGACATCTGATCTTGTTCCTAGGAAGAGAGTTTGGGCTTAAGCTTTGCTCTCCCATTAACACTGTTGAAACCAATTGATGAAATCGACTGTGTTTACCAATTTTTTTTTGATGAGAAATGATGATTGAGAGAAACTTCTTTTCCCCCTTCTTTGATTTCCCCTTACTATTATTGTTGTCATGAGATTGATTTGTTTCCCCATTTGAGAGAATTCCCATTCATTTTATTTTTTCAATATGCTGTTTCATGAAAGGTAGTTAGAACTTAGAATTAGTTCCAATATCATAAAAATTTGGATAAGATGGGATCACTTTTTAGTGAACGAAACATGATCAAATAACTCAATAAATAGCCCGTATATTTCTAAATAATAACCGTGAATTGCTCTCACACACAACTTGCTCTAACTTATTACTCATAATGTCATCTGATTTTCATCTCCTGCAATTGAGCCATCCAGAAGATCTGTTTAGCAGACTAATAGTTCAGCCATCGCTTGCTTTATTTTCACACGCTTAGTTGAATTTGATTACCGTATGAGAACTTAAGTAAATTAAAAACTCTTAACAGCTACCAATAGTCTTATTAGTATGGACATTTCAGGAGGAAGGTTCTTACCTGAAGGTAGGCTATGTAACGACTACCGAAGACTTCCTTTCTGATGAGACTCTGCATGGCGCAGAGTAATAATATATGTTATCCCTAATTCCACTTTAAGCAAAGCAAAATATATGACACTAAAAACGTGTAAGTATTTTTATCTTTAGAATTTAGAAAGGAAATTGTACTGATCAACCGAAGCTAACCCAATATAGATTTTAAAAAATCTTACGGAGTATGCGAGAGGAAGACCAACTCATAGTAAAATAAGTTTAGTAGCTATTTAAATGTGTAAGGGCTTAAGGGATCAGTTATAATGAACATTGATCATTATTTCACTGAAAAACGTCCATCATCTCACTGAAACTTACGTAAACACCGTATTATACACCTTTTTTGTGATTTATACAACGTATACATTATACAAGTATTACAAAGCACTTCCCAAAAAGAAACCAAACAAAGAAAAAAATTAGATTGAGATGGAATGTAATATGATAATATTTGCTTCCAAGTATACTTTACATGATTATGATTATTTAACCAATGAATACATAAATTTAATTAAACATGTATCCAGGAGATGTGGATTCTTTCACATTGAGTACATAATTCTCAACATTTAAGGTCAAAAAAGTTCTAAGTCCACCAAATTTGGAGGAAACTCCGACCATTTCAACTCCAAAAAACAAAATAAAATTCCGCCATCACTCACCAGTCCCCTCCTTTCATCCATATATATATTTCAAAGTGGAATTTCAGAGAAATTTATAAAGATAAAGAGCATGGCAGAAATGGTAGAGAGATTAAGCAAATGGAGATTAGTTCTCACAATTATAACCATTTTTGAAGTTCTGCCCTTCTCTTTCTCTAATTTTACCTCCAAAAACTATAATGAAGCCCCTTCTAAGAGCCTCTTGTATTTCGAAGCACAACGTTCAGGGCATTTGCCTTATAACCAAAGAGTAACTTGGAGACACCATTCTGGCCTCCTCGACGGCATTGAACAAGGGGTGAGTTAGCTCTGTTCTCCTTTCGCTTAATTTAACTTAAATTCAGTTCAGTTCAATTCATGTGTAATTTATCGAGTTTCGAACATGCATGGTATACAAAAACTCTAGTATATTTGATAGGCAAATGTACTACTATTCCGATCCGTTTGTAGTTATGATAGTTTCATAAGAGAGGATCCTAATTCGTTTCAAATATAAATGTCAAATATGGTAATGCAGTGCAATTATTTAATTTTATTTGGCATAATATTCCGGGGATTTCATGAAAATATAAATTGACAAATTTACATGATATGTAGGTCGATTTAGTAGGAGGGTACTATGATGCAGGTGACAACATGAAATTCGGGCTCCCAATGGCGTTTACAATGACAATGTTGTCATGGGGAGTGCTAGAATATGGAGAAGAGATCACTGAGGCTGGAGAATTTGATCATGCACTTGAAGCTATTAAATGGGGAACCGATTATTTCATCAAGGCTCATACTCATCCTACCGTATTATGGGCTCAGGTAATTGAAGAATTTCTGCACAAAATAAAGGAACCGTTATAAATTGGCATAGTTGTTGAGGCCGCCTCATATAAGTTTTCGTGTACTTTATTTGTTAGAGGAACTGTTACGTTTTGTTTTCAGGTAGGTGAAGGTCACACGGATCACTATTGTTGGCAACGACCGGAGGATATGACAACGTCACGGCAACCTTATAAAGTCGACGAGAACAACCCGGGATCGGATGTAGCCGGAGAGACGGCCGCAGCAATGGCCGCTGCATCCTTAGTGTTTAGGACAACCGACCCACATTACTCTAATATGCTCTTGGACCATGCTCAACAAGTAAACTACTACATACTATTATAACTCTATAATAATTAACTATTGTTACAGTTAGTTAATTGATGAAGTGTGGTTTATAATTTTGGGTATTTTTATGTGCAGTTGTTTGAGTTTGGTGACAAATACAGAGGGAAATATGATGAAAGTATTGAGGAGGTGAAGGGTTACTATCCATCCTCTAGTGGTTACAAAGATGAGCTGTTATGGGCTGCCTTGTGGCTATACAAGGCCACCAATAGAGAGTATTATTTGGACTATGTTGTCAAAAATGCTGTCTCATTTGGGGGAGTCGGTTGGGCTATAAACGAGTTCAGTTGGGATGTCAAGTATGCCGGAGTTCAGATTATCGCTTCCATGGTAGCTATATAACTCTATCTGTTCCAAATTAAGCTTCCTATTTCTTTTTATGCGATCTATGAGACAACTAACATCACGCATATAAATAATAATCAAAGTAATTCTCTTTTATGAGGCGGCTAAAAGTATAACTTTTTATTTATGTTGGTATATATGACGAGGTTTGCAATTCTTTTAATCATTTAGACATTTTACAATCTCCTAATGTTTTTTTATGAATTTGTTGGTACAGCTATTGAAAGAGGAGAAACACAATAAACACATCCAAATACTCAATGAGTATAGATCAAAAGCAGAGCACTACATATGTGGTTGCCTCAACAAAAACAAAGAGCATAACAACAAACGCACCCCAGGAGGCTTATTGTACACCCGCAGATGGAACAACATGCAATACGTATCAAACGCTGCGTTCCTCCTAACAGTCTACTCTGACTATCTCAAAACGACGCTTGAAACCCTCAACTGCACTACAGGGAAAGTGGACCCACAAGAAATCCTCTCTTTTGCGAAATCACAGATAGACTACATATTGGGCTCAAACCCAATGGGCTTAAGCTACTTGGTTGGTTCTGGGCCTAAGTACGTTTTAAGGGCCCACCATAGAGGTGCATCAGTCCCAGCATACAGAGAAATGAAAGAGTTTATTGGGTGTACTCAGGGTTATGATTACTGGTTTGGGCACCCGAATCCAAACCCGAATCTTTTAATTGGGGCACTTGTTGGTGGGCCAGATGGGCTTGATCAATTCTTGGATAAGAGGAGTAATTATGCACAGACTGAGGCTTGCACTTACAATACTGCCCCATTGGTTGGGGTTTTTGCTAAATTGGGTAGCTTGACCCATAGTTCTGCTTATTCTCCTTCCATTTCTTCTATGTAGATTAGAAATTCTTTCACAATTTTAAATCCTATCAAAAACACAATTTATACTGCAATGATTTTTGAACATTATTTCTTTGTTTAGAGCAAGTTTCGTGTTTGATCGACTTAAAAAAAAAATGGGGTCATTATTTACAAATGTGGAGTTCACAATTATATTCCACTGAAAAATAAATTCCGTCTCATTAACAGTTACGAAAAGACCGTCAATATCGCTGTCAGGTGATTTACAGGAAACCAATGCTAGCTAGTTTGATATATACTATAATCTAGGATCACTGCTATTCACAATGTTAGTAACAATCTCGATCAATTATACAATGAAAATGAAATCACAACTCAAAAACTAGGCCACTTTTATTAGTTCTAGCTTGTTCCACATTCATAGTAAATACACCCCTATATGTATATAGTTGTCATTATGGATTTCATATGGACGTTGGTGCAACACCACCATCATCACGAGGCTTATGGTATGTTTCACCAGGGGTGCCCTCCTTGTATTTCTCCTTCACGGATTCCGGGTTCGGGTTGCGGGCCATAGCCTCTTGGGCTGCATCTACAACCTTGTCAGAGGTGTGGCTCACAAAGCCTTGATGGGATTTTTCCTCTACAGTTCTGTCCATCTCTTCCTTGTCATCACTTAGCTTTTGCATTACCTCTGCTGTTGATTGTGCCCTTTCCATCTCTATCAGTTCCTCTTTTTCCTCCCCATTGTGCTGACTGCTATATTTCTGATCCATCACAAAACATATTAAAGCACATTTAAGGAGATTTGTCTCAACAATTGAATAATTACTATAACATTTTAGATTTTGTAAAGTCTGGTTACAAGTATATATGATTAAAGTAGAGTATCAGACTATCAGATCTAGTCAAAATATGGTAAAATTGATGATGACAATTAGTCGCACTCAGTCTCTCTATTACACTCTTTCTCGGCAAATTCTTGGCTACTCCTAAGAGTAGTCAACTTGGCTACACCCACAATGAAGTAGTGTGACCAAATTGCCTACACAGTGTAGTGAAAAACCATTGTTCTTACTCATATTCGCGCATTATATTATAAATGGATTACGCTTTCTCTGGCTGCCCTAGGCCTTATGGCCCACAATGGAGTAGTGTGACCAAATTGCCTACACAGTGTAGTGGAAAACCATTGCTCTTACTCATATTCGCGCATTATATATAAATGGATTACGCTCTCTCTGACCGCTCTAGGCCTTATGGAGTAGTGCGCATCAAATTGTAGGCACCTATATATGTACTTATCCACATTTTGTTATCATAAACTATACTTTAATTAAAGAAGCATGACTTCAACTCCATTAATCATCAACACCTCAATAAGACAAATCAAGTTACTAACATGGATTAGTAAAAACTTGGGAGTATTTGACACATTAGACTTAATTTATTAAAATTTGACAAACCATCAAACGATTCAAGTATAACAATATTGGCAAACAGAATTAACATACAAGTATAGAAAATGTAAATATTAAGTAGAAGGAATTGATAGGATACCTTGATAGGGTTATGAAAGTATGGAGTTACAAGTGATTGCTTGACTAATGAAGACCGGGAGGAGATGAGAAGAGCGCGTTTACTCATACTTTTGTTTTTAATGGTGATCTGATGATGAAAGTAATTAAGATGGAAGGTGAGTGATGATGATAACGATAGCTCGGATGTTTGAATTTTATCAATTTTTGCGTCAGATCTTTTATTTATTTGGTTTCATTAAGCTAAAACTTATTATTATTATAGCTCCACACTTGAAAATATCATGTAGAGATAAGTGTTGACCCAAAGAAATGGGTCTATACGTGGCATCATTTGGGAAGCTCTGTCTGACACGTGGTGACTTATGAGATATCTCCTGCACGTGCGGTGATACACGATGAGAAACAGAGACAGACAGCGGCTTATTCATTGCTCTTTTGCTTTGTCTAATTAGATTAAAACGCATTAAAGCGGAGCTCACTATATCAAGCACTGAATTGACTCATGATTAGTTGAAAAAAAAAGAAAGAAAGGGTGAGACAATGAGATGTTACAAAAACATAATGAAGTTTAATGACTCATTTATTTCATTTCCTTTATTCTCACAAGTTATCGGACTTTATAAATCTAAAAAATTGATATCACTTATGTCTTTGATATTCCAACTGTTATTATTAGTGTCCGGTAAAACGTCCTTCCAAGCTTATCAAGGACTGGATTAGCAATCCCAAGGGACTGCCATGTCCTCAAGGAGTGTTCCGTGCGATATGATGCGAAAAATATGAACCTTCTTTTCGAGGCCTCCAGGAGGCCCAAAAAACGTGGATTACAACCTTCGTTTTTGGCTTTCCGAGACCCGAGTATCATTTTTGGCCAAACTTTACCGGGGCGGTCTATCATGACCCTAGAGGACCCTTGGTGCCCGGAGGAGGATCATCCGGATCCCTGAACTTTGATATCACCCATGCCTTTTGTGTTCTAACTCTTACATCAGTGTTCCGTGAAACGCCCTTACAAGCCTAGCCGGGATCGTATAAGCGACCCCGAGGGCCTCCCATGTCCCCTAAGGGTGTTCCGTACGATGTGGTGCGAAAATTTCCACCTTCCTTTCGAGGATTCCCGGAAGCCCAAAAAACGTGAATTAATAGCCTTCGTTTTTGGCTTCTTGGGAAAATTCTACAGGAGGTCTATCATGACCCCAGAGGACACTCGGTATCCTGAGGGGCATTCGGATCCCCAAACTTCAATATCACCCATGCATTCGATGTTCCGGCCTTACATTGGTGTCCCGTAAAATCGCCTTTACAAGCTTATTAGGGACTCGATAATGGACCACGAGTGCCTCCCAGGTCCTTTAAGGGTGTTTCGTGTAATGTGTTGCGAAAATTTCCACCTTCGTTCTGGAGTCTCCCAGAAGCCCAAAAAACGTAGATTATAGTCTTCGTTTTCGGCTTCCGGAGGCCCCGGTGTCAATTTTGTCCAAAATTTTTCGGGGAGTCTTATAATAACCCTAAAGGGTCCTCGGTGCTCCGAAAGGGTCATCCGAATCCCAAACTTCGATATTACACATACATTCGATGTTTAGGCTCTTACACTGGTGTCTCGTAGAAAGACAATTACAAGCATATTATGGACCCGATAATGGACCCCGAGGCCTCCTATGTACGTTAGAGGTGTTTTGTATGATGTGGTGCAAAAATTTTCAAGTTCGTTCCGGTGCCCCCGGAAGCCAAAAAAACGTGGATTATAAATTTCGTTTTCGGCTTTCTGGGCCCCGATGTCATTTTTGCCCAAATTTCTGCGGGGAGTCTATCTTGACTCTAGAGGACTCTCGGTGCCCCCACGAGGCTCATCCGGATGTCAAAGGCTAATACACGTCCAATGAATGAATATTATACCATGACTTGAGGGTATCTCTCCCCCAAATAGTTTAATATTTTCTCTAAATAAATTAAGAGTCAAGCTGCGGATAAAACTCTCCAAATCCCGCCTTAGTAGTGTTTTAGTTTTATTTAGCAGTTAATCACAAAATTAGTACTAAAAAAGAAAACGAAAATTATTAAAAGAAAGTTATAAGCAAGGCAACCCATCAGAAAATTATTCCGTGCATCACACGGGCATGAACACTAGCTTAATCTAAATCATCACTCATTAGTCATTAGTTCGTTGCGAGCCAAATTGAAATCCACGGGATCGAGCCGGAACAGACTATTATTGGGCTTTACCCATTATTCTTTTGTGGATAACGTAACGTGGGTGTTCGCTGGTTGGGCTTAGCCCGAATAATTTATGGGCTTAATCTAAATCATCACTCATTATAAATTTTTTATTACACGTATTTATCGGAGCTAGCTATCAGCCGATCACTATTCACTAATCACTATTCCATGTATATTAACATGACAAAAACGAAACACAACACACCATCCATTATATTACAGTCTATAGTACAATACTTCTTCAGTCAGTCAAAACTGTGACTACTCACTGCGTAAATTAAGATACAAGTTCTGGCTAATATCATCAATTCACAATTTGAGGGCTTTGAATTTATTTAACTTGTTGAATGTGCTTGGACTATAATACAGGCATTCAAAATCTTGTCATTTAATTTGCAGAGGCCCTGTAGGCTTGTCCATTGCTAGAAAATCAACAACCAGCATCCTTGGCTTCAGTATTTTCCATCTTGTTAGATACTAAAGCACCGTTGGCCTTCAAATTTTGTCCTCTTGTTAGATATTGGAAATTCCTGAGCTTCAGAGTTTTTCCTCTTGAGCAGCTTGACGACCCCTTTGAGGGCAGTATCAGAGTCCTCACTCCTCATCAACTCCTCGGCGACTTCTGCAGGGGTTGAATTCACAGTTTCCAGCAGGCTCTCGATCTCTCCAAACAGCTCATGGTCGGTAGAAAGTTGGAGATAGTTGTTGGCCAAGACCTTGAAGGCCGGCATAGTCAAGTAAGACATGTGGATATGGATGTCCATACGTCCAGGACGAAGCAAAGCAGGGTCGAGCTTGTCCTTGTAATTGGTGGTAAACACAATCAGTCTCTCATCTCCACAACATGACCATAGTCCATCTACAAAGTTAAGTAGCGCCGCCAAAGACATCTGTGACATTATAGAATAGTGTTCATTGTTCAATTCACAAAACACTGTTGTTGAAGATTGATTTTTAAAACTATCATAATTGATAATAATGCCAGAAGGAAATGCCTAATATTAATACACTTCATCACGTTGATGGTGTATATGAAAATGTGAGCATGTATATATAGGGCTATAATGGAAGGTAAAGAGAAGGCAAAGAGAACTAACCTTAGGCCTCTGCTTAGGCTCGTAGGTATCTTCCTCATCCCTTGAAGTTGTAAGGCCTTGGTTGCAGTCGATATCCTCGACAACAATAATCGATTTGCTTGGTACCCCAAGCAACACCTCTCTCAAGGAATTCTCAGAATGATTATTGTTCATACTCCCCAACTGAAGATCATAGATATCAAACTTGAGGTAGTTAGCCATGGCAGCTATCAAACTTGATTTGCCAGTACCAGGAGGGCCATACAGCAGGTAGCCGCGCTTCCAAGGCTTTCCAACCCTCCTGTAGAAGTCCTTTCTCCTAACGAATCGATCCAAATCCTCCATAATGAAGTTCTTCATTTCAGGGTCGATAGCTAGCTTGTCAAAGGTGAAAGGGTGGGTCATGTTAACGGAATGCCGGGTATCGTCCATTCCATCATAGCGGGCTTGAATTTTCATAATACAGTCGCATAACTTCAAGAGTTTCTCTTGGTGTAGGAAATCCTTTGATGTTTGAACAATAAAGGGCAAGTAAGAATTGCAAACCAAATTCTTGTGCTCCTTGCTAAAGACCAAGGAGAAATACGACCTCTCATGACTACGATTATTATTGGCATTCATAGCAGCAGCAGGAGGTGCGGAAGAAGAAGAAGAATAATGGAAACTCCACAGAACATGAATCCCTTCAAAGCTATCTGAATAAAAATTCACCCCTTTGCCCAGCTTGAAACTCATGGTCTCGTCGTTGGGGGCCCGGCTTACCTTAAGAGAAGTCAAAGAGACATGGATCGATAAGGAAACAAAGACATTGCAAATATAAATACTCCTACACAAATTTGAAGACAGGAAAGACCGGTTTGAACTTTATAAATTCTTCCACATCCATCACTGATGTTGAAGAACTTTATAAACAAAGATATCTCAGTGTGTTACTTCCGTCAATTCTTGTACTCAGAATTTTAATTGCTATTGTGATAACTGATTTTGAACAAAAAAGAGAAATTAATTGAGAGCATAAGGTCTAAAAGGTATACATACATTTATATTCAGAATCAAATTAATGTTTACAAATTATTAACATTAGGTCTATGCCCCGTGCGATGCACCGGCTTGCAAATTATCATTAGAAAATATATTTTTCAATGCTATTATTAAATTATTAATTAAAGAATGATATATCAATTAGGTATATAGCAAGTAATATAGAGTTACACAAAATCAAAGTTGTACTGTACTTTGTAATTTTTTTTTTTTAGTTTTTTATTTATAGCTATGTAATGTAAATTTGCTTATTTGACATGAAATAGTTGTTTGATCCAAAAGGATAAATGAATTTCATATCTTTTATTCAAAAAAATAGTTAAGTGCTAGATTCATAACTATCATCTTGACATACCATATACCATATACTATTCAATTGATATATTTATACCCCCATGTGTTTACTTATTTACATAACTTTCTACAAATGGTTCTTATCCATCTTTGCTTTTCATCGTATTTTCTTTTCTTTTTTACTACAGTAGGTTTACATTATATTTGATGTTAAATTTTTTATATGTGGCATCCCATTTATTATGCAACTGTTGTTTGGATCCATGTAGAGATATCAATTAGTTTTCTATTTTTTTAAATTAAAACAATTATTAAAAAAAATTAATTATCTTTACAACTATATTATTCACACATTCTACCGAACACTATATTTCTCCATCTGCATGGTGTGTAATCATGTAATTTCCCAATATTGGCTTTCTACTATTTAGCTGAGGTATGAAATGAAATCACTTAAAAAAATTTAGATGTATGTACAAATATTACCGATACATAATTTTCATCATTTTTTTAAAAATAATTATTACTTGTGACTATTTTCCTTATTAAATTCATTATGTCTAGTTTTAATAATCAAGGTTAAGTTCATGTACCGTATTTATGAAGTTTATGTTTATGTATCCGCATTTAATTAGATTACATGGTGTGCATGCATGTATTTCATTAATTAGGGGAATTATCTTTACAACTATATTATTCACACATTCTACTGAACACTATATCTCTCCATCTTCATGGTGTGTAGTCATGTAATTTTCCAATATTGCCTTTCTACTATTTAGCTGAGGTATGAAATGAAATCACTTAAAAATTTTAAGATGTATGTACAAATATTACCGATACATAATTTTTATAATTTTTTTAAAAATAATTATTACTTGTGACTATTTCCCTTATTAAATTCATTATGCTTACTTTTAGTATAATTAAGGTTAAGTTCATGTACCGTATTTATGAAGTTTATGTTCATGTATCCGCATTTAATTAGATTACATGGTGTGTGTACGCATGTATTTCATTAATTAGGGGGACATTACTAACATTGACATTTGGATAAGATGCTGACTGGACATGGTGATGTGGCAAGCCACATGTCAATGCAGCAGCGTGCATGATATATATATATATATATATATATATATATATATATATATATATATATATATATATATATATATATATATATATATATATATTAGATTAGATAACATGGTTCATTATCCTTATTAATTGGTTAATTTGGCATTAACTTTTGGATATGATGATGATTGGATATGGTGATCGACATGCAGAACACGTGTCAATACAACAGTGTGTATGATCCAATTTTAGTACACGATAGATTCATTTTTATAGTATGTTCTTTTTTTCTGAAAATTCTTAATGAGTTAATATTTACTCGTTGAAATATGCCGATTGACGTGATATATTAAAAAAAATTATGGTTTATGAAACTTAAGTCATTAAAGAATGGAACAATAACTTTTATGAATACTAATGATATAATTTTAATGGTTAGTGAGAGTAGTATGTCAGTAACTAAACTTCGCCTACTTTTTAAGGTAAATACATCGAATCATGAAATGTCGCCTATGTATGCAATGACATGGATGCCACATGTCAATACAGCAATTGTCGTGGTTTTCTTTTATACCCATTGTGATGCACGACCTTGTTAGTATATCATGGATTATAAGTGTCCCGCCCTTTTTAAGTGTCATTTTAGATGTTCGTCGTGTTTAATTTGACCTCAATTTGTGGAAAAACTATTTAGATTCAAAATATGAAAGAATATTTGTTGGATTCGTATTGGAAAGTAATTTCACCATATATAATTTTCATAATTTTTATGTACTCCGATTTATGAGAAAATTGTGGTCAAAACTCAACATCGAAAATTTGAAACGAAAAACTATTTAGATTCAAAATATGAAAGAATATTTGTTGGATTCGTATTGGAAAGTAATTTCACCATATATAATTTTCATAATTTTTATGTACTGCGATTTATGAGAAAATTGTGGTCAAAACTCAACATCGAAAATTTGAAACGAAAAACTATTTAGATTCAAAATATGAAAGAATATTTGTTGGATTTTTATTAGAAAATACTTTTACAATATAATTTTCATTTTCTTAACTTACTTCGATTTAATATGTTAAATTTCCTATGCGTCATATTATTTGGTATGTAGCGGTTATTTGGACTCCATCGGAATATATCAATCAATGTTCTCATTCTTTTTTAATTAAAATCATTGTTGAAGAAATTAATTATGTTTACGACTACCTTATTCACGGTCACGTTCTACCAATACTATGTTTCTCCATTTCCATATGGTTTAATCATGTAATGCCCAATAATTGTTTTCTACTATATTGCTCAGGTATAAAATCACTTAGAAAATCAAGATGTATGTATAAAAATTATTACTTGTGACAATTCTCCCTTATTAAATTCGATGTGCCTAATCTTTTGTATAATTTAGGTTAAGTTCATGAACCGTATTTATGTTGTTTATGTTCATGTATTATACTTTAATTAGATTATAAGGTTCATGCATGTATTTAATTAATTAAGTAACACAACATTAACTACTGGATATGATGCTGACTGGGTATGCTAACATGGCATGACACGTGTCAATGCAGCAACGTGCATGATCCAGTTATATATATATATATATATATATATATATATATATATATATATATATATATATATATATATATATATATATATATATATATATATATATATATATATATATATATATATATATATACATTCAAAAAATTTAAGCTTTGCACTATTTATCTTTTTTGGGAAAGGGGATGATTACAAAAGCGCGAATATAAAGAAGAACAGAAAAAGGAAGGATATTATATAAAAGAAGAATAAGAACAAGAAAAACAAGAATCGGTACCTTGAGTAGATTAGCAGAGTTACTCATGTTGTGACAAAGATAAATCTGACAGGCATCAAAGATTTCGTTGCGTATGTAGCTGTCATGATCTTCGACGACGAGTGTAAAGAGGTCAGGAGGAGTTTTCTTGCGGGAGAACAATTGCATGAAGAGATTAGCTAGGTAATCTTGGAAGCCTTCAGGCAAAAATTCGTGATATCCTTGCCGGAGAAGCGTGAAAGTTGCACTAAACGATGCGTATAGCGAGAACAACGATGCCCCCATTGGCATTCCCATTGATGTTCTCCCTAAACCTACGTATTCCATTGCTCAGAATTATATTAAGCTGCTTCCTTTTTTACTACGTATTGTACTACTTTAGCTTCACGATTGCATCATGCAATTAAAGTATTAAACCTAAAAGAAGTGCTCTTTATATAGGAGCTAAAACGGTAAACCGACTCAAGTCTTTTGCTCCTATATTTATGGGAGGTGATTTCTTGATGGCAGTACATAACATAAAAGCTGAAATAGGAAAGTATTTATACAAGTGTTTTGTTTAAGCTTTCTTTATATTAGTTCACACAAGTTGTGACTTGTGAGTTTCCTTTCTATCGAAAAAAAGGTGAGTTATTAAAAAAAAAAAAAAAAAAAAAGTAAAAATTCGTGAGTTTAAACTTTCTAAGTAGTAAACATTTCTATGACTTGGATTGTAAGGGTGCTATGCGCCAACGCTTGGTAACAAGCTAATTTATTTGATGTACTATTTTTAAGAAAAAAACTTTCTAAGTATATTCAGTTTAGTCTATTACCCGTTCTCCAATATAATAGTACTTAAAACTCCAGGAAGCAAAAGATCAAAAAAAAAAAAAAAAAAAAAAACTCCAGGAAGCAAACATGTGCGATCCACAACATTCGAACAAGCCATAAGGGTAACAGAAAATAATAATTAAAAAATAGAGAAAAAAAGAAAGAAAAGAACAAAGAACTTGAAATGACTTTTCAAACAGGCAAACAATTAACAAACAACACTTTTTTTTATTATTATTACCCGTTTAAGCAAATAAAAATCAACTTGCTTAATTTTGTTGACTTCAAGATGAACGAGAATCAAGTATGCTTGGAGGTCAAACAGAGTACAAATCTGCAGGAAATCATTGGGCTCGTAATACCATATAACAGCATTCAAGGTACCACACACAAAATAAAGATAATGAATGGCCTAATTAGATACTAACTGGCAACAAAAACAGGAACAGAGGGATCAACAAATACTCACTAAAAGATATAAACACAGATAAGCCAAGGATAGATAGGGATTGAATACTTGACCCTCTAATCTGCATCCCAACAGATACGGTAGAATTAGGATGGCAGAGACAGATAACGAAGAAGACAGATAAACCTGGTGAGGCTGGGAAACAAGCATATGTGATCTCTCAACATCACTTGAGCATAACCATCCTCATATTGGCCACTGTAGGTGGTTTCATTGTTACCATGCAAGAAATGATCCTCCAATGTCATTATTATCTTGCCATGAGTCGCTACCTGCAGTAATGAAAGAACAACTGAAAACTTGCTCACTGAAACTATAACTATTATGCAGAAAAGCAAACCACACAAAAATTAGCATAAACTACACAACAATGCAACATATCCTTAAATGATTTTCACATAATTAATCAATCATGTACCAACATATTAATATATCCTAAAATCAAAACCAATAGGCAAAAGTAATCCTTAGCAACATATGATGAACAGAAGATAATCAGATAACGACACATGATTGAAAACCACCGGTTTCCACATTTCTCCAAGCAGGTACCAGATAATCAGTTAACGACACATGATGAATGGAACATGCTATAAGGATATTTTCTTACTGTCAACACCATCCATGTTTTGTGCAAGTCTGACAAATTTTTGTGAAAATCTCTTCACTAAATCATTAGATGTCGACGGTATAGTTCAAGTTTGCTCCTGCTTATGGACAGTGATCCATCCGGACACAATTTATGGAAGTACAAGAATGCTCATGTCATCTAGCTGGAAAATAATCAAAACCATGAGAGTATAACACAAACAGAAGATGATACAAATGAGTTTAGATTGAGATATACTTACAAACATGAGAATGAGAGTATAACACGAACAGAAGATGATACAAATGAGTTTGGATTGAGATTCTCAACTCTCGACCTAAAAAAACATTACTTGCCTTAATTCGTTTAATCAAACAGGTAAATTGTAATTGTATCTACTTGACCCATTTACCACTACTCACTTAAAAAAAAGAGTAAATTTTTGAAATGTCCCTCGGTCATTTATGTTACATATGCTAATGCAGAATTTATTTGCAGTATTAATGACATTTTCAAAGTATTCCCCCTTTTACACTACTCCATATTGAACAAAGTCAAGCCACAAAGTCACAAATATTATGATGCAATGCAACACTAAAGCACCACAAACTTTTTAAAAGATGGATAACCAAGAAGCCATTAGTCCCATTGCAAGGGGTTAAGAACTATTCTTCACTAGTCTATCTATTTAAAATATGACCACTGAATATTAATTGAGTAGCAAATTAGCAGTATGTCATAACATGCAACATAAACGGAGATAGATATTCATTTGCAAATTACAGTTTCAAAAAACGTGACCTAACCAAGATGGAGTCACCTAGAGAAGATCTATAATTTGTTGTTGCACTATTTTCTTGAAGTTGGGTGGGGGCGGGGTACGGAGTGAAGGGCAGAAGGAGGGGGGGGGGGGGTCAAAAACAGAACGAATCATCCCAAACTTAAAATTACCATGACATAAGGAAGACAAAACCATTCATGAGAGCGTCTGGTTGGTAAAGACAATCCCCAGGAAGTTTGTTGGAGTACAGCATTTTTAAAAGGAAGCAGCAAAGACTTGAGATTTCTTGGTGGTGCAAAAATATCAGGCGCGTCTTCGTCCAAATATTTTGTGAAATCAATATGCTTCCGATGCCTGTAGAAAGGCAGCTCACAGTCCTGTGCAGTAACAATCTCAGAACCTAAGGCCAATTCAATACCAAGTCAACATCTATATTAGAGAACAGCACAACGTAATACAAAATAATACCAGGCATTATCAAACTAACCTTAGATTTCCAATACTTCCTGTAACCCCAAATAGAAATGAAGGAACATTTCAAATTTGTCACACGTATCAGGTTCACCGTACCTATATGGATATTGTTCCTATAAATCAAGAGCGGTGATCACAATCTATTTCCAGAACAGAGTTTTTATGAATTTAGTTTTTTAATTAAGCCAGATTTATAATAGGAAACTAAGAAACTACAATGTAAAACCAACATCATCAATAATTCGAGTTATAAATACCTCATAATGAATTTGAATGCTTTGGTCACTGATGTTAAATCAATCATCACCAACAACAATCTCTTCATTGTGATCAAATATCCACGCCCCAGCATTATCATATATATGAATCAGAAACATCTTTCTCGTCAGCTACATCAATAGTTTTCTTAAACTCAGGTCCGCGTTGAACTCAGCTGTGCTATCATAATTGCATATGATCACACATAGGATCCTGACCACTATGAAATTGCCCAAGTTGCAAACTATCTTCATCAAGCTGCACCACAATAGCACAAAAACTAGGGCATATGTTTCTTAGAATGCGCTTTCGTCACCATCTGCTTAATACACTCTATGACATGAAAAGCAAAAAATGTAATATCTGGAAGACGAAATGAAGAAACTTCTCCGCTACAAAAGTGTTTATACCAACCTCCAGCAAATGAAATATGCATTTTGCTGGCACTTCTCGGGAATCAAAAAGTACCTGGCATCCTCCAAACATCCAAAAGTTGTTTAAGAGAAGACCCTTTGCCTGACCCTATCGAATTGCGCAGCTGTCTGGTGATATAGAGGATCAATTGCAAACGCAACTGAAAAACCATGGAAATATCAAAGGTAATAATTGGGGGGAGAGAGAGAAGATGAACATCAATATTTCATGACCATCAAACTGCTTGACATGTAATGATGTAAACCATGAAAAGAGGATCCTGGTGTTTACAAAATTGATCCTGCATGAGAATGCATTCACAAGGGTTTGTGTATGATATGAACACAACAATAACGAAATTGTACATTAATAACACGGATTTTGATACTAAATATTGTAGCAGTAGTAGTAATAAAAGTAGAAAGCAAGACTAGTGCTAGCAATACCAGTAATAGAAGTTCATTGCTGGTCCAGATCATGCTAATTTTTGCCATTGTCACTTGGAACTTAAGATTCTGTCAGCAACCACAACATAAATAGTCAGATCCTTAAGAAAAAAAAACATATGATCTAGCAGTATGGAAGATAGTAACGAAATTGTTCATAAGACAATAAAATATGAACAGACAGCCTAAACACCTACAGCAACATCTTTCAGGAATGCACAAAACATGCAACTAAGGAAGGAGGACCATTCGATGCCTGAAGCTTGAGAGTGTAGATCTATTGGCTCCTTATAGTTATACACTCGATTATACTTTTCACAGGATCATCCATTTGTTGCTGTCATATCGTTTCTCGATAATTCCAACATAAGTACATACTTATAAGCCAAAAGGTTTGAATAAATAATATACTCAGCCATGAAAGACCAAATCTGAGATGTACTAGATTGTTCTTGCTTTAAAGACATACTAATTCAATCACTGACACAAACAAACATAATTCATCATATCACAGCATTGAATCTGATGGCTACCAGGAGTTATTAACATACACAAACATACTTCCTCAACAAAATCAATCCCAAGTAATATTCTGACTATATTGCTACAGTCCCAAAAGGATCAAGTTAACCCTAATACACCAAGTTTCAATCCTTCATAACACTCACCCCAAGCAGTTTCAAACAAACATAAATAAAGTTCACTTCAATTGGCATTTGGCAACAACGTTCATTGACAACTCAGGAACAACTAGTTAGGGCAAGATTAAATACCAATACCTCATAAAATTTTATTTGCAAGCTTTTCACTATGAAATGGTCACATGGAAATCGATAAACAAGAACATAGTAATTCCAAATTGCAAGAGCATAAATATTAACAAGGATGAAAATCAAAGGAAATTAGCGAAATAAACTATTGTACATAGAGAGGGAAATCGCCGACATTGTGAAATACTCCGAATTTTGAAAGAGAGAAAGTTGAGGGAGAGAGATAAAGGATTACCTGATAGTGAGAGGTAATTGTGACTCGATGATCTTGGCATCGTTGGAGAAATTGAAACCCTAGGGTAAATTAGGGTTTCCGCCATTTTCATACACCTTCGATAATCCATTCTTCTGAATGAGGAGAGAGAAACAGAGGGGAGAGAGAGAACGCGCGAGCGAGGGAAATGAAAAGTTTTCTTGGATTTTTGAAAAGCGAATATATAAGCTCGTTTTGTATGTCGGCGGTTGGCTAAGCTATACGAAGTTATTTCAACGCGTTTTCCTGCTTTGCTTTTTACTGTACGCGTTTTTTCAGCTTTGTTGTTGACTAGACACGTGTTTCCAGCTTTGTTTTTAACAGTACGCGTTTTTCCATCTTTGTTATTAACTGAACGCGTTTTTACAGCTTTGTTGTTGGCTAGACGCGTGTTTCCAGCTTAGTTTTTGACTGGACGCGTTTTTCCATCTTAGTTCTTGACTGGACGCGCTTTTCCAGCTTTGGCTATACGAAGTTATATCAACGCGCTTCTCTTTGACAAAATTGCGGTTTTGCTGATCTCTTTTCACTGAAACGCGTTTTCAATATTTCTTTCTCAATTCACATTAATTAAAATCTGTCAAAAAAAAAATAATTCAAAGTCTCGCGGAAGTAGTAAAATAAGGGGACTAAACACGTTTTCTATGAGGGGGCTACAATTTAAATTCTTTAATTAGGTGTTCTCAAGTCAACAAATGATGAAAAGTATAGAGAGTTTTGCGCAAATTTCTCTTTACTAATACTCCCGTACAATTAAGAATAAGAGTCAATTGTTAAATTATGATATCAGTTATTTTTTTTTGGGATAAAAATTACGGTATCAATTATTGAATTTTACCATGTGCCCTTTCAAGTCGCTGCCCTAGCATAACATGGGGCAATGATTTTTCTTCTCTCTATCTCGCGCTTCATTTTTTTTTTTTTTTTTTTGGTAATAAAAGGGATTAGCTTTTTTTTTTTGAGAGAGACTGAATTGGATTAATTATGAAGAAAAGAGTTACAATGGTCTAAAGCAACTCCCCCCAAGCCCTCCCTCAATCCAAACTCTAGTACTATAAGAGATCCAATCCAAATGCGCCATGAAATGCGCAGCCTTGTTTCAAAAGGGATTAGCTATTGAAGAAGTCACAAACTCACAGTAGAGTTTGTCCTACAATAGTACTATCATTACACATAATATTTAAAACAAGATGTAGCAGTAATCCATCATAACATGCTCACTTGTCAGAAGTAATATTTAGCCTGCGATGTTAGAAAAACCAGCCACTAGATTAAAGCATCCTGGGTTTCAGATTTCTTCCTGTTAAGCAGCTCGACAACCCCTTCAAGGGCAGTGCCAGAGTCCTCACTTCTCATCAACTCCTCCACAACTTCTGCAGGCGTTAGATTCACAGTTTCCAGCAGACTCTCGATCTCTCCAAATAGCTCATGGTCAGTAGAAAGTTCGAGATAGTTATAAGCCAGGACATTAAAGGCTGGCATAGTCAAGTATGACATGTGAATGTGAATGTCCATACATCCAGGGCGCAGCAAAGCAGGGTCAACCTTGTCCTTGTAATTGGCGGTAAGCACGATCAGCCTCTCATCTCCACAACACACCATAATCCATCCACAAAGTTAAGTAGCGCCCCCAGAGACATCTGCCATTTATAGAACACAAATCAAAAGTATTGACTGAACTTGATACCTCTAATTGAGGGTGCATATGCCAGAATTGAGAATGTATGACCTTAATGGAAAGTAAAGAAAAGCATATAAAGCTAACCTGAGGCCCATTCTTAGGCTTGGTAGCATTAGCATCCACATTTCTTGAAGTAGGAAGGCCTTGGGTACAGTCAATATCCTCAACAACAATGATTGATTTGCTTGGTACCCAAAGCAACAGCTCTCTCAAGGAATTCTCAGAATAATGACTTTTCATACTCCCCAACTGAAGATCATAAATATCAAACTTGAGGTAGTTAGCCATGGCAGCTATCAAGCTTGATTTGCTAGTACCAGGAGGGACATACAGCAATAGCAGCGCTTCCAAGGCTTTCCCACCCTCCTATAGAAGTCCTTCCTAATGAATCGATCCAAATCGTCCATAATGAAGTTGTTGAGTCGTATAGTTTCAAAAGTTTCTCTTGGTGTAGGATGTCTTTTGAGCTTTCAACAATAAAGGGCAAGTATTACAAACCACATTTTTGCGCTCCTTGCCAAAGACCAAGGAGAAATACGACCTGTCATGACTACGATTATTCTTGTCATTCATAGCAGCAGCAAGGTGATAGCGAGTTTTAGCGACCGCAGGGGGTGCAGAAGAAGAAGAAGAAGGATGGAAACTCCACTGAAGATTTATCCCTTGGAAGCTCTCTAAATAACGTTTAGCCCCTTTGGCTAGCTTGAAGCTCATGGTCTCGTCATTGGGGGCCCGGCTTACCTTAAGGGAAGTCCGCAAGAGACATGGATAAGGAAACAAACACATTGCAATTGCAAATAATCTAAGAGTGCGTTTGGATACTAATATTTGATTTAAATTTGATGAATTCGATTCTAAAATTTGAAAATTTGCAATTCAAATTCAATTCAGTTGTTTGGGAAAACAAGGAATTTCAATTCACAAATTTAAAATCTGAATTTCTTGTTAGGGTAAATATGCAATTTCAATTTCAAAATTTGAAATTCAACCAATGTTTGGCAAAATATGCTCTTTCATTTGCTGAATTTGCACATAAATTAATGAAAAAACACAATTGAAATATCATTTCCATTGATATTTGTACATACAATCATGACTCAAGCTCTCAATCACTTATGACAATCAAGAAAAAAAAATACAAAATACACATAAATTAGCAAAATCCAAATCTGTGAAAAAGCAAATCAAAATTTTATGAACTGTACGAACTAATACATTGCAAGAGATTGAGTACAAGAGTAGAAAATCAAAAAATTAGGGGAAAAACAGAAGAAAAAATGAACATCTCCGGTCACATAAATCCCAGAACATCTAACTGTAAACCAGAAAAGTTATGCCCACCAGCTGTTCGTAAAAATGCCAACAAGAGAAATGCACCAATTTTACTGATCAGCCACTAAGAATAGCTCAATTACAGCCAGGCAATGAATCTCTCTTGCCTTACTAATCCTTGTTTCGCCAAACTGTCCGTCACACCTGCACCAGCGCCGGAGAAATCGAAGAAAGCGAAGGCTCCAAAAGCGTCGAAACACCACCAAGCCTCCTGTTAGTGAAGAGGAAGATGGATCGCCGGCGGATGCGACCTAGCGACCTAGCCGCCAGAACTATGCGACCTAGCCGATCACTCAACGGCCGCAAATTGCGTCGAAATTTCACATCCTCATCGAAAATCAATTCATCATTTTCGCGAAATTCGTCGAATAATAGTAATCATAATTCGGAGATTCCGAATAATAACAAGCTACCGCCGTGGTACAACTGGCTAGTGCTCGGAATTCCGGCGAGAATTCTGATGGATTTGAAGGACATTAAAAACCGCCAGTTCCGGCGGAGTAATTCACCGCCGGCGAGCTCGTTTCCCGGAGAACCAGAGAGGAACTTGTTCGACCGCCATTAATGGCGGCCTCGAGGATGGAGAAGACGGGAGAGAGAGAGGGAGAGGGAGAGGAGAGAGAGAGAGAGGTGGAAGCAGGGGAGGAGAGAGAGAGGAAAGAGTGGTGGAGGCAGAGAGTGTGTGTGTCGTGGTTAGAGGAGAGAGAGAGGAGAGAGAGTGGTGTGGGTTTGTATTGTGATTTGTGAGGTGGGCTGAATTTCAAATTGATAGTGTTTTGGTGTGTATTTGAAATACAAGCTTTAAAGGCCTATTCAAATTACTTCAGATTTGGCCCAAATACAAATGTCTAATATTTTGGATTGCCAAACACCTGATTTGGGCCAAATGAGAAATTTGAAATCAAATAGCCATATCCAAACAGGCCATAAATAAATTCGACTACGAGAAATGGCCCCTTGGGGTCTGCTTTAAATTCTGCTTTCTATCCGATCAGTATCAAAATAAAAGGAAACCATGGAAAAATGGAACCACACCAATAAAAGGAAACCATAGAACATCATACTACTATAAAAGTTCAAACTAAGAAAAGAGCAACAAGAAGAGAGCATACAAAGATATGTAAACTATAAAAATGAGTCAAAGCGGATATTCCTACACACTAACACTTCCACATAATACCATGCCCAACACAACTACCAAAAATAATAAAAATTATTTATAACTAATGACTTGTCCTTTATTTTTATATTTCCAAGAGGCACAAAATTATTAGTTTGCATAAATTCTTGCACATCCAAATTAATGTTGATACCTCAGTTTTATTCTTCTAACATAATATACCCTCAACAACAAAATCTTCAAACAAAAACATGCAATAATTTTCCAACAAAAAACACTCAAAGTAATTATTACCCTTTTAAGCAAAATAAAAATCAACTTGCTACGGAGTTTTATAATTTTGTTGACTTCAAGATGAACAATAATTAGAGTATGGTTAGAGGTCAAATAAGAGAACAAAATCTGCAAGACATGATTGGGCTAGTAACACCAAATAACAGCATTCAAAGTACCACACACAAAGATAAAGATAATGAATGGCCTAATGAGAAACACAAAAACTCATAACGAGTTTTTGTTAGAAAGATATTAACTGGCAGCAAAAACAGGAACAGAGGGATCAACAAATAACGACAAACATAGACAAACCTGGTGAGGCTGGGAAGCCAGCGTATCTGATCTCTCAACATCACTTGAGCAAAACTATCTTCATTGTCCCATGCAGGAACTGATTCTCCAATGTCATTACCATCTTGCCATGAGCAGCTATCTGCAGAAATAACTGAAAACCTGCTCACTGAAACTATAACACTATTATGCAGCAAAGCAAACGACAAAAAAATTTAGCCCAAACTACACAATATATCCTTAAACGATTTTCACATAATTAACCATACAAGCATCCATGTATTAATATATCCCAAAATCAAAACAAATAGGCAAAAAAACCTTAACCGTATTTACCACATGTTTCTACATTTCTCCAACAGGTACCTTATACTCAGTTAATGGCACAAGATGAATGGAACATGCTATTATGGAAATTCTTACTGTCAACACCAGCCATATCTTGCATATTTGTTGAGATGTATTGGAAATGCCATCTTTTATGAGACAGATAAGTCTGACAGATTTCCATAAAAATCTCTTCATTTAATTGTTCGATGTAGACAAATAGTTCAAGTTCGCTCCTGCTGATCGACAGTGAGCGGGACACAATGTATGGAAGTACAAGAATACTCATGTCATCTAGCTGGAAAATACTCAAAAACATAAGAGTATAACACTAACAGAATACAATACAAATGAGTTTGAATCGAGACACTCAGAAGCATGGGAGTAAGAGTAACACGAACAGAAGATGATACAAATGAGTTTGGATTGAGATTCTCAAGTCTCATCCTACAAAAACATTACTTGCCTTAACTCGTTTAATCAATTGGGGTGTAATTGTGTCTACTTGACCATTTAACACTAATCACATAAAATAATGAGAATTTTTTTTGAAATGTCCCTCAGTTATTTATGTTAAATATGCTAATGTGGACTTTATTTGCAGTATTAAGACAATTTTCAAAGTTTCCCCTTTTTACATTACTCCATACTGAGTTCCATACGTTTTTCAACCCCCCCCCCCCCGGCAAAAAAGCAACTACATAAATGCGTACATGAGCTAGGTGTATCCATTTAAGTAGCCTGTACTTTAACCAAGCCGGATAATTTTCAGGCAATCCAACCATGTGAGAAAAAGTTCAGGCAACGCATTTTCTTGAACAATTTAACATGACTGCAAGTCTGCAATACAACAATCTAGAGAAGAGAACTCTCAGAACTAACAGCCCCATTCTGATTATTACATTCAATTAGCAGCTAAAATAATACTCTTTGTTGATGGTGTAAAATAGTTCAGTAGATGAACTAAAAATGGATACAAGTTCTAGTGAGAGGTGACAGGGGTGAAAATTAACCCATCCCCTCAAGAGAGGAGGCAGAGAAGCAAAGAAAAGAATGTGGTAAATATGGACAAAAAGAACTAAGCACATACTACCAGGAAAAGAATCAGAAAACTATGAACTTATCAGAGAGAGAGAAAGAGGGTAACCAAATACATCAGGAGTGTAGTCGCCATGACAAACATAGAAGACAGCAAGCCTTTCCGAGATTATGCATACCTTCTCCCCTTCTTCTTCTCTTCCCCTGCAACGAACAAACAAATATCAGAGTTGACACTAGAAAGGAGAAGAATTACATAAGTAAGATAAGCTACCCCATGACACGGATTGGTAATGAAATATGTTGAAGCCTGATACTCCCAGCATATGCTAAATATTAGCTACAGCAACAAAACCAGTGGATATCTTCCTAAAAATGCTTTGTTTCATAAACTTCCTAAAAATGCTTTGTTTCATAAAGATACCTAATGAAGTAGTATGCCATTTTCATTGAGCAGATTTCAGTGAACCAATAAGTTATTCATAAAGCAATCTCCTATACTGAACAAGGAAGACAGGGGTTCATAACTAATTTCTCAAGTAAAATCTGCAGGGAGATTTGAAGTATACTTAAGCTAACAAAGTCGCAAATATTGTGACGCAATGCAACACTAAATCACCACAAAAGCTTTTTAACAGATGACCCAGAAGCAATTGGTCAATTGCGGGGGGTTAGACAACTAATCTTCAGTATTCTTCACTAGTCTATCTATTCTAAAATATGACCAAGGAATATAAAAATGGATAGCAAATTAGCAGTACGTCATAGCATACAACATGAAAGGAGATATATTTTCATTTGCAAGCTAAAGTTTAAAACAAACTTGACCTATCCAAGATGGAGTCACCTAGAGAAGTTTGTTTTTTTTTTTTTAAATGGAAAAATTTGTATTGGTATGAACAGAATTACACCCTAAGAGGACAAGATGTGCTCAAGAGGAATCTAATTACAAATCAGCCCAATGAAGCATAACATGAGAGAGAGAGAGAGAGAGAGAGAGAGAGAGTTGTATTGGTAAGAACAGATTACACCCTAAGAGGATAAGATGACCTCAAGAGGAATCTAATTACAAATCAGCCCAATGAAGCATAACATGTGAGAGAGAGAGAGGGAGGATGTTTCATTACCATCAAACTTCTTGACATGTAATGATGTAAAGCATGAAAAGAGGACCAAGCGTTTACAAAGGTGATCCTGCATGAGAATGCATTCACAAGTGTGTGCTTATGGTATGAACACAATGATAATGAAATTGCTGGTCCAGATCATGCTCATTTTTCCCATTGTCACTTTCCACTAAAGATTCTGTCAGCCACCACACCATAAATAGTCAAACCAGTAAGAAAAAAGCATTATGATCCAGATGTATAAAACAATGAAGCATGAAGAGAAGGCCTAAACACCTACAGTAACATCTCCTTTCAGGCATGCACAATACTTGCAACCAAGGTTAGGGGACCATTGGATGCCTGATGCTTGAGAGTGTAGATCTCAGTTGGAAATTGGGTAAAGGATATTGGCTCCTTATGGTTATACACTCGATTATACTTTTCACAGGATCCTCCATTTGTTGCTGTCATATCGTTTCTCGATAATTCCAACATAAGTACAGACTTAAAAGCCAAAAGGTTTAAATAATTAATATACTCCAGCCATAAAAGACGAAATCGATGTAGTAGGTTGTTCTTGCTTTAAAGACATACTAATTCAATCACGGACACAAATAAACATAATTCATCATATCACAGCATTGGATCTGACGGCTACCTGACATAATTCATCACATCACGAAAACGATCAAGTTAACCCTAATACACCTAGTTAAGTAAATTTTACTTTCAGCAACTCCATACTTAAGGCTACCTTTATGACTCTCTAGGTATCATATCCGCCTTATGCCAAACAAGTAGAACAACCAGAGAAACTCATGTGAATAAAATTTCGTATGCAATCATTAAACAAATTGTATGGATACATATGGGCCTATTGCATACCATCTTCTCTAATCAGTACAAAAATAAAAGTGAAAATGGAGTATCTTACCTTTTGAAAGTTGGTCTCAACATCTTCGTTCTGCTTCATCTTTGACAATCTCCCTGAAATGATCAGTAAGTGTTCCGCTCTCAAGTATTCTTTTGAATTTGTTTTTCAGCTCTCATCATAATTCATCATTTCACAGCATTGAATATTTAAATCTGATGGCTACCCGAAACTATTAATATCAATCCCAACTCCCAACTATTGATCTGACTTGCTACATCCCCAAAGGATCATGTTAACCCTAAATGTCCCTAATACACCAAGTTTCAATCCTTCATAACACTGTGAAATAAAATTCAGTTCAACTGGCAACAACGTCCATTGACAAGTCAGGAACAACTAGTTTGGGCAAGATTAATTATGTCGTGGTCAATAACATTTTATTTGCAAGCTTTTCACTATGTGATGGTCACATGGAATTATGGAAATTGATTAACAAGAACATAGTAATTCCGAATTGCAAGAGAATAAATCAAAGAAATTAGCGTGAAATAAATTATTCAACATAGAGAGGGAAATCACCGACATTGTGAAATACTCCGAATTTTGAAAAGAGAGATAAAGTCTTACCTGATTGTGAGTGGCAATTGCGACTCGATGATCTTGGCATCGTTGGACAAATTGAAACCCTAGGCTAAATTAGGGTTTCTGCCATTTTTCATACACCTTCAATATTTCTGAATTGCAAGAGCATCAATATTAACAAGGATGAAATTTACAGGAAATTAGCGAAATAAACTATTTTACATAGAGAGGGAAATTGACGACATTGTGAAAAGAAAGAAAGTTGAGGGGGAGAGAGAAAGGATTACATGAGTGTGAGCGGCAATTGCAGCCGTTGGAGAAATTAGGGTTTCCGCCATTTTCCATACACCTTCCATATTCCATTCTTCTGGATGAGAAGAGAGAAACAGAGGGGAGAGAGAGAACACGCGAGCGAGGGAAATGAAATGTTTTTTTGGATTTTGAAAAGAAAATAGATGATTTGAACAGTTTAGATAGTACTAGTTGTGTATGTCGGCTATGACTATACGAAGTTATATCAACGCGTTTTTCCTGCATTGCTTTTTACTGTACGTGTTTTTCCGTCTTTGTTATTGACTAGACGCGTGTTTCCAGCTTTGGTTTTGACTGCACGCGTTTTTCCAGCTTCGTTATTAACTGGACGCGTTTTGCAAGCTTTGTTTTTGACTGGACAGGTTTGCCAGCTTTGTTTTTGACTGGACGCGGTTTTCTTCTCTTTTTGACAGAATTGTGATTTTGCTCATATCTTTTGACTGAAACTGTCTATACAAGAATTTTGACCATGTCCCCTTAGTTCGATTTTTTTTTTACAATTTTTAATTACTGTGAAACGAGAAAGAGATAAAAGGGCTTTGGCCAAATTTTTCTTTAATAATACAATTGATAATAAGGTGGTGTTTACTTGTTTGCAATCGAATGCTTGCAATGCAATCATTTTATAGGGTAGATGTGAGATGAAAAATAAAGAAGGGGGATGAAGGAGATGAAAAAAGTGAGGTTGATTACATCATTCAAAATAATCAACATTACATGAAAAAAGTTGAGCAATTATGATTACATTGAATGATGCAATCAACGTCACTTTTCTCATCCATCTCCCCCCACTCATTCACTTTACACCTCATATATTTACTCTACAAACCATATATTTACTCTACAAAATGATTGTATTGCATTACATTTGATTGCAAACAAGTAAAGCCTAAGAGTCAATTGTTAAATTACGCTACCAATTATTAACTTTTGACATGTGCGTTTTCAAGTTGCAACCCTGGCAATAAAATAGGGCGTTTTTTTTTTCCTCTCAGAATTTGAATCTCCCGCTTCATTTTTTTTTCTTTTTCTTTTTGGTAATAAAAGAGATTAGCTATTGAAGAAGTCACAAACTACCAGTCCTACAATAGTACAATCATTACACATTGATATTTAAACAAGAGCTAGAAGTAATCCATCATAACATGCTCACTTGTCAGAAGTAATATTTAGCTTGCGATGTTAGAAAAACCAGCCACTAGATTAAAGCATCCTGGGTTTCAGATTTCTTCCTCTTAAGCAGCTCGACAACCCCTTCAAGGGCAGTGCCAGAGTCCTCACTTCTCATCAACTCCTCCGCAACTTCTGCTGGAGTTGAATTCACAGTTTCCAGCAGGCTCTCAATCTCTCCAAACAGCTCATGGTCAGTAGAAAGTTCGAGATAGTTATAAGCCAAGACCTTAAAAGCTGGCATAGTCAAGTAGGACATGTGAATGTGCATGTCCATACGTACAGGGCGCAGCAAAGCAGGGTCAAGCTTGTCCTTGTAATTGGTGGTAAACACGATCAGTCTCTCATCTCCGCAGCATGACCATAATCCATCCACAAAGTTAAGCAGTGACGTCAGAGACATCTGCCATTTATAGGACCGTGTTCAATTCACAAATTAAAAGACTGGCGTAGTGTATTAAAATTTTGCAAAATTATTAAGACTTTCATAATAGTGGGAGAAAGTACTGACTGAACTTAATATCTATAATTGAGGGTGTACATGAATAAGTGAAAATGTATGTCTGTAATGGAAAGTAAAGAGAAAGCACATAAAACTAACCTGAGGCCCATTCTTAGGCTTGGTAGCGCTAGCGTCCACATTTCTGGAAGTAGGAAGGCCTTCAGTGCAGTCAATATCCTCAACAACAATGATTGATTTGCTTGGTACCCAAAGCAACAGCTCTCTCAAGGAATTCTCAGGATGATGACTTTTCATACTCCCTAACTGAAGATCATAAATATCAAACTTGAGGTAGTTAGCCATGGCAGCTATCAAGCTTGATTTGCCAGTACCAGGAGGGCCATACAGCAAGTAGCCACGCTTCCAAGGCTTTCCCACCCTCCTGTAGAAGTCCTTTCTCCTAACGAATCGATCCAAATCGTCCATAATGAAGTTCTTCATTTCTGGGTCCATAGCTAGCTTGTCAAAGGTGAAAGGGTGGGTCATTTTGACAGAAAGCTGGGTATCGTCCAGACCATTATAGCGGGCTTGAATTTTCATATTACAGTCATGTAGTTTCAAGAGTTTCTCTTGGTGTAGGATGTCTTTTGAGGTTTGAACAATAAAGGGCAAGTAAGAATTGCAAACCACATTTTTGTGCTCCTTGCCAAAGACCAAGGAGAAAAACGACTTGTCCTGACTACGATTATCCTTGTCATTCATAGCAGCAGCAGGGTAATAACGAGCTGTAGAGGGAGGTGCGGAAGAAGAAGAAGAATAATAGAAACTCCACTGAAGATTTATCCCTTGAAAGCTCTCTGAATAATGTTTAATCCCTTTGGCCAGCTTGAAGCTCATGGTCTCATCATTGGGGGCCCGACTTACCTTAAGGGAAGTCAACAAGAGACATGGATAAGGAAACAAACACATTGCAACTGTAAACAATTCCCAGACTACAATTATCTGATTCAATGGCTTCTTTACTAAAAAAAGAAAGAAAAAAAAGAAAACAAATAAACACAATGCAAACACATTTACTCCTAAATAAATTCGACTAAGAGAAATGACCCCTTGGGGTCTGGTTTAAATTCTGCTCTCTATCCGATCAGTATCAAAATAAAAGAAGGGAAAGAAGGGAAATCGTGAGGTTCTCTCTGTCCAGAACATCATACAAATATCAAAACTAAGAAAGGAGCAACAAGAAGACAGGATACAGAGATATGTAAACCATAAAAATGAGTCACAGTGGATTTTCCTAAACTATCAATTTCACATAATACCAAATACCATGCCCAAAACAACTATAAAAGAACTACTAAAATTATTGATAACTGATGACTTTTGATTTTTATATTTTTTAGGGGCGCCAAAATCACATTAAACACAGGTTTAGTCGATCTTTATAAATTCTTACACACCCAAAATTGATGTTGATACCCAGTTTCCTTCCTAACATAAATTTATTGTGATTACTGATATTGAACAACAAGAGAAACTAATTGAAAGCATATGCAAGGCCTAAAAGGTATACATGTATATTATGAATCAAATTATTAACATTGAACTTTAAAAAAAAATTGCAAATTATTGACAGAGTGAGTACAAAAGTGTGAATATAATTAAAGAACACAGAAAGGATACTAAAAACAAGAAGAAGAAGAAATACTAAAATAGTACCTTGAGAAGATTAGCAGAGTGGCTCATCTTGTGACAAAGATAAAGCTGACAGGCATCAAAGATTTCGTTGCGTATGTAGCCATCATGATCTTCGATGACGAGCCTAAAGAATTCAGGGGAAGTTTTCTTGAAAGAAAACAACTGCTGGAAGAGCGCAGTTATGTAATCTTGAACTCGTACTGGCAAAAATTCATGGAACGCCTGTCGTAGAAGGGTGAAAGTTGCACTAAACGATGCGTACAGAGAGAATAGCGATCCCCCTGTTGGCATTCCCATTGATCTTCTCCCAATCCCTAAGTACGTACTACTTTGGCTTGACGATTGCTTCATGCAATTATTAAACCTAGGCGAAGGGATCTTTTATATATAAGCCGGAGTTAAACCGACTCAACTCCTCTCTCTCTCTCTCCCCTATATATGGGGGTGCGTGATTACTATTTTCTAGTAGGCAGACGGTAAAAGCGGGGTAGGAAAGTCTTTAACTCTTTATAGAAATATTTTATTTATTATTTAAGTTTTCTTTGGTTTAAAAGAGGTGAGTTTCTCTTATCAAAAAAAAGGGAGGAAAAAGTGAGTTTCACCTTCCTAATTTAATAACGGGACACCTTTTAATTAACTTATAAGAATATTTATCATTTGTTGTCTATCACCCATTCTCCCATAGTACATGGCCGATCTAGAACATTCGAACAAGCTACAAGGGTAAAAGAAAAAGGAAAGATTGAAAAAAAGAAAAAAAAAAACCTTGGAATGAATTTTCAAACAGTTAAACAAAAAACACTTGGATTAAATTACCCTTTTAAGCAAATAAAAATCAACTTGCTTTGGAGTTATATAATTTTGTTGACTTGTATCAAGAAGAACGAGAATTAGAGTATGGTTGGAGGTCGGATATCATCATTTGGCTAGTATGCTGATGATAATGAATGGCCAATTAGATAATGAATGGCCAATTAGATATTAAGTGGCAACCTCAAAAAAACAAAAAGATATTAAATGGCCGCAAAGACAGGAACAGAGGGATCAGCAAATTTTCACGAAAAGAAATAAACATAAATCAGCCAAGGATAGGATTGAATACTTCGACCCTCTAATATGCATCCCTAACCCTAACAGATATGGCAGAATTAGAATGAAGATAGACAAACCTGGTGAGGCTGGGAAACTAGCATATCGATCCAACCTCTCAACATCACTGTAGGTACTTTCATTGTCCCATGCAGGAAATGATCCTCCAAAGTCATTACCATCTTGGCATGAGCTGCTACCTACAGGAATAAGGAAACAAATGAAAACTTGCTCACTGAAGCTAATACTATTATGCAGCAAAGCAAACGACACAACAAAACATATCCTTACATAATATTATCACATAACTAACCATTCAAGTATCCAGATATTAATGTATGGGATCCTAAAAGAAAACCAATAAGCAAAAAAACCTTAGCAACATTATTTAATTTACCACAGGTTTCCAAATTTCTCCACAGATACCAGATACTCAGTTAATGACACATGGTGAATGGAACATGCTATAATGATATTTTCTTACAGTCAGTCTGCCAACACCTTCCATTATCTTGCATATTCTTGAGGTGCATAAGCATTCCCCGAGAAAGGGGGGGGGTTTAGATAAATGTATTGGAAATGCCATCTTTTATGAGACGGATAGTCTGACAGTTTTCTGTAAAGAGCTCTTCACTAATTTATTATATGCATGAAGACAGCATAAATATAGGTTCGCTCCTGCTGATGGACAGATCGGGACACAGTGTATGGAAGTACAAGAATACTCATGTCATCTAGGTGGAAAATACCCAAAACATGAGAGCATAACACGAACAACAACAACAACATTACCCCCAGTGCCTCCAAAGAGGCTCCCGCCTAGGCAGGGTAAGGGGGGGTCGGTTGTACGCAGCCTTACCCCTGTGAGGGTCTCACAGAGAGGCTGTTTTCGTTTGACCCGAGATTCGAAGTGCGACGACCATCGGCAACTTCACAATAAATAAGAAGTGCTGACAGTTTTATGAGCCATTTTGCTTTAGTCCACAATGGAAGTGAAGCTTTTGGCCCCAATGGAAATGGTGGACATATATAACACGAACAGAAGATGATAAAAATAAGTTTGGATGGAGATTCTCAAGTCTAAACTTAAAAAAACATTACTCGCCTTAACTCGTTTAATCAAATGGGTTGTAATTGTGTCTACTTGGCCTATATAACACTGATCACATAGAACAATGAGTACATATTTGAAATGTCCCTGGGTCATTTACGTAAAATATGCTAATGTAAACACTATTTGCAGTATTAAGGCAATTTTTCAAAGATTCCTGTTTTACATTACTCCATAGTGAATTTCATAAGAGAGGGTGTTCAGAGGGAAGGGAAGAAATAGGGGAGGGGGACAAAAACAGAACGAATTCATCCCAAAACTTAAATTACCATGACATTTGGAAGACAAAACCATTCACAAGAGCCTATGCTTGGTAAAGGCAATCCCCAGGAAGTTTGTTGGAGTGCGGCATTTTTGGAAGGAAGCAGCAAAAACATCAGGCCTTTCTTCGTCCAAAAATTTTGTGAAATCAATATGTTTCCGACGCCTTTTTCGCTTTCGGTCTCTTTTCTGTAGAAGGCAGCTCACAGTCTTGTGCAGTAACAATCTCAGAACCTAAGGCCATTTCAATACTAAGTCAACAACTATATTAGAGAACAGCACAACGTAATACAAAATAATAACAGGCATTATCAAACTAACCTTAGATTTCCAATACTTCCTGTAACCCCAAATAGAAATGAAGGAACATTTTCAAATTTGTCATACATATCAGGGTCACCATACATATATGGATCTTGTTCCTACAATCAAGAGCTCATCTGGTGATCACAATCTATTGAAAGCAAAAAGAAATTCAGAATTTAGGTTTTTAAATAAGCCAGATTCATAAAAGGAAAAAATAGAAACTACAATGTCAAAATACCTCATAATCAATTTGCATGCTTTGGTCACTGATGTTAAATCAATCATCACCAACATAGTCTCTTCATTGTGATCAGATATCCACGCCTCAGCATTATCATAAGAATCATCAACACCTTTCTCGTCAGCTACATCAACAGTGCTCGTGAACTCCAGGTCTGCTTTGAACTCAACCGTGCTATCATAATTGCATTATGATCACACATAGAATCCTGACCAATGAAATTCCCCAAGTTGCAAACTATATTCACCAAGCTGCTCCGCAATAGCACAAAAACTAGGGCATATGTTTCTTAGTGTGCGTTTTCGTCAGCATCTTTTTAATATACTCTATAAGAGGAAAAGAAAAACACTTAATCTGGAAGATGAAATGAGAAATTCAGAGCTATAAAAGTGTTTATACCAACCTCCAGCAAATAAAATATGCATTTTACTGGCTCTTTTTGGGAATCAAAAAGTACCTGGCATCCTCAAAACATCCAAAAGATGTTTGAAAGGAGACCCTTTGCCTGACCCTCATCATCAAATTGCGCAGCTGTATGGTGATATAGAGGATCCACTGCAAACGCAATCGGAAAACCATGGAAATGTTACTAGAAAATAATTGGGGGAGAGAGAGAGAGAGAAAAATGAACATCAATATTTCAAAAGCAGCAAACTTCTTGAAATGTAATGATGTAAAGCATGAAAAGAGGCCTGGTGATGACAGAGTTGATCCTGCATGAGAATGCATTCTCACAGGTGTTTGCGTATGATATTAATACAATGATAATGAAATTGTACATTAATTACCCCTTACATGAATTTTGATACTAAACATAGTAGCAGAAGTAATTGTAGTAATAAAAGTAGAAAGCAAGATTTGTGGTAGCAATATCAGTAATAGAACTTCATTGTTGGTCCAGATCATGCTAATTTTTCCATTGTCACATTCCACTAAAGATTCTGTCAGCAACCACAACATAAATTGTCAGACCAGTAAGAGGAAAAAAAAAGGATCTAGTAGTATGGAAGATGACAGTTCACAAGACAATAAGATATGAACAGACAGCCACCTACAGCAACATCTCCATTCAGGCATGCACAAAACTTGCAACTAAGGAAAGGGGACCATTCGATGCCTGAAGCTTGAGAGTGTAGATTTCAGCTAGAAATTGGGTACAGGATTTTGGCTCCTTGTGGTTTATACACTTGATCATACTTTTGTTGTCGTCATATCATTTCTCGATAATTCCAACATAAGTACAGACTTATAAGCCAAAAGGTTTAAATAACCAATATACTCTAGCCACAAAGTCCAAATCTGAGATGTACTAGCTTGTTCTGGCATTAAATTCTTCAAAATTTCTTAGCATGAAACATATGAAATCTCTAAGACCGTCAAAGTGCATGCAGCCTTAATCTTGATGAGCAAGACGTTACTTTTTTCCTTTCTACTTCTTTTTAAGCATATCATAGACAAATAGCAAAAGTGTTTGCTCAGACCCCTACCATTCTACATTTGCACTTAGATATGTCTTCAATAAAAAAAAATAATTAGAGACAGACCTTGTTGATCTTTCAGACTTTGAGTCCAGTTCTACTGATTCCACATTCATATGCTTCAGACTGAACTGAATCCACTCTTAAGTGCGTAAATCTTCACCCCGGCTTCCAGTGTACAACTTACCTGCCCAACAATGACAGTGGTGAGTGGAAAACAAGTTTAAAAAAAGATAAAAAAAAATTGCCATGCAATTGTCAGCTAAGACATAAAATGATTTTGAAATCAATATTAATGCTTTTTGCCAACAGGATAAGGAGTCATTTGTTAAGTAAATTTTACTTTCAGCAACTATATACTCAAGTCTACCTTTATGACTCTCTAGGTATCATATCCGCCTTATGCCTAACAACGTAGAACAACCAGAGAGACTCATGAAAATACAATAATTTCATAAGCAATCATCAAACAGATTGCATGGATACATATGGCATACCATCTTCTCTAATCAGTGTAAAATAAAAGTGAAAATGGAGTATCTCACATTTTGAAAGTTAATCTCAGCATCTTCTTCTGAGATGATCTGTAATTGTTCAGCTCTGAAGTATTCTTTTGAATTGTTTTTCAAATTTCACAGGACAAACTAACTCAATTTCTGACACAAACAAACATAATTCATCATATCACAGCATTAAAAATGATGGCTACCCGAAATTACTAATAAAAATACATACATACTTTCTCAACAAAATCATTTCCAAGTAGTTTCCTAGATATTGAATCTGATGGCTACCCGAATTTATTAATATGTTCACGCTATTTTGTTACAGTCCCAAAAGGATCAAGTTAACCCTAATACACCAAGTCTCAATCCTTCATAACACTCACCCCCAACTTTTAAACAAACATAAATAAAATTCACTTCAATTGGCAACAACGTTCATTGACAAGTCAGAAACAGCTAGTTAGGGCAAGATTAAATACCGATAACCTCAAAAAATTGATCTTCAAAAACATAGCAATTCCCATATTGCAAAGCATATATATTAA
Source organism: Tetragonia tetragonoides (assembly GCA_038025085.1). NCBI lineage: Eukaryota > Viridiplantae > Streptophyta > Magnoliopsida > Caryophyllales > Aizoaceae > Tetragonia > Tetragonia tetragonoides. Next base: position 2,129,461 of record CM076153.1, read on the forward strand.
CAGTGATGAAAATCAAAGGAAATGAGCGAAATAAACTACTCTACATACTCACATAGAGAGGGAAATCGACAACATTGTGAAATACTCCGCATTTTTTTTTTAGTTGAAATAGAGAGAGAGGCTTACATAATTGTGAGTGCCAATTGAGTCGGTGATCTTGGCGTCGTTGGAGAAATTGAAACCGTTTACTAAATTAGGGTTTTCGCCATTTTTCATACACGTTCCATGTTCCATTCTTCTGAATGAGGAGAGAGAAACGGAGAGAAGAGAGAGAACTATTGTACATAGAGAGGGAAATCGCCGACATTGTGAAATACTCCGAATTTTGAAAAGAGAGAAAGTTGAGGGAGAGAGATAAAGTCTTACCTGATTGTGAGTGGCAATTGCGACTCAATGATCTTGGCATCGTTGGAGAAATTGAAACCCTAGGCTAAATTAGGGTTTCCGCCATTTTTCATACACCTTCCATATTCCATGAAGAGAGAGAAACAGAGAAGAGAGAGAAGTGAGAAAGCGCGAGCGAGGGAAATGAAATGTACTTTTGGGATTTGAATGGCGAACAGATGATTTCAAGGGTATAAATAGTACTCGTTTTGAGATGTCCGCGTGTGTTATACGCGGTCGTATCAACGCGTGTTTCCTGCTTTAATTTTCCGGACGCGTTTTCTTTCCTCTCTTTGACCAAAACGCGCTTTGTCTTTTCTCTACTAAATCAAAACGCGTTTTCAATATCTCTTTTTCTAAAAAATACCCGACTCGTAAAACCGACCAACTCGTTTTTATAGGGTCTTGGCAAAGTTTTAATTCCTAAATCCGATTTAACCCTACCTCGTTAAAACCAACAATTTTTGGGTCAAATTTGACATGTTCATGAGTCGAGCCATTTGACCTTTAAAATTTGAAAAACACCTTATACGATGAATAAAATATAGTTTGAAATGCATTTTTCACAAGTGTAGTTGTGGAGAGATGGCAATGGATTGGATATGGAGCATGTGGACCCATATCTATTTATTTGTACCCCATCTATATGGCAATGAATGTCAATTGGATTTCGTATTCACAAATTCGTTAAGAAAAATTATACACATTCAACGAAAAAAATCAACTCATAAATGAATTCGAAAATCATTACAAATACACTTAAGTATTTAACCCAATAATAATAGTTATTCAAATAAAAAGTAATGGAAATAAATATCAAATGTTGAAAAAAAAAGCAAAAAAAAAAGTAAAAATAAAATATAAATATAATTTTAGGTGAGCGGGTGATAAATGGATGATAAATCATTATCTATATCCAATCTAAAAAATATTTATATCCATTATTCATTCATTTATGGCGATCCATATCCATCCGAGATAGATATATGCAAATGGATGTTCAACGGGTGGATACCAATTGCTATCTTGTACCCATTGCTATCCCTGTGGGACAGTTTTTAAACTTTTTTAGTAATATGATTATATTATTTTCCTAAATTTGTTTTCCTTATTACCACTCGAGGTGACTTTTTTATTTGTTTGAGTTGAACCACTCGAGGTGACTTATATCCACCACCGACCGACATATCGCTAATTAATTTCTCTTATACCATATTTAAGCATAACAAAAATATTCATAGTCCTTAGAAGTCAAAATAATGTAAATTTACTTAATACTCACTGAGTCCCTCTTTTATCTTCTCATTTGATTTTTTGAGTCAAACTTTATAAATATTGACCATTGATTTATGAAAAATATATAAAGAATTGTAAGATCAAAATACATTTCTTAGATTCGTTTTACATTATATTTTCACAATATTAATTTTTTAATATAATTATATCTATATAATTAAAGTTATTAATGGTCAAAGTATCATCTTGGAGACTGTGCAAAGTCAAGTGAGAAGATAAGAAAGGGACGGAGAAAGTACTTAATTTGAACAAAATATGGGTTAAAAATTAATGTGGGAAAAAATGTTAAATGACATTTCGATGGGTCATGGTTAAGTTTTTAGCAGTCTGAAGCCGAAAAGGACCCTGATCCGTTGCAACCAAAACCAACCTCTTTGACACCTAATCTATATATCTATATAATCAGTTTAAAACGCAATTTTAACATAAGAGTTTGACACCTAAGCAACTGACGTGTCACGTAATGGTTGTATCAAGAGAGAAAAAAAAAAAAAAAAAAAAACCGATCTAAAACACAAACCGTTTTATTGCAGATGGGCTAAATAATGCCTCAAGCAGTTACAAAAAAAATAATGCCTCTCCCTCTTTCTCTATTTCTCTGACGCGACGTATCATCGCCGAGAAGCCTTGCCAAGCAGTATATGAATGGTGGAAGATGCGAAAGGGAGGCCATGGAAGGTAAGGGCTCATCACTTAGTTTTGATTTCTGATTAAATTTGCAATTGTTCTGATAATCTCAATGTGGAAATTGTGTATCCCCTTTATTTGTAATGTGTTTGATTGATTTTAGTATAATTTTCTCAAATGGCGAATGATTTAGTACGTAATGGGTAGATGGGAAAGTTTGAATCATTTGATTAAGTTATATTCAAATTGATAATTCAAATCATCACGGAGTACGTAATGGGTAGATTTTGTTGTATATTAGGAGTATATGACAACTTGATGCTATATGATGTTCTGTGGACTCAGTTTTGGTGTTTAATTTCTTTGCATTACTACAATTGGTGTTTAATAGAGGTTTTCAATGAAATAGGAGATCCTGAAGTTGTGTCTTTGAGTATGTTTCTGACCCATAATTGTTTTGGTTCATTTAGGTTTTCCAAACTTCCTAATTGTATGTTATATTATTCATCTTCAATTCTCACAATTTCCAAAAAAATAAGCAAAGGTATTATACTTATGATTTATTGTTTACTTTTGAGTTAACTGAACAACCAAGTAGCTTCTGCTTTCTTATATTCAGAGCCCTTTGGCAAAGGGTTACATAGTTCAAATCATCTTTCATCCCCAAAAAAAAATAATTAATGGGTCCTGTTAATAGACTTCTGAATTCTAGGTGTTACCCGTCCATTGACGCCCACCATTGTGTAATGAATGAATTAAGCAAGGCGAAGATGATGCCAAACTTTTGTAACGGTAATTTCCCTTAAAATTGATTTCCTACCCCAATTTTTTTTAATATCTCCTTATTCCCCTAATTCACTGCCCAATTTTCAAACCCTTACAATCCACAATCACAGATGATGTTTGTTAAACTTCTATACTATATACTATACGCTTACGGGTTTTAGAAATTGAAATTGAAATGCAAACCTGGTTGATTTTGGGTTGAATTGAAATGCTAACTCAAGTTGGCAGGTTTCATCATTGTTGTTCATGTTACCTTCAACAAGCAGCACAGCAAGATTCAATTAATTATCCACCATACGAACCATCACCAAAGGGTTTGAAGTAGTGCTATTGCAATGCAATAAGATGGTGGTGACACAGATGTATCTGGGAACAAGTAAGTTTATTGTTATATTATTTTCCTTCTTTTTTCTTTTTTCCTTCATTCCCACCAAAATACCAAATATTCATTGGAGTTTAATGTTTACATACTTGATAATGAGAACTACAGAGCAATTATGGACCCCAAATGAGAAATTTGGATTTACACTGCCCACAAGATGAGAGCAGTCGGAGATCACAACCCGTGTTTTAACAATCCTAATAGGTAGCCGATGTATGATCTATTACTCAGATTCTCATATTTTACTTTTATATAGATAGATTTGTTAAGGTTGTAGTTATACAAATAAAAAATTGTTTAGACTTTGAGCGCTGTAAATTGTGTATAGATTGATAAGGGGAATTTCTACTTTCTACAACTAATTTGATAAGGGTTTTAGGATAGTACTGGGTGAATGAAGTAGATCTGTTTACTTTACAGTTTTTCTTCTTTCCTAGGCTATGCCTTAGCAAATAGAGAATCTTTCTTAAACGGTTGAGTTTGAAACAAATAACCTAGAATCAGTGGAAAAAGAAAATCTTCAGATACTGTTTCGAAAAAAAAAGGAAGCATTTGCAGATACATAATGTTGGAGTCTGTAGAAGGACAACTCCAGATTCACACCTGGTCATGTTTTTTTTACTCTTTTAAAACATTGAGAAGTTAAGCTTAGATATTATTGTTTGACAATTTAACATCTTATAACCTTGAGCATTGAGTATATCAAGTGTATGAGTCTGTGAATGTGGAAGTCCAAATCGCCATTACTAGGGTGATTACATCTATAATGGTGTACATTTCCTTTCAATAAATGACTTCATTTGTTTTTGTGCTTAGACTTCCAGTGCCACTAAAGTATAAATTTGTGTGCCTGTTTAATTTTACTCTTCGCTCCTATGAAATCAAGCTCAATATATTGGTTTTTGTTATGCATAGAGCTTTCTACTTTTAAACTAAATTATATCATGGTTTGTCTTTGAAACTATGCTTCTGTAAGTGTAGTTCTGATTATGTTTTCCTTTCTTCTGTAGGGCAGGCGAAATAGGAGACCGCTAAAGCTGTGCATCTGTAAGTGTGTTACCCAGTCTGTTTTCCTTTTTTATGTTTGGCCGGTGGGAGGGACAGAGAGCTTGATTTTTTGTACTCAGAAAACCACCATTAACATTTGTGGTAGTTTTCAGATGTATTCTTAGATAATTAAGCAAAACCCAAGCTGAGGTTGTATTTGGTTTACATTAGTTTCACGTAGAATTGGTACTGCGTACTGGTGAACTAATCTTTTATGGAAGGCGTCCTAGATTAAGGGCCAGATTGTTTATAATTCCTTGGCAATTTTTTGATTGTTTATGTGTGATTTCTATCTATCTGTGTCTGTGCTGGTGAATTCTCACATTTCATTGTGAGTTTTATTTATTTTTATCCCATTATTTTGCTGCAATGATGTACATAAATATATGGCCAAATGAAAGATTGTCAGGTTGTCTCAATGAGTTCGCTATTTGTTAGTTTTTGACCAATGAATTAAACTATGAATTTTGTGATGTTCTGGTCATTTCAGGTTCTAATGTTGCTGATGCAATCTGAAGTTGTTCTTTAAGCTTTGGACCTTGAAGTTTATTTTGCTTATGGACATTTAATCTTTTATTTTGCGGTTTGTTCTTCAATTTTGATTAACATGCTAATTCAGGTAACCAAATTTGCCTTTTCTTTAATCTAAGTTGAATGATATGTCATGTTCTCACCTACACCCCCCTCCTGTTTTGATTTTGATAATTGGTTATCTAAGCTTCACGAACAAGAAGGAATGGGTTCAGGTTTGGGGCTTTGGTGAGTTTGCATTGTTCTTGGGGTGTAATAATTCTATTGGGATTTCTGAATTGGGAGTGTTTGGAATTAAGAAGAATATGATATATTTTACTGATGACATGCAAAGGATGAAGCATTTTGGGTTTGTTTGGCCTGGAAAAGATGTGGGTATTATTGATTTGGAGGATTTAGTATGAAACCGCTTTGTTCGACCCAGATTGAATGGTTAACAGATCCAAGAGAGATTTGGGCTGCTGCATTGCCATGGAAGCAGATCACAGAAGAGTAAGAATGTTAATGATTTAGAATAGCTTATGTTTGTTGATTGGGGTTAATAAATGTAAAGAAAGGATTTTTCTTTTCTTTTATTTTGGCATGGACTTTGCTTGATGATGAACTGGCCAGTAGATTTTAGAGTCTTTCTTGACCTATTATAGATTAAAATGGTCAAAGTTAGATGGGTAGCTACTCCTATTTCCTTTGGGTTACAAGTATTGTAATTTAATGGCTGTGTATAGTTAATTGTATTGTCAAACTATTATCTCAGTTGTATAAGAACCCTGATAGGTATGTCTTCACCAAATTTTGCTCTAAAACATTTTTAATATTTTGTACTGAGACATTTAAAGGTGTTTATTGTTTTAGATAGATTGTGTTTCTTTTCCTTGAAATTTATGTCAGAACAATAACCATTTTTTTGGCTTATGATTGTTAATTTTAGTTGTTGCTCAATTGTGCAAAAGACTAAAGTCTAATATTCTTATTACGCTAATGCATTCTCTCTCTTTTTTTTTCCCATATTGTTTAAAGTATACAATATCCTGAATTCTCAGTTGGCTATTGGCGGTTGTTACTGAAATTATCGAATTAATTTTGTTTTCGAATTCTCAGTATGCTACTGCTATCTAGGTTGATCCAAATCTCAAAGATTCAGACATGAAACAAAAATAAATATACCCCTGGAGATCACAACCCCTTATTGGTTCTCTCTGCCACGGATATATGCCATCTTAATCTGGATACCATCATCTAAGTTCGCAAGGTATACTACTTTTCTCATTTTCCACTTTTCACATTGATTCAGTGACATGATTGCTTATAATATACCTTATTTGTATGAAAGAATGCAAATAATAGGTTTGATTTTAATTTCTGAAAATTGCTTCTTACTCTACAATTGAGTCCACAATCTGAAATTTCTTTACTTAAGGTTGAGTTAATCATCAATTCGGGCCAAGTAAAACCTGTTCAAAGAACATCTTACACTCTTGCAGTTCATCCTGCATAAGTTATCTCAGTTTGTCATATTAATTCTGGGGGGTGGGGGGGGTGGGGGGTGGAGCAAGCGTAGAGTTTGTGAATTTTAGTGTATGTGCAGGAGGAACTCCAATTTCCTGTAAACACACACTATCTCTGTTTGCACCTGTGTCCTACAACATGAAAAAAATTATTGACCTCCTGTCCCCATTTTAAATGTGAGATTTGTTCACATAAGGCGTGAATCAGATAAGCTAGCTGATCCATGGTGAGGCATGATGCATAATGTGTGGAAAGAGTGAACACTATCCTCCCAAAATAAAGTTAGTTGAGAAATGTGGGATTTCTTGATTGATGACTACAAAATTTCACCTCTGTTTTGTGTATTGGGTTTTTCACTTCTACAGTCAATATTAGAAAGAAGGAGTTAATCTTTATACTTTATGTCCTTAACAACAAATATGTTAGTTAATGACTATTTGTAGGATATGCATAACAAAGATCGTAGGTAAAGGTATAGTCTCCTCCAAAAAAAAAAAAAAATAGGATCATAGTTAAAAAAGTATAAGAAAAACCATTTTGAATAGTTTGCCTGATTCCCTACATCTTAATTGAGAAAATACCTGTTGCATTTTGTATTTATAGCAGTCTTGATTAACCTTATAGCAGTTTGACTGAAAAGCTATAAAGGCATAATTCTATGAAGCACGGGCACCTTAGATAGGTGTTGTGTAGTGTGTCCAACACTCGGGCAGGACACGACACCGACATCAAGATACCACACCTGTTAGACTTTTTTTCACCCTTGCATGGCGCTTCCCCATGTCTGTGTCATGTTGTTGTCTGTATTTGTGTCAGTGCAACCTAGAGGCATATCCCAAAGCAACAAATCACATAGTGAAGCACACTCCGAAGCCTACCAATGTTTCATGCCAATGGGTCATCAAGTCAAAGGTACTCCACTGAAAAATCTTTTGCATGTATTTTCTAACCTAAACTTCAACCCCTCTTTCATGTTCCTTAAATTCTTTATTAGTTAGAGGTCTGAAGAGACAATTACATTGTTCATGGACCTAGGTACGCCCATTTTTTCTTTTTAATTCCTTAGCATTGTCAGCTGATACAGTTTTTGTTTCTAATATACACTTCAGAGAAGTATAGACTTTCATGTATATGTAAACTTCTATGTATATGTAAAATATGATGTCAGTTAGAATTTGATGTTTGAAGATAGAAGAACTGACTTCCTGTTTGTTTGCTACCCTTTGAGTTTGGACTCTAAGCTTTGCATTTGCTATGGGGTATGTATTATTGGCATTTTGATTCTCATTCTCCTTTTCTAAGAGTTAAGACACAAAGAATGATATTTGGTGGGTACAATTGTCTGCCAATGGGAATTGAGTTTCGAGTGGTACAAGGACATGCCGAACATGCCTACTGAAGTAAGATTCATCAACAGAAGGTGATATGTTGGTTGGCCAATACGCTCAAGGCACAAACAGTGGACATTCATTAATTTTTTGGACCATCTTTCCAGCACTAGCTAACAAGGTGGGGGAGACGGGAGGTGTTGACATGATCCCGCGCGCGATGTTGTTTTATGGATCCTCTTACGAAAGTAGTGTTATTGAATAATAATCTGGGAAGGATGTACCTGTCGAGCCAATTGGCATGATGTAATAAATTTCCTTAGGTATATGAAGTTATATATGTAATAATTGGCATGTTAAATTCGTGACAATAATCATAAGAATTTACAAAATTGACTTTTTGTATCACTTGTGAGTTTGTGCTCCAAAAAAATGTTTTTGCTCTCTTAAACTTTTCACTTGCTCTATTTACATTTTAAGATGCTTAAACATGCATCAGCACTCTCTCCTTCGTTTTATTTTGTGCTTGATAACACCAATGATATCTTAAATCCATATATTGATCCAAAATTGAGCACAAAAAAACAAAAATCTATAAAGACAACAATATCCTTGCTCCATTTAAGATTTAGCCAACACTTTACTTTTTTCATAGAACTAGCACATAAAGATAATGATAGGGTGCGTACAAAATAGTTAACATGTGATAAAAGAAAAATAAAAGATGACTATTAATCAAAATTTTAACAATTAATTGAAAACAAATGACTTTTGCATGACCACAAACAATGACAATTATGTCTATGAAACAATTAACCAAATAAAATTTTAAACGCACGGGTTTCCTACTAGTTTTACTTAATAATACAATGATAATAAGTGTCAATTGTTAATTATTAAATAATTTATTACGCATCAAAAAAAATTATTTTATCATTTGTTGACTTTTAACATTTGCTCTTTAGGCACATATTCGGAAAGTCATCATTTTTTTTTATATGGTAAGATGGTCCCGGCAGCTTGGGAGATTGTAAAAGGAATCCCAAACTGCTGGAGATGAGAATCGTACCCCCGTCCCGGGGGTGAAAGGCGGGAGTAGTGCCACTGCGCCAGACCCCATTATCACCACATGTTATAGCCCTGGCCATAGCACAGGGCCCAGGGTATGGTTTTTGTTCTCTCAGAATTTGTATTTCGTGCTTCATACTTTTTTTCTTTTTATTTTGCGCAATTTGGTTAAAACCACCTTAAAAGTTACACCTTTTGTTCAGTACCCCCTTAACTGTTGCTATTTGTTCAGTACCACCTTTAAAGTTACAAACGCTCTGAAAATCACCCCTTAAGTGAATTTCCGGCCAAATCTCTTAATTTTCTTCCCATTCTACCCTCACGTGCCCCTCATGTGAGTTTTAAATGATTTGACCAAACTAAAATAAAAAAAAATGAAAAACTAAACTAAACTAAAATAAATAAATAATTAACAAAACTAATTTCCCCAAATCTCATCTCTTCATCAGATCTCCTCTCTACTCTAATGGATTCGTCACCAGCTACTAGCGATGAATACAAAGCAATAACTCTCATTTTCGTTCTCTAGAGCTTATCTCCTTCCCCTCCCTATCTATTTCCTCCATTAAAGGTTTGAAGCGTTTAGCACGGAACCCCAAGTTTTGCGCGTTTTGAATTGTTTCAAATTTCTGGGTGTTTTCTCACTAAATCTGAGTTGGTTTTTCTGAAATTTTGCTCGCGGATCTGTCATATAGAGCTTGGTTATTGGAGATGTCAAACCCAAAAACTCAATTGGGGAAGTATTTTTGCTGAAATTATTGGGCACAAATTGATTTTTATCGTTTTATTTATTTTTTTGCTTCCCATTTACAAAAAGACAACTTAAAATCCTTGCTTGCGTTTAAAATTGAATGATGAAAAGTCCAGTAAATAGAGTTGCATAAATGGAGTTCCTTTTTCATTTTTGTGGCCTTAAAAAGTAAAACAAAGTAGTGATTCACTCATCATATGAACTACTTTGTAGTAATTACGAAGTGGAGTACGAATTAGTAAAAGACACTGAAGAAAGAGAGAGATAGAGAAATAATGAATGAGATGAGAGACCATAATCTCGAGAGAAGCCGAAGAATTGAGCCAAGGAGAGCGCAAAGGAGAAGTCACCTTCATCTACAAGCAGTATTTGATGAGCCTCGCGTAGTTTGTGAATTTTGGAGTTGAAGAACACAAAGATGAAAGAGATGGAGAGAGAGAGAGCACAGAGATGAAGAGAGAGAAAGATGTTACTGTTAAATGTTAATGGAGAGAGAGAGTCAAAGGTTGATTAATTAAAGGGACAAATGGGGTCATTAAATTGGTCAAAGAATTAGTCATTTAAAAATGACATGTGACACTCACGTGAGGGCAAATCGGGAAGAAACTTACGAAAGTTGGCTGGCAAATCACTTAAGGGGTGAGTGACAGGGCGGAAGTAACGTATTAGGGGGTACTGAACAAATAGCAACAGCTAAGGGGGTACTGAACAAAAGGTGTAACTTTTTAGGGGGTTTTCATCAAATTGCGCTTTTATTTTTGGTATTAGAAGAGATTAGCTACGTTAAATTCCGTTGAAGAAGTCACAAGCTCACAGTAGATGTGAGTTTATCCTACAATAGTACCTTCACTAGTTCACTACACATTGACATTAAAAAGAGGCTAGGAGTAATCCATCATAAGTCATAACATGCATAGTTGTCAGAACTCAGAAGTACAGTAATATTTTGCTTTGAATGTTAGAAAAACCACCTACTAGGTTAGAGCATCCTGGGTTTCAGATTTCTTCCTCTTAAGCAGCTCGACGACCCCTTTGAGGGCAGTGTCATGGTCGTCACTCCTCATCAACTCCTCCGCGACTTCTGCAGGGGTCGTATTCACAACTTCCAGTAGGACCTAAATCTCTCCAAACAGCTCATGGTCGGTTGAAAGTTGGAGCTAATTGTAGGCCAAGACCTTGAAGCCCGACATAGTCAAGTACGACATGTGAATGTGCATGTCCATATGTCCAGGGCGAAGCAAAGCAGGGTCGAGCTTATCCTTGTGATTGGTGGTGAAAACTATCAGCCTCTCATCTCCACAGCATGACCATAGTCCATCCACAAAGTTAAGTAGTGCAGCCAGAGACACCTGCCAATACAATAGGATAATGTTCGGTTTCAGGAGAAATGGTTGGAGAAGAAAGTAGGTAAGAGTTAAGGAAATGGGTAGCTTTTCCTACATTTGGTTCGAGAAATTTACTGAAACAAGCAATGAATTGATAGGAAGTTCCCAAATAGGAGGGATTTGGAACAAAAGAGCACCAATTAACTGTAAAACACTTATTTTTTTCCTTTTTGTTAAACCAAGCAATGGAAAAATGACTTATACTTCCTTTATGTCAAACCAAGCAATGGAATTGATGATTCCTTTTTTTTTTTTTTTTTTTTTTTCCGTTTCGCTTCGTTTTCCTTCTCTTCCCTTCCTTTCTTAACCTTTCCTATCATCTCATTAGACCAACACATTGTTAAGGTGTATACACAATTATGAAGGCAATCATAATAATGTAAGACATTGACTGAAACCTCTAAGGACGTTTATATGCATATATAAGTGAGCATGTATGACAAAATGGAGATGAATACAGAGAAAGCAGACAAACTAACCTGACCCCCATACTTAGGCTTGGTAGTATCCACATTAAGTTCATCATATTCAGGGCCCTTTAAGCTGTTGAACCTTGAAGTTGGAAGGCCTGCAGAGCAATCGATATCCTCGACGACAATGATGGATTTGCTTGGTACCCAAAGCAACAAACCCCTCAAGAAAGAGTCAGAGTACATACCCCTCAACTGTAGATCATAGATATCAAACTTAAGGTAATTAGCCATGGCAGCTATCAAGCTTGACTTGCCTGTCCATGAGGGCCATAGAGCAAGTACCCGCGTTTCCAAGGCTTTCCGACTCGCCTATAGAAGTCCTTCCTCTCAACAAATCGATCCAAATCATCCATTATGAACTTCTTCATGTCAGGGTCGATAGCGAGCTTGTCAAAGGTGAAGGGGTGGGTCATGTTAACAGAATTCTTGAATCTGCACATGCCACTTGAGTAGACTTGATTATTTGCAGCATTACAGTCACTTAGTTTCAAGAGTTTCTCTTGGCGTAAGATGTCTTGCGAGGTTTCGATGACGAAGGGCAAGTAAGAAGTGCAGATCATGTTTTTGTGCTCCTTATCCATGGCCAATGAGGAGTACGAGGTCTCAGTAGTACTCCGATTGATTTTGTCATTCCGAGCAGGAGCAGGGGCAGGAGATGCAGAAGAAGAGTCACGGCAATGGAAACTCCAGAGAAGCTTTATCCCCTGAAAGCTGTCTGAAAATTTCCCCCCTGTGGCAAGCTTAAAGCTCATAGTCTCCTCGTTGGCAGCCCTGCTCACCTTAGATTTTTGTAACGCAAGATAAGGTTGTCTTAGATTTCACATCAACACTAATTAAAACCCAAACTTAAATTAGTATTCTTCCAAGCAGCCCTCAGGGTTCCCATCAATCAATATCAGAATCAAAGACACAAAGGAAACAACACATTGCAACACGATTAAACAACAAAATGATGTGCTACTAGAATTTTTAAGGAAATGCTTTGGGGTCTAGTTCAGTATTCACAGAAAAAAAGGGGAAAAAGGAGACAAGGAAATCAAGGAACAACACACCTGGCACTAACAAACTAGTGCAAATATACCATTGTGGTAACCCTTGAGTTTGATTTATGGCAATCTATTTCATGCGGGTGATTTTCATTATCAATGGTCTGTTTTGCTGGTGGGGAAATTAGTAAATTTAGTGTTTGTGCTCCAAATAACAAACCCAATCTTACACTGTTGTACTCCAATTGGGGCTGCACCAAGTTTATGATACAATCCCGCTGTGATATCTGATTCCACTCAAAATTTGCAAGTTACTCCTAAGAATCAGTATGTCTTGGACACAAATTATGTTACTCGGACTTGGCTACAAGTGTAGTACATCAGTATGTATCTTGGTGCCGGAATCACATGTTTCTAAAATTATGGAGAGTTCTTGCCCTAGAGTAAATTTTCAAGTGTTTATACCCATGTTCAAAACACCGAGGACTTGACAGGGGTATTTTAGGTGAAATAAAGAGCCTGAGTAACTTTGCACACGAATGACTCCCGGCTCCCGCCCTCCAACAGTAAAATTAGTCCCCCTTAAGGCTGCATTCTTATTTAACTTAAGTCCTCTATATGTTCTCATAATCTGGGTCTAGAACTAATTAAAACCTAATGATAAACAGCTAGTATGCTTGATATTAATAGTAATTTTCATCTGATCAAGTGATCCAATCATTTGACTAATATGGGATTTTGTGTAAGAGATATGTTCTATCTCCTATGTCCCACAGTACGTCAAATTCCAGATGAAGTAAACAGGCCCGATTCAGAACAATCAACAAGGGGAAAAAAGAACTTGAATTTTATTTCCAAACAGTCACACAAATCAGTTGGGGAAAGAAAATAAAAGGAAAAAAAAAACCCTTCATTTACTAATTTCACCACCAACAAAATGGGCAGCTTGACACAATTGGTAAATGTTAAAACGAAATAATCATCAGTATGAAATGGATTTATCAAAAATCACATAAAGATATTCAAAGTCAAAGCATAAAGCAACAACAAGAAGGGAAAAAAGAAGGAAGAGAATAATACCTTGAGTACATTAGCAGAGTTACTCATCTTGTGGCAAAGGTAAAGCTGACAGGCATCAAAGATTTCATTGCGAATCACCTCTTGCTCTTCGATTATGAGCGTAAAGACATCGGGTGAAGGCATGGGCTTGGGGAAGAACCATTGCATGAACAACTCAACTATGTATTGTTGAAAGCGTTGCGGCACAAACTGGTAAAAAGCTTGCTGCAGCAGCGTGAACGTTGCGCTCAACGACGCATATGCGGAGAAAAGTGATGCTGCTGTTGGCAATGGCATTCCTGTTCTCTTACCAGTCCCTGTATACTCCATTGCTCTGCTGGTGCTAGTGCTAGTGTTGGCTAATTGAAGAAACACACACAAGAGTAATTAGAGCATCAGCAACAACAACACCTTATTTAAGGTGTCATACTCTTTCTCTTTCCTCCACCTCACTTCCCTCCAAATAAATAACATGTCATGACACTTTGCCTATTTCACCCACAATAATTTGTGCAAAATATATATTTTTTAAAATTTGTTATTTTAAGTTACAATTATTTTAAAATAGCTAAAATTTTAATGGGCAAAGCAACGCCACATGGCAGGCGCTCAATGGCCAAGAGAAACTAGTGCATGCATGACCCCTTGTTTTGTAAATGTCACTCTGCTGACATTTCAGGCTTAAGAGTCATGCTGGACATGTTCAATATGTCATTGTTGAGGGTGTCAAGCTTCACTCTCTTTCCTTGACATCCTCTTAGATGTCATTGCTGCTGGTGCTCTTAAAGACTTTGGCAAGGCTTCTTACAAATAGTTCTGTAGCCAACTAGCTTTTTTCACCAAAAAAGAAGTTCCTATTCTTTTGGGTAAACAGTAAACTATAGATTTTAATTCTCAGAAAATAAAACTCACAAGTCACCAGGAACCTTGTCCAAAGTGACATCCAGCTAATGTGTTTCGGTTCCCACGCATCAGAGTATCAGACATGCAGGTACTGTGCCAGATTTTATACATGAAAGAGTTTATAACAGCTAAGACAAGTACGGTACTCTTACCAAAAGAAGGAAAAAAACACTAATACAGCACTGAAGGAATCTTCAATGCGTTAAAGTTCTTCGATGTTCCAAAGTAATAGTACTGGCTACCTACTAAGACATGGCCAAGTGGGGGTATCTTCAATTCAGTAGTTTATACTTCTGGTAACTATAGTACCCAAGAAAAAGAAAAATAAAAATACTCCCTTGTAACTAACTTGACAAACAAATCATACCCATGGGCTAAAACAAATTTGGTTGGGATTATCAAATTCTAACAGTAAAGTTGGATCATATTCTGCCAATCAGTTATACTTACTAATTACTACTACTATTATAGTTTTTCCTGTTTTCAAAAATAACCACAGGAAAAAGATGCAAATAGTCAAAGAATCTTCGTTCTTTTAGTTGGTTTAGAGACGTCTTTCCATTATCTTTTGGCCAAGATACCATCATATTGAAAAAAGTACTCCCAAACAAATATTTATCCCAAAAATCTACAATAAAAATACTAATTATTTATTTATTTTTTTTAATAATTGGTAAAACCTCAATAAAAATACTAATTATCGTACAAAACTATACTAGTTGGTGTTGAAATTATTAAATGGAAATTTCATGGGGTACCCTCAACGTTTAAACTTTTGAAAAGAATATCCACTTTTAAAAACTTTGCACGAAATACTCATCGAGTAGCCCACCGCATTTAATTTTTCAAACTACGTTTAAGTTGGTTAATTTTGATTGTTGAAATGACCATTTTGCCCTTATTAATTAAGGACTTAAAAGTTTGAAACTTTTTTTATTTTAAATTTAAGGTTGTGAATTTGTGCACAAAATTGAACATAACCACCAGATACTAAAACTTGAGGGGTACTCTATGCTAAACATTAATGGGCCATAGCTGACAACACACTTAAAATCACTCTTTAGTGGCACCCACCCACACCAATTAATCCACCACACCCTTCAATGAAGCCTCTCATTTCAGCATAAAACTGAAGAATCATGCCTTGAATACCACGCTGGAGTTAGGGGCCGCAGATAGGGATGTAAATGGATCGGGATTCGGATCGGGTGGAGCGTCATCCGCTCCATCCGCGAAATCCATTTGATCAATCCGCTCCATCCGTCATCCGCGAACCTTCCAATCCATATCCAATCCGTCTGTCATCCGCGGATTAGTGGATGGATCGGGTGCTTAACGGTTTATGGACTAAAAACAATAATTAAACCCAACTATAATAAAATTGTTAGTAGTCAAACAAAACTTCAACTCATATACGATTGTTTTACCTTGTAACAATAAAAATAACACAATTTAGTTTAAATAATAACAATACACATTTAAAAACAAGTAAAATTAAACTAAGATGTAAATATAGCATAGGTTTGATATCTTTTTATATAATTTTTTTACACTTTTATATCTAAACGGGTGACGGATGGATTCGCGGATCGGGTTAGTGGATGAGAAATCTCATCCATCATCCGCTCCATCCGCCATCCGATCCATCCGTCATCCATTTAATCGGGTTTTAATCCATATATGCGGTTCGGATGGAGCGGGTATCCGTGGATCATGAATCCATTTACATCCCTAGCTGCAGATGGTTTTGGCCTGTTTCATGTGACCAATGCAAATGAACCTGGGTTAGTCCTATTTACCCACCATCTCACCATAAGCTAGCAAGTAGTTATAAGAGAGGTCATGACCCCTATTAATCCTCTCCAAAGCGACCTTGTACAAGGTCCTCTAGTCCTCTCCAAAGACGTTGGTTTTAGAAACTGCAATTGCACAACATAAGTACATAACAACTAGCTTTTAATGTTATGCATATGATACCCTTCAAATTTTAGTATCATTTCAACAATCAAAATAAACCAACTTAAACGACGTTAGCCCTTGGTTTGTAAAGTTGTACACGGTGGGCTGAAATAAAAACTTAATGGGTATTTCGTGCAAAGTTCAAAAGTTAAAACTCTAAGGGTACCCCATGAAATTCCTGATTATTAAATTGAGTGATGCACTCCAAATTACAAACCCAGCGTTATATAGTTGGGTATAGTACTCCACATCCGTATTGTGTCCTTGATATGAAGTAATCTTTACTGATCAACTCCTATACTCATTTGACTAATATAGATTTTATGTGACTACTGAGTAATATGTTTCGTCTATCACCCATTCTCCCATAGTACTTAAACATGCCCGATCCAGAACATTCGAACAAGGCATAAGGATAAAAGAAAAAAAAAATTGAAGAAAGGAGAAAAGAAAAAAGAAAAGAACTTGCAATGATTTTTCAAAAAAAAAAACACTTAATTTATAATTACTCTTTTAATCAAATAAAAATCAACTTGCTTTGCGGTTTTATAATTTTGTTGATTTCAAGATGAACAAGAATTAGAGTATGGTTGGAGGTCATATAGAGTTCAAAATCTGCAAGAAATCATTGGGCTAGTAACACCAAATAACAGCATTCAATGTACCACACACAAAAATAAAGATAATGAATGGCCTAATAAGAGTTTTTGTCAAAAGATATTAACTGGAAGCAAAAACAAGAACGGGATCAACAAATAATGACAAAGATAGACAAACCTGGTGAGCCTGGGCAGCCAGCATATCTGATCTCTCAACATCACTTCGGCAAAACCATCTTCATCTTGGCCACTATAGGTACTTTCATTGTCCATGCAGGAACTGATCCTCCAATGCCATTACCATCTTGCCATGAGCAGCTATCTACAGTAATAAAAGAGCAACTGAAAACTTGCTCACTGAAACTATAACACTATTATGCAGCAAAGCAAACGACAAATAAAATTAGCCCAAACTACACAATATATCGTTAAACAATTTTCACATAATTAACCATTCAAGCATCCATGTATTAATATATCCTAAAATCAAAACCAATAGGCAAAAAAACCTTAACCATATTTACTACAGGTTTCCACATTTCTCCAACAGGTACCTTAGTATAATGGCAGAAGATGAATGGAACATGCTATTAAAGATATTTTCTTACTGTCAACACCATCCATATCTTGCATATTTCTTCAGGTGCATAAGCATTCCCCAGAAGGGGGAGGGGGCTTCGGATAGATGTATTGGAAATGCCATCTTTAATGAGACAGATAAGTCTGACAGATTTCCATAAAAACCTCTTCATTTAATCATTTGATGTAGACAAATAGTTCAAGTTCGCTCCTGCTGATAGACAGTGAGCCAGACACAATGTATGGAAGTACAAGAATACTCATGTCATCTAGCTGGAAAATACTCAAAAACATAAGAGTATAACACTAACAGAATACGATACAAATAAGTTTGAATTGAGACACTCAGAAACATGGGAGTAAGAGTAACACAAACAGAAGATGATACAAATGAGTTTGGATTGAGATTCTCAAGTCTCATCCTAAAAAACCATTACTTGCCTTAACTCATTTAATCAATTGGGTGTAATTGTGTCTACTTGACCCATTTAACACTAATCAATTACTATAATTATGAGAGTTTTTTTGAAATGTCCCTCGGTTATTTATGTTAAATATGCTAATGTAGACATCATTTGCAGTATTAAGGCAATTTTCAAAGTTTTCCCTTTTTACATTACTCCATATTGAGTTTCATTCGTTCCCCCCCCTCCCCCCCCCCCCCGCGGCAAAAAAAGCAACTAGATAAATGCATACATGGGCTAGGTTTATCCATTTAAGTAGCCTGTACTTAACCAAGCCGGATAATTTTCAGGAATTCCAAATGTAAGAAAAAGGTTCATGCAGAGCATTTTCTTGACCCATTTAACATGACTGCAAGTCTACAATACAACAATCTAGAAAAGAGAACTCTCAGCCTAACAGCCCCATTCTGATTACTACATTCAATTAGCAGCTAAAATAATATTCCATAGTTAATGGTGTGAAATAGTTCAGTAGATGAACTAATAATGGATACAAGTTCTAATGAGAGGTGACAGAGGTGCAAATTAACTCATCCCCAGAAGAGGCAGAGAACCAAAGAAAATAATGTCGTAAACATGGACAAAAAGAACTAAGCACATACTAGCAGGAAAACAATCAGAAAACTATGAACTATCAGAGAGAGAGAGAGAGAGGGTAACCAAATACATCAGGAGTGTAGACGCCATGACAAACATAGAAGACAGCGAGCCTTTCAGAGATTATGCATACCTTCTCCCCTTCTTCTTTTCCCCTGTAACGAACAAACAAAAATCAGAATGGACACTAGAAAGGAGAAGAATTACATAAGTAAGATAAGCTACCCCATGACACGGATTGGTAATGATGTTGAGGCTTGATACTCCCAGCATATGCTAAATATTTAGCTACAGCAACAAAACCAGTGGATATCATATTATCATAATAATGCTTTGTTTCATAAAGATACCTTATGAAGTTGTATGCCATTTTCGTTGAGCAGATTTCCAGTGAACCAATAAGTTATTCATAAAGTAATCTCCGATATCGAACAAGGAAGCCATGGGTTCAAAAACTAATTTCTTAAGAAAAATCTGCACGGAGATTTGAAATATACGTAAGCTCACAAAGTCACAAATATTATGACGCAATGCAACACTAAAGCACCACAAAAACTTTTTAACAGATGACCCAGAAGCTGTTGGTCCATTGCAAGGGGTTAGACAACTAATCTTCAGTATTCTTCACTAGTCTATCTATTCTAAAAGATGACCAAGGAAAGGGTAGCATATTAGCAGTACGTCATAGCATACGACATGAAAGGAGATAAATTTTCATTTGCAAGCTAAAGTTTAATAAGAACTTGACCTATTCAAGATGGAGTCACCTAGAGAATTCTCTTTTTTTTTCAATAGAAAAAACCAAAAAATTATATTAGTAAGAACAGAACTACACCCTGAGAGGATAAGATGTCCTCAAGAAGAATCTAATTACAAATCAGCCCAATGAAGCATAGTTGGCACTAAATAGTTGCAGTAGTAGTAATAAAAGTAGAAAGTAAGATTAGTTGTAGCAAACCAGTAAATCAATAATAAAAGTTCATTGCTGGTCCAGATCATGCTCATTTTTGCCATTGTCACTTTCCACTAAAGATTCTGTCAGCAACCACAGCAAAAATAGTCAAACCAGTAAGAAAAAAGCATTATGATCCAGTAGTATGGAAGATGACAGTTCATGAAAACAATGAAGTATGAAGAGAAGGCCTAAACACCTACAGTAACATCTCCTTTCAGGCATGCACAAAACTTGCAACTAAGGTTAGAGGACCATTCGATGCCTGATGCCTGATGCTTGAGAGTGTAGATCACTAGATCTCAGCTAGAAAGTGGGTACAAGATATCGCCTTATGGTTTATACACTCTATCATACTTCTCACAGTACCCTCCAATCGTTCCCGCCATTTCGTTTCTCGACAAATTCAACATAAGTACAGACCTAAAAGACAAAAGGTTTAAAAAACCAATATACTACATTTGGAATTAGATATGTATTGATATAATAAAGAAAATAGAGACAGACCTTGTTGATCTTTAAGACCGGCTCTACAGATTCCACCTTCATATGCTTCAGAATGCACTGAATGCACTGTAAGTGCATAAATCTTCACCCCTGCTTCCACTGTAAGTGCACTGTAAGGAGAAGAATTCTCCACTGAATGCACTCTCATATCACCCCTGCCCAACAATGACAATGATGAGTGGACGAAAAATCGATAAAAAACCACGTCCAATCAAAGTTAAGTAAGACGATAAGGCGATTTTGATTCTCAATATCAATCTATTTTGCCACCAGGACAAGAAGGAAGTCATTTGTTAAGTCAATTTTACTTTCAGCAACTCCATTCTTAAGGATACCTTTATGACTCTCTAGGTATCATATCAACTTTATGCCTAACAACATAGAACCAGAGAAACTCATGTAAATTCAATAATTTCATTCATTGGACAAATTGCATGCATACCATTTTCTCTAATCAGTACAAAAGAAAAAACGCGTTCCAGTGAATAACAGCTTTCATCGCAAAAGGGCCCCAATTAATTAAAACCCTAATCATCAAGTTTCAATTGAATTAGTCCAAACAAACAAAACAAACATAAATAAAGTCGATTTCAACTGGCAAGAGTGACAATAACTTGATAAATTGTTCTTAAAAAGGTTTTGACGAGAAAATTAATAAAGTGAGTAGAACATAGTAGTAATATTCTCAAATTTGCATTAGGTTATATTGAACAGTGGAGAAAATTTAAGAAAAAGAAAGAGAAACTAACATTTTTCACTGGCTTGAATTGGAAGGAGAAGAAGGCGAGGCATCTCGACAAGTTCTAGGGTTTCCGGTGAAGAACGGTGGCTGGTGCTTCCCGTTTCTTGTTTCTCGTCGTTTAGAGGAGAGAGAGAGAGAGGGAGAAGGTGTTTTCCTTTTGCCGGTGATCAAGTGATGAACTATACGGTATTGTTTTACGTGTTTTTATAGATTTCCTTTGAGTAAAACGCGTTTCCACAGCTTACCTTTTACTAAAACGCGTGTGTCAGCTATATTTTTACTAAAACGCGTGTGTACAGCTATCTTTTGACTAAAACGCGTATTTGCAGCTTTCTTTTGACTAAAACGCGTGTGTACATCTTTCTTTTTGACTAAAACGCGTGTTTAGAGCTTCCCTTCAACTAGATCGTATTTTCTCCTTTCCTTTGACTAAAGCGTGTTTTTCCTAATCTTCTTTTACCGGAACGTGGTTTCTCGTATATCATTTGATTAAACGCGTTTCGTCTTTCTTGTTTTTGACTGCAACGCGTTTGTCATTCTGTTTTTCACTGGAACGCGTTTTTTCTTTCTGTTTTTTTTTACTGGAAGGCGTTTTCTTACACCGGTTGGTATATCACCCATTGAAAGTTGGTCTCAGCATCTTCGTTCTGCTTCATCTTTAACAATCTTCCTGAGATGATCTCTCAAGTATTCTTTTGAATTGTTTTTTCAAATTTCATCAATTACTGACACAAACATAATTCAATCATATCACAACATTGAATCTGAAATTAGAGTAATCTTTCTCAGAAACAAAATAATTCAATTACTGATACAAACAAACATAATTCATTAATATCACAACATTGAATCTGAAATTAGAGTAATCTTCCTCAGAAAATCAAACCCAAGTAATCTTCTAACTATTTTGCTACAATCCCAAAGGATCAAGTTAAGCCTAATACTCACCCCCAAGCCCTTCCAAACAATCATGAATAAATTTCACTTTCAATTGGCAACAACGTTTATTGACAAGTCAGCAACATCTAGTTAGGGCAAGATTAAATACCGATAACCTCATAAAAATTTATTTGCAAGCTTTTCACTATGAAATGGTCACATGGAAATCGATTAACAAGAACATAGTAATTTCAAATTGCAAGAGTATAAATATTAACAGGGATGAAATCAAACGAAATTTTCGAAATAAACTTTTCTATTTTGCAAAGAAAGAAAGTTGAGGGAGAGAGATAAAAGCTTACATGATGGTGAGTGACAGTTGCGACTCGATGATCTTGGCGTCGTTGGAGAAATTGAGACCCTAGGCTGAATTAGGGTTTCCACCATTTTTCATACACCTTCCATATTCCATTCTTCTGAATCAGGAGAGAGAAACAGAGGGGAGAGAGAGAATGAGCGAGGGAAATGAAATGTTTTTTTGGATTTTTGAAAAGAAAATAGATGATTTTACGAGTATAAATAGTACTCATATTGTATGTTGGCGTTTGATATACGCTGTCGTATCAACGCGTTTTTGCTGCTTTGTTTTTAACTGGACGCGTTTCCTGTTATGTTTTTGAAGTCACGCGTTTTCTGCTTTGTTTTTGACCGAACACGCGTTTTTTAATTTTCTCTCTTTGACCAAAACGTGATTTTCCTAATCTCTTTTGACTAAAACGCGTTTGTCTGACCTTTTTTGTAACTAAAAGCGTTTTCCATACTTCTTGTCAGGTTGCTACTAAACGCGTTTTTTTTATAACTTCTAGAGTTCTAACTTCTAGGATAGGTAGCTAGCAGCTACCAGGACCTCTTTTTTGGGTGCTATTGCTAGTTTCACCAGAAGCTTTGACCATATAGTAATTAGTACTAGTAAGTCATAACTTATTGCAAAAGGAAGTAAACTCTTATAAAATTTTAGTTTAAAAACCTGTAAATCTACTTGTTTTTATTATTTGTTTGTTTATATTCATTTATGCACA
This sequence comes from Tetragonia tetragonoides, assembly GCA_038025085.1. NCBI lineage: Eukaryota > Viridiplantae > Streptophyta > Magnoliopsida > Caryophyllales > Aizoaceae > Tetragonia > Tetragonia tetragonoides. Next base: position 2,152,330 of record CM076153.1, read on the forward strand.
TTCTTCATTTTCTTGTTATCATGTAAACTAGTTTTATTTTTTTAATTTTTTTTTAAAAAATTTGCCTAAAAAATCTAGATTAGGCCCTTCCTCATTGCAGGAGGGCTCAACCAAGCAAAATGTTTTTCCATGCAAGTCAACAAAATCAACTTATTAAGAACTTGTCAAATACTCCAATCTATCGTGCCTCGTTTACCTGAAATCATATGAGGCGGCCTAAATAAGCATGTTACTGGAATTTTACATTGCATATGCATTCCTTTCGTTTTCATTAAACTATAAAGCCTTTTGGCTGGAAAAAAAATCGCACATTCATATGTAAAGATGTGAGTCTGTTATGGACTCCAAATCTAAATTGTCTATGCATAAAATAAGATACTCGTAAAATTTATAAATTTTTTTTATATGAATCTAAGTCCATCCAACTTGGATGAATCCAGGCCCAAAATAATATCATTTAAGTGGCGTCCGCTCCGCGTCCCAGCAAACTGCCCACTTGCCCAGCAAATTCAAGTTACCCAGTTCTTTTCTTTTTTTGATCTTGTTACCGTTCTTTTTAAATCTTTATTTAGCCACTATTTTGGTCTGGGGCCCCCACGGTCCCACCTCATTTGAGAGAATTTCCTTTTTCCTCTTTTTCGTTAGTTTTTTTTGTGAAAGATTTTTTTTTGGGGGAATTACAAATTCTACAATAGTTCATAGGTTATATACATACTGTTCATTTAAAACAATCTAATTGTTCACAAGTTATATACATAAATGTTCATTCAAAATAGTCTAATTGTTCATAGGTTATATACGTAATGTTTATAAAAAATAGTCTAATTGTTCATAAGTTATATACGTAATGTTCATTAAAAATAGCCTAATTGTTCATAGGTCATGTATGTAATGTTCATAAAAATTGTCTAATTGTTCATAGGTCATATACGTAATGTTCATAAAAAATAGTCTAATTGTTCATCGGTCATTTACGTAATGTTTATTAAAATAATCTAATTGTTCATAGGTTATATACATAATGTTTATTAAAAATAGTCTAATAGTTCATAATCTCTAAACGTAAAGTTCATTTAAAATAGTTTAATAGTTTATAAGCTATGTAAGATTCATTTTAAATAGTTTAATAGCTCATAAACTATAAATGTATAGTTCATTTGAAATAGACCAGTGGTTCATTAGCTATAAGCGTAAGGTTCATCTAAATTGGTCTAATAGTTCATAAGCTATAAACCTAACGTTCATTTGAAATAATTTAATGTTCATTTTAAATAGTCTAATAGCCCACAAAATATAAACGTAAGATTCATTTGAAATAGTCTAATGGTTCATTAGCTAAAATCGCGAGGTTCATCTAAAATGGTCCAATAGTTCATAAACTATAAACCGAATGTTCATTTGAAATAGTTTAATATTCATTTTAAATAGTCTAATAGTTCATATGCTATAAACATAAGGTTCATTTTAAATAGTCTAATAGTTCATATGCTATATACGTAATGTTCATTTTAAGTAGTCTAATTGTTCATAAGTTATAAACATAATGTTCATTAAGAATAGTCTAATAGTTCATATGCTATAAACATAATGATCATTTTAAGTAGTCTAATTGTTCATTAGCTACAAGCGTGAGGTTCATCTAAAATGGTCTAATAGTTCATAAGCTATAAACCTAATGTTCATTTGAAATAGTTTAATGTTCATTTTAAATAGTTTAATTGTTCATAAAATATAAACATAAGGTTCATTAAAAATAGTCTAATAATTCATAAATTATAAACCTAAGGTTCTTGAAAAATAGTCTAATGGTCATAATATATAAACTCGAGGTTCATTAACGTAATGTTTACTTAAAATAGTCTAATAGTTCATAAACTATAAGCGTAAGGTTTATTCAAAGTAGTGCAATAGTTCATAAGTTATAAATGTAGGGTTCATTTTAAATAGTCTAATAGTTCATATTAGACTATATGCTATAAATGTAAGATAGTCTAATAGTTCATATGCTATATCGTAATGTTCATTTTAAGTAGTCTAATTGTTCATAAGTTATAAAACATAATGTTCATTAAAAATAGTCAAATAAATAATTCGTTGCAGAAGAAGAAAAAAAAAAAAGGTTAGGATAAAAAATGAAGGAAAAAAAAGAGAAAGAAAGAAATGACAAAAAATTAAATCGGCATAAAAAACCAAAGATATGGATTGAAGATTTGAAGTTGGATTTAAAGTGGTGGTCCCACAATTATTACTTTTTTTTTATTTTGGATGCGGTCCCGGCAAAAGATTTGAATTTGTCATGTAAAGATCAAAAAACGGTAACATTTTGCTAAATGGCCTCTTGTCATTCTCGCGCGCGTGTTTTGTCTGGGCCTGAGTCCAGCCAAATTGGCTGGACGCAGGTCCAGCTAATACGCACTGCAAATTTATGGCTGAATTACCAAATCACAAAAACTGAGGGTTGAAATCATTTGAATATTTTGTTTTGGGGGCTTACACCGTAAATCAGCTCATTGACAGGCCTATAGACTTTCTACATAAACAACATGGTCAGTTTCCAATTAAAAGTGATGGATTGCTTGTTTGTTAGAACATCAACCACTAGATACTAAAGCATCTTGGGCTTCAGATTTCTTCCGCTTAAGAAGCTCGATGACTCCTTTAAGGGCAGTCTCACGGTCGTAACTCCTCATCATTTCCTCGGCAACTTCTGCAGGGGATGAATTAACGGTTTCCAGCAGGCTCTCGATCTCTCCAAACAGCTCATGGTCAGTAGAAAGTTGGAGATAGTTGTGAGCCAAGACCTTGAAGGCCGGCATAGTCAAGTAGGACATGTGAAGGTGAACGTCCATACGTCCAGGGCGAAGCAAAGCTGGGTCGAGCTTGTCCTTGTGATTGGTGGTGAATACAATCAGCCTCTCATCTCAGCAGCATGACCATAATCCATCCACAAAATTAAGTAGCGCCCCCAGAGACATCTGCCCATACGAAGTATTCACATCAGTAAGCACTAATTTTATAAATCTCCAGTTGCCAGTTGTGAGACTAAAATATATCTCCAACTTCCTTTTCTTTCCCTCCAACTTTGTTCTATTTACTAATATGCATTATTGAGCATAAAAAAAAGGGAAATAAGTGAAGAGAGCAGGATACTAACCTGAGCCTTATTCTTAGGCATGTTAGGCTTCACACTTGCATTGCCCCCCTTGATGACCCTAGAAGATGGAAGGCCTCGAGTGCAATCGATATCCTCGACAACAATGATTGACTTGCTTGGTATCAAGAGTAACAAGTCCCTAAAGGAAGAATCAGAGTATATACCTCCCAGCTGTAAATCATAGATATCAAACTTGAGGTAATTAGCCATGGCAGCTATTAAGCTTGACTTGCCAGTACCAGGAGGGCCATACAGCAAGTACCCGCGCTTCCAAGGCTTGCCCACCCTTCTGTAGAAGTCCTTCCTCTCCACAAAACGATCCAAATCATCAATTATGAACTTCTTGATTTTGGGGTCGATAGCGAGCTTGTCAAATGTGAAGGGATGGGTCATGTTAACAGAACCCTTGTCACCATAGCCACGACTTGTACGATTACAGTCACATAGTTTCAACTGTTTTGTTTGGCGTATGATGTCTTTCGAAGTTTCGACAACAAAGGGCAAGTAAGAATTGCATACCACATCTTTGTGCTCCTTCTCCACGGCCAAGGAGATAATGGACTTTTTCCGAATCTGATTTTTATTATGCGAAGCATCAGTTGACGTGGAAGATGAAGAATCAAGGTACTGGAAAGTCCACTGAATATTTTTCCCCTGAAAATTTTCCGCAAATTTCACCCCTTTGGCCAGCTTGAAGCTCGTGGTTTCCTCATTGGGGGCCCTGCTTGCCTTGAGGTACATGCCACAAGTCATAAATTTTAGTACTCGTGCTTGCTAAGATCAATATGCAATGATGCTTTAGATGCTTACAGATAGTCAACAGAATCAACACTCAACTTCACTTGCTATCAGAACAGTATAGTTGTACAAAAATATAGAAATAAAAATTCAGATTGTCGATGTCGAGAACATTAGTAGTTAGAGGGAGATTGATGTACCTATGAGACAATTAAAAATTTTGTTAAATATTACTCGTACAATACTGTTGTCTTGATCACGGCTAAACATAACAGAGAAGAGAAATATAACTAGACTGGGTGGATTCAACTTCTTCTTTTTTTCCTTTTTCATAAATTTCAGACCAACAAAATATTAAGTAAATAAGAGTACTTGTATACATAAATTGCAGCAATTCATTATCATCAAGCTGTTGCATATATAAATAGTATAGGGTACTACAGAACCCCAAAAAAATAACAAAAGTATAGGGTACTACAACTGACCAATAAAAGCAGAACATGTAGATATAGCAGAACATGTATGGGTTAAAAAAAAAAGAATAATTAAATTGAAATAATAGATACCTTGAGGAGATTAGCAGAGCCACGCATCTTGTGGCAAAGGTAACGCTGAAAAGCATCAAAGATTTCGTTGCGTTTGAGGTCGTTATGCTCTTCGATCATGAGCGTAAAAAAGTTGGGCGAAGGAGTAGGTTTGCGGGAGAACCATTGCATGAAGCGCCCAATTAAGTAATCTTGAACGCCTTTCGGCACAAATTCGTAAAACGCTTGTCGGAGAAGTGTGTGAGTGGCGCTTAACGATGCGTATGTCGAGAACAATGATGCTCCCGTTGGCATTGTCATTGATGATTTTCTCATTGGTAATCTCATTGTATTGTGTATTCGTTAGTTCCTCTTGCAGGACTTTGGCTTGGAGAGAGTACTGCTTCAACCCCTGGATGAACGTACAAGTATTAAATCTTGGACTACGCCCAGTATATAAAGGGCTGATTTTAATTCCACGCCTATTAGGAAAGACTGTCATAAGTTTATTGGTGATTTTAGTAACTTACCAGTTATGTTCAATAAGGAAAGTAACTGGATTTTGTTAGGTTTTGGAAAGACTCCTGACTCCTTAGTTTCCTAATTGTACTATACAACTACCAATGAAAAAGATATTGTTTTTCAGAACTCAATTAGGAAACAAAGTATAAAGGAAGTTAAAGAAATAATCAACGCAAAAACTTGAATGGGGCCGCCTCAAGCTGCGGCCGCTCGGCGCGTGAGATCCACGCGCGCGCGTGGCTTCACGCGCCTACCAGTTTTTTTTTGTTTTTTTTGTTTTTTTTTAAGGGTTCACCATGCCCAAATTTAAACCAACCTAAACCTAGGATTTTCGTTTTTTTTGGATTTTTGGATTTTTTTTGGGGTTTTTTCTAATTTTTGGGGTTTCGATTACTTTTCCGGGACACGCGGGGGAGGTGGTTGTCGGGGGAGGCCACGGCTGAGGTCGACGGCTGGAGTCGACCTCCGCGTGGCAAGGGCGGGGGTGGAGGGGCGGTGGGGAGGTGGGGCGGTGAGGAGAGATAAAATAATGGTTTGGGGGTGAGGGGAGGAGAGAGAGGGGGAGGGTGGGTGGGCTGGTGGGGGCCACCGCCGTGGTCTCCGACCAGCACCGACCACGACGGTGGCCAGGTAGGTGGAGGTGAGGCGGCGGTGGCGGTGGTGAGGCGGTCAGGTGGTGGCAGTGTGGGTGTGGGTGAAGGTGAAAGGAGGAGAGAGAGAGGGGGAAATAGAAGAGAGAGAACTAGAGAAGGGGATTAGTGATGTAGTGGAACACTAAGAGGCCTCAAGGTGAGGGGGCCTCACACAAGACCTATTGAATAATCAAATAAACTAATAGGACCTTTTGGCCTTAGCTTATCCAGAACACAATTCCTGCTATTGTGCTTCGGTTCCCACGCAACAGGCACTCTCACGAGCCATATCAGATTTCAATTTCTACAAGAAATAAGTTCCTAGCAGTACAGTATTGAATGAATCTTCAATAATGTTCCAAACTAATCAATGTTGACACCCTCGAGTGCGACGTGGCTCGCTCAATAACCTTAACTCCAGGAGTATCTTCTATTCAGTAGTACTAGAAACTTAATAAGCAGAAACTACTAATGGCAAAATCAAATATACTTGGGATTGCAAATTTTCTAATAGTAAAGTTGGATTATATTCGGCATTTCATCCAACCTGTTACACTTGAGGATTATACTACTTTTTCCAGTTTCAAACAAAGCAAGAGGTAACCACATAAAACAAGGTTAACTTTCCCAAAAGGAGGTGAACTTACCAAGAGCTTCCAAATTCCAATTGTAGAATAACTAGGAACGAATTAAAACTTATCAAGTTTGTTACAGAAACAAAGAAAACAGGGAGGTTCACTAGTGATACTAAAGTATCTCCTAACCCCTGAAACTGGTTGAAGGATCCCGGACTCCCGGTTAGTTGATTGTCTAGGTTGATTCCTTTAAATCTTCTAGTTGGTGAGGGTCTCGAATCTGGAAAGTGTATATATTGTTTCCTAATGTTGTTATGATAAGGAGGGGAGCGTTCGGAGGAAAGGGGAGAAGGGGGCGGGGGGACAGAAAAAATCATCCCAAAACTAAATTTACCATAACCTTTGGAAGACAGCATTCACGAGAGCCTCTGGTTGGTAAAGGCAATCCCCAGGAAGTTTGTTGCAGTATGGCATTTTTGGAAGGAAGAAGCAAAGACTTGGAGAGTTCTTGGGGGTGCAATAATATCAGGCATGTCTTCGTCCAAAAATTTTGGGAAATCAATATGCTTCCTACGCATTTTGGCTTTCGGTCTCTATCTGTAGAAGGCAGCTCACAGTCTTGTGCAGTAACAACCTTAGAGCCCACAACGTAATACAAATTAATACCAGGCATTATCAAACTAACCTTAGATTTCCAATACTTCCCGTAACCCCAAATAGAAGTGTAGGAACATTTTCAAATTTGTCATACGTATCAGGTTCACTGTACATATATGATCTTGTTCCTACAAGGCTACAAGTCAAGAGCCCATCAGGTGATCACAGTCTATTGCCAGAAAATAGTTTTTCAGAGTTTGATTTATACAATAAGCTATAGTTTTATAAGGAAAATTAGAAACTACAATGTCAAAACAGCATCATCAATAATTTGAGGGACACATACCTCATAATGAATTTGCATGCTTTGGTCACTGACGTTAAATTAATCATATCACCAACATTAGTCTCTGCACTGTGATCAAATGTCCACGCCTCAGTATTATCAAACGATGATATGAATCATCAACATCTTTCTCGTCAGCTACATTAACAGTGCTCGAAAAATCCACGTTCGTGTTGAACTCAACCATGCTATCATAATTGCCTTATGATCACAGATAGAATCCTGGCCACTATGAATTTCCCCAAGTTTCTCAAACTACATTCATCAAGATCAAGCTGTTCCACGATAGCACTAACACTAGGGCCTCTGTTTCTCAGTGTGCGCTTAGTCACCATTTGCTAAATATACTCTGAGAGAAGAAAAGCAAAACATTTAATATCAGGAAGACAAAATGAGAAACTCCAGCTCTACAAAAGTGTTTATACCAACCTCCAGCAAATGAAATATTCATTTTCCTGGCACTTCTTGCGGATCAAAAAGTACCTGGCATCTTCCAAACATCCCAAAGTTGTTTAAAAGGAAACCCTTTGCCTGACCCTCATCAATTTGCGCAGTTGTCTGGTAATATAGAGGATCTACTGCAAATGCAACTGAAAAACCATGGAAATGTTAATCGTAATACAGGGAGGGAGAGAGGATGAACATCAATGTTTCATGACCATCAAACTTCTTGACATGTAATGATGCATAGCATGAAAAGAGGACCCCGGTGTTGACAAAGGTGATCCAGCATGAGAATGCATTCACAAATGTTTGCGCATGATATTAACACAATGGTAATGAAATTGTACATTAATACCCTAAGCCCTAACACGGAGTTTGATACTAAATATTGTAGCAGTAGTAGTAATAAAGTATAAAGCAATATTAGTGGTAGGCTGGTAGCAATACCAGTAATAGAAGTTCATTGCTAGTCCAGATTATGCAAAGTTTTGCCATTGTCACTTTCGACCAAAGATTCTGCCAGCATCCACAACATAAATAGTCAGACCAGTAAGAAAAAAGCATATGATCAAGTAGTATGGAACATATGAAATCTTTAAGACGGTCGTGCAGCCTTAATCTTGATAAGCGAAACAGATAGCAAAGGTGTACGCTCAAACGCCTACCATTCTAAATTTGCAGTTAGATATGTTTTCAATGAAAAAAATAATTAGAGACAGACCTTGTTGATCTTTAAGTCCAGCTCGACTGATTCATCTGTACCATAATGAACTGAATCCACTTTAAGTGCATAAATCTTCCCCACAGCTTCCAGTGTACAACTTACCTGCCCAACAATGACAGTGATAAGTGGGAAAAAAAATTAACAGAAAAATCATGTCAATTATCTGGTAAGACATAAGATGATTTTGAAATCAATATCAATCCGTTTTGCCCACAGGATAAGAAGGAAGTCATTTGTCAAGTAAATTTTACTTTCAGCAGCTCCATACTTAAGGCTACCTTTATGACTCTCTTGGCATCATATCCGCCTTATGCCTAACAACGTAAAACAACCAGAGAAACTCATGTGAATACAATAATTTCATATGCAATCATTAAACAAATTGCATGGATACATATGGCATACCATCTTCTCTAATCAGTATAAAAATAAAAGTGAAAATGGAGTACCTCACCTTTTGAAAGTTGGTCTCACCATCTTCTTCTGCTTCATCTTTGACAATCTCCCTGACACAAACAAACATAATTCATCATTTCACAGCATTGAATATTTAAATCTGATGGCTACCCGAAATTATTAATATATATACAAACATACTTCCTAAAAAAAATCAATCCCAACTCCCAAATAATCATCTGAATATTTTGCTACAATCCAAAAATGATCAAGTTAACCCTAAATGTCCCTAATACACCAAGTTTCAATCCTTCATAACATTCCCCCCAAGCCCTTTTAAACAAACATAAATGAAATTCAGTTCAATTGGCAACAAAGTCCATTAACAAGTCAGGAACAACTATTTAGGGCAAGATTAAAGGATGATAACTCATTAAAATTTATGAAAATTGATTAAATAGAACATAGTAATTGCCAAATTGCAAAAGCATAAATATTAACAGGGATGAAAATTGAAAATCATAGGAAATGAGCGAAATGAACTATCCTATATAGAGAGGGAAATCGACAACATTGTGAAATACTGACATGATTTTGAGCGTCAATTGCGACCCGGTGATTTTGGCGTCTAAATTAGGGTTTCCGCCATTTTTCATCCACCTTCCGTATTCCATTCTTCTGAATGAGGAGAGAGAAAAAGAGGGGGTAGAGAGAGACCGCGAGCGAGGGAAATGAAATGTTTTTCGGGATGAAAGCGAACGGATAGTAGTACTCGTTTTCTATGTCGGTGTTTGATTATACGATGTCCTATCGACGCGTTTTCCTGTTTTGTTGTTCGACTGGACGCGTTTTCTCGTTTTTTGTTTGACTGGACGCGTTTTTTTTCTCTCTCTTGTTAAACGTGTTTTACTTATCTTTGTTCATTGAACGCGTTTTGTTTTACCTGTTTCATTAAACGCGTTTTGTTTTACCCTTTATTTTCATTGAACGCGTTTTATTTTACCCTTCGTTTTCATTGAACGCGTTTTACCCTTAAAAGTAACTCATTCAACTGTGTGATTTCCTCATATATACATGATTCACAAAGTAATTCCTGAAATAGCTTCGGTGTAAAAATAATTCCCAGCATATACATCATGTAGGCTCGGACTCAGGCACGAATGTATAATATATTTTTTTTTTGTGTTAATACAAAGCCGTTGTGGCGCACAGAGGCTTTAGAAAGGCGCTTTGGGCCACAGCGGCTTCCCTTGTATATTTTTCCTTAGCCTTTGAAAGCCTCTGTGCGCCACAACAACTTCCTTTGTATATGTTTCCACCACATTTTCTTTGTAATTTAGCTGAAAACATAAACAATAGTGAGCCGCTGTGGGCCACAGCGCCTTTCTAAAGTCTCTGTGAGCCACAGCGGCTTCTATAGTACCACGAAAAAAATGCATTCCGCGCCTGAGTCTGAGCCTATGTGATGTACATGCTGGGAATTATTTTCGAACCGAAGCTATTTCAGGAATTACTTTGTCAATCATGTATATATTAGGAAATCACACCATTCAACTTCTTCCCTTATGCTAAGATATTCCATGTATATTATCCTGATCAACAAAACAGTACAAAACACAGTCACACATCATTCCCTTATGGCCCTATGGTCTATAGTATATCGACATTACTCCAGTGTTTCTACAAAGGCTCTCGTTTACGTATAGAGTAAGGGCAGTGGCGAACCCAAAAAATTAAGAATATGGGTGCAATTTTGAGAATAAGGGTAAAAATTATAGAATTTGGGTGCAATAACAACCAAAAAAACTAAAAAATTCTACAAAAATAGGGAAAACTATACATTAAAAAGGCAAAATAAATTGGTGGTGGAATAGTCCACCCATTTGTACACATAGGTTCCCCCATGAGTAAGGGAGATCGATTGTATGTAGTCTTATCCTTGTGAGAATCTCACGGAGAAGTTGTTTTTGTTTGTTTCGAAATTCAAATTGCGACAATCATCCGCAACAATTCAAGATATATAAATAGTAGTACTCGTTTTCTATGTCCATGTTTGATTTCCCCCATGAAAGCGAACGGATAATTCCAAGAGTATAAATCGTAGTACTCGTTTTCTATGTCGGTGTTTGATTATACGATGTCCTATCGACGCGTTTTCCTGTTTTGTTGTTCGACTGGACGCGTTTTCTTGTTTGTTTGTTTGACTGGACGCGTTTTCTTTTTCTCTCTCTTGTTAAACGTGTTTTACTTATCCTTGTTCATTGAACGCGTTTTGTTTTACCCGTTTCATTAAACGCGTTTTGTTTTACCTTTCGTTTTCATGAACGCGTTTTGTTTTACCCTTCGTTTTCATTGAACGCGTTTTACCCTCAAAAGTAACTCATTCAACTTCTTCCCTTATGCTAAGATATTCCATGTATATTATCCTGATCAACAAAACAGTACAAAACACAGTCACACATCATTCCCCTATGGCCCTATGGTCTACAGTATATCGACATTACTCCAGTGTTTCTACAAAGGCTCCCGTTTACGTATAGAGTAAGGGCAGTGGCGAACCCAGAAAATTAAGAATATGGGTGCAAATTTGAGAATAAGGGTAAAAATTATAGAATTTGGGTGCAATAACAACCAAAAAAACTAAAAAATTCTACAAAAATAGGGAAAACTATACATTAAAAAGGCAAAAAAAAATGGTGGTGGAATAGTCCACCCATTTGTACACATAGGTTCCCCCATGAGTAAGGGAGATCGATTGTATGCAGTCTTATCCTTGTGAGAATCTCACGGAGAAGTTGTTTTTGTTTGTTTCGAAATTTAAATTGCGACAATCATCCGCAACAATTCAGGATATATAAAAAGTGCTTACAAATTTATGAATCATTTTGCTTTATATCCATTAGATTCCGAAACCAAAAAGGGGCAACACTACATTAATGCACTATATATAGCGTAAAGCTTATTACAAACTTTGACAATTAATGATAATGCAACACATTGGATAGAATAGATATAGCTCATTTGTCTTATTACAATGCAAGATGATCAAGTATTTGTAGTGCAACACTCCATTTTGATTCCTTGCATCTTGTGCACATTTAAGTGGTCGATCGTCTCACTTTTGGTGTTGTCAATATTCCTTCTTTCGCCTCCACCATTGCAATTACTCTTTTTCTGTCCAGGGAAGTTCTGAACCAGGGGCCGGGCCCCGGCTCCAGGTTAGGGATACAAGTCCAACTTTGAGGACCCACTGAACAGAAAGTGCCTTCACAACATGGTACTCCATTCCAGCAACTTTCACCATCTCGTGCACACTTAAGTGGACGTCTCACTTTTAGTGTTGTCAACACTATTGACAGTGGCGGATCTAGGAATCACAGAGTGAATATGCACAATTTAATACAAAATGTAACGTCTACGTAGTATAATTATACTATTTGAGATGTTCTTGAAAGGTATATTGCATCTACACCCGAGTTTGGCTTCTGGTTCGACTTTTTATTAATTTATATGGTGACACGTCTCTAGAATATTACCTATTAATGTTGTGTGCTGTGGCTGAGATTGTTCTAGAATGCAGAAGCAAATATAATAATTGACTACCTGTTAATGAGACTGGGAAAGGGGGGTGGTGAGAAATTGGAGAGATTAAGCCCTTGACATTATGGTGTAAGTTAATGTTGCTTGATTCAATCACTATCTTTCTAGTGTTGAAGTTCTAAGAGAGCTTCTTGATTTTTGATAAATAAGATCTAGGAGAGTTAAAATCTTACTGTGAATGAACCTTTTTCCTGGTGATAACTAGTGTGTGGGGTAATCACTCTTATACTGTTATCTTTTATTTGGGCTCAGTCCTCAAAATGCAGAATATGTCTAAAGTCCCAGCCTTGTTCTGTTATCTTTTATTTTCGTTGTAAGATGATATCCAAGATCTCCTAGCTTCGTATGCATCTTGTGGTCAATGTACTGATTTTTGTGGGCTAAATTCCAGAAAAAAGGAGTTTAAATGTTGCTACTGGTTAGCTAGAAAGGTCATTTTTGGGCCCATTCCAAGAAGAGTTATATTGTCAAGTAGCTAGGAACAGAATGGTGTATTGAGGACAACAATGCAAACCCAGGAAGCTAGCTGAGCAGATAAAAATGACCATTAGAATGCTTCTCTCTTGTATGCAGCCTAAACAAAATGCAGAATGTTGATAAAATGCTCTTTAATAGTCTTATTATGCATTTTCTATATTCTCGTAAGTCAAAAATTTTACATACTTGTTGATTTTGATAACTATCTATTGACGCAGGGACTTTCTGTCTCTCTCCTCTTCGATTTATGCTGATAATTGTCTCTCTATTGTGCTGTGGTGTAGCATAGCTACAACTGGGATTAAAACTTACAAAAGTTTTCTGGAATTTGGGCAAGTGTTGTTGTATTCATATATCAAATAAATGTAAGTTTGATGGTGATTAGTAGATGATTTTAATAATATTGATATGTTTTTTTGGAGGATGTACAAGCTATTTCTTTAGGAGCAGTTTTATTTTATTTTTTTGAAAAAAATTAACCCCTTTCACGTCAGTTTTTAATAGAAAACCGACGTTATTGTAGCCCACAAATTCTTTAAGAAAACTACACGTTTCACGTCGGTTTTACGAGAAAAACCGATGTTGTAACCCACGTATTCCTTAAGAAAACTACACGTCTCACGTCAGTTTTGAGTGAAAAACCGACGTCGTAGCCTACTCTTTCACGTCGTTCTTTGGTAAAAAACCGACGTCGTATCCCACCCTTTGACGTCGGTTAAAAAACCGACGTTGTAGGTATACCCCTACTACGTCACCCCTCTATAACGTCGGTATTAAAACCGATGTTGTATGCCTAAAAAAACCGACGTTGTATCCTATTTCTGTAATAGTGGTGGAGAAAGTTGTTTAGAGTTGACTCTGATACAAATGGTATCAGAGTGGGTTAGTTTTAGGTTTAACGCATGTATTTCCATATGCTCGCTTTCTCTTTGTTGTGCTTATATGCCAATCTGTTTTACGTGAATTTTATTTTTAGCCGGCCTATAACCCAAAGGCTAAGAATTAGACTTTTATGTCCCAGTTGTTGCGTAGTGATTTTCGAGGTCGAAAATCTTTTTAAGGAGGGTAGAATGTAATACCCTGCATATTTATATTATTTATTATATTCAAAAATGTGATTAATTGATTTGGAATATGAATTTTTGGAGGAAAGAATATTTATTAATATTTATTTCCTTATTGATTGGTGTTTCGAAAGGAAAAGATGTTTCCCTTGTGATAGTTTCCTTAATTGAGTTGTATTCTAGTTGGATTAGGATTCTAACTAGGTCAAATATTCCTAACCTCTATAAATACCTTTGACACTTCTAAATCTGATTCTTTTCTCTCTCCATTCGTGACTGTAAACGAAGAAGAGGACGCCCGAAGAAGACTTGGGGAGAGGTAATCAGGCAGGATTTGACCCTTCTAGATCTTACCGAGGACTTGGTCCTAGATAGGAAATTATGGCGTAGCAGGATTCGTGTAGCGGATCCTCGTTAGATTATGGTTGTGCATTGGCTAGTAGTAGAGGTTGATTCATTTTGTTTATAGCCTGTAGCGTCTCCTTCACTGTATGATTGTTCAATTAGTAATATCTTGTGTTAGTATGTTTACTGCTTTACTTCTCTTGCCCTTTTGATCATTCTCTATTGATTTTTATTACAAAAAAAAAAAAAAATTTTTTGAAAATGTATTTAAAAAAAAAAAAAAAAAAAGTTTTTGTGGGTCTTTCGGAAACAGTCTCTCTTCTAGGCGACTAGTTAGGGGTAAGACTGCGTACATCTGGACCTCCCCAAACCCCGCCCTAGACGGGATACTTACTGGGTTGTTGTTGTTGTTGTTGTTGTTGAGATGTCAACTAAATATTAAAGCTTAAAACACTCAAATATTAATCCCACACAAATATTTTATCAGTAATGTTAAAAACTTGTTAATCCTTAAAGATCATGTTAATTCATTCACTAATCACTGATAAGAATAAGGATTACACTACAAAAATAAATTAATGTGAAAGAGAGGAAGTGGGCTAATGACAGCAAAGCAAAAACAAAATAAACTAAACCAAATAATGGTTTTAGGAATCAAACCAGGGTCTTGAATAACAACAACAAAGAGCCAAACCAATTACTCCAGCACCAAGATTACATAATATTATGCACGACTTTTATTTATTAGAGGGTATGCAAGTGCATACCTTTATGTTGCTTAGATCCGCCACTGACTACTGAGACTTCTCCTGTCTCCTCCTCCACCACCGCAACGCCCACTTCCTCCCTTACCTTATTATTATTGCCTGCTGGGGAAGTTTCTTCAGTATGTTCCAATCTTGCCAATAATATCGGCACTAAAAATAATACGTGTACACCAAAATAATCAATATATATAATTAGCAGAAACAAATGACCAATTCTATTTATTTTTTATTGCAAAATCTAAAAATTAAGAATATGTATCCCTAAACTTTTTTATGCCCGTAAGAAAAAGATTAGTGATTTACAAAAAAGGAAGCCATATAAGAAAGAGAGGACTTAACAAAACATATAACGAGTACTTAATTAGATGAGAACCAAAATTAAGTATACACCTTCTTTTTTTAATTTTTATTTTTATTTTTATCAGCATTTAGTATACAATTACGTCAGTACAGTGTTTCACATTGAAAACGAAGTAGAGATAGGAGGGTTGGAAATTAAAGATGAACCTGCAGATGCCATGAGCATGATGATGGTTAAGATTGTCATTTTCTCCATATTTTTGTAATGCATGCAACTACTAGAGACTCTAGAGTTACTTGAGTGTTGAATACCACCACCATTTGTTCTTATTTATAATGCGGAATATATTTTGTTTTAATTAGCTCAATAATGCAGGATTTATGTGCTAAACGAACACATCACAGATTACAACTGTGGAGCAATATAATACTCTGTATTAATTAATTAATTAATTAAGGAGTAGTTAATTATGCTTGAGAATGATAGCTTCCACCTGATTCATGAGTTACAGAGTTCAATCCTAGGCATGTATACATCATAAGCTACACACCTTTTTTTTCTTTTTCTCTTTTTTTAAAATAAAAATAAAATAATAAGCAGGCCACTGGCCCAACTAACATGCTCTGGGCGGGTCAGTGGTTTGAAATGTCCCAAACCCATTAGCCCATATCGGGTAGTTAACATTAAGGTCCATACCCAGCCCGAATATTAAGGTCCATACCTGGCCCGTGTTGGGTTTTAGACCGCTTTATGCTGACTGTTTTATTACTTGGATTTCGATTTGATGAGTACTTGGGAGTATTTTTTTGTTTGCTAAGGCTGATACAATTCATTCTTATTGACTAGGCCGATCCACGCAGTAGTGTGAATTCGATGAAAAAATACCAAGAAAAATTTGACTAAAACTAAGAAACTTAGAATGAAACTATTTGAATTTCTTTCACTAAATTCAGGTTGAGTTCATGTCGATCGAGTATTGTAAGCTGTAAAGTAAGAGAAACCTCTTTCGACCTTTTTACTCGACATCTTAGGCCTCCGCCTCACTCGCCCAACAAAAATTTTCTGATGTTTCAGTAATACCATAAGGCTATGTTACCCTCTAATACACTACACCCTCTAAAAATAAGGGGTGATTTTGAAGTATTTGAAAAAAAAAAAGAAAAGAAAATGATTTGAAATAATCTTATTGATTGAGTAGCACATAAGCATAAAGGTGGTTTGTTTATGAAACACCATAAATTTTTCGCTCACCCAATATGGGCAATATCTTATGGGTTAAGTAAGTCCTTGTTTGGTTGGATGTAAAATAGCATGGGAAGTGTAAGTTCCATGTAAGTGGTTCAAATTTCATTGTTTGGTTCATCAACTTCCTTGAAAGTGAAACTTACCTATGTAACTTACATCCCATGAAACATAGAAAATAAATAAAGATAATTATGTCATTTTAATTTTTTTCAAAAAAATCTATTTTATTAATTAAACAATAGAATTTTCATAAAATTTCAACTTACATATGTAACTTTAATTTCCATGTTACAACTTTCATAAGAAGTTTACTCATATGAATCAAACAAGGTTTAAGTGGCATTAGTAATTCTCCACCTGGAATTACAATTTGAAAGGTTTCCTTTCCCAAATTGATCGTTAAAACCCTCAAGTGAGTCAAGTCACAACAAGCCTAGGGTTTTGACCTTTTGACCTTCTCTCTCTCTCTCTCTCCTCAGTACTCACTGCAAGCACTAATGGAGTCGAATGGAGGTGAAGCCATGAAGATTGTCGATGAAATCGAAGCCTTGAAAACCCGAAAGAGAGATATTGAAGATAAAATCTCAGCTCTCGAAACTCAGCTTCGAGAAACTTCCATCACCAAACAACCGCCACTAGCATCTAATTGCGACGGTTATTGTCCTTCAATCTCAGCCGTTGATTCCACCACCCTCAGCCGTCACGGTTTGCCGTCCGATGCTATTTACCGTTACAGCCGTCACCTTTTGCTCCCTTCTTTTGGTGTTCAAGGTTTCGCTTTTTCTCTTTTTAATTTCACCATTTTTTCCCCTGTAGTAATTATTTGATTAATATTGCTTAATCGAATAATCAATTTCCCTACAGTAGATTATGAAATGCTCAAAAGTAGACAAATTTGATCAATATGTGGAATTTATAGTAGTATGTTGGATATTATGTGGAATTTGTGAAAACATTTTTTTTTTTTGTCTTTCAGCTTTGAATTAATTTTTTTTTTACCATGTTGAAGACTGTTCCTTCAATTAAATTGGGATAATGTCTTATGAAGATTCTAGAACCAAAATTAAGACAGTAACATTGGTTTGCTTGCATTAGCGCAATCAATTCTTTTTGAAGCATGGCATTGTATGTCATGGTTGGTTTATGGATGAAGGTTTTGATTTATTCCCTGGTCTGGCTAAACATACAAGTATGCAACTACACATTGTAATTATTAATTGCTGAACATTGTAAACGCCCCGGTCTTTTGGGGTTCTTATTTTGAGGATTGTTCTGATTTAGCGTGGTTGGTTGTAGGGCAGTCAAATTTGTTAAAATCATCGGTGCTGGTTGTTGGAGCTGGAGGTTTGGGTTCACCTGCTCTTTTGTACCTTGCAGCATGTGGAGTCGGTAAGGTTTCGATTATGTTCGGGGACCTCTACCTAGCAAACTGTTCAGTGATATTCAATCTTACTTGAATATGTTCCTGGGTGCTTTTCAGGTCGTATAGGTATCGTTGATCATGATGTAGTGGAGCTGAATAATATGCATAGGCAGGTTTGGTCTTTGAAACTTGTTCTTTGTTCAATTGTTTGTATAGTTTGGGAGATTTGTATTACTTTTATATGATGCCTAGAGGTTATTTTCACAAGATGTCAGAGATTATGTTTCACTCTTTTGTTTTGTCTGCAACATCAGATTATCCACACTGAAGCTTACATTGGCAAGTCCAAAGTAGAATCTGCTGCTGCTGCTTGTCACTCGTGAGTAAAGTCTTATTTTTATCCCTGTAGCGTCTTGTTACTTTAGAGAGCCTGTTATCCGATATCGGTTATCTGTGTGTTGAAATTACTGTTGCTTCTTGCTTGTCGTTGGAGCTCACTTCAAAAAGAAAAGAAAAATAGAAACCCAGGAATGGTATCTTTTGGTGGTGTCTGACGTTATGTTTTCTTAGGGTCAACTCCACCATTGAGATTGTGGAATATAGAGAAGCGCTGCGAACGTCAAATGCTTTGGAAATTTTTAGCAAGTATCCTTCAGATTGATTTTTGTATTTCTCTAATGAATCTATTTCCGTCCTTTCTTTCTTCAATTGGACCTAACTCTATTGATAGACGAGAATTCCCTTGACTCGTGATATTTTCCAGATATGATTTAGTTGTTGATGCAACGGACAATGTCCCTAGTCGCTACATGATCAATGATTGTTGTGTTGTATTGGGAAAGGTAAAGAACGTCATGTATTAATTATTTTTGAAGTTTTATTTTGGATAGAAGTTTGATGGATTAATTATGCACTTAGATTGCCACTGGCTGAAAAGGGACACACAAAATTAGGAAAAGTAAAGTAATTTGTTTCTTTAGGAGGAAAAAAATTATATCATATGAGGAAAGTTCTTGGTCGTTGAAAAGGAATATACACTCAGTATGTAGCTAAGCCATATTTGACATATTGATTATTAGTATTAGGAGGAATGATGATGCATATAAACATTTGAATGTGGATGTTTCTGTTTAATAATCATATGAGAAAGTAGTTGAATCTTGTTTCTCTACATTATGAATGTTATGTTCCAAGCATACTATTATTCATCAAAATGTTCATCCCCCTTCTGATGTAGGCAAGCTTTATGCCCTTATATATTTGATTGATTACAGCACCTCGAGTACATTAGTCCTTAGTATGCTACACTGCTACAATCATGTATTTTGTACATTTTCAAAGAGGCCAGTTTGATGCATGTTGCTGCATTGCATCAGGAGGAAGAATTTTTTTTTTGGGGTGTGTTTGTGTGTGTGTTCGGAACTAATGTGTTTCACTTGATTAGCATGTTGCATCATGGCTACTCCACCTGCTCACATGCATGTTGCATGAGGATACTTGAACTGACACTCTTGTAACAGAAGAACGTGTTTGCATGTGTTCCTGGGGTGCTTATTATTGTTTTTCAATCTTTGAGTCTTTGTTTACATTTTCCGTTTCTGCTTATACAGCCCCTTGTATCAGGTGCTGCTCTGGGACTGGAAGGGCAGGTATATTTTACGTGATCATCATACTTGTATGCTCATCTTTCTTGCTTTCAGATACAAGATCTCAGTGTTTGTCATTGTGGAAATTGACTGACCAGAATTCTGTTACAGCTTACTGTTTATAACTACAAAGGAGGTCCATGCTATCGATGCCTATTTCCAACTCCGCCCCCAGCGACAGCATGTCAAAGATGTTCAGACAGTGGTGTCCTTGGAGTAGGTATGATGATGAGTTAGTTTAGTACTGTCAAATACCTGCTTATGATGTTTCACTTTCACTGTCTAATGTCCATAACTTCTAGCTTCTACAAAGCATGAAGCCCTTTTGAGTTTTGGCTCTGGGTTTCATACATTGTAACATTAACATATATTTAGGCCTTCAGACATTGAATACTGTTAGTGTGAAAAGATCGTTGCTTTATCGTCATTTAAACATGCATTTGTATCAAGTATAGTTCACAATAACTTATGTAAGTTGCTGATTTTGATAAAGCTATCTCACTCCTTTCTTGTCAACCGCTTGTGCTTCTTAGTTCTTTCTTTTCTCTTTCTACTAGTGTCAGTGCAAGTACTTGTCACTATTTCTAATTTCTGCCTTTCAGTTCCTGGAGTAATTGGAACTTTACAAGCCCTGGAGGCCATAAAGATTGCTAGTGCTGTTGGTGAGCCACTTTCTGGACGGATGCTTATATTTGATGCCTTATCTGGAAGGATTCGTGTGGTATGATTTAATGTTCATTTTTTTTATGTTAATCCCCATTCAGGTTTTGGTCCTTATCGAGAAGACTTTCAGAATCCTTTTTTTACAAATAGGGCCAATATTCTTATTCTTGCAGCCCTGTTTCTAGTTTCATCAGTCAACTGGAGGTCCTAAAATGATGCAGATTTTGCTTGATGTAACTTACATTCCGAAGAAAAACCTTGTTGCACGCTCCTTCACTGGGCTACTGCAATTCGCGACATAATTTCCCGTATATTATTAATTCTAAGATAAAAGAACCATTAGAGCTTGCTTACCAAACGTAAGCATACTGCATACCACAGTGAGTCTAGTAGCTGGATTTTTTTTTTCCCTTTCTTTAAGGAAGTAGCAGGATTAATGTGTTTAAAGTTCAAACTGAATAACGCATGAAAACATTGAAAAATACCTACTTCCACCTCACTGGCGGTGTTGGTTCTACACCTTCTACTTCTACTTGTGAAGTGGAGGTGGGTCCATCGCTATTGTTCTGTGTGTCATTTAATGTTTATGGGGAACCGACATCTGGAAGGGTGAAAGCGTTGGACAAATTGTCGTGTTTCTCTCTGCGTTTTGAAGACTCAACATAGTTTCTTCCAACTGTGTGCGTGCATCACAAATTTGAAACATAATATCAATTTTCTTGCATTACATGTGTATGCTAGCACTTGGTATACGTTAAGGTTCATAGGTTGTTTGTTTCTTAGAATATGTGCATATTGACATGTTATGCACCAGTACATAATTGTCCATATTTTCTGTTTTCAAGATATAATCTTTTTATCTGGTTATGAATTTTGCTAACAGAGTGTAATTTCTCATTGCTTTAGGTCAAAATAAGAGGACAGTCACCGCAGTGTGAAGTTTGTGGAGAACAATCATCATTCTCTCCAGAGCAATTCAGAGAATTTGACTATGAGACATTTACCCACACTCCATTGTCTACAGTAAGATGTTTATATCCATTAGTTTTCTGAGCTAATAATGTTTATATCATCCATTAAAGTGCTTCTACATATGTAGGATCTATGTTTTCATGCAACATTTATGCTATTGAGCTTGCAGTTCTAGTGTGGGTGTCTGGGTGCTTTATTAAGTTTCACCTGAATGATATGGTCCCAGGTGCTTGGTTTTGATATTGACATGTTATATTAGAAACATTGTCCGGTCTTTGCTGTGGTGTTAACTTGGAAGATGGTCTAAATAGATGCAGTAGGCTATACTCTTGGGGATTGCTCTGATGTTTGCCCATTTCCTCAGCACATTTGTAGGAGGCATGGTTCTCTGTTATGCTAAACTGACCATGTTTTATCAATTCAGGGCAGTATACATGCGTGAGTATGATTGATGGGTAACAGAACATTCATGATGATACAATATGTATCTCTATGCTGCCGCCTGCTGCATTCTTGACATTGCTTCTTACTTCTCCTTTATAATAGGGGTATAAAGATTGGTAGTCCCCACTTAAAGGGTGGTAATATTCCTTTAAGCAAGCTGAAATTTTGCAACGACTTCGTGGCTAACTTATTCTTTACCTGTGAGTTTTTGACGCCCCCTCCCCTGTAGAAAGTAGCAGAGGAGTTATCCTTGACAAATATTTCAAGTACCTCATCAAGTTGTATTAGTTATTTAGTTTATATTTCTTTTAATTCCTTTGTTATGTATTGAAAACGTTTCCATGAACTTTAAATTGTTTTCAGGACACCCTATTATGGGCTATTTCCTTTACTATGATCTATTTAAGTAAATCGAAGCTTATAGAAATCTTTCTGGATGCAGGCTCCACCCAAGTTGAAGCTCATACCTGCAGATGCAAGGATAAGCTGCAAGGAGTACAATGAGAAAGTTGTCCATGGAGAAGCACATGTTTTGATTGATGTACGACCTGCCCATCATTTCGACATAATTTCACTGCCCAACTCAATAAACGTTCCTCTTTCGAATTTGGAGTCCCGGTTGCCAGAAATTTCTGCTGTTCTGAAGGAAGAGGAAGCACGCAAAGGCGTTTCAGGTGCTCATTTGTATACAGTTTGCCGAAGAGGTAATGATTCGCAGAGAGCTGTCCAACTACTACATAAGATGGGTTTCACCTCAGCCAAGGACATTGTTGGGGGATTGGATTCGTGGGCGAAGGAAGTTAATCCTAAGTTTCCCGCCTACTAATAGGCTTGGTCTCTTTCACACCCTTTAGTTGTAGATGGGGTTTTTCTTTTGATTGACCCTTCTAGAGTTGAATGTCTAATGCTATATGATTGTAATCTTGATCTTGAACCATAAAATATTATATATGACCTTTGAAGTTCTATCAGTTCGAGATTTTTTTTGTATATGTGTACCGTGTACCCTAATGATTGTGATCTCTCGGCCTCTGCTTTAACTTGTCAGACATTCTACATTTGTGCTTCAAATCGACATATCAATAATGATTCTTAGCTTAGCATTAAGCAGATAGCATTTCCATGGCCATTGAGATTAACTGCACGGTAGGGGCAAAAAAACACCTACGTACTAAATATTCTTATTATCATTTTGATCGGAAACAGGCAAAATTTTACAAACAAAACCTTCACTTCAAGTCTTCAACACATCCTCAAAAATCATAACATTCCCAGTCTTTTCCTGCTCAACTACAGTTCAAAACTTCAAATACCAATCCCGCCACCTTGTTTGACCAGAAGGGTATAGAATGTTCATTTGCGATGCTCACATCTACCTACCATCCGCGAAGTAAAAGCTTCAAAAGAGCCATGCGGATATAAAGGCCATTCTTTGCTTGTCTAAAGTACGCAGCTCTGGGATCTTTATCTACCTCTACAGTTATCTGTACAAAAAGAAAATAACAGATGTTATAAATCTTTTTGTGCTGTCTACACACTACACTCATAAAATTTCAGAAAGTCACCTCATCGAGCCGTGGAAGAGGGTGCATGACTATAGCATGCTTCTGCATCACGTTCAACACATTCTGATCAACTATGTATTTGCCTCTTGCTTCTTCATAAAGGTCAACTCTTTCTCCAAACCGCTCTCGCTGAATACGAGTCTGATACACCACATCACATTTTGAAGCTACTTCCATCAAGTCAGCACTTTCTTCCCATTGAAGTTCACTGACGTCAGATAGTCCTTTATGTCATCCTGAAGAAATCATAGATGCCCATGATCATCATTTATACAATCCTGAACAATCAACAGATGCCATAATAGCAGATGCATGTTAAGATAAAATAGTAAACGACCTTTACACCAAAGCCTTAATGTGTATTTACCTTCATTTTCACCACTTCAGGTGCAACAAGGTATATCTTCACATCATTATACTTGGCAAGCAGATATGCTAGTGAGCAAACCGTCCTTCCATAAGCAAGATCACCAACCAATGCAACAGCGATGCCATCTATCTTCCCTATTTCTCTTTCAATCGTATACGTATCTAAGAGAGCCTGTGTTGGATAAAAGAAGAAGTTAGATCCTAATGGATACTTTATGACTATTACAATCAAAAATCAAGACAGCTCTCCAACTCTTCTTTTTCCAATCTTTACAGTTGTTTCACATTTCGAAAATTCACGTGACATATACAAAGTGAAAAAAATAAAGAAACACGGTATCCGCCTGCTAAGTTAATCCAAGGAATAAAATGACATTTTTGCATGTAGGCATTTTAACATCATAGAAAGGGAACTCAAGCGGTTGCTTCCCTCTCATGCTTGAGGTTGAGGTTTGACTGATACCTAACAACGTCGTAATTATGAGAGTTTTTGCAATGTTGGACTTTGGTCAACTATTTCCTCGCCCTTGCACTACCCCGAGCCCAAACCTAGAATCAGAGTAAATGAGGGGCTATCCGACAAACTCAATTAGCCCACCCAATAGAAAAGTGATACCAGACAAATCGATTGAACTATATACACTTTTTATCCATTGCATGGCCACATATTGGTAACATTAACATCCTTAGGCCAAAACTCCCAAACAAAAAGGAGAAATCACACAAAACACCCAAAGTGAATCCCATCCTTGGCAGGTCTTAATCAAACAGGAGACATAAAGGGACAAAAATAGTAGCAACAATCAGCACTGAGCATGAGTAGAAACACATTGATGCGATTATTCATCAATATGGGAAAGATATAGCTGAAACAACATTTAGAAAGGGGGGTCATATTTTTGTGCGAAGAATTGAGAGTAAAACAAGTCAAAAACCAAAGCGCGTGCTTTTCGTCCAGACCTTTCATGATAAGATAGACAATACAGAGGTTAATGGAATGGAAGTCAAGTGAGCTCTGATCTTATAAGAGAAGAGCCCCTCTACTACAAACAAATCAACCAAGTCTTAACCACATGAATACAGTTGCCTACATGGATTTCCGGTGCACTATAAATTATTTTTTTTTAGATAACATGGGTGTCCAAGCTTAGCTTGACTAATCCCATGGGACCTCCGGAACACTTCTCAGAGGTCTAACTAGCTGAGCTACCCCAAGGGTTTTCCGGTGACTATATAACATCAGGAGGCCTCACCAACAACTGAAATGATGCATTTCCTTTGAACATGACCTAAGAATAGCCCTCAATGACTAAGAATCAAATGCTACTGCTTCTCTAGCACCACAATCCTTGCCATACAATCTAAAATAATTCCATAGATGTCGCACGTTAGCAAACTGCACTATGAATCTCGAACAGAGAGAGTTATGATATGACGAACAAAGGGCAGAACATAATTATCCATGTAGAGAACATCTTAGTCCTCAGGTGTGTTAACTTCTAACTCAAATAGTTTCATATCTTTTAAGTTCGGCTCTTTAAAAAAATTCCGCCATTAATGATAGCATTTTGTGCTTACCTGAGTTGGATGTTGTCCTGGACCATCTCCTGCATTTATGATGGGAATTTCAGCAGTTGCAGCTGCTCTTCTAGCAGCACCACTTTCAAAGTGCCTCATTACAATTATATCTGAGTATCCTTCAACGGTTCTGATACTATCTGCATACTTAGAATCAAAGTTAAACCAGAACATCAAAGATTGCTAATACCATTCATGTAGGAATCTAGGTAATGTACCCTCAAGTGTCTCCCCTTTGGCTGCTGATGAAAACTCCCTAGCATTCTCAGTTGTCAAAACCTCCCCACCTAACCTTTTCATGGCAGATTCAAAAGAAAGCCTGGTCCTGGTCGAAGGCTCATAAAACAAAGTGGCCATCAGGTATCCCTTCAAAATCTGGCTCCCTGCTGAGTTCTTCTCAATCTTCTCCATCTCTCTTGCCACGTCAAAAATGGCACTCAGAGTTTCTCTATCAAACTGCTGAGCTTCGATGACATCATCAAGTTGGAATTTCTGTCCTACGGAAAAGGAATTTCTGCTCTTCACCTCGACTGCCTGGCAAGCAACTCCAACCTTCTTCTGAACTTCCCCATTCCATACCCATTGTAAAGATTTCCCACCACAAGAAGATCTTAAGGGGGTGAAGTCGGCAGATGAGCAACTTGGTGTGCAGTTAACCAACTTTTTCCTGAATAAATCCGAATAATTGTTCATAAAAACCTTATGGGTTTTCATCATCTTAGGAACACCCATGGCCCCATTTGGTGAATACATGTGAATTGAAGATGAAGCTGCCATTTCAATAGTGAAAATTAACTATGTACTGCGCACGAACACCTGGAACAGGACAATGGCATTACTCATTAAAAACAGAAATTCATGTAGGGCATGTAAAGCTTAAATCATGCAATATATATGTTCTCAACCAATATGAATTCAAAATTTGATAAAAGCTTTGTTTTTTTATTGAAAATTGAATAATATGCTCCCCAGAAGCACCCTAATCTTACAGTAACTCTATATTAGTTTCAATTCGAGAACAATAAGCAAAGTGGGGAATTGTTAATTCCGACATTCCCGCCAAACCTATGATTTCATTTCAGCTAAAAATCAATGATAGAATGTACAAAAAGATGGGAATGACTAAATTTCAATTCAGCCTAAAGGGCATGTTTTTTTTAATTGCATCTTTAACAGTTACCCTGTGATTCTAAATGGACTTATGCTGCTATATCATGAGATTTGCACTTGCAGGGAAACCCTTCCTAGAAAGTGGGTGGGTCCCACCCCTGTTAAATCACTTATAGTTATAGCCAGTGCATGTCTCCATTTCTGAAATTTTGAGAGCTGATTGTTACTATCAGTTTCTACTTATTGATAATTTGGTAAGATAATATTTTTCAATTCAATTGTATTCTATTGTTGCCCAAAACAAAAGGAAGAAAATAGAATTAAATTCTCACAAAAAGAAAAACACATGGTTTCACATAAAACCCAAACAAAGGTTTAGAAAAATTACATGAAATTGCTGATTTTTTGGAGCAAAGAGAAGAAGAGTAAAAGAACAGAGAGATACCTGGAACTTCAAAACGGTGTCGTTGGGCGCACACAGAGGGAGAGAGGAGAGAGGAGAGAGGAGAGAGGAGAGAGAGAGGAGATGAGGGTGGCCCCAGGAGGTGGCGGGATTGTTGGTGTTGGCGAATGGCGAGAATGAAAGAGTCTGAGCGTGAGGGGAGAGAGAGAGAGAGAGAGACGAGAGAGAGGGGTTTTGGGTTTTGGGTTGGGCTTGGTCTTGGGATTTCCTTATGGGGTTTGGATTCATTGTTGGATTATTTTTTGCTTAAATTTTGTTTCCGCTATTGGAACTGGAAGGTCGGTCTGTTAAGTGATTGTCCGGCAGCTCGTCTTGTATGGACTTAGTCTACCGTGGACTAAAGATTGAATTAAGATATAGTCCAAATCTTTTGGGGACATGGGAGATATTTTTGAAAAAGATTTAATCCTTGGTCCACCTTGAACTAAGTCCACACAATATCATAATCATAATATCTATATATTAGAGGCATTTTCTGACAGCATTGGAGGCATCCACCTAAGCGAGCCATGGTAATAAAATTTTAAAATAAAATATAAAATAAAAATAAATGTTTTGTATAGAATATATACTAAAGTTGTACTTTCCTAAATCCTTAAAGACTACACTATTAATTAGAGTTTTAGAATATATACTAAAGTTATACTTTCCTAAATCATTAAATAGTAGACTATTAGATTTTAAAAGCATATAACTTTAGTTTCATTGCTTAAGAAATTAAAATTCTTACACCATTGGAACGAGTATGAAATATCCTTTCAAATGAGACTCATTTGTAGTATGTTCTAGGATTTACAACATTAGATGCGTTCACCTAAAAAGGTAATCAATAATTAGCTTAACAAGCTGACACAACTAAAGAGTTGCATGTAAAAATAAGAGAACAGACATGTATATTAGCTATACAAATTTAAAAAACAATCTCAAGATAAAATATAATAAAAAAGAGTATGTGTAGAATAAAGAAATAAACGATGAATCTAAAATGATTCTAGGTCCAATCTTTAATAGGAAACTTTACCATTATCACGTATAATTTTATAACTGTATGTAAATTACCGATCCCCCATGTTATTTTAGGGTTCCAATTTATGTTCCCTTCAACTTTAAAATTATTACTGTACTCCCTCCGGACCACAAATAAAATTACATTGGACTTTTTGCGTTCTTTAAGGCAGTACTTTGACCGCATATAACTTTGAAAAAACAAGCAATCATTAAAATATGTTTTTCTATTCAAAGGCTTACGTCTAAAACTTCTTTATTTTTTGAAAAGTAGTTATGTATACATTATACATTTAAAGTGATTTTACCATAAAAGAAGGATCATATCTTTGGAATATTAGTTGTACACTTATAAGTTATATCAACATGTATTGGCTTACCAACATCAAGCTTAGAAAGACTTCTTTTTTTTGGTTACAAGAAAGACTTTGAAATAACATATGGGGTGAGAGTTAATTGAAATTGATGGTAAGAGTTTAAATTAGATAAGATGCCCTATAAAGTCATAGTAATTTTATTATATGGCATTCATGGTATTAAATGGATTATATAAATATTTATCCGTATATTACTAATATTTTTTCATAAATGACAATTACACTTTAATTTTTCGATGAGACTAAAAATCACGTTATATTAGTTTATTATATAATAACAGTTCGTGCAACGCACGGACATACTATACGGGCATCCACCTAGTATTGTAGATTGCTCGAATGCGGAAGAGCAAACATTTCCAAAGGACCAAGGTTGATCAAAAATTCTTATTGCTTAGATTTCAAGTCCAAAATTCCTATGATCACTAAAAATGAAACTTAGGCCCGTTCACTAAAGTGAAATTTATTTAAGTGAACTGAACTTATTTTTACAGTCCACAATTACAAAGAGTAAAATTGTACTTCGATTTACCGAACTAAAGTGAATTTTTCTGAACTGAACTTATTTTTACTGAAGTAAACTGAGAATTTACTGAATATTTAAAGGAGAAGTTGAAAAGAACAAGCCCTTAAATTAAAGTTATGACTATGTTTTTTTATACTCGGAGATTAAATTTACTCGGTGATAGTTTTATTGGGCCCATGAAACTACCTAGACCCCATTAATTTGCAGCACCCAATCAATAAGCGTGTCTCAAGAAGTTATGTAGACACCTTATACGAAGTATCCTAAATATTTGAGATTTCGTACACTCATATTTTCACGGTCGAAGAAAGTGTGAAAGGTGTAAGTACAAGTGACTACTAGTTATGGCTTCGATCCACGAATTTTTTTAAATATTAACATATAAAAAAAAATTGTGAATAGAATTGGGCGATTTATGAAATGAAAAGTAACTACTCCATTCATTTTGATCATGAAATCTAGCTAATACACTTGGTAAGTTGTCTTAGCCAAAAAAAAGTAAAGTTTTGTTTTCAACATACACTATGTATATATCACATAATTGTAACCATGACGAACACTTAATAACCAATAACATTACTACATACATGGTACCAAAATACAACCATTAAATTGACTTTAAGTAATGACTAGACAATAAACACGGCCACCAATCTAAGAACAAATTACAATTTAATTCAAGCATTAAGCAGTAAAAATGGCCTTACAATGGCCAAATTAAGATAGACGAGGAATTAAGTTCCATGCATCAAGCTTCCTGTTTAGAAGAAGTAGTAGAACTAGGAATTCCAGGAGGAAAAGGAAAGGGAGGGCCAGGCAATGTAGGAGGCCAAGGGAAAGGAAATGGTGGGTCGCCAGGCTGAACATAACCACACATTCCATACATACACATTCTCCCTATAGCACATCTGTTCAAACAACGACCACAATGAAAAGGACTAACCATAACATTAATACAAACTCCTCGACAACATTGCCATGTAAACGGACACCTAACGCCACAAAAACCGCAATTCAGAAGATCTGACATGATGTCTACACAACGATTTCCACAACATAATCTTCGGGGTGGAATCTCTCCTGAGCTACAAATCCATGGCCTATTCATACACCCGCGAGCTTGCTGAGCTCGCGGGTTTATGATTCTCTTAAGCCATGTTGATGATGAGGTTGTTGAATTGTTAGTGATGTTTAATTGCAACTCTTGATTGTGTTTTGCATTATTGCCTTTAACCATGAAAGCTAGTAATAAGAGATGGATGGTATAGGCTAAACGCCTCATATTGAGCTACACTTTAAGAGTTGTTTATCATGAGTAGCTTAGAGCTTAACAATGACGATATTGTAATGACTTATATAGGGAGATTTAGGAGAGTTCATGTTTTTCTTACATGGGTTAGTACTTAAATTGCTTCATTCTCGTGGATGGGGTGAACTAGGAACATTAATTTTGAAGTTAACTAATTTGACGTGATAGAAATGAGAATGTCACCTTATATTGCGTTATGTGCTTATGAGGAGATTAACAAAATAAAAAGTCTTTGAGCTTTACAAATCATTATATTTGGTAATAGCGCGTGTAACGGCACCAATTATAAGCTCTTTCCTTGCTCCTATACCACAATTTTGTTAAGGTACCAAGCTTTACCGGTCGGTGATGATAAGTTATGCGGCACAGCAAATATGTAAAACAGCACTTGCCCATCCTGTTTGGTAAAAGAATGATTTTTTGAGCGTTGGAAATGGAAAGGGGGGAATTATCATTGATTAATAGCCTAATAGTGACATATATAATAAAAATATTCCTAACTAATAAAATATCTAAAATAACAATATAAAATTTCTTCTTCAATTTACCAATTTCGCTTCTGATGCTCGGCTCCAAAATTATTATACATGGATTGCCATGATTTTGAAGCCGAGCATCATGTTTGGTACTTAACCAACCAAGAAAAATATTCTTTTTTTTGGTATTTATGAATATTTAACAACTTTACATTACAAGGTTTTTTTTTGGCTCATTTGTACTTTGTATTAGTCAATGATACCATGCCAAATACTGTACTTGCTCTCTTTTTTTAAAAGTAAAATAAAATCTAGTCAATATTGGAGTACTACTAATATTCTATATTCAGCTATATGTTCAAATGAACCTCTTTCTTAATTCTTTTTGTAACTTCTTCAATCAATATACTGTAATAGATAACTTCATGCATAAACCTGTAACAAAATCCATTTGAGACGATGTAACATATGCCTCTACTTGGACGAGGAGAAAACTTCACTCACATTTTTACCACTAGGCTATCTCTTTGATAGCTTACGCGTTACGAGAACTCACCTGGACAACGCATTCGTCAAAAAAAATATACTCTAAGGCATAAAAAAAATACCATTGCATATACTGAAGTCTGAAGCAACATCTAGGAATAGTAACCTACTCTCCTTAGCAAAAAGGAGGTCGGAAAAATCCCATGAATATCTAAGCACATTAATGAATCAAAGTATCAAACACAGGGAACAGTTGAGAAAGTCTAGCGTAAATAGCATGTAGTATTGTTTAAATACAAATACCAGCGTCTTACAAGCCCCCTACTGCTCAGGACAGACACTAATAGTCTAATACCACATTAGCAATACGACAGCTTATCGAAAACGCTATTGCTGAATCCTAATAGTTAATTACATTACCCTTAAGAGTAAGAAGCATCCAGCAGTATCAAAATGAACGAGACTACAAACAATTACACATAAAGCGCAGATTACACAATGCAAACACCGTTTGCATTATTTAGGGATGGCATAGTAGCTAAAGCCAGAGTCTGGTAATAATAGTACTTGAATCCATGAAATTGTTGCTTCACTGGAGAACCAAGCACTCGTGGTTCCCGGTGACCATAGCAGAAGAAGCTTTGTTGACGGAGTCTATAGCTCCAAGAGGTGGGTGGTCATGCTCTGCCTCCTCACGATGAGTGTCAGGCCCATTTCTAGGAAGACAACTAGCAATGGCCTCGAATATCATGGCTTTCACTTCTTCAAACCTTGCTTCAGAAAGAGATACCTCTGCGAGGAGCCTCCAAGCATTCCCCTCTGATGCCTCATCATAGTCCTTTTTCCTCTTCAACACAATGTGCCCACTGATCTCCCATACTGCTGGGTTCACTTGGGTATCGAGGATTTCGGAACTTACCTCGCCTAGCGCTTGTTTCTCAGCATAACACTGGATCCGACATAAATAAAGTACTGTTAGTTTGTGATACGAGAAGGATGAGATGATTCCAAGGAAATATAAGGGAACAAAATTACGAGTCATAATCTTAGCACCTGTGGGAGGACAAATATCCGCCTTCCTGAGTCAGCAATGAGGACATTGTAAGGGATGTTGGTGTCTTGAAGGAAAATGCAGGAGTCTGAGACCACCTTGGCTAAGTCCTCCAAAGAATTCCCACCCTCAAAGACGAGACCTCTGACTGGGTAATTCAGGAGCTCAAATATCTTTACCCCAGTAGTGGCAGTGGTGATTTTCTTGGTTGGAGCCTTCTCAATGGGAAATGGGGCAGCCAAGTAATAAGCCTGTTCCATACAAAATAAATAGTCTTTCCATTAACAATCAAGGAGTTGAAAATCTCTTAAAGATACCATGAGGTGAAGGAATGTACTGTAACAGTCATAGGATGAGAAAAGGGCCCAAGAGTAGTACCTGGAAATGAAGGTGGTTGATGGTAGCAAACGCACCCAAGCTATTGTAACCAAGACGGAAGTATGGACTCCCAGCTTCCATAGCCATGTACAGAGCAAGCAAGAAACTCTGGTGGTCAATCCTCTGTGGCAAGCACTCCAATATGCGAGGAATCAAGAGCACATGCCCATACTCAATAGGGCTAACCTGTTAAAGAAAACAAAGTCGGAAATCATTAGTTGTGTTACCAATCAGAACTGGGATAGGATCCATCACTCAATAAATAAATGGGAAAGGATAATTACATTGATGGCAACAACGCTTGGAGAATTGTCAATGTTAATTGGAGCACCAGGAATGAATTGGACTTCACCGTCTGCACTTGCTTCAAACTGGAAGAGGACCTCTTCCTGTCCAACTTTCGTGAAGTTGAATTTGTTACCATCAAAGGGTTGCAATACCTTATCAACTTGGAATTCAGTTGGCCTTTTCTTAAGGTGACGACCCTCGTTGAGCTGGGCAACAAATCCATATCCACCAGGTATGACCTATTGACAATTCAGTAAGACACATCAATATGGCATACACAAGCCTCTACTCTTACTAATAAACCATAAAATCTAATAACTCAAAACACAATAAAAAAAGAAAAAGAAAAATAAGAATAGAATGTGGAAGCAGAGAAAGCTAAATGAGACCTTGGTTTCACAGGCAGTGACATCATAGCGGAACAGGCCCCTCTCCATCCGTTCCTCCCACTGTCATAGCAAGATAAGAATAAGAATGTATCTACAAATTAATCTCTACCCTATAAAACTTGAAGCTTCTAGTTTCCCTTTTCGCTCAGAATTTAAATTACCTCTCCAAGCAGGAGGGAGTCAAGGAAGGCACCAGGAGGCTCTCGTGCCTCATAGCCAACCAAACCCTTCTTAGCAGCAAACTTGTTCACCTTCTTGAAGGCGTACAAAGGCAGTTTTGATCCTATTCAAATTTCCAGACCCAACCAAGAAAGAACCATCATAAGTTGGAAGTAAAAATCAGCAAGAAAGCAACCTGCTAACATCTACTTGATACGACCCTTCCATATAAAACAATCAGAGAATCTACTCATCTTCTTGATATGCAAGCTAGCTTATCATGTCAGAAAATGATATACAGAATCATTCCCCCACCCTTCCCTTCTTAATTAGTCAACCGAAGTAGGACTTGTCTGGCAACCTCCAATAACTCCACTAAAAACTGGGAAAAAAACAAAGTTGCAAGACTTGCAGGTTATTTAGGAATCAAAAGAACACGTAGAGAAACAAATAATTGCCAAAACCCTCCCCTCATGGAGACTCAACTTCATCAAAACATTGTTCTGCATTCACCTGATCTATATGTTCGAGGACAACCAAACTATCAGGACAAACACACAGATATAACCTAAATTTTCGCTTTATTTCCTACAGTTCTATTGACAAAAAGCAGTAACCAAAATACCCCACTTTCTCAGGGATTCTAAAAGACCTAGGGCCATTTCTAAAGGATGAAAAGCCTAACATGCGTTGGACAAGTCACAAGCTTGTAACGGTACCAATCTGGGGTGTCCATGCTTCCTGCTCTTCCACATCCATCCATCAAGACAAAAACACAGCAAAACCCCCTAAGCCACACCCCTTTTCACTCCTAATTATTTAACAAGCAATTGAAAACTCCCCCAAAATCCCATATGTGCAAATCAGAACAAACTAACAAAACCCAAAAGAACCCTAACGGTAACCTCTTCATGCATTGTCACCAATTCAACAAAAATAACTAAACCAAGTACTAGCATAAATCAACAACCCCGATAGATAAAGAATTGTTAGAGAATAACCTATACATCCACCCACCAAACACAATAATTGAGCACTTCAAACACCCCCAACCCATTTCATCTCCCTTCAATTTCACAAGCAATTGAGAACTTCCCCAAAATTCTACAACAAAACATGAGTTCTAAGTTCTACACTATATATCTTCATACATTTCCAATTCAACCAATACAAAACCAAAAGCAAAGTACCAAACCCAAATCAAACAAAAACACCCACATACAAAAAAAAAAATTAAAAATTAAAATAATAAATAAAAATAAAAGAACAAATTGCAATTTGGCATCAAAGGGTATACCTTGAATGCAACATTCTCTGAGACAATTGCGGCCACACCCACCAACAGAACGAGCACCACCATCACCTTCCTCCTTCTGGTAATTCGACACAATCGTCGGAACCCTCTTAATCCTCAACATCATTTCTATTTTCACCTCTTCTTTAACAACCACACCAAAAAGAATATAATAGAAACTCTAAAAACACCAAAATTTTGTGCAAAAATTGAAACTTTTCTTTCTTTCTACAAAAACTATATAACAAAAAACACTAATTAAGCTAAATTATTCAAAGGGCAAGACTACGACCACCACCAGCAAGAAAGAGAAGATCGGAAGGGCTGCCGCCTTCAGAAGGCAAGGCGCCACGTCCGCCGTGCGGCGAAGGGTTGGTCCTCTCAGCAGCCACTACACTAATACAACCACCTCTTCTCCGTACTGTACGGACATGTAAAACACCCCGATTTTCTCTAAGTATAGCCGTGATGACTCTCAATATTTCTCCACCTGGGTTTTACCCAATCTTAGAAATTAACCAAATTTACGAACTGGGTTTCTCTAATTTGGTCAATTTTGAGATGAATTTGAGGGATATAATGAAATGGGTACTTGAGAAATTGAGGGAAATTTGTAGTGAGAGATGGGGTTCTTAAATAGAAATGGATAAAAAGAGATTGAGGGGTTTGAGAATTATTTAGAGATGTGGTTGTGGTTTTGCCGTGAAGGCGTAGTTCGGGGTTTTTAAGGGAAGATTATGGCTCGCTCGCTCTGTTTGTGGACAACAACCACACACAGAGGAGAGAGAATGGAGAAGGTCAGGTAAACTAAAGAAAGGGCAACGGTTGGTCGTTTCACGTTTCTTTGGTTCTATATGGAGATTGTCTTTTTTTTTTTTCCAAGACTTTACCATTTGTGAGTATTTTGCTAATTTCTTACATCTCACGCGCTGGTTTTCCAATTTTGAATCGAGCAATATTGGAAAAGGAAAAACAAAACCCCAAATTAAAAATCCTCAAAGAAATGCCCACCACAAGTTTTATATTTTTACTTTTCCTTTTCTGGAACACAAAATATTAATTTTTTATATGAAAGTAAATATGATTTTGATTTATGTGGTGTTAAGAGCGTGCGAGTATCGGGTAACTCCTAGGCTATCCGCTAGATAGTTAAGGTCCAACTCTCTCGATCAAAGTTAGTCTCATGCTATTGCTATATCTGACGGATTGATATGATTGAAGGCAGGGTAAGAGGGGGTCGGTTGTACGCAGCTTTACCCCTGTGAGAGTACGCAGAGAGGCTGTTTTCGTTTGACCCGAGTTCCGAAGTGCGACGACCATCGGCAACTTCACAATAAATAAGAAGTGCCGACAGTTTTATGAGCCACTTTGCTTTAATACATTACATTCCGAAGCCAAAAAGTAGAGAAGCTTTTGGCTCCACTGGAAATTGTGGACATTGAAATATAATTTTCGACATTTGAAATTTCGAAATGTCATTATATGTACGAGTATGTAATCAATTTATTTTGATACCTCTATTTTCAGTATTTCGGATGAAGTATTCATTTACGAAGGGATTTAAATAGGAGTACAAATTAAAGTGCTACTTTTGGGAAGTAGAAGATGTTGAGTTATTTAGTTGACAAAAAAAAGCAGTAGGTTCTGCTTCCTACAAAATGGAAGAAGTGACATATTTTTAGGGACCTAGATAAAGTACAATTTCATGCTTACATTACTTGTCATGTTCGACCAAACAACATTTGACACTATTCCAAATATATTAAACCATAGGAATCACAATTTATTGAGAAATGCTACTCTTCCAGATTAAACCAAACCACCACTGGCTTTTAGATTAAGGTTAGCTTTCATATTTCAGTTACTACTTTCACTCTCTATTACCAAGCAGTTTATCGGATTATTTTCAACTTTTAACTCCAGAAACAGTTAAAATCTAAATGCTACCAATCAAGCTTTCAATTTTAGCTAGCAAAACGGCTAATTTGTTACTTTCTACTGATTTCTTACTATATTTTGACTCTTCAACTAGTTGTGCCAAATATACCTTACGAATAAACCATTAAATTAAAAGTGTATTTTTTTTTTGTTTAACCACAGGTTCATCGAGCCCTATCCAACCATTCAATTAAAAGGTTGCACGGTCACAAGTTTAAGCAGGTTGCATTTGGGGTATTTGGCCTTTAAATGGTACCTGCTCCAAAATGCGAGTGGTGGTGGGTGCATTTGACGTTCCAACTTGGGCCGCCCGTAAAAGAGTTGCGCACGCGATGACCCAAACGTGAGTTACTTTAATATTCCGTGAGTATATCTTCTCTCATTTACCAAAAGATTCCGAATCTGATGGGAAATACCAAAATTTTGAACGGCTAGTATCATCCCATGCAACTATGAACTATGCAACCAAAGTAAGGACCAACGATCACAATCAAACATCAGAATGTGGTCTGCCTAGATTTGGATAGATACTCCTTTGGATAGTGATTTGGATTTGGGTATCAAACTGGGCGGAGCCACATACAATCTAAGCAATCTGATAGGATTTGGCTATTACAAAAACCAAAATTTATTAAGAAATTAAGAGACGCTCTTGTGATTAGGACTCATAAATTAGGAGTAGGTTGAAAATCGATTCTTGTTAAGGTATTTGTGCCTAGCTCCTACAAAATAAATAAAGAGCAAATTTTGTTACACGGTATAAAATCATACAATTCACTTTTATATTGAAGAAAACATAATGATTTATAGAGCATTTTAATATCAGTTGATATAAGCTAAGCCTTTACGATAATATAAGCCTTTACGACAATATAAACCTTTACCAGTATCATAAAATGGGATAAAACCATCATAATAGTTAATTTTACCAAAAGTAATTCCAAAATTATGAACCATAGCAAAGAGTAAATGACACTCATCTAACATTCTTCATGTTACTCGCAATATGGTACTACGTACGTAGGTTATAATACTACAATATGGGGAACGTTAGATGAGTAATGTAATGTATATTATCAGACATATCCTCTCATGCCAACATATGCTTGATACATTGGAATAATTTGGGAATGCCACTTTCTTTTTATGGATAAAAGGTGAAATCAAAGAAGTAAAGAGTGTAACTTTTTTCACTTATTTTAAATTCGTTTTACTTTAATTTAATGAAAAAGAACACACTTCACCTTAAATCCTGGCGAGATTACCTCAAACGGAAAGGGTTTTTGGTATGGTATGGTCTAACAAAGTCACTGATATACAAATACTACCCTGCCCTTTTGAGCATTGAAAAATCGAAAAGGGGAAGCACAAAAAACCACTACCAATGACGTTATGCATGACAATAGCATATCTGTCTGGTTCTGTTACATTTTACATGGCCATGGATCTACAGTATAAATCCAAATTTCTCTGATGCTTTTATATGGACAGAGACACAGTGTGATTCCAACCAGTGATCCATCTCTTCTATCCACACCATTAATAGATGGAGTTGGGCTGGTTACACTCATATACACTGGACCAGGCCCACCCCCTTTTTTTTCCCCAAAGTTGGTCTACTATCCAACAGTTGCCAATTTACTGCTCAGCCAGTTAGAGTTGGCCAAATATAATCCCCCGAAAACTGACCTGCTCTAAACCCGATCAGAGTCCGATCGAAAAAGGTTCGACCTGTTAACCACGCAAATCCGAAATTACCTGACTTGAAACCTGAAATTTGTGAGAGAATAGCTGTTTTAGACACGTAATCCTTCCGAAATCGACATGTTAAAGACCCGAAATAACCGACCTGATCGACGGTTAACTCGAGCCAAAATGACCCGGTTGCCAGGTCTCGGCGGGTCTAGACTCAGGCCGTTAAAAGAAGAAAAAAAAAAGGCAACTGTAATGCCAAATCACCAAAGTAATGTGATTCCTCCATTTCTTTTTTTCTTGTCACACGAAACTAAAGCGAACCCAAGTCTCTCTCTCTCTCTCTCTCTCTCTCTCTCTCTCTCTGTGTGTTGAATGTGAAAGTGATAATGGCGAGGGATATAGATGTATCGGCTAGAAGCTCAGATGAAGCATTCATGTTCCCTACCACCAATCTCTCTCTTATCTCTGCTCTTTTCGCTGTCACGCTTGCTCAGTTTCTCAAACCCTTCACCACCTGGTAATGGCATTTCTTTCTCTCTCTCTCGTTTATTTAATTACATTTCCCACCTTTTGATTTTAATTCTTAAGGTATAGATCAAGTATGTTGTATGTATAATGATTTGCTGTTGGATCTTTCCAAAGTTTTTTTTTTTTTTTTTTTTCCATATATGGTTTTTGGGAATTTTGTGAATTTGTGAATTGATTCAATTGGTATATTGTTAGGTCTGTGAATTGTAAATTCAACTTTCGTTGTTGTCTTATTGTACGTTATTAGAGATATGGAATATCTTTATGGAATATTAGAGATATGGAATTAAAATATATGCCATATCGTAATATACGTAGGTATAAATCATGTCTGGGGATATTTGAAATTTGCTGTATGTAGTTGATTTCATGTCTTTCTGTTTCATGGGGGTTTATGTTTTTAAGTCCTTAATGTGGATGTTTGTAGGGTCTATCAATTTAGGGAAGTAAGGTGCTTGTGAGATCTTCAAATGGGTTGACACTTGACACTAATCTAATTTGATTATATATATAAATAAAAAAAAAGCATTAGGATGTGTTCTAGCACAGAATAGAAATACTTATGATCCAAGTCCATGGTCTCATATAAGGGTAAATTTCGTTCGTCAACTCTTTCTGGAGTTCTGAAAGAGTGAGGGAAGTGGAAGAAAAAGGTATTTTGAGGGCGAGTAGTTAGATTCACCATTTTTGTTTCCACACTTTTAGCAGATGAAATTAGTACGTTTATGTAACTGACTCATAATAGTGCAACTGCAAGAAGTAGCATCTTATGTCATCTAGTCATGACCGTTCAAAGAGAATGGTATCATTATATCGGTGAATAGTTGATGTAGATCGTGATTCAAGGACTCTGCTGGTTGATTGCGTGGGAGCCTAAGCTCCAATGCTCTATCCACTGGTTGACGAGTTCTTCGAACCTGGAACTATTTGGGAAAAATTCTTCCTCACCTCTTTTATCCTCCTCTTAGTTTGTTTCTTATCAGTTCATATTTTCTAGATGTGCAGGTTCAAAGAAAAGAGGTGGGACTCTAGTAGAATGCTTGGTTCTGGAGGGATGCCATCATCACATTCAGCAGGTGTGTCAGCTATTGCAATGACAATCGGATTACAAGATGGAACTGGTGGATCGGCATTTGCTCTAGCTGTTGTTATGGCATGCGTTGTATGTACTTCTTAACAAGGTGTTCTTCATTCTTCGTATAAAGGTTATCATGCTTCGATAGTTTAACAAAATAACGCTTTTTGCTGCACCAAGTTAGTCTAGTTTATCTGAATGCCTTCTCGTTCGTTTGCTGCATCAACTACCTTACTTACCATTGAGCAACTTCTGATGTGAGGAATTGGACAACTGCATTTCCTAAACTATGTCCAGTTGCGCAAAATAGATTTTTCAGTAACCAAATATTAATGAGGTATAATTCAGTTGATCAAAGGTCAATTGAAGTAGATTGAGGGTGAGCCATAGGGCACAACCACACAAGCCTTCTTAGGGGATGTGGCAATACTTATACAGTTTATTGACTGTGTTGGCTCTAGTCATAGGTCATGTCGAGCATAAGGCCGTAGCATGGACTTAAGTTGCTGCAATAGTTTTAAGTAACCAGAAAGCTCTTTTCAGTAAAGTGATGCCAAACTTCTAGATCATGTCTCTTGCTTTCGTCATTTCATACCATAATTGTTGGGAAGGGCTCAGAAACAGGTCATTAGCAGTGATAGCTTTTGTCACATGTGTGCAATAATCAAAGACACACGTACACACACACACACACACACAAACCCAAACACAAAGTAAATGTATATGATGTTCTAGCATATGTGTTAATTTGTTTTCTGCATTACAGGTTATGTATGATGCTTGTGGTGTAAGGCTTCATGCTGGCCAGCAAGCTCAAGTAAGTTGGTCTTTTAAAACTTTTTTCTGTAGATATTTTATATTTGCCCAATGATGGTTGGTTATGAACAATTGGAAGAATATTTGAAGTTTCTTTTGCTCCTCGTTTGAAGTTTGTTGTTTACTTTTTCAAAGACACCTACTTGTACTCTTCTTTCTGAAATCGATCTTATCTTTTCCTTCATTTGCAGTTATTAAATCAAATTATTTGCGAGTTGCCTCCTGGCCATCCCGTCTCCAGCATCAAACCTCTTCGAGACTCATTAGGTCATACTCCACTGCAGGTTTGTACAGATCGAACATTTCCTCCTATGAGTGTGCTTTTTTTTTTTTTTTTGATGTTTTTCCTTACTACTTACTAGCATGTAGTTCCTTATGAGTGGGATTCACATGGATGCACATGATGGTGAAATGTGCTGTAGTTCTGCTTTGCTTTTTCTGTTGTGGTATTGAAGTAAGACTAATCAACTAAACATAAGGGGGATGGGAGCATGCAGGAGCCATACTTCAATCATAAGGCCAACTTAATGATTCATAAAGTGGCAGTGGTGACAAAAATGTATTAGTTGCTTACACAATTGTAAGTTAAATCAGATGGAATTTCATAAAGGTACATAGTCTTGGTACTTGCACATGCCAAACTTTCCAAGATCAAAATGTTCTGAGCTATCATCTTAAATGTTGAATGCATCTTCGTGCGTGCTTTTGTAGATTCTATGAGTAATGTAGAGGGTTCTGTACTTGGTGCATGGTTTTTGGGTTGTTGTTGCAGATGATATCAGTAAACTAGAAGGGGTGCTAACTGCTAATGGGTACATTGGAATTAGATTAGGGTTAGAAGTGCTCGTCATGTGGCAATAAAGATTTAGATAGTGAAGTATTCCTAAGAGCCAATATATCAGCTGCATTCTTTGTCGGTCATTTGTTTACAAGCTGTGATACTATGAGGAAGGAGTATTTTGAAATACAACATTAATAAATAGATTAGGATAACTATAAGGTCTTTGGGAACAGAGAAATATCCATGAGCCATGAGGTGCCAACAGGTAGAATTAGGTAGTAGAACATGAATGTTGTACAATCCTATTGCATTTGGAATGATGACATGCATTTCTTGATTTCACTGGTTTTTAACTTTGTACATGTAATGTGAATGAAAGGCTTACCCAACTTGCAATATGAAGACCTACCTCTAAAACTCTGGCTTGCCAGTTTGGTTCCTTACCTGTGTCAATCTCAGGATACTACATGAAATAGGGTTTTGAGTTTGGAGGGAGAAACATGATCCTAATACATTGTCATGATAAGCTAATCCATTTTACCTACACGTCAAATTGCAAACATTATCTCAGATATGGGTTTGATTTATAAAGTGGAATTGTTTAAGCTTTCAATTGTCCAGTTATCATTATTATTTTTTTGGCTGCAAAAGATACCTTTTCAGAATAGTCGGTTACTGCTATTGCCTTGATTCAAATGGCTGTAGGCTTAGATTCTGTTTACAGGCAGTGTCTTCATACTCTAGACGTGAGGTATTCTGGGAGTCTCGAAACCAGTTTATTGTCTCTTGCCACAATAAATATTTTGCCCACTGCATTCAAAGGATCACTGGGTGATATTTCCTTGAATGAGCATGATGCGGAATCTTATGGAAGTTCAGTTCTATACTTGATTCGCTTTCTCAGTTGCTAGCCTCCCTAATGAATTTAACATTTCAGAATTATATGCCAACTTTTGCTGGAAGTTCAGTTCAATACTTGACTCGCTTTCTATGTTGATAAGGTACCTTGGAAGTATTTTGTCCCACCTGAGCAGTTGAAGAATAATGCGTATATTGTCATTGTTAGTGCAGGTTGCAGCTGGTGCTGGTTTGGGTTGTGCAGTTGCTTATGTTATGAGTTTTTCAGGGTAAGTGACCATGAAACTGACTGTAACCCCAAACTTGGGAAATGGAAACGGATTCTGTAAGCAGAATGGAAAGCTTGTACGGCTCAGTGTACACAACCTGCAACTTCCTCCAGCCTCCTATTTGAACAAAGCAGAAGAAAATACGCTTCCACAAGACTTGCACACGTGTATCTATTGTGTCTTCAGTCACTTCCACTGTCAATTAGGACTGCCAAGCTTGGACAAAAGTTAAACCGATTTTGCCTAACTGGCTCTGCTCAGAACTTGTAAACATTTGAAATGTTCTGTACATATGGAAACTTCTACTTTCTTATGAAAATTGGATTTGTTATGTCAACAAGAGAAGGGAGCCAATGTTTGTAATTGTAGTATTATCTAAAGAGCCGAAGCTCAATACGCCCAATGATCAAACACACAAGCAAAGCCATTGGGTCTTGATATATCAATAAACCTGAGTCTGAGATGCCTAGACATCCACAGGGAAAGGAAAACGCCAAA
Source organism: Tetragonia tetragonoides (assembly GCA_038025085.1). Lineage (NCBI taxonomy): Eukaryota > Viridiplantae > Streptophyta > Magnoliopsida > Caryophyllales > Aizoaceae > Tetragonia > Tetragonia tetragonoides. The sequence continues at coordinate 2,195,150 of CM076153.1, forward strand.
TAAGTTCAGGGTGTTCATTGAGGCCAAACTCAAGCATCTCGACACAAAAATGTAATGAAAGATTAAGTTTAAGCCAAAAGTAATGATTTGAACTTTGAACTCTAAGAAGTTTTTGACCACTATGTGATATTGCTAGTTGAGTGTTTTTTGGAGCTCATACACAGCATTTCAGTAGTCCCTTCACAGGTAGCAGAAGTTAGATCAGGACGCATCTACTGTGTTTACAGTGTACGATGGGGCATCAAACTCCTCGCAACACCCCTCTCACTAAATCTGCCATTTCAAAACAAAATTGAAACAAGTTAATACACTGAAAAGGGAAATATAAGGCAAAGAGCAGCAAAAGAGTACAAATGCAGTTAGTCTGTACCACTGCTGAATTTTCCGGGACGCAGTGAGCAATGGATACACGTTCTCAAAGGCAGTGTAGATGTCGTCTCTCATCTGTGGAAGAGTACACACAGAAGAAAGGCAATAACTTTCCAAATTAATCCAAATAAGCAGAACTCTGCAAACAATGAGAAGGAATGAAACTGTGAAACATAACCTTAGCTCCTGTGAGAACAATCTTTCCCGATACGAAAATAAGTAAAACAATCTTTGGTTTTGTCATCCGATAAATCAAGCCAGGAAAGATTTCTGGCTCATACTGTAAACCAAAAGGCAAATAACAGTCAGTACCAATAGTAAATGCATAAAATCAAACACTCTGATTCGAAACAGCAATGCAATCCCCATAGCCAAGAAAACAAGGGGGCATTATGAACCATTATCACAAAGCATGTTATCCATCTGGATTTCCTATTAAAGGAATATCGTTCCGAAGGAATGTAGTATCCATGGAAAGTGTGTAAATGATCCATCATTTCTTCAAGTAGGAACTTGGAATCGACCAACAAACACTAGTTTTTAAGCCACTTCAAATATGAATATGATGCAAAAGATCAAAGATCCGTGAGCAATCACTTACACTACAAAAGGCGCCAAGAGACAACGCAAGCATCTCCAGTTTGATAGTAAATTTAACATCACAAGATCCCACAATGTTGCCTATCTCGAAATTCTGCCAAAGAACGTGAAAATGAAGGATTAGTTACTCATCATTGAGGCTGAAAGCCTTCTTCATGTAAAAAGGTAGGAGTCTCAAAGATACTGGCAAATAGAATGGTGGAAGATATGACACATGACAAGGTACCTTGAATTTGGCAGGGAATCCCACCTTCTGAACGATTCGAGCATACTGAAAGGGAGAATAGCATGGAAGTGTGTAACTAAAACTAGAAAAACAAAATATGCTTGACACGATTACAGCACAAACAAAGCTTTCATTCCCTAGCAACTTACCTTACGAGCAGCAAGTTTTGATTGATGCTCACTCTTAGCTCCAGTACAAACCTAAATTGGTCAGGTAACTGAGAATGAGCATGTTTCATCATATACCATTTAATACACAAGATTCCTAGGTTCAGTAACAAAACTTGATTTTGACATATAGACGTTCCCAAAAAATTAAACATCGGTAAGTGAACTGGCACAAGCGCACACAGAAAGCAACCAAGTTTTTCCCTGTCCTACTAACAATTCCTCTAACTAGTGTCAAAATTCAACTCTGAAAAAGTGGAGACATGGTCCTTTGATGACAATAGTGACTTAGTTCTAACTTCCAGTGTCTTGCTATGATTTAGCAAGCCGAACGACCCTTTAGAGGACAGCACAAAAATGAGTGAGACGAGTTCAGACAACAGTGCGGTAGATTAATATCCTGAAGTATGATGACTGAAATTAATTATATGAACTAAAGGGCTTCCTCATAGAACAGTGAGCTCAAGTAATAGCACCCGTCAATACGAAAATTTATGACGAAGTAAGTAGAAGACTAGAAGCTTACCAATTTGCCAGAAGCAAATATCAGAGCAGTTGTCTTTGGCTCCTTGATTCTCATAATTACAGCTCCAAAACGCTAGAAGAGAACATCATACAAGATAAGCGACTAAGCCAACAGCAAGCAGAAAAGAAAAACCATTGACTTTCCTGTATTAGACTAACTTTTCCTTTCAATGGGAATGATAGAAAAGCTAAATGTTTGATCAATCCGCGATGGGGCATGCACATAGTTGACTCCCTTGTTATGCAATTTATCAAATCTGAAAGACTGATATACAAGATACCTCCTTAAGGATCACATACCTTTGCATTATGAGCTCGCATTGCAATGGCCATGAGATTTAACTTGCAGTCCAAGTTGACACTTGAGACAATGTTCCTATATATGGTGAGAAACACATTACAGCAACAATAACATATACTATTAATAAGAACATGAACATCATCGAACCCTACTTTAAGTGAGGAATAACTAAAGTTTCCTTTGGTTCTAGCTAGTAAGTAAGATCTCGGCACAACTATGAACGCCATTTGATCACACTTAGCAAGGCTACTGGTGAGAATTATGCACATAGAAACCTTCACACATACTATATTCTTTATTTGATTATCACCAGAAACATTTAAGATCGGTCAAGCTAAGGTCAAATAGAGAAGCTGTCGAAGACTTACTGGATCGTTGGGACGATACCAGAAGGATGCTTTAAGAGATCTACTGTCTGACTTCCTTGCAAACTTTGTCCTGCCATTTCTCTATCTGAAATGCCACTCCAAAGAAAACTAGATTGTACTAAATTTTGGTGTTGTGTGAATATTCACAACTCACAAGCAATATATCCGTAATTGTTTTACTAATGATCAGGTTCTTGACTGGTATTGAAGTGCAAATACAAAGGGAGAGGTGAGGAGAGAGAGTGTGAGTGTAGAGTTGTCACAATCATGCTGGTGGTTCAAGTTTAAGGAGAGAGAGAGAAAGAAGCTCAGAAACAAGTTTGCTCAGAAACAAGAGGGGTATATAAAGGCATGCGAGACTTGGCCATTTTACCGCCAGCAATCAAAGGTATTTTTGTCCGTTTGATCAAAATATAGAACCACAAACGAGCCACCCTTAAATTGAGGATCTGTTGCAATGAATAAATATCAATCTGTTAATTATCAAAAAAAAAGAAAAATATCAATCTGTTGTTCTTTAGTATGGCTTGGCCACACACAGTACAACATTTTAGTTATGCCGTGACAAATATTCAAATAAACTTTGTACAGCTAGTTAGCGATGAAATAGTTTAAGCTGAACTACTACTAGAATGATGGGAGAAAGGGTGGTGCGTTTTGTACAATTGATGGACGTTCTCGGAACAAATTGACAGATCTTTACAAAATGGCTGCAAAAAGAATTTGCTAAGAATTCTCGCAGTAACTTCAAGCGGTTTAGAACGTTCATCAAAATTCTCATAAGGATCGAAAGGGAAAGTCATGCTCAAACAACAAAAACTAAACCAATCCTGAAACTAGATGCTCTCATTTTTGTCAGCTGTGTTCTTCTAGCTTCTCTGATCTATACACTTCCTCAAATTCACAACTCCGTTCATTTATTTACAAGCAGCTGGGACGATAAATCAATGGCGTGAAACTCTGCGAGAGAAGTCGTCTCAACCAGTCCTTTGCGTTACATAACTGTATACAAGATAACTGACAAGTTAACACCTCGAACATTTCCAAGGAGAGAAACATACACATTTTACAAAAGATTATGAAGTTATATGAATCTCTAAATATTACCATTGTTCTGCTTTTTCTTGAACTGATTAAGCACCGGATATATGTTTCTAAAAGCATTGTCAATCTCTTCTCTTTCCTGTGTGAGAATGAAGATACACACCAAAAGGAGTCCATTAATTTTATATGAATCCCAAAAATGCAAAACTTGGAAAAATTATCAAGGGAAAATAACTTGAAATAGCAGTTTCAATATTGCTCATATTTAACCTTACTGTACCTTAGCTCCCGTGAGAACAATCTTTCCGGATACAAATATAAGCAACACAACTTTTGGTTGCTTCATCCGATAAATCAAGCCAGGGAATATTTCTGGATCATACTTTAAACACCAAAGCCAAAAGAGCAAAAAACATAGGTTACTTAATTAGCACAAAGAGAGGATTTCAAATATAGGTACGTAAGGCCACGTACAACTTCGAATCTACCACCAGCACGGTAGTTCCTAAGATAATACCTTAAATATGTGGATGCTGGAGATCCATTAACAATTACTTACATGAGTAAAGGCGTCATGAGCGTATTGAAGCCCCTCCAGTCTGATAGGAAATCTAACATCACAAGATCCCACTACGTTCTGAATTTTGAAATCCTGCAAACACAAGAGGAAATCAGATTTACATGTAACTGATCAAAAGAAGGCTCAAATCCTGGAAGAATATAGAAACTGGACAAGCCGGAGGTGGTCACTAAGCGTAGATATAGGAAATATGGAAAACCATGAGAAGAGATACCTTGAATTTGGCAGGGTAACCAAGCTTCTGAATGATTCGAGCATACTAAAAGAAATGACAGCACAAAAGATTATAATTAAAAATTCCTCTAGTTGATACTCCTATAATCTATGTACACAACACAACATATCTTTTATAGCAACAACTTTACCTTGCGGGCAGCTAGTTTCGACTGATCCTCGTTTTTAGCTCCGGTGCAAACCTAAATTTGCCAGTAAACACCAGAACAATGAGCGTGCGACATCACAACCACTCAATAAGCTAAAGTCTTACTGTCCTAGTATAAACAATAAAAAAAAATAATAATTCCTGACAGGGTTGATAGCTGGATGAATGACAAAAAGAGACATGCATGAAACCACCCATATGGAAAATAATATGTTTAAAATTTGGAGTTTGGGTACATCTTGACAATTTCCCCATTCTGACAGCCAACTCTTCCTGATGTCAAAATACCACTAACAGACGCATTGATGTCAGTAGGGGCTTTTACATTCCTACTCTTAGTATATGTAGCAACTTGAACCTATCCAACAGTAACAAATGAACATGCTGAGAATGTTTATGAAGGTAGATTGTTATTCTGATTCCTTTGAGAATAATGATTATGCAGCTCAACAGATAGAACATTCAGATACAAAGTCAGCTTAGGCGATGGATCATTAAATAGAATCTACTTTCATAAAAAGAAAGGAAGTATAACCTTACCATTTTGCCAGAAGCAAATATCAGGGCAGTGGTCTTTGGCTCCCTTATCCTCATTATTACAGCAGCAAATCTCTACAAATAACACAAAAGACATAGCAAGGGAGTCAATTAAGGTAATAGTGAGCAGGAAACAGATGAACAGATAATTGGGAACATCCAAGGTTAAATGCAACTGGAATGATATTCTACCACCAGCACTTCGTTAATTATTTGATTGACCAATGCTATATAAGGTAATAGGTTAACAGTCAAACGTTGGGGAGATTCCTATAGAAATAAAACCAGAAACACATATGAATAGATCTTCAAGAATCAAGAATTCATCAAATTAATTAGGGAGAAGATACAGGGCACGTTCCCAAGAGTCACATACCTTGGGGTTATATTCTGCATTACGAGCGTGCAAGACAATGGCTCTGAGATCCAACTTGCAGTCCAAGTTGACAGTTGATACAACATTCCTATCACATGAAACATATCAACATGACAGTAACATTTAGTCGAAACTAGAAAGAATATTGACGACAATGACCCTATGTGCAAACATGTTAGGTTTCTTTGCCCAAGAAATTAAGAGGTAAAAAGGCAAGAAATTAAAGAAGCAGCAAAAGAGAAACAAATCTTAAGGCTGTCACAAGTATAATGGTGAGTATGTCCCAACAGTGCTTGTTAGTATGCAGTGCCCAATTAGATTGTCTTACATTTGAAACAGCCAAGTTACATGTCAAAAGTGAAAACATAGCCACATTTTATCTGAAAGAAAATCTATCCTGTATGTCACCCAGACACCCACAATGATCACGCGATATGTCAGCACCTCATTTTGCGGGATAGAACACATCAAGCCAAGATACGTAGACACGTCAACCTCAGCGCATCCATACTCATATCACTCACACTAGCCCCCTGGGGTAAAAATTTTCTTCATCCATTGACTTTACAGTTTTACAAAACATAATCAACACCCCCCCCCCCAACAATTAACAACAACATGATCTCGAATGTACACACAACATGACACTAAATTATCCAAATATAATAACTTTTCGCAGAATGTCATAGTCAGAAATTCAACACCCGCTTTCTGACATGGACTCAAATTACCCTGTTTTGATTTACGTTATCTAATACACTACAAGTTACTCCAACATATTAGCTCCTACTTAAACAGGTAGTATATTGCAACTGGGTACACAACTCATTACATGATTTTGATCTAAAGTTAACTATGTAAATTTTATCTCCACACAGCATCAGTCCAAGAATTTGATAACAATTACATGCTCACTTATAGCTTTCAAAGACAAACTTACTGGAGAGTGGGGAGAAGCTCGGTTGATTCCCTCGACGAATCTACTCGTTGGCTTCCTTCCAAGCCTTGTTCTTCCATTTCTCCACACCCCTTGTTCTCTCCCGTTTACACTAATTGACCAACCACATACCAAAACTCTATCAATTGACATCAATATCTTGGACTACTTTCTTATTAATTTATTTATGTATTTATTATTAATTCCTTATTTCTCACAAGTAGTTCTAGGGAGGTGTTTAACCTCGGAACAGAAACGATTTCAAACCGAACCAATTAATTTCTTATATTCTGAAATTCCACAAACACCATTCAACAATTTCATCAAACAGAACCAGTTAACAAATCCATTCACTTGCTAAAAAACAGAAATATACAACTCCCATGATTTAAATAGATAAACAGCAAAGGTATTACTTACACTGAAACCACCCATAGATCTATTTTTTAATTTATTTATTCTTGAATTCACTTGCAAGTTTCTTTCCATTATTAGTGAAGAACCGCAAACCCTAAAAAGCAAGTACAACAAATTCAATTCGCCACAAATTTAGTGCAATTGGTGACATAATAACGACTTTGGTAAATCAAATTTTTGATAGAATGACCTAATTAAACTTGTGCTCAGAAACCAACCAGGCAACGTCTTAAAGAAAACTAAAATCAAGAATCTCAAATTAGAATAAAATCAATTTTCTTCCCCCTCGAAAAATCTAGGGTTTGTCTCATACTTACGAGTAAATAATCAATCGATTGACGCTTTAATCAACCGATAAATTCACCTCGCTGTTGTGAGATTATGAAACCAATTCAGAGGAGAGAGAAAGAGAAGGGGAGAAGGAGACAGAGAAAGAGAGAGAGAGGGGGGATGGGTGCTGGGGTTATAAAGAGTCCCGCTTGAGTCCGAGTATTTATACGTTTTGTGGGGAAGGTGCCTATATATAGGCGCACCTAAATTGGAATTATCACTTTTTATGGGGTTATTTTCGTCCTTGTCAGGATATTTTAATTATTTCTATTTCGGTCAGATTTTATGTGACAGCTTCAATACGACGCCGTAACATTGGAACTACGTGTTAAGTCCAAACACAAAGAAGAAACGCGTTTTAGTCAAAAAGTTTAAAGAAAACTCTTTTTAGTCCATAACGGGATTGAAAAAACGCGTAAAGTGAGTAACAAGTTGGAAAAACGCGTACAGCCCTATAACAGGTTAGCGAAACGCGTTTATTGTCAACAAAAAAAAGTAAGGAAAACTCATTACGTCGTCGTTTGGCACTGGCCGACTAGGAAAAGTTTAGCCTATATATATGTTCCTCTATTTTCTCTTTCAAAAATCCAAGAAAACATTTCATTTCCCTCGCTCGAGCGTTCTCTCTCCCCCTCTGTTTCTCTCTCCTGATTCAGAAGAATGGAATATGAAAGGTGTATGGAAAATTGCGGAAACCCTAATTTACCCTAGGGTTTCAATTTCTCCAATGATGCCAAGATCATCGAGTCGCAATTGCCGCTCACAATCAGGTAAGTCTTTATCTCTCTCCCTCAACTTTCTCTCTTTTTAAATTTCGGCGATTTCCCAATGTCGGCGATTTCCCTTTCTATGTACAATAGTTTATTTGCGCTAATTTCCTTTGATTTTCATCCTTGTTAATTTCGCTAATTTGTTCTTGTTAACAAATTTCCATGTGACCATTTCATAGTGAAAAGCTTGCATATAAAATTTTATGAGTTATTGGTATTTAATCTTGCCCTAACTAGTTGTTTCTGACTTGTCAATGAGCGTTGTTGCCAATTGAGTGAATTTTGTTCATGTTTGTTTGGAGGGCTTGTGGGTGAGTATTAGGGTTAACTTGATCCTTTTGGGACTGTAGCAAAATAGCCTGAATATAACTCGGGATTGATTTTTTGAGGAAGTATGTTTGTATATATTAATTAACGTGGGATTCAAATATTCAATGCTGTGATATGATGAATTATGTTTGTTTGTCCCGTACATCTTACATCTTACACTTGTGGGTTCATTCTCATGCAGTCGTCACCTGTGTGAACACTGGAGTCCTCTTTTAATGCTTTGAATATCAAGAAGTTTGAAGGCAATAAAACATCGATGCTCACCTTTTTACTCCTGTTTTCCCCCCTCTCCCTTCCCCATTATTTACCATTTACATTTACACTTTTTTCCAGTTACATTGCAGTTGATCCTCTGTATAATCAGACAACTCTACAACTTTTTGAACAACCTGAAGTTATTGAGGATATCCAGATACATTCGCTTCTTAGAAGTGCCAGCAAAATGCATAATTTCAACAACGGAATAATTGCCTTTACCTGATTGATATCTCTCTTGCTGAAGGTTGGTAAGTATACTTTTGTTTGGAGTATTGGGGTTTCTCTTTCATCTCTCAGTCATCAATTATTTTGCTTTTCTCTCTTTCGCAGAATGCATTGAGCAGATGATGAATGTGCATACTAAGAAACCTATATGCTTTACTTTTAGGGCTATTACGGAGCAGCTTGATGAGTGTGCAACTTAGAGACTTAATTAGTGGTCAGGACTGTATTTGTGATGATAGTGCAATTTGTGATAGCACAGTTGAGCGCAATGGGATCCCAGTGTTTATGAGCACATGTCATTTAGCCGCTGGGAAAACTATTGAGTTGGATGATGCGTAATATGATAATGTTGAGGCATGGAAAGTATGGTCATTTGATCACAGTGACGAGATAAATGTTGGTGGTGATGGCTTTAACATCAGTGATCAGAACTTGCAAAATCATATGAGGTAGTATTTATAGTATGAAAATTTGGTGATGCTGTTTCAACATTGTAGTTTCTATTTTATCTTTAATAACTATGGCTTATAACTAAAATAAGTTCTTGAAGATCTATAGGTGCTCAACGGAATCCAACCTGAACTGAACTATACCTTCTTCATTAATTAGATAATTTAGTGAAGCGGTTTTCACTGAAATATGTAAGACTGTATGTCATGTGAAAGTTGACATGTCAATGTCCCTATCTGAAACGGGTCCCCCACCTCCCCCCATCTGGGGAGAATGATGCTTATGCACAAGAAAGAAAAAGTCGGACGTTGACGGTTTGAATGTAAGAAAATATGCTTATGGCATGATCCCTCATGTGTCATCAACTGCGTGTCTGAATACCAATACAGGGATCCATTACCCACTAATACAGAGTTTTATATGCTTATTGGTTTCGGTTTTAGGATATTTTATGGATAGTTTCAATTGTGATTTTTTGATAAATCATTGTGTAGTTTGTGTTATTTAGTATGTCGTTTGCTTTTCTGCATGATATTAAATTCAGTGAGTAAGTTACCACTTACCAGTTGTTCTCTATATCCTGCAGATAGCGGCCTATGGCAAAATGTAATGATTTTGGAGGATCAGTTCCTGCTTGGAACAATGAAAGTATCTATAGTGGCAATGATGATAATGGTGCTCATAGTGATGTTAAGGGGCCAGATACGCTGGTCTCTCAGCCCCGCCAGGTTTGTCTGACCCTGTCCTTATCCGCCTCTCCATCTTGGGAATCCAAATTAGTAGGGCAAGTATGCAGTCCTGTCCCACGCGTATTCGTGTGTGTATACATTTCAATGTGTCTATTTGTTAATCCCTTTGTTGCTGTATTGCAATTATTGTTTTTGCTTTTAAATTCTGTGAGGACATTCATTACCATTATCTTGGTACTCTATATGACGTCCAACCACACTTCCATATTGGTCATCTTGACATATAATAGCCTAGGGATCATATTAGAAAATTGCAAAACTTGATGTTTGGTAAAAGAAACACCTAGGGATCATATTCACGGTTTGTAAGTACAACACTTTAGTAAGCTTCATACTGCAAACAATTGCTGTATGTCCGTCCTGGTACTCGCGAGTAAAGCTTGATAGATGGCATGGCTAATTATCTCAAGTTTGATATCTATGATCTGCAGCTGGGGGGTATACTCTGACTCTTCCTTGAGGGACTTGTTTCTTTGTGTACCAAGCAATTGATCATTGTCGTCGAGGATCTCGACTGCACTCGAGGCCTGCCAACTTCAAGGTTCAGCAGTGCAAGGTGCCTTGGCTATGCAGAATCTAATGTGGATCCTAACAAGGCTAAGTATGAGGCTCAGGTAAGTCTTCTTTGTCATCTCTCTTTGCTCTTATAGATTCTCACTTGTGCATGTTAGTTGATTTCTTGCATTATTCGATAAAAAAATAAAAAATTCTTGCATTATAATGATTGTCCTAATAACAGACTTAACAGTGCTAAAAGACAGTCATTTGAGTGACTGAGTAAGCTCTTAGTGAAAATATTTTGGACGGATGGTTGTCTCCAGTAAAAACAGAATCTATATTCTCAACTTGCTAATACGTGTTTATTTAGGAGAGTAAAGAAAATGAGAGATCAAGAAAGGAAAGAAAGCAAGATATACAGAAAAATGGAACTTGAGATATATTTATAGTGTCTCAACTGACACTTTAGACCTCTAGAATTAGTGCGTACTAATGTGAACTGAGCATGGTTAATTGCTATTGGTAGATGTCTCTGATAGCACTACTTAACTTCATGGATTTGCTAACCTATGATGTTTCTTTCTATCAAGGATGAACTGCTTAAAAGATCATGATTTTTATGAAAGTTATGCCTGGCAATGGATTATTTGTAATTACCTTCATTTGGTATTAGCCGAACTTTGCAAATTTGGTTTGATGTTTGATGAAATTGTCTTGTGGACCTATGTTCTATTTTAAAAGGCTGAGGTTTTGACTTTTCACCGCCTAGAGAAAAAGAGAGGAAAAAAAATGAAGTTTTGATTGTGCTTTGTGATATTAGCTTATCTTGAAACTGTTACTCTCTATTATGATTTGTTGCCTCAACCCTTGGATTATGATATGTTGCCTCAGCTCGTTCCTGGCCGTGGAAGCTGAGCACTGTTACCACTGGTCCATCTAGCGCACTGGACTTTGGTGTGGAGGATGCAGTAATTGATTTGAATCCCCAATGATATGAGAATGGGGTATAGATAAGAATAATATATATTAAATGACTTTAGGATTTGACAGAAATTATGGGGAAGGAAAGAGAGTGAGATCAAGCTGGTCAAAGTATGATCTGCGGCTCTGGCTCTGAGTACATTGCCTGTTTCAGCGGGGGGGGGCGGGTTGGGATGAATCTATGGAACTTTTGCATTTCGCTTAAACCAGCCAACAGTACGGGCTAGAACCTAACGTCCATCATTGCGTCTGTTAAGCAATGCCGTTTGCGCAGAAATACTGGTTGGGACCTACTTCGCAAATTTTTGTCCAAGCAGGCCACCTGCCCCTTCCCTGCGATGGGTAGCTCTACTTAGTTTTCCTTCTCCAGTATTCATTACTGATAGTTGTTTGTCTGTTGCAGGGGAAGAGAAGAAGGGGAGAAGGTATGAATAGTATCTGAAATGGTTGCTGTCTTCTATGTTTGTAATGTCAAGATCAGTAGTGGAACAAGCTCGTGTTAAATTTGTGATGAATAACCAGTGTTACAGTTTCTGTGGCACTCTGTACAGCAGCGCCACTTGAAATCCTGAGGATTTCATTCATCACAAAATATGAGATCATGAGAGTCTGTTATCACATATTTCTGTACTAGATATGAAGTCCGTGTGTTGCACGAGTTTGGTGTTAAAATTTTAAAATAAATACACTCATATAATGTTAGTAAATGAAATCGAGGATCGAAGTATGTTGGCAATTCCACTTCGGTAGTTTGGATTCGTGTTGGACATGTATGTAATCTTGTGCATTGCAAGATTTAGTGAAACGTTTACATTCAGTATTTTCAGTCATATGCATATATGTATCAATAGAAAAATTAAAAGAAAAATTGTCACAATCTCTTTGTTTTTCTTATATATTTGTCATTATTTTCTTAGAACTTTTTAAGTAATTTTTTCTCTTATGTGATGCTCTATGAATTATGAAACTTTTTTTTGTTAAAACTCTATAACTTATAAGTCAACCTCTTTTATTATCCTAAACTTTAAATATATTTGTGAACTTTACATGCCGGAGATTAAGTAGTTCATCATCTTTTTGAAATAATTTGTGAAAATTACATAATTAAATGCTATTTGTATATAAGTTTTATACTTGTATATAATATTTAGTGAAATTAGCGTTGTATACATAGTTAATCTGATTCGCTCCTTTCCAATTTGCACTGCATGATGCATCTTATTTTGTATTATAATTTTTTCTCACATTCTGTGTCCATTATGTCATTTTGTTCTGTTATATTTCGTGTTATTTTATTTTGTTCCGTTCCGTTCTGTTTTACACCATTTCGTTAAAAAGAACATACTCCTTAGTTTTATAACTTAAAATTATAACTTATTTTTTTCACTTAATATTATATCTTAATTATATTTTTGTTATTTATTTAGCTTAGTGGCTCGCATAGGTGGCACTTTTAATGCTAATCTTAAATGATTCGATAAGGTAGACGCGTCCGATGAAGTCACAAAATATGTCCTTTATATATATAGTAGGTGTATGTTCGTGCATTACACAATTCATGGTCAATTTAACGTGTTAATTAATCATATCGGTCGAAAATCATAAGTATAACTACCACTTATAAAAAAAACTATTTAGTAATGTATGAATAAGCATTATTATAATCATTGTAATATCATTAACACCATATAATATGATTCTTATGCATTATATGGGGCACATAGAACAATTCTAACTCTTATCGTTTATTTTAATTATTTTTTTTAATTTTTACCATATAAACTCAAAATACCTTTTAAATGAACATAAAATTTCTTTTTTAGTATTCATTAGATGATTTCTAATTGTCCATTGTTGGTTGTCTATATTATAAAATTCATAAGCCAAAACTTGAAATTAAAGAAATAACATCTCAAAGTTTAACACATTTTTTACCTTTTTTTTGGTGGGGGTTGTGTTGGTAGTGGGTGTAGTGCGATTCTACATCTTCAAAAAAAAAAATTGTATCTTATTTTTATAGAGGCAATAGATGTTGTTTCACCTATATCGAATTAATAAAATTTTTAAATTGACAAATCCCTATAAAAATGATTAAAACTTAACATATACCTAGCTTATCTTTCTTTTTTATTTTCACTTAATATTAAGATGTTGGTTTAGAATGGAGAGAGTAGCATAATGCTGCCCTGAAAGTTTTTTTTTCTCCTTTCTTTTTGAATGTGTTTTTTCCCCATGAATGTGTTAGGATAATTATTAGAAAGAATATGACCATGGGAATATAATTTCTTATTTAATATTTAGAGTCAAAAAATGTCGTGACTATATTTTTGTCTTATGTACATGTTTTCTAGTTGAAATTTAACTTTAAAAAACTTATTTAATTCTAGGATTTTATATGCTTGTTTAGGTGGTGCGTTGCTAAGGCTCTGTCTGCCTCAACCTAAATGTAGTCCAGTTCAGTCCAGTTATGTTCTATTCAGTTCACTTAACGTGTAACTTTATCGCTCACACAACTTTTTATTCCGAAAGAAATTCATGATGATAACTATATCATCGGAAATATCTCAAAGCATACTTTCAAATGAGTCCAATTATGTTTAGATGAATTTTAAATGGTTAACGATCAAGTTAAAACAAAATCAATTCAATTCCGCTCAGTTCAGTGTTTTCCAGGTAAAACTATGGAGCCTAAGTGACTCCGTTAGGTATTGTTGTCATTGAAAAAACTTATTGACGCTTAGTCTTGCAAGATGTCAATACGTAAGATATAAGACAAATTGGTCTTATTTTAAAGTGTATTTGGTGTTCTTTTTATTGGTGTAAGTTGTTTGAATTTTTGAAGCATAACATAAACGTTACACGCCTCATAATGTCTCAAATGATTTATTGGTATAACTCTAATATTCTCTCTTTCATAATTTCTACTATTATTATTATTGTTGTTGATAACTCATTAGCTCTTATATATAAAAAAAAAAAAAAAACACAAAAAAAGCTCATTAGCATAAGTAAACAGAAAAGAAATTAATAAAATGTGGCAAGTATAGGAATCATGATAGTTAATCACAAATATAAATAGTCATCTAGGGATTGATCGAAATATGTCTGTACATTCTATATCACTTGCTCAAGGATCTAAAGAGCATATATTGTATAATGCTTGAGCAATAAGTGGGAGTACTGTTAATTGTTAAGTTTTTTTCCAGACAATTAAAAAGGATTTCTGAGGTGACATAACTCCAAATAACTGGTTTAGGTGTACGAATTTTATGCAGTCGGATAATGCCTCAAGATATTATGATTAAGATTATGATTATAATTGATTGACACTCCATATGCTCCTGTAAAATGCCAATGCATAACATATGACAAAATAGGTCTTGTTGTAAATAAAGTGCGTTTCACGCTCTTTTCATTGGTGTAAGATATTTGATTTTTTGAAACATGAAACAAAAGTTATACTGCTCTTAGGCTCCGTTTGATTCATCTGAATTTCACGTAACTGAACTTAACTTAACTGAATTGAACTTAATGACATTGAACTATTGAACTGAACTTAATTGTCCTAAACTGAACTTAACTGAACTGAGTTGAATTACTATAATTAATTATTCTAATCATTATAATTATATATTATAATTATGATAATTTTAATATAATCATAATCTGAACTGAAATAAACTTGATGACACTGAACTGGACTGAACTAAACTTAATGGCACTGAACTGGACTCAACTGAACTGAACTGGACTGAATTGGACTCAACTGAACTGAACTGGACTCAACTGAACTGAACTGAACTTAATTTAAGTGAAATTAACTTGAATCAAACAGAGCTTTAATGTGTCATTATCTTTAATGATTTAGGACCTGTTGTCCTCAACTTGCCAGTGAAGTAATCAGTAAAATTCAATTCAGTTTAGTTAAGAAAAATTTAGTTCAGTTCAGTTCAGAAAAATTCAGTAGAGTTCGGTAAACCAAAGAACAAATTTACTCTTTGTAATTGTAGATTCAGTAAAAATAAGTTCAGTTCAGAAAAATTCAGTTCAATTCAGTAAATTTCAGTTCAGTTCAGTATTGTGCAAATAAGTTCAGTAAACAGGAGGTGAAGAGAACATGCCCTTACTAATATAACTCTAATATTCTCTCTTTTCTAGCTTATATTCACAGGCCCTTACTAATATAACTCTAATATTCTCTCTTTCCTAACTTCTATTTATGATTTATTATTGTTTTTTTTTTTTAAAGATTTGCTAAATAGTTCTAATTTTGTACAACATCTTAATAACCACATCAAAACTGGATTTCATCATCATCTTTCAAGGGTCTTAATAGCAATGATGTCATCGATAAAGTCAAGGGATATACCACCAGTTGGAATGTCATTTCTTCAAAACTCCAGCAACTATAACTAATATGAGTTAAATCACATAATAAAGATTAAGATTATTATTATTATTGATTGATGCTACATATGCTCCTATAAAACGTCAATGCATAATATATATGACAAAATGAGTATTGTTTTAAAGTGCGTTTCGCGCTCTTTTCATTGGTGTAAGATATTTGGTTTTTTGAAACATGAAACAAAAGTTATACTGCTCTTAATGTTTCATTATCTTCCATGATTTACTGCCATAACTCTAATATTCTCTCTTTCCTAACTTCTATTTATGATTTATAATTGTTTTTTTTTAAAAAGGTTCGCTTAGGTGGACACGTTCCATGCTGTCAAAAAATGCCTCTAATATATAGATATTATGATTCTAATTGTGTTTACATCTGTTCTTTGTTAACTGTATTGAGTGTAACGACTAGCAAAAAAAAAAAACTATATTTCTGTTAACAAAAAATGTTAGCCAATTTGTTGCGAGCATATATAGCTTATTTCTTCAATGCTCAACTGCTCAAGCACTCGGGAAATGAAGGCTTGAGTTCTTTGAATAGTCAGGCTTAAGAATTGGAAAAGGCAACACAATGAGGATGATACATAAGAATCACCCTAAAGCATCTTTCTTTAGAAGTGTAGATAAAGACAAGCCAAATAATTCGACCAAAACTAAAGGTTTCAACAATTCTAGTCAATACGCCCAACATTTGTCATGAAATCTACTATCGTATGCCCTTCTTTAAGAGTGCATGACCTTAACATTTGCAAAGAAATGCAAATATTTCATAGTATCAATCAAAATATTTTCCATTTTCAATGAATAAGCCAAAGAGTAACCTAAGATATTTATAAATATAACGCTTTACACAGATTACATTAAGGCTATATTTGATTTACCTTGATTTCACTTAAACTAAAACTTGGTTTAGTCTAGTTCAGTTCATGTAACATCATTACTAAGATAACTTTTTATCTCGAATTATTTTTGTGATGATAAGTATGTTATCGAAAAGATCTTAAAACATACTCATTAAAAATGTTTGGACGAATTTTGGTTAACAGTCAAATATTAAAAATGTTTGGACGAATTTTGGTTAACAGTCTAGTTATATTGCTTTTTTCAGATGAATCAACTGGAGCCTAAATGAGAATACTCATGTATACTAAACAATAAATTTGGAGGGGGGGGGGAGAGGAGATAAAATTCGATCCAAATTGGTTTACATGTAGTTCATTTTCGGGATTAAATAGGCTTTACAAAAAGTTTATTCACTTGGTGTCATATAAATAAGATGTGACAAGCGAAAAGGGCTACACAACTTAGTTGTCGCCTCCCTTTTCTCTCTCCCTCTCACCCAAAACAATCCTAACTCCTTTGCATTTTAGGAGAGAGAGGGGGGAGGGGGGCGAGAAAGATGCTAGTACAAGGGATGACAATGAGGCGAGGCGGGGTGGATATAGGTAGATCTATACCCATACCCACTTAATTATGGTCAATTCGCCACCCATCCAATCTGGGTAAGATTTTCAAAACTGTACCCACCCTAGTGGGTATGAGATGGGAACTATACCCGCCCCAATTAACCAGCGGATATCCATACCCATTACCCACCTAATACCCGCCCCTAAATCAACTAGATACCTGCCTTTAACTCCACCCCATATCCGCATAAAAAAAGTACAATGCATATAAAAAACAAACCCAATAAACGTGTAAATTGTGTCATTATTACAAACAACAAAAGCATGATACATTTGAGCAAACTGTGTCACTATATTTTTATATTTCGAATTTGTATACCTTTTTATTTTTAGGTGGGTATGAGCCGGGTATCCAACTACAGAACAACACAACCATCTCCATCCCATCCCCATAACAACTTTACTTTTTCAAAATCATATCCGCCCCATTCGCACCTGACACTCCCCCATTCCCGCCCCAATAGGAACGGATGCGGGATAAAATCCACCTATAACCGTCCCACTTTCATCCCTAGCTGGCACTCTTGAGTATTTATACGTTTTGGTGGGGAAGGTGCGTATATGTAGGCGGCTAGGCGTAACTAAACTGGAATTATTCACTTTTTTGGGGGTATTTTCGTCATTGCGGAAATAGCTTTCTTATTTGCGTCAGAAATTATATGACAACTAGAAGTCTAGAATTAGTATACCGTAAAATTTACCTCAAAAAAAAAAGAAAAAATTACACTTTAGTCCCTTAAGGTATTGGATAATCATTATTTAGTGACCTCATTTTTTACTATTTTCAGTTTGGTGACCTGAGGTATTAAAAATAGTTTCACTTTGGTGTTTTCCGTTACCTCCGTTAAAATTTTCCGTGAGTTTGCCCTTTTCCCCTTTTATTCTCTCTCCTTCCATTTGCCTTTCCACGTTACACCCACCCACCAGCCACCATCACTAATTCACTGCCATAGCCAACCTCCTCTCTCTTCCCTCCACCTCTCTTCTTCCCCACCTACCAACCCACCACCACCACCCATGAAACCCACCATCACCATCACCACCACCCTTCACCCACACCACCACCAATCACAAAACCCACCCCAAATACTCACTAACACACTTGCAAATCAATCACTCACTCTCTTCAAAATGCATGCCTTCTCAAGACTTTCCCTTCTCACCCTTTCTATCCAGCAATATTCCTGCTCAATTATCCCAAATTCTTAATCTAAACTGAAATTTCGGGTTGACCACAAATTGGTTCTTTCTTATACTTTCATGAGAACAGGTTGAGTATTGGGGATTTTTGTTCTCTTTTCAATTGCCATCTCACTTATTATTGCAAGTTATTGCTTTTTTTCTACTCGTAACTTTCACAATTTCACTGGGGGATCTGTATGTATTTGGAGTGAGTTTGGTAAATAATGGTGGTGCGATTTTCATGGGTGACGGTGGACCGATGGTGGGTTGGTAAGTGGGGGAGGAGAGAGAGGGAGGGAAGAGACATGAGGTTGGCTGGCTATGGTGGTGAGGGTGGTTGGTGGGTGGGTGAAAGGGTAGGAGGAAGGAGAGTGAATAAAGGGTAAAAGGGTCAAACAAATGGATTTTTTAAACGGAGTTAACAGAAAGCATCTAAATGAAACTATTTCTAATACCACAGGTCACCAAAGTGGGAATACCAAAAATTGAAGTCACTAAACAATGATTATGCAATACCTCAGGGCACCAAAGTGGAAATTTTCCAAAAAAAAAAAGTACATATACCGTAAAATACCATAAAAATGCAAAAGAGTCAAAGACCGTTCAGTCAAAAGCACAAAGGAAAACGCGTTTAGTCAACCAAAATAGAGGAAAATGCGTTTTAGTCAAGAATTAATAAAACAAACGCGTCCAGTCTATAAAACGAAGGAAAGTATACGCCGGGAGAATGTCATTTACTGTAAAAGTGGAAAAGACGCGTTCAGTCAACACAAGGAAACAAATACGTGTTTTAGTCAAATATATTAAGAATTACGCGTTTTAGTCAAGAAATTAATGAAAAACGCGTCATCAATAGAAGGAAAAACGCGTAATTCGACGTCGGTTGTCACACGCCGACAAAGTAAAAAGGCCCTCTATAAATAGGCAGATATAATCCGTTTCACTTTCCCAAAAATCAGTCTACTCTGTTTCTCTCTCCTCCGAAGAAGAATGAAAGGTGTCTCAAAAATGGCGGAAACCCTAATTAGCCTAGGGTTTCAATTTCTACCAGGGCTATCTCCGACGACCTTGCTGGTTAAAATGTCAGTCTCTCTCCAACTTTCTCTCTTTAAGCCATTTCATAATTTTGGCGATTTCCCTCTCTGTTAGAATTATCTTCCTTAATTGCCTTTGCTTCTCATCCCTGTTAATATTATGCTTTTGCAATTCGGGAATTTTTATGTTCTTGTCAATATATTTTCATGTGACCATTAGGTAGTAAAAACCTAGCAAAGAAAGTTTTATAAGTTATTGGTATTTAATTCTGCCCACATGAAATGTTTATGATCTTGAATTGAATTTTATTTATGCTTGTTTAGAAGGGCTTGGGGTGAGTGTTATGAACGATTGAAACTTGGTGTATTAGGGTTAACTTCATCCTTTTGGGACTGTAGCAAAATAGTGTGAAGATAACTTGGGATTGATTTTTTGAGGAAGTATGTTTGTATATATTGATAATTCCGGGTAGCCATCAGATTCAATGATGTGATATGATGAATTATGTTTGTTTTTGTCGGTATTGATGTCATTGTTGGGTAGGCAAGTTGTACACCAAAGCCGGGGTGAAGATTTGTGCACTAAAGGTGGCCTGAAGCATATCGTGTCCTTGGTGGAATGAGTAGAGCTAGATTTGAAGATTACAAAGTCTGTCTCTATTCTTTTGATTACGAACATATCTCTTCTTATTTTGCTACTCGATATGAAATTTCTTTCTCTTTTCATTGTCTTACCTGAAATGAGTTCTCTACACTCATGACGTCTGTAAATTGTTGTTTCAGGTAAGCTCTAACACTGGAAGCTGAAGTGAAGATTGTACTAAGGGTGGATTATGTTCATTCTGAAGCGTATAAGTCCTTGGTGGAATCAGTAGAGCTGGTTTCAATGATGAAAAAGGTTTATCTCTAATTCTCTCTCTAATGGAAACTATTTAAATGAAGTATTGTTAGGCGCCTAGAGTCCAGACTTATTGCTATATGAAAATGACATGCTTTAAAATGTAATTTATTCTTGTTAGGGTTAAGACTGCATGTACGTTGACCTTCTTAGATTTTCATATTTGTCATGCTAAGCAAGTTGGGGGAAGTATTGATGCAAAAATAATCTAATGACATCTGAGGTTGAGTCTTTTATGGTTAGAATAAGACTGCATGTGTGTTGACCTTAGGCTTTCATAATTTTCATGCTAAGTAAAAAAAATTCTAATGACATCTCAGATTGGGTCTTTTATGGTTGGGACATAAAGATGAAGGTGTTAAATATCGGTTTGCTTGTGCCTTATTTGGGCCTTTTGGCTTGGATCTGTGTACTCTGGAATTCTTTAGATGGAAGATCATGACTGGAATGAAGTGAAGACTTTCTATTCTTCACAAAAGTGTGATGGAGAGTATATACAACTCAAGGAGTCAATAGCCTGTACCCAGTTTTTGGCTGAGAATAACTTCAGTGCCTGGAAAGAGATTTGCTGCAGGTGTCTAGGTTGTTTTCTTATTAAAATTTCTTTTGCAGCACTAGCTCCAATGCTTTTCTTTTTCTGTTCTGTCTGTTGATATTTTGGTGGTGACAGAAACTTCAGTGGAAGCTGACTGCAATGAGCATGATGTGGATCGGCCTAAAAGGGACCAGGATGGGAAGTTTGGTTGCCTGTAACTCCGTAAGTTACAATCCACTGAATAACAGCATGTGATGATGTGATAACATTTTATTCTCCCATACTTCATATTCTTTTAATACTAACTACTATTATTGTTCCTACTAATACTACCTCTTTTTTACAGGTATCAAACTCTTCGTTTTCATGGGTTGTTCAACAGCAGTCTCCTGACAATACTTCTCTCTGTTTTTCAGATCTTGCCTGTGCTGAATGATAAATGGTGATTGCATGCAAATAATTTAATGATTCCAGTTGAAAATATTGCATCTACACAGATTTCTCTCCTTGTTTATGTTGATAGGAATAAGGTGGAATTGATTTTTGTTTGTCATAAAAATTGCTTTGCTGAAATGAAATTGTTTTCTCTTATTGTCTTGCCTGACATGAGTTTTCTTCGCTCATTACCTCTGTCAGTGTTGTTTCAACAGGTAAGTTCTGCATTGGAAGTTGAAGTGAAGAACTATGCACTTAGGGTGGATTTCGTGCATTCTGAAGCATATAAGTCTTGGTGGAATCAATAGCGCTGGTTTCAATGATTAACAAGGTTTATCTGTATTTCTCTCTCTAATGAAAACTAATTTAGATGATGTATTGTTAGGCGTTTAGAGTCCAGTCTTGTTGCTAAATGAAAATGATAGGCTTTCCATAAAATGTGATTTCTTTTCTTGTTAGGGTTAAGACTGCATGTGCAGTGACCTTCTTAGGCTTTCATATTTGTCATTCTAAGCAAGTTGGGAAATATTGATGAAAAAAATCTGATGACATCTCAGGTTGGGAAATATTGATTCAAGTCTTTTATGGTCGGGACATGAGGAAATGAAGGTAAAATATCGGTTTTTTTTGTGACTTATTTGCGCCTGTTGGCTTGGTTCTGTACTCATGAAGTGAAGACTTTCTCCTCTTACAAAAGTGTGATGGAGTATATGTAACTTAATGAGCCAATAGCCAGTACCCAGTTTTTAGCTGAGAACAGCTTCAGGCATCTAACAGTCTTTCCCCAGTTGCAAATCTTTTGTGTGCCCGGAAAGAGATCTTACTGTAGGTGTCTAGGTTGTCTTCTTAATTTATTTTCTAGTGCAGCACTAGCTCCGATGCTTTTCTTTTGCTGACCTGTCTATTGATTTTTTGTTGGTGACAGAAACTTCGGTGGAAGGTGACAATAGCTACAATGAGCATGATGTGGATCAGCCTAAAAGGGACCAGGAAAGGGAGTTTGGTTGCCTGTAAGTTACAATACACTGAATGACAACATGTGAATGGTGTGATAACATTTTATTCTCACATACTTCCTATTCTTTTACTACTAAAGTACTAACTATTATCGTTCCTACTAATATAACCTCTTTTTTTATAGGTATCAATCTCATGCAGTTATCACCTCTATCAACACTGGAGTCCTCTTTTGTTGCTTTGAATGTCAAGAAGTTTGAAGGTAATAAAACATTGATGCTCACCTTTCTACTCCTGTTTCCCCCCCCTCTCCCTTCCTCATTATTTACCATTTACATTTACACTTTTTTCCACTTACATTGCAGTGGATCCTCTGTATAGCAACCCGAAGCTATTGCTGATGCCAGATACTTTTGATTCTAAAGAAGTGCCAGCAAAATGCATAACTTCCACAATGGAATAATTTTCTTTACCTGATTGATATCTCTTTTGCTGACGGTTAGTAAGGATACTTTTGTTGGAGTATTGGGGTTTCGCTTTCATCTTTTAGTGATGAATTATCTTGCTTTTCAAGTATTGAGCAGATGATGAATGTGCATACTAAGAAAGATATATGCCTTACTTTTAGGAATATTGTGGAGCAGCTTGATGAGTGTGCAACTTAGAGACTAAAAAGAGTGCTCAGGACTCTATTTGTGATGATAGTGCAATTGGTGATAACACGGTTGAGTTCAATGGGAACCTAGAGTTTATGAACACTCCTCATGTATGCCGCTGAGAAATCTATTGAGTTGGATGATGCTTAATATGATAATGTTGAGGCATGGACCTCTTATCTAAAAAAAATAAAATAATGTTGAGGCATGGACCATATGGTCATTTGATCACACTGAAGAGATCAATCTTGGCGGTAATGGCTTTAACATCCGTGAATCTGTGATCAGAACATGCAAAATCATTATGAGGTATTATTTATAATATGAAAATTTGGTGATGCTGTTTCGTCATTGTAGTTTCTATTTTATCATTAATAACTCTGGCTTTTAACTAAAATAAGTTTTTAAAAATCTATCGGTGCTCAGCGGAATCCAACCTGAACTGAACTATACCTTCTTCATTAAATAATTTACTGAAGTGCTTTTCACTGAGATATGTGAGACTGTATGTCACGCAAAAGATGACATGTCAATGTCCCTATCTGAAACGGGTCCCCTACCTCCCCCCTTCTGGGGAGAATGATGTTTATACACATAAGAAAAAAAGTCAGACATGGGCGGTTTAACTGTTAGGAAATATGCTTATGGCATGATCCCTTATGTGTCATCAACTGCGTGTCTGAATACCTATACCGGGATCCATGTACCTTGCATACTAAAATGATGTTTTATATGCTTATTGGTTTAGGTTTTAGTACATGGATAGTTTCAATTGTGATTTTTCTGATAAATCATTGTGTAATTTGTGTTATTTTTTAATGTCGTTCGCTTTTCTGCATTATATTAATTTCAGTGAGTAAGTTATCAGTTGTTCTCTGTCTCCTGTAGATAGATGCTCATGGCAAAATGTTAATGATTTTGGAGGATCATTTGCTGCTTGGAACAATGAAAGTATCTATAGTGGCAAACTGGCAATGATGATGACGGTGCTCACAGTGATGTTAAGGATCCAGATATGCTGGTCTCTCAGCCCCTCCAGGTTTGCCTTGAACCTGGCCTTATCTGCCTCTCCATCTTGGCTCTACCGCATCTTGGAAATCCATATTAGTGGGGCAAGTATGCAGTCTTGTCCCACGCCTATTCCAATATGTCTTATCTGTTAATCCCTTTGTCGCTTTTTTGCAGTTATTGTTTTTGCCTGTTAAGATCTGTGAGGACATTCATTACCATTATATGGGTACTCTATATGACCTCCAACCACAAACCTGAGGGGGTAGCTCAGCTGGTAAAACCTCTTGCTTCCTAGAATCTTAAGATTTAGTTATTTACCTCTCCTTTTATTTTAGTAATGACGTAGGATATCTAATGTCTTTCACTGAAGAACCTTGCATGAGTAAGTAGTATTTTGGGCAACTTTTAAGTTTAAGTACCTGTTCTTTAGGATATCTGCGGAAAGTGTGCTGCATTTTCAATATTCTCTCTTATCCCGTATGTTGTAGAAATCTCTCACTTCAGGGAAGAAAAGAGTAAAACGAACATCGTTAAGGTATCAGTTAAATATTTGATGTCAATAGTTTCTATCATATAGTTACTATGGGAGAAAAGTTTCTTCATGGGTGCCTGATAGTTTGAAGAATATGTTTCAAGTGGCACCTTGAAGACAAAACCAGAGTGAGGGGAAGCTTTTTGGAAATTTTAAAGTTTAGGGTGCTTTTCTGAATAGAGGCACAGTAACGGGTGGTTTATGCAATAAATCCATTTTCTTTATTCGCAACGAAATTTCAATTGATGTTATGTTTTTCCTTTGTTTCTTGGTTGAGGAGGGGGTCATCTTCATATGTATGCACCTTTTATCCTTGTGACTGCATAACAGAGAAACTGCCTGGTAGGAATTTATTCTTCGTGTCTTCTTTTTCTTTTTTTTTTTTTTTTGCCCGGATGACCTTATTTTCTTACATTATATTAGCATGGGTTTATGAATAGAAATGCTGAATTCTTATTTGATGTCGATTCATTCACACTTCCATTCTTTGTATAAAACCTAAAGCAAGTGAGTGAGTCTTTTCCCTTTTCAAGATAGTCTTCATCCTTGAAGCTGTAGGCATGCAAGCCAGTCAGCTAGACTATAGGGTGAGGATCTTTGGTCTAGCTGTAGTCCTGTTGGGAGTGTTCCTGTGTGAAAGGCTTTGTTTGTGTACTGGAACAGCTACCACTTCTGTAGAACATAACTAACACGGTGACGAGGAGAAACTCTTACATTCAATCAATTGACGCTTTGGCTTCGACTTGTCCTAGAGGTCCCTCTTTTTTTCTAGGTCCTTTCCTGGAACTTATCAGTCACTAGTCACTACCACAGGCAGAAGACGAGGTTGCTCCAGATCATATGCTTATTAAATTCTGCAGTCATTTCTCCTTTGTCAGAAGGTCCATGGGGATGCCATATCTATCAGATATTTGTTGGCCACCTTTCAAGATGATTGTGGAGCAGCAGCAACCCATGATGTCCCTCCTCATATATGCTTTATCTGCCTCCTTCTATCCTGCATCTTGACGACGAACATGGATTGAGGATCCAAGGCAGCAAACAGTTGGATGAACTCACTATCATCTTCCTGGCTCATGCGAGGACACGGGTGAATATATTTAAGCATCCCTGGCATGAAGTTTTTGTTGCCAGATTATGTGGTATTTACATGCTCAGTTACTGTTTGGATGAAGATGTGGCATAGGGGTTAACAAAGGGT
Source organism: Tetragonia tetragonoides (assembly GCA_038025085.1). Taxonomy (NCBI): domain Eukaryota; kingdom Viridiplantae; phylum Streptophyta; class Magnoliopsida; order Caryophyllales; family Aizoaceae; genus Tetragonia; species Tetragonia tetragonoides. The sequence continues at coordinate 2,220,884 of CM076153.1, forward strand.
GGATTCGAAGTTTGGATTAGGTTTTAATTTTCTGCCTGTTCTCCGATTGTGACTATCAATCCCCCCTCATTTTGTTCCACTTCGCGGAAGTTCACAACTGTTACAACCAGTCCAGCTGGAGCATAGTACTTTGATGATGATATCCCACGCTGGACCTGCATTTTTCGGGAGGAGAAGTTCTAGCTAGTAGATATCAATTAGACAATAGCAAAGTGGTGATGGGAGAAAGAAAGAGCAACTGAAAGGATCTAGTTTTTAACCTTAACGGGGGTGATGAAAGGCGATTCAGGGTTAGAAAGGAAAGAGAGTGATCTTAAGTTATGGTCCACAGCTCTGGCTGTATGTGCAATTGCCTGTTGCAGACACTTCTGGCTTCTGGGTCTCTTTTGAAATTAGTAACAAACGTACGAAGGAACAAATACAGTTGGTTCTTCTTGTTTCTTCCCTGCCTGGAGTAGTCAACACTTGTATGAACCGTCTATCATTTGTGTAAAGTGTAAACTTCAAGTTTCCTGTGAGATGATGCTGTTGGACATACGCATTTTACGAAAACCAGCATATAGTGTAACATCCATCATGGTCTTTTATCTGACGACCTATTTTGTGTGATACCCTGCTTGGTTAAGAACATCAGAAGTGCTGGTTGGGACCTAGTAATATCTATCAGGGCCTTTCCGACTATCCATCTATTTGTTTGTACTGTTCTTGCAAATTATTTCGAATTATACTAGCAGTCTAGCACCATGTGTCCTTTACTGTCATTTAATATAATTGTCTTTCTTAATTTCAGGCTGCACCTGAGGTTGCTTTGAGTAGTGGCAGTGCTATGGATTTGGACATTTATGGACAGGCAACGGGAAATTGATGCTCAGCCCTTGAACAAGCCCTTCTGTTAACAGATCTTGTATCCACCAACAGCGTGTGTCAGTTTCTTTGGTATCGTCTACCATTTACAGCAGCACACCTGTCTCCATATTTTGGGATGGTATTCATCATAAATTTTGCAATCATCGAATAGTTTGAAGTTTTATCAACACTTTGGTTGTGACTTCCAACTTGCAAGCATCCAAAGAAATTATAATTATGAATCTAGAAGTGCAACGATCGAGCATCTGACCTAAGCTCACAAGTCACAAGATAATTCCTGTATTCTCGTTGTTTTTACTTTCTGTAGTAGCCGAGTATCAGATTGTTCTTTCATTTGTAGGTTTGTTTGGGATAATGTGCATGGTGGGAATTGTCCATTTCAGGTGGGGGTATATTCGTCCATATGAAACTAACAGCCATAAAGAAAAATGCATTCAGTCAAAAAAAAAAAGAAAAATGGAAAAAACGCCTACCATCAAAAAAGAAAGAGAGAGATAAAAAGGTAAAAACAGGTTTCAAGGAAAAAAGCAAAGAGAAAAACGCGTTTGTGTGATAAAAAAAGGAGGAAAAACGCGTTTAGTCAAAAAAAGGAGAAACAATCGCGGTCCATTAAAGATAATGAGGGAAAACGCGTTCCAGCAAATACAGTGGAAAATCGCGTTCCAGTAAAGGTACAGACGAAAAACGCGTTCCAATAAACAGACAGAGGACAAACGCGTTCCAGTAAAGAGACAGAGGAGAAACGCGTTCCAGTAAACACACAGAAGGATAAAACGCGTTCCAGTAAAGGGACAGAGAAAATACGCGTTCCAACTTCCAGGCAAAAAAGAAAAAGAAACAAAACGCGTTGTCAATGGGTTAAGCGGTTATACGACATCGTATACTCACAAACCGACAAACAAAAGTATTTATATCCCTGAAATCATACGCTCACATTTCAAAACCCCCTAAAATAATCATCTTCCCTCTCTCCCATTTCCTTTTTTTCAAAATCGCTCACGCTCTCTTATCTCACTTCTCTTTCTCTCTCCTCATTCAAATTGAAGGTTTGAAAATGGCGGAAACCCTAAGCCCAAATCAAGGGCCAGGCCAAAAGAGAAGGGTTTCAATTTCAACAAGACTTCAATCTCCAACAAGCCCTTTCTTTTTAGGCTCCAACGACGACAAACTCGAACGCGCCGCCGCACGGGCTGCACGCGCCGCCGCTATTCGCCGTAAAGCCCTAGACCTTGTCGAAGATGAACCTCCTCCATCTCCTTCCGATTCCGGTCTTGATGGTGACCAGATCATCGCGCTTTTCCGCAATTGCATCAAGCTTGCAAGTGAAAATGTCAGTTTTACTTTCTCTCTCCTCTAAAATTTTCACAATTTGGTTGATTACTCTCTCCTTTTCGCTTTTTTTTAGTTACTGATGTCCTTTAATCTTTCAGTACTGTCCATATCTTAAGCGCTTGCAATTTGGGAATTACTGTGTTCTTGTCAGTCATTTTGGTGTGACCATTAGATAAATTATTGGCCTTTAATACTGCCCTAATTATTTGTTGTTGAGTTGTCCTTGAACGTTGATGCTAATTGAAGTGAAATATACTTATGTTTGTTTGGATGTGGTTGGGGGAGGGTTATGTGAAAGATTGAAACTGGATAGAATAACGGTTAATTGAATACTTTTTGGACTGTAGAAAAATAATTAGAAGATTGCTTGGGTAATTGGGTTTTATTATTTTGAACATTTTACATAGGCAGCTATTCAGGGTGGTAAAGTTACCTTTGCTACAGCTATTTGTTCCTGATTTGATATTAATTGTTTTCAACCCTAAAATTATTGCATTTATGGTTTTTGAGGAAGTCTGTTTATATGTCCACCATTTCCATTGGGGCCAAAAGCTTCACTACTTTTTGGCTTTGGAATATATGGACTAAAGTAAAATGGCTCATAAAACTGTCAACATTTCTTATTTATTGTGAAGTTGCCGATGGTCGTCGCACTTCGGATCTCGGGTCAAACGGAAACAGCCTCTCTGTGAGACTCTCACAGGGGTAAGGCTGCGTACAACCGACCCCCCCTTACCCTGCCTAGGCGGGAGCCTCTTTGGAGGCACTGGGGTAATGTTGTTGTAATGTTGTTGTTGAGGAAGTCTGTTTATGTTTTAATGATTTTTTGGTAGCCAACTCATTCAATAATTATTGTTTTTTTGGGATAGGGGTTTAGGGGTATTTTGAATTTCTGTGATATGAAATTTTATGTTTCAGTAATAGAATTAGTATGTACTTCTGTGATATGTAGAAAATAAATCAAAAGAATACTTGGGAGCTGAAGCTTATAGATCATCTCAGTGAGATTGTAAAAGTTGAAGCAGAAGAAGATGCTGAGACCAACTTTCAAAAGGTAACATACTTCATTTTCTTTCTTATTTATATACTTTTTTTTCTCTCTGAATACCTAATACTCTTCACTATAACCTGGCTCGAAAGAAAGCACTGAATGTTGACTAATTTTTTTAGTGATTTGCGGATGACATTATTGTATCTATGAGTTTCTCTTGTTTGTAGGAATAAGGCTGATGTGTTATTTAGAGTCATAAAGTAAAACGATATGCAGAAAGTAAATTTTACTTAACAGATAACTTCTCCTTTCCTGTTGGCGAGTCCGTTTGATATTGACTAGTAAATTTTTTATTGTCTTACCTGACATCAGATCTTTTCACTCATTACCTCTGTCATTGTTTGGCAGGCAAGTTGTACACTGGAAGCAGGGGTGAAGATTTATGCACTTAGGGTGGATTCAGTGCATTCTGAAGCGTATAAAGTCCTTGGTGGAATCAGTAGAGCTGGTTTTGAAGATCAACAAGGTTTGTCTTATTATTTCAAAGGAAACCTATTTAATTTCAAATGTAGAATGGTAGGCGTCTATTAGCCGTTCAAGCTAACTCTTCTGTTGTTTGTCCATTGTATGCTTAAATAAAAATGGAAAGAAAAAAAATAATTGCTTTGCTCATCACGATTAGGAATGCCTGCATCTTAACTTTCTTAGAGGTTTCATATGTTTCATGCTAAAGTTCAGAGGATTTAATGTGAGAACAAGCTAGTTCACCTCAATTTGGTCTTTTATGGCAGGGAGATTTTTTTTAAAATAAAGTGAGGGTAATATAATGGTTATTTGGACCTTTTGGCTTATATGTCTATACTCATGGCGGTATTCTTGAGAAAGGTAATGACCTCATGATAGATACAAATGTAGGATGTCCTGTGAAAAGTATGATTGAGGGTATAAACCATAAGGCGTTAATATAACCTTAAGAACTATTCTCTTAAGCTTCAGGAATCGAATGGTCCTCTTTCCTTAGTTGTAAGTCTTGTGTTTGCCTGAAAGGAGATGTCCCTATAGGTGTTTACGCTGAATCTTCTTAAATTCTTGTCTAGAGCAACACTAGATCATATGCTTTCCTCTTGTTGGTCTGTCTTTTGATGTTGTGGTTGGTGACAGAATCTTTGGTAGAAGGTGACAATGGAAATAATGAGCATGATGTGGATCAGCCTAGAAAGGAGCACGAGCGGAAGGTTGGTTGGCTGTAATTTTCTATCTTACTAATTAACTGCATGCAATATCATTGTCATTTTCATACTACTACTACTGCTGGCTGCTGATGCTGCTACTATTATTACTTTATTACTACTACTAATATTACTCTCTGCTTTTACTACAACTATTGCTATTAAATTTTGTATCATAATCCATGTTAAGTTATTATTATATGGATTCATTATCAAGGGTTCTTGTCTTACGCACACACTTGTCGATGTGTTCTCATGCAGTTATCACCTTTGTCAACCCTGGAGTCTTCTTTTGATGCTTTGAATGTCAAGAAGTTTGATGGTAACAAAACCTTTATTTTCAATCTCTTTATCTCCTGCGTCCTGTCTCTTTCTTTCTCCTTTTATTTACCATTAACATTTCCATGGCTTTTCAGTTGCGTTTGCAGTAGATCCTCTGTATCATCAGACCACTGCGCAGTTTGATGAGGGTGGGGCAAAGGGTCTCCTATTAAACAACCTTGGAGTGTATGGAGGATGCAGGGTACTTTTTGATTCCCAAGAAGTGCCAGCAAAATGCATATCTTCTACTACTGATAATAACTTTTCCAATCCGATCGATATTTCTTTTGCTGGAGGTTGGTATGACTATGAATACTTTTGTAGCACTGGAGTTTCTCATTACATTTCCAGATGTTGACTGCTTTGCTTTCTTTCTTTCACAGAGTGCATTGAGCCGATGGTGAAGAATGCACACACTAAGAAAGATATATGCCCTAGTTTTAGGGCTATTGTGGAGCAGCTGGACGAATATAGTTTGCAACTTAGGGAACTTCATAGTGGTCAGGATTCTATGTGTGATTATAATGCAGTTGATGATAGCGCGGTTGAGTTCAATGGGGACATGGAGTTTATAAGCACCGGTGATGTGGCCGGCGAAAAAGGTGTTGAGCTGGACGATGATTCATTTGATCATGCTGAGGCATGGTCATTTGATCACAATGAGGACACTAATGTTGGTGATGATAGCTATAATGACAGTGAGCAACATGAGCAGAATCATTATGAGGTATTTATAGTATGGAATTTTTCTGATATTGTTTCGACATTGTAGTTTCTATTTTTCCTTTAATAACTCTAGCTTATAACCAAAATCAAATTATGAAAAACTATTCTCTGCCAATAGATTGTGATAACCTGATCTCTTGACTTGTAGGAGCAAGATCCATTTATGTCAGGTGAAACTGATACGTATGACAGATTTGAAAATGTTGCTTCACTTCTATTTGGGGCTACAGGAATCACATCAAGTCAGAATGCTTGGGCTGGGCCTGACCACTGGAAGTATCGAAAATCCAAGGGTTAGTTTGGCAATGCCTTGTACTACTTTGTACATCACTTTTCTCTGAAATAGTTGTTGACTTGGTATTGAATTGGCCTTAGGTTCTGAGATTGCTACTGCACAAGACAGTGAGCTGCCTTCTACGCCTAAGAGAACGAAGGCTAAAAAGGCGCCTGAAGCAGATATTGATTTCACGAAATGTTTGGGTGAAGACCTGCCTGATATTTTTGCACCCCCTAAAAATCTCAAGTCTTTGCTGCTTCCTTCCAAAAAAGTGCCTTACTCTAACAAACTTCCAGAGGACTGCCATTACCAACCCGAGGATCTCGTGAAATTGTTTCTTCTTCCAAATGTCATGGTATGAGTTTCGGGATAATTTGTCCTGTTGTTTCCCTTTTTGTCTTTTTTTTTTTCTTCTCCCATTCCCTCCTTTAATCCCCCTCGTTCAGGAAAAAAGAGCAACAACAAATAATGAGTGAGCAAGAATCCAGTAAGACGTATCTCTTCTAAGTGGAAGATAGCTTCTACTCAATTCATTGGATTATGTGTTTTGCAAACTGAGTCCATACTGGTCTATACCTTTTCTTTTGGTGACTCCATGGTTAGGTCAAATTTCTGTCTGTAACTTGCAAGTGAAAATCTAACTCCGTTTATGTCATATGCTTTAACTTGTGGCTAAACCAAACAAAACTTCAAGTTTTAATATTGTGTTCATATTTCAGAAAAAATAGACTACAGAAGAACAGTTTTTCTGACCCCTTGCAGTGGGACCAGTGGCTTCATGCCATTCTGTGTATGTGGTGCTCCAGTGTTGCTCCTTGCATATTTTATTTTGGAAGCTTGTCTTCCTTGTTTGGTAAAGGAGAACCGCTTACTTTTTAACTGTATTATTGTTTGATTGGAAATCTGCTGAATTGAAATGTCATGCAACTTCATAAAGTACCTCTTTTAGAAACAAAACAAATGTAGTATATACTCCTAGATTTTTCTCAGCAGAGTGAATCTAATAACTAGCATATCCTCTCTCTTGTTGCGTCTTGGGTTATTCACTAATATAAATTTTCGCCTTATCCATTAGCATATGCTGGGACACAGATATTAGGCCTCAACATATTTCATTAACTAATCAGTGTTGTGGGGTAGCTTATTGTATGAAATACTTCTCATTTCTAGTGTTATTACTGATATTTGTTTGTCCATTGCAGTGTCTGGGGAAGAGAAGAAGAAGAAGAGGGGCAGGTATGAAATCTTTCTCTAAAAGGCTGGCTTTCTTCTTTAATTGTCATGGCAGCTATAGTCCTGATGCATATGATTGCATTGTGTTCAGCTTAAAACTGGATGAGTAACAATAAGGATAAGTCAACATATATGAAAATGTGGCAAAATATTTTTGTTTGTAATTTATACCAAACTTTGAGATGCTGTTGTGGTTTTGCTAATTTACAAGCTTTAGTAACACATTTTAATACTGGTTGTTTTTTGGTTAGTTTTCTATTAATATATAACACAAATTGTGAAATGCAATATTTTTCCATAGTAGTCCCACATGTTCTGGATTTAAGACTCTGGCCCATTAGTTTTGTTATTTGCATATAATAATATATGGGTACTGGAAATTGCGATTTTTATGATTAAATCATTCAAGGGTTCATTGTGTAGTTCGGTTGATTTCCCTGTTGTTTGCTTCCTGAATGAAATTTGTTTCAGTGAGTGAGCTTCTAGTTCTTTATTTCCTGTAGATAGCGGCTCAAGGCAAGACGGTAATGATTTTGGAGGATCATTTCCTGCATGGGACAATGAAAGTACTTGTAGTGGCCAAGATGATGACGGTTATGCTCACAGTGATGCTGAGGGACCAGATATGCTGGTCTCCCAGCCTCGCCAGGTTTGTTTAACCCTGCCCTTAAATGTCTCTTCCACCTTGGTTCTACCGTTTGTGTTAGGGATGCAGATTAGAGGTGCAAGTATCCAATCATGTCCTTGGCTTATTCGTGTTTATTTATTTCAATGAGTGTTTTTGTTAATTCCTCTGTTTGTCTTTCCAATCACTGTTTTGCTGCCAGTTAAGATTTATAAGGCCATTCACTACTTTATTTCTTCTTTTTTTCTTCTGGTGTTTCGTACATCAAAAGAGGTTGATTTCTGATCGGAATTACTAGTCTAATGATTGCCTGCAGATTTTGTACTCTATGTGACCTTCAACTGCACTCTAATTCTCGGTCATCTTCACATACAGGTCAACAAAATTGAAGTGCAGTATGACAAAACTGCAAAACAAGTTGATGTACATTTGCTGAAAGAAACACTTTGGGATCACATACACGGGTCTATTCAAGAACCTGAAAGGGTAAGTACATTGTGTTTAGTTTAGTAAGCTTAACTCTGCTCACATTTGGTCTGCTTACCAGTTTACTGTTAGTGTTTATCCAACCATGGGGCATGATGATAATAAGTTAATTACCGATGAAACCGCCCCGTCTGCTTACCAGTTTACTGTTAGTATTTATCCAACCATGGGGCATGATGATAATAAGTTAATTACCAATGAAACCGCCCCTCCTCCCTCTGGCGAACCAAAAGAAAGAAACAGATGCTGTATTATGTGATTCTTCTCTGTATTTTGTGGAACATTGATGCTTGTGTTAGGGGTTTATCTTTTTTGTTTCATTTGAGTAGTTGGTTATTTAAAATTGTAGCATCTGGAGCTACTGCCGACTGGCCTATAAATGTGTAGATGAAGTGACATGTTTCTTCTGTAGGTGGTGGAGCTCATGGTGTTCAATACAAATACAAGTTCCCATAGTTCTGTTTGCTTCGTAGATTCTTCTCTACAATTTAATTTTTTTCATTGTGCTTTCTTGCTGGCTATAGTGAGATTAAGTTATTTATCACTCCTTTTATTTTAGTCATGTTGCAGTATATCTGATTTCTCTCTGTAAAACAACTTGCTTTTGCAAAAATTATTTTGGCGAGCTTTGAAATAGTTAACCCCAAGGTTTGGGATAATTGCGAAAGGGTACCCACATCTTCAATTCACTTTGATACCCCAAAACATCATATAAGTATTTGACTTTAGGGAATAAAAGATAAAAACTAACATTGTTGAGGTTTGTTGAATTGAAGACGTCAACACCTTTTGACATGTTAATTCCACAGGAGAACAAATATCAGGAGCCTGGGACATGGTCAATAACAAGATTGGTGCCTTTGTTTTGTGTATTCTCACTTTGGTGTCTCAATGTTTGAAGATAATTCCATGTGTTGTTGTTGTGAAGACAAAAAGTAGTCGGGGGTGGCTTTCTGGAATGTTAATGGGTGTTTTTTTTGGGTAGAACACACCACTTATGGGTGGTTTTATGCAAATGATCCATCTTTCTTTTATTCTGAATGTTCTCCGGATCGACCTAGGGTATTCACGAGGCTTCCTATTCTAGTGCAACAAAGATTACTTAAAAAATCCTTGTTAAAATATATATTAAAATTGTGTCTCGGGGAGGGGATCATGTGCAGCCTTGACCCTTGTGACTGCACACTGCTTTGTTCGTGACCTTGATTGGTTTTTGTTTGCTTCAGCAGATATTTTAAATTAACCCTGTTGTTTTTTTCCCTTTGTCATAAGGTCCATGAGGATTCCATATCTTTCAGAACTGTGTTAGCCACATTTCCAGAGGACTGCAGAGCAGCAGCACCCCGTGACATTTCCCCTCATCTATGCTTCATCTGCCTCCTGCATCTTGCCAATGAACACGGCTTGAGGATTGAAGGCAGCACACAAATGGATGACCTCAGTATACATCTTCCTGTCTCATGCCAGGACACAGGTGAATTTATTTTGTTGCCAGCTTATGTAGCATTTATATACTTGCCTATTTTTAGGACGGAAGGTGTGGCATAGGGATTGATACTGGGTGGTATGGGAACTAGGACTAGTTTGAACCTTCCCTGCCTCCTGTTTTGTTACAACCATTGATTCTGCAGTCAGCTTGTTCTAGTGCTTGGAAACTGAACACTGTTACCACCGGCCAATCTACTTTGGTGTTACCATGGACCTACACTGGGGAGGATACAGTAATTGTATCCCCAATGAAAAGAAAATGGGGTTAATAGAATAATAGATAGATGACGAGTTTTTGTTTTAGAAATCATCAAAAGTCATGAGAAGATGAAAGGTGGATCAGGGGTAGATAGGAAAGAGAGAGTGTGGGATTAAATTATGGTGTGCGACTCTGGCTATTTGTGGCCATTGCCTGTTTTAGACACCTGGTTTCTTCATCTTTTTTGAAATTGCTACCTTGTATACATAAAGTTGGTTCTTCTGATTTCTTCCCTGAAGCATTTGTATAAGTTGTCTATCATTTGTACAAGCTTTCATCACAGCTAGGCTCAGAAACATCTTTTTCTTTAATATATTGGAATAAACTTCATGTAACATATAACATATACATGTATGAGATGAACTTCATGTAACATATACATGTATGAGATGAACTTCATGTAACATATACATCCTGCATAAGCCAGCCTAAAGTGCAGGTTAAGACCAATTAAAGAACTCCAGAAAATTACAGCCCTTGAGCAACGAAAACCTCAAACGTACCTCACTTAAGGTACCAGTCTAAGGAGAAGACCAATTAAATCTCCCGGAGAAAAATTACACCCAAACATCTAAAACCACGCCTGAAATTCCTCAACTCTGGACAGCCCTTGCTTTGCTAGCGTGCACCGTGCAGCCACTGTGTTTTCACTACGACCCCATGAACCACCTTGATTGCGTTTGCACTGCGTTTGTCAGACAATGTCGTTTGTGTAGTTCTGTACTTCTTTACGGATTACCTTCCAGAAGTACTGGTTGGCAGAACCTTTTCTGATGACCTCTTTGTTTATGATATGCCAATATTCCTGAATGGTAGTAGCACTGTGTATCCTTCATCATAATTGGATATATTGCTCTCTGTTGCAGGTTGTACTTGAGGTTTGCTTCGAGTAATGCTGTTGCTTAGAATATTTTATGGATAGGCAACCAGAATACAATGTCAAGATCAGCCCTGAGAGAACCTTGTGTTAAATTTTCTGACCACTAACCAGCGACAGTTTGTATGGTACCGTGTACAGAAGCACCACCTGTCTTCATCCTTGGGGATGGAATTCATCACAAAATATTGGAATCATCACATTCAGTTAAATCATGTCAAGAGACTTTATAATGCAATAGCCCAAGGGACATCAAACTTCCCAATGCAGTCTGCAATTTCTGGTGTGAAACAGTTGCAAGTTTTATAGCACCACCTTTGGCGCCATATACCAAGGAACCGTAGATAATATATTTTTATGAAACTACATTCTACAGGTGTATGTTATGATTGTAGATTTTCGCATCTGACCTTGTGTGGAATAGTAATTCTTTGTTAAGAAAAATGTTAGTCTAGTTGTTGTGAACATATACTTCGGTGAGCTTGCTTTTTTGTTTCAATGTTGAAGGGCTTGAGAATATGCAGGCTTGAGTTATTTGCGTAGTCAAGCACTCAAGCTTACGAATCAGACCGAATTGATTGTATTAAGAGGGGTATTTCCATACTAGCTCTAGTATCAGTTTCAAGAATCAAAAGTGTGTCGCTGTGATACTTCTCAGGTTGTTAAACATTTAAGGGGTTGAAGAAGGATACGATGTCAGGAATTTTAATTTCTCAAAATTCCTTGCCCTCTTGGTCTTTTTCTTCTTTGCAGGCAAAAGCTAGAGCTTGGTTGGAAGCTGTCAATTGGATAGTGAACTCGCCGTACACAGATATCAGCATCTGGACTCACTCTCTACTACTTTGGGAGTGCGTTGTGGGTGCAGCAGAGGTTCGTGATATGATCCACGATGGCAAGGCCCTAGCTCGTCATCTACAAACAGGTTTGATCCGCAAAGTCCTTAGGGAGTTTGTTCATGAGGCGCATATACTAGCAATTGCTGCTAAGCGTCGTGATATTGTATCCTTTTCTAGCTAGTTTTGTATCTTTGAATTCGTTTTTATCAAAAAAAAAATAAAATTAGAAAATGTTTCAAGTTCGAGACTCCTGGATAATTAGAGGTTTTCTTGGCCGTTAACTTCAAAGCCATGACATACCTATATTATCTAGATAAAAAGAGATTGAAAAATATGAGTGATGTACGTAAAACCTTGAAATGAATCTCAATATCGGTTGAAGCTTAAGAAGATAAGGGTTTGCATAACTTGTTTTAGGACATTTTTCTATTGCTTTTTAAAATTTTGATTGGATGAAATTATGATTATGAAACAATTATTAGCATTGAAACTTTAAGTATTCACATGGTGCAAGAAAATAAAGTTGCGTAATCAAGCAATGTATAAGAGTGATTTTTTAAAAAAAAAAAATTGTTTATAGAAATTGGGAGGTCGGCCTTCACGTATCAAATATAGTAGTATTTCCAAGAATTAAGAAATGCTCCAGAGGAGTTTAATTCTCCAATTATAAAGTTATGAGTTCGATTCTTATCTATATTTTTTTGTCCCGGCCACTCAACTCGAAAAAATAATTTTAGTACTTCCTCTATTTTTTAAATTAATATTTATGCTCAATGTCAAACCTTTATGTATTTAAAATCTATATAAAATAGAAATTACAAGTCAAATTATTATGAAACTATTTTCCATGAATTATTTTCATGTTCTGAATTGATGTATATTTTTTTCCTTCGAAAATCAGTCATGTAAAAAACAGAGGGGTTATTAAATTTGAAATCATACCTAGATAAATATATAGGGTTGGGAAGCCAATTTTTAAGAACTAACCCCGGGTTAAATTCAAGAATTAGTTATTTAGACGAAAATGCCCTCGTGGCAACCCTTTAAATAACGAATCGTGGTGTAACCGAATGCCAAACTACCACTGCATAATTCAGAGTTAAAGACTCATCTCTTCCAAATTTCTAACAGACAAAAAGCTCCAAGAAAACAAGTTCATCTCATTGCTCTGTTTCTTGCCAAAAACAGAACACACACCACTTTTCTTGAAATTATTATTGCCATTGTTGTTTCTCTGTCGTGTTGAACATGGCGAAAAGGAAAAGGGGAAAGAAACCAAAAGAATTGGAAGCGCAAATACCAGAAAACAAATTATCGCCAGAAATGTGGATGGAAATACTCGTTCTATTCCCAGTGAAGAACCTTCTCCGATACAGGTGTGTTTGTAAATCTTGGCGTTCTATCATCGATTCCCGTCATTTTATATATATGAATCATAATCTTCTCAACAATCGTCGTGAAGAGCATCAATTTTTGTCGCTTGGTTATCACACTGATGCTAGGAATCACATAGAAACCACACTAGCCACTCGTCACATGTTTACATTTCGTATAATTGAGGAAATGGTCAAGTTCCCAAGTTCACAATTTGTTTTTTGTGAGGATTACGTACATGGGTTGATGTTACTTGCTGTGGCAATAAAATGGGAAAATAATAATTTCTTTAGGCTAATAAGTTTGGCGAACCCATCCATCCGGAAATTCCAGACACTACCCGCTTGTCCTGTTGGTCTAAGAGGGAATACGATTCTTTGAGGGCACGATCCCTCGAGTAATGATTATAAGATAGTTGTGTTTGATTGTAAACAACTGCAAGCTGCTGCAATTTATGACCTGAGCATAGGTTCATGGCGGACTAAGGTAATTGATTACGCGCAAATGGGAAAGGTAACACTTTCTAAGAGCCATGTCTTTTCAAAAGGAGCTGCTCATTGGATTTCACATCAAGATTCCGAGCAAAAACAACTGGTTTCTTCTGATTTCCATACTGAGACATTCAGGTGTATAATTTTGCCGAGGGCGACTAATGGAATGAGGCGCAGACATTTCATTCTTGGAGAATCAGTGGCATTGTTTGATGTTCTTGGTAAAGATTTCTGCATATGGGTGTTGGAGGACTGTGTACTTGATAGGACTAGGAGTCAGCGTTGGAGAAGATGGGACTCCGGTAACTTGGGTTTCAAAATGCCTGATGTGATTAGTAAGATTGTTTATGTTGAAAAGAGTGGCAAGTTTTATCTTAATTCTGTTAGAGCATTGAGTTTTTTTCACCTTGGGACTAAAAAGAAAAAGGTGCTGAGGATCTTGTCTGATAGATATTTCATGGATACTTATGTGGAAAGCTTGGTGTTAGCAACTGATAAGAAGTATGCCGGGCGGAAATTTGACACGGCTCTCTGTCTCTGAAAGTGATTAGAAGGCTTCAATGTCAACTGTTTGTTTTCTATACATTTCTTTTGTTTCTTTCTTTGATGTAAACACCAGTAATGGTTTTCAAATGCTTCAAACTTACAATGGATAGCTTTCTGTTCTTGTTTTCCTTTGTATAATGAACGTCACTTGTGATTTTTCTATAAATACTATGTTCTGCACAGTAATTTGATGTACATTGCACCATCAGAATGTGCTGACTTTGGCATATCACTGTTTCTTTCATGGTTTTAAAGAGCTTAATTCATATGTTTGCAACACTTCTGGTGCTTGCCAGTCCTGGTTCTTGTTCAACAAAATTGACGTCTGCCCCAGCAATTTTGTGACCACTAACCAGTGTGGCATCTCTAGGGTACTGTGTACAGAAGCAGCACCTATCTTCATCCTTGGGAATGACATTGATAAAAAAAAATGAAATCAACACATTTTTTAGTGGACATTAAAATGCAATAGGGGCAGTAAACTTCCCCGTTGGTGTCTGCAATTTCTGGTGTGAACACAGTTGCAACTTTGATAGCATTACCTTGGCGTCCTATGCTAAGGAAATTATAGATAGTGTAACTATATGAATAATCAGGTGTGTTTATAGCATCTGACCTTGTTCATAACACAGGTCCTGTATTCTAGCTAGTTGTTTCTACAGTTTCTGCATGTCAGATCATTATTGGTACTTTTGCTTGTAATAACCTGTATGTGAGGAATCTTTTGAGCTTAACAGCTTATTTCCCTTAAGCAGAAGCGTTAGTGTACTTGTTGTGAACATATATCTCGATTTGAGCTTGCCCTTTTGTTTGAATGTTCAAGCCCTTAGAAAGATGCAGGCTTGGGTTCTTTTCATAGTCAGGCCAGGCTTACGAGTTGGACCTAAGACTGTATTAGAGGTCTATTTTCATATTTACTTTTAGATTAGTGCTCTCCTCATGGCTCAGTTAAGGCCATGAGAAGTAATAATAGGCGTGCTGAGGGTGGAGATCATGATAAGAAATTGATGCCAAGGGTGGAGGATAGCTAGCTAGCCAAAAGAAAATGGTGACATGAAAGCCCTGTGGAGAACTGGCTGGCAATAAGGTTCAAATTTGGTAGTGTGGCTTGTGAAATTCCTGCATCCATGTTAAGGCTTCCTTATGAACTCAGGCTTGACATGTTCTGCACTGGTATTCGCCAGCTTATATGAAATAATCTATTCCTGCACTAATACATTCCATGGAATTAAATTCACCAGTTTCTAAGATTTACAGGCTGAAGTTAGGATACAGCTTCAGTGCTGGTGTATCGCCTTTATCACATATGATGACCACTATATATAGAGTTCACCAGACACATACACAATGAAAACACGAGGTAGTTATTACTCCCACCTAAACATCGCTTGGAGAAGAAGTATCATTTCTGCAGTAATAGTGAGTACAAAAAGTCAAAAGGCACAGCATATAGTGATTACCTATGTAAATTGTGATCATAGAGAGTAACGACGTTTAAGGGGCAAACATTGTTTACTCTGCGGCTTGAGCTCAGTTGTGCAAAGCTCAACAAAGTGTGATTAGAGTTAAACTCTTCTGATAGATAGCTGTGCAGCTAAGTTCATTTCTGAAACAGTTCCTCTAAATCCATAATCGATCCAGTGACCAACATATGACGACAATAAAAGCATAATTCATGATAAAAAAAACTGTTTGGCAAGCGGGACAGGAGAGGTATCTATAAGTGCACAACCTTAAGCCCATACTAATATCATTGACACTAATAGAGACCATTTCCCTAAGTGAAGAAAATCCTGCAAAAATTAAACTGTAGTGGCTGAAATGGTATCTAGATCTATACAGTGTGAGCGCAAATCTCTAGATGTGTACCATATGCCATTGTTCTATCGGTGTAGATAGTTTACAGACACCTTCTCTTTGCCTAAATAATACACGAAAGTAAAATATGTGGTTGATAAAATCAGAATTTGGAGTCACTTATCTGTGTGTTAGACAAACCGAATGATATTACCTTAACAGTAGAGGTAGATATACTTGCTAAAGTTTATATAGTAAAAGGAATAAAGGAGAGGAACCACGAGATTACCGACCTTAATTGGCTGATCCAGAACTTGAAGCAGTAGGGGACTCAAGCCACATAGGGGGCAGGGTAGAATCTCTGGCAGTCACACGTAAAGAAGCATGGTAACATGAGCTCTCAACTTGCCTTGTTAAATTGTAAATACCACTGTCCTTGCCCTGACTATCGATTCGAGCTTCTGTAAGCCACTTGTAATGTAGGTGCCTATAATCATCTGTATAATAAATACAATTAGGCTTACACCCATGGGAGGGAGATGCCTTGATAGCGAACGAAGAGTTAGTCCCCACAAAAACTGCTCGAGCTCCCAAGTTGTGCACTTCCTTTGCATCTCCATTCTCCACATTTACCTCTCAAACTTGGAATGACATGGTCTTATAGCAACAATTGTCGTATTTCACTTCTTTCAGCCTACTGATAAGTAACAATCGACCCATCGATTCAACCAAGTAGAAAAATCTACGTTTTCGAAACATATAAGCTGCTGACGTACCATTATTACCATTACAACTCCCATATTTGTCATAACAAGGGGAGAAGAGACCCTGTGTTGCGAATCCTACAACCAGGCGAGGAAGAGATTCTGCAGGTCGAAAAGCTAAAAGATTGCCATAATCATCAACTGCATAAAATTCACCTTTGTAAAAAGTGATATCACTGCAAAGACTAAGGTAAGGGAATCCCTTGTGGTTGTTGATCGTCGACTTCAACTCAACCCAGTAACGGTCACCTTTCTTCCATGTTATCACCATTTCAGATTGGTGAGATTTTCGCATAACTATAGCTACACAGTAATCATCATCATCACTTAATGGATTGCCTGACAAGGTAAATTTCTCAAAGTGTTTATGCATAAATCTGTAGATCAGTGTTGGGAGATGTATTTGGACTCCGGAAAAGGGGTCAAGGATCAGTTGTGGGAGATGTATTTGGACTCCGGAAAAGGGGTTAACGAGAGATAGTTCCCTAGACTTATAAAGCAGCCATCCACGCGACGATAACAAGTGATGTCGTCCTTCATTCTTATTCAAGGGAGGGAGCTCCAAGTAGTGTAGGATCCTACTAGGGCGACAGCAGAGGCTGTACATCAGACAGCCACAGTATTTCAGACCGCGGTGACTGTAGTACTCGGGATTATTATTGTCAGACTGATTTTTATGATCTGCAAACAACATCCATGGCAAGTGTTGATGATCGCCGTGAGGCAAGGCCAACGATGATGATATGGAACTCGACCACGGTAGCAATTTGGCGGGAATGCATGCACGGAATTTGACATCTTTGCTGGCTGCTGCAGATCTCCAACAAGTGCAAACTGCACTGAAGGACTTGAAATCTTCATGGAATTCGATAAGTTCCAAAATCTTAACAGCGACATCCTTTGGTATGTCGCCCCACTTTGATATCCTGCAACTGACTGTGGCCTACAGTTTTCTTTGTTCAACAAAGGGGGGTGACACAGAGTTATTGAATAAGATGATTTAATTCCCCATGGCCTAGGTCAACGTTTCATATGCTCTCGGGGTGCATCTTTATATATGCACCACCAATGCAGGTTGGGTTTTGTTGGTGCAAAGAAGGTTTAGTGCAGGGAGAAATGGAGAGAAATCTGATCAGATATATTTTTGTTATTGATCTTCTGGATTTTGTTGTGTTGCAGCAATACCTTGTCAACAGCCTTTATATAAGGAGATACAGAAAATTCTAGAGAGAAATGATCTAGAAACTAGTTAGTTTAATGTTGCATTAATGAGTAAGGTAATGGAAAGTCTCAAAAGACTTTTCATCTTCAACTTCATTAACTTCTTAGTTGCTGGATATTGCTGGACACTTCTAGATTATTTTCCAGATTTTTCTGGTAAAACTCTCATATTCTAACACTCCTCCTTGAGAGTTTTTGCCACCACACCAAGCTTGAATCTTAGGAACTCGAACCTGCCTTTTGGTAAGGCCTTAGTAAAGATGTCAGGAAGCTGAAATTCAGTTGGACAGTAGATTAGCTTCACTTCGTTTTCTTGTTCTGCATCTCGAACAACATGAAACTTCACCTTCATATGCTTGGTCTTACTGTGACACACCAGATTCTTTGCAATAGCAATCGCGGATTTGTTGTCCACTAAGACTTCAGTGGCTTGGCTTTGCTTGCAGCCCATGTCTGCAAGTATCTTCCTCAACCATACTGATTGGTTGACAGTTGCCGATGCAGCAACATATTCAGCTTCTGCGGTGGATTGAGCTACCACCTCTTGTTTCTTTGAAATCCATGAAAATACTCCCGAGCCTAGTGAGAAAGCATAGCCAAGAGTGCTCTTCATGTCGTCAACCGAGCCTCCCCAATCGGTGTCAGAGTAGGCTATCATCTTAGGGTCGGACCAAGGTTGGAACAGAATACCGAAATCAGAGGTGCCTCTCAAATATCTTAGTACTCTCTTGGCAGCGCCCATGTGAACTTCACTAGGATCGCCCATAAATCTGAACAACAACCTTGCAGCGAACATTAAGTCGGACCTTGTTGCTGTGAGGTATAACAGGCTTCCGACTAAGCTTCTATATAGCCTTGTATCCACTTTCTTCTGACCATCAAACTTGGACAATTTTTCATTCACAACGAGGGGTGTTGCCACTGGCTTGCAGTGCTGCATCTTGAACTTCTTTAGAATGTCCTAAGCATACTTCGTTTGAGCAAGAAAAATCCCTTCTTCTGATTGATGTACTTCCATGCCTAGGAAGTAGTTCATTAAGCCCAAATCAGTCATCTCAAATCTCCTTTTCATCTCCTCCTTAAATGCAAAGATCATTTCCGGGTTGTTTTCCGTGACAAGGAGATCGTCCACATAGAGCGATACCAGAAGAATATCACTCTTTCCACACTTTTTTATGTAAAGTGTGTGCTCATTCTTACTTCGCTCAAATCCTTGCTCAAGAAAGCATGAGTCGATCTCGCTATACCATGCTCTCGGGGCTTGTTTTAGGCCGTATAAAGCTTTCTTCAGTTTGTATACTCTATCTTCTTGACCTTTCACAATGAATCCGGGAGGTTGCTCAATATAAATCTCCTCCTCGAGCTCTCTGTTTAGAAAGGCAGATTTAACATCAAGCTGGAATATTTTCCACTTCTCTTGTGCAGACAAGGCGATAAGAGTTCTTACCGTGTCATGTCTTACCACTGGAGCAAAGGTATCTCCATAATCAATTCCGACTTGCTGTGAGTAGCCTTTGACGACTAATCTGGCCTTGTACTTGTTGATGGAGCCATCTGGGTTAAGCTTGATTTTGAAAACCCATTTCACACCTATCACCTTTCGGTCTTTAGGTCTATCAACTAGCTCCCATGTTCCATTCTTCTCAATCATGTTTATTTCAATTTCCATAGCTTGCTGCCATTCTTCACGAGTTAATGCTTCTTCATAGTTTCCGGGCTCATCAAGGGCAAAATGACAGCTCTACACAATTCGGGATCCAAATGAACAATTGGACATTCATCATATATTTGTGAGAGTGGTCTTTTACCTCGAGGGCCAGTTGCATTGGCACTTGAAGATGGAGTTTCAGCTTCTACTGGAGATGAAATAGGTGTACAAGGAGCTGAATCCAAATCATCATTGTCACGATCAGGTTCTGGTTCCTCTTGTCCATGATCAGGGGGCTGCATGACATGAATCATTCTCCTTTCAACCTTCTTCTCTCCCCAATTCCATGAGGCGTCTTCATCAAATTGGACATCTCTGCTGATCATGATCTTCTCTGTGCTGAGGTTGAAAATTCTGTACCCCTTAGACCGTGAGTCATAGCCAAGGAAGATACATTTTTCACTTTTGGCATCCAGCTTGCTTCTTTTTTGAGCTGGTATGTGAGCATAACAGATTGAACCAAACACTTTTAAGTGCTTGGCTGTTGGCTTCTTACCACTCCATGCTTCGATAGGAGTTCTCCCTTGAACCGCCTTTGTAAGCAACCTGTTTAGAAGGTATACAGCTGTATATACAGCCTCCGCCCAGAATTTTCTCGGCATTTTCTTTTCCTCTAGCATGCATTTTGCCATCTCAACAACAGTTCTGTTTTTTCTTTCAGAAACGCCATTTTGTTGTGGCGTGTACCCGACAGTGAGCTGATGTTCTATGCCCTCTTCTTCACAAAATTGATCAAATTGTGACGAGGTGTATTCTTTCCCTCTGTCGGATCTGATTTTCTTTAGTTTGCAGCCACTTTGAGTTTCTGCAAGAGCTTTAAACTTCTTGAAAATGCCAAAAACTTCAGACCTCTCCTTCATAAAATATACCCACGTCATCCGGCTAAAATCATCAATGAAAAGGATAAAATACTTGTTTCCGGAAAGAGAGATAGTTTTGTGCGGTCCACAAACATCAGTATGGACCAGCTCTAGCTTTTCTTTTGCTCTCCAAACTTTCTCCTTCGGGAAAGGCAACCTATGTTGCTTGCCTAGTTGACAAGGCTCACATAGGTCTTTGGTGAGAAAAATAGAAGGAAAGTCTCTTACCAAACTCTTCTTGTGAAGTTCAGCAAGGGCACGCAAATTGAAATGCCCGTACCGTCTATGCCATAACCAAGTGTCTTCAACACGAGCTTTATTTGCCACCTCCCCTGCATAATTCCACTTCAAAGGAAAACTTTTCTTTTCCATTGTGACTTTTGCAATTTCTTTCATGTCCAGATCAAAAATGGTACAATGATTATTCTTAAAAAAAACTGCGTAACCATTTATCATCATTTGCGGAACACTTAGCAAAATTTCATCAAGATCCGGAACTAGAAGAACATCATTTATGTACTTCGTACCTTTCTTTGTATGGACTGCAATAGTGCCCTTGCCACTAGACTGAACAACAACCCCGTTTCCCATCCGAACTGGAATTTTGACAGATGAGTCGAGTTTGCAAAAAATGTCTGAATTGTTTGTCATGTGAGACGTGCAACCACTATCAATTAACCATCTGTCATCACTGTTGTGAGTTGATGCTTGTCGTGCGAAGAACAGACGGTCATCTTCTTGATTGCTATAAGAATAATGAGCCTCTGAAGTGGACTGTTGCTGCTGGTTTTGCCTTTGTTTTTGTCTGCATTCCTTCTCGGTGTGGCCAATTCTCTTGAAATAGTGACACTTAGGCTTCCCTTTGTGAAAACAATCTTGTTCAAGATGATTTGTCTTGCTGCAAATGTTGCAAGGAGGGAATTTCCCTCTTGATTGTGGCTGCTCCTTGTCCTTCCTTTGAAATTTTTCAGCACCTTTGCCCTTCCAGGAATTGGATGCCTTTGGCTGGTGCTTTAACTGGAAAGCATCTTCAGAAGCATTTGTCTTTTTTCTGAATTTTTGTTCATGTGCCAGCAAGGAACCCATCAACTCAGTTACACTGAGTTTTGATAAGTCTTTTGATTCTTCAATAATAGTGACAATGGTGTTGAACCTATCTGTCAAGGTTCCCAAAATTTTTTGCACGATTCTCGCATCGGAGATGTCTTCCCCATAAATTTTCATTTGATTTACAGCTTCCATGAATTTGGAAGTGTAATCTTTTAAAGCTTAATTCTCCTTCATCTTCATATTTTCAAAATCCTTCCTTAAGGTGTTGAGTCGAATATTCCGCACCTTCTCATCACCATGGAACTCCTCCTGGAGAATACTCCATGCCTCTTTCGCAGTGGAAGCTCTCATTATTCTAGGAAAGATGGTGTTCGTGACAGCACCGAGTATGAAGGACAAAGCCTTGGCATCCTTCAAGTCATCGTCATTCAACTTCTTTAGTTGAGCTTCAGTGTATTCAGCTTCTTCTTTTCTTTCTTCGACTCCATTTTCCACTATCTCCCATAGTGCATTAGCTCTTAAAAAGAGTTTCATTTTTATGCACCAATAGTCATAGTTCTCTCCACTAAACGACGAAGGTGCTGGCATAGATATGGTAGATGTAGAGGATGTTGAAGTCATACTTCAACCTGACATAAACTTTTTTGTTTTTGTTTTTCTTTGTATTTCTGGCCCCTTAAGATCTAAGGTGCTCTGATACCACTTGTTGGTGAAAAGGAGGTTTAGTGCAAGGAGAAATGGAGAGAAATCTGACCTGATGTATTTTTGTTATTGATCTTCTGGATTTTGTTGTGTTGCAGCAATACCTTGTCAACAACCTTTATATAAGGAGATACAGAAAATTCTAGAGGGAAATGATCTAGAAACTAGTTAGTTTAATGTTGCATTAATGAGTAGGGTAATGGAAAGTCTCAAAAGACTTTTCATCTTCAACTTCATTAACTTCTTAGTTGCTGGATATTGTTGGACACTTCTAGATTATTTTCCAGATTTTTCTGGTAAAACTCTCATATTCTAACAGGTTTTAATATCTGGCCCACGAGTGTTTATTGGGTGTTGAGAGTATCCAGTTTCATACTCTCGAGAGCATCTAAAAATTTGCATGTGTGTCTCCATAACTCCTATGGTATTTGTAAATTAAAACCCACGAGTGTTTATTGGGTGTTGAGAGTATCCAGTTTCATACTCTCGAGAGCATCTAAAAATTTGCATGTGTGTCTCCATAACTCCTATTGTATTTGTAAACTCCAATATTAATCCTAGAAATATAAGGAAATACAACTATTAGTAAGGAGAATTATGGAAAATTAAAGAAAGGAAATTCGCGGAAATCTCGTAGTTATAATTTTCCTAATTAGATTTTCATAGTTTATATCTCAAAACGATAAAAAAAAAATCTATAGTTTTTGGAAGAAATCTAAAAAAAGAGATTTTTTGATGCAATATATTTTCTACAATATATAGCAAAATAAAATAAAAATGGTGAATCTCCAACATCTCCACAATCTTTATAATGATGAATCAAAGATTTCAATGTTTTACTTTTAAGTAGTTTTCAAATGAGTTACTTTTCTATACTTTTCCTCATTTACAAAGTTATGAAACATAGTGATACTTTACTAATCACAAAACAACTCTCTTATCATTGCAAATAATGTTGGAAATTAAATAAGATATTTAGGAAATTAACCAATATCCTAGATTTAACCAGCAAAAGAATCCCCACAAGTGTAGCCAACTAAGGGCATGCATCATTATCTCTAAGTCTTGAGAGTCTTAAAATTTGAGAGTTTTAAAAATCTTGAAATCTTATGTCATTGTGATATGGTTAAAAAATAGGAGTCTTAAGTTGAGTTTTAATTTTCCAAGACTCAAAAAAGTAACTGGAAAGTTGACAAGTCTCAAGAGTCTAAGAGCATCTCCAATGCTACAATCCCTTAATTGGGTTTTAGGTGTGCCACATCATAAATGCAAAAACCCTCTTTTATGAACCCAAGTCTTCCAATGTTACAAATCTTCAAAACCTCATATTAAGGGGCCCAATATAGAAAAGAACATGCTAAAAACCTGGTTTGTCTAGACAAACCACTTTGCAAAAACTACAGGTTTTTAGGTTAATCACTATGGGGTAAAGGTTTATTGGGAAGGTTTTTAACTTTACAAACCTCTACAAAAACCTTGCATTGGAGATGCTCTAAGAACATTGTGATGAAAAGTCTTAAGAGTCTAAAGTTGAGTCTGAAAAACAAAAAATAAATGAAAAGTTGATATATTGTGGATACCCTACAAAAAATCAAAATTTAATTTTTTTTAAAAAAAAAAACCAAAATTTAAAAACCACCCCGAACGGATCCTTACTTTGAAAATACTCCCGCCTTCTTCTTTGGACGAAAATGCCCCTGTAGGATGTAGCCGAGTATTTTGAACTGCTATATTGTTATTAGGGCAAATTGGTGAAAACCTCCAAGAAGTTTGGAGTTTTGCTAAGAACACCCAAACATTTTCAACTTTGGCAAGTACCCCCAAACAAAATGAAAAAGCTTGTTAAGTCCCCCCAACCAGACATTTTAAAAAAAAATTGCCCCATTTTGCCCTCACGTGCTTTGCACGTGATCATTAATTGCTGACTCCAATTAATGATTACGTGCAAAGCACGTGAGGGCAAAATGGGGCAATTTTTTTTTAAGGTGGCGCAAACTTGGCTTTTTCATTTTGTTTGGGAGTACTTGCCAAAGTTGAAAATGTTTGGGTGTTCTTAACAAAAACTCCAAACTTCTTTGGGGTTCTCACCAATTTGCCCTTGTTATTATCTATAAATAACTAGGTTTAGGGCACTTGAATGTTCATACTCATTACTCCAAAAAACACAAAAACCACTTTCAATGAGGAAATGGAAGGTCCGATCAGAAGACAAATTGCCGATAGAAATGTGGATGGAGGTGCTCGTTAAACTCCCAGTGAAAACCCTTGTCCAGTTCAGGTGCGTTTGTAAATCTTGGCTCTCTCTCATCGATAACCCTAATTTCGTTTCTATGAATCGAATTATTCGCAACAATAGTAGTGAAAAGCGTCATTTTTTGTCACTTGGGCATCATCTTGGTTGTTTTAGAGATGTTGTTCCTTATGCTAACCCAAATTCGGAACTAAAGATTCATGACATGGATGAATTTTGCGATTCTGAGCAAATAGTCAAGTTCCCAAGTTCAAAACTTGTTGTTCTTGAGGGTTACATTAATGGGTTGATTTTAATTTTAATGATAGATTTGAAGAATACTAAAATTTTCCAGCTGATTTTGATAAACCCATCTATCCGAAAATCCTTGACACTTCCACTTTGTCCTGTTACTCTAAAAGGGAGTAGAATCCTTTTAGGGTTTGATTCTTCAAGTAATGATTATAAGGTAGTTGTGCTTGGTGGTAAGCAATCAAAAGCTGCAATTTATGACCTGAGCAAAGGTTATTGGCGGACTAAGAGCATCAATTACCGAGCTGAAAGGCGGCTAAATCGTTATCGGCAGCCTTGTTGTTCAAAAGGAGTTGTGCATTGGATTGAATATGTAGATGGCAACCAACTGATTTCATTTGATTTGGGTAATGAGACATTGAATTATAGTGATTTGCCCAGTGATTCTGGAATGAGACACAGACTTTTCCTTCTTGGTGAATCATTAGCACTGTTTGATTTTGATCATCATAAAAGATTCTGCATATGGGTGATGGAACAGTATGGGGAGAGCCCGTTTTGGACGAAATGGTACTCTGGTGTTTTGGCTTTCAAAATGGAAAATGTTAAGGATATCTTTTATGTTGAGAGGAGTGGTGTGTTTTATATGAATAGTGGCAAGGGATTGAGTTCTTTTCACGTTCGGAACAATAAGCTAGAGGCACTGTGGAGAATCCGGAGATTTTCTGTAATTGGTTTTGCATTTTTCATGGATACTTATGTGGAAAGCTTGGTATTAGCAAGTGGATTGAAAGGCCAGAAGATGAAATGCCTCTCTGTCAGAGGTTGAACTTGGAAAAAGAAGTGAGGGGCCCAAGGATAGAACCCGCAACCTTTTGGCTCTAAAGCATGGTGTTAGCAAGTGGATTGAAAGGCCAGATATTGAAATGCCTCTCTGACGGCGGAACTTGGAAAAAGAAGTGAGGGGGGCCAAGGATAGAACCCGCAACCTTTTGGCTCTAAAGCTTGGTGTTCAAAAGTGGATTGAAAGGCCAGATTTTGATATCCATCTCGGTCTCTGAAAATGATAGAACATCAGGTGTGAACTCTGTTTTCTCCTCCTTTTGTCTTTCTATGATGTAAAACATTGGTGTATCCTATTCTTGTGTTTTTCTATGATGAACTCCATAATCTTTCCTGGTGTTGAAGTGCTTAATTCCTGCTATATTATCACCTAATGTTTGCGGCACTTCTTCTCATGCTTGTGCTTGCCATTCCTGGTGCTTGATCAACATAATCAACGTCCACACTAGGAATATTGAAATTATTCTTGTCCGGCAAAGTAAAATAGCTTTATTGTTATCTTCCCGAGCAGGCAGCAGCTCCTTGTATCTCTTTCAAATTGGAAACCAACAAAGCAGAGTTGGCTGGTTCTCAGTCCTTGATCGCCTCTATCCTCTTGTTGATGATTCCCTTCACTATTGTCTGTATTTAATCTTCAAATCCCTTCCGTCTCCTATTTCTCGATGCTAGAGTGTATCTGGATATGAGTAAACCTTTGTCAGTTTGGTTACTGTTTAGTAGGGAATTGACGGGCCAATAAGTTCCGAGCTCATAAAGGCACCTTGAACACCTTCTGTGGACACCAGGGCCTTAATTTCCGTTGAAAGGGGAGGGAGGGGTGGCAAGGAAGGATGATAGAACAGGATGTGAGTTTGTGTAAAACACTCGTCTCCTTGAGAAGTTCAAATATCCTTCATCCCTCCTTATAGCTAGTAGCTACTACCAAATGCTGTTTTATAGATGAAATCGGTAGAGTGTCGAAAGATATGGCCGTAGTTCTAGCTCGGTAGAACCTGTTTCGACTACTCCTATCATTTTCTCCATGTGCTGATTATCTCAGCACAACTGCCAATCTGTCATGGAATGCTGGCAACATAAGCAGCAGCAAAAGACCTGGAATGGGAACTAGACTACTGTTATGACCCAAGATTAGGAAGGAAATTAATCAATGTTGAGACTGAAAAAAGTTGAAGCAACAATAAGCTGTACTTGAGTCTGAGACCTCAATATTTTTTGAGTCTTAAATTTTACAGATCCCATTTTCTCTGTTTGCCTCTTAGCTTTGAGTTCTTTCATTCTCCCCACAAAGTTGAACTGAACTTGCCCCTACAGGATTAATCTTGTAAAGGCTAGCGAAAACCGGTATCTACTCCACTCAACTCAGATCTTCAGCTTCCCCTCACACGACTCACACTGTTTATATCTTCACATAAACACACATGCCCTCAGTTCAGTTGTTTGAGGTTTTTCTTTTCTTTTCTTTTCTTTTTTCAAGGTTTATTATCTTCTGGTGTTTGGCCAATTTCTTGCGTGCCCTCATAGCTGAAAAGCCCTGGAAAAAGATGCAATGGTAAGCGCGGTAACAGAGTCATGGAGCAACTGGGATTCAAAAGCTGAAATACCTAACATAATTAGTTTTTTTTTTTTTGGTGCGAACTTAACATAATTAGTTTAGTGACGTTCTTATGCTGACCACATCAGTCATGACCAAAATTCAAAAAAAGGAAAAAAAAGGGAAGAAACTTTTTGATAATGAAAAAAAAGGGAAGAAACGGGAATCGTGTTCAGTTTTTTTTTTTTGTGTTGTTTTTGGGTAATCTGAATCATATTCAGTTTAGGAAAGTACAAGTAGTACATAAGAAAAAGGAAACAAAGTTCTAAACCGACTTGAACAAGTGAACTCTTTCCAAGTCTTCTTATTTCCTATAAATACATGATCAATCAGAGTACCCCCTCCATCAAATTCTCAATAACTCATTAGGGTTTTCTCAATCATCAGCCCCTCTCTCTTTCTCTCTCAAAAACAAACCAAACAAAACCAAAACCATGTCGTCTGAGACACCAAAGAAGATGATAACACTGAAGACCTCTGATGCTGAGACCTTTGAGGTGGAAGAAACTGTGGCATTACAGTCACAGACTATAAAACACATGATCGAAGACGACTGTGCTGACAGTGTCATCCCTCTCCCCAACGTCACCGGAAAAACCCTGTCGAAGGTCATCGAGTACTGCAACAAACACGCCGGAAAGGCAGTCTCCAAGGAGGGATCTTCATCATCATCACCATCACCATCGTCTCCATCAGACGAGGAGCTTAAGGCCTGGGATGCAGAGTTTGTCAAAGTGGATGAGAATACCCTGTTTGATCTCATACTGGCAGCTAACTATCTTGACATAAAAAGCCTTCTTGATTTAACTTGCCAAACTATTGCTGATATGATTAAAGACAAGAAACCTGAGGAGATTAGGAAGTTGTTCAACATCACCAACGATTTTACTCCTGAAGAAGAAGCAGAAGTCAGGAGGGAAAATCAATGGGCTTTTGAATAAAAACATCTTGTGCTCAATTGTTGGCCACTAAATCGCCCATACAATTTCTAGAATATGATCCTTAGTTTAGTTTTATTTTATTACTTCAGGTTTTTTTTAGAAGGATGTAACTTTTTACATTGAAATACTGAGTAATACTTATGATTTTGGTCTATGTTGATTAATTAATTTGCTCTATAATTTTTTTATTGTCAGTTACGTTGTTATGTATACTAGCTACTAATCATCCCTCTAAACAGAAAAAGCTGCTAATCAGATTTTCTTTGCAAATTTAAAGAAGGTAGAGGTAAAATTAAAAGCCTGTAAACTAATTAAGCTTCTTCTGGAGCTTTTAACCAGGGCCTAATGCTCGTTTTGCCAATTCCCTTCTTCAGTGAAGGTTTATTTATATGAATCAGCCTCACTTCATCCGAGTTTTCTAGTTGCCTGTTCGGATCGAAATCATGAACTAGAACAGCAGATGATCAAAATCATATCAATTCAAGTTGATCGATTCGGATAATTTGACGATGTACTAATTGTGTTCTGATCACACGCAAGTCCCTGCAGATTATGAACTCTTCGTTTGTTTACGCCTTTTGAAGGAAATTGGCTGAATCGAGTTTATATGTATGCTACTTAATAATCAATTTATCCCAATCCCACAAGGCTTGAATTCATATGTATAGCGTATGCACATCCAATACATACCATGTATGTTAGTGTTATACACTGCTTATTTTCCCATGTAGTACTATTGATTCATGACACTATTATACAGGACAAACAATCCGCATTAAACTTGGTCACCTGTTTATAACATCTTGGTATGTGTCCAAATATACCATAAGTAGTTGCTTGCATTTCGACGGGTTTGAATCTTGTGAATGGAATTCCTACCTACTATGAGCACTTTACCTCTTCGTGGACTGAACCGGTGTGAACAAGATTACTTTTGGCCCAAAGGCTTAAATAGACCTGTGGTTAAACCCAAAAAAAATACCATGTATGTTTGGAATCATAAGTTATAACAAGTTGTGCCATACTTGTATTGTTTCCTCAAAACCCTACCTTGGTATACCTCTTTTGACCTGGACTTCTGTTTTCTCTATTGGTATTCAAGGTGAGGGACAAGAGACTATCTGAAGATCTCGAGCTGCCACCACAGATGTGGATGGAGGTGCTTGCTTTACTGCCAGTAAAATCGCTTCTCCGATTCAGGTGCGTCTGTAAAACTTGGCGCTCACTCATCGATGACCCTTATTTTGTTTCTATGAATCTAACGCTTGGCAAGAATAATCGTGAAAAACTTCATATTTTGTCACTTTTTTATGCTTATAAACCAGAACGTGATGTCTTAGAGATGGAACTAACGACTCATTGTATGGATACGTTTAGCAAGTCTGGGGATATGATCAGGTTTTCTGATGATAGTGTCTCTGTTGAGGGTTATTTGAACGGTTTAATGTTAATGTCAACTAGGGTGGGGTTTAAGAAACAAACTGAATTAAAGTTGTGTAACCCTTCTATCCGGAAATCCCTAACACTTCCGCCTTGTCCTAATCGTCTAGGAGATAATAGGATTCTTTTCGGGTGTGATCGCTCGAGTAATGATTATAAGGTACTGGTGCTTGATGCTACACGATCACAAGCTGCAATTTACGACCTGAGCAAAGGTTCTTGGCGGACTAAGGTTATTGATTGCGCGCAAATTGATAGGGGACGAAGTTTTGGGAGGAATGTCTTTTCAAAAGGAGCTGTTCATTGGATTTCAACTGAAGATCCTGACCATCTGGTTTCATTTGATTTTGGTAGTGAGGCATTGAGTTATAAAGATTTGCCAAGTGCTAATGGAATGCAACGCAGAGTTTTCCTTCTTAGGGGATCAGTGGCACTGTTTGATCTTCGTCATAAAAGATTCTCCATATGGGTGATGATGGAGCAGTTCGAGGAGAGCCAACAACCTTGGACGGAATGGTACTCTGGTGATCTGGCTAGTGAACATAGTTTTCTTGTTCGCGACATCTCTTATGTTGAGGAGACTGGTAAGTTTTACCTTACCACTGGTTCGGAATTGGAGTTTTTTCACGTTGGGAGCTATAAGTTAAAGGAGTTGTGGGAATTCCCTCCTGGTTATACACATTTCATGGATACTTATGTGGAAAGCTTGGTTTTAGCCAGTGGATTGGAAGGCCGGAATATAATCTGACATCACTGGCTTCGGTGTGAACTCTGTAATTTTTCTTCGTTTGTTTCGTTATCTGTGTAAAATACTAGTGTTGTTCTTCTTCTTATTTTCTTCTTTTTATGACGAATGTCAGTGGTGATCTTTCGATGTATATACAAAGTTTCTGAACAGTTCTGCTATGTTTCACCCTCTTCAGACTGCATACTTTGACATGTTATTGCTTCTTACCTGGTGTTGAAGAGCTTATTTCCTGCTGCAGTTTTTTTTCGTGCTTGTGCTTGCCAATTCTGGTGCTTGAGTCACTTAGGGATCGAGCCAATATGATGATGAGTCTTCCAAAGAAGTTGGGACTCTATTGTGGATCAAGATAAGAAGAGAACTTCTATTAGGATACAAGTTATATTCCTTTACTATATTGGATGAGAGGTTATTTCCTATTAGATAAATATTATTTTATCTTGTATATTATCCTATTTTTTTGTAGTCTTTTGGTGGGTTTAGTTTCCTATTTAGAATAAAATAGGGCTCTAATGTTGTTGGCCTATTGGCCTATATAATCAGTGGTTAGGGTCTTAGAGAAACGGAGAAGAGGAAATGTGCTAAGAGGTATAGTGCATTATAGAGAATGCTCTTAATCTAAGAGGTAGATAGAGAGAGTCACCATGTAACGGGGTAATGGGGCACCGTAAGGGGACGTCAAGGAAAACACGTAATATGAGGATCGTGGACATAGGCCATTGAGTTGGGGCCGAACCACGTTAGGTACCATCGTAAAATTCCCCAAGTCACAAGTCTCTAGCAAAGTAGAATAGCTTATTATCGATTATTTTCCCTTTTTTTTTTGGTAATCTGAATCCTTTTCGGTTTAGGAAAGTACTCGTAGTGCATAAAAAAAAGGAAAGCAAGCT
Source organism: Tetragonia tetragonoides (assembly GCA_038025085.1). Taxonomy (NCBI): domain Eukaryota; kingdom Viridiplantae; phylum Streptophyta; class Magnoliopsida; order Caryophyllales; family Aizoaceae; genus Tetragonia; species Tetragonia tetragonoides. Next base: position 2,251,876 of record CM076153.1, read on the forward strand.
CTAAACCGATTTGAACAAGTGAACTCCTTCCAACCCTTTTTATTTCCTATAAATACATGATCAATCAGAGTACTCCCTCCACCAAATTCCCAATAAGGCAATAACTCATTAGGCTTTCTCAATCATCAGCCCCTCTCACTCTCTCTCAAACACAAACCAAACAAAGCCAATAATCATGTCATCTGAGACACCAAAGAAGATGTTGACACTGAAGACTTCCGATGCTGAGACCTTCGAGGTGGATGAAACTGTGGCATTACAGTCCCAAACCATAAAACACATGATCGAAGACGACTGTGCTGACAGTGTCATCCCTCTCCCCAACGTCACCGGACAAATCCTGTCGAAGGTGATCGAGTACTGCAACAAACACATCGAAAAGGCCATCCCCGAGGAGGGATCATCATCATCAACAACAGAAGGTGACAGCAAAGTAGACGAGGAGCTTAAGGCCTGGGATGCAGAGTTTATTAAAGCAGTGGACTTGGATACCCTCTATTATCTCATATTGGCAGCTAACTATACAACAACAACAACAACAACCCAGTAAGTATCCCGCCTAGGGCGGAGTCTGGGGAGGTCCAGATGTACGCAGTCTTACCCCTAACTAGTCGCCTAGAAGAGAGACTGTTTCCGAAAGACCCACAAAAACTTTTTTTTTTTTTTTCATTTGCAAAACGGTTTTTTGGGTAATAAAACAATAAGGGATGATCAAAAGGGCAAGAGAAGTAAAGCTGTAAACATACTAACACAAGATATTACTAAATGAACAACATACAGTGAAGAAGGCACTACAGGCTATGAACAAAATGAATCAACCTCTATTACTAGCCAATGCAAAACCATAATCTAACGAGGGTCCTTTACACGAATCCTGCTACGCCATAATTTCCTATCTAGGACCAAGTCCTCGGTAAGTTCTAGAAGGGTCAAATCCTTTCTGATTACCTCTCCCCAAGTCTTCCTCGGGCGTCCTCTTCTACGTTTACAGTCTCTAAGTATAATTCTCTCACACTTTCTCACCGGTGCATCTCGATGCCTCCTCCTCACATGCCCAAGCCACCTAAGCCTCGTTTCTCGCATCTTGTTGTCAATATCGGTCACTCCCACCTTGCCTCTCAACACTTCGTTCCTAATTCTATCTCTTCTTGTAGAGTTGCACATCCAGCGAAGCATCCTCATCTCGGTCACCCGCATCTTCTGCACATGCACCTGCCTCACCGGCCAACACTCCACCCCATATAGCATAGCTGGCCTGATGGCTGTACAGTAAAATTTGCCTTTAAGTTTTAGTGGAATTTTTCTGTCATATAGGACTCCCGTTGCACTCCTCCACTTTAGCCACCCTGTTTTGATACGATGAGTCACGTCATCATCAATCTCGCCGTTTTCCTGTATGATTGAACCGAGATATTTAAAGCAATCCCTCTTCGGTACCACTTCAGTACCGATCTTAATCTCCATATCCGAGGCAACCCCATCTCTTGTAAATTTGCAATCCAAGTATTCGGTCTTGGTCCGACTTAACTTAAATCCCTTTGACTCTAGTGTATCCCGCCAAATTTCTAGTTTGGCATTAACACCTTCTCTAGTCTCGTCTATCAAAACAATGTCGTCGGCAAACAACATACACCAAGGCACATCCCCCTGAATAGTCTTAGTGAGCTCATCCATAATGGTTGCGAATAAAAAAGGACTCAACGCTGACCCTTGATGTAACCCAATATCTATAGAAAATTGCTCAGTGTCCCCTCCTGTAGTCCTGACCCTAGTCCTCACTCCTTCATACATATCCTTAATCACTCGAATATAGGCGACTGGGACCCCCTTGGATTCCAAGCACCTCCACATAACTTCCCTAGGTACCCTGTCATACACCTTCTCCAAATCAATGAAAACCATGTGCAAGTCCCTTTGTCTATCTCTGTAGTACTCCATAGAACGTCGAATCAGATGAATCGCTTCTGTTGTTGACCTCTCTGGCATGAAACCGAATTGGTTCTCCGAGATAAGGGTACTCTTCCTTAGTCTCCTCTCAATAACTCTCTCCCATAGCTTCATGGTGTGACTGAGTAGTTTAATACCTCTATAGTTGTTGCAGCTTTGAACATCTCCTTTGTTCTTGTATAGAGGAATCAATGTGCTGAGCCGCCACTCCTCCGGCATCCTTGCAGATTTGAGGATCATGTTGAAAAGCCTAACTAACCACAATAAACCTTCCTCCCCCAAACTCTTCCATACCTCTATGGGTATCTCATCTGGTCCTACTGCCTTTCCACTCTTCATCGTCCTCATGGCCCCTTTAACTTCTTCCTTCGTAACACGGCGACAAAAGCTGTAGTTACGGTGTATCTCGGATGTGCTAAGATCACCCAACGAAATGTCTACGTCTCCTACATTGTTAAAAAGCTCATTGAAATACCCATGCCACCTCCTCTTGATGTTCGCTTCGTCCACAAGAACTCGTCCCGCCTCATCCTTAATACAACGAACTTGGTCCAGGTCCCTAGTCTTCCTCTCCCTAGCTCTCGCCAACCTGTAAACGTCCTGTTCTCCCTCCTTAATAGCCAACCTTTGGTACAAGCTCTCATAGGCTTTACTTTTGGCTTCTGCTACTGATTTCTTTGCCTCCTTCTTTGCCGCTCTGTAGACTTCTCTCTTCTCCACCCTTTCCTCATCTACAGTGCTATCCATTAAGGCTTTATAGGCCACCTTCTTCGCCTTCACCTTGTTTTGAATGTCCTCACTCCACCACCAGGCTTTATTGGCAGCTAACTATCTTGACATAAAAAGTCTTCTTGATTTAACTTGCCAAACTGTTGCTGATATGATTAAAGGCAAAGACTCCTGAGGAGATTAAGAAGACTTTCAACATCATCAATGATTTTACACCAGAAGAAGAAGCCGAGATCAAGGAAGAAAATCAATGGGCTTATGAATAAATTACTACTAGTTTTGTAATTACTCCAGCAACATCTTGTGTTTAACTGTTGGTCATACTTTTTCTGGAATATAATCGCTAGTTTGATATCTTTTACTTGCTTCTCTGTTTCGGTTTTTTTACAAGGATGTAACTTTTTTACTTTGAATACCAATACTCGTAGAGTCGTGGTTATAGATCTGGTCTAAAATTATTTTGCAATAAAAAGTTAGATGAGTGATAAACATATACCTGAACAGAATTTGACTAAATTGAATTTAAGTAAAATTATTAAAACTATGAAATTAGTTTTCTTATTCCTTAATTAAAAATTCTAGTATTTTCCATAATCTAGAAAAAAAAAAAAAAGAGAGAGAGAAAGGCGGCGAGCATATGTCGGTTTAATGAAATATAACCGTTATTGTTTTTATTTATTTTATTCCTTTATATTAAAGTCAAAGTCGGTGATTGACTGAGTCAAAACCAAAATTAACCGCGTCAAAACACCGAAATCTTCATTTTTATCCTCTATTTATACTGTAGCCCTTGGGAATTTGCGATCACTCATTCTGTCCCCCCAAAATTTAACATATGCTCTTTGAATCGCCACCGTCGCTGTTCGCCGGAATCGCCACCGTCGCTGTTCGCCGGAAATCGCCACCGCCGCTCTCAACCACCGGTTATCTCTCTCCTCTCATTGTTTTTGTTTTATTTAGTTTCTCGAATTAATTTATTAATGACGTTGATATATTTCACAGTTTGCTTTGTCAACAGCTTTCAGCAACTTTCCCTCCAAAATTTGAACCCGGATTTGAAACCCTATTCAAATAGAGTACAATTACGTCACTTCATCTTCTTCACTTATCATTCATCATTAGTCCACCATTTCAATATTCCACAAACCCTAACCAGTAATCGCATGGTCTGACAATGGCGGAAACCCTAACAAGCCCTAATACACCAGCAATTCAGAGCCAAATTCCACCAATTATGTCGGCTCGAGTTCAATCTCCAACAAGCCCCTTCTTCTTAGGTTCAAACGACGATCAACTCGAACGCGCCGCCGCACGTGCCGCTCGCGCCGCCGTTATTCGCCGTAAAGCCGCTGAAGTTCGTCATCCTTCTCGGGATTCTCTCTCCTCTAACAATTCAGGTCTTAATCGGGACCAGATTATCGAGTTGTTCAACAATTGCGTTAAGCTTGCCAGTGAAAATGTCAGTTATTATTATTATTATTATTATTATTATTATTATTTGTTTTTCTCTGCTTTGCGTTAGGGTTTACGATTTCGATTTGATTTTTCATATTCGAAAGTTTTTTCGTTGTTTTTTGTGAAATGTAGAAAATAAATCAGAAGAATACGTGGGAGCTGAAGCTTATTGATCATCTTAGCGAGATCATTAAAGATGCAGAAGTCAACGAGGAGACCAATTTTCAAAAGGTAAATTTGTCTGTTCTTAGAAACATTTGCAATTTTTTTTGCCTTGAACTGTGTTTACTTGATGTGTTCTTCTGATTAGGTATGTTGAGTGCCAAATTAGGTAGCTAATTCTAAAGTATATGTTACTTAAGTATGGTTAGAGTTGTACCTATTAGTTACTCCATTTTATATCGCAAGTAATCTCATTTTAGGAGTATCGTGTTGTTATTAGTCTATCAATAATGCTGTTTTTGGTAAGTCAGAGCATCCAGAGCATTTTATATCCCAGTTAATCTCATTTATGTTTTATATCTTATATTCTCATTTGATCCTTTTTGACATAATTCCCATTTGTGAAAGTATTCAGATAAGATATCATAGTTATTTGGACACATCATCAAAATTTGACAACTGCCACTAATTTTCCGTTGATTTTCAGAAATCATTACAGTTCTTATTGTGTTTATCTATAGTGTAATTTTCGTAATTGGGTAATTGGATGCTTGTGATATCAAACATGAACATCTCGTTCCTTGCTTTTTTTATTTTTGATTTTTTTTAAGAATGCTTTTCATTTACATGTAAGTTTTGACTGTTGTGAACTTTTGACAACTATCTGGATAGGCCAGTTGTACTTTGGAGGCTGGAGTGAAGATTTACTCTGTGACGGTGGATGCCTGGCATGCTGATGCATATAGAGTCCTTAGTAGAATCAGCAGAGCTGGGGTTGAAGATGAACAAGGTGAGGTATTTCTTGAAACGAAAAGGAAATAAAATGATCATATCTACACATGAATTGGAGGTGTCATGCTGATTCTCTATCTATATAACTGAACGAGCTGGTACATATGAAGTGTGGCCTTTATGGAAATTGGAAATGCAATTTAACTTTATATAGATTACACAATAGTATCTATTATCTTAAATTGGGCATAGGTGCTGACGAAGACATTTTTACCTGTTTTCCTAGTTGCGTGTGCCTTTCAAAGTATACCTTAATGAACTGGGGAGCCAATCCTACTCATCCTTAAGCTGCATGTGCTGAGCATGCTCAGTGTGGCTATAGATTTTGCATGTACTCTTGCTGGTTAGCTTCCTGACATTGTGGTTGTTGTCAGGAATTTCAGTTGAAGGAGACGAGACCAGCAAGGAGAAAGAAGTTGTTAGGCCTAAAAAGGAAGCAGATAAAAAGGTTCTAAGCTCTTTTTGTTTTGTTCTTAACAATTCTTTAATGCAAAAGTAGATACTATTTTTTATGTATTGAGCTAATAAACTGTGAGCAACGGATTCATGCAGGTGTCGCCTTTGTCGACAGTGGAGTCATCTTTTGAAGCTTTGAATGTAAAGAAGTTTGATGGTAATGCAAGATCCTTCTCTCTCTCTAAATCTGTCTCTCTCTCGCTCTCCCTCTCTCCCTATATCTGTTTTAAGCATTTGATTTCCATGGTCTTCCAGTTGCATTTGCAGTGGATCCTCTACATCATCAGACATCTGCGCAGTTCGATGAAGGTGGGGCAAAGGGTCTCCTTCTGTATAACCTTGGAGTGTATGGAGGGTGTTGGGTACTTTTCGACTCCCAAGAAGTTCCAGCAAAGTGCATACCACCTGCAAGTGATTGTACTAGTTCTGATCTGATTGATATCTTCTTTGCTAGAGGTCAGTGTTAGAGATTAAATGGTTTGAACCCTTCTCATATGGTCCTAGCTCCTAGGAACCTATAAGTTTGCTTGTTTCTTTCTCAGACTGCATTGAACAACTGGTAACGAAGATGCATATGGAGCAACATATATCTCCTTCTCTTAGAGATATAACAGAGCAGCTTAATGAGCATAGTTTTCCGTCAAAGATATACGACGGCCTGGATTCTGTTGTGAATGGGACTACAGTTGATAAAAACAATGAGTTAAATGTGGGTGAAAAACCTTTTAGCAGCAACGACACAATTGAGGATATGGACCCTCAGGTTGATGATGCTGAGGCATCGTATGTTGATCATCATGAAAATGTCTCTGTTTCTGATGAGGGATCCAACATTGATGATCCAGAGGTATGTCAGTATAAATCTAAGTAAAGTGCTTTAACCATTCTAGCTGTTTGTATGTGATAGATATCTTGCTTCACAGACCTGTAGGTTTGTCAACAGTCTTCTGCTAGAAAAATGAATCAAGCTACCTTAAACTAATTGTCTATCTTTCATATTCATAGGAACGAGTATCTTTTGCGTCCCATGAATCTGACACGGATTACAGATTTAAGAACGTTGCCTCACTTCTATGTGGAGGATTGGAATATACTTCAATGCAGAATGAATGGGCTGGGCCTGACCATTGGAAGTACCGAAAGCCCAAGGGTTAGTTTCGAATTCTCTAGTTATACTGTAGATAGCACTTTCAATTATGCTATTATTTTAATAGACAATTAATTAGTTGTCAAAGCAACTGTGTAGGTTCGAAGAGCATTAATAGTCCTGATATTTGGCTGGATTGTGCTGTGAAGAGACCAAGAAGTAAAAAGTCAATAGAGCTGGACATTGACTTCACTAGTTATTTGAATGAAGAACTGCCTGACATTTTCCTACCTGCTAAAAACCCCAAGTCTTTGCTGCTTCCTCCAAGAAAAGACCCTTGTTCAAATACACTTCCGGAAGATTGTCATTATCAACCAGAGGATCTCGTGAAATTGTTTCTTCTTCCAAACATTATGGTAATATAAACTAGACCTTTTAAATATCATAAATCATCTTATTGAATGATGTTATTCAGTTATTGTCAACCTAATCCGTCTTGAAAGTTGAAACTTAAGTGAGTACCTTATTACAGTATAACTAGTAGCAATTTTAGCCAAGTAAATGACATATAAAAGGGTGGAGATTTTGACTCTGAAAATGAATTGGTTAAAATTACATTCTTCTGAAAAATAATTCCTAATATCTTCACTACTTCATTTTGTTCTTTGATAAGTATAAGAACAGGTATTTATATTCTATGCTGGGGAAACAAATATTTCTTCCAATTTAAAATTCGTTTTTCTCCTTCCAAGATTTGAATCCCTTTTATGTGCATTTTTAGTAATAATGTGGAGGATCATGGTCTATATGCTCAGCTTGATGCAATCATCAGTTTCCGAGTCTTAAACTTAGCATCGCTGAGACGCTGACTGCTCTTTATCTATTTTAGTGCCTTGGCAAGAGAAGACAAAGAAGAATTACCGGTATGTACAAGTTCATACATCATAATTCATATGTAGCCTAGATTTTTGCCCTGTAAAAAATATTCTCTCATGCTTATTGCTTTCATATTATTCTGAGTGGCTGATCCAGGAAATGGATGTCAGAGGCAATTTTTTATTTTATTTTATTTATAAAGACTTAAAGGCATAAACTATTTCAACTAACTCCTGGAAAGCTATAAGAGTTTTGTTGTTCAAGTGATCTGATTGTCGGTGCATACTTGAGGTACTGAGCAATATGATTATTTTTGTCACTATACCGAGAATAAAAAGTTCTGTGTTTCATTTCTACATGAGCAGTTCTTTTTCTTTCTTATTAAAACTGATGTAATAAGGCCTGAATTAAAACTGCTATAGTTAAGCAAGTAGATGTTAAGCTTTAGCCAATAGCTGCTCATTTTCTTAGGTTCTCCTCTTGTACCCCTTCAATCTATGTATTATCCTTCACTTACTCTGATGCTGGATTTTGTGATTCTCTCTCTGAATGTGAATAGAAAAATTTTATAAGAAATAGACATATAAATTGGATTCATAATATGATATTATTAGGTCCTGGGAAATTCCTTTGTTCGTGACCATTATTATTTTTCATCATCATAATATATCTGAAGAGAAAATTATAAAATCATAGCATAAAGTACTTGATGGTAGCATTGTAGAGCATCAGTCATGAAATATCTTAATATATGGTGATGAATGTCTATGGGTTATCCAACTGTAATATGGTACACGAGCAGTATGGGATAAATCAGTTCCTATGGAGTTGAGTCAGTTGACCGGTTGCTTGGTGACTATTTTACGACTTTAGTCTATACCAGATTACCAGGCTAGTAGTATTACCTGTATTCTTGGCCATTTTCTTCATGCTGTAGAAATGATCTGTTTGGTTTATCACGCCTAGTATTAATGTTAAATGGCATATTATGAAGGGGGATAAATCTCCTAATTCCTATGGAGTTGAGTCAGTTGACCGGTTGCTTGGAGACTATTTTACTACTTTAGTCTATACCAGGCTAGCAGTGTTACCTGTATTCTTGATCATTTGCTTCATGCTGTAGATCTGTTTGTTTTATCACGCCTAATATGCATTTTGAAAGGCATATTGTGAAGGCTTTGTAGTTTTTGTCGTTTGTTTGTCACAGGCAGCGAATCATGGCAGTGGAAAAATGATTGTGATGTTCCATTGCCTTCATGGAACAAAGAACCTTCAGTTAGTGGCCCATACGACGAGGGGTATATTCAGAGTGATGTAGAAGAGGAGATGCTTGTTGCACAACCTCGTAAGGTTTGTTTATCTTCCCTTTCTCCTTTGCCCATCTGAGATTTGCTTCCAATGTTAAGCTGTGCGTAATTTGGGAAACTGTCCAAAGTCGAAAACAAGTTTGCTGTGACTCACTTCACTTGTTTTCTTTGGATTTGCGGTGCTTATTTTTATTGCTACTGTTTCTCGTTTAAGATATATGAGACTGTACTTTTGATTGCCTTTTATGTTCTTGACTCAAAGCTGTTATATATGGAAACTAGTGGGGCTATTGCCTTGCAAGCCCTTTTATGATGTATAATTCACAAGCATTCTTAATTTTCTTCATTGGTGATATGAACTAGGTTGATAAAATTCAACTACAATATGATGAAATTTCAAAACAAGTGGATGTCCACATTCTGAAGGAAACACTTTGGAATCATATTCAGGGATCTGTTCAGACACCTGAAATGGTAAGCAAATTTATTATAAGCAAATATTTTAGTAGTTTCAAGTGTCAATGTCTGGTCCCTTTGTGTCTAATTTTATGTTTCTGAAAGAAGTTATATTTGCATATTTTTGCTGCTAAAGATAGCAAAAAGATGAACCCTAAGTCTACAAGATTCTAGGGAACATCTCCCACCCTTCTTGTAATATGATGTTAGCTTTTCTGATACTTCGATTAGTCTAATTATTAACCAGCATTGGATGAATCCATTTCAAAGGAAACACTTTTCTTTGATATGAGACTTCACGTTGCAGTGGCCTGTTCATTGCTGGGAAACATCACAACAAGGTGTTCTAGTTAAGATGTGAAATTGTGAATATGAATTGAACCTCTGTTTGGCTTTTGAATTTTGTTTTCCTCCACACAAATACTATAGATGATGCAAGACATATAAGATTGAATGATTGCTTCATTGTCAGTATGCCATTGCACTTATAGGAACACATCTCCATTTCCAACTGGCATACTTAAGGGGCATAGTATCTTATGTCATCATCTGGAAATGCCCTTGTGATGTGATCTGATAGAGATAGATGTGAACCGATGATCATGAATCAACCTATTGCTGCTATTTGATTGTTGTTCTCCAACAAAATAGAGGAGATACATTGTGATTACATGAATCTGGATGACCATTTGTGGTATACTGTATATATGCAGTACTTCAAATGCAATTTGTGCATGAGGAAATGTGATGACAAGTGCCTTTTCATTTGGTTAGGAACTTAAAGAGTATTTTAGTAAACTTAGCTGCAATTAGCATAACCTACAAATTGAAATATTAACAAGTGCCACTTTTATGACTCGCTCAAGAATGATGATGCTTAGAAGTAATAGTTACTCCAAAGTCCTCAGGCACTGTTCTCTGTAAGTGGCTCCTGTTTTGTGTAGTTTGCAGGTATTTTGTAACATGTTTAACCCAATCTGTTGAATGATTCTCCTAATCATTGGAGCATCTCTGGACTCCTAAGTTTCATAGTTGATGGTTTAAAATTTATCAAACACTCTTTTGCAAATCAAATTCCTAGAAAAACAGAATTGATAACACATTGAACCACTTCAAAATTTATGGTCCTGCTTCACCCTTGGATGATGATCATATTTCTTCTCCCATTCCCCAGAATTGTCAAAAAGATTTTGCTTCTGTCAATATATTGGGACTAGGCTCTTCAGCTGAACATCATTTTCATCAATTTTAGGGGCTTCTGCTTTGTATGGTTATCTATTCTACTAGTTTGCCTGTATAGGCCTTGGATTGTGGCTTCTAGCTTAGTTAATGCTTCATGTTCTTTATGCTCCATGGTTTCCAGAGGATGCGAAGAGTGGTATAGCCATATAGGTACTACTGTTACAAATGCTGTAACCTCCCCCCCCACCCACCCACCACCCAGTTCTGCTTCTCATATACTGTATATGATTAGTTTACCAAGTGATTTTTCATTTATCTATTCATCGTATCTATGAATGTATTAGACTATATTCTTGCTTATAAATTCTTATCTTACAAAGTATAAAGTGTGGATGCTTTTTCTTAGCAGAAGATGCACGAGAATGCCTTGTCTTTCAGACAATTACTAGCCACCTTTCCTGATGATTGCCAAGCTGCTGCAACGCATGATATCTCCCCTCATCTTTGTTTCATCTGCATTCTGCATCTTGCAAATGAGCATGGTTTGACAATCCAAGGCTGCCCCAACTTGGACGACCTCAGTATACATATTCCTACTGTATGGGAGAACCCAGGTGAAGTGACCCAAACATCCTTTTAGTTTGACGCCATTATATCTCACACTATTGACAATATGTACATAAAACTGGTGGTTACATAACAGCTCACAAATATCCAGTATAGCCTGACCTGTTTTCAAGCCTAGGTGGGTTTTTGTCCAAATCATGAATGTGTTGCCTACAAAATGTGTACTCTATATCTGCTGTTTGGTTAACGCTATCTGTTAAATGTACTCACCTTATTCATACTAGGTCCGGTTTTTAGAGAGTTTAGGCTTATGCATCCCCCTGGTTTTTGTGCAAGTATCAAACTTGGTTTTGGTTGTGCCGCCATATAACAAATGGAAATTGCTAGAAATATTGATTTCAGATCCCCGTGAAAGGGACAGTGGGGCTGGTTGTGGAGTTGTATTTCATGACGAAGGTCATGAGTTCAGTTCCTACTATACTTTTTTGCTGGTGAATAACTTTTTGACACATAAATACACATAATTACCCAATACACTAATGAGTAACGAGTCAGTGCCGCACGTTGGCATGCGAAAATACAGGAATATGCCTCACCGACTTTATCATGGATTGGTCGAATTAAAATTCAAAAATATGTCTTTGTCTTGTCCCTCCATTTGCTCTTAGTTTTTCACTCTATAAACCCTAATGGCTTTATCCACTATTGTGCATCTCCCATTTATTTCATTTCTTTCTACCCTAAAGTGTAGAATGTGAATATATATTAGACAATTAAAAATAAAAAAAACTGCTTGTTAGACTATCTATAAAATCTGATGTATATTTCAGACAAAGACATTTGATCTAGCAATACATAAGCAAATGTACTATTGGTGGAAATGGAAAGAGAAGCAAATTATATTACTAATTATGCAAGTTGAATTTAGTTTACATAAACAAAAACAAATTGGCAATTGGCCTGGCTGATTGGCTATTTGATATAAATATATATAAGACATACTTGGCATTTTGTATGATCAAGGTAATTTGTTTATGACTAAACTGCCAATTAAATGTATAATAATTAAACTAAAATTTATACAAATTTAACTAAACCTGTACATATATAATTGTATTATAATGTGATCTGCTATCTAATTTTCTGATGAACTAGACCTAATAAAATTAACATAGAAACTCGATGAAAATCCCCCCTCCTCTATGGTATTCCCTCACTTAGACACTTAGAGCCTGTTTAGGAGTTGGGGAATGAAGGGGAAGGGAGGGGAATGAGGGGGAAATAAAAAGTTCTCATTGTTTGTAAGTTTTTTTAAAGATGGGAAGGGAAGAGAATGAAGGGTAACAGTTCCCCTCCATTTCCCTTCATTAACTCAATTTTTGTTCCCCCTCAAATTGGGGGGAATGGAGGGGAAGGGAAATTTTTAAGTGACATTAGTCGGTTGCCCTTCATTCTCCCCCCTCCTCCTTACTTAAACTCCCAAACAAGGTGAAATATTTCACCTTCATTCTCCTTCCCTTCCCCCTCATTCCCTTCCCTTCCCTTCCCTTCCTACCCAAAACTCTCAAACAGACTGATATCTATCTCTACCCCACAAAAGAATAAAACACCATTTCAAGTAAATGTATCTCCTAGAAAACTTAAGGGTAATGTTGTTGTCTTGATACTAATTACTATTGCCAAGTCATTTATGATATATGTGGATTTTTTTTTTTTTTTTTTCATTGGTAAAGTGAAGAGGGCCATTTCCGGGCTAGCCCATCTCGAGATAAAGTCTAGGAGCTAGTGGCCAGACATATTTTGGGGAGCGGGGAGATAAAGGATAGGGGATCCCAAATACCCCTAGTGGGATTTGAACATCAAGACTGAAACTTGTGTTAGTTATGGAAACATAAAAGAGTTGAACCTTGCTTTATAACCCGACAATAACTTCACCCTTTTTAAAATATATTAACACTATATTCCTTCCTGTCTTTATTCTTGAGTTTCTTCACTTTGTTTAGTAACAACCTATGATCTATGTTGTCATTACTCATCACCATATATTCCTCAATTTCCTACGTCTCAGTTTCTTTGCCAATACTATTTTTATTGTCTACTAGAGGTAAATGATGCTGTACTTGAATCCGAAATCCACCTAATATGAGCTGAACCCACCTAACTCGATTGACATATCTAGATTAGATTACAAATTAATAACCCAATCACCCAAACTTACTCCTGTATTGTGCGGGAACGTAGTGCTAAGAATTACAAAAACATTGTATAAGCTTAAGGAGGGTATATCCCCACAATGAATTGAGTAGTTGGATTATATTATTGAAGTTAGGATTTATTTACAGATTAAATTAACAAATTTTATTTAAGGTGTGGCTAATTTAACAACTTAATCAAGGGGGTGTGGTTGAGTGGTAATGACTTATCCATAAGCAATATCGAGGGTTTGAATTTCGCCCTGGGCATGGAGCAGTTTTGAATCTTTTGGCCAGTTGTTCCACCCTTTGAAGTGTCTACCAGCCAGCGCGGAGAGTAGTCAATGTGATAGACGGTAGATATCCTAGGTGTGAACTTTAAAAAAAAAAAATTAACAACTTGATTGTGGTCCAACACATAAGCCGATCTTACAGCATAAGTAAGTAAAAAAGACAAAGCCCTACAATTTGTTTAATTTAATGGCTCGCAAAATGCGAACTATAGGCTGTTTAGGTGCTTTTTGTGACAAACATTCCAGATGCTTATCCAAACACGATATTATTCCTGATCTTTTCTGTTTTGTCCTAAACTCCCAAGTCCATCAACCACTATCTCAAAACAAAAAAACCAAAAAGATCTTATAATTACACTATATATAGTTCTAGCCCTTTGGTTATCATTTACCAAGATTAGTTTGATATCTCTCTAAGTTAAAGAAAGAGTCAAAATCTTATATGGCCAACTTAAAGAAAACTCAACTTCTAACACTGTCTCTCATAGCTACTCTTCTGTTCCTAACTCCCCTTCTATCCTCCTCACTGAGATCCACTTACCTTTACTTCATGATCAATGTCCTCATTATCTCTCTTGGAGCTGAAGCTGGTCTTCTGTCTACTACCTCTTCTTCATCATCACCAAGTAAAGACCCTAAACTAGACAAAAAAAGACATTCTAATCATATTGTGATCACACCAAAACCAATAAGTTTAACTTCAGAGGCTTCTGTTGATGGCACACATGTAAAAATAAATACCAAAAGTAGTAACACCGTGAGAATGGATGTCGTCTTTGAGGAGAGTGATGGTGGGAAGAAGGTGAAGACCGAGGATGAATTGTCATCCGACAAGATCATATATATCGGTGCTGTTAAGGTTGGTAAGGTGAAGAAATGCTCTTCAACTCCAAGTATTTTCTTTATAGGGAGCGACGAAAACATATCTGAAGTGGTGGAGGAAAAGGGAGTTGTTGAGGAGGAGATAGTTGAAGATGAAGAGGAAGAGTTGTTTGTCAAGGCAGAGGTTTTTATTGGCAACTTTTATAAGCAGTTGAAGATGCAAAGGGAAGAGTCTTGGAAGAGAATTCATGGGCTGGAGCTCACCAAAAATGACTTGCTTTAACTAAGCTAGTTAGTTGAATTTAATTAAAAAGCTCTAGAACTCTTAGTTTTTTTTTTTATGGGGGTTTGAAGGTAGCTCTCTCTTAGTTATATTCATGTGATATGTGAATTATTTTCATTGTTACTAAGCTATGGTATATCAAGAATGAGCAAAGAGGTATTCAATACATGTAGACTACTTTGTGACCTGAGTCAATTCCTTTTGTTATCTACTGATCATTGTATCAAATCATATTTAGCTGAACCAACTGATGTGTGTATTAACACCAATACACCATTCGCTTATGTTAAGTGTGAAGTACCACATTAGTGAAAAAACAGAGGCTTGAGGTGTTGTAGGTAGGGGATGAGCTACTCCACTCATTGCCAATTGGTTTTCGGTTGGAGCGTCCTTGATGTTACGAACCCTCTTTTTAATGGCCCCCATTATTAAAACTTATCGCCTTATACCGAAGCTGATCACATAATGGATATTACTGATTATGTTCTTTTCTTCATACAAATCAGACCAACTTATACTTGGTTTTATTTGATTCTTTATTTTATTGGAGTCTTAACTGAGAAGAACCTTTACATTCTAATCTTCAATTACATGTGTTTTATGATAAGGATATATAGTCAAATGTCCCAAGTTAATTACATTACTAAATAATATGGCCAAGTTGACAATGACAATGAGGAGTGACATCCAAGATTGTGAAAATAGGAACCAAATCAAATAAGTGAATATATTATTGGATAGCTCAAAAGGAAATAATTATTTTGATGATCAGGAATCATGCAAAGCTAAGTTGGCAATAAAAACCAAATAGGTTCAAACGAGGATTGGTTTATGCTCTACTGGCAAGGATAATGACATATGACTGAGTGGGTGCAAATGCCAATTGAAAATTGCATACGACAAAGAAGGGAAGAGGAAAGGTATGTGCAAATTGTTGTTTTGATGATAATTAAACTGATGTTTTAACAGGGAGTGGTTGTGCCCTCAAGATTGAGACAGGATCTGTTTGTTCAGTGCATGTTTATTTTTAATTTTATTTGATAGGGTATACCAAATGAAAACAGTCTCTCTACTAGGCACCTAGTTAGGGGTAAGGTTACGTACATCTGCATCTCCCCAGACGGCAAGACCCCGCCCTAAGCGGGATACTTACGGGGTTATTGTTGTTGTTGGTATAGCAAATCAGAGACCATCTAAATGATATAAAGGTTTAGTATTGGGACTTTGGGAGCTAGTATTACTCAAAGTGAGATTTGAGAAGGGTTAGTGTCTTGGTGATAGCCAGCATTGTCTTCTATCTACCTCGATCACACATCCCTGCTTCAAATTATACTGTGAGAGTGACCAGTAACAGTTCTCCTCCTGAACTGTTCTGTATTGCTTCAAAATCTGTTTCTCAGATCCTAATGTGTGAGTAGTGAGTACTTAGATTGCTAGTGATTTCGATTGTCCCTTAGGATTCTGAGTCAAGCCCAATTCAATTCTAGAAAAACCCAATTACTTGCTAAACTCACACATTTAAGGATTGCCTATGTCCCTAAGGGCAAGGCTTGAATGAAACTGGTTTCAGAAGTACGTTCGAGGGAAGAACTTGGAACAGAAACTTAAGAGGACTGTGTTAGCTGCAGCTGTGTAGGAATGTGGAGAGAGAAATAATAGCATCTTTGTTAGCATTCAGAGGACTGTTCCTCAAAATATTCATCAGATTAAGTTCAATGGTTCTATTAGAATGTATAGAACTATAGATATAGTATACACTATACAGGGGAGTGATAGTGCTGTAGTGTTATACATCTTGTTTGATTATGTTAGTGTGATTGATTTGAAGAACGGAAAAACTCTTTTGAGCCGGCCTCAAAGTGAGACCACTCATGCAAGTATAATGTTATGTCAACGTCATGTTTGTAAGGAGGTCTCACCTTGAGGCGGCCTCATTGGAAACTTATTGCTCTGAGTGCACGAGGAAGTATGTATTGTTAAACCAAAAAACAGAAGTCGGTATTGAGTTCCAGACTCGCCGAGTTGCAGGTCCCAGAAGCAGATTAGGCCCGCAGCCCAATCAGTGGAATGTTTAGTCCTTTTGGTTCCAAAAAGGAGGCCCAAATGGCTACTCATTTCTCTTCAGAATACAATATTATTCCTATTTTGGGCCGATGTGAGCTAGTTAGCTGAAGTTGTAAAGTCAGTCGTCATGGGGCATGGGCGTGTGAATTCTTGTCCAAGAGCCAAGAGGTGCCTCTGTGCCTTGATTGGGTCTCATAAAACTACTATGGTTACCTGTCCCAATGCATTGGGCTAGTTATTAATGGGCCCATAACTACAGCATTAGAAAATCACTTCTTTTTTTTTTTTTTTTTTTTTTTTTTTGGGATAAGATTGGAAACTCAGCAGTTAAAATTTGCTTAACTAGGCCTTTATAATTGTAGTGTCATAGTTGTCAATCGAAAGAGCAAAGCTATTTGACAACACCTGCGATCCACTAAGCCAGTGGCCACCTCTAATTCCTAGAGTCTCAAAATTTTCTTTTTTGTGCTCATTATTTTTTTCTCAAAGGAATGGTGTCTGAGTTAAAGGTAACAGGTAAATTATGTCTGGATTCTCGTGTTTAATTTTTAAATAACAGCAGGTCTTGTGTGAGACCAACTCACATAAAAATGGAGTCACTATTTGGAATTGTAAGGGCCACTTAGGATGAGCATTTACCCTCGTTTTATTGAAAAGTGATCCATGTCTCATCAAAAGTTAATAAAAGACCGTCTTATAGAAGTTTTTGTGTTTATGCATTATACTAATTGGATGACTAGCGTATATATAAACCCCGTCAACGTAGTACCATTCAGGGGCAATTATCGTTCGAAGAAGCAATTGTGAGTAAAGGAGTTGAGGTTGTTGTTTTCTAATCATGTGAAAGAGAATGTAGATTGTAGAATGTAGAGCAACTTGTGTGTACTACCATTGTGTAGTCTGTCCCGTATTGGACTGAAGCGGTCGCTCAGGACAGGATAAACCAATAGGCAGCAAACATACACACACAAAAAAAAAATAATAATAATACGTTGTGACCCGTTTGGTTGACGACAATGTTGACAGCAAAACAAGAAGCTGAATTTCAATGATACAAGTATATACAAGGATGATTACAATCAAAGTAGGAAGTGCTACCAAACAAATTCCAGCTAATGAAAACTTTAGCAAACACAATATATTATGTGATGCTTTTAATTTTAGTCCCACTAAATCAGATCATATTTATTTCTGATAAATATCTATGTGTACCTGAATTATTCCGATTCAGAAAAATCATTGTGGCCGCATGATTAAATAAATGGATAACATACTAACCACGAGAGAAATCAGTACTAGCTGGGAAATTAAAGCCCCTCATTGATGACGCAATTTGATTATATGCCTTAGAGTAAAGGCAAAAAAAGTTAGATTGAGTATCGATTCGATTTCTACTTGAACATGGACTTGAATGAAGTAGTAGAATAAAATATAAATTAACCAAATCAATAATGGATAGCTTTAGTAATTGAGTAAAATGGCATGGCCTACATGTTTAGCTAAATCTGCTTAACTTGTAAATCTATAATTGAGTTACTCATTATCTTTTACCTACATGATTAGAGCATTCTCGATGCTAGTTTAAAGATGTACAGTGCTTTGTGCGCACCAATTCGAATAGAGGTGCTCAAATAATAAATAAATGCCACGTGCGGCAACATGAGGTTAATGAAGGTAAAGTCAAAGTCCTTAGCGAGGAATTGAAGTATCCTCTCCTTCTCCTAATTAAAGCCAAAAAAAATGGAATTCAATTTATGCCAATGAAAAATAAGGTAATTTCTATTAAAAAGAAGGGAAAAAACACAACGATCATTGTGTAACTCATTTTGGTGTAAATCATTTGGAGTGTTAAAATTGATTTTTGCCTTGTTCAAGCAAGTGATTCAAGCATTGTGCTCGACCCTTCCTTAAAAGGTGAGAAATATGATGTTTAATGAAATGAACGAGTTCTTGTGACGTTGTTTGTAAACTTCTATACCCTAAAAAAGTTTTGTTTGTAATCAAAAGAAAGCTTAATTATCACACAAAAAAAAAGAAAAGAAGAAGAAGCAGTATTGAGTATTTGAGTACCTCCATAGTTTATATTATTAAGCACTCAGGCTGGTTTGGCAAAATAAACATATAAAAATAAAGGACCCACATTTACAGACCACAGTTGAGCTTTAAATGAGGGCAAACAAAGAAAGCAATATGAACATTAAAAAGCATCTCAACTACATTTTAACTACCAACCAAATCTCTTTCTTAAACAAGTTTAAATCTTCTAAACCTTACAAGTTACAGGGGCAGTACATTTTTAGTTTATCAAAGTCGAGTGTAATTAAGCAGTATCAATGCATGGGCATTTGCCGCGTTGGGCAGGGCCAGAGCTTTCAATGGTGGGGTTTATTAACTATTCCTATTCCTATTATTAAACAACTCAACTTCTTGTTAGTGTCTCTATGCTCCCCATTTATATACTACTCTACTCAATAAAACCTCCCTTTATAACTTATAACACCCAACAGTACTCAAACTTATTAGGTTGTTGGATTTTTTATTGAAAAAAATAAGGTTTTTATTTTAATTTTTTAGATTGAAGGGTTTCTTATGCCGACAGTTACAGGAAGCTAAGCAAAGACAGGCCAATACAAGTTTTTTTCTGAGTGAGACTGTTAAACAGACACTTCAAATTAGAGGAGCCAATTGAAGGAGCTCTTCAAAATTTCTCAAAAATTGTTCATTTTAATGTCATTATTGCTATAATTATAATTATAGTCAGTGTGAAGAAGGCAAAGATGGAGAAAAAAGATCCAATTAAGAGGCTGATGATTTTTACTATTATGCCCATCTTCATTCTTCTGCTTTTCTTGCTTCACTACCGAGGTTCATTTTCATACTATTCTGGTAAGTTTTCATGTCTCTTTTTTTCATGGGCTGATAAATTATGGGTGATTTTATGTTGTTTCAGTGATTTATTGTATGGTTTCTGGTTTTTGGTACAGAGGGTTTTGGTAATGGAGGGCAGGGCAATTTTGGGGAGAGGAGAGAGACTGAAGTGGAGGAGCTAAACAAGGTACATTTGAGACTGAGGAGACTAGTTAGAGGTAAGTAGTGAAAAATCAAATGCTTTTTTTTTTATTTACATTTTGGCTATATTTCTATTATTTGTAATTATACTATGCATTCTGGGTTTTGTGATTATTATCAAATGAAAAGATTTGAACTTGGTATGTATTTGATGATGATGTTGATGATGAACAATGATTGTTTATGATTTCAATTTTCAAATGTGTGCCAATCTGCTTTTTGATTCCATTTAACTTTTTTTCCAGTATGCAATTGGATTTTGTTGTGGCAAATGATGCTGTGAGCCCTTGAATATCTAATTACCTTTTCAGTTTTCATTGTGTTCTTGTTTGATTGAGCAATCTGCAAAAATAAAATTTGGTAAAGTCTTTATCTTTACTTGATTGGCACATGATGGTTGAGTTTGATATCACTCCGTACGAGGGGCTAGCATTCTCTCTGATATGAAGTACTCCTACTTTATTTAATTAGAAACTTAACATGTCTAATAATTCCAACTGGTGAAATCAGGATTAAAGTTTAAAAAAAATCTCTTACTATTTTATTCATTCAAAATGCTTTTAACCATTTTACCATTTTAAAATTTGTTATTCCCTAAAAATTTCAATCAAAAAGATATATTTTTTACTTGAGAAATATGAGTACTGATTTCCCAGTTCAGGCTATGTTCTACTCTTATAATGCTACTAGTTTAGATCAGTTTTTACCCAGTTTTCTATTTATGTTTGTTTGTATTCTGTGTTTAGTTTTCTGTTTATGTAATCTTAATTTTCTTCCACCATTTTGGGATTGTTGTGAGAGTTAGTCAATAGTGTGATTGAGCCTTTTCTTCTTGGGGAGAAAAAGAAGAGCAGGAAAAGTGGACCGACTACTGAAATTAGCACAAGTTGTGGAGGATTTTAAGGGAAAACAAGAGGAAGATTAAGCCCCTAATTGAATAATCTCACTACTAGAATATAGTGCACCCCAGTTTCTATAACTCTGACTGGAAAAGCTGAAAGCAGCTTTAAGCAGATGCCACGTTATTTTGGTACTAATAATACATTATGCAAATAGGAGTTCTTTTTGTCCACAAGTCTAGATTTTTTTCCTTATCTTCCTTTTTGGGCGCAATTGTTGTCTCTTTCCTGTTGTATTAGTACCAGTAATATTAATTTTAGTTTTGCTGTAGATCTCAGAATGATGCGGTCATTCATTACTGCCTAAGTGTATGTGAAAAATAGTTAAAAATTAACCCAGCAAACCATCAGCAGCTATCCCGTAACTTGAACAACGGGAAACATGGCAGAGATCCTGAAACTTTGTTCCTTGAGATTGATTTCGAAGTTTTTAATGAGTTACTTATGGGCACTATCTCATGACCGTTAGGTGATTAATTGAATATGTAAACTGTTAAGCCTCGACTTTTTAAGTGTTCTGCAACTTATGTGTTTGTGGCCTTGAATAGTTGTATCTAATACTCCATGGGTGTCTTTATAGGTGTTCTATGAGTGTTTGGGGGGTTTTTCCTCTACTTTTGTGTTTGTGGCCTTGTATAGTTGTAGTGAGCTTGTGGCTCTATTTGTGTTCTGCAGCTTGTGGGTGTTTCAAGCTTTGCCTCGTGGTGGTTTTAGCTCATGGGTGTATTGAGCTTTGATTCTAACCATTTTTTTTAATACAAGTAACATGCTACTCAATAAAGAAACAAAAGGACACTCCCCCCATTCAATAATTGTTGCTGTTATAATGCAATTTGAACTATTAGCTGCATAACGGAGAGAATAGATACTTTTATGTAGCTATTTTATCTAGTATTGATTACTATGTTCCGAATGTGTCTAGAAATCTAAATGTACAAGACTACAATGTATATTGCTGTAAATACATTATAGTTGAATATGGGGCTAATAATATACTCCGTACTTGAGTGGTTAACACTACCAAGGAGAAATTTCTAACTGGAGGCTTTTGACTGCTTCATGATTCAATCAGGGGAAGATCTAGCTGAATTCGATGCCACCAGATTTGCTTGTGATGTAAACAACTACACAGAAGTATGTGTAATAAGAAAACCGATTATATTTGACAAGCGATCCCTGACTATTTATGTGCCATCCGATGACCAAAAGCAGCCAACCAAAAGGTTGGTTAAGCCATATCCAAGAAGGGAAGACCCTAGTGCAATGGAAATTGTTGCGCCTGTGCAAATAGTCATTGGAGCAGAGAACATCACCAACCCTCCGGCCTGTCAATTTACACACAGAGTACCAGCTCTGTTGTTCGCATTTGCAGGATTCTTGGAGAACCCGTTTCATGCCTTTAACGAGATTGTAATTCCATTGTTCCTCACCAGCCAGCATTTTGAATCTCAGTTGCAGTTTGTCTTCACCGAGTATAGAAGTAAGTGGGCAGTGAAGTATAGTAGGGTCGTGAATCAGTTGTCCTCCTTTGAGCCGATTGTTGCTGATGATGGAAATCAAGCAGTTCACTGTTTTCCTGGTGCTGTTGTTGGGCTCAGGTAACACTTCAAAGCAAATCCTTCTGACTACTGTTTTCTTTCTTTCTTTCTTTTCATTTGGTACTCCATTAACATGTGACAGGTAAAAACTTGGTTGCGGGAGTTCAATTATTAGATAGGTTTCCTACTGTAAAATTGCAATATGTTGAGTTCATATTCATATTGTTAATAAAGCAGCGTCTACTCCCTCCTCTCCAAATGCAGATCACATTGTCCAAAAAATTCATGGAAAATTTTCAAATTTGAGCAGTAAAGTATATTTTTGCATCTTGGCTTGCGATTTCTAGGATTTATATTTGCATAAAGGTTAAGGAGCGTAGTAGAGTATGTACCCCACATTGCATATTGATGACTTGTTTTCTGTTTTTCCCCCTGCCAGTGGAATCACTAGTAATGGAGTATAATATAATACTCCATCTTTTCAACTCTCCTTATTGTCAGCAAACCTCATATTACCCTGTGTTTGTTAGTGTGCTTTAAATTAAAGCACGATAAATTGTTCTGTTGGCTCCTAAGATAAGCATTTATTTACTTTGCTTAGTTTTCATAATAGGATACTCCAGAAATGAAACTTCATCTAACTGACATATTAGAACCCTGGCCTGGTTTGCCCGAGTATCAGTTGCTAAAGATGTCCGATACATTAACTGTGAGCTGGTTTGTGCGTAAGGATGCTTAATAAGAGCACTTTCAATTAATTCATGTAGGTACCATGACAACCTTGCAGTGAAGAGCAGTGAAGTTCCTGAGGGATACACAATGGCAAGCTTTAGGGAATTTCTTTGGAACACCTATAACGTGAAGGTAAAGACCACGCTGAATCTCAAAAAGCCAAAGCTACTTCTCTTATCTCGTAAAAGATCAAGAATGTTTCTCAATGAAGATGAGATGGTGAAGATGATGGAACAGGAATTAGGCTTTGAAGTTTATCGAGCCTTGCCCAATGGAACATCGAGTTTGGAAGAATTTTCCCAAATTGTAAACTCATGTGACATCATGGTTGGGGCGCATGGGGCTGGCCTCACCAACTCTTTGTTTCTTCCCACTGGTGCGGTGATGATTCAGATCGTGCCCTTGGGCCTAAACTGGGCTTCAGATTACTATTTCGGTGAACCAGCTCCTGGCATTGGCTTGAAGTACTTGAGGTACAAGGTTCTTCGTAATGAGACCTCACTGTATGAAATCTATGGACCAGACAATCCCATTGTGTCTGATCCTGCGTCTATTTGGGCCCAAGGGTATCAAGCTGTTAAGAAAGCATATGTCGACGAGCAAAACTTCAGAATCAACCTAGCCAGGTTCAAGGGAACTCTCCTTGAAGCTTTGAAGCTCTTGGGACAATCACAATCAGAATCAGAATCACAATCACTATCATGACCTCTCTGATTTTGAGAGGATATATATATGCTTTTGCAGTTGTAAATTGATCAGTAGCAGCATTGTTTGGGAATAGAAGCTCTATTCACCACTATTGTTCTGAATGAATTGTATTTTGGATTGAGGCGATACTGGATTGCAGAACAAGAGTTGCTGTAAATAGATGAAATTGCGTGGTTTTACACGTTCACTGTCCCAAACTTCCAATATTGTATATTTAGTACAAAGGAAGCACACAGGCAATGCAATCCAGTGCAGGTTATGAGATTAATGATGTTATTTCTAGTAAAGAATTATGGCTGTGGAAGTTTCCAGCTGAAAAAAAGTAAAGAACATGAGGAAACAAGTACTGTAACATGGTGTACTAGTATCTAGGATTAACATATAAAATTCCAAATTATTGAAACACTACTGTATTTGCTAAATCATAGAACAATAATGAAATGTTATAAGTTAAACCATAAACAGCAGCACAGATTCAGATGGGCATTAAATGTTTCACTTCTTTCTTGGTAATATAATATCACCATATCTGACTTGAAGAACATGTAAAGAATATAGAGTTACTTTTCAAAGTCATTGGAAGCAATAGAAGCCTTCTTCTTAGACTATACTTTTCAAAGTGAGTATTTTGAAGGGAAAAAGTGAAAAGAAGAATATACTTTTCAAAGTGAGTATTTTGAAGGGGAAAGTGTGCCATTCGAAGCAATACAAGCCATTTGCAGTTTCACATAAACTTCCAAAATTCCTTATACTTGATTCAAATTAGTTATAATTATTCTTTTCTGATAGGAGATTAGTTATAACTATTTGAAGGATGCATTCGGGTCGATATGTGAAGAAAGAACCAATCACAATCAAGAAGCTTCTAATTTGCAATTTAGTAATCTTCTTTCTGGTATTTGTCATTCTTCAAGATTCATTTTCTAGCTCCATAAATGGATCATGTAAGTTCGCAAGTTTTATCGGTTTATTGCTACATTTGTTGTATATTTGATGACTGTAAGCAATTGAACTGATTTTATTTATGGGATTGGCAATGAAGGGCACCATGGTTTTTGGAACATGGGAATTGATCTTCCCTTTGAAGGGGCAGAGCCAGAGTCAATCAAACTACAGTTGAGAAGATTAGTCAGAGGTAAGTGACTAATCAGTAATCATTAATTTCGCCTAATTAATCAGATCTTTTTACTACAAAACTCCCTAGACAATTTCATGCTAATTAATTTTTAGATTTTATTCAACTGAAATTATAACTGCTATATATATATGCTCAATCAGGGAAAGATTTGATGAAGCTCAAATCAACTGGATTTTCTTGCAGTTCTGATTTGCACAGTGAAGAATGTGTTATAAGCAAACCACTAATATTTGACAAGCAATCACTAACCATATATGTACCGTCCCATGACCGTAACTCACCCACCAAAAGAACAATCAAGCCATATGCAAGAAGAGAAGACGAAAACGCCATGGACCGTGTGTCACCAGTACATATACTGCATGGAAATATAAGCAGCATTAAGCCTCCGGCTTGTCAGTTTAGACATAATGTTCCTGCTTTAGTGTTCTCATTTGGTGGATTTACAGAAAATACTTTCCATGATTTTAATGAGGTTATAATCCCTTTGTTCATCACAAGCCGACATTTTGGATCTCTGGTGCAATTTGTCATCACTGATTATAGAGCGAGATGGGTCAGGAAATTCAATCGGATTTTTAAGCATTTGTCGTGCTATGATATCATTGATGCAGATGTAGATGAAACTGTCCACTGTTTTCCAGCTGCTGTTGTTGGACTCAGGTAATCCTCTATGACTCTTGTATTTTGGATTTTTGGGTTATTGGACCTTTTGAGTTGTGAAGAGTAGTCTTGCTATAAAACTATGGACAGTATGTTATTTGCCATTTAATGATCTTAAAGAAGTCACAACTATTAGTCTATTACTGCGAAATCTTGAGGTCTTATTTATTTTATTAAAAAGGGATTACGCTCCCTCTAGGCGCCCCCATGAACCCTGCCCTGATCCCTCATGGAGGAGTTAGTCGCGAAATGTGCATCCTAACCGATTTGCATAAACATGTAGGTACCATGGCAATCTGGCAGTGAATAGCACTGAAATACCAGGAGAGCACACTATTGCAAGCTTCAGGCATTTCCTAAGGAATTCCTACAATTTGAAGGTTTTGAGCACTTTGAAGCCCAAAAAGCCAAAGCTACTTCTATTATCTCGTCAACAATCAAGGAGTTTCCTCAATGAAGCTAATATGGTCAAGATGATGGAGCAATTGGGCTTCCAAGTCCATAGAGCATTGCCCAATGAAATGTCAAAGTTGGACCGATTTGCCCAGATTGTGAACTCATGTGACGTCATGGTTGGGGTTCATGGGGCTGGGCTAACAAACCAAGTTTTTCTGCCCAATGGTGCTGTGGTGATCCAGATTGTGCCATTGGGCCTTGAATGGGCTTCTGAATATTACTTTGGTAGGCCCGCAGTTGATATGGGCTTGAAGTACATGGGCTACATTGTTGAGCCCAATGAAACATCACTTTATGATTTGTATGGGCCAAGTGATCCGGTTATTTCTGATCCATCAGCAATTTGGGCTAAAGGGTACAGAGCTGTCAAGGATGTGTACATTGACAAACAAAATTTTAGAATCAATATACCTAGACTCAAGGGTGCTCTTCTTGAAGCTTTGGAGCTCTTGGGTTAATCTCACATCCTTCATCCTTGGTTTGTTTTCTTTGGTGCTCGAGAGGCGCAAAGGTGATGATAAAAATCGAACCTTTAACCTTATGATTGAAGAATGATTTTACTTATTAGTAGAGTGTCTCATTATTCTCATATTCTTGATCAGTTAAAATATTGTTCACTTTAATTTGTACTAAAGTTGTAACAATTTTTTGTAGTTACAAAAAGATACCCTCTAGTCAAAATTAGTAGTAGTAATCAAATTGTACTCCAAATTTAAATTTTCATTATAATAGCTATTGATAATTACTCCATATTCGAGCGAAAGGAATATTTGCTTGTTTTTTTTTTTTTTTTTAAGATAGTGGAAGAAGTATATGTTATAACAATCCGTCTTGTGTGAGACCGCCTCACCTTGAGGCCTTATGTACACTAAAAGGCTAGAAGCCTAGGCCCACGTCCCAACTAAAACAACCTCAAACGCGTGTCCAAATCATTCCACCTAGCCCAAACAAAAACCAAAAAAAAAGTGGAGAAATTGAATGTCCTCTCTCTCTCCTCAAACGGTTAACAAAACATGCCTCTCTTTCACTCTCTCTCCTCAAACCGAAGCTCGCTCTCACTCTCTCTCCTCAAAATCAAGATTTTTCAGGCAATTTCATTGCTCAAATTCGCAAAATTAACTACTTAGAAACGCAAAATCGATTTCAAATCAAAATTCGTGTTTAAATTTCCACGGAAATTCAACTTTTGACCTAGATTTCGCCTTTTTTTGAGCTGGTTTGTTTAGCAACAATGGTGAAGGAAAAGCACGTCGCGAGGAAGCCAATTACAATACAATCAACAACAGAAGGTATCACTATTTTGTTACTTAAACTTCCATCAATTTAACTTGCATTCACTCCTTTTTTTCGAAAATTGTAATGTACTAGTGTCATGGTTTTAGATAGATCTAGTTTAGTAGTATCAGTAATAAGGTTTTAGCTTACAAGTATCATTATCTAGGTTTTACCTTACAATTATCATTTTCACTTATTTGAGTTCTGGTATTGATGTTTGTTACTTATGTTAACCATAATTTGCGTTTTATAAATGATAAGTAAGTACTTTGTTTGTGTAGTATGAGTTTTCGTGTATGTTATATTAGTTTCCATATCTAGTATTGGTTTTTATAAGTGTAGTATCAGTTATTTTGTTTCTGGTATGAGTTATGATAGTGCACAGTTTTGTAAGATAATGTTTGTCTTTTGGTTGATTTTTATCATACTCTCACGCTTTTTGTTGTTGCCCGTGATCATCTATTACTGTCAATGTCTCAGGCAATATGTTGTATTAGTTTCTATGTCTAGTATTGATTTTTAAAAGTGTGGTATCAGTTATTTTGTTTCTGGTATGAGTTATGACAGTGCACAGTTCTGTAAGATGATGTTTGTCTTTTGGTTGGTTTTTATCAAAATGTGAAGTATCAGAGTTCGGATGAGCTCATAACTGATTGAATATTTGACACTTTACCATTAGACAACGCTTGAGGACTTGATTGTAGCTTCTAAAAAATTTCATTAGTATTAGATTATAGTATCAGTATTCACTACTTGTGGTATGACTTGTGTTCTATTTACTTGATTCCAGAAACTCACGCGAGCTCTTCAACTCTTGAACAGAAATTACAACCCCGGATTAGAAATACTCTGGCAAATTGTAATCCTCCGAAAAAGACATCTCCCAAAAAACAAAAAAGTGAGGGATTCAAGGACGTTAGGCCTACATTAATCAACATGATTGCCGAAGAGCACAAGAAGGAAGTTGAGAAAAAGAAGCAACAAAAAGCAGAAGAGAAGAAGAAGGAGAAAGAAGAAAACAAGCAAGTTGCTGAGGCCAAGAAAAAGAGAGAGAAAGATGAAATGGTAGAGACAAAAGGGGAATGAAATATTTATGAAACTAAAGTTGTAAATGACATTTTAGTATATTACTAGATATGTTTTAGTTTAGTATCAAGTTTAGCTGACCTGGTAACATATATTGCATCTCATGTATGCTTTTGTTGTGTTTTAAAGATGGTATGAGTGGATGTGCCAATGAAGCTCTGGTTGGTATTAGTGGATGTGGTAATGAATGTGACTAGAGTTGGTTTGTAGTAATTTTCTGTTTGAGTAGGTTTTTGAAAAGTTGATAACTTGGGATGCCCAAATTCAAGGAAAACTCTGCCGGATTTCTAACTTGATACGGTTTGATATATTCATAAGGAAACTCAACTGCTTCCATTGCTCATTGGAACAGAAGTATCACTAATAGCACACATCAAAAAACTAATACAAGTAGATACCACAAACTATTTTTACTGATACCACATGTATTAAAACTTATACCAGAGATATTAAAACTGATACCAGAGATATTGAACAGAAGTATCACTAATGGCACACATCCAAAAACTAATACAAGTAGATACCAAAAACTATTTTTGCTGTGGAAGATTTTCTTCCATGGCGTACTCAATTTACCACGTTCCTCGTCATGCATAACTTGTCTGGGTTCGTTGATGGCACATTATCTTCTCTACCCACATACGTACTAGACGCCAACGGGTTTCAACACTCTAACCCGGCCTATCACTCATGGCTTCGTCTTGATCAATGGATCCGTTCTTGGCTGTATGCTACTCTCTCTCGCGAATTACTTTCTGAAGTCCATGAGGTTATTCATTCGTCCCAAATTTGGCATCGTCTAGTAACTCGTTTCAACACATCGAGTTTGGCTCGCATGGTTGATCTCAAGAGTTCCCTGTCCACCATTCGTAAAGGTGAAATCGAGCCCGTTGTTGACTATCTTCGTCGCATCAAATTAATTTTGGACTCTTTGGCCTCCATCAATGCTCCAGTGGATGAGGCGGACCTGCTGCAGTATACTATCACCGGTCTAACTCCCGAATTCGAACCACTCGTCACGGCCATCACCTATGTGCCAGGGCAAGTGACGTTTGATGAGATTAAGGCTCGTCTTATCCACTATGAACAGCGCCATCGCCGAATGCACGAGCGTGATGCAGCTCTTCCTGTCCATCAAGCGTTTGAGGCTCAAGATAACTCCAATTCAGGGGGTGCCTCCAACAGCAACAATCAACGTCAGCAGTACCGCAATAAGAATAATGGACGTGGTAACCAGAATAATGGTGGGAGGAGTGGTGGCCGTAACAACTATGGTCGTGGCCGTGGCCGTGGCGGCAGGGAGTGGAATAACAATGGTAACCAGAACCATGGTCGGAACAACAATAATTCCTCACAGGGGCAATCAGACGTGGTCTTCAATCAAACTGGTTTGACAAATAATTGCAATTCTTTTGTGTTATCTTCAAGTAATTGTGATGTGCCCCATGTTTCTAACCCATCTGTTGTTTCAGGCAATTCTTCTTCTGATGGATTTTGGGCTCCCCCTCAACTAACCAATTGCGTTGTCTAATATGTTATTATACTGGTCATCCCGCCTCCCAATGTCCTTTCAGGGTTCAGGGTACTCAAGCTACTCCTTCGGCTCCATCCTTTGCTACACTCTCCCCCAGTGATGCAAATGAGGCTCTTTAGTATCCTGACACTGCGGCATCTGCTCATATGACTCCCAATGATGGTATGTTTTCCTCGCAAAAACCTTACTCAAGACCCATTGTTATTACTATTGCTAATGGAATGCAGATCCCTGTTTTTAAAGTTGGTACAATTAAATTGAATACTAAACCTAAGCCATTGAAATTAAATTCGGTTTATCATGTGCCTCACCTAAAGCATAACCTGTTAAGCGTCTTTGCAAAGACAATAATTGTGAAGCCAATTTTGATTCTTCCTCTATGTGTTTAAAGGACAAGCCAACGGGGGCGGTGCTTCTTCAAGCAACCAATAAGGGCAATGTCTACCCTCTCATTCTTCCAGTAGCGTCTTCAAATCCTGCTTTTCTATCGCTTCAGGAGTCTACCGAACTTTGGCACAAGCGTCTCGGTCATGCAGGTTCTAAGGTGTTAGAGAGTCTTAGGTTCAATAAGGGCATTAATGTCGCCCGTCGACAATCTCTAGACTGTGTCTCGTGTAAGCTTGGGAAGTTTGTTAAACTCCCTTTTGATGATGTGGAACATATTTTTGATAAACCCTTGCAACCTATTCATTCAGATGTTTGGCAATCGCCTATTATTTCTAATTTGGGTTTTCACTACTATGTTGTGTTTGTGGATGATTATTCTCGTTATGCTTGGATTTACCCAATGAAATTTAAGTCTGAGGTGTATGAGCATTTTTGCAATTTTCAGCGCTTAGTTGAAAACTTATTTAATTGCAAAATTAAACTATTTCAGAGCGATGGAGGGAGAGAATTTGATAATGAATCCCTTATTAAACATTTTGTTCAAAATGGTATTTATTTTCGAAAATCTTGTCCTGGGACGCCTGAGCAAAATGGTGTAGCTGAGCGTAAACATCGTCATATAATTGAAATGACACGCACCATGCTCGAAGATGCGTCCATGCCGGGACAATTTTGGGTTGATGGAGCTTATACTTCTGTTTTCGTCATAAACCATCTTCCCACTCCCATTTTGGGAAATGTCTCTCCGTTTGAGAAGTTGTTTGGAAAATTACCCAATTACAGTTTTTTAAAAACATTTGGCAGTGAGTGTTTTCCGCATCTTACAGTGTCTCCTCCCCATAAGCTCGCTCCTCGGTCTGTTCGTTGTATCTTTTTAGGCTATGCTCCTCACTATAAGGGTTATCGTTGTCTTGACTCGTCTACGGGTCGAGTCTATGTGAGCTGACATATTCAATTTCATGAGACTGTCTTCCCATATCGTCAGCTTGTGCGCCCTGCTCCATCTGACACTTCTCCATCTCTTTTAGTGTCGTCCTGGACTCCTACAATTACTAGGCAGACTTCCATGCCCCCATCTACTCTAACATCACCAATGACATGTCCTTTAAATATATCTCCAGATGCGTCCTCCATTGCTACAGCTCCTATGAGCTTGCCCTCGAGCTCTCGTGCCTTGAATGCGTCAATTCACGCTTCACCTCCTAGTCTTGGAGTCTCGTCTCTTGTGTCGTCCCCTTTGTCTGGGACTGAATCTCCTTCTACGTCACCAGCGACGTCGTCCATGCCTACAGCTCCGTCCTCTGTTGTGGCTAGCTCTTCCCCAGCTGTCGTGTCCAGCCCAGCTCTCCCCGTCAGTACTTCGTCATCGGGCTCTGCGACTGTCACTTCTTTGCAGCCCACGACCTCGACAGTTTCTCTGTCTACCTCTCTCCCCACTTCACATCACATGGTCACTCGTTCCAAGCTTGGTATTACCAAGCCCAAGAAAATATTTTCTTTGCATACCGAGGCACATGATCCACACCCAACTAATTTCACATTGGCTAATAATGTTCCAAAGTGGCGTCAAGCCATGGCGGACGAATTTAATGCATTATTGGATAATCATACTTGGGATCTCGTTCCATATAGTGATGATATGAATGTGGTGTCCTGTAAGTGGGTTTATAAAACAAAGCATAACTCGGATGGGACGATTGAGCGGCAAAAGCACGTCTAGTTGCCAGAGGGATTCATCAAATTGCTGGGATAGATTTTCATGAGACGTTTAGTCCTGTAGTCAAACCGGCTACTGTTCGTTTAGTTTTGTCTATAGCAGTCTCTTGTGGTTGGACTATTCGTCAGTTAGATGTCAAAAACGATTTCTTGCATGGGTACTTGAATGAGGAGGTGTATATGTCACAACCTCCTGGCTTTGATCATCCTCAGTACCCCAACCATGTTTGCAAACTTAAACGGTCTATATATAGTCTCAAACAAGCACCCCGGGCATGGTATCATCGTTTTAGCACATTTTTGGTGAAAACGGGATTTATATGCAGCAAGTGTGATACTAGTATGTTTGTTTATCGTGCTGGGTCGTTTATTATTATTCTCTTGTTGTATGTCGACGATATCATTCTTACTAGTAATTCTCCTCAATTACTTTCTCGTCTTATTGATCGTCTTAGTAGTGAATTCGCTATGAAAGATTTAGGGGATTTTCATTACTTTCTAGGGATTCAGGCGGTACGAACGTCTTCCGGTCTGTTTCTCTCCCAGCATAAATATGTTACAGACCTTCTTCACAAATTTCACCTTCATACAGTCAACTCTGTTCGTACCCCAGTTGTTTCACGGACCACTTTATCCCTTTTCAGATGGTGAATTGCTTGTTGATCCAACTGAGTATCGAAGCATGGTAGGGGCGTTGCAATACTTGACTATAACACGACCTGATATTGCTTTTGCTGTCAATATGGTGTCCCAGTTTATGCATGCTCCACGTACTGCTCACTTACATGTTGTTAAGCGTATTTTCAGGTACCTTACAGGGACATTAGATCATGGTCTTGTTTTATACTCCGGCAAAGCCCCATCGTTTATTGTGGCTTATTCTGATGCGGATTGGGTTGGGTGTCCGGATACTAGACGGTCCACCACAGGCTATGCTGTGTTTTTAGGCTCTAATTTAATTTCCTGGCAAAGTAAGAAGCAACCCACTGTCTCTAAATCCTCTACCGAGGCCGAGTATCGATCTGTTGCATATTCAATTGCTGAAACTCTATTTATTCGTCATCTTCTTCTCGAGATTGGGCTCTCTGTTCGGCGTCCTACCACAGTATTCTGCGATAATGTTAGTGCTACGTATATGTCGGTCAACCCGGTTCTCCATGATCGCAGTAAACACATTGATGTGGATTATCATTTTGTTCGTGAACAGTTGCTAATGGCTCATTGGTCGTCAAATATGTTCCTACCAAGTTTCAGCTTGCTGATATATTTACTAAGGGGTTGTCTTATCAACAATTTTTGTATTTAAAAGACAAACTGTCAGTGTGTTCCCCCCAACAGTTTGAGGGGGCGTAATAGGGTATTAGACTTAGAGTATAATACTAACTCTATAATTATTCTCTGTAACCCTAACACACAAGTATATATATGAGCCAAGGCTCCCTTATTGGGTGAGCCATCCTGTCTAATCTCTGTACAGTTGATACCATAGATATTGAAATTGATACCAGAGATATCGAAATTGATACTAGAGATATCAAATCTGATACTAGAGATATTAAAACTGATACCACATATATTAAAACTAATACCAAAAATATTTAAACTAAAAACAGATATTAAAATGATACACACATTCAAAAACGAAGACCATAGATATTAAAAGTGATACCAGAGATAGTAAACCAATACCACAAATATTAAACTAATACAACTGATCTTATAACTGATACTGCCAATACAGAGGACATAATAGCCAAAGAATCCATTGATAACCGTCAACAACTTATAATAT
Source organism: Tetragonia tetragonoides (assembly GCA_038025085.1). NCBI lineage: Eukaryota > Viridiplantae > Streptophyta > Magnoliopsida > Caryophyllales > Aizoaceae > Tetragonia > Tetragonia tetragonoides. Next base: position 2,285,539 of record CM076153.1, read on the forward strand.
TCATGTGTTAACAAAACAAATTTAGTAAATGATATTGGTATCAATTTTTACCACTGTGTATCAAGGTTTTACACTGAAGTATTAGGTTTACAAAACCTTTATATCAATTCAGTATCGAAACATGGTATCAATTCTAATGACCAAAAATGTGTCTAAAAAATGGTTACAGCTGGAGACTTGGAACCAATCTCTCTCACTGCAGCTGCACTTGATCATTGACCCTTGGTCTTTAGAACAGTCTTCTTTTCCTTCTTTGCTTTTTTACCATCAAAATGACATTTGATCCTCTTGATTATGCCTTTGTAACTGGCCATGTGGAATCCAAAATCATAGGATGCTGATTAGTAAAACTAGTTACCCTAGGCTGCTGATGTGAATGTTCCGAACAAGCTCTATCAGAGTAAACAATTTCATCAATCGAAACAACAACGCGACTGTATATATCATCAACAGTAGCATTCATTAAACCTAAAAAACGATCCAACTCCATCAGAATCTGATTCGTTGTCTATCTCAGTCGCTTTTATCTACAATAATAGAATTACTTTACCTGAGATATCAAAAAACCTTTTACTTGCATGAACTGCATCTTGACACAATAATCAAAACTATATACAGACAAGTATTACTTTATTACATCCATGTATCACTTTTAGCCTATAAGGTATCACATTTTAATAATAGCTTGCATAAAACTGCACATTGGCACATTAATAATAACGACTTTCACAATTCAATTATCAACCAGTGGTATAACATTAAGACTACTGCAAAAATCACATATAGATTGTACAAAATTGCATAAAGCATCTAAGGTATCAATTTCATTATATACATCCTTGTATTACTTTATTGCATCCATGTATCACTTTTATCATATCACCTATCACATTTTAATAATAACTTGTATAAACTGCACATTGAAACATTAATAACATATTTCACAATTCAATTATCAAACACAACTATCACCTATAAAAATAGTGCAAAACTCATATAGTTGCATAAACGCTACAGAATCAAACACATCAAATTGACATCAAATTGAAAATAAACAATGGAAAACAAGTATTATTAACATTAAACTGAAATTAAACAGGAGAACACTAACCTTCATTGGCCATAGGAAGCTCAGAATCAACCAAATCACAATCTAAATTGGACATAGGAAGCTCCAAATCTAGCCCTAAACTTTGATTTTCACAATCTAAAATAAGTATCAATGGAGAAAATCGAAATAATAAAATTTTGTTTCAATGGAGAGATGTCAGGGTGACAGAATTGAATTTATCTGAATTGAGATTGAGATAATAAAGCTGGAGAATCGAGCTCTGAGAGAAGAACAACGTGGGCAAGAGAAGTACGCAAAATGGAGAAGAAAGAGAGAGAGAGAAAAGAGCTTGAAAATTTTGAGCTGAAAAAAAATAAAATTGAAAAGCTTTCGTCACTATACGCAGCCGCATGTTGAGGGCGCTGCATTTAAGTTTTTGCGATGTTATAATAACATATAAGTACATGTATTATTAAAGCACATTTTATTATATTTTTTTTGGATAAAGTATTATAGCACATCATTTGTAAAATAAATGGTTGACCGTCATTGTATTTCTTTTTGAGTGAATCCGTCATTATATATTTTCTGGTGATATTTTCATTTTCCTTTTTCTTTCCATGTTTAATTTGCAAGGCTGAAATATTGACGCTTGGCCCACGAGCCACGGCCCATTCTCTCAAACCGGTAGTCACTTTCACTGCACTTCACATTTCACAATTTTCATTAATTTTGTTTTTCCATCTGCAATCTACATTTCAAAAAGGTAGCCAAAAAAAAAAAAAATTAAAAAATCATTTACAACCGAAACAAAAAGAGAAAATGGCAGCTCCAGCCATGGAAGGAGTGGCAGTAACAGCTCTACGTTCGGTGATGCTCCGGGTCCGACAAGCGGCGGAGAAATCGGGCCGTGATGCGGGCCGGGTTCGGGTCGTGGCGGTGTCAAAGACAAAATCCGTGTCTCTCATCCAACAAGTTTATGAAGCTGGTCACCGTTGTTTTGGCGAGAATTACTCCCAAGAGCTTATTGAAAAAGCCCCCCAGGTACTCTCTCTCTCTCTCTCTCTCTTACTCTCCCACTTTATTGAATTGAAATGCAATTTTTCTGAATTTTGATTATTATTATTATTTTTTTTTTCTGGGTAGTTACCGAAGGATATAGAATGGCATTTTATTGGGCATTTGCAGACCAATAAAGTCAAATCGCTATTGGGTAAGCTCTTTAAGATTGTGGAAAAAAAGACCCAGAAATTGGTTTTGTATGCTTCCTTTGATTTGTGGTGTTACTGATATTGGAATTTAATTTCTCAAAAGATAGATGTTTTGTTAATTTTGGGTTTCCTTTAGTTGAATCTTGAATCCCACTTCTAATTTGAGTTGTCCATTTTCTTTCATAATTGAAATGATAGCTCTTTACTTACTCTACTAATGGGATCAAATAAGCTTTTAAGAACATATTTTGATGTAAGCTATGGATTACTTTACAAATAAAGAGATCTTTATCAGATGCATTTGGTGTACCATGTCACTTATGCATTCACACCAATCACCTGTTTTCATATCTACATCCCTTAATTATCAGGGTCAACAAGCCCTAACTTCTTAAAACATGTAATCCGTAACTGGCATGAGTGGCATCAGTGGATGATGAATTAAGGCCTAGTCTTTTCGTCCTCTCCATGCTCTATTCCGTTCCGCGCCGTTCCATTCCGTTCATCACCGTCTGGCACCATTTTGTTGAAGAGAAGAGGGCCATAGTACACTGGTGGAGATAATTATAATTTCAGGTTGAAACATCAGAAAATGAGTGAATCTGGGCAGGGGATGAGTTTTATTCCCATGGCCTCTCTACACATATTTAAACTCAACAAACATTGCTCTTCAGATATGTGAAGAATTGATAACTTATCACTAATTCACTATAGTCTATAGCTCCTAATATATCGTTGGCATGCATATGTTTATACATCATTTCATAAGCTTGTTCCGTTCTTTACTTGTCCTGTAAATTTAATTGCAGAGATATGATGGAAGTAAAAAGTGTTTGTTTCCATCATGCAGCTTCAGTTCCACATCTGGACATGGTTGAGGGCGTAGATAGTGCAAAGGTAATATTTTTGGGCACTACACTATAGTTAATATTCGTAGACTTTCCTGCAATTCAGATTGCAGTATTGAGGTGAAAGTCTGTCTTGACCTGTATAACACCAGAGAAAGTAGAGTAGGAAAGTGAGACACAATAGCTTTACCGGAACTTACTGAAGCATGACTGAATCTGTTGGCTGCATCTACCATCAAATTTCCACTCCTAAGATTTATGCAGCAGCTATTCCTTAATGTTGAACTTTACCTTAATACATGAGCATCTTCTTGTTCATTATCTTCTTATGCAACAAGGCTCTCTTTTTATTACGTAAATAAATAGACTCTGTTTAGTCTATCTTCAAATTAACCTCACACATCAAACACTTGGCATTGCTGGTTATATGATGGTTTTTTGATATTGATGCCTATTTGGTGAAGCAAGGACTGAACTTATTCCACTTGTCCAAAAATTTCATAAATGTTATATAGATGTGCTGATGCCACCCCATATCCCTGAAAAGAAGACTGCAAGATTAGGAAAAGAAAATTTGTAGTTCATATCTATGCAATAGTACACCAATAACTACTCATTTCTGCCAGTTCTCTTTACTCTTTATCTATTTCCCGTCTTCTTTTTGCCTCTGTATGACTTTACTTCAAACTGATTATGACTATTATGCTGAACAGCTAGCTAATCATCTTGATCGTGCTGTGTCAGCCATCGGAAGGAAACCTTTGAAGGTCCTCGTACAAGTGAATACCAGTGGAGAACCGTGTGAGTCCATGGGCTAGTTGCTCTTAAGAAATTTATTTGCGCCCTCTTTCTTAGTTTCTAAGTAAAGAAAAAAACCCAGATTTAGAAAAGAAAAAGAGGAAAGCTTCACCTAAGTGCTTACTGTATACTACTATACTTGTATTGCTCAAGATGACATCAATTTAGCTAGGTTACAACTTGTTCTTGGTTTGTTTAGCATTTGTGTTAGTTAAAGGCTTATTGCAGTAGCTTTGAAACTTATTAATATCAACATTTGTGTTAGCAGTGTTAACTCACATGAGCATAACCTAATAGACTAATTTTTTTGCTTATTGTGCATTGAGCTAGCGCATGTTGGCCTGCTTGTGAAGTACTTCCTTATTTTGACATTGCTGCAGCAAAATCTGGGGTTGATCCACTAGCATGTGTAGAGCTCGTGAAGCATGTCAAACTGGGCTGTCCAAATCTCGAGTTCTGTGGGTTAATGACAATAGGGATGCCAGATTATACATCGACTCCAGAGAATTTCAAGGTGATCATCCCTGATCAGTTCATGAGAATGATTGTCTCATTCTTACTCTGTTGGTCTTTTTTCCCAAGTTTATCTGGGCAGTAAAGTTTGTCTCTAAATAGAGAAACTTTTTTTATATGACTTAATACTTGTTATAAGTATGAATAGCGTGCCCTTGACCTTTCCTTCTACCAGCACCTACATGAATTGACGATCCACTCTGGTGGTGTTGTAACAAAACTAGGGTTCTAATGGCTAGAAATTATGTACTGTGATGACTGATAATAGTGATCTTGGTCTTCTTTGTGGTTTGGTTTTCCTGAGCATTTTCTTGTGATGCAACAGACACTTTCAAATTGCCGAGTTTCAGCTTGCAAGGCACTTGGAATTGCAGAGGAGCAGTGCGATCTATCAATGGGAATGTCTGGTGACTTTGAGCAAGCGGTAAGAAATATTGCCTTAGGCTTGAATCAATTATCATTTGGCAAAGATCTTAGTGATCTAGACTTATCTTGATTTTTGCAGATTGAAATGGGAAGTACTAATGTGAGAATTGGATCTACCATATTTGGACCAAGGGAGTATCCACAGAAACAGGCAGACCAGTAAAATTGTATTTTCTTCATCAATTCGACAAATCTGATAACATTTGATGTATTCTTCACACAATGTATTACACTAATGAAAGTTACATAATTTCAGTGAGAAAAAGAAAATGAAAGTTACATGATCCCTACTTCCATTCTGAGCTGAAGTTAAATGATCAAGTAAAACCGTATAAGGCCATTGTGACTTTGGAACAATCCACCAAATCCTACAAAGCACGTTATCTCACCAACTATTAACTTGAGGCCTATGAAATTAGGCGGGCAAAGGCATGAAAATCCACGATATTCAAAATAATAAAAAAATTTAGTAATAAGATATCCAAGTTCATATCTTCTTTTTTTCTTGATAGAAGACTTACATTTTGTTAAAAGTTTTAGTAATAAGATACCTAAGTTCATATCTTAATATCAACCTACATGCTACATCCGTCACTATCATTTACAAATTAAATAAATAAATAATTATTTACAACTTAAATAAATAAACGATTTCCCTAAAAAAGGCTATTTTAGAAAATATTACCCAGATTAGAATAAATAAATATACATCATTGAGGAACTCCATAAATTCATTTTCTTTATTTAATTATTACCGTTAGGATTTCTCAGAAAAAAAATATTACCGTTAGGAAAAAGGAAAACAATAGCCTAGTTCTTATTTCCGAGTTCCCCCAAGTCAGAACTCATAAACCCTCCTAAAACCTCTTATCCAGAAAACACAACACAACCAAGCTCTGCAAAACATAGCAGAGCAAATCATTCAACGTCTATAAATTAAAACATGTTCTTCACCTTAACAATACCAGTTCACTGCCCACCATTACTGTTAAACGACAATTGTGCCAAGTTTCATCTACAAAATAAACCCCAATTTCATAGAATCAAACTTTCAAAGAGATGGAGATGTTCAGTTTCGAAACAGTCCCAAAATCAGCCCCAAAAGTTGCAAATTATGAATAATCATGAGAAACGGGTCGACCCAGTTGGTTTTCTCACTCAACTCGGCATTTCCCACAAAGCTTTTTCTCAGTTTCTCCGTGAAAGGTGTCATTATAATCTGCAAATTTGTTGCCATTTAATGCAAATATTATTCATTTTAATTTATGGGCATGGAAAATTTGACAGAATGGAATATTTGCAGGCATAAGGCATTGAAGGACCTTAAGGAAGAAATTTTTAATCGGTTTTTGAACCTGAAAGAATTGGCTTCTGGGTAAGTTTCTATCAAAACCCCAATTTGTATTTTGAAAACCCGTTATAGTGAAATTATGGGACTTCTATATAAATAATCATATGTTATCCATTCTTTTTGTAGATATGAGTTATTGGGCATTCATCGTCACCCGCAGCACCGTGCTGATTTCATGGAATGGGCTCCAGGTTTTATATGAATCCATAGTTTCAGTACTAGTTTGATTTCTGCTTCATTTTCTCTTTTCCCTAGCAGTGTTGTGTGTCTGAATATGGAATTCTATATTGCAAGGTTAGGGCAAATGAGTCACATCTGTAATTGCAAAATCTGAATCAAAATGGGTTCGGGTCTCCTGCAGGAAATATTTGGAAAGTACTTGTTGTATGAAGACGATTCAAAAAATGTTACAGTTACTCTTTTGCATGCAAAATCACTATTACTAGTGATGCCACATTTTATTGCTAACACTTTCTTCATCTACCTTCCTTTCAACCTTAGCTTGAGTTCTGTGCCATTTGGAGATGAAATGATTGTTTTGGAGTGTATATTCAGTTTCATAGATTGTTGGTGCATAAATGGTTGAATTTGCCGGAATTCAGTGGTTGTTTTGATTCTTATTTTGTAGGTTCTTCTTTTTGATTTGTTCATAAAAGCTTGCTCTCATTGAAATCTTTGAAAAAAAATTGAACCCAGGTGCACGATATTGTGCTCTAGTTGGTGATTTCAATGATTGGTCTCCTACTGAAAATTGTGCTAGAGAAGGTCATCTTGGCCATGATGATTATGGATACTGGTTTGTCATTCTCGACGATAAGTTGAGGGACGGAGAGGAAGCAGATGATCTGTATTTTCAACAGTACAACTATGTAGATGGCTATGATGAAGGTGATAGTGGTGTTTCTATTCATGAGGTTTTTAAGAAAGCTAATGATGAGTATTGGGAACCAGGGGAGGACCGATACCTTAAATCTCGCTATGAAGTAGCATCAAAGTTGTATGAACAATTTTTTGGTCCTAATGGGCCACAAACGTTAGAGGAATTAGAAGAAGAAGAACTACCAGATGCTGAAACAAGATATAAGGCATACAGAGAACAGCATAAAGATGAACCCCCTGAAAAATTCCGTTTTGATGTGATTGATAGTGAGAAGGAATATGACATTTATAATGTTGTGGATGATCCGATTTCACGAGAGAAATTTCGTAAAAAGAAGCCTCCTCTTCCTTACTGGTTAGCGACGCGAAAAGGAAGAAAAGCATGGATGAAGAAGTACACTCCTCGCCTATCACATGGAAGCAAGTACAGGGTCTATTTCAACACACCTGATGGGCCTTTGGAGCAAGTTCCAGCATGGGCTACTTATGTTCTTCCTGGTAACTACTTACCTTTTCTTCAGCTACTCATTGGTCTGTAGCTGATTCCTCTTTCAATATGCTATTCTTTTACCACAAATTGGGTGGACAGACATTATTGTAGGTCTCAGGTTTCTGTCAAGGTTCTTAATCTTCCACAGATTTGGGTGAGCGTGCACCTATCCCAAGGAATCATTTTGTGTCTACACTTCTTATAAGGAATTATTTTGTCTGTACAATAAGTGATTCTGGCAAGATTAATTATATACAGATTTGTCTACTTGAACTATGTGGCTGTATGCATTTATTACACAATTTGCTTTGCAAAATAGACATGCATATGTGACATGACCCCTTAAACCTCACCTTAGGTGGGAGCCTCCGGACTGGATTGCTGCTTTTGTTGTTGGCAGATTCTCATAGCCATGTTTCAAGCACAGAATCTGCTACAGGCTGAAAAAAGCTTTTTCTATTTCCCTGTTAGTTGATTATATATATTTGTATAATTGTATGTATGCGTATGTTTGTTAGTTTTAGTTTGAAAGATTGATATGCTTAATTGCAGCATAGGCTACTAGTCAATGGCCTCTTCTCTTCTACCTCTGTTTCTGGTCCTCTACTGTGACAAGGTTATCACTGATGTTGCTGGTTAGTTGGGCTTTTGTTTCACTGTATGATAGTATTTCTGATAGTAGGTGATTTTGCAGAGGCATAGACCTAAAATTTTCTCAATATTATCATGAAGCTTGATTGAGATTTAAGCTTGACGAATATCCTTGTTTTCCTTCCAGTACTCTCATCACTCACTTGTTTCCTAATGCTAAGATTTTGTGGATGTTCTTGGCGTTTTTCCATGTAGTATAAAATATCATATGCTGAATATTTTTTTATCAGTTGATGGTAATAGATTGTTGCTGATTTGTACATGTGTTTAGATGTGGATGGAAAGCAATCTTGTGCTGTTCACTGGGAGCCGACGCCAGAGAGCGCATACAAGTGGCTGAACAAGCACCCAAAGGTCCCAAAGTCGTTGCGCATATACGAGTGCCATGTTGGAATTAGTGGGCCAGAGCCCAAAGTATCATCCTTCAATGAATTTACTGAGAAGGTTCCAGCAACTATTACTCCATGAATAATCTTCTATGTCGAGATGAGATATCTATTCTTACCCTTCCTTTCTTTTTGGGTTCGTAATTGCAGATCCTTCCTCATATAAAGGAGTTAGGATACAATGCAGTCCAGTTATTTGGGGTTATTGAGCACAAGGATTACTTCACAGCTGGTTATAGAGTGAGTAGAAATTTGGTTGACTATGTCTGCCCTTTGATGTTACAAAGATGTATCATTAAAACCGACTTTCACAGGTCCCAATTTTATATATCCAAGTAACAGTCAGTGTTCTGGTTAGCCTATCAGGATCTCTACTGTTCACATACTTATTTGCTTCTTAAAACAGATATCCGTATATGTCTGCAGATAATAGTGGAAGGAACCTGTGTTGTTAATGAATAATAAACTCCAAGAAAAGTTATTTTGAAATATATGTTCCAAGAGCGATTACAGAGATGCTACATTATAATTCAACTGCTATTACCCACTGGCCACTGTTTACCCAAGAGGCATGATACCTCTATGTCCAACTCAAAGTGGGTATGAAGTCTGCTTATATTCAAACTTACCTCCTTATCTCGCTGCCAGTAACATGTGGAGTTACTCCTAGTCTACTGAGCAATTTTTAGTCCTTGTGAAACTCCCACCAAAAGGTTCTGTATCAGTTTGAGTTCTTTTTTGTTTTGGTTCTGTGCATGTTTTTAACAAGCTTCACTTATTGATAATTGATGTTATTCTTGTTGTATCTGTTCAGTAACATTATGAACTTACTTGCAGGTGACAAATATGTATGCTGTCAGCAGTCGCTATGGGACTCCTGAAGACTTCAAGCACTTGGTTGATGAAGCTCATGGTAGTCACTTATTCACCCTGACCTGAGAGTAGACATGGCAAACGAGTCGGGCGCGTCGGGCTTTGGGTCAGGTCGTTTCGGGTTTGGGTCATTAGCAGGTCGGGTCATATCGGGTCGGGTCAATGCCGAGTCGAATTATTCAGGTCATTTACGGGTTTGGCAAATGTTGTCTCACAAGTCACAATCTTAAGGTCGGTCGTCAGATAAATTGGGGTTCTGGTCAACAACGGGTCGGCTCGAATTATTCAGGTCGTTTCGGGTTCGGTTACGGGTTGGTCATCAGGGTTTTGCAAATGTTGTATCACAATCTTCGGGTCAGGTCGGGTCGGGTTCGGTTGGGTCTTTAGCGGGTCGGTTCAGTTTTTGCCAGCTCTACCTGTGAGTATAAGAAACTCATCATTTGTTATTTCTCTCATCCTTTGTTATCTCTCCCCCTTGTGTGTTTGGGTTAAAGCAGGGTTTAGGAAGTAATTCAAAACAATGTAAGAAACAACCTGAATTAGTTAGCACTCTGTTGGATACTTCGGGTTCCGGAGAGTTAACCGAGATTCCTCATTTAGCAGATAGACCCTTCGGACCAAGATATGTTCTTTAATATATTAGAGAAAACCTTGAAAATATTCAAAGTGCTCATGTTCGTACATCTGATGCGCCTGGCACTGTGACATGTGTGAGTAACATGGTGAATAAACTGTATATTAGGTCCACCAAAAAAAACTGTATATTAGGTCACTGCTGAAAAGAACGCTATATGTTTGATTTTATTAGCCTAGAAGTTTTTTAGGATGACTGCCTGGAGAATCGGAAATGATGACTAATAGTGGCAATAATAGTGACAAACTTGTTTAACTCATCTTTACAACTTCTGCTCTCTCTTTTGAATAGTTACTTGTTATTTCCCTCAAACCTGAATTTGTTTGTATTTGTTACTTTACAGGTATGGGACTGCTAGTCTTCTTAGACATTGTGCATTCGTACTCGGCAGCAGATGAGATGGTTGGGTTGTCACTTTTTGACGGAACAAATGACTGCTACTTTCATACAGGTGGATTTGGGAATCCCTCTCTTGGTAGCCATTTCTTCACTAACCACCATTTACTGCAGCCAACAAAAATCATTTAGTTGCCTTTGGAAGGATAATGAGTATAATATCCTTGATTGAATGTTCTTTTAGCCACTATCTGATGTTTATGGCTGGAAAAGAATGATACCTTTTTCAGGGAAATTTATTGCTACAAGTTGTGGTCTGGGTTGTTTTCTCTTTCCCTCTCTCTTCTGTTCACTTACATGCTATGAAGGCATCTTATGGCCTGAGGAGTGTGCTTATTTACAACGTGACCGAAAAGCTTCTTTGGAGACTGTTTGGATTAAAGTGTTTGCCCGTCTTTTTCCTTACTTTTCTACGATTAGTACGATTTTTATTTCTTGTAGAAATATGATTAATAGTGTATAATTTTTAAAAACAATAGATGTGGGTATAACCGTATAAGGGAAACTATTGGGTCATACCTGAAGAAGTACCTAAGAAAAGTACAGCAGATTTGTTCACTTTTCTGTATATATGATGTTCTTTTATATAAATGAGTGCACGACTGTGATAAGTTTCTTATGTTTGCTTCTGAACTAGGAAAAAGAGGACACCACAAATTTTGGGGAACTAGAATGTTCAAGTATGGCGACATTGATGTGCTACAATATCTTCTTTCTAATCTGAATTGGTAATACTATCAACTGTTAACTATTCTAACTTACCTTTTGTGTAACATTTATATTTTCAGTGCATTAGATGCTAGTTGTTCTTTATTAGGATATGCCGCCCCTCCCTAGATCCCCCTTTTGTGAGATCTTGTGTAATGAGATGCTGTTTTTAGTTGCTGGTTTGTGGCTGCTTTTTGTAGTATCCCCAGTATTGATTGACATAGTCTGCATATGTATTACATCTGAGCAGGTGGGTTGAAGAATATCAAATTGATGGCTTCCAGTTTCATTCACTCTCGTCAATGATGTATATGCACAATGGTTTTGCTACTTTTACTGGTGAATTGGACGAGTAAGTCTTTATCCATATCTTTGTAAACTGCTCACTTCAATAACAGAGCGATACTTGCTGTTTTCGTTTACATTGCTTGGCAATTTTTGTTGTAGTACCAAATTAACTATGTCACATTTCATCAAAACATATCCATTTTCCTGATCAGCGTCAAAGGTTTTGGTAGACATGGTTAGGATTCTTGAATTAGATATCTGATATGACATTGAGAACTGACTAATGAAGCTTGTTTAATAACAGGTACTGTAATCAATATGTCGATAGGGATGCCCTAATGTACCTCATATTGGCAAATGACATTCTACATGCTCTTCATCCAAACATCATAACAATTGCAGAAGATGTAAGAACTTATATTATTTTGATACTGTGTATTCTTTATACAGTGTCATTGTATTTCAGCTACTCCGTCCATCCCATAGCATTATTCATGCTTTAATGAAGAAAAGAAAAAGGAAATAAGGAACTATTATTCACTGCGTCGTATACTCCAATTACTAGTCATATGTATACTATCTATGATTATAGGGTACTTTTTACTATAATTTGGGACAGCTTAATTTAGAAATTTTGAACAAATTTATTGGACAGAGGATTAGGTTGCTACACGTACATAGCTTAAAGATCTCCTAATCTCTCAGCCAAGATATGAGTCTGATCAACACCCTAGTCCTCCAGAAGTTTGTCATTGTGACCATTTACGGTTCTGGATGTAAGATACATGTTGTTTTATTGTTCAGGTGACGTGTTATCCTGGACTGTGTGAGCCTACCTCTCAAGGTGGACTAGGATTTGATTACTATGTCAACCATTCTGCATCTGAGATGTGGTTTTCTTTTCTTGACAATGTCCCCGATGATCAATGGAGCATGAGTAAGGTTGTCCAGCTTCACATTTAGGCATCTTTTAATGTGTATGATTAGCATCTTTGACTACGGATTAAAGTAGTTAAATTGTCTGTTTGCTTCAGATTGTAAGCACATTAATGGGAAACAAACGCTATGCAAATAAAATGCTTCTGTATCTGAAAATCACAGTCAGGTGATCAGTTACTTTCTACTCAAACTCTTTCTGAAGTCTTACGACCATTGAAATATGGAAATTTCTTTTTGTTTTTCTTTTTCTGGTATCCTCACAAAAAATTTGGTTAATTTATTTTCCTTTTTCGTGTTCAGTCCATGTCTGGAGGACGGTCATTTGCTGAGATCTTGTTTGGTAAAATGGACGGGCAGTCAATTGTTTCAGAAGACTCATTGCTACGAGGGTACTCATTGCACAAAGTATGTTCTGGGGTTATTTTCTTTATTTCCTGCTGATGTTGGATTTTGAATATATGCAAATTCTATCGCGTATGCTATATCATGCATTTTATGTCCTGACTTCCCATTAATGAACTTTCATCTACTTGCATATGGCGTGCCAATTGCCAAAAATGAACTTTCATTCATGAGGCTTAACCTGACTTTCCACTCCAGATTGTCAGACTCATCACATTTACTATTGGTGGCTGTGCTTACCTCAATTTCATGGGCAACGAGTTTGGGCATCCAAAGGTGATACAGTGACTTCTTTAAATGCTTAAAAAGCTTTGGCTTATCCTCATGTATGTTCGGCTTGCCACTCACCAGAGAGTTGAGTTCCCAACATCGAGCAACAACTTCTCATTTGAGCTTGCGAATCGTCGGTGGGATTTATTGAACGAGCAAGGAATTCATCAGGGATTACTTTCCTTTGACAAGGTCTTTACTCTGTCACTTGCATAGTTTGTACTTTATTCACTTGTGTATTGAGAAGACATCTTTCTCCTCCCAGCCCCCAATCTATGATTGCCTGGACCTAATATTAGTATCTAAAACTGGTAAACTTCCTTTTCTTTTTAGGATATGATGAAATTGGATCAAACAAAAAGGGTTCTGTCAAGAGGATTACCAAATGTTCACCACGTAAATGATGATACTATGGTATGGTGATTCCATTTCCAACTATTTATTTATATGAAGTGAATATTGTTCCAGCAGGCCAATTTGTGCACTCCTAGAGATCTTTATTTCTTACCCATACTTCGGATGCATCCATAAAAGATGCAGTTGATAGATCATAGATCAAGTTCAATGACTCTTTAGAGTATTCTTTTTAATTGGGAAAGCGCTTGAGTCCACTGAAAGATCTTAAAAAGAATCGATTGAACTGTGAAAGGAATTTGGGTGGACACAGGATTCAAACAAAGTGATGCTAGTCATAATCTGTCTATCAAGAAATGGGAAGAACTTTATCTTGATGATATAAGAGCAGTTTTTCATAAGTTGTGTGAAGTGTGGAAACTGTGATTTTTGTCTTCTGCACCAGTTCCACCTTCCTTCCATCTATCCCCTTTGGATTATGCATGAGGGGGGCTTCTTTGGCTTGACGACAGAAGCTACTTTGGCTGCTAATGTAGCTCCTCTTTAGATACCATTTTGTCCTCTTTCTGTTGATTGATTAAGTCTTCGCTTGACTACTGAAGTTCAACATATTAGATGGAGAACATATTAGATGGAGACACTCCTGATACATGAACAAGAGATCATTTACATTTTCTGACTTTTTTCATACATGTCACTTGATTGCCACTTACCGAAATGGTCTGCAACACTTGATGAATAAAGGAAAAAGTACAGATTGAGCAGATTCATGACAGTCAATAGCTCTACATTTAAGTTCTTCTCATGTTTGTCAAGTAAGATTGAACCAAATCTTTTATTAATATAAATTTCATTTATGTTTGATGTTGTTATTTGCAGGTAATTTCTTACAGAAGAGGTCCCCTTCTTTTCATACTAAATTTTCATCCAACAAATTCATATGAGAAATATAGCGTGGGAGTCGAAGAAGCTGGGGAGTATCAAGTAAGCCAGATCCCACTTTGTAGTATTTAAGTTGCCTTTGCCATGGTGTACCTCAAGATCTTTTGCCTAGTTCACTGTCCTGAAATGTTTTGTCTTCTCTGCCTAGGTATGGTATCAACTGTTAATTAACGCATCCTAGTCATAAGTGGCTAATAGCTACATAGAGATGCTAAATGCTACTATGCACATAACTGGTTCTGCTTCTATGACTGAAATGAAGCAACAAGTACAATCCCTCATATTACATACCCATCATTTTGAATTTCAACGCCTACCATCACATAGTCATTCTAGTCTAATTGTTATGCTTGATACTAAGATAAAATCATGGACGGAATTTCATCATCATGCATGCTTGCGACTGTCTCTTTGCCACTAAGCTCATCTTATTCCTGAACATAATTTCATATATGCAGTAGCTTGGGTTTATTCTGATACACTACCGCTTGTCTTGCCATCAGATTTTGGTTAGCTTTTGTTTATCTGTGAGAAATTGACTCAAATGCGAAAATCAAGTGCTAGACCAAGCATACCTTAAACCTTTCTTTTACTTTATTGTTAATTTAGGTATTTTGACTTTTGAGCAAGTATTATGTTAAATCTGGCTGTATGTGACTTTTCCTGTTCTAGTAGTGTCTGGGTCAACCAAGAGGTTGTTTATTTAACTTTCCCTTGTTTACTAAGCCCTTCTCCAAGTAACTCCACTAAGTTTAGCCATTCTATATCACTTGTTGGAGTTAATGGAATATCCATGCCAGTTTGCCACTCCAAATATGATACCAAAATAGTTGCGCTAGGCAGTCTGGTCCATCTTGCAGTCTAGAAACCATAGGCAACATATACTAAAGTTGATGTTACAGATTATAATAAACACGGATGAGAAGAAATACGGGGGTCAAGGAGTCATCAGCAGCGATCAATATCTCCAAAGAAGCATAAAGAAGAGGTTTGTAATTGTTTTGTCTGAAGTTGCTCTGGTTACTGCTTGATGTTCTCTCTCTATGAACTCAAGAACTCCTGTTTATGCAGAGTTGATGGTCTCCAGAACTGTTTACAAGTGCAACTGCCTAGTAGAACTGCTCAGGTTTGTAACTTGTTGAGTGACAGTCATTCTGATTTTTTTTAGAGCTTGCATGATTACCCATGTGCTGTGACCTTCTGATTTTTGAAGTTGAGGGGAGGTTGCTTCGTAAGAGTAGCCAGTATCGACACTATCCACATCTTCAAGGGTTCCTCCTTTGTAGTCCAGGTTTCTCTTCTATTAAGAATAAAAATACGAAAGTAACACAAGGGTTACTTCATGATAACTTGCAGGTCTACAAATTAGCCAGGATATGGAGAGTATGATTGTTCTGTGAATAAAGGAAGAGCCAAACGATATTGTTCCATGTATGAAGCTTGCATGTTGTGCGATGGCGAGCTTTTGCTAACAAATGATGGTGAGTTTCTCAGCTGAATATTTGAATGGTGGGTCGACAATCGACATGGCCATTAGTAAGGAAGCCAGGGTGTTCTTGCCATCAACAAGATTATGGCAATTCAGCTGAAAATGGGCAATCCTGTGCAATATCATGAATGATACCTGCTCTACTACTGGAGCTGCCATATTCAAAGCAATTTTGTAGATGTAGAGTTACTGTGTATAATTGTGTAATTCCAAATTGGAGTGTCCATAACCATTCTCTTTTAACCGCTCTTTTTTCTTTGTTCTTCTTTTCCCCTTTACGGATGTTATATTTGTTTGTAATACGAGTGTAAATATGTACTCATTTGATTTAGTCATTGTTAATAGTTTTTTACTTTATTATAGGGGTTGCTTAACGTAAATCTCAATTTACTAAACGCAAATCCTTTTTTACAATAATGCCCCTAACAATTTTCTCTCTTCTTTTCCACTCTCCCTCTTTTCTCTCTATCCCTTCTCCATTCCCTCAACCCAATTTATCATCTCCTTTCTCATGAGGACTACGGATTTAATGTTCATATCTGCCGAACACAACTATAATACATGAATGCCGCAAATAATTCATATACAGTAATAATATACATGAATTTAATAGCAATTGATGAATTTAATAGCAATTGATGAATAATATAATATACATGAATCTAAATCAATTAGAAATCTGGAAAAAGGAAAAAAGAAACCCCCCAACCCCTCTCAGCCCTATTCTCTCTCTCCTCCTCTTCCCTTTTCGTCTCTGTTATAGCAACAATGGTGCAGGGATGGAAATGGAGCACAAGGAGGTCTCGTTTCCCTATGATTTCCCTAATCTCCATGGTTTTTATAGCTGCTACAATTCTCTTCAACGAGCTCAAACTTCAGCGAATTTCATCACCACCACCCAGATCATCCCTATCCTCAACATACCCACAATTTTTCTCCTGGTAAGTAACTATAATCTCTCTAATTTCTGTACTTTTTTGCGGCTAAAATTTTGGTGGGTATCATAAACTTCTATTTTCACGAGGAACAAAGCAAAAAACATGAGAGAGGAGAGAGAATAAGGTAAGGGTTTGCATTTCAAATAAAAAGGGTGTTTCAGGAATTTTTGTGATAAAAATATTTGCGTTTAGTAATTTTAGATTTACGTTAAGCAATTCCGTTATTATAATGTCAGCACATACATGGCAGCATGGTAATATTTCACAAGTTTATCTCATTTTATACATCATTAATATTTGCTTGGAAAATTGAGGTGAAACCTTTATTTCCATGCAACACTAATATGATAAACATAGTTTTTATGACCAACTTTCAGTTGATTGGATTGCTAGTGCAAATACTTATATGAACGAATGTTAACTAAGTACAAAGTCAATTATCAAAAAAAAAAGAAGAAAAAACTAGAAAAATACTCATAGATTACAATTGGACTTTTTTTAATTCTCATTTATTTATGGAACTATTTTTTCTTCATAATATCTTATAGTTTTCTTATTGGAACTCTAAAACGTATTGAAAAGATTGGCCGTAAAGAATTGATAAGCAAAAAAAATATATATTTGTTTTGAACACTGACTCATATATGGTATGATTTTGAACACTTGTGGCCATTTTATTTATTATTATTCTTTTTGATAAGCGTGGCCGTTCTA
Organism: Tetragonia tetragonoides; assembly: GCA_038025085.1. Classification (NCBI taxonomy): domain Eukaryota; kingdom Viridiplantae; phylum Streptophyta; class Magnoliopsida; order Caryophyllales; family Aizoaceae; genus Tetragonia; species Tetragonia tetragonoides. The sequence continues at coordinate 2,303,090 of CM076153.1, forward strand.
TTTTACAGTATGTACGAGTAACTTGTTGTGAAGGAAGTAGAAAAAACTAGAAAATTACTCATAGATCACAATTGGACTTTTCTAAATTTTCATTTATTTATGAAACTATTTTTTCTTCATAATATCTTATAGTTGTTCTTATTTGTATCTCTAAATGTATTGAAAAGATTGGCGGTAAAGAATTGATAAGCCAAAAATATATACATTTATTTTGAGTACTGACCCATATATGGTATGATTTTGAATACTTGTGACCGTTTTATTTTACAGTATGTACAAGTAACTTTTTATGAAGATAAGTTACCACTAATGGAAAAAATTGACGATTTATTTTACACTATGTACAAGTAACTTTTTGGGAAGGAAAGTTATCAATAATGGAAAAAAATACGAAAAGAAACTCCCCCACATCACATAAACAACAAGCCCGAATTGTTCAATCTCCTCTACAGCTCTCTACCCAGTTCTTCTCCTTTCTCTCTCCAAAAAAACCAAACCAGAGAAAACCAATCAAACCAAACCACAAGAGTGACAAAGAGAGAGAGAGAGAGGAGAGAGAAAGAGAGGGGGGAAAACATTGGATGGCGAATCTGCCACACTCATTAACATTAAACGCACCATCATACGGTCCACTTTCATCATCTCCCCCAATTTCTGCTGGACCTCCAAAAATGCAATCAGCTGAGCAACTCGTTCTTGACCTCAGTAACCCTGAACGCCGTGAAAACGCACTTCTTGAACTCTCCAAGGTTCAATCATTATCTCTATTTCTCTCTCTGTCATTACCGGAACTGATTTTGCTTTAGTTTTGTGATTTAGGGTTTTGATTGGTTTTTGGGTTGAACTCTTTTATCTGACATGAGTCTGTTTATTTGCTCTTGTGTTTGTTGTCAGAAAAGGGAATTGTTTCAGGATTTGGCTCCGTTGCTGTGGAATTCTTTTGGAACTATTGCTGCCCTTTTACAGGTTAGTCATGAATCACAACAAAGATGATTTTTCTGATTGTGGGTATCTTTTATAGTGTTGGTGCTTTACTACTTCTCATTTAAGTTGATGGGTAACAGCTTGTTTGGGATTTTGTGAATGAAGGGGAAGGAAAGGGATTGAGGGAGAAATCTGAATTCGCCATTGTTCGGATGTTCTTAGTGGGAGTTTTTTGATGTTCAATAGGGAAGAGAAATTGATCAATTAAACTAAAAAAAGAAGAACAAAAACATTTCCCCCTGTCCTCCATTTACTCGTAAACCACACGAGTTAACGAATTTAGTTCCATTGAAGTGGCAAATAAGGCTGAAAATGCTCTCCCCTTCCTTACTCCTCCTATATACTTGCAAGCTAGCTGTAAGCTTTTACTTCGGAATTACTGGGATATGGCTTTTTTAGATGTCATGTTGCATCCAAGTTCTGAGAATGGACATGGAGGACTTAGTTGTGGACTGGTGATACAGGCTTAATTGAGTTCTGTTGTGGATATTTGAAGTGCTTATTGATAGATTTTATTGTCTATGGTCACAGGAGATTGTGTCTATATACCCAGTGCTGTCACCGCCTAGCCTAACTCCAGCACAGTCAAACCGTGTCTGTAATGCCCTTGCTCTACTACAGGTTCGACCCGTTTTCATTCCCTCTATTGAATGTAAAAACTTGCCCCTGTTTTCTTTCTTCTTCTTTCTTATAGTGATTTGTTTTCTTTGTTAATAATCATACTTGTAGGCATAAGGTGTTAAAGTAAGGTCTTTAATTGAGAACTTTCTCCTGATTATGCTGTGATCTTACTTTGCTGTACTGTTGCTTGATGATTTATCTTTAGCATTTCATTCTCACTTTTCTGGTACTTTAGTTTGTTTTTTCTGCTAATGTGAAAATACTTTGTTAATGCCATAAAGTCATCTCCAGGCATAGGTTGCTCCAATTCACATGTTCCAGAATGCAATCTGTGACAAATTATTTAAGTACCAATACAAAGAGACAGCATGTTGATTTCCCAAAGATGCTGAATCCATCTCCATTGCCCTCATGCAATGGCCTCTTCCCATTTATTTCCAATCTACCTTGCCTGGAGAGAGTCAACCTGCTGTTGCAAATCTAGGCTTAGATTGAAAACCCTAGATCTGTGATCAAGTATTGTTAGACTTTTGCGCACCTAATTGTTATGGAATGGCAATTTTGGACTGTGTTTAGGCATCCCACCTGTCATGTAGCCTATGCCTCTTGTTCCTTTATCAACAAATAAATAAGATTTAAAAAGGAAAATATATAAAGAGGGCATGGTAATGCTGACCATTTGCAATATGTTCCAGCAACCATGTCCAGGCAACTAAATTCTCCAACTATTTAGGGATACCACCTCAAGTCCTATGGCTTGCAACGTTTCTCCAAGGAGACACAAGTTTACCTTAATAGATCTGTTAAGCCTTCACAGAATCTTGTTTTAGCGAGCAAATAAGAGAAGGCTTTGACCATTTAAAAAAGATTGAAACCACCACCAAGTGTTGCAATGCCCCCATTTGGCAGGTCTCTTAGTGGATTCTTCACCACAAAGCAGTGAAGGAATTCATGTTAGAGGAGGCGGCACTAGTGAAATTAAATGCTATCTCTGCAACCTTCTTCCAATGTAGTGGGAGCTGGCATCTAAATTGAGTGTGTATTTCTATGTCTGAAAGGCTCATGTGACTAGGCTTAACTTAGAATTCCAAAGTATAAAGAAGGTATAACAGCTAGTTTCAGCTAACTTTTACTCTCAGTATCTGCCCCTTCCTAATTACTCGGCCATCAGTTGTTTGTTACATAGGAGCTTAATTGTGTTTGATGATATATTTCTTGTACTAAGATGTCCTATGTCTCTGTATCTTCTGCAGTGTGTAGCATCTCACCCTGACACCCGGATGTTATTCTTAAATGGTAAGTTTCCTGAGTAGGGTACATCATTCAGCTGCTTTGCTTCTTTTTGTGGTTTTATATTGTTAAAGCAATTTACTAAGGAGGAGATCTAATTTTCGAGCATTGGAACATCCTAGGTTGTGTCGTTGTGAGTCTTGTCTAATAACTAGAGCTTCCTCGAATTTGTTGTAGATCATGTTAAGTAAAATATAATTCTGCTACATGGAAAATCATAATCCAGTTCTTGATGATAGACGGCAGCTTCAGTGTATGAATTAGTTTCATTCAGAAATTTGTCTGCAATTTCTTAACTTCTCTAGGAACAACTCCTTTTCATCTCGTCCTGATAGACTTTTGCACTACCATCTCGTCGATTGGAGTTGTTTCTTCCTTGTTACCTTTCGTTTTTTATTGTTGCACTGGAATTGTAAGACCTTAATAATACTCAAAAAATAGAAAAGTTCAAAAAAATAAAAATAAAAGAGAAATTATATAGAAAAAATTATGAAAAATTATGACATTAATAGTAGAGAGGGCTTGTTAGAAGGTTTGGTGGCACGAAATTGTTGGGAGTTGTAGTGAATGCTTCATAGGCGCTCGACAAGGGACATGGGCACGTCATCGGCGATTCGATATAGGGCATAGGTCCCTTGACATGGGACATGCGCGCTTCAACATGGGACATGCGCGCTTCAACATGGGACATAAGCTCAATGACATGGGACGTGGGCCCTTCATTGGCGATTCATTATAGGACATAGGTGGCTTGACATGGGACATGGGCGCTTCAACATGACATAAGCTCCGACCTCCGTGACATGGAACGTGGCACTTCATAGGCGCCTTGACATGAGACGTTCGACACTCCGCAGTGGGACATACGCGCTGGAACAGAGGAGCAACATAGGTGCTGGCCCTTATGACAAGAAAAGGGAATGATGACCTGCCCCTAACACGATGTTCACTCGTACTTCGGTGTTGGAGCCTTAACACCTATAAAAGGGTCATCAAAGGCTTTTTGGAACCTGATAAGGCGATAACCCCAAGGGCCTCCCACACCCCTATGGGGTATCCACACGAACATTGTGCAAAAATAACAACTTTTATTCCGGGGTCGTCAAATACGTAGATTATATAACCTTCAGTTTTTTGTGTTCTCGGGGCCGATTGAGATTTTTATCCAAATTTCCGTTGGGGGTCCATTGTGACCCAAAAGGACACTAGGTGCTCCGAGAAGGTCATCCTGATCCCTAAACTCCGTACGCATTCATGGTTCAGTGCTCCGGCCCTTAGAGTGGACCAGTAAAATAGTCGTCTAAGCCTGATAGTGACCCGATAATCGACTCCGGGGGGGCTCTCATGTTCCCAAGGGGTGTCCCGTGCAATATGGTGCACAGATAACAACTTTCGTTTTGGGGCTTTCCAAAACCCCCAAAACGTGTATTATATGTAGCCTTCAATTTTCGGCTTCCCAGGGCCCGGTTGAGGTACTTGCTAAAACTTCTCTTGGGGTTCCATTGTGACCCAAGATGACCCCGGGTAAGGTCATGTGGGTCCCGGAACTTTGCACTCACCCATGGTTTCGGTGTTCTGAACCTTAGCGTAGGTGACTAATAAAATGCTTGTCCAAGCCTTATAGGGACCCGATAATCGACCCGGGGGGCCTCCCATGTCCCGTAGGGGTGTCCCGTATGAATATTGCAGAAATAACATTTTCGTTTTGGGGCCCTCCAAAATCCCAAAAAACCTGGAAATTATATATATGACCTTCAATTTTCGGCTTCCCGGGCCCCGATGGGATCTTCGCTCAAACTTCTCCTTTAGATCCATTGTGACCCAAGAGAACCCTTGGTGCCCCCAGTAAACCATCGAGTCTCTGAACTTCGTATACACCCATGACATGGGCTGGGGAAATGGGCGCTGGGACAAGGGTCTGGGACGTGGAAGCTCGTTTGTTTCTGACATTAAGTGCGAATACAAACCGTGAATGTGTGGCCTAACAATTTGTTAGATGTTCGGAATTTGAAGCTGGAGGTGTCAGAAAAGTTACCACAAGGATAATTGGCTTGTGATGACATAGTTGGAATAAGATCTGGTCCTGTATAAACTTGGATATGGGATATGGCTAGAAAACGCAACTACTGAATTACCAAAATTGCCACAAGCAGTTGTTCTATTTGCTGATTACTTTCTTTACATTTTCTTTTTCCGACCTTTGTCAATGAAGGGTGTTCAGAAGCAACTGATTATGTTGTTATGAGAGTTATCATAATTTCCCTTCATCCACTGTTAAGTAAGAGTATATTCTTATATGCTTGATGGCGTTGATTCTAAGCTTGGGGGCTGTAGAACTGTTTTGTTACCTTATTATTATTTTTGAGCTCATCAATCAGCTATTGGCTGGGCTATTCCCACACAACCTGATCTAGTTTTTCTCTGCCGTGTGAATAGAAGTATAGATATCAATTGGGCTATTGGGTTAGCTCATGTCTCTAGCATGACAAATACAATTGCTTCATACAAGTACATATTGCAAATATAGATATCTTGAAGTCAATTTTAAGGGTAAATAGCTCTATTTGACCTACATTACTTTTCCGATTCCAACGCAAATTTTCGTTTTGGAAGTCTATAATAGCTTCACCTTCTTCAACTGCTGGTTTATTTTCAGTTGATTTTTCCTTTGCAGCCCACATCCCACTATATTTGTATCCTTTCCTCAATACGACGAGCAAATCCAGGCCTTTTGAATATTTGAGGCTAACTAGCTTGGGTGTCATTGGAGCACTGGTAAAGGTATGTATATTGCTGAAGACTGTTTGTTTCCCGTACCCTTCGTCTGATCTTTTTCGATGTTATTTTTTGCTTTATTACCATGGATTTGTTTATCTGACTAATATTCTTGTAGAAAGCTTAGGCCCTGTAATTTGCTTGTTCTTGCATAGTGGCGTATATTTTTTTCTTCTCTTCTTGCAACCTAAATGCATCCAATATCTGTGTCCCCACACAACTTGGGAATAAAAGTGTAGTCAAATATCAAGCAATTCACATAGGAAATGAGTGGTAACCTTATGGTCGCATTATTTTGGCATGCTTTTATTTGTGTTTCCATTCACAAGCGCCCCTTGGCCCTCTGGTTGGGCAGAGGAGGGTTGGCAAAGTTGCTGGACGGATGTTAAATGAGGCGTTTAACCTATTGATTTTAACCTAAAATGCTGTGCTCTTACATTTTGAGGCCTATATTCAGTTCCATTTTTAGGAGGGAGTACTTCCTACGTGCTAGTGGTGGCATCACTATAGGTTTTTGTAAGCTATATTGTGCTTATGTCCATACTGCATTACCTGTGAGCTGGAACTGTATTTTTTTTTCTCTCTATTTGTCTCTGTCTGAATGCCATGCGTTGACCCAGCACTTCTTTTTTACAGGTAGATGATACGGAGGTCATAAGTTTTCTTCTCTCAACGGAGATAATTCCATTGTGCCTCCGTACCATGGAAATGGGTAGTGAGTTGTCAAAAACGGTAAGCCTTCTAAAAATTGATAGTCTCATTGCTTCTAACTTAGCATACCCTACTACTTCCCTTGTTTCTCTTTCTTCTGTCCCTACCCCCTCCACAGTTCCCCCTAGCCCCAGCCCCCACCCCACCCCTCCTCCCCCCCAAAAGAAAGAACAAAAAAGAAAGAAAATTCGTACTTTCTCACTCTTTGCCTCTCCCTTTCCCCTTTCTCATACGTACACAAATAAAAACTCAAGCACTTAGCATTGGAAACAAATCGAAATATAATGATTCTTATTTCCTCTAGATCTTATTCAATTTGTTTGCAATATTATAACTCCTATGTAATTCTAGTGCTCCTTTGGAAGCTCAGTGCACTGCTTCCTACTTACAGTCTTACTAGGTACAAGGTACTGGATCTATAAAAAGGGTGGGTGGGGATTTGGTCTTACTATGTGATCCCCTTCTGGATTTGGGTCTGTTGAGTGTTACTTCATTATTTATCTGGTGCGTGAAGTGGACTGTTGCTTAAGTAATAGTTAAATGTGTTGAGGAGGTGACAACACCTCCTACTTTGATGTGGCTCCTGTTCAAATCAGTCTTGAGATGCTGATTTCCTAGGCCCAGTGAGCTTTCTGGTAGTACTGATTAGTGCTTGATTCTGACAGGTAGCTACATTTATAGTACAAAAGATTCTTCTGGATGATGTAGGCTTGGATTACATATGTACTACTGCAGAGCGCTTTTTTGCTGTTGGAAGAGTTCTAGCTAACATGGTTGCTGCGTTGGCCGAGCAGCCTTCTTCACGGTTGCTGAAGCACATTATCAGATGCTATCTCCGACTTTCAGATAATGCAAGGTTGGTTAAGTGATCAATTAGTGGTTCTTATGTTCAGTTACGATCTTGTTATTGAGGGCTTATTTTGGCATTTTCATGATATGCCGCAGAGCTTGTGATGCGCTCAGAAGCTGTCTTCCAGACATGTTAAGAGATGCCACCTTTGCTAGTTGTCTTCGTGTAAGTTTTCCTTATCTTTGTTCTTTGTTTGTTGGTGATCAGTGCACTTGAAAGATATTCACATGTTAGGCACAATCTCTTCATGTTTAACCACGAATCTTAAAATGCTATACGGTCTTTTATGTGAGAAGAGTTAAGCAAACTGCAGGCTCATGCAACCATAGGCTGTTGCTTTCAGGATGATCAAACTACAAAAAGATGGCTTTCGCAGCTGCTTCACAATGTTGGAGGACCCAGAGTCGCACTTCAACCTGGAGCTGCATTTGATCATATGTTGGTTAATTAAATTATCCAAAGATATAAGCAGCTCTGCCTTACACTCCACCAAGTGACGACTTCTAACCTCCTCTCCCGGGTCAAGGCGACTCTTAACTGTAGTTAGCAATGGCTCGTGATTCACCTAGCATTTCAATTTATTCGTTTCTTTACGTTCAGGGGCAAAGTAGTCCTGTATTGGATTCTAAGTATCCCCATTGTTCTGCATCTGTACATAAGTAGAGTTGCATTCAAGGTGTTAGTCGCTGTTGTGATCAGGTTGGTCTGACCTTTTCGTGAAGGTTCGTAGAGGCTGAATGGCAGATGGCATTCTGATGATTCTTCCTACCTTCATGGTGCAGTTTGTGTACGTTAGTTTGTATTTTTATAAACGGTTTATGCACTCTACGCATTGGCGTGTGCTTAAGCATGATGTCAAATTTGATTAAATGATAATGAGAATGAAAAAGAATTAAGCATTTGAGTATCTTCTTTTTCTTTGTTTTTTACCTTTTGTTTTTGTGATAAATTTTTGTGATTTTTACTATCTCAGTTGAGAATACTTGACCTAGTCCAATGGAATTGGTCTGTCATGTACACTCTATGAGCGCCACAGACCACACGCGTGGCGCATGGTTTGTGCATTCCTTTAGAGTTAGGTACATCTTGGAGCAGACTAGTCAGGCGGTAAATTCTTGGATACACCTAAAAAGTCAACCTGAGATAACCGACCCGATCAAAATTTGCCGCATCAAGTCCATAATGAGGAGGCGAGTTCCCCCGTTGTAAGCTGGCACAGATTTGAGCGACCACAGTAAGACGCTATTCATGACAGCGACTATTCTGGCGAAACGTCGCTGTCTCGAATAGCGACTGTGATGGCAAGAAGTCGCTATCTCGAATAGCGACTTATGTGTCTTCAGCGAGAAAATAAAATTACGTTTGTGTTGTATCCGATCCTAGGTGGACACCCTCATGGAAAATAGTTTCTAACCTAGCCTAATCTGAGCAATATTTTGTAGTTTAGCATTTTTACAAGAAATCGTTCTGAAAAAGCGGGTGTTCAAAAATATATTCTACTACATTTTGAAAAAAAAAAATTAGAAAAATAAATATCAAGCCCCTACTCCCCGAAAAAAAAAAAAAAAAAAAAAATTAAATTTATTTTTTGAGGGTCAAAATTAGGATGATCGTAACAAAATGAGTTGGGACAGTTTCATTCTTTTCATCTTTTGTACCTCCTGTGGACTCAAAAAAGGAAATAAAAAAACTTGCTGTTATTAAACTTCGTCACGCCATTGTAAATACAGAGAAACTGACGCAATGCGCCCCCCTAAATTCCGCATATCACGCCATTCTCCAACAAATATTCCCAACTCCCAAACCCCCTCTTTCTCTCTCCTCCCAGACCCGAGTCCAACTCGGGTCAAAACAACCAAAACTCGCCGAGTCAACCCAGCTCAACTCACCCGCTTTTCCAATGTCAATCTCCGGCGAATTTTACGAGAAACCTTCCATCGCCGGAGACCAAAACGACATGGCAGTGTGCGTTTTAGCAGTGGAGGGAATCCTAAACTACCGTTTCAGAGACAAGAAGTTTCTAGAAGAAGCTCTGACTCACTCGTCATACACTGAGTCAGCGTCTTACCAGCGACTCGAGTTCGTCGGCGACGCTGTTTTGGGTCTTGCGTTTGCGAATTTCGTGTTTTTGGCGTATCCCACACTTGACCCAGGGATTCTCTCTCTTGTTAGAGCCGCCAATATTAGCACGGAGAAGCTCGCCCGTGTCGCCGTTCGACACGGGCTTTATCGGTACGTTCGACATAATGCGGTCGCCCTCGATTTGAAGGTACACATCTTCAATTGAGTTCGGAATTAATTGTCACCTTTGATTTTGTTTTGATGATTATAAAATATTATTTTCTTGGCTATCTAATAAATATAATTTGAATTTAAGAAAGGTATTTTGATCTCGTTAGTTTTCATGTCAATGGTAAAGTTTGACCTTGTAAAGTCAAACGGAAACTCAATTTGAAACAGGGTACCATAAATTAATAGTCAAACTTTGTCCTAAAAGTCAAACGTTGACTATTAAGTAGTTACAAGGTTCCTTTTTTTTTTTTTATAGATGAAGATTGTCACAGTTACAGTATTTTGTTTAAGGTATATAGTTTTTGCCCCCATTTTCTTGATTGCATCGCATTTATCTGGAAATTAATGGACTGAATAATCAACAATTACGCTATATAACTGGAATAGTCAATGGTTATAAATCATCTTGTTGAAGTTCATTCGTTGCAGACTTGCAGTTTATTGGCAATGCATACCCGTTAAAGTTTAAATTTTGAAGAACAATTTGGCCAATTTTTATGTCTCATGATGATGTAACTTGGCCCATTGTATGTGCAAGAATGTGATGAACTGGAAGGAAGACAAAAAATAAATAGGGGAAACCTCAGCCTTGTTTAGCACTATGGTTTTGTCTTATGTTTCGAAGTATAACGTGACTGCTCATAAGCCAGTGTTTTGGAGTTCTTTTGAACCGATCTTTGATTATTGTAGGTATGTTTCCATGTCCAATATTGTCGCAAATCTTAGTAGTTACAACTTACAAGTACTAAACATTATCTATGGACTGGGGTGCTTTATCAGGTTCGAGAGTTTGCACTTGCTGTTCAAGAAGAGGATGAAACCGCAGTTTATGGAGGTGCTGTAAAAGCCCCAAAAGTTCTTGCTGATATAGTCGAATCCGTCATAGCAGCTGTATATGTTGACTGTGATTTTGATTTGAAGTTACTTTGGCAGGTGACTGCTCATAAATGTTTTCCTTATTTCTTCCTATTTTTTCTATTAAGATCTGTGTAGGCGAATGTCAGGTATAACTTCCATGTTCTTGGAAATGGTAGGTAATTAGGAGTATTCTGGAGCCCATTGTTACACTTGAGACCTTGCCACTACAACCTGTGACAATGCTGTATGAGCTATGTCAGAAGCAAGGAAAACAAGTTGATATTAGGCACTGGAGGAAGGTTGATAAAAACATTTGTAGCATTTATGTGGATGGAAAGCTTATTGCTACCGCGACTTCGGATCAAAAGGATATTGCTAAGCTTAATGCTGCAAAAGAGGCACTGACCAAGGTTAACCAATCTGTGATCAACCATATGGGTGTTATTTGTGAAGTGAATGAAATGAATGAGATTGAAGCTGCAAAGCAGAAGTTAAATGAGCTATGTGGCAAAAAGAAGTGGCCTAAACCAAGCTACAGGTATTACTTTCTTTGCACAATGAGCATAATATCTATCAAATAGAGCAGCAAGTCTATTATGTGTTCTTTGAAGAACAACTTTCTATGTTTTTGTGCAACTCTGCTAGTTGGTTGTTTTTTATCGTCACCCTTAGTTATTGCCTTACAAATTGCTCAGTTTACCTGTGTTGCTGCGGGAATATCCTCATACTTTTTGTTGCCACTCCGAGTAAATTGCCCGTGCTGGGCCGCTGGCAGCAGCCTAGCACTGTTCTGTATAATGAAGCTTGAGCACTCTTCTCCTTTGAACAATCCGCAGATTTCTGCTTCTCTTCATCCTAGAAGCCTGCATCCCTCCAATTGCTCTGCCATAATATTAGCCTTTCCCAAATATTATCAGAAATAAGTGCTGTATGAAAACAGATTTCATGAGTGTCTTCTGCTTTCGTACCACAGTACACACTTATGTGGCGTGGCCAAACCCCGCAGCAATTCTTCTCTTCTCCTATTGCAAATCGTTTCTATTATCTTAGCTTTCCCTCAGGAGGCGATCTCCTATTCATAATGCTACTTTGAAGTCAAAAGTCCTCTTAAGTCTTAAGGTGTTGGTTTGGATTATGGCAGTAGGTAGGATCAAACATTGATGACATGCTTGAGAGTCGACCTGGTTGGATCATTCTCCCTCTTGGGTCATTTTGGACCCTCCTGAGAAGTTTGGGCAAAAATCTCAACGGGACCTAAGAAGTTTTTGCTTCTAGATGGCGACGGAAGGCCCCAAGGGAGGCCCCACGGTTGGTTATTGGGTTTCCATTAGGCTTGAACGACTATTTTACTTGTCGCCCACTCTAAGCGCCCGAACACAAAATCATGGGTTAGTATGGAGTACAAGGAACCAGATGGATTTCCTGGAGCACCGGTGGTCCTCGTGGGTCACAATAGACTCCACGAAGAAGTTCGGGCAAAAATCTCAATCAGGTCCTGGAAAGCCGAAAATGAAGGCTATAAACTATAATCCCATGGTTTTTTGTGCTTCCGGAGGATCGTGGAACGAAAATTGTTATGTTCGCACCATATCTCGCGAAACACCCCTACCAGGCATGGGACACCCACGGGATCAGTTATCAAGTTCTAGGTTTGGCCGTCTTACTGGTCACCTACTCTAAAGGGCCCGAACACAAAACATAGGTGAATATGGTGTTCAGGGAACCGGATGGCCTTCCTGGAGTATTGGGGGTCCTCTTGGGTCACAATGGACTCCCCGGAGAAGTTTGCGCAAAACTCTCAACCGGGCATCGGGAAGTAAAAATGAGGGCTATAATCCACGTCTGTTTTGGACTTGTGGAGGGTCTCGGAATGTAAGTTGTTATTTTCTCACCATATTGCATAGGACACCAATATGGAACATGAGAGTCCCCAGGGTTCGGTTATTGGGTCCCTATTAGGCTTGTGCGGCCATTTTACTGGTCACCCACTCCAAGGGCCCGAACATCAAAACCATGGTGAGTATGGAGTGCAGGGACTCGGATGGCGTTTCCCGAGGTCCTGGGAGTTCTCTTGAGTTCCAATGGACCCTCCATAGAAGTTTGGGCAAATATCTCTTCCGGCACTAGGAAACCGAAAATAAAGGTTATAATCCACGTTTTTCTACTTGGTTGAAGAAGTTGGGAAATTGCTTTCATGAAATTCTCATGAATGGAAGTTGGATGAGGTTACTTCTTTGATCACTGTGTGCATCCTGTTTGATTGATCCTGTGCCCTCATACTGGTAGATTTAAGCTAACATTTCTGCTAGTTGTGTCAGATAATGTATAGATGCATTTTCCATGCCTTCTATGTAAGGTGCACTTCCCGTTCTGCCTTCTAGAGTTTTTAATATATAAATCATGTAGATAGTTGTTAGAATTGTAATGCTTTAGAATGGTTTTACTGACTGCTGATTCCCTCTTCGGCACCTAACATAATTATCTCCTATATATTATAGTATCTGCTAATTTGTCTGTCTGCACTTTGAAATCGTTGTCATCAGTGTCATATTTGCAGTTTTTGATTTTGTATCCTTTTGGCATTGTTCCCCATCTATATTTCCATGGAAAATATGTACAATATTTTCAGAATGTGTACAGAGATCTGTATTTTGACGTGTATTACATAGAATTTGGCAAATTTCATTGCCAAAAGACTCCTATTCAATTTGGATCTCCCCTTAATTCAACTTGAACTGAATATCAATATTGATATCTTATCCCCCAATATGTGATATGATTCCTTGTCTAACATCCTTTCTATGGATTCCATGCTTGTAATATTACCGGCAGAAAGAATTTTATGACTTCAGTTAGGACCTGAGTAAAACTACAGAGCTTAAGAAACTCAAACAACTTACATTTATGTGAAAAAAATCTTGTGATCCTGCAAAATTTGCTTGCAATTGTAATGGTTGGAATGAAAGAGACCTACAATCTTGTAACTTTGCAACTATTTCTTTGTACATCCACCTTCCACCCTATAGTTGGTCAAATTCCCTTTTCCATCATCTGACAGGACTGAGAAAGAGGTGGGGCCCGCTCACGAGCGGAAATTCATATGCTCAGTCGAGATCGAAACAGCAGAAGCAAAGCTATCCATGACGGGAAACGAAAAGTCAAGAGTTAGAGATGCGGAAAACTCTGCAGCCTCCTTGATGATACACAGCCTTGTGGAGTCCAACTATGTCTAAAGGCACGTCAGAACTGCTATATTGGTAATCTTATAGACTGTATGGGCCGTTCATCACTGCATTTAAGTGGAGGAAATGAGGAAGGTTCCTGCTTTTCATGCCTGTATCTCATGGAATATGCTACCAAACCTCCAGTTCCTTGGAGTTGGGGCAAACATCTTTCGCAGATACAGGCATGAGACACAGGAACAGCCCCATTCCCTTTTCCTAGCTGCAGCTGAGTGCTGGGCCTCTACAGTGTCAGTAATTTCTTGTCTGAAACCATATATTTGAAAACAATGGATCTCGCGCTGTCCAGACCTCTGACATTTGTTCACTGTTCATGTGGGAATGCCAAATCTGTACAGTGCAAAATCCATATAGTTTCAAATTATGGTCTGTAGTGTTCTTCCTGCTTCTATTTGTTTGAACTTGTTTGTCGACAAAAACTGGATGTTGTTTCTTACATCCTGTTATTAGTCTGATTACTGTTTTCGTTTTTTTTTTTTTGAACCGCAAAAGTAACCTCCAACTTTGTTGGAAATGAGACCGAAACCTAGGTCATTGCTGGGGAAAGTGAAACGGGGGGGGGGGGGGGCAAATAAAGCTTTATCATCTAGTTTTAGTGCGCCCTCATAAGACATGATGAGCAATGCATAACAGGAAAGAAATTGTTTATATGTAAGAGTGTAAGTATACTTTCCCCCCAAACATTTTGTGGTATCAAGTTTATATTTAGATCTTCCATTCATGGTTGTTTTCAGATTAGCCGCAAATTCGAGATCGATTAGGCTTAGGATTAGGAATTGCAAAGACACCGATCAAATGGCAATCCTGCTCCTTGTAGCCTGTAGTCTTAAGTTCCTATAGCTAGGTAGTACTAGGTAGTATAAAATAGAGCGATGGAGCATGTGGATTGGCCAATTTTCGTGCAAACTATTTTATCGTTACATGTGATTTTAAGGCGAACTTAGTGGAGTTTGGCTCTCTCTTTTGAACTTCAAGTAACATTTTCATGTTATTATTTTCTTTTTTAGATTGGGAGCATTTGATTTTCTATATGGCCTATATATCTTGACAATTTTTCTAGCGCATATCAATGTGAGCTACGTATCTTAAGAAACTTAGGTATCACACTATTGACTTTTATGTATAGAGCATTTATTATACATGAAATATGCTTAAGCAACATTGTAAATACTCCTTAAACTGCATGTTCTTCTATGGGTTTTGCCACTTGTGTATAGTTGGTTTTTAGTGGGGTTCACACACGGGGAACCTTTCTTGTCTAAGTTATGAAAAATGTGCCTTTTGCATCAACACTCAAACTCCAAAAGATTTACCTTGCCATATTCCATAAAGAATCATCACGTTTATTTTTTCACCAGAAAAAACACAAAAGTTTCTGTACGACGGTCTTTGCGTAATTTTTGATAAGACGAGGGTTACTTTTACCATAAGTGATCCCTACAATTTTAAATAGTGACCTCATCTTTTTGTAAGTTGGTCTCACACAAGACTCACTACAGAAAAAATTATGAAGTTGTGATGAAATGATAAAACTTTGGATATCTGCAAACACTCATGAAAACCATTCACAGTTAAAGAATCAGTAATAAGAATCACATATCATATATATATATATATATGCATAAAATTGTCAACATGAAGCCCTCTTTCTTTAGCAAAAATGGGACTCACTGGTCAATCCTTTTAGCACCATAACACATTACTGTTTTTTGATAACAAAACATTGCCAAGAAGTTCTTGACATACAAAACAACATTACAAACTTAAAAGGAGAAAATTACAATCCTCCATAAACACATAAATGTTTATGAAATGTTTATGAAACAATAACAAAGTATAGTATGTATATGACCATTATATGTATAAAAGAGATCAAAGACGAAATAATTACTCACCACCCAAAATGTGGCTGTTTATTGGCTGATCAATAGTAATTTTTTAAACAAACCTCAATCATAAATAATTAATAATCAAAACGGGATGATGATGAACTAAGCGTAGTCACACATCCCATAAATGCAGTATTGCCCAAGCAAGCACTTCTTGTTGCACCCTCCACAGTGTCTCTTGTCATAGGCTAAGTCCACACACTGGCCACCACAGCAGCTGTAGGTGTACTTGCACTTCTTGTGGCAAAATCCACAGTGATCATCATCATTTAGAAGGTCAAAACACTTGTTACCACAACATGTGTAGTTAGCACCATACTGAAGGTCACAGACCTCATAGTCCTTGTGGCAATGGTCAGCCGGCTTTAGGCTCCTACCATGATGGTTATATTCGGAGCTTTCAGCTAGGAACCGGCTCACCCTCTTTGAAGGCAATAAAACCGGCGTGTCATCCTCATTGGGAATCACCTTAACATTATCATCCAGGTTCTGGAAACCGATACTGAAGATGCTTAGCGCGATGGTCATTCCAACAGTGATAGCGATAAGGAAGATCGCCTTGAGCGTCTTCCTCATCGTCATTGCCATTGTTTTGGACCGATGTCGTTAATCAAGAATGGGAAATAGAGAGGTGAGTAGGAGGAGGTGTTGAGTTTTTGTTGAAGTTGGTTTGTTGTGGTGTAGGGAGAATGTGAGAGGGGAGGGAGGGGTTTTGTAGGGGAATCAAAAGGAGTTGACGCGGAAAATGTGGTAAAAGAGGAGGGAATTGAAGGAAGGTGATTTAATTTGGGGGCATTAGGAATTTGGAGTGTGGTGTAATTTTTAAGGGTTTTATGATGGACAATGAGACGACTATACTCTTCAATTAAAGTTTCGTTGTATGTGCGACTATCTTGAGAAGTTGGGAAGAGAGTTGCACTATTGAGTAATGGCCCCTCCAAATGAAAACTAGTATAAAATTTTGGTCAAACGTAGGAGACGCTTTAATGTGTTTTCTAATTAAAGAAAGAGCCAAATGAATTTTGCATATTGTCCTGTTAAAGATTCATTGTACTAATGGTCTCTAATAAGCTCTTTGTTGATTGTTCTTATACAAAAAAACATAGATATTCTACTACAAATGTAGTAGCTAGCCTAGTGAAGAGAACTTGGGTGAATTTCTATTTTAAGTTTTGTTCCTATTAGATGTATCTGAACTTGCCTAATAGTCTATATTGTTAGTCTTCATCTCAGTTCGTGGCGCCCTAGAGGGTTGACAATTAGACTAAGGTAGGTATCTAGGTAATGTTGGAACAACAGGTTACAGTTCTCTAAAGCTCCATCTTTGGATTGGAGGGGGTGATTTTTTGGATGTTAGATGGAAAGGGTTGGTTTTTTTTAATTTAAATATTTAGAGAAGAGAGATAGAGAGAAAAAAGGACAACAGAGAAAGAAAACAGTAGAGGTTCCATACACGTAGGTAATTAATTTTCACCAAAATCTACGACGTAGGGTTGTGTATGACCTTATACTCCCTCCGTCCCTATATTTTCTTCTCACTTTCCATTTTGAGCAGTCCCTATATATTCTTCTCATTACCTAAAATAGTAGCTTTTCTAGTGTTAAATCCCTATACTATCCCTCACTTACTCATCAAACCACCCCATGTGCTTGTGGTCCCAGATTTTTACCTCTCTCTTAACTCATTAAATCAGGGGCAAAGTTGACAAAAATTGGCTATTTTCATCTTTCCTTAATTTGCGTGCCTTTTGGTCATGAGAAGAAAATATTGGGACGGAGGGAGTATATTTTATGCAAAAGAATGTAACTAATTACTGTAACACTAGTCGAAGCTAGGGTTGATGTAGATATGTTTCGAAATCATGTTCTTAATAGTTAATACGAATCTAGTTAGTAATTTTTAAGTACATCCAAGCATTGCATATATCTAATTGGAAATATTTGCATAATTCTATATTGTTTTAGGAGAATGATGGTCTCCCGAAAAGAGTTTATGTTCTTTTTCTTCTATTCTAACATCAAAAGTCACCTATGAGGCGCCTCAAGGTGAGGCACCCTCTATAATCAAGTATAACATAAGGACGGTGTCATGCTTGTTAGAGGGGGCCTAATCTTGAGGCCGCCTCATACGGGTTTTTGTGTTTTAACATTATTGGCTAAAATTATGGTGTTAAGCCTGTAATTTGCACCCCAAACTAAAAATATGATGCATAATTAAGCACTTGTGAAAGAAAAAAATAGTAAAGAAAACCGTTTCGCCTTGCAAATGTAGATGTGTTCTGTTTTGAAGTAACTGTATTATATTTTACTACCTTAAAAGAGATGAATTAAATGCATTGACCTGGATAAAACTAATCTGAACTGAACTGAACTTAATTGATTTTTTGAACTTGACCGTTAACCATTTAAAATTCGTCCAAACCTAGTCAATATTGGACTCATTTGAAAGTATGCTTTGAGATCTTTCCGATGACATAATTTTCATCATGAAATTATTTCGGAATAAAAAGTTATATGAGTAATAAAGTTAAACATGAACTGAGCTGAACTGAATTTAAGTAAAATTAAGGTGAATCAAACAGAGACTTAGCATAGCCAATAACTTATGATGGAATTATTGTTTTGTGGAAAACAAAAACGGAAATAGAGGAAGAGATAACTAGCTAGGGGCAAATTTTGACTTTGAGATGGTAAGGTCACCAAGGGACGGACGAGTGAAGCTGTGAAGGGAAGAGGAGTTGCCCCATGAAGTCATGAAGTCATGAGCAAGATATGAGGATGGCCGACCATCAAATATGAAATATCAAAGCTGGTCAATCTCTCATATGAAGCAAAGCGCAGAAACGTTTTAATGGAGTTTAAATTTTATAGTCAAATGGAGCTAATCATTAACCAGGCCCCCCATCGATGACTTGACAAGCTGTAAAATGGATACTTGAGATATAACAAAGGTTAACACACACGGTTGATCAAGTAATACGTATTTATATGGAGTATTAAACTAATGCAATGCAATTAACAGCAGTAACTGACATGAGCAAGAATGCCACGTACATGACAGAGCAAGCAGTACATGAAGGTTATATAATCCATAATTTTTGGGCTTCTGAAAGGCCCCTGAGCGAAAGTTATTATTTTTACATCATATCGCACGAGACACTCATATAGGAAATGGTATGGTTACAGGGTCGGTTATCAGGTCTCTATTAGTTTTGGAAGACCGTTTTACTGGACACCCACATTAAAAGATTGAACAGCGAAATCATGGGTGTAGACGGAGTTCGAAGGCCCTGATTGGCCTACAGGGGGCACCGGGGTGATCTTGGGTTACGATAGACCCCCCTGAGAAGTTTAGGCAAAAATCACATTCGGGTTCCGGGAAAGCAAAAATTGAAGGTTATATAATCCACGTTTTTTGGGCTTCGGGAAGGCTCCGGAGCGAAAGTCGTTATTTTTGCACCATATCGCATAGGACACTCTTAGGGGATATGGTATGATCACGAGGTCAGTTATCCGGTCCCTACTAAATTTGGAGGATCGTTATACTGGACACCCACATTAAACACTCGAACACCGGAATCATGGGTGAATACGGAGTTCGAAAACCTCGAATGTCCTACCGGGGCATCAGGGGTCATTTTGGGTCTCGATAGACCCCTTGGACAATTTTGGGAAAAAATCAGGGAAATCGAAAATTGAAGGTTATAATCCACGTTTTTTGGACTTCGGGAATGATTCGGAGCGAAAGTTGTTATTTTTGCACCATATCGTACGCGCACCCCTTGGGGACATGGGAGGGTTCCAGGGTCTGCTTTCGGGTCCTCAGACTTAGACGACTGCTCTACTAGACCACCCACTTTAGAAGGCTGATCTCCGAAATCATGGGTGAATATGAAATTTGAAAACCCTGGATAACTGAATAGCCTACGAAACACGGGAGTCATTTTAGGTCATCTTAAACCCCTTGAAGAAGTTTTGGAAAAAATTACATCCAGACCCCCAAAAGCCACAAATGAACAAAATAAATTGATTATAAAAAAAATGCGATCTGGGAAGAGAGTAAATAAAATGGGCACATATTAGCATAACATTGGTTATTGGTAGATGGCTAGCTAGGTCAAAGCACGAAAAACTGAATCTGAAAACTATAGTTTACGGAAAGGTTTCTTCATAACAGAATGTCAAGGAGTTTCAAATCAGACTTTATGGTCAAGGATTTTAATTTTTATTTTTTTGGTGCTAAGGATTTTAATTAGTTAGTTATTAGCACAAACTTTATTTGATGCTGCCCGAGTTCTAACAATAGCAATATTGTTTAGATTCTCCTCTTAATTAATTAAGAATAAATATCCAACAGTAATTAGCTCTCTATTGGTGACCACAACCTAAAACAATTAACCAAAAGATGGTATAATTCAGTTTATTATAACCTATCTTTATTCAATGGTGCTAGCTGTATTAAGTAGGATTTAAACAAACCATTCCCTCCATTAGAAGCTAACAGATGTAGCTTGAAGTTAGCGTAAAGCTTTCAATCAGAAGAAATAAACAAGCTTAATTATTCCAGAATAAAGGTTCACTTTTGGACAAATAAAGTTGAGTTTTTTAGCTAGGAAACTATTGGACAAGTTTACGTTATCAATGTCATTCCATGAGTAATTTAAATTACTAATACAACTCAACGAAATCACACATTTCTTGCAAAGAATATTAAATCGTACTAATAAAACCTCTATCTCTATGTAGTTAATTACAACACTTGAATCCAGATCCATTAGGTCGCGTCTATAGAAAAAGGGGATTCAAATTCAAACTATGATATATGTGTCTGGATTCGTGGGTCTAGACTGGATCTTAGATCCATTACCATCCCTACTTAAGAGTTGAGATACAAGAGCTTGAAAGTATATGAAATTCAAATTGGCAAAAGAGAAGTGCTTAGTAGGCCTATATCAAGAGTTTTAACCCTGTGTATGTATAATTAATTATATGTATTGAAGTACAAATTGGAACTCAATCTCACTAAATAAATAAAGATCAATTTCACCGCCAAAAAGAATAATCTCGTATGGAGTTAATTACAACGAAATATTCATCATTGTAATATGAATAAATCAAATTAGCATATGTAGTATATATATGTGGGATTAGATCTTAATTAATTAAAGAATTAAGCATAGTCGCACATCCCATAAACGCAGTATTGGCCAGGCAAGCATTTGCTATTGCAACTCCCACAATGTCTCTTGTCATAGGCTAAGTTGACACATTTACCCCCACAGCAAGTGTCCGTGAACTTACACTTGCTATGGCAAGCCCCACAATGAGCCTTATCTGTGGCTAAGTCAAAACATTTGTTGCCACAGCATGTGGAATTAGCCCCATACTGAAGGTTGCAAACCTCATAGTCCTTGTGGCAGTGATCGGCGGGGTGGTTGCGAGAGCTCTCGGCTAGGAACCGATTCACCCTCTTTGAGGGTACTAAAAGCGGCTTGTTGTTGTTGTCAATGCTATTGGAAATTACTTTGACTCGATCGTCGTGTTTTTGGTAGCCAATGCTACTGATCAAGGTGCTTAGTGCAATGGCCATTGCCATGGTGATAGTGATGAGGAATACGAGCTTCATTATCGTCGTTGCCATTTCTAGATCGAGTAACGTTTGGAAGGGGTGATGGTTAATAAGTGGTGTTGTAAAGTACGAGGAATTGTTTGGGTTTGAGGTGAGGAGGGTTGAAGTTTGAAGGGGTTTATATGGGGGATTAAGGGAAGGAGTTGACGCGAAATAAGTGGCAAAAAGGTAAGAAAAGGCGGTATTTTTGTAAGGGGGGTGAATGCATGGAGTGTGCTTCAATATTGCTAGTGGAATTATATTAATGTACAGGGGAATGAAGATGCAACCTTTAAGGTATCTTGCAACCTTTAAGGTATAAGCAGGGAAACGAGTAAATTGCCCACACACATATAATATAGTACATAGATTGTAATATTAGCTAGTCAAATGGGGTCTACCCATTTAGTAAAAGAGCTGAAATATTATAATCATAAAATATGGTGGGAAACTTTCTAATTAGAATCAAGAGATTTTTGGTCTAGTGGTAGTACAAGTGAAGGGCCACTGCAGGTTTTACGGGTCGTATGGAATTAGGCAAGCAAAGCTTGGATACCCATGTTATCAAAAAAAAAAAAAAACAAGTGAAGAGTAACTACATTGCCTATCAAAAAGAAAAGAAAAAAAAATAAAATAAAAGAAGAGTAATTACATTGTAACACGGATTCAAGTTTCCTTACAAGTGTTTTCAGGATCGGAATCAATTTTTGGACTGATAATTGAGGTAGTATGTTAAGTAGTATGGTAATAATATTCATGTATTGTGATTTGTGGTGTCAATAGGTCTCGTATTGTTAACCGATATATAGATTATGTTACAATTTTCAAGGTCGTTATTTTTTCATATTTGTATCGTGTCCGTAACATAACAATTTGATTACTCATAAATTTGGTTGCAGAATTTTGTGGAATTTTAATGTTCAAAAAATAGATTTTGAAGACATGCTTACTTACTTGATTGAGGAGATGAAAGACTGGGTCTATATATCTCAATGTTGTTGTGAACAGAGCCTAGTCGTTCCATAGCCAGAAGACATTTGATGAGATAATTGTCACTGCCACAAAGACTAGGAGGTTCTGGAGGTATATAACCTTGAGTATGGAGCTAATTTTTCATGTTGCGGCAACAAGTATTTTAACTTGCGGTGGTTGACGATTATTGTAGATTTTTCGCTATATCATTTTTTCGATTCAAATTACCTTTTTTCATTTGATATAGTATAACAGAACATTGTTACAGTAAGAAATTAAGAAATCAATATGCTAGGCCGACTTATATTTTCACCAGGCCGATTAATTTGAAAACCCTGTTGCGTGTTGGATTTGTAATGTAAATTGACACCTTATTTTCAGATTGTTGCAGTAACAGTTGACAATATCTCTGTATCTGCATGATCAATTAGTGGTAATTGACATCAAACGGAAGTAGTTACTATTAGCTCTAGATGATGTAGGAAAATTGAGACGCGAGATCCTTAGATGAAAATTAATTATATGTATGTACTTCTCAATAAGGGTTATATCAATAAAACCCTGTTATATACAGTATATAAATATTTTCAGTTTAATTACAATTTGAAAACTAATCAACAAATAGATTAGCTTCACCGCGCCAAAAAGATTAATAATCTCGTATACATATAGTTACAATTCATTCATTTATAAATATCATATATATTTATATGGTAGTATGGTACCATATGCATCTATAGTCAGATTAGAGGTTAATTGATTGTTAATTAAGCATAGTCGCACATCCCATAAACACAATATTGGCCAGGCAAGCATTTGTTATTGCAACTCCCACAATGCCTCTTGTCATAGGATAATTTGACACATTTGCCCCCACAGCAACTATCCGTGAACTTGCACTTGTTATGGCAAGCTCCACAGTTAGCCTTATCAGTGGTTAAGTCAAAACACTTGTTGCCACAACATGTGGAGTTAGTCCCATACTCAAGGTTGCAAACCTCATAGTCCTTGTGGCAGTGATCAGCCGGGTGGTTGCGAGAGCTCTCGGCTAGGAAGCGATTCACCCTCTTTGAGGGTAATAAGACCGACTTGTTATTATCCTCGCTATTATTGGAAATTACCTTAACGTGATCATCGTCTTTGGGGTAGCCAATGCTAATTAGGGTGCTTAGGGCAATGAACATAGCCATCGCGGTAGTGGTTAGGAACACTAGCTTCATAGTCTTCTTCGTTGTCGTTGCCATTTTCTCGAGCGGTATTGTTGTCAATGTGGGTTGTGGTTTGATGAGTGTAAGCTAATAGTAAATTGTGTTAGTTGTGTGTAGGAATTGTTTGTGGTGAGATAGGGGGGATTGAAGGGGTTTATAATAGGGGAAAAGAGGAAAGAGTTGACGCGAAAAATGTGGAAAAAGGGAAAGAAAGGGGGTATGTTTGTCAAAGAAAAAGGGGAGGGGGGTGTTCTCTGTTTGACATTCTAAAGAGTAATTGAGAGAGATGACTAGCTTTGAAGTTTAATTACAGGTATCTTGAGAAGCAGTGAAGCGAGTTCATTGAATTCTTGTATGTAATTAGTAAGTAACATTAGGTCAAAGCTAGGGGCCGATTATTTCTAAAACAACAATTCTATTTCTATTGTAAAAGAGCTTCACCAATAACATTTACACTCCTAGTATCCTACTATACACATAATCTTGTATCAGGCGGCCTCAATGTGAGGCCTCTCATACAAGCATTCTACTATATACGAGGTACAAGCACATAAGTCTCTTATGAGGCAGTCTCAAAGTGAGATCACTTCTGTAACCAAAAAAAAAAAAAGTGAGATCACTTCTATAAACAAGCATGGCGTCAACATGACAATATCCTTATATAAGTGGCATCACCTTGAGACCACCTCATATGAATATTTATGTCTAAAAAATTGATGTTTTTTTTTTCTTCTCTTAACTAGGATATAGGCTCCGTTTGATTCAATTGGATAAAACTGATTTGAACTGAACTTAACTTAACTGAACTGAACTTAATTGATTTTTTGAACTTGACCGTTAACCATTTTAAATTCGTCCAAACATAGTCAATATTGGACTCATTTGAAAGTATGCTTTGAGATCTTTCCGATGACATAATTTTCATCATGAAATTATTTCGGAATAAAAAGTTATATGAGTAATAAAGTTACACATGAACTGAACTGGACTGGACTGGACTGAACTGAACTGAACTGAATTTAATTTAAGTAAAATTAAGGTGAATCAAACAGACCCATAGTAATACATACGAGTACTATTTATATAAGCACCTTGTAACAAACACAATTTGATCAAAGATATTAATTAGATCCTTTGACGGTTTTTTAGCATTCTATGTTTATTTTGTCGAACAAAAAAATAAATAAAATTGGGAATCAAAAAGGGAAGAAATTTACATTTGGAAAAGAGTTTCGATCCCTACCCCTTACGATCTAAACCCTTCCCCATTCCTCCCAAGTGTAAGTATTCGATTGAGCTCTACGATAGGGAAGCCTAAAAAACATAGTCCTCCTTACCTAGCCACCCAAAACACATACACCGTATCTAATACGTGAATTCAGATATCTGATATACAAAATTAGATCGCTATGTTTTTTTATCACTAATTAACATTCATGTTATGTATGTAATTAGTTGTCATATTATTGAATTAGTTCAAATTATACTGTTAAGGTGACTTTGTTGTTTTACGGAGTTTTCCCCCCCTTCTCTATAGATGCACAAAGCAGGACACCTATTCAAAGTACACATCAAGGGGAAAGTTTCGAACATATGTACTCCAAATATAGCCAATAGTACCTCAGCCTGGTCAACGACCAATTGACCACATTTGCAATTTGTATTTGTAGCAGAGTAAATGTTGATCCGATCCCAAAAACATGTAGGGTACATGAAAATTGAAATGCAAAATCTTTATTTGGAAATAATAAACGAAAGTGCTTACTAAATACTAGTAAGAGTTTTTTTTTTTTTTTGGTTCACGATCAAGGGTATTCACCGTCGACCACATTGACTATTTCCCCGCGCTGGCTTGTAGGCAGCTCAAAGGATGGGACAGCTGGCCAAGGAATTTAAAGCTGCTCCATGCCCAAGGCGAGATTCGAACCCTCGACTAGTAAAAGTTAGTGATATACAAAAAATCTTGTCATATATGTATATGGAGTATGTTTATAAATATAAATAATTGAAAGTTTGAAACTCCAACAAATTTTAGACTAAATGAATAGTGTCACCTTCAAAAAGAATGATCTCATACTTACAAGTTACAAGTTACAAGTTACATACAATTCAATAAGTTATATAGATCACATATAGTACCATGTAATATGGTAAGTGGTAACTTATAGCACCATTTGAAATGGTTCAAGCATAGTCGCACATCCCATAAACGCAATACTGTCCACGCAAGCATTTGTTATTGCAACTCCCACAATGCCTCTTGTCATAGGACAATTTCACACATTTGCCCCCACAACAACTGTCCGTAAACTTGCACTTGTTATGGCAAGCTCCACAGTTTGACTTATCAGTGGTTAAGTCAAAACACTTGTTGCCACAACATGTGGAGTTGTTCCCATACTCAAGGTTGCAAACCTCATAGTCCTTGTGGCAGTGATCGGCTGGGTGGTTGCGAGAGCTCTCGGCTAGGAACCGGTTCACCCTCTTTGAGGGTAATGAAAGCGGCTTGTTCTGTTCGTCGTTGGCAATGCTATCGTTGTGTTTCTGGTAGCCAATGCTGATCAAGGTGCTTAGCGCAATGGCCATTCCCATGGCTATAGTGATGAGGAGCGCGAGCTTCATCGTCTTTTTTGTTGTAGTTGCCATGTTGTTCAGGTGTAGATGGAGATGATTTAGAGGCAGGGGAAGCAGAGGTATTGTAATTCACAAGTAGAAAATCAGGTAATTGTGTTTGGTTGAATTGTTTGGGGTTGAATGGGTTTATAAAGGGGTATAAAGGGAAGGAGTTGACGCGAAAAATGTGGCAAAAGGTGAAAGAAAGAGGAGGTATACATGTTTATTTGATAATTGTATGGGGGTGATGCATGGAGTGTGCCACCAATTTCTCCCTAGGGAGTTTTCTAATTGAAGAGGGGAAGATGGTAAAAAGGTATCTTGATGAGTATGGAAGCGAGTTAATTGCATTTGCACGGTTGCACCCACATATTATATATGATTAGTTAAAGTATGTCAAAGGTGGGGGGCCATTAGTACAAGAGCTTCAAACTAGGAAGTACTTCAACAATAATACGTCTTTTATGAGGCCGCTTCAACATGAGGTCACTTTTATAACTAAATTTAACTTCAGCATTACGTCATACTCCATTCGTTCCAAATTGAGCTTCTTGTTGGACTTTTTGAGTCAAACTTTACAAAATTTGACTTTTGATTTGTGAAAGAAATACGAAGATTTACAATATCAAAATAGTATTCTTAGATTCATTTTTAATTGTATTTTTACGATATCAACTTTTTATAATTTTAATATTAATATAATTATAGTTATTGATGGTCAAAGTGTTGTCTCGTAGACCGCGTAAAAAGAAACAAGAAGCTCAATTTGGAACGGAGGGAGTACTTGTTTGAGGCGCCTCACGTTGAGGCCACCTCGTACAAATTTTTGTGCTTCTATAATATACTTACTTCTTTGGTCTCACATTGAAGTACATTAATATATTTGTGGAAAAAATTATGTTAAAAGATTTTAAAGTTTAACCCTAAAAAAAAAATAGTCAATTGAGAGGGAGAGTATAAAAGATTGAAAAAAATTTGATTCTAAAAGTCAAATTACATTTGTCAAGTCCCAAATTAGCACTTAATTTGCCAAACACGTAGAAAAAGAAGAAATAGAGGGAGTAATGAGGTGAGAATATCTATCTTTCTCATTTTTCAGAAACCAAACAATGAAAAAGGAAAAAAATTATTCTCCATACCCTTCCCAAACCAAACAATACCTTTAAAACGTTAAATATTATTATCATAAATTAAATTATTTAACCTTGATGAAGACAAAAACTTAAATTAATATGTCCAATATTACAATGCGCATATTACATTTTATAAGAACGGGAATAATAATGATGGTAAACCTTTTTTTTTTTTTTTGCTCGTCGAAATAATGATGGTAAAACTTACTCGTACATTTTTTGGGGTATTATGACTACTTACATAATCTCACCTTAAAACCAAAAAACCATAAATAAAAAAAAGAAAAAAAGAAGAAAGAAACGCGCGCCACAAACGGTCTAGTGAAATAACCGTTGTAACGGCTAGTCTTATAACATCTTACTGTACTTTTTCACCGCGTCAAAAGGTTAAGTCGGTGATTTAGATAGTCAAAAAGTCAAATTGACAGCGTGAAAATAAAAGAAAATGAAGGGTTCACCGTCCTATATAGTATATAGGTTCTCACTTCTCACTTCTCACTTCTCACTTCTCGATCCGGACACAACACAATCACAATCAGTGCCCCAACTTCTGGCGATCAAAATTTGCCACCGTCGCTTCTCGCCGGAAACCACCACCACCACCGCTACCACCGCCGGTAATCTCTCTTCTCTCTCTTCCTGCCATTTAATCTCTCTCTCTCTCTCTTACCCACCCACGCGCACACACACTCATTTGGCCCACTTGTTGAATAAATTAAAATGTTCGCTAATTTTGTGGGTTTTCAATTTGTTGGGCACGAATATGTTCTATATGGGTTCTCTAGATTAGTTTTGGTTCACTCTTTCAAGTATTCATAAAAATCCCATTATTTATGTATGTTTTTTTTGTTTTTTTTTTTTGATAATTGATTATGTATGTTTTTTTTTAACCTAATTATGATGTAGGTGATATAAATTGTTAGAGGAGCCCATTTAATATCTCTCTCTCTCTCCCACGCACACACACATCCATTTGGCCCCTTGTTGAATAAATTGAAATGTTCGCTAATTTTGTGGGTTTTCAATTTGTTGGGCACCAATATGTTCTATTTGGGTTCTCTAGATTAGTTTTGGTTCATTCTTTCAAGTATTCATAAAAATCCCATTGATTATGTATGTTTTTTCAACCTAATTATGATGTATGTGATATTAATTGATAGAGGAGCCCATTGAATTTGTTATGGTTGTCTTACTTGAATGATGATTAGGAAACACTAACGCTATTGTTGCCAGTCCCCTAGTAGTGTTTATATCTAATTGTGATGTTTTTTGGGGGACATTAAAAAAAATGTACTCTCTTCTGTCAATCAGTAGTCAAAACTCAAATGTATGTGTAGTATTACTTAAACTGGTGATTGGCTTGGTAATTTAGTTATTTGGGTCAATTTGGGGGGGGGGGGGTTTAACTTTTATATTGATTTTGTGGGCATGTTCCTTTTTAATTGCTTATGTCTATATTATAGAATTGATTGGCACATGCGTATTCTGTTAATCTCTGGGGATTTCTTCTGCGTAGTAGAACAAGGGTGGAGTAATGGCGGTTGACGATGAAGCCTTAGAATCAAGATTACCCGTTGTTGGGGTCATCAAATTCAGAGCTCGGAACTACACGGAACGAGCAAAGGCACACTCACTCCCTCGGTCACCTGTTGAGGCTCATCCTCTCTTCACAACTACTCCTCATCCTTTTTCTCTTCAGGTTTCTTTCTATTGTTTACCCGTCTCTCTTTTGATTGCCTTAATCATTTTTATACTGTGATGACCATCGAGAAGGAAGCAGAAAACGGATAAAGAAAATTGCTTATAGCTTGATAGTGATATATGTGAAATACGAATATAAACAATATTTCATTTTTCTAATTTACTATTAGATAAACAATATACACATGCCATTCTCTTTTTTGTTTTGTGGCTACTTTAGTTGAATTATTTTGTTTAGAGAGAATGATACACATGGTATGTGATGGGAGGCATTGAACGAGTCATTTTCATATGAAACTGTACTTAAGAAGTATCCTTGAATGATGTATGTGAAATCTGCTAATATTTGTTGTAGGTTGATGTTATACATCAAGAGAAGGACGATCTGTTGGATCCTCTGGCAGCACCACATGTCAATATAGATGTTCCTCTTAAGGTTTTGGAGGATTTTCAACATGCGTCTAATTCAGAGATCTCCCACAGTGATTCGGTTGAACTTCTAATGAAGGAGTGGACCACTTTTAAGAGATTCTTGGTGCAGAGATTTCCTGCTTCTAAGATGATTTCTGTTTCAATGGTATGTGTCAATTCCTACCTAGCTTATATCTTGAAGGAGGTCTAAGTGTGATACTTACCTCACTGTCGTTTTTCTGCTAAGTTTGAAAAATTATGTTGAGCAAAAGCTTAATCTCAAGTGTCCAACTGACTCAATTCTCTTAGCTTTGATCGGTTAAATCCTATATCGATGTTGACATCTCTGCTGGAGTTAATTTTCACGGAAGAAGATGCCTGGAAAAAGCAACAAATATGTGTAACCTAGAAAAAACATGATATATTATTGAACTAGTTATCAGATATCTCATGTTGCACCCCTAAATGTCTGCTCCATAAGCTGTTATCTTGACACCTTTGTTGCCATCTATTACCAGATTTCTGACTTGGTAATTCGGAGTCACAAAGGTAAGAGGCCTTGTTTCCTCTGTTAAATTTTTTGGACTTCTTTTTCTTCTAATTTTTTATGAGAGTTTTTGTTTCAATTTTAACTTTAAAGAAGAAAAAATTCTGATGTGATGTCTAATTTGCTACTTGTGTTTGTTGGCTGATGTCTCTTTTAAGGCTGCAAGGGATCTTACTTGTCTGATATGATGCCAATGTGCAGTTTCTGAGAAATCATCAAGTATACATCTAGATGAACTGGACGATCCACAGGGTTCAGTTGATGAGGATGCAGCACTTATCACTCAGCAAGAGTACGTTGCAAGAATAACTGACATGAAGAGTAAAATTGCCAATGCATGGCATGCTGGTGATCATGTTAAATCATTGCAACTATCTGTCAAGGCAAGTTGGTAAAACAGTAAGTTCGAGTTTATTGTTGTGGTAGGACCTTTATGCTGTCTACTACGTAGTGCATCCACCAGCCATTGTCTGTGTTTAAATGTCAAAGATACTCAAATTACTGAGCAGGCATCTGCTTCTTTAAGTGAATCATCTGCTTGAGAGGTTTAGACTTACAGGCTTCAATGGGGCTCCAATATTAAGCCATTACATTCTTTTTTCTTGTGGAGTGCTTGTAAATATAGTAGGAAGGCTGTCTTTTCTTCTGTTCTTCTTTGTATGTGTGTGCTTCTTTTTCTGATATTCATGTTCTCTGTATTTCAGAATAGGGAAAAAGTAATTGTCTGGTTGTTGTGGTTGTATTTTCTGATTCCCATAGGTTATAATGACTGGGTGCCCTTTTGAAGATTATCTAATTGCTTTATATTCTCACATGACATTGCACAAACAATGCTTTTCAGATGCTCTGCATGGGATGAGTACCTACAAATTTATATTTCTAGAATATGTAGTGTGACTTGTTTATTTATCTTTGTGATAACATGGAACTCAGCGATTGTTCGTAATGCAGGTTGCTAGGCTTTTAAGGGACACAGCCTTACTACAATTTTATCCAGCATTGTTTAATTTAATTACTGATATACTAGATATGCTTGGTCATATGGTGTGGGAGCGCATCAAGCGGAAGGCTGAATTTTCAGAAGACGGCGTGCAGATTCACTCTTTGCCAGGTTCTTCTCTCATGCTTTGTCATCTGATTTGCTTCTGCCAGATTCTCTGTATCTTGGGACTCCCTTCTCCCACACAATTGGTTTATCTGAAACATGTTGGATTACCGTAGAGGATTTCCAAGCAAGTGATGTTTGCTCAGATGCAAAAGAAACCTGCCAGAATTGGTTTTGCAAGATCGGTTCCGTACGTGAGCTGCTGCCGCGCATGTGAGATTATGACTTTACCCCTCCAGTGTGTTCTCCTCCTATTCTACTTTCGACAAGTGACAGAAGCATAACTCAGTCGATTTTTATGGTACATTTCTTTTGGGTATGTTTTTATGGCTGGCCACGAGCCGTGCACTGAAAAACTTGGGCTTGGCTTCAAAATTCTTCAGCTCGAGCTTGAACTTGGTTCAATGCATAAAGCTGACCTTAAGCTTGGCTTGATAGGAATCACAGAACTCTTCTTGTTTCTTTATTAGGTCTTAACTGCTAGACTTAATGCTAATCTCAACCATTAGGATCAGAGTTTAGACGCAAGAAAAGAGGACTAATAAGGCTCCTCTTTTATGTGTTGATTTGAATTCTTTTTGCATGCACATCTATCTTATTGTTTAGTATTGCTTGGGTTTATCAACACCAACCTCTTGTGCCATTGTATTTCAGCTACTTGGAGCTTGCAATATTGCCTTGTTGGCGATTTGTATGTGATGATTTCGTTGATGTACTCCAACGGTTAGTCACAATGATGCGTGGTTTGGGTGACCCATTGGGATCTGCATATTGCCATCTGTATATGGCATATTGTGCACAGAAAATCACTCCACGTGACAAAGGTATGTGGCATGTCAAATTGTGTGTTCCTTTCCTGCATGTCTTCGCATTGTCAGCATGACTATTTTCTGTATTATGTGTTCTTCCTGAATGATTTCCTGTGATTTACTTGCGTATCATATGTTTACATATCTTACACTGCATTATTCTTGCTGAGTTTTGACCTGCCACTGCCAAAGAAATGGTTGACAATTATGAAATCAAGGAGTGGCTTTTACATTGGTGCTTTTCTAAAACCTTAGATGCAGAAAGAGCGAGGCACCCCGAGGGCTGAGGCGCATGCATCAGTGAGGTGCACAATGTGCCAAATTATTTCCCAATATTTTCTACAATAAGTTTTATCTGGTTTCTGAATCTGGGTCTTATTCTTTTTATCTTTGTTTTGCGTTATTCCTTCCGAGTTTGTGGCAAATCCAGGCTTGAGCTCCGTAATTAGGGATAATGAAAGGAATGAAACAAAATATAGTACTTACGTAATGATAATAGCAAATTAGAATTTTGGGTACTCTTCTCATGTTTAGTCTTGAGATTACTTGATTTTTTGGAGGTCTAGGCTAGGAGAATATGGTAATACAGAGCTTGCCAAACTCCATTGGGGTTTAAAGGTGAGCCTTTACTGTTCATTACAGGTGCACCCATGACTGATAGCTTGTGCTGTCTTCTATTAGCAGGTCCAGCTGGTGTTTTACAAACTGAGATGGTATGGCCTTTTATTTATTTTGAGACAGAAGATGGTGGTACTTATTACTCTTCGTTGTCAGTGTAGGTCACCTTAAATAGCTAGCTGCATTATCTGCTTGGGGTAGCACTTAAACTACCTCTAAGAGCTTGCCATGCCTAGAACCAACAACGATCAACCTTTTTGATTTGAGTTTTTCAATATAATTATATCAAGTCTTTCAGAATTACTTTGAGTCCAAATCTGGAGACTATAAACAAGAGTAGACATTGACGACTATAAGTAAAAGATGCAGATCTGCTGGATCTACCGCCATGAGATTTTCAACTGATATCTTATTGATTGTTTATTGGGCTTGTTTGTAAAATTGCAACTTTTATTGCTAGTTGGGTTTGCTATCTCTTATAACTGAGTACTGAACTTGCCCCCCTCCTTCCTGTTTGTAAATCCAGGGTTACATGTCGATCTTGTAATTCATTCAAGGGTCTTACCTGTCCTTTTTTCACTTTGCGTTGCTGTATGTTTTTCCAGTGGAGGACTATTTACATGTTTTTATTCTATCACAGGATATCTAATTACTTGCATCAGAGATATTGGTCTTATGATGGTGCCGATTGTATCTCCAATGGAAGTCATGGATGAGAAGGGTTCTATGAAAAAAGAGGTGCTTGTTCACCTATTGGAACCACCTGTGGACTACATCATGAAATGCATATTTAAGGATCCACATCAGGTTGGTGAGATTACCCAATAGGCCAGTACTGAACTATAGTGGTTTCTGTGTTACTTTCACACTCACTCTCATAGGCAATAATGCTTGTAGTTACTTTTATTTCAGAATCTATATGGTACTTAGTTTTAGCATTACAGGTTATTCCCCTCACCCCCTTTGAGTAACTCTTTGTTGCCTTGCACTGTTAGGCAGTCAATGTTTCCGTGGTATTTTGGAAATAATCTATCTGGAAATAATCTATCTGATACTGTTGGGGGTAAGTTGTGTACATCAACTGGGCCAATATTTATGCCTGGCCTTTCTATTTCTCTGGTTTTGGGACTCTTTATTATACAAGGCCCCTCTCACGGCAAAGGCTAATTCTTTCATTCCCTCCCTGTTTATACTCTTGAAAAAGTAAACTCGAGACGAGGATTAACAGGCTGATGGGATAAACATAAACAGTGTACAATCTTGAGAGGTGCTGGTGGGAGGTTGTGCTTTGATGTGCCTTTTCTTTCTCTTCTTCATTGGGTCATTGCTCTTTATTTTTAGGTGCAATGTTTTTCAATGGTAATTTTTGTGTGATATCCAGCAGGATAGGAATGATTGGTTGGCTTGTTATTTAATTTTTGAGTCGTTAAGAGGATAGAGTGTCCCCTTTTAAGTACATTATTATCATCTTTTTAAATCTCTTATCTTTTCTTACTATACAAAAGGCATTGAAAAACTAGTTGCTGATCTATCACTCTATGTTTTCAACTTTTGATTGCATTTTCTTACCTTGTCCTTTATGCTATGGTTATTGCTGTCCTATAAATTCTTCTATCCATTCTGCATATTGACTCTCTCTCTCTATTTTATCAAAAACAGAAAGCAAACAAGATACTAGTGGAGCTTGGACTACGAATGGATCCATCCCAGTTGCTTGACAAAGCCTCGTGTGTCTCAGTCATTCTTCATCATCTTCTCAAGGAACTTCCACCTGATGTAATCAGTTCTAAAGCTGTCGACATTATTGACCTCATCGGGCGCACCTGTGATGCTTCCTTTGACCAGGTATTTGAGATCTCTATTTAGTGATCCTGCATAACCCAGGACCCTGCCCTGACTAACAAGTCGGTGATTGTATGCCTCGGGCTCATTTACTTTTCTAATCAGGTGTTCTTCTTTTTTGTCTTTTCTTTGTTTTCTAGTATATGAATTTCAGGTTGCTTGGTTTCAGGCTCTATGAAAAAGATTCTCCTGTGGATGTGGTGAATGTAGTTCTTGATAGGATGAATAAGGTTTGTGATGTTTCATAGGCTATTATATCCTAGACTATAATTTATATCTTAAGAATCTCCTTTTTCTTGCACATAAGTACAAGACCTTTGAATGTGGTCCCCTATGGGGAAGGTTGATGCTTAGTGAGAGAGAGAGGGGGGAGGGGAGGAAAGTATCCCACCAAAGTTTGTTTAAACAGATTTGGGTCATTCCTTGTTTCTTTTCATTTTCACGTCTTTTATTCCTGCACGGGAGGGAGGGGTAAGTTTCAAGTTACTGAGAATTTGCATTCCTCTATTTACACCTATACAACCTCTCTGGTTGTTTTTCTTAATGGAAGTTTAGTTTGTAGCTTTAGTTGGTGGAACTTTTTCTTCCAGTAAAATAGATTTTCTTTAGATCTCTCTCCATATTCTGTGCAACATGTGGGAGTTAGCCACTCAAGAAGTCATCCTACTTCAGAGTTTGTGGAGTTGATGCCTCCAGCTGCCATGGGGATTTAAGATGAGCTTGTTACTAGCTTACATGTCTCGTGTCTATCAGTAGCCATATAACCTAATATAATATTCCAGGCATGAACATGAAGCATAATTACAAGTCTCTTCTATATCCTTTTGGTATTCATGTTCATCTAATGTCTGCAATTTCAGGTTGTTAGACAGAACAAAAACGTGGATGCTTATCTGAAAGTCGTAGATGGTTTTGTTGATATCGTCCTTCAGAATCAAATGGTGAGTCTGAGAACTGTTTCAATGATTCTTTTTGTGACTTCTGATAAAAAACTATTGATTGAGGTGAAAAAAACAAGTAAATGAAAATGAATGATCTTTCATAGAGTTTGACCTCTCACCTCTATTTAAACTCAGATACTTGATATTCTACTCTTTTTCTATTTGGTTGTGATGACCCTCTATCTATGTACCATGATTGTTAGTCTCTTGTCACATTCTTGCTACATTCCGCTCTTTATTATTTTTGCGTCTGCCAGTTCTTTGCTACTTCTCTTGATCCTCCATTTTCCTGGGAGGGGACGGCAAGTTTTCTTTGACTGGGCTAAGCTTTTCACTAGGTTGAAAATTATTATATTGACCTCCTCTCCTGCAATTACCTAATCTTTCCTGCAATATCTATCTGTCCATGGCAGACAAGTCAACTGGAACTGTTTCTTGAAGGCATTGTTGATCGAGCATGCAGCAAATGGATTATTGATAGCGAACTTGAGAGCTTGCAATCTGTTCTTGTCAAGATTCTTACTCATGCAAAGTACTTGGAAGATATTCTAGAGCTGGTATGCTTGCCACTGCCCTTATATTTAAATTGTATAACAGTATTTGGCTCAAGTGTGCATAGTGCATAGTGCACAAGCAATTCTGTGTCAAGATTATTGTTGAATTTTGTTTCTGGTATGTTACATGCAACTTGAGGATCATCTAGATAGTGCTCTCCAGTGGTAGTGTCTTAGTTTGGCCTAGTGAAGTTCACTAGTCGGCAAATGAAAAATAATGATGATGATGGTCAATTTGCAGAATCATTTTGTTGAGATTGTGGACATAATGCGTGGAAGTTCAAGGAATGTCATCAATATGCGTATTCTTGAAATGGCGGCGAGGTATGTAGTTTAACCTTAGATATTTAAGACATCATGACTTCGACCTTTGGTTTCCTTATATTTGTCTTGAATCATGAATGGCATCATTGTCTGCTGCATTTGGAGCACTTTCTTCTTATACTTGTGCTAAACGGTCCAGTTTTTGATACAGATGTGCTGAAATCGTTTTCTTATAATGCTTTCCTAAGGACAACTGTTTATTTGCAGGAATGGCTATATATGTTGTCCTACTACTATCCAGTTTCTTTTTCAAGTTTGCCAGGATCTGTATGATGGCTTAGACTCCTCTAGCATGCTGGATAGTGATAATCAACCTTTACAGCATTTGCTTTCTCGTTTTGTTCAGTTGGTAATGACTTCTACAAGCATCTGTTTTCAGATTTCCCCGGCACCCTTCAAACAGAGAAAGTCCGTTTAGATATACAAGCTTGTGACCATCATTCTGCTGTTCATATCTGTAATTACTGTCATTGTCAGGTCGATTTTGGGACAGAATGGGGACGCCGTCTGGAGTTTCTGATAAAATGTCGTGGAGCTTTTGCTAGTTCGGATGAGCTGAAGGTCTGTACTCTGTAACAGGCAGACTCATTTATTTCTGCAGGGACAGGGTGTCACGTTTTTGTTTGATTTTCTAAACGTTTCTTCTGGTGCTTATGTGTAATCTTACCTTGCTTTTGATAATTAAGATTAGTATAGGGGGAAAGCAGGCCTTGGAACTGATGACCTAGTTTTTACCAGGAAAATGTGAAGCAAAATAAACTGCTTTGTATTGCTGAAAAATCACATCTGTTATCAACTATATCTGTTATTATACTTCAATCATTTTGATTCTGATTCATGAATAACTATTTACAAGATAATTTAATACACTTATCTTCAGAGAAAAAAAATTTGTACTAATGAAATCCCTAGCAATAGAGGACAAGCTGTCCTCCCAAAAAAATTACAGCAAGTTAGTCCAATTTTGATGGGCACCAATTACAGAATAGCTCCTAAAAGTCCCTCCTGCCTTAGCACACAAAGAAGCTAAGTAAATTACCCTACCCCACAGTAACTCAGGTATTAGAGAGCCCCTACAGGAAATTTTAGCATTCCTCTCCAGCCTCAGAGTCCATAAAATAGCAAAAACAGCATTATACCAAGGCGATTCCATCTCTTTGTCCCTCTCAAATCCCAAAAAACCAAACATTTCCAACAGTGGCCAGAAACATCCACTGCTCCCCAAATACCAAACAGCCTCCTCTACAACAAATGCGCCATGTCATAATGAAGAAAATGTGAACATGACTCGCTAGGAGCACGAGCACGACCAGCACATAGATGCCAGGTGAAATAGCCAACCCCACTTTAATTTAGAACACATTTTCATCTACATATATCCTTTGCATTTCTATCTGTAGAACAGCACTAAAATTCATTTGTGAGAAGTTGTATTGGAAGTAAAATTCGCTTTTGTGGCAGGAAACTCTTGTTCTTCTTGGAAACTGCTTAGCCATTAAGGCTCTTCAAGATGCCAAAGACCAGTTATCTTTTGTCAGGTCCTGTTTGGCATTTTGTGAGGCTACAATACCTTCTGTTTCAACTCCTGTAAAGCAGTTGGTTCTTTATCTTGAAACAGCCGAGGTATGAAGGGTTTGGTAGTTTTTGTGGTTTGATAAGCTTTTGACAAAGTATTCCCTCTCAAATCGTTATATTCATCCAGGTTGCATTGACCAGTGGCTTAGTTTGTCATTCAGATGGATTAATAGATTCAGCTGTGAGCTGTCTGCAGAATTCGGTTATCTTTGATGGTGCGTCCATTGCCTTCCCACAGTAACCTTTTGCGTGCTTGTTAGCTGCTGAGTGGCCCATCGTGCACATTTCTGATTAGTACTACTGAAACCAGACTTTTGGCTGTTATCTATTAGTATCTTGGAAACTTTTTTATTTTTTTATTTGTTCTGCCTGGCATTATCTGGGTTTATATAGTTCACTGTTATAACTTACGAAGGAACCGATATGGGGATTAAATTAAAGCTATACATCATCATGAATAACAACGAATTAGTAAGCATCTTTTATATGTGAATGCCGGCTTTTATTATGTGGACGTCATTTTTGGTTTCTTTGATATCATGTGATAGTCTTGCTTACTTCACCTATATTCTTATGCAGACTCCCGGGTGACGTTTGATGTTGATAGAATTATAGCAATAATTCAAAAACTGTGCAGCCTTTTGATCATGGTTCCAGGTACAGGATATGATGTCATCAGCCTCAGTGTCTTAAGATTGAGGTCATGTTTTGCTTAAATCAAGATTTTTTGTTTAGCATAAAACAGCAATTACTAATGTATGGGTCCTATCGCACTCAACACGCGTTCAAAAAAGAAAATGCATTCTATATCAAGTAAACATCCTAATGGAAAAAGAGGGGAAAAGTTTACAGATGAATATGGACTTGTGAGTGCTTTATAAATTCTTGATATGATGTTGAATCTTTTGTTGTTCTTGAAGGTAACCCTAGGCGTGGGATCATCTATATTCCGAAGACCTTACTATCGGTTGTTAATTCTCAGTCACGGTAAATTTTATTAGCAGCTTGAACGCTCATTGTTTAGATCTTTTATTTTATTTTCTCTTATAATGCAAAATATTTTTTCAGGTGGATCACCACAAGATTAAAAATGAGAACATTATGCGCAATGCTTGCATTATTGGCGACATTAGCACAAAATAAACTCCCATATCATGCTCATGGCATGGAGGTACTCCTATTTGCTATGGGATCTCTTGTTGGATACATTGAAAAAATTCCACTTGTCTGTTTTCACAATATGACTTCTATGCTACTACTTATGTAAAGAATTTTGAAGTGGCTATTTTTCTTGAGGATAGAAAGGAGAATTTTCATTGATAGGTTTCCATGCAACAACTTCACTGAAGATATTCATCGGAAACATCATATTTTAAATTCTTTTCTCAAGAGTTAATAAACAGCATACCGACGGCCAACCCAGAATCACAGCCCACCATTTTCATCTTCGATTTCACTACATCTTTCCTGAATGGAGGGGTATGGAGAGCTATGATATAACTTTCTAGAAGAAGAACCTGACCAACATAGTAGTAGATCATTCTTGAGTAGACAACCATTTTTTGTACGACTGTATGATGGTTTTCTAACAACTTCACCCCTAATTGAATATACTGGAACACAAGAAAACTTCAACAAGTTTCAACTCTGAGTGGGTAACTCAGAGGTCCCAAGTTTTAGCCCCCTCAGGGCCACCGGAGGTTTTCCAGGCCGTTAACTTCAGGGCCCATGGGAAATCGGACAAAACCTGGATACCCATATTTAAAAAATAAAGCAATTAAATGAAAACCTTTCAAAAGATGATATCCATTCAACTTGATGAGGGTTTTATATTCAACCCTAAACAAATTGTACTAATGACCTAATGTCAATTGTTGAGAAATATAATCCTATAACAGATATCTACATTGATCTGAAAGCTGAGGATGGTTTGTATTTGGACTGTCCGCTCCCTCCCCCCCCCCCCCAAATTGATATTGTAAATGCAAATTATCTATCCAAATGCAAGTGCCTTCTGATTTTATTTAGTATTTATTCAAATGTCTTTCACTTTCTTTAAGCCACTCCCGAAGTGTTTTTACGTTTTGCTTCTCATTGTGCAGGTTTTGGGCAACGACTACCTTTATTTCGATGATCCATCTTACCATGATGAACTGGCATCATTTTGTGGTTGCATTCTTCAGAATGTGGTTCCTGTCCTTAAACAAGAGGCATCTTCAGTATGTTTTTTGCTTTATGTACCTATTCTTGCTGTTACTCTTGCAGATTTATCATATTATGGGCTCACTTGAATGTCACTATCTAGGTTGTTCGTGGAACCCTGGCACTTGAAACGTGCAATTGCATACTATTATTTCTCGAGGTATGGTCCAAATTATATCCTCAAATCCTGTCTTAAAGTTAAACCCTGTTGTCACCATTACTTAGCCGCAATTTATTATTGGGTGTTGAGGTGCAATGGTATTTAGATGTCAATTAATCAATTTTCTGGTCAACACTGGTTTCCTAATCGTCGGTGCCATTTCTGCACTTGGAAACCGTAGGCCCTGTTAACATTTTACAGAATTATGTCATGCATTTTTCCATGCAATGTAATGTAGGCCCTGTTAACATTTCACAGAAGTTAAATAAAGACTGAGCGCGTTAGTGTTAACATATCTAAAACTATAAGAGTACTTGATGGCAGTGGCGGATCTAGAAAACTAATAATATGGGTGCCAAAACTGAATATTAAATAATATGGGTACCAAAACTATCCAAAAACTAGGGTATTTTAGCAAAATTTTCCGAAAAAACTGGTTGCTCGGGACCCCAGGCACCCGCCACTGCTTGATGGAATGATGGGAGAAAGCAAAGCAAACAATACCATACTAACCATGCCTTAAACAGCATCTAAATTCTATGTGGAAAGCTCAGTCATCAATACACCATGCAGTCTATTCCTAATTAGGGGAGATGGGGGGAGAATGAGTGATGATGAACAAAGTACACATATTAGGTTCACAGTAGATCAAGATAAAAACACAGCCCATCACTGCTAATAAACACAATTCGTTTACTGGCTAAGCCGGCTTGCATGCTAGGCAACAAAACTTAAGATAAGATCTGCAATTATTGGTGTTCTCGTCTTTTAGCATCAGAAGTGGATAATGCTCTTGTTCTTTTGCTTCTCTGATGGATGTTCTAATCGAGGTTTATTTTCTCTTTTAAAAAAAAGGAAAGAGAATGAAATAGAACTTGAGCATTAGCTGAAGCATGAGCATAGAGTGAGTCAAGCTCGATCTTAGGAGTTCTAAGCTTGGCTTGAGCTGGAACTACTACGTAGTATGCAAGCTTGAGTTGAGCTCAATGAAATAATTCATACGTGCTGGTTTCTTCTCACCCTCATAACTCCTCAGGTCTTCAGTGTGTACTTATGGAGCAGTTTCTCTTTGGAGCATACTAAGTTGGCATTTCATATTGTTAAGCCCTTCATTCTTTGTTTGTGTTCTTATACAATCATTGTCTGATATTTGACAGATGAACGATAGCATATTGCGTGTCTGCAATGAACTGATGGAGATAGCCAAATCATCTATGAGCAATCGACACAATTATCTACTCTCAACTTCGAAATTCATTGCCCAACAGCTGCAAATTGCTCAATCTGCAGCGCTGCCAGCTGATAATAACAGTGGGGGCTCCTGATGACGATTAGAATTTCTATTCTGTAATACCATGTGTTCGTTGGTATTTGACTGTTTGTAAGTTGTGACGATGAAAGATATTTTGATTTTGTGTACAGTGAGCAGCAGGAGCTTCCTTGGCAGAACAGGGTCCAACTCTCTTTCCTCTTTAAATCTGGCTCATGGAGCAGCCATCTAGATGCCCCAATGGAAGATCTATTGCCCCTTGAGGCCTTGACCCCAAGCAGTCGGAACTCGGAAGTTTTAACTCGCGATTATGGTATGATACAGGAAATCCATGGGAACATTTCAGGTGTGATTTTGTCCAAAAATGTTAGTATTTTTTAAGGGTTTTTTAAAATAATAGTGAAGGTATGACATTAAAAATGGCAAGGACAAAAAAGCATTGAAAGAAAAAAGATGTGTGTTTTTCCCCTTTATGTGTCTTAAAATTAAGGCGATTGCTAAAAAAATTATCAATTAAAATACATAGAAAGGCCTCAAAAGGCTAAATGCACAGCGAGTAATTGGTTATACATGGTCTATAAGTTGGAATGAAGTTGGGACTGAGGCACGTTATGCTTGATTTTGGATTTGAGATGCCTTTCTCATTCACATCATGCCGCCTATGAAGCGTCCATGTCCGAGCAACTAGTATGTCATATTCCCAAGTGCCTATGAAGCGCCCCATGTCCTAGCTCCAAGCGCCGATGACAGCGGTTGGGGAATATGAAGTTCAGATGTTAGAATGGCCTCCTGAAGTCACCATAAGTCTCCGGGAGCATCGAGTCTAAAATGCCATTCGGATTTTGGATGACGAATTCAAAGGTTATGGTTCACGATTTTCGGGCGTTTGGAAGGCTATGGGACCAAAGTTTTTATTTTTGCACCATATTAAAGAGGGTCTTCTAAGGAGGTGTGGGAGGCCATTGGGGTTTACATTGAGTCCAAAATAGCTTTTAAAGACTTCTTTATGAGTCACCCACTCTATATACTCAAACAACGAAACCATGGAGGCGAAAATGGCCTCCCTAACGTACCGAGGGGCCTCTCGGGTCATCATGAGTGTCTCACAGTGCCAGCTGAAAATCTTAAGCGGGCCTCAGAAAGCCAAAATTCAAAGGCTATAATTCACGTTCCTTTTTTTGATGCGAATAATTCACGTTTCTTTGGACGTTAGAAAGGCCTTGGGACAAATTTTTTTTATTTTATTTCGTGTCATTTCACACATGGCACCCATATAGAGCGTGGAAGGCACTCGGAGCCAGTTATTGGTCCCAAATAACTTTTGATGACCCTTTTACGAGTCACCTAATCTAAAAGGCAGAACACAGAAACCGCAAGTAAATACGAACTTCAAAGATCAGAGTGGTCAATTAGAGGAACTCTTGGATCACTAACTCACTATGGGTATCGTTGAGCGTTAAGAGTAAAATTCTCAATCAAGCCCCAAGAAGCGAAATATGAAAGGTATAATCCATGATTTTTGGGCACTTAAAAAGCCTATGATTAAATTGTTTTTTTTTTCACCATATTGCACGGAATATCCCAATGGGACGTGGAAGCCCCCCATTCTCACTTTTAGGTCCCAAAATGTTTGTTACATTTTTTTTGCTAGCACTCATATGAAGCGGTTTAATGTAGGCTCATGAATAAGGCGGCCAAAATATCTCTTTTTATTCCACTACTTTAATTGGGTTTTGAAAACACATGTATTACTTTTATTCATAGTATGTACGAGACAATTTTAAATGAGTTTTGATGACAACTCACACTCGACACTTGGTATTTTACTCCATTTGTTTTCGTAGGGAGACACACAATTTTAACTTTACCAGACATTTCCTACATAATTACATGTAATTAGATTTCACAAAATTTAGGCTCTATTTTTCTCAACTTAATTTTATTTAAATTCAGTTCAGTTCATATTCACGTATAATTTTATCGGATAATCTTTTTTCCAATAATATAATTATCATCATGAATTTTATTTCGGACTAAAAGTTATTTGAATAATAAAGTTACACATGAATTGAACTGAAGTGATGAATTTAACTATTCTAAGTAAAATTAAGCCATAGAAACATAACCTTACTCTCTTTTGATGGTTAGGGTGTAACGTTTAGAAGCCATCGTAGTGGAGGAGCCAAAGGGATTCTGAGAGGAAACCCTCCTTTCTCAAT
This sequence comes from Tetragonia tetragonoides, assembly GCA_038025085.1. NCBI lineage: Eukaryota > Viridiplantae > Streptophyta > Magnoliopsida > Caryophyllales > Aizoaceae > Tetragonia > Tetragonia tetragonoides. The sequence goes on from CM076153.1 coordinate 2,346,414, forward strand.
TATCACCAAGGGTTTTCTTCTCTCTCTTTTCTCTCGCCCACCTTTTCAAAACCGCCATTATCCAACCCCAAACCATTTCTCTCTCCTTTTGAAACCCTAGAATGGAGCTAGAACTGGAATTAATCGGGCGCCATGCGATGTTCTTCGACGATGATGTTAACGCCTCTTTTGTAAACTCTAAAGACGCTCTTGTTGAATGGAATTCATTATTCATCGATCGATACGATGTTCGACATCTTCTCACTAGCCCTCCAGCTTCATTTCGAAATCTCGGCCCTGGATCTTCTTCAACTCCTGTCGATTCTCATCTTGAATCTCAGCTCGAGCTCGAGCGTTATGCTGACTTACGCTCATCTGAAGATGACCTAGGTACGTTATTTTTCTTTATTTAAATTTGCAATTCAATTTAATTTCGATCGATAATATAATCGACCTGTTTAATGGTTCTTTGTTTAGCTTGATTTGGTTTTTGAACTATTGAGGGCACTGTTATTGTCTTCTGTTAGTTGCTTTTAGGGAAGTTTTCTGAAGTGGGTTTTATTTGGGTAGCAAAAAAAAAAGGTGAAAAATGTTAATTTGCTTTATTGGATCATTAGAGTTATAGCTTGGAGAAATTATTGATTGGAAACTATCATTAACTGAGGAGAAATCATGGGACACTGAAGACCCTGTAGGCGCTGTAGGTATTGGTTACCGGTGGAATTGATTTTCTATGCTTTCCGAAACTGGCGTGGAGCTGTCATTGTGTTGATAAGCTCATGTACAGTCAATGAAGTTTGCTAACATTTAAGACTACTAGTTTGTCCTTGATTCTCAATGTATAGATTATTATTTATTTCGTTATTTGCTCCCAAGATCTCATGTCAACATGCTCCTGGGTCCCAAATTCCCAATCTTGCACAAGAGTTATGAGAAGTAGGGGGCCCTTATCGAAGAAATGTTTTTTCATCTTTTCGTATTTGGCGGGGTGATGTAAGCATTGAGTATTGTGGATTTAACTAATAGGCTTGGGAGCACTTTGATGTGGTGCTCTCCAGAAGCTTGGGGAAAAAAAATACCTTATCAAATGTGTCATGCTGGAGCACTTCTCAAAATATTGAGAACATTTTGAGATATCAGTTTTGACCCCTTATACAGTTAGGTGCATAGCTGCGTAAGCATAATAGCTCTTGTTCTTTTATGCTATCTTCTTTGCAATATACTTCCAAATTTGCAGGAAAAGAACTCTTATTTTGTAACAGGTTGATCTCTCCAAAATGACAAGTAAGCGTATGCTTGGCTCACCATAGTACTATTCATAGAACTCCTTAACTGTATTTTTAACAAGTAAGCGTATGCTTCGGCCTTTGGCAATAATACTGATCACATATTTAGTAGGAATAGTTTTATGATAATTTTTAATGTTGATTCTCTCTTCTCATTTACAAACTGAAGTTGAGGAGAAGGACACTGGTGGATATAAAGCTGTTCCCTTCTCATATGGAAACTCTGCCGTTTCAACAGAACAAAAGAATTCTGATGTGGCTATGGATATATCTACTTTCCGCCCAGCATTTCCTGTGCCTGAAAGCTTACTTCAAAACTTGGTAAGTCGACGCCCTTTCACCACCCTCTCTGACATCTCACTTTAGCCGCTTTGTTAAGTTATAAGGTAGAATCGTTTTTTTTTTGGCCACTTAGCTGATGTGGGCATATGGTATTTGTCTGACGTGCATATGTTATTCTAAGGCTTACAATGTCTAAGTTTTCAGATGCTCGGAGCAGGACGGACTTCTTGTGACCTAAGGTTGCCATTCAGGGGCACCTTGTTCCCTTTTGTTGTCAGATGGACGTGCAGGTGGGATTAAGACGATAGAGTTCAATATTCTAAGTGGAAATTTGCATCATCATTGTCACTTGGGGCATATGGAATGAAATGTTTCCTCATAGAGTTTTGATATTTGTCGTTTAAGATTATCAAGATCTTTGTAAGATGCCACATATTGAGTTTCCTTGGATTTCTTAGCTGTAGCTTGTCTAGAATGCTTTATTCAAGTGTGTACATGTTTCTTTTTCTTTTTTAACATCATTAATATCTTTCTTTCTTTCGTTTGTTTCTCTTGGTTTTTTCCAGCCTTCTACAGAAAAGTTGCATCAGATTATTGCAAGGACTGCTATTTTTGTAAGCGAACATGGTGGCCAGACTGAAATTGTTTTGCGAGTAAAGCAGGGAGATAACCCAACATTTGGATTTTTGATGCCACACCATCATCTTCACCCATACTTCAGATATCTTGTTGATCACCCGGAACTTCTGAAGACTGATAACAATGAGAAGTCAAATGATGAGAAGACTAATGACAATCAGACTAGTGGAGCACTTTCCCTGCTTGGCTCCATTTATGGTTCTGGAGAAGATGAAGATGGTGCAGCCGAGGTTGACACAGATCAGTTAGAGCCGACAGTTACTTCAGGAGTGCAAAAAGATGAGAAAATCTCCAAAGCTTCACATCCTTCTAAAGTGAAACCAATTGCTTTGAGTAAAAGTCGTATCTGTAGCATTAAACCTGCATATGCTTATGGCTTGAAAAAGGATGGAGATATCTTGGGTTCCACTAGTCTCGACATGGACAAGTCAAAAGCTTCAAGTTTATTTCCCATTAAGAAAGCTGAAACTTTGGTTGTGGACCCTCCATCTGATGTAAAGAGATTGGTTGATCGGATAGCTGAGATCATCTTGAAGAATGGGAAAGACTTTGAGGCAGTACTAATTGAGCAGGACAAAACGCATGGAAAGTTTTCGTTCCTTCTGCCGTCCAACCAGTATCACCTTTACTATCTAAATGTTTTGAAGAAGGCTCAGGAGGTTTGCTGCTTAACTATCTATGCTATGCTTTTGTACTTTCTTGCTGATATTAAGATTATATTTGCTGGGGGTTTTGTTGAAGGTTTGCCATGGATACGAATTGTGTGACCGCTTTTGTTCTGGTTAATGATGCCTGTATAGACTAGTGCATACTGAGACAGATTCTTACATAGTGACAGTTTGAAACATGTGAATGTGTGTGTCTGGATGTTATTGAATGAATTATAGTGTTACTGCTATATTTTAGGTTTTGCCAAGTGAATTGAGAAGCTTGTGTGACCTTATGTGCTTTGGCTCATGGTTTTCATGGAGAGTGACCTCACAAGAAGTTATACTGCATGTTTTTGGTTCGTTACCAGTTACCACAGAAGTTAGGAATTATCTCACTTGTTTGATAGTTCCCCCTCTACCAAAGTCTGCAAATGTCAGAAGATGGGAGAGGGGTGATGGACTCACACTCGTGCTAGGGGTTTTTCAACTAAATATACCTACATTACATATTGGCATTCTGGGCAATGTACTTTTCATCAATGACCATGATACATTGCTGTTTCTCATACTCCAACCTTTGCATGATTGTGTAGTACCCTGCTATTGTGTCCCTTGCCGCGTTTTGTCTTATTTATTAATTCTTGATTGTTATTTTTATTCTGTGCAGTCAAGATTAAGTCGAAAGAGCTTTGGCTCTGAGAAGGATGGCTCATCACGGCAAGAGACGGACAGGAAAACTGCATCGGTAGAGGAAAATGATTCTTCATCCTTGGGATGTGGGGCTCATGACTTACCACTTGACTATGACCGGAAAGAGAAGTTTAAAATGGTAATCAAGTCCAAGAAGGATGCAGAGGATCAGCCTTCGAAAGAGACACGGCAGCAATGTGGAGTTACTATGGATGCAGCTTCTGCGGCAGCTATACTTCAGGCTGCCACAAGAGGCATTAAAAAACCTAATCTGGATATTCTCTCCAAGACATCTTTGAATGGAGCAAGACATTGTTCCAGTAATGAGGGTGCACAGGCTTCAAATGCTAGTCTTCAGACATCACAAATTCAAAGCTCGTCCAAAAAGCAAAATGAGAACGGAAAGCCCAGTGTTACTGTTGCCAAGGACATTGCAAAAACAGCTGCTCTTGCAGCAGCCGGTGAGGCAGATTCCTCTGAAGCAGGGTTAACGAGGGAGCAGAAGCTAAAGGCTGAAAGATTGAGGCGGGCTAAGATGTTTGCAGCTATGATCAAGAGCGGTGCTGCACCACTGGGGAAGGAGACTGTGCGTGCTCTATCTGTAGAGCCACCAGGATCTGGGGTCTCTGGCTCAGCCACCAACATTGTGAATGAAGAAGTAAAAGAAAGAGAAGGAAGCACTGTTCCCATAGAAGCAGGGACTTCTGATATAAAGGACAAGGCAGAGGAAAATTCTTCTGATGATGAGAATGAGCACAAATCAAGGAAGAAGCGTCACTACAGATCTAGAAAACACGATAACAGTGAAGGGGAGGAAGATGAGGACGAGGGCAAGAAAGAGGAAGATGAAGAAGAAGATAGGAGGCACTCTAGGAAGAAACATAGGTCCCATCGTTCTTCGAGGCACCATAGAGATAGAACCAAAGATAGACATAAGCATCGGAAAAGACATTCTACTTCAAAAAGCAAAGAATCCCGACATCGTAACAAGCATGACAGTCCTGAAGATGATAGGTATCAATGGCATGGACATGATAGCTTATCTGAAGATGATAGGTATCAATGGCATGGACATGATAGCTTATCTGAAGATGAAGACAAGCACCACAAACGGAGGCACTATCGTGATAGCTCTTCCGAAGATGAGCTAAAGCACAGTAAGCGAAAGCACAAGAGGTCTCGAAAAGAAGAGAGACATGAAAGGAGACTTAGGAAGGGTGAGAGATCTCACGAAGAAATGGAGTTGGAAGAAGGAGAAATCGGATTCAAGTCCTCAGGTCAGTCTCCATCAACCGTAGGTGACGAGGCTTGTAGAGAAGCTGTTGTGGATGATCCAAAGTCATCCTACCAAAACGACCGGACCCCATCTTTGCCTCCGTCTGAAACCACTGAGGTTCCTGATGAGCTTAGAGCCAAAATTAGGGCAATGTTGCTAGCAACTATGTAACTTATTTCCCTTCAACTTCTGCTTTGTATTTTGTTTTTAAAGAATGTATTGGTTGCAGCTGTGAAATGATATTTCTTCTTTTGAATGGATATAGTGGAGCCCTCCCAGTATCTTGTTTGAGTCTATGGCATGTGAATGTATGATGTATTTGTTACAGGGATTGAAGGGTTAGCCGAGATGGTAACTTCTTCACTCGAATTCCGGAGTGACCCGGGTTCGAGTCCTCTCATCTGCTCTCCTCCTTCTAGTGGACTCCTTACCATTTGTAAATAAAAAGATAAAAAAAAGATGATGAATTTGTTACTGAAAATGGAGGTTGATGATTGATTCTTACTTCCTCCATTTCATAGGTTTTTGTTCTTTTTTTTGAAGTTTATTATTGATTGACATAAAGCTTTTCTTGCACAATTCTTTATTTCTATTTCTACTATAATAGCCCTTCATTTTATATAATATATAATACTATGCAATTAGGCAATTTTTTCTTGGTCTCAAGCTACCGTCAAGATAGACAAGTAGGAAAGAATAGAAGAACTAGCGTTGGATACTTGACTATGGGGCTTGGATCCCGTCGGAGGTGCTTGTTGGTCTTCAGCTGTCTGTATTTGATTTGGCAAATACTACGAAACTTAGCCTAGGAATCCACCTTCCCCGGGAAAACGTAAAGAAAAGAGAAGGCATGCGTTGAAACAAACTGCAAACGCATGACATCGGCATACATCACGTCCGATGACTTTCACCGTTTACACGAATTGTTTTCAACTAGTCAGTGACAACCAAAAACAAAAGAAATGTTGACTATACTGCCAAACTGGTATAAGGATATTATCCGCATAACATCACGTATGAGAGGGGCCTCGCCTTGCCGCCTCATGCGAGATTTGTGATGATACAAAAATATGTACAGGGCAGACTCATGAGGTCTCTCATATTTTCTCCTCTCTTTTCCTCCCACGCCTAATGGAATAGGTTCTGCCTATACAAGACCTATTGGGATTGAATTCCAATTTGGTAGTTATCTAGCCCGTGCAATTTTATTTATTTTTGTTTTGAGGAATAGGGGTTGGAGTTTTTCATTAATAGAATAGTCATACGATATCTACAATATCAAAACTCCTAAAATATAGATCTACGATACAAATATGGATCACACTCTCGGGCACCGAGGATCCTCTAGGGTCATAGTAGGCCCTCTGGAGAAGTATGGAAAAAAAGACACTCCAGCCACGGGAAGTCGAAAACGAAGGCCATAATCCACGTTTTTTGGGCTTCCGGGAAGCCCCGGAAAAAAGGTGGATATTTTCGCACCATATCGAATGGAACATTCTAAGGGACATGGGAAGCCCTTGGGGGCGCTTATCCGGTCCCTGATAGGCTTAGATAGGCGGTATACGGGACACTGGTTTATGTGTCGGAACACCAAAGTCATGGGTGATATCAAAATTCGGGGATCCGGATAACACTCCCGGGGTACCGAGGGTCCTCTAGGGACATGGTAGACCCCCCGCATATGTTTGGGCAAAAATGATACCGGGGCCCTAGTAAGCTGAAAATGAATGCTATAATCCACGATTATTTGGCTTCCGGGAGGCCGCGGAACGAAGTTGGATATTTTCGCACCACATCGCATGGAACAACCCTAAGAGACATTTGATGCCCTTGGGGTCGCTTATCCGGTCCCTGATAGGCTAGTAAGGGAGTTTTACGGGACATAGATGGAAGAGTTGGAACACCAAAGGAATGGATGATATCAAAGTTGGGGATCCGGATGAAACTTCCGGAGTACCGAAGATCCTCTAGGGTCATTGTAGACCTCCCCGAGAAGTTTGGGAAAAAATGACAAACGGGCCCCGAGAAGCCGAAAACGAAGGCTATAATCCATGGTTTTTTGGCTTCCCAGAGGCCACGAAATGAAGGTGGATATTTTAGCACCAAATCTCATGAAACACCCCTAAAGGATATGGGAGTCCCTTGGGGCCGCTTATCCGTCCCTGATACGCTTGAAAGGGCGTTATACGGGACACTAGTGTAAGAGTCGGAACACCAAAACCATGTGTGATAGATCCGTTTGACACTACCGGGGTACTGAGGTTCCTCTAGGGTCATGATAAACCCCCCGGAGATGTTTGGGCGTAAATGACACCCGGGCTTCGGGAAGCCGAAAACGAAGGCTAATCCACGTCTTTTGGGCTTCCGGGAGGCTCCGGGACGAAGGTGGAAATTTTCGCACCACATCGCATGGAACAAAAATAAGAGACATGGGACACCCTTGGGGTTGCTTATCTGGTCCCTAATACGCTAGGAATGGCGTTTTACGGGACACTGATGTAAGAGTCAAAACACCAAAAGACATGGGTGATATCAAAGTTCGGGGATCCGCATGAAACCCCCGGGGTACCGAGGGCCCTCTAGGTTCATTAGAGACCTCCCGATGAAGTTTGGGCAAAAATGACACCCGGGCCCCAGGAAGCCGAAAACGAAGGCTATAATCCACGGTTTTTGGGCTTACGGGAGGCCCCGCAATGAAGGTGCTTATTTTCGCACCACATCTCATAGAACAATCCTAAGGGACATGGGAGGCCCTTGAGTACCCTTATTCGATCCCTGATTAGCTTGGAAGGGCGTTATAAGTGACACTGGTGTAATAGTCGAAACACCAAAGCCATGGGTGATTTCAAAATTCGGGGATCCAGATCACACTCCTGGAGTATCAAGGGTCCTCTAGGGTCATGGTAGACACCCCAGAGATGTTTAGGCAAAAATGACACCGGGGCCCCAGGAAGCCAAAAACGAAGGCTATAATCTACGGATTTTGGGCTTCCGGGAGGCCACGGAAAAAAGGTGGATATTTCGCACCAGATCGCATGGAACACCCCTAAGGGACATAGAAGTTCCTTGGGATCGCTTATCCGGTCCCTAATAGCCTTGGAAGGGCGTTATACGGGACACTGGTGAAAGAGTCGGAACAAAGCCATGGGTGATATCAAAGTTTGGGGATCCGGTCGACACTCCCGGGGTACCGAGGGTCCTCTAGGGTCATGGTAGAGCCCCCGGAGATGTTTGGGAAAAAATGACACCAGAGCCTCGGGAAGCCGAAAACGAAGGCTATAATCCACGGATTATAGGCATTCGAAAGGCCCCTGAACGAAGGTGGATATTTTCTCACCACATCTCATGGAACACCTCTAAGAGACATGGGACGCCCTTGGGGTCGCTTATCCGGTCCCTATTAGGCTAGGAAAGGCGTTTTAGGGGAAATTGATTTATGAGTTGGAACACCAAATGCATGAGTGATATCGAAGTTCAGGGATCTGCATGAAACTCTCGGGGTACCGAGGGGCCTCTAGGGTCATTATAGACCTCCCGGAGAAGTTTGGGCAAAAATGACACCCGGGCAACGGGAAGCCGAAAACGAATGCTATATTCCACGGTTTTTCGGCTTCCTGGAGGCCCCTAAACAAAGGTTGATATTTTTGCACCACATCTCATGGAACACCCCTAAGGGACATGGGAGGCCCTTGGGGACGCTTATTCGATCACTGATTAGCTTGGAAGGGTGTTATATGGAACACTCGTGTAAGAGTCGGAACACCAAATCCATTGGTGATATCAAAGTTCGGGGATTCAAATGACACTTTCGGGGTACCGAGGGTCCTCTAGGGTCATGGTAGACCCCCTGGAAATATTTGGGCAAAAATGACACCCAGGCCCCTGGAAGCCAAAAACGAAGGCTAATCCACGGTTTTCAGGCTTCCGGGAGGTCCCGGAACGAAGGTGGATATTTTCGCACCACATCGCATGGAACACCCCTGAGGGACATAGGAGGCCCTTGGTGTCTCTTATACGATCCCATATAGGCTAGTAAGGGCGTTTTACGGGGAGTTGATGAAAGAGTCGGAACACCAAATGAATGGGTGATATCAAAGTTCAGGGATCCAAATGAAATTCCCGGGGTACTGAGGGTCCTCTAAAGTCATTGTAGACCTCCCGGAGAAGTTTGGGCAAAAATGATAAACGAGCCCTGGGAAGCCGAAAACGAAGGCTATAATCCACGGTTTTTGGGCTTCCGGGAAGCCTCGGAAAGAAGGTGGATATTTTCGCACCACACCGCATGGAACACCCCTAAGAGACATGGAACGCCCTTGGGGTCTCTTATTTGGTCCCTTATAGGCTAGGAAGGGCGTTTTACGGGACACTTATGTAAGAGTCGAAACACAAAAGGCATGAGTGATATCAAAGTTGGAGGATCCGCATGAAACTCTCGGGGTACCGAGGGCCCACTAGGGTCACTATACACCTCCCTGAGAAGTTTGGGCAAAAATGACACCCGAGCCCCGAAAAGCCGAAAATGAAGGTTAATTCCACAGCTTTTGGGCTTTCGGTAGGTCCCGAAACGAAGGTGGATATTTTCGCACCACATCTCATGGAACACCTCTAAGGGACATGGGAGGCCCTTGGGGACGCTTATTCGGTCCTTGATTAGCTTGAAAAGGCGTCATACGGGACACTGGTGTAAGAGTCGGAACACCAAAGTCATTGGTGATATAAAAGTTCGGGGATCAGGATGACACTTCCGGGGTACCGAGTGTCCTCTAGGGTCATGGTAGGCCCCCCGGAGATGTTTTGACAAAAATGACACCGGGGCCTTGGAAAGCCAAAAACGAATGCTATAATCCACGGTTTTTGGGTTTCTGGTAGACCCCGGAACGAAAGTGGATATTTTGGCAACACACCGCATGGAACACCTCTAAGGGACATAGGAGGCTCTTGGGGTTGTTTATCTGATCCCTGGTAGGCTAGTAAGGGCGTTTTACGAGACACAGATGGAAGAGTCGGAACACCAAAGGAATGGGCGATATCAATGTTCGGGGATCCGGATCGGCCTCCCGGAGTACCGAGGGTCCTCTAGGGTCATTGTAGACCTCCAGGAGAAGTTTGGGCAAAAATGACAGATGGGGCCCGGGAAGCCGAAAGCGAAGGCTATAATCCATGGTTTTTGGGTTTCCGGAATGCCCCGGAAAGAATAAGGTGGAAATTTTCACACCACATCTCATAGTTTACACCCCTAAGGGATATGGAGGCCATTGGGGCCGCTTATCCGGTCCCTGATAGGCTTAGAAGGGCGTTATACGGGACACTGGTTTAAGAGTCGGAACACCAAAGCCATGGGTGATATCATAGTTTGGGGATACTGTAGGACACTCAACGGGTAACGAGGGTCATCTAGGGTCATGGTAGACCCCCCGGAGATATTTGGGCAAAAATGACAACCGGGCCCCAGGAAGCCGAAAACGAAGGGTATAATCCACGGTTTTTGGGCTTCCAGGAGGCCACGGAATGAAGGTGGATATTTTCGCACCACGTTGCATGGAACACCCCTAAGAGACATGGGACGCCCTTGGGGAATATAGGAGGCCCTTGGGGCCACTTATCCGGCCCCTGATAGCATTGGATGGGCGTTATACGGGACACTAGTGTAAGAGTCGGAACACCAAAGCCATGGGTGATATCAAAATTTGGGGATCCGGTTAACACTCCCGGGGTACCGAGGGTCCTCTAGGGTCATGGAAGACCCCCCGGAGATGTTTGGGCAAAAATGACACCCGGGCCCCGGGAAGCCGAAAGCGAAGGCTATAATCCACGGTTTTTGGGCTTCCAGGAGGCCCCGGAACGAAGGTGGATATTTTTGCACCACATCGCATGGAACACCCCTAAGAGACATGGGACGCCCTTAGGGTCGCTTATCTGGTCCCTGATAGGCTAGGAAAGGCGTTTTACGAGAAACTGTTGTAAGAGTAGGAACACCAAAGGCATGAGTGATCTCAAAGTTCGGGGATCCGCATGAAACTCTCAGGGTACCGAGGGCCCGCTGGAGTCATTATAGACCTCCCAGGGCCCCGGGAAGCCGAAAACGAAAGCTATATTCCACGGTTTTTTGGCTTCCGGGTGGCCCCAGAACTAAGGAGGATATTTTCGCACCACAACTCATAGAACACCCCTAAGGGACAAGGGAGGCCATTGGGGACGCTTATTTGGTCCCTTATTAGCTTGAAAGGGCGTTATACGCGACTCTAGTGTAAGAGTCGGAACACCAAAGTCATTGGTGCTATCAAATTTCGGTGATCCGGATGAAACTTTCTGGGTAACGAGGATCCTCTATGGTCATGGTAGACCCCCCGGAGATGTTAGGGCAAAAATGACACCAGGGCCCCGAAAAGCCAAAAACGAAGGCTATAATCCACGATTTTTGGGCTTCCGAGAGGCCTTGGAACGAAGGTGGATATTTTCGCACCACATCGCATGGAACACTCCTAAGGGGCATAGGAGGCCCTTGGGGTCGCTTATCCGGTCCCTGATGCTGATAGGCTAGTAAGGGCGTTTTACGGAACATTGATGGAAGAGTCGGAACACCAAAGGAATGGGTGATATCAAAGTTTGGGGATCCGATGAGCCTCCCGGGGTACCGAGGGTCCTCTAGGGTCATTGTAGACCTCCGGGAGAAGTTTGGGCAAAAATGACATCTGAGCCCCGGGAAGCCGAAAACGAAGGCTATAATCCATGGTTTTTAGGCTTCCGGGAGGCCCCGGAACGAATGTGGATATTTTCGCACCTCATCTCATGGAACACCCCTAAGGGACATGGGAGGCCCTTGGGGACGCTTATTCGATCCCTGATAGGCATAGGAGGGCGTTATACGGACACTGTTCTGTAAGAGTCGGAAAACCAAAGCCATGGGTGATATCAATGTTTAGGAATCCAGATTACACTCCCGGGGAACATAGGGTCCTCTAGGGTCATGGTAGACCCCCCGAAGATGTTTGGACAAAATTACACCCGGGCTCCGGAAAGCCGAAAACGAAGGCTATAATCCACGATCGTTGGGCTTCCAGGAGGACCCGGAACGATACTGGATATTTTCGCACCACATCGCATGGAACACCCCTAAGAGACATGGGACGCCCTTAGGGTCTCTTATCCTGTCCCGGATAGGTAGGAAGGGCGTTTTACGGGATACTGATGTAAGAGTCGGAACACCAAAAGCATGGGTGATATCAAAGTTCGGGGATCGGCATGAAATTCTCGGGGTATCGAGGGCCCTCTAGGGTTATCATACACCTGCCGGAGAAGTTTGGGCAAAAATGATACTAATGACATGTGCATGAGGTAGTAGTGTCATTAATGACAAAAGTTCACGAGGTAGTAGTATTGATACTAATGAAATGAAATAAAATGAAGGCGCTCTATTTTATTTTTGGACTCATGGCTTGCATGATCGAAAACATGGCCGTCCCAACACACAAAGACTCAAGTACAAACTGCAGAATAAACAATGGATGGAAGATGGAACCAAAATAGATGGGTCGTTCTTATTAGAAAAAGGAAAAAGTAGCTAGAAGTTAGAACACACTAAAAATAAAAACAAAAAAACAAAAAGAGCCGTCAATTTCGTTGACTAGCTAGGCAATAGCCTATAGCTATCCATTTCCTTTGGTCTCACGTGTGTAGTGCCGGGCCAAAACCGGCCAATCAAAAACCCGGTCAACTTGGGTTCCTCACTTGACGCTCGTTGCACTTGTTGACTTGCTCATCTTTTTGGACCTTCTCTCATACGTATAGTGTATGCATGCGTACACACACGAATGATATATATACTATACATAAGACAGAGTATATACGAATTGTATCATTGCTCCAAATAAATTTTGGTTCAAGACAGGGGTGAACGTAGGATTTTACTTTTGACGGGTAACATCAAGACACGTAAAGGGGGTAAGAGGGAAGGAAAATTATAAATTTGGGAAAAATATTGATAAACCAAAAGAAAAAACAAACTCCGGTCTGTTCCGCCTATGGTTCAAGATACATTAGTTTGATATGCCATCATGTTACACCTGTTTGATGAAGGAGTGTTAAATAATCGCACATCATTATAGTGAAGTTCGTGGGAAACTAATTTTTCAAATCGTGAACACGTCTTATTCTAAAGTTGAATTTGAGTACAAGTTAGTTCAATTAATGTCGTTATACACATATGATTCTAAGTAGAACTTTGTGGACTCGAGTTATATTTGAGTATTTGTAATCTAGAGGTATCGATCTCTACCTTTAATAAGAGTCTATACCTAGAAGAGTGAACTCAAGTTTGAGTTTGACTACTAAATAGTTTGATTCAACAATAACGGAATTGAAAGGAGTTTTGTCCACAAATTTTATCGGTGATCTAACTAATTATCAAATGACTCTTGCTAACCAAGTGACTAATCTCATGAACATAACAAGTATAACTCCATATATTCTAAGAATAGGATTAGTCAACCAACAGACTTTCTCCCCACACTCAAAACCCGGGTGTTACTAGAATTCTAGTAACGAGAAATTAGCCTACATGCTTCTTGGAGATCTCAATCTCATCATCTTCATTTGACTCTCTCTCTCTCTCTCTCTCTCTCTCTCTCTCTCTCTCTCTCTGCTAAGTTATAGTCTTCATATTATTGTAGCCATGTGTTGTGTAGTTGACGCACCCCCTTACCTCATGAACTTTGTAATTAATAATATTAGTACAATTAAGTCATTGCCTCTCCTTATTTTGGTCTTCACTTTGAACCCTTCTTTATTGCCGATTATACCCAATCTTCCCTTAGCTTATACATACCTCTCTTATCATCAATACCTTTTTATTCAACACCACTCAATTTTCCTCTAAGTCTTCATTTCACAACTCTACCTAGACTTCCATCTTTAATTTGCTCTCTCTTTTTCAACCATTTTCTTCATTTCTTCTCTTTCTATCTTGATCTCATATATAGATCATATAGGAGTTTTTATTTTATTTTTTTTAAAGCTATATGATGAATTGACTATATTCTTCATGTGATCATCATCACTTTCCTTAGTTATAAACTAGCTAGGAGAGATCATACTTTACGTTGGATCTTTTGGGAGAAGATCGATATGGACTATTCATGTGGAAGTCATAGTGGTAGTTCTAGTTCAATGATGTCGAATTTGATCAATCACATGAGTGATGAATATGATGATGATCAACATAGGCATGTGCTTAAGGAGATGGACTTCTTTGGAAACTCTACTTGTGCAAAAGAAACATCAAATAATCCAGTACCAGATCATACTGATATTAGCAACTTAGATAATAACAACAACATGATTCGTCGTGATGAGGATGAAGATGATGATAATCTTAAACTACAAATCCATGTATGTATTTCAAAGACTAATAAACTACTCTTATAGTATTACTTATATTCAATTAGATCTTACATTGATCATGTTTGAAATTCATTGTTTGTATTGTTCTTCCCATTTACTATAATTATGTCTTAGATGACACTTTTGTTTAATGTATGTGTGTGGTTATATATAGAGTGGGTTGAATCTTCAAATGGCTACAAATATGGGTGTTGTTGAGAAATCTATGGTCGATAATGAAGTATCATGGAAATCACAGGAGAATCAAATTACCAATGATAAGGTACATACTTATCACACATAAATTCCTGAGCACTAAGTGAATGCTCCTCCTTTTCTCCTCCATGTTAGCTAGGCATGTGTATGAATGGCCATCACCAGTTAGTTTGATAAAAATGAAAAGTGAAGCTAGATTTTGTTTTTGTTTGATGATTAACAATCGAAAAGGTTTGTGGATGCAGTTTATGGTTCTGAAGGAGGAGATAGCACGAAAAAATGTCGAAAATCATAGATTAACGACATTACTCAATCAAGCGACTAGCAGCTATCGAGCATTACAAATGCAAATCGTAACAATGAGGCAGCACGAACGTGATCAAAATAAGGTAATAGTTCTTCAGACAGAGGCCTTACAATTATGTTCCATTTTATTTCCTTAATCTTCATAGAAAACAAAATCGAAGTCATAAGACATATTAGGCTGAGTAGTACTATATGGGTTACAATATATGCTTATGTGAGTAAGTTAATATACGTTTTCAGATAGATAGTAATGATGGAGGCATGGAAAAACAACCAGTGAGACAATTCTTGGGTCTTGGACAAACCACTGTGAATTATCAAGAGGGAGCCAAGCATAAGTTATGTAGTGATATTGATAACTCTAGCAATGAAGAGCACTCAAACAATAAGAGTGACGGAAGTGATGATCATACTGCCAAAAGAGCCAAGAAGGAAGCATTTTCACCCAAGGGATCATCGGTATTGGCTAATTCGCCAAGAGCTGGTATGGAAGCCCCAGCTCGGACGAGATCAGACACAGAGCAAACTCATGAAGTAACAATGAGAAGAGCCCGTGTCTCAGTCCGAGCACGATCTGAAGCATCTATGGTAATGTGGAAACTCACTGAATATAATGAGCCTATACGGCTCACCATGACTTAGCTTCAGTTTTGTTTGGTTGAGCAGGAAAAGAAAATCAGGAAACTATGAGTTGTTCAAGTTATTTGGTCAAAGTAGTTCAATTTCAACATAAACCTTTTTCCATCCAATCAAACAGATAAGAACAGAAAGAGTAACTTGCAACTGAAAGCAAGCTAAAATAAAAGCTCTCCCTAAATTATGCTAAGTTAAGTCATCATACATCAGTGTCATACATAGTTTTATTATTGCTAATTAGGTATGTATTAGAATCAATAGCCAACTTAAATGTGTACACATATGCACAAGAGCTACTAGTCAATGACTTCCAAGCTAGGGAGTCATAAAGGCTGACAAAGAGGGTTAACAACCTCAAGGAATAATCTGAATATCTTAACTTATGATCATAAACTCTATTACTAGTACTGTTATAGCATATGCATAAACTTTTCGTCCATACATCTTTGTTTGGCAATTAAACTCCAGGCTTCCAAAGCTTCACCGAAAGTATGTAATGGTGCAACTTCTTTTGCCCCATGCAGCTTCATTAGAACATCAATTGCAGTGTTACATATAACGAGCAAAAAAACTAAATTTTGATATATAATGCTCGCAGATAAGTGATGGATGCCAATGGAGGAAATATGGGCAAAAAATGGCGAAAGGAAATCCATGCCCACGAGCTTACTACCGTTGCACCATGGGTACTGCTTGTCCAGTTCGCAAACAGGTGTGCCTACCTTTGTCTCTCTTTCAATTAATCTTTAGTACCTTAAGCTAATAATTACAGTGAACTTCATATATTACTACCTGTATGCCTTTGTTAATTGTCATAACATATGTACTGTGTATTATAATTTCAATTTCAATAGGTGCAAAGATGTGCAGAAGACAAAAGCATTCTCATCACAACCTATGAAGGACACCACAACCACCCATTACCAGCAGCTGCAGTCACCATGGCTACCACAACATCAGCCGCAGCCTCAATGCTGGTTACCGGGTCAATGTCAAGCCCAATGGATGGGCTAATGAGCCCATCCATCTTCTCACAACCGACAACACTCCCTGGCCTCCCAAGCCTTGCCTCAATCTCAGCCTCGGCCCCCTTTCCTACTATCACACTAGACCTCACACGTCCACAACAACCACCACAACCACAGCCACAGGGAAATCCTAACATGCCATATAACCCAAACATGAATGGGCTGGGCTTGGGAGGCTCCAATATACAGCAGCTCTTGGCCCAGGCCCTTTACGGATATCGAGGAGGTGAGCGCACCCAAGCAGCGCCCAACACAGACCTAATAGGTGTTGTTAAAGCTGCCCTTCTCGGCGCAGATCCCACCCTTACTACAGCCTTAGCCACAGCCATTTCCTCCATAATGAAGGGGAATGTTCAGCCTCGTAATAGTACTAATGTTAATAGTGATGGTAATAATGCAGGTAGTACTGGAAATGTTATGGGTGGCAAAATCCCTAATGACAACAAACTTGATCCCTCCAATTTTGTAGAGAACTAATTGGTTATTGCAGTGGTTAATTTATGTCTTCCCTTGTTAATTTCCATTCTTTTTCCCCTTAAATCATTTCTTTCCTCAAAAAAATTGTTTTATGTAGGACTGAGAACTCAGAAGTATGTTTTATGAATAGATTAACATCCAAAATAGTTAATTAATTTCTTCTTCCTTTATTCTTTTTCCTATATAAGACCAGAAGAAGGATATTGCTCTTTTCATCCTTTTTTTTTCCCCTGGTTATATTGACATTGATCATGGAGGTCATCTAGTTATTGTGTCCCTCAACTGTATTTCACAGTACAATTACAATTGGTTTCTGTTTTAAGGCTGTTTGAATTTCAAGTATCTACAAATTGTTTGAGATGATCAACAACACCTTATGAATTGCTCTTAGTTTAAACTCTTCGTTATGAGTTACAGATTGACAATCAATCATCACAAATCCTAAATTGTTAGCAACTAATTCTGCAATTGACATCGATAATTGCGATCATGATAAGCAAGCAACGGAACATCATCACTATATATATACACATTCGTTTCTTTATTCAGTCAAATACATTCATATCTACAAATTCTTAAACTTTACCTAAACCTTTTTACAGTTGTACATGCGTGTGTGTTTTACACTAACCCTCCTGCACCTCCCGTTCTCTTTCTTTATGCAGCTGGTAATCTTCTGATCTCTTCCTTAATCGTTGAATCTCTCTCATGTAATAGTGTAGTCTGTCAACTATCAGTGAAAGGAACAAGGAGATCCCTGCACACAAATGAAATTAAGAACATACATGAAATAATCTTATGTATAACAGTGTCAGAGTCAGTCTTTTGGAGCAACGCGACATTGTTTGCTCGACCTTACAGAACAAGAAGCATTAATCAAGCTACAAGATGATTTACCAAGAAGAGTTGCCTCAAGGAGGTGATACGCCATAAGAACTTGGTCAGTTGGATTAACAGCAACAGCATCCCTTAAACGTGTATAGACATCGACTACACCATGAGAGTTCGACAGGAAAAGTACAAACAAGGTCCCCATTAACGTCTGAGCAACCACATGACCCTTACCGCGCTTCAAATGGTCCAATCCTCCAAGCACAAGCTGCCTCAAAGGAGAGCTAAACAGCAGGACTAAGATGAGAAACATTTCAGCAAATATAACAGGATACAATAAGTACAGAATCATTTTCACTCCCAGATTGATCCACCGCGTTTCTTTTTTTAAAAGTAGTACGATATTGATGCTAAAATTGAAGCTTAAATGGAGATAGAAAATACAAAATAGAATAGCAAGGTAATTTGATGTAAAAGAGAGGTGTGCCAAAGTTGTAACTCTACAAGCTTGTAAACTTCCAAAATAATTAAGGTATACATAAGGTAGGAAGTAGGAACTCTAGGAAGTCAAGTATATGGAATATAGATTAGAACAATTAACTATTTAACTTTTTCCCTTCCTTCATCAGCCCTTTTACTTTGATTCCCTGCTCTTTAAGAAATCAAATACGACTCCGTTTAACAATGATTTTCAGGGTGTGAGGAACTTACAACAAACACTAGATTTTATTGCCTTACTACCCAAAACGAATATGAAGAACTTTGATTAAACCCTTTTTGACATGGAGATCAAACAAAAATACTCTTTTTGACACACTTCGCCTAGAACTAGTTGTCGCAAAACAAACCCTGAAAATTAAACCTGTCTTGCACTTTTAACACACCCTTTTGATAACAATCAACCTTCAAAAGTTTGGGAAAATAATAGGGAAAAAATCATACATATTAGAAATCATTTCAAAAAAATTGGGAAAAATTATGAGACCTCGCTATAATAGTAGAGAGGGTGTGGGGGAAGATTTGGTGGCATGGCATGGTGGGCAGTCATGCTCATTGCTCGGTGCTCAAAATCGTGAATTATAGCCTTCGATTTCGGTTTTCAGGGACCCGATTGAGATTTTTGTGCAACCTTCTCCGGGAGGTTTATCTTGACCCAAGAGGACTCCTGATGCCCTCGGAAGTTTATTTGGGTCCCCAAACATCGATTTTACCCATGCTTTCGGCGTTCCGACCCTTAGACTAATTCCCCATAAAATCCCCGTCTAAGCTTAACAAAGACCAGATAACCCACCCCATAGGCCTCCTATGTTCCCTAGGTGTAACCCGTGCGACATGGTGCGAAAATATCCACCTTCATTTCGGGGTCTTCCGTAAGCCCAAAAAACGTGGATTATAGCATACAATTTTCGACTTTCCGGGGCCCGATTGTGATATTTCTCAAACTTCTTCGCGGGGTCTATGGTGACCTAAGAGGACCCCTGGTGCCACGAGAAGGTCTTCCGGATCCGAATTCCATATTAACCCATGCTTTCTGTGTTCCAGCCGACGCGTCCAAACCTACCACGACTTGATAACCGACCTTGGGGCCCTTATCATGTCCCTTAAGGGTGTCCTGTGCGATGTGGTGCGAAAATATCTACCTTCGTTGCGAAGCCTCCAGGAAGCCCAAAAAACGTGGATAGCCTTCAATTTTTGACTTTCCGGGGTCCGCTTGTGATTTTTACCCAAACTTCTTCAAGTGTCTATCATGACCCAGTAAAACCCCTAATGCCCCAGGAAGATCATCTAGGTCCACGTTTTGCCCATACTTTCGGTATTGCAATGGTTTCTCGCGAAATGTGTCGCAAATGGGCCGACATATTTATTTATTTTTTATTAAAAAAACACTTTTTAAATTTTCAGTGGGCCAAAATGGGCCGGCTTGGCCCGACACGACCCGCCCCAACTCACAAACATGCCCGGCCCGACCCGCCCCGCCCATTTATTAAATGGGCCGACCCGCCCATTTGCCCAGCTCTACTGATAAACGACCCCAGAGGTCTCTCATGTCCCCTAGGGGAGTCTCATGTGATGTGGTACGAAAACATCCAACTCACTTTGGGGCCTCTCGGAAGCCCAAAAAAATGGATTACAATATAACTTTCGATTTTTGGTTTCTTAAGGCCCGGTTGTGATTTTTACCCAAAATTTCTCTAGGGGTCTATCATGACCCAAGAGGCACCCTAGTGCCCCGGGTCCCCAAACTCCAATTTCACCCATACTTCTAGTGTTCCAACCCTTAAAGTGGTGTCCCGTAAAAAGCCCCTCCAAGCCTACCAGGGATCTCATAACCGACCCTGAGGGCTTCCCATATAACCTAGGGGTGTCCAAGGCAATGTGGTGCGAAAATATCCACCTTCATTACGGGACCTTGCGGAAGCCCAAAAAACGTGGATTATAGCCTTCGATTTTCGGCTTCCCGGGACCCGATTGTGATTTTTACCCAAACTTATCCAAAGGATATATTATGACCAAAGAGGAGCCCCAGTGCCTCGGGAAGGTCATTTGAATCCCTGAACGCCTATTTGACCCATACTTTCAGTGTTCTAGCTTCCAGCCCTTATAGTGGTGTCCCGTAAGACGCCCCACCAAGACTACAACGAACCCGATAAGCGACTCCAGTGGCCTCCTATATTCCCCAAGGGTGTCCCTTGCAATGTGGTGTGAAGATATCCACATTTGTTATAGGGCCTCTCGGAAGCCCAAAAAAGTGGGTTATACCCTTTGATTTTCGGCTTCCAGGGGCGCAATTGTGATTTTTAACCAAACATCTCCGGGAGGGGTCTTTCGTAACCCAAGAAAACCTTCATTGCCCCGGGAAGGTCATATGGATCCCCGAACTCCGATTTTACCCATGCTTTCGATATTTTGACCCTTACAGTGGTAGCTCGTAAAACACCCTCCAAGCCTACCATGGACCTAAGAACCGACTCCTGGGGTCTTCCATGTCCCCAAAGGGTGTCCTGTGCGATTTTGTGAAAAAATATCCACAATCATTTCGAGGGCTCTCACCAACCCAAAAAAGTGGATTATAGCCTTCGATTTTCGGTTCCCGAGGCCAAGTGTCAAATTTGCCCAAACTTTTTCGAGGGACTATCGTGATCCAAGAGGAACCCCCAGTGCCTCAGGAAGGTCATTCGGGTCTCCAAAGTCCAATTTTACCCATGTTTACAGTGTTCCGGTCGTGGTATCTTGTAAAAAGCCCATTCATGCCTACCAGCCAGAAGCCTCCAATTTCGCCTAGGGGTTTCCCTTGCAATGTGATGTGGAAATATCCACCTTCGCTCCGGGGCCTTCCGGAAGCCCGAAAAACGAGGATTATAGCCTTCGAAATTTCGACTTCACGGACCTAGTTGTGATTTTTGCCCATACTTATCTGGGAGGATCTATCGTGACCCAAGTGGACCCCTGTGCCCTGGGATAGTCATCCGGATCCCTAAACTCCCACACTCATGCTTTTGGTGTTCCGGTCATTAGAGTGGTATCCCAAGAAACGCCCTTCCAAGCCTACAAGGGACTAGATAACCGACCCTCACATGTCCCATAAAGGTGTCTTGTGTGATGTGGTGCGAAAAAATTTACCTTCATTCTAAGGTCTCCCCGAAGCCCAAAAAACGTGGGCCTTCGACTTTCGGCTTCCAAGTGCCTGACAGCGATCTTTGCCCAAGCTTCTCCAAGGGGTCTATCGTTATCCTAGAGGATCTCCGTGGCTTCAGGAAGGTCCTTCAAGTCCTCAAACTCCGATTTCACCCATGGGAGATGGGTCATGGGAGCTGCTGCGACATGGGTTATGGGAGCTGGAACAACGAGCTGCTACAATATGGGTAGTGGGCACTGCAACAAGGCCCTTTTGATTTTTTTTCCCCTAACACGCCCTTTTGTTAACAATTCACCTTCAAAAAAATTCGTAGGTAAACCTGCAAAAGGATTATTGTCAAAACCAGCCTAGCAAAACAACCAGCGAACACGTTAATCACTCCGGAGGATGGGCGCTGAACATAGTAGTAACATGCAAATTTGCAACTAATGGTCTACCTCAGCACTAATTTATAAACTTCATTCATAAGCATGAGCAAGAGAAAATTGTTGCCAATATTTCCCATGGAAAGCATAAGCACTTAGATCAGAGTATCATGCTAGGGGTTAATTCATAGAGCCAGCAAATACATGGATTCAAAAACCTTTCAGAAATCTAGCAAGCCAAAGAGAATGACTATTGTCTATAGATTGTCGTATAAAGTAATCACAAAAATTTACAAGTGGGCAAATACTAGGACAATCACTTCAGCATACAGAAGTGAAAATGCATAATTTCTGGAAAAATGTGTATAATTAAGGAATATGCACCTAACAAAGTCTGAGTAAAAACTCAACTTTGGGTAGGCCGAGACACTCAGCTGAAGGGTTTTAGCAACAAAACAAAACCCAACAAAATAGGTATGAACATTTATTTTCGGAAAATTGGCACTGTTCTTTTCACAGTTTCTCTTGTAGCTTTTTTTACCTTCCCTCAATATAACATGGAGCAAAACAGCAATGCAATTGGGCCTCATACATCAAGAAGCAGCCTCCGAGGATCTTCCACCACATCCTTGACGCGCCGCAAGAAGTAGACTGCCTCTCTCCCATCAATCAGCCTATGATCATATGTTAGTGCAATGTACATCATGGGCCTGGATACAACATTCCCTTGAACCACCATCGGTCGGTTCACAATAGAGTGCATTCCTAGAATTGCTGACTGCAAAAGATAATTGAAAGTTTTATGAGGTTTATTTTATGACTGAAAAAAAACATGAACTTGCACAATAATACAAGCTACAGAAAGGAAGCTTTGCAACTGAATGTATAGAAAATGAATCTTACATACCTGTGGAGGGTTGATGATGGGAGTGCTAAGGAGACTTCCATAGACACCACCATTTGATATGGTGAATGTCCCTCCAGCCATCTCATCAATCGATATGGACCCAGCAGTTGCTTTTTTAGCAAGGCCATTAATCTCCTTCTCGATCTCAGCAAAATTCATTTTCTCAGCATTGCGGAGGACAGGAACAACTAAACCCTGGGGCCAAGCAAAAAAGAAGGAAAATAAAAATTTTGCAAGCAAGTCCTAAAGCTAACAGATATTAATCTCATTATCAAAGAATAATATGTACTCTGTATAAGAATTAAAACATAATACAGAGTAAGGAGGGGAAAGAGGAATCCTGACAAACCTTCGGAGTTCCGACAGCTATACTGATATCAACATAATCTCTGTAAATGATATCATCTCCATCAATAACAGCATTAACAACAGGCTGGTACTGAAGTGCACTAATAGCGGCCTAGAATGAATCACAAAATCCACAATAAGTTGAAATCATGGCATTGAAAACATATGTAGAAGGACCTCAAAGCAGAATATTTCATATTGCTAAACAAAAAGGCGGTTAACACTTAACAGGCGGGATCTTCTGTGTCAAATAAAAATAAAATAAGATAAAATAACAGGCGGGATGTGTAACATACTTTTACAAACCCAGACATGAAACCTAGCTTAACGCCATGCTTCTCAACAAACGCATCCTTGTAGTCTGTGCGAAGTTTCATTAAATTAGTCCTGCAATAGATTTAGAAAGTGTTAATTAGCACACCCAAGGTTTCCGGAAATCAAAATATAAAAAAGAATGATGGCAGGATGTTAAATTCAAGTGCTGCAGCACAGAATTTTACTACAAACCAACTCAATAATTTTTACTATAAAAAATAAATAAATAAATAAATAAAAGCTGAACCAAGGGTTTCATAACCGACGGCAATGTCGTCCATGTAAAAAAAAAAAAATTAGAACTTCCACTCCAGACAAGATGTTGAAGTTGCTTCTTGTCAAGCAAATCTTATTTAAATAACCTTCTTTCAGAAAGCTATCAAAGCACGGAAGCAAGTTTTAGGAGAACATCAAAGTAAAGAACATGGATTGTTTCACCCACTTCTGAAATTTTCAAAGAGAAGACAAATATTTTGGATCGGAAAATGGGCTGCCAAACGGCTATTGAAGTAGCTGTAAACAGCAGTGCGACACACTGCATAACCGCAAAAAACCTAACCAAGGAAAGGAGAGAGAAAAGAGAACCAATAACTTATTATTGCTGCCTCACCCACTTCCAAGAACAAATTTGCAGTCGATGACCTTCCTGACAGACAATAAAGGGCATGTTTTTTTGGACTAAATATTGGAAACTGGAGAAAACAATAAAGCCCTCATTTCCAGATCTACGTGGAACTTCAAAACACATAGTCATTAATTGGAGGTATCCATTAATGCAAAAGAATTTTGATATATTAGAGCTCCTGATCAGAAAGAGACGTCTCCCTTGGTGGATTAGTTGACAGTGATGATCATTGGTCATCGTCCGAGAGGTGTAAGCAAAAGGAGCAGTCTTGCACGAAGAATTGTTTTTGAGTTGTTAAAAGTTGAGGGTTGGGAGCAAAGATGGATCCAGAAAATTTGCTAAGCGTGACCCTTTAATAAATAGAGTATATGCACAATATCAAATTAGTTTCCCCTCTTTGTGGTTTTAGATTTGTCAATTAGCAAACAAGGAACTTTTTCTCTTCAGAGTATTGACATTTCCCCATTCTCTTTCCCTGACATTTTCTTGTTATTCTTCCTGTAGCGATGAAACAAAGGAAAGAGCCTAAGACTATAGAACATTGGCAGGTACAATAAGCCCCTCCATGAATACTACTCCGCATAAAGAAGCTCCTAATAGATAAGTAACCTCTGCTATCATTACCAAAAATCACATTATACCTCAAGTTCACGAGTCATGAAAAGTATCATAGGGAGTCTAAATTCTGCTTCCTCTACATTATTTGGGAATCTAACAAAAAAGTAAGTCTCAGTGTTTTAATTTCCATCCTACCATATATTGTTGTAGCTTTGTTCCATTCTATTCTGAAACTCATTAATTCCATATCACATATAACAGAGAACACCAAACATATTCTCAGCCTCGAACATGAGAATAATGAGCAGCTTTTTCTCATATAAAGCGAGCATAAATATTACATTGAAACTAGTTAAGGAGAAAATGTAGGATTCAACTCACATATCAACTTCATTGAACGTTGTCAGCATTGCAAATGTGTTCTGTGAATCCTTCAAACGTGTGGCCACCCTCTTTCTGAGCCTTGTCATTGGAACCTGTTCAATAGATATGAAATCCCATGTATTCACTAAATGGGTACATCTCTTTCAAGTATGTAGCAGAAGAGAAAAAAAGAAAGATAACTTACTCGTCTTTCCCTGTCCTTTGGTGGAAGCTGGGGCTCCGTAGGACTGTGCCTGGAAGGTTGAGGTGGAGATGGAGGTGGAGATGGAGATGCAGGGGAAGATTTAGGCTTCTCCTGAACAGGAGCAGTTTCCACCCTTGGCTTAGGACTTTCCTCACTGCTAGATTTTTCTGAAGCAGCTTTCTCTGAAACATTTTCTGATTGAGCAGCCTGAGCTACACCTTCACCGCCTTTTAAGATAACAGCTATCTTCACACCAGGTTCCACTGTATCTCCTTCTTTAGCTACAAACTATAAAGTACAACTCTTCACATTCAGAAGCTCAGTCAAATATTAGTCAAAAATAAACCTCGAATAGGAATACAATATAACACATCAGTACTTACCGTCTGGATAACTCCTGCTTCTGGACTAACAACGTCAATTGTCACCTGAAGTCAATAGAAATCAATTATACTACTTCACATACACTGAAAACTCAAATACAGTAAACTCCCGTGGGTGAAGAGTGAACACACACCTTATCTGTCTCAATCTGTGCAATTGGCTCATCAGCTTCTACCCTGTCACCCGGATCTGCCAACAGTCACATGCATATTGAGCAAGATTGTACACATGGATCTAGTTCAGTAAAAAAATCGATGAAGGGGTAAAAAGTTGAAAAACTCACTTTTTAAGAAATTTGCCAAGGTACCATCACTAACAGACTCCCCCATAAATGGGACAACAGCTTCAACCACATCACCTTCACACACATACATATAAGTTCATTACAAATGTGTCCTAACAATTGCCTGTTAAATAGTTTATTCACTAGACCAAAAACAATGAATGACATACCACTGTCAGACAAAAATTGCCTGATAAATCTGGCCGGTCCAACAGCATCACTGTGACATTGAGTACAGAAGTTTTCAAACTTCAATAGACCAAAGAGCAAAAGAAGGCACTAATGGAACTGTTGCGCATGTCACAAAATACAGGTCATTTGTGTTTAAGCTCAATGTAAATTTACTGGAAGTTATTCTTATCTTAAAAAAATTACAGGTGGTCATAAAAGCATCACTTATGTATAAGATGGTTTAAAGAGACAGTTTCAGATATCGAGGTAAAACCATAAATCTGTCTCTAATATGCTAAAAAAGCCTACACAGATTAGCAATCATTATCAAGGCCTATAAACTTAGTAACTGAAAATAACAGGTCATACTAACCTGATTGGCCTAATGCTAGCTGAACGACCTGCATCAGGGAAATAATTTCAGAGATACTTTCAGCAATTTTGCTCCAGCTACTACAAACAAATACCAAACACATGATGAAATTACCTAATGGAAACGAGTGAAAGGAGTTCCTCAAGCACCCTACTCTTGGACGAACCCATACCTGCTCAGACACATAAACAGTGCACGTAGTTTACAAGCTTTAGCAGCGCGAAGGGGTAGTTAGATAAACAAGGCATGATGTCAGAAAGCAAACACGCCTGACAATACGTAGCTTAAAGGTCTAAGGCCAGATCAACACGATGTCCGTACTTCAACATTGACGAGATCTTTTTTGAGCAAAATTTTCCCTCTGACTATTCTCTAAGATTGACCCTCGGACTATTCTCTGAGAATGTTCGCAGACACCAAACTAAAATGTAACTGATTCATATCCAAGTATCCTACCATAGTATCCTACCATGAATGGTGAAGGAAATCCAATATTCACAGCCTTAACTCATTCCCAGTTCGGAATTCAATATCCACAGCTTTAACTCATTCCCAGCTCTGGCTCCCCAACCAGAAAATCATGTGTATCACTGTGTGCAATACTTGCACTACACACACACACACTTAAGAGAGAAGGAAAATTCAGAATTCTCCCAGAATCGACAATGCCTTGCATCATTATGTGTCCCCTCACTATTTTAACAACGAATTTTTTGGCAAACATATCTGAGATAGTATAAACTATAATGATAGGGCATAATAGTGTTAAATAGATCGCTAATAATACCTCAATTTGAAAACTATTGTCAAAATTAACCATTTTGATATTTTGAGGTTATGAGGTATGACATCAACGAATCTCACTTTTCCTACAATTGTAAATACCAAATTGGTCGATTTCCAATACATTCAAAATCATTTCCTCAAAAGCCAAGGGAAATTCTGGATATCTAAACATCCCTCAGATTAGACCCCCAAGGCTCAAACCCTAATACCTTCAACTTCAAATACATCTATTTTTCACTTTTTTACACCCATCAAGCAGCATAATTGACCCCACTTCCCCGGTCTTCCAATTGGGAAAAACAACGCTCTGGCTTGAAACTTGAAAGTAGTGATCACAAAATGCGTTTTCCTTTCGAATGGTTTGTTTGTTTCCAATCCAAATTTCATATATTAACTGAACCACAAGTTTCTTGACAATATTTACTACTGAATATATGCTATAACAGAAGATCCAATTCAAATCAAATTTAAACGTTTTGAAAAAAACAATACCTCTTCAGTTGCGGAGTATACCCTTTTTGATGCATGGCGATTTGACTGCAATGATTGCCTCAAAATCTGATTAAAATGGAGTACCCAAAAACAACACAAAACAAAACAAAATTGAATGAGTAAACAAAGTATTAAATTACAAATCACTAGGCGAAATGCGAAAATGTAAGTTATCAACTAAAATATTTTTTTAAAAAAAAAAATTAGTATAATTTTAAGAAACTTACCGATGATGATGAGCCTCGATGGGCAATTCGTCGGCTGAGAACGCCGAGCATTATAGGAAATTGTCTAAGAACTGCAATCGCAAAATAAAACTCTTAGGATTCAAAGATTGAAAATAAATTATTTAGAGTAAATTGCATCAGAAACAATCATAAGAGTAAAAATTAGGGTTTCGGACCTGATTGGGCAAATGGAGATTTGATCGAAGATTCAAAATGTTAGGGTTCGTTAGCAGAGACAGGGCGCGATGTAAGAAAACTAGAAAATAGAGAAATAGAGAAAGAGAGAGAGAGAGAGAGAGAGAGAGAGAGAGAGAGAGTGCTTATTTCTTTGTCGGACCGAGTGACACAGCCACCACGCGGCTCACACATGAGCTGACCGTTGACTTTTCTTCTCAATCGTTACGTCGTCGTTTTCTCACTGCTTTGATTGATTTCCGTTTTATATGAAGTGGAGTATACCTTCTTTTTTTTTTGGTGCAAGAAGGGTATGGGCCATGGGGTATGCAATTGCAAAGTTAGCAATCCACTCCCCTTCGGGGGGAAAAAAAAAGTTAATAAGGGTTAGCGATTCAATAAGTCTCTCACTTTCTTTGTCAATTTATTTATTTTAACGGAAAAGTAATCTCCAATTTTATCGATGATGATATATAAATTCAGGTTATTGTTGAAAATTATATGTGAGGGTGCGCCACTGCGCTACCCATTTCAAACTTAGTTTTTTTTTTTTTTTCTGAATTAATCTGGAGTATCAATCTCACACTTAAGAGACAATACTTGTAACCACTATAGTATACAAGTATACAATGTCGCAAGCTAATTGCAAGAGAAGAATGGGAAATTCGCATTTCCTATTGTTATCGTGAAGCTAACAGGGCTGCAGATTGATTGGCAAATCATGGTGTCAATTTATCTCAACCATTAATCATCTACAATAATCCTCCACTAGAGCTTCATCATGTTCTGTCTGAAGACTTCTATGGAGTTTCTTGGCCCCGGTTTTCTGGGGCTTTTAAGCTAGTTTCGTCTGTTTTGTTATTTCTTGCATTTTTCTTTCAGTTTGTTTTGTTTCTTTAGTAGCTTGTAATGGGGATTCCTCCCCGCTTTCACACCCAAAAAAAACTTAGTATACAAGTATTATTTTTTGAGGTGAACCACTATTAGCATGTTTTGATACTTAACAAAGTACGTAGTATTTGAAATTTGATTAGTTTGTCATTTCCAAACTCTAGTAGTCTTTTAAATCATGTAAATGGAGTAGTACGCGGGTATTCTCCATTAAAAATTATATTTAATTAGTAAATCTTATTTTCTTAACAAATGGAATCAATTAATAAAGAATTAAGGACTTTTTTTTTTTTATCACATTAAGGAACTTCTTAAGTGTAGCCACAGGATGGTGAATGTACAGTTGGTAGTTATGTAAATAGTTAATTGTCTCATGATAATTTAAGGGAAATAGACTAAAAATAGGAAGTGCACCAAAAACTGTTTGTTATTGTAAGGAAAATACTGTTGACGTACAACTACTCCTTAGTTTAGATTAAGATCATCACACAACAATACTTTCTACAATACCAAAGTACGAATTGACTAATACAACATACAGACTACTTAATTAATTAACCATTGCTACTAATTAACAACGTGGATGGATCATGCAACTAATTAACATAACACAGGATACCCTTAATATAACATACTAGTGCTTAAGTAATAATTAACATCATGCACTCATGCTGCAGCTAACTTCTTCAAAGATGCATGCCCTTGAGGTCTTAACATAACATGGACTCCTAGTACTCCTACTACTTCAGTTCACCTCCAAACCCAACATGGACTCCTAGCATCAGCGCCCACCACCACCAACACCCGGAATCCACCCACCCGGCCCGCCCAAGCCACCGCCCATACTACCTCCAATTGCACCACCAACCCCACCCCCAATACCCGTCGACCCACCTATGCCCCCAAGTCCACCACCCGTTCGAGTACCAGTACCAATACCACCACCCACACCGGCCCCAGTACTCGTCGACCCACCAACACCACCAAGTCCACCACCCATTCGAGTTCCAGTACCAATACCGCCACCCACACCCGCCCCAGTACCCATCCCAAAGCCTGGTATAGCCGCACCAAGCCCTCCTGGAGGTGTACCTCCCATAACTCCACCAGTACCACCAGTTGGGCCTCCAAACCCACCACCACCTTGCCCAACAGCACCACCAGTTGGGCCTCCAAACCCACCACCTCCTTGCCCAATAGCACCACCAAGTGGGCCACCAAACCCACCACCACCTTGCCCAATAGCACCCCCAAGTGGAGTACCTCCAAACCCACCACCACCTTGTCCAACAGCACCACCAGTTGGGCTTCCAAACCCACCACCACCTTGCCCAACAGCACCACCTGATTGGTCACCACCTCCAAACCCGCGCCCAATTCCAACGCCGCCTGGAGTACCGCCAACGCCACCACCGACAACAGGCCCACCACCCGGTCCGAAACCACCTCCTAGTATTCCTTGACCAAAATCATCCATACTACCTCCAAACATATCATTAAAATTTGAAGGCTTAACAACTGAGGATGATGATGATGAGGTTTTTTTGTCATTAAAAATATTATCATTCTTGGTTGTTGTTGTCAAACTATTCCTAGCATGGCTTAAACCAATTACACAAACAAGAAAATACAAGGTAACCAGAAACATGACTGGCTTGATGACAAACAACATCTTGATCAAATTATAAAAACTTTCAAAACTCTTGTGGATAGTTTGGTTTGTGAATTTTGGAGAGAGAATTGAAGTTGGAGGGGTTTATATAGAGCGGTGGCTGGAAAGAGGTAGGGGATTTGCATGAAAACATATGTCTACACGGTTGGGGAAGCTAATAAATGCATGCATGCCCAACAGCTAAGTACCTAAATATATACTCGTATGTATGTTTCTCATTATAATAAACCTCGATCTATATTATCTGCAACCCCAGAAAATGCCAATAATATTAATGTATGTAATAATAAATGGACTTAGTTTTAGGCCAGTAGTTACATTAACTTCATTGAAAACGAAAACTCAATGGATCAGGGAGCTGAATTTTAGCCTTTGCTTTGATGAGTATATGCAAAGTTATCGTGTTTTATATGAATGAATTGATGATGATCAATTAAATGTTGATACAGTAGTGCTAAGGCCAGCTGCCCATTTCTTGATTCACCTAGGGAGAGCACACTACTGTACACGCACCATAATCATCATGCAGCTCATGCATGCATTGGTTTCACCGGCTTACTTTTAGCGCCCAAAACATTGACTCATCATCACACACACAAATCACAATGGTCCCTTAGCTTGCTTGGCTTGCTCCCATGGACAAATTGAGGATCCAACGAATTCAGCATTTTGAGTTTTCTTGTAACCTCGAGACTATATCGATTTGATCCGAGATCATAGAATAAAGAGACTTGAATTGAATTGAACAAAACTAATTAAAATTTAAACTGAGAAGAACGTACAAGTGATCTAAGTCATACACATGTGATATTTTGGTTATATTATCTACCAATTCTATAATTATTTTTCGTACATCTTCCGCCATTTATTACTACCTCAATAATCAATTGTACGGAGTAACTATAAAACTACTCTCAGTAATTATATATAAGCTAGTTTTTTTGAAGGTGAGTTAGCTTATTAATTAGAAACTAGTTAGTTACCATTATTATAAATTGGATTATTATTAGCTAGTAAGAACATTTGGAAAGAAAAAAAAAAAAAAGAACTAGCTCCCATGCAAATGGTATATAATTTAATGGCAAACCATCTGAGACTGCTGAAATTTGAAATTGATAGCCGTGCCTAGTAACTTTAAATTTACCATGCATGTTATGACTTTAGTGCTCTCACCCAATCTTTCTTAATGTTCCAACAAGAGCAGCTTGCAGTTGCAAGTTAGCCCATAATGAACTGCAGCAATAGCAGGTACCAATGTTTACATTCCCATGGTTTGTCGCAGATTGTACATATATATGCATTATTTGAATTGGTAAAAACTAGGTTTCGTTTGGTTAGTCAACGCTAAGAGTATAACCTGAGTGGCTGAGTGTCCCATATTGAAAAGCTGAAGAGAGTTGGATTGTATATAAGTTAGTGGGTTACTCCACCTAATACTCTAATTGATTTTAGGATGAAACCTTACTAGACTTATATATGTGCAGTTGACCCTCCTCCATGTGCGGACCTGCAAGCTGTAGGCCCAAAACTCTGTTACACCACACGAGATTAATTTAGTCCCCAACTTGCATGCAATTTGTGTGAGATTAGTTTGATTTCGTGGTATCATTTACTTGATAAAAAATTTTGTCTTTTGTTGTTTATGAGTTGTATTAGGATACAAACATTTTTGCTTTTGCAAATGGAATAATCTTAGTTTTCGAACTTACAGGAAGATAAAATTCGTGAGCTTCATTTTCTTCACAATGGTGTATTAAAGATGAAACTCATTACCAACAAGCACTTAGATGAGTTGGTGAGGGACTTTTCTAGCTTAACCAGAGATCTTGGGTTCAAGACCCTGTGAATGCAGCAGTGTTAAATACTTGTTGGGAGAGCTTTACTGCCCTTGTAGTCCCACCCGATTCGGTCCGGATTCAACCGGACGGTCCCAGACCAAAAGATGAAACTCATTAGCCGAGGCCACAATCATCGGTCTCTAACAAGCAATCAATTTTAGCCAATTTAATTTATCTCAAAACCTTAACTCTACAAAACAAAACTAAAAAAAGTTACTAGCTAACAATATCATCTGAATATTTAAAAAATATTATTTCTTTGGTTATCCTAAACTACTTATACGTCGTCAGAATAAGTGAATCATGTCATGGCTGCATTTAATAAAAAGAACGATTCAGAAAAACTCCTCTTATTAAGAAAGTTATTGGTGTAACGAGTCATAATATAATAGTGAATTTAGAGGGAGGGAGTTTTTTTTTTTTTTTTGAGGTGAGAGAGGTAGGGAGTTGCGGAAGAAGAATTATGGGAAGGGAATAACTAAAAGAATTTCAGAGTATAGATATGGAAAAAAAAAAACAAAAAAAAAAAAAGGAACCGGCATAAGTCGGTCTAGTTAATTCACTTATCAAAAAAAAAAAAGTCGATCTAGTTAATTGAAAAAAAAAACAAAAACAAAGCGCGCGGCAGAATAAGTCGGTCTAATGAAATGACCGTTGTAACGGCTCTTTTATAATACTTTACAGTTGTTTTTTACCGCGTCGGATGGGTAAGTCGGTGATTGACGGGGTTAAAAGTCAAACTTGACCGCGTGAAAAAAACACACTAAAGGCTTCGCCGTCCTATTTCTATTCTTTCTCTATTTATAGTTTCCCACCCAAACAAAATTTTTGCTCTCTCTCTCTCTCTCTCTTCCCCACGCTTCACCATTTGCTACCGTCGCTGCTCGCCGGCAACCACCACTACACCACCGGTAATCTCTCTCCTCTCTCTCATTATCGTTTTCTCTCTCTTGTTGCGATTAATTGTTCTCTCTCACACACACACAGTTTCTTAATAAATTGAAATTTCGCTTCTTTTTTGGGTTTTCATATTTCAATTTGTTGGGCAATATTAATAATGAGTATCTTCTATCTAAGTTCTCTACATTACATTGAGTGTTAGTTTGGTTCATTCAATTCACTGATTAATTGTGTTTTGTCTAATTTCTACGTCAAAACAAATTGAAGCTTGCCAGTGCCAGTGATCAATGTTGGAAATAGGACGTGGGGTGGAAATTTGAGTACCCCAACTATTGAGTTTCTCTCTCTCTGCTGGTTTTCTCATTCTGGGATTTCTCCTCATATTCAGTATGGGTAATCTCTCTTTCTCTCACATTTTCCTCCACTTAATAAAATTAAAATTTACTTTTTTTAATGGGTGTTCAATTTGTTGGGCCATTTATATTATACTCTATCTGGGTTGTCTAGATTAGTTTTGGACATTTGGTTTACCCTTTCAAGTATTGATATTTATTCATTTCAAAGGTGATTGAATGTGTGTTTTTTCTTTAGATAATGATGATTTAGAAATCGATAGAGGAACTTATTGAATTTTTAATCATGTCTTACTTGTATTCTATGATTAGGCAACACTGTTGATGTTTACTCGGTATTACATATGATGAATCATTACATAGGAGGATTTAGATGTTCCATGTTGGCAAATTGTGATGTTTGTTTGGGGGTTAAAATGTACTCCCTCCGGGCCGGGGGGCGGGGGTTTGCTTCTCTTACTCTGATTTTGTGGCATGTATGTGAGTAACACCTTAAAACTGCTTAATTGCATCAATTAGGAGTTAGGATACCATAATTCTTTCCATTGTCCCCCACTGGTTTGACACTAAGGTCTGTTTTACCTATCCTCAAAGCTTTTTTTTTCTAGCATTACATTCTGCCAGCTTTTAGCTACCCTAATCAAGTAATCAGAGTCTGCAATAATACTGTTTTTTTTTTTTAATATTTTTTTTTGAAAGTCAATGTGACTGTTAAGCACTGAACTTCCTGATAGTTGGTTGTGATTTGTGAATTGAGCATTTCAAATAGTATTGATTGAGTTGTAATTTTTTAAATTTTAGTCCAAAGCAATGCCATCACATATTGAATACCACTCGAGGAAAAACACGATCTGCAATCAAACCGTCTATATATTATGGTGTTTGTTGGAGTCAGCGTTCTCTGCGTGCAGACTTCAGACAAAAGAAAACACATTTTAGCTTCACCTAAATTTCACTTATGGTATATCAGTTCAGGTGTCATGATATTATTCACAGGGCTATGCTCGGGTGATTAATTGAAAATGCTAGAAAGGCGCTGATGGATCCTTTTAAGATCTTGCTGTCTGAGAAGAAAGCGGGAAAATATATTTTGCTTCAGATAAAGTTGGTGTTGCTATTCTAGATGAAGTGATGCAGGTAACTGTGGTTATTTCATGTAAATTTTCTCATTGCAATTCTCCTTAATTGTTTTTGGAGGACTCATCGCGATCTTTTATGTATCTTATTTTTATGGTAAGTTTGTTTCCTTCTTTCCTTAATTCTTTCTTGTGCACCTTACTTCATTGCAGATGCAAGTTCCCCATTCCTTCAGCATTCATGTCCAAGCAATGGAGTTCCATGGATTGTTGCAGGGTAAAATCCCTTTGCGAGCTGTAGAAAGCTGAGTCTTACTAGGATTGGTTCTCTAGTTGCTATTGTGAATTGTATTGAGAAGGTATGTTTTTATTCTGTATTTGGGGGTCATATTCATTTTGAAGTGCTTTATGCTTCCATACTTACATTTGTGGTTTTATTTTTTAAACTCAGTCAGTGTCATTGTACCATTGAGGATTGGCTGCTTTCTTTCTCTCCCTCTCTTTTTCTTTTATGCTTATATAAATAATGTCTTTTGCTTCTACAGCTAGGATCGCTGCATGTTCATCAGTTGCATTACAAAGACAATTACTTCTTTCAACTTAAGGTACGTTGACGAAACTCTGCGCCAGCTATTTATTATTTTGTTCTATTCTGTAGGATCCTCTCTTTTCCATTCTTCCTGTAATGTGCGTATGTACATACATTTCTACTGTGGTTGTTGTTGTGTTGGTACATTCTGTTGCTTGGATGACATCGACTGTAAATGTATATTTTTATTGAAAAAGGATATCGGGATGATGGAAGAGGCTTGAAGAGATGCAGAATTGTTTTGGTTCTAGTCCTACAGTTGGTCCGACAAAAATGTGGTGTCAGTTTTAAGCACAGGTGATACTCTTAGTCTTTTTCTGGGACAAAAGTACTAGAGATGAGTCTCGCCTTGCTTCAAGTGAAAGAGAGTAAGGTCTATGGATATCAATTTACCTCCTATGCTTGACTTGTGTTAAAAACTCAAAATAATAGAGGTTTATTTATAAAGATGGAAGAAGAGAGCATATTACTCTCTTCCAAAGTTACATCCATCTGAATTCCTTTTGTTCTGTTCTCAGCCAAAAGCAGAAGCTCAGACGAGGGTTTCAAGGAAATGTTGGATCAACTTTTGGATGCTAGATTAGAGCACCTTAGACCAATTAAAGAACTATGAACTTCTGTATCTTAAATGAGGTAAATGCTTGCATTTCTTAAACTTGTTTTCATTGTTTGACGTTCATGCATATCTCACTATGAGAATAGTACAATCAAATATCAGAGAATTGATGTCAATTGTCTTTTTCATTACATATCTAGGGTCAGGAGTTAGGCTTAGTTTTCTGAAAGACTCCATTTCTTCTTGGGAGTTTTCTGGGTTAGCCCAAAAACTGTAAGGGACACACCATTGTTATCCCCCCCCCCTAATTGATATCATGTATTTCCCTAAGCTGGAGCTAAACCTTATCGTTCTTTGTAGGCCGAGTAACAATGAAGGGCACAAATGTGTTACTTTAGCATGAGATCGGTAACACTGGCCTGGAAGGCCAGGCGATCTTCAACCTGTGGCTCTGGCTGTCCATGAATGCCAAAAAAAAAAAATAGTAAATGAATGAGTTTATCCTTTGTCGCCGTATTTTTTCTGTCACTCGGTACACAAACATCAAACCGTTGCAGACATACTTGTTGGAGCTTGGTGGTTTGGCGCAGTGTCACAGAATGAACGGTTTGTTTTAGTACCATGAATGGGAACGGGAACATAAGTCAATACATAGTACGTCTTAAGTTTGTTAGGGTAAAAAAATTTGGTATGATTTTCTGGTAGAGTAACTTCAATTTGATAGTGTATCTTCTGAGTTTTTGAATAAAATTCATCTTCTTCTTCACTTATAATGTTTCTCTATCTAGAATTGAACAAGTCCCTTTTTGTCAAACGGTTAGTTAGAATCGGATCACTAATTTCAGTGAGTTGGATTGCTAGGAATCACAAACCAGAATAAAGCAACTTGAAATTTGCATAATGCAACACTGGTTTAAAGCAACTTGAAATTTGCATAATGCAACACTGGTTTAAAGCAGCTGAAGAAATTGGAGAAGGATGGCATGTGGCTGCTATCTTTCTCTCTCTTCGCCTATATCTTTGGCTCGCTGTTGCACCTTTTGGTTTAGTGCCTTGTGATCATTTGTAACTTAAGCTGAAAGATTTATAGTGTACAGATGCTGACCCAGTTTTTGCCATTTTCCTTTTAGGACAGTAATTGACATTTGGCAGTGGTATTGAGTTGGAATTTAAGTTCCTCTCTCACTTTATGATTATTCTCTTTACTGCCATTTTGTTTAGGTGCCTCAATCATCTTCTACGGCCACCGTGGCTGCCCACACTGGAACCACCACGACTGCTCCAAGTTCAGATCACCCAGGAACTATCACCCTGAAATGGCTGCTGGATTATTGTACGATCTCTCTCTCTCTCTTTCAAATATTTGTAAGATTTCTATTGTTCTGTTGTCTCCAATTGCTGTTTAATTATTTTTATTTTAGGAGGTAAAAAGAAGGTTTTCTGATCATATGCTAGTTCAAGTAGTTTTCAGTTTGTATGTGAACAACCATGGAGATTTACGATTCTACCATATGTTGGGGTTTCTATAGTTAGCTTTCCCTTCACTTGCCAACAAGGGTTTCTAATCATCTGAACATATATGGGCTACGAAAGTAGGTTGAAGGTATTGGATTTGGGACATGTGGTGGTAAAAGTAAACCTTTTATTTATGAAGGAGGATGAGTTTAAGACACTCTTATCGGTGATACATGAGTTATGAATAGGTCATTGGTTCCTGAGTGGTTTATAATTTTAACATGCTATAGGAAGCTAGGAACAGAATTTGGTAGAACCTTGCATGTGAACAGAATGTGAATGAGTTAAGCAGAGTTGAATGTTATTGTAATGTGTGGTTGGGATCGATCGATTTATTTTGTTATGTGGATCTTTTAATATAGACTTTGCTCTTTGTGTGAGGGACAATAAAGGTTGTTGTTGCTCTTGTCTGGAGTATCTTCTGTCTTTGACCAAAGCTTGAGAGGTTAGATATGTAAATTAAGAGGCAATGAATTAGGATTTAGGGGGGAGAAGAATGAATCAGGATTTCGAAATGGGTGAAGTAAGTTTGAGATTTGATCATTGAAACTGTTCATGTAATGGCAATTGGCACAGGACTATCTTATATATGGACTAAGGTAATTTTTTACGGGGTGGTTATCAATGTCAGGGATTGTTGAGGAGTTAGGGGTCTCTTATATAACTTAAGAGGTAAGCTCATTAGCAATCACGTAGGGAAATTTGGTTGAGTTCCATGTGATAAAATCAGAGTTTTGATCAAAGGAAGAGAATTGTAGAGAGAGAAAATGAATGCAGAAGCTTGAAGAAGAATTACAGAAAATAGCTCTGCTTTTGCAATTGAATAGAATGAATTAATTCTCTGTAGTTTGTTACAGAAAAGCTTATATACAACTAGCATGATGTTCTGACAAAACTAGCTAACTAACTAACTAGTCTATTGTACTAATAATATATCATAATAAATTAAGTAACTCCAACACCCCCCCGCAAGCTGGAAGGTGGTGAGGAACACATTCCCAGCTTGGAGAGAAGTAACTGAAACTGAGTTGAAGGCATGATTTTAGTTAGAACATCAGCAAGCTGTGACCTGGTAGGAAGATAACTTAGTTGTATCAGCCCTTCCATGACCTTTTCCCTGGTAAAGTGACAATCTATGTCAATGTGCTTCGTTCGCTCATGAAACACAGGGTTTTTCGCAATGTGAAGAGCAGATTGGTTGTCACAATGGAGAGTAACAAGTTTGAGATTGGTGACACCAAGTTCTTCTAACAGTCTGACTAACCAGGTGAGCTCACTAGCAGCCTGTGCCATGGCCCTATATTCAGCTTCAGAGGAGGATTTGGCCACAATGGACTGTTTCTTGGATTTCCAACTGATTGGAGAACCACCAAAAAGAACAATATACCCAGTGACAGACTTTCTGGACATAGGACAAGCAGCCCAGTCAGAATCCGAATATGCATGAAGACTGACCTGTGCAGTAGCTTTGAGTAAAATCCCTTGACCTATGGTGCCTTTTACATACTTAAGCAGGTGGTGCACAGCATCCATATGTGTAGTCCTTGGATTCTGCATGTGTTGGCTCAAGGTTTGAACAGCAAAGGATATATCAGGTCTAGTATTTGTGAGGAAATTTAATTTCCCAACCAAGGTTCTGTACTGAGTGGCATCAGGGAGGGCAGTACCATCCCAGTTATTGAGCTTCAAATGTTGAGGTAATGGAGTGACACAAGGTTTCTCATGCAACATACCAGAATCTGTAAGGAGTTCATGAGTGAACTTCCTTTGTGATAGAACGATCCCTTCAGGAACATAACTTACTTCAAACCCCAAGAAATAATGCATCAATCCTAAATCTTTAATTGTGAATTCTTTGTCAAGAAAAGCCTTGAGTCTCTGAATTTCAGTAATATCAGACCCAGTCACAATTATGTCATCAACATAAACAGCAGCCAAAGTGATGTGCTCAGGTGTTTTCTTGATGAACAAGCTGTAATCAGATTTGGATTGATTGAAGCCTTGCTGAAGAAGAGAAGAGGACAGCTTTTGAAACCACTGTCTGCTAGCTTGCTTGAGCCCATACAGAGATTTCTTCAACCTGCAGACCTTGTTATGGGGATTAGGAATGCCTTGAGGAACCTTCATATACATTTCCTCCTCTAGGTCACCATGAAGGAAGGCATTGTTGATGTCCAATTGGTGTATTTCCCAATGCTTAGAAGCTGCTAATGCAAGGATGCTTCTGATGGTGGCCATTTTGATAACAGGTGAAAATGTATCAAAATAATCAATGCCATATTTTTGATGATTCCCTTGTATAACAAGTCTCCCTTTCAGTCTCTCAACAGAACCATCAGAGTTGAGTTTAACTTTGTAAACCCATTTAGAACCTATGGCTTTCTTACCAACTGGCAAATCAGTAAGTTCCCATGTATCATTAGCTTGTAAAGCTGCTATTTCCTTATCCATAGCAGTAACCCAAGCAGGATCATGTGAAGCCTCAGAATAAGAGGTAGGCTCAGTGTATGTGGTGGAATGCACAATATGAGATTGATGAGAATGTGGAAGAGATGAAAAAGAAACTAAATTGCACCAGTGTTTGGGAATTTTGTGAGAATGAGACATGTTAACAGTTTGACAAACATAATCTTTCAAGTAAGCAGGTGCATTATGATGCCTAGATGATCTCCTAGGTTCTGCAACAGTAGTAACAGGAGGAACAGGAGAGGGATGAGGTGAAGAGGAAGTATCATCAGACGAAGAGGAATAAAAGGGAATTTGAGGAGAGGGAGGGAAAATAAAATCATCTGTGGTGGCTGAAGAATGAGGAGTAGTAGTGGTAGGCAGGAACATGGGTGGAACATCAGGAAGAGGAATGGGAAAAGGTGTTTGTGTGGTTGTGGAGGATATGTAATGATAAGGAAAATGTTGTTCATGGAAAACAACATCTCTACTGAAAATTATTTGTTTTGTGGTAAGGTTCAAGAGTTTATAAACTTTCTTACCAAAAGGATATCCTAGAAAAAGGCAAGGTATACCCCTTGGACTAAATTTTGATCTTTTGTGTTTAAGAGAAGAAGCATAGCATAAACACCCAAAGGCTCTTAGATGGTCATAGGAAGGTGTTTTATTGTGAAGGATTTCATATGGTGTTTTATTATTAATAGATTTCAGAGGAAATCTATTAATCAAATATGAAGCAGTTAATATGCAATCTCCCCAATACTCAATAGGAAGGTGAGCTTGATAAAACAAAGCTCTAGCAGTCTCTAAGAGGTGTCTATGCTTCCTCTCAACCACTCCATTCTGTTGTGGTGTGTCATTACAAGAAGTTTGGTGGATAATACCTTTTGTGGTGTAATAAGCAAGGGCATTAGTATCTCTGAATTCAATACCATTGTCAGATCTAATTATCTTAACAACAGCAGAAAATTGTGTTTCAATATGAGTAATGAAAGAGGAAAGAACAGAAAAAGCTGAGCTTTTATTTGTGAGAAGATGAGTCCAAGTAGTACGAGAGTAATCATCTACAATTGTAAGAAAAAATCTATAACCATTGTATGTACAAGGTGTATAAGGTCCCCACAAATCAACATGAAGAAGCTCAAAAATACAAGAAGTTTGTATGCTACTATGAGGAAAAGAATGCCTAGTT
Source organism: Tetragonia tetragonoides (assembly GCA_038025085.1). Lineage (NCBI taxonomy): Eukaryota > Viridiplantae > Streptophyta > Magnoliopsida > Caryophyllales > Aizoaceae > Tetragonia > Tetragonia tetragonoides. The sequence continues at coordinate 2,387,328 of CM076153.1, forward strand.
AGTCTAGCTCTGGGACATATGTCACAGATTACATTATGAGAATGAGAACATGAAATGGAACAAATGTTCTTTATTTTGTCAAAAGGCAAATGACCTAAACGACAATGCCAAATTTCAGAAGATAATTTGGTGGCTTGATGAGCAGAATGTTGAGGTATACTAGAAGCAGAACCATCATTGGAAATCACATTAGAACCAGCAGGCAAATCAACAAAATATAAACCATCTCTTTCTTTACCAAGCACCAGAAGCTGCCTCATTGAAGGCACCTGGATTAAGCAATGTGTCTCAGTAAAAATCATGTACGTGGAAAGCTGTCTAACTAGCTTTTTAACAGAAAGCAAATTATACTGAAAATCAGGAACATGGAGAACATTTTGTAGAAGCAAAACAGAAGTTAACTTGACACAACCTATATGCTTTACTTGTGCTTGTAAACCATTAGGCATAGTGATGAAACATGGCTGTAATGCAGGCTTATAGGAGGCAAACATTTGAATATTTGGTGTGACATGATCAGTGGCTCCAGTATCAATGATCCAGGTTGGGTTAATGCATGAAGAAAGAAAACAACGAATTTTACTAGCTAAATGAGTATAGGAAGCTATACCAGAACTGCCAGCTGAAGAAGGTTGAGCCATATTAGATTGGCTGAGCAAGGCCATGAGTTGACTGTATTGAGCTTGTGTCAACATTGCAGGGTTCTGATCAGCAGGACTGTCATTGCAGTCTTGAGTACCACCAGAAATTATAGACTGAGAATTTTCATTTTCTGTATCCTCAACATTTGCATAATTTGCAATTCTTTTTCCTGTAAATTTTCCTGTATCCTTAGGAGGTCCATGAACTTTGAAACATCTTTCCATGCTGTGACCAAACACCTTGCAATGGTCACAGTAAAACTTAGATCTCTTTCCATTTGGTGCTATCCCAAATACAACTCCATTCACTGTCTCTGTAGGCCTACCAGAATTACCATAGGAATTGCCAAAATTCCCTGAAGAATTCCAACTGTTATTGCCATTTCTCTGGCTCTGAAAATTTTGCTTGTTGTTACCAAAATTCCTCTGAAATGGTGCTGCAAGAGCAGTGGCATCTGAACCAATAGAAACAGGACTACTACATTCCCTTTGTTTCTCATCTTGCATAATCAATTTATATGCCTGACTTAAAGTAGGAAGGGGTTGCATCATCAAAACATTTCCTCTAATGGACTTATAGTCATCATTTAGTCCTAAAAGAAATTGAAGAACTTGCTGTTCTTGCAACACAGCTAGGAAAGCACCACCAGAGCCACAAGTGCAAGCAGGCAAAGATAATAATGACATATACTCATCCCAAGCAGTTTTCAATTGAGTATAATATGTTGTAACTGAATTATTTCCTTGAGAAATAGAACCAATATGCTTGTGAACTTGATATTTACGAGGAGCGTTGGTTTGAGCATACCTTTCGTTGAGTTCAGACCAGATTTCAGCAGCACTGTTATAGTAAAGAATGCTCCTCCCTATATCATGCTCCACTGAATGTAAAATCCAAGATATCACGACATTGTTGCAACGTTCCCAGTATGCTAGCAAAGGTGAATTAGCAGGAGGTTTCACACAAGAACCTCGAACAAAACCTATTTTATTCTTCGCACTTAGCGAAATTTCTGCAGCTCGTTTCCATTCTCCAAAATTATCTCCATTGAGCTTTTGCGTAGCTAGCATGAAATTACTAGAAAGATCACCATGATGAATGTATAATTCGTTGTTAGGATCAACAACAGGAGCAGTTTCAGAAACAGAATTAGACATTTTCTCAGAGGAATTTCGTCGAACACTTGGTGTGCAAGAAATCAAGAAGCACGAAAAAGGCAAGCGATTGTATGAATCGTTACAATCGGAGTATTCTGAAGTCTAAATCCCTAGATTATGAGCTAGATCAATTGAAGAAGCAATTCAATTGATCGAAAATGAATTTGAGCAATAGTGACCTAATTCTTGAAAATCAAGAATCAATCGTGAGCTGTGATTGATTGAGGAAATCAATTCAATTAATCGAAAATGAAACGAAAATGAAGAATTTTAGGGATTTAGATCTTTGATAACCGCTCTGATACCATGATAAAATCAGAGTTTTGATCAAAGGAAGAGAATTGTAGAGAGAGAAAATGAATGCAGAAGCTTGAAGAAGAATTACAGAAAATAGCTCTGCTTTTGCAATTGAATAGAATGAATTAATTCTCTGTAGTTTGTTACAGAAAAGCTTATATACAACTAGCATGATGTCCTGACAAAACTAGCTAACTAACTAACTAGTCTATTGTACTAATAATACATCATAATAAATTAAGTAACTCCAACACCATGAGATCCGAGAGTGTACAGGTAAGGGCTGGGGCAATTGGGTTATGAGTTTTGGGTATTGATGTTAGTGTTAGACAATCGAAGAAGTAATAACGGGAAGTAGACTTTCATCATATGTGAAGGGTAGTTAGTGTAGTTTGTTTTCTTGATGTCAAGTGGACCATATCACTGTAGTGGATATTTTGCTGTGATTAGTATGTCTTTGGGGTGGGGGGGTGGGGGGGTCATTGATAAACTATTTTGAATCCATTTCAGTGCAGAGACTGTTAAGAAACCATGTTGTTATCTCTATAAGGCGAAGAGACTTAGCCGACAAAGGACGGTTGATATAAACTCCTTGGTTTCAAAACATAATCATCAGCTTAGGACGCGTCACATGGCCTTCTGAATATTCCATTAAAAAAATAGAAGCTCCCAAGGTTTGAGCTTTTTAAGTTTCTGTTACCCCATAACTGTGTGAAGGAACATCTTTTGAGTATTTTCTTTTACTTGTGGGCTGATGAGTCTATTTTTTAGGGTTTCATCTTCTGTTACCATTGTTATGCCGATAGTTTAGCATGGTCTAGTTAAACTGAAGAAGTCTCTTGGCAACACAACTGCAGCCGACCAACTACCATGGTCATTTTATTCTTTGCAACTTTAAATGCAGGAAGAAGACATGATCAATTATTAAGAGAAGAAAACATGAGCATTTATTAAGAGAAGAAAATATGAGCAAGAACATGGGATAACTGGTCCTTCATGAATCTCCGATCGGATTCGGATAAACCTTTTGGATACTATGAGGTTGACATTGGCACATTGAAACTTGAAAGCCCCAAGCACCGGCTGAAATAGTCTTCTATCCATGACGACGTGTGAAAAGGTTCCAAATCAATCTAGAATTCTAGCACACATATTTTTCCATGAAATGCTTTCGTTATACTTGCTCAACTTTACTGATCCCTTGACATCTTTGTTCGCAACAACTCCTTGAAGGTTGTGCCCATCCCAGTGGTCGGGTGTGAACAAAGAGAACGCCATCATCTGTGAACAATTGTGGCGGTGTCTTAAGGCAGCATGAGGTAATGGTTGTGAAGTCACACGAGAGTAAATTGGTCAAAAATAGCTAAAATGTCATCTGGATCAGACATGGTTGCTATCTGCAACCAAAACTGACCCAATGTATTTGAGAGTAGTTTAAAAGTGAGTGTGATTAATTGGAGAGGAATGCATGGTTATTCAACTAGCTAGTGACAGTTTGGAGAGGAATGCATGGTTATTCAACTAGCTAGTGACAGTTTCTCCTTCAATGTTGTGGGCTCGGTTAGAGCTTTGGGGATTTTTTCAGGGTTACAATGTTTGATATCCCATGGAATTGCACAATTTTGTACATGTTTGAATGCGGAAAAAATAAAATTAAAAATTAAAAATCTTGCGCGACTGTATCATATGGAGTTTGCAATTATACTTTGATCATAGTGAAGTGTACAAAACAATGGAGAAATGAACTGAATCGCAAAATCATCAGGCATTTGAAATAGGTGTAGCAATGAAAACGATAGGAAAAACGAAAGTTATCTTTATTTGCAAAATTCGAAATCGAAAATTCACTGTCGAGTAAAAATGTCAAAAAATTTTCTTAAAGATGGAATTTTTTTTAACATTAATAATTATCTTTTCAAAATTCGAATATGAGGTAGTAAATACATGATGTTTTTAGCTTCGAATTCGTGTCCATAGCTTAAGTAGCATCGGATGTGGAAAATATTCTTTACTGAACTTCTCCTCGGAATTACTTGTGCAAAAAAAATGTTGTTGTTGCTTGCTTGCTGAGGGAGGTAGGCTCCTACTTTGCATTGCATACATATAGTTAGGGATTTGACTCCGGTGTGCTTTTCCTAATTAAGCTGGCAGCTTGGCTGGGCAAGTGGGCGGGGCCCGTTAACCGACCCGCCCCATTAGCGGGTCATGACCCGCTTACTATTATAAATGGGCGGGTCAAAATGGGCCGGCCCATTTAAAAGTTAAGCGGGTCATAGCGGGTCGTAAATGGGTCGACTCATTTAAATATTTTTTACTAAAAAAACACTTTTTAAATTTTAAACGGGCCAAAATGGGACGGCTTGACCCGACCCGCCCCGACCCGCACTCACAAAATGTCCGACTCGCCCCGACCCTCCCATTTGCCCAGCTCTCCCGCCAAGTGTCTCCTGTGGCCCTATTCTTATGCACTCGACACGCCTAATCACATAGGAGGGGAATTTTCTTAGGTCTTTCTTTCTTTTTCTACATTCTCCTTTTGAGGTTAAACAATCTCTTACATGACACAATAGTGGATTTTCCACTTTAGTGGTTTATGCTGGAGAGATGTTCTTTATATTGCTGATTGTTTTTCTTCCCAAAAAGCTTAGTTGTGGGCATAATTTTAACACCATAGTGCAACACAAAATTTAAAACTGCTCGTTGAAAAGTTTAGCGACATATATTTTTTTTGGCAACAATTTAAGTCAACAATAATTTCACTACTTTTCAAGTTCATCATTGTAAGCGTGTTTATAGTGAAACAATGTCGTAAAAGGAAGATTATTCTTTCATTGATGAATCAAAAACATTGTGACAATGCTTTAGTAATACAATGCAAAATGTAAAACAACGACCAATAAGAACCAGCCTTGTAGATTTCCATGCTAAATAGTACGTAAAAATTACTAGTATTGCAACATTTAGTAATGTTGTGGCTTTGGCTTGTAGCCTTGTAGTAGTGATGCTTCTGCTCAAGGCAAAACCTTTCAAAACCCACCACCACCTCCAGCACCTCCACCAAACCCACCACCGGCACCCCCACCGGCACCACCACCAAGTCCACCACCAGCACCTGCTCCACCACCAGCACCTCCACCAAACCCACCACCGGCACCCCCACCGGCACCACCACCAAGTCCACCACCAGCACCTCCACCAAACCCGCCACCGGCACCACCGCCAGCGCCACCACCTAGTCCACCGCCGGCACCTCCACCAAACCCACCACCGGAACCGCCACCAAGTCCACCTCCGCCACCGGCACCTCCACCAAGTCCACCGCCACCACCGGAACCTCCACCAAGTCCACCTCCAGAGCCTCCTCCAAGTCCACCGCCGCCACCAGCACCTCCTCCAAGTCCACCGCCACCTCCAGCACCTCCACCAAGTCCACCGCCAGAGCCTCCTCCAAGTCCGCCGCCACCACCAGCACCTCCTCCAAATCCACCACCAGCACCACCACCTGCACTGCCACCTAGTCCACCTCCACCACCTAACCCTCCACCACTTCCACCACCAAGACCACCCCCAGCTCCTCCCCCAGCACCGAGTCCGCCACCAAATCCGCCACCGCGTCCTCCACCTAGGCCACCACCATGGTACAGTAGTTTCTCATCATCAAATGAATGAGTAGCCACTAGCTTCCTACTAGCACTAGTAGTGTAAACTAGTGCACCAAGAAGTAAACATATAAGAAGCTTACTGCAAGTCATCTTTAATTTCTGGTAACACTTATTCTTAGATGACTTGGGGTGAGAAGTGGTGGTACGAAGCAGGGTTTATATATGGATAATTTGATTAAGACATTTTGCCAAAGAGGCTTAGAGGAAGCTAACGGTTGAGAGAGTTTTATTTAATGTTTTGCATCCTTTGATCTTGAAAACGTGTTGGGACACTTAATGCTTTCAACTGCATAGTTTGAAAAAAGAACAGACAACGAACTTGCAAAGCTGGCTAGTTTTTGCTCTTAGTCTTATGCATCATCTTTGGACCATACAATTTTGGTATGTTAATCCTCTACTATTTCTTTTCTTGTTAACTCCCTATCATGTTCAATGAACATTTTTTTTCTTTAATCTCTTGTTCAATATTCGTAATTCATGAAGTGTTTCTAAGGGTTTGATGAGTTATTCGATCTAATCTTTGTATAAACAATTTGAGTTCAGCTATGTTGATACTAACAAATGAAACATTAGCAACAAGCTTTACAATACACAAAGCTAGTAGAAGGCTGATCAAATAGGCTATTTAAAAATGAACGTGGAAATTTCTTAGATCATCGCCTAAAAGAATAAGTTTAGGTTAAATATTATGCCTCCTTATAATAATGTATCATATTTTGCTCATACAAATACTGAAAAAAAAAAAAGAAGAAAAGTTGCAAATCAATGATGATCTAGACAATACAAACCTCTCATTGCGTTTTGTATGGCCTTTCATGCATGTTCAACAACAAATATATTAATCTAACTGAATAATCAACGGAAGCACGACAACCCTATCGATCAACCCTAGCACCATTAAGGATAATTGGACAAGTACAGTTCCTAAAGGTTAGAAGCCCGAAGACATTGGGAGATAAGAAGTCAAACGCATAATCTTACATACCTTATTAAACCACTTAGAAGCGAGTTTAAAACTCACTTAATCACAGACCTTAATATTTTTTAGGGTATTAGTATATGTGCATGCGCAAATGTTATCGGACCTTTAGATCCATCCAATAGATGCAAAAATAGGTTACCAATTAACCAGAGAAGGAAATATGAGCAATTTCTATTAAAGAAATTAGAAGAAAATGCATAAGTGGCTCTTCAGGGAGTAGTAAAAAGTAATTACTCAAAGAATCTCGAATAGAATAGATTATTTATCTGGTGGTCTATCATGATTTTAGAGGACCCTCGATGTTTCGAGAGGGTTATCCAGAGCTCTAGAACTTTGATATCACCCATGCCTTTGGTGTTCTAACTTTGACACCAATGTCCCATAAATATCCTTCAAAGCCCATCAGAGACTAAATAAGCGACTCCAAGGTCTCTCATGTCCCCTAAGGTTGTTTTGTGCGATGTGATGCTAAAATATCCATCTTTGTTTCGGGGCCTCCCGGAAGCCTAAAAACGTAGATAATATCCTTCGTTTTCGACTTCCTGGGGCCCAGGTGTCATTTTAGCCCAAATTTATTCAGGGTTTATCATGACCCTAGATAACCCTCTCGGCCCTCGGGGTACCGAGAGGGTCATACAGATCCCGGAGCTTTGATATCACCCATGCCTTTGGTATCTAACTCTTACATCGGTGGCCCTAAAATGCCCTTCCAAGCGTATCAGAGACTGGATAAGCGACCCCAAATGCCTCCCATGTTCCCTGGTGTTTCATGCGATATGGTGCGAAAATATCCAACTTCGTTCCGGGACCTCCCGGAAGCCCAAAAAACGTGGATAAGAGCCTTCGTTTTCGGCTTTCCGCCAAACTTCTCTGGGGCATCTATCATGACACTAGAGTACCCTCGGTGACCGGGAGGGTCATCCGGGTCCCGAACTCTGATATCATACATGCCTTTGGTGTTCCAACTCTTACACCAATGTCCTATAAAACGTTGTTCCAAGTCTATCAAAGACTTGATAAGCGACACGGAGGGCCTCCCATGTCCCCTTGAGGTGTTTCGTGCGATGTGGTGCGAAATTATCCACCTTTATTTCAAGGCCTAATGGAAGCCCAAAAAAACGTGGATAGTAGCGGCCTTCGTTTTCGGCTACCGGGAACCCAGGTGTCATTTTTGCCCAAACTTTTTCGAGGGATCTATCATGACCCTAGAGGACTCTCGGTATCCCGAGATGATCATCCGGATCCCCAAACTTTGATATCACCCATTCCTTCGATGAGTAGAAGAAATTAAATGCATAACTGGCTCTTCAGGGAGTAGTAAAAAGTAATTAGTTAAAAGAATCTCGAATAGGATAGATTATTAACTGCACGAATATGAGATTGCGTTGCAAGCCCCAATGCTTTAAGGGTAAATTTTTTATTTAGCACAATATATCATACTTGTTTAGCTCATAAGCTTATTCAATCAAGTTCAACATCGTTGATGATGTGGCACCAACACTTTTTATCCATGCATCATATTGGGAGGAAAAGGTATCAAATAAATTAATCACACCATAACCCCATAAAGAAACTGCTGAATAATAAGAAATGTAAACCTATATTAATCTTTTAAAAGGTTTCTCATGAGACTGCCTTAAGGTGAGGCCCCCTCTATAACTAAACATGACATTAGAAGGGTCCTTATCGTGAGGCAGCCTTATACGAGTTTTTGTGTTAATCTTATTATTCGTATTTGATCATAAAGGAAAACTAAATAATATTTTTTGTATCGAGAGCGATCTTAATTCTTCTTCTGTTTTAGGTAGCATTGCAGACCCGAACATTGGTTCTTAAAATGTAATTGAGCACCGAAAGGATCGGGCCGGGCCGAGCGGGTCGGATCCCTGAATTCATTTCAATGTCCCGTGTGCTCAAGTTAAGATACATCTCACCTCAAAAAAAAAAGTTAAGATACATCTCCATAAATATGAGAACCCCTATATATTGACAGTTATTGAAGCATGCATGCGTATCCAATCATTGTGCTTTGAACTTTGATTGATCATTGAACTGTTGTATGAGTATATATCATTCTTTAGTTTTCTTTTGAATAATGTGAAATTAATATAAAATTCCTAAAAGAAATGATGAATTGATATATATGTCCTTCAACTCTTCAAGAAAGACGACTAAAATAATATATCAGGCGGTAAATTAACGGAAAGATTATTCTTTCATTGATGAATCAATAATATAACACTTTGACATACATTGTTTTAGCAATACAATGAAAATGTAGAAACAAAAACCAAAAGCAATAAACACTTCAAAGCAGAATTACATATGACTAGTATTAATTGTAGTAGTAACATTATTTAGTAATGTTACGTTGTTGTATGCTTGTATTAGTTGATCATGCATACGCTTAAGGGAAACCGTGTCCAATCCCACCACCAGCACCAGCTCCTCCACCAAATCCACCACCAGCGCCAGCACCGCCACCAAGGCCACCACCAAGTCCACCGCCACCACCACCACCAAATCCTCCTCCACCACCAGCACCTCCACCTAGTCCACCACCGGCTCCTCCTCCAAATCCAGCACCACCTCCGGCTCCCGCTCCACCTCCGAGTCCACCACCTCCACCGCCACCGAACCCTCCACCACCTCCGCCGCCAAGACCACCTCCAGCTCCTCCACCAGCTCCAGCACCACCTCCAAACCCGGCACCAGCACCACCTCCAGCACCACCACCGAGGCCACCACCGGCACCACCTCCACCACCAAACCCGCCACCGCCTCCTCCACCTAGGCCACCACCACGACCATGGTGGGGGAAAAAGAATTTCTCATCTTCAAATGAATGAGTAGTAGCTCCTAGCTTCCTAGTAGCACTAGTAGTGTAAACTAGTGCACCAAGAAGTAAACATACAAGAAGCTTATTGCAAGTCATCATCTTTGACTTTGTGGAAATTGAATGAAGCCTATTTGTCTTAGATGACTTGAGATTTGGATGAGAAGTGGTGGTACGAAGTAGGGTTTATATAGAGATGAATTAATGAATTAAAGCCACTTATCCAAAAAAAATAAAACAATTAATGAAAGCCATTTCATTCACAATGTGAGGCTTAGATCAAACAAAGCTTTGGAACGGTTGAGAGATGAGTTTTAATTAATGTATATAGTTCATCTTTTCATCTTCAAACCGTGTTGGAACACTTTAATGCCTTCAACTGCTTTGTTTGAAATTAACCCAACTTGCTTTTTAGTTCTGATCTATCTGAGTTTCTGACAGTAATACAAGGTTATTCATAATATTTGGACCATACATTTTTGGTATTTTTGATCCTTATTTACTGCTTATTACTACATGTCATCTACATTATTCTACAGAGTATGAGGGAAATCATGAACATGAGCTGCTTCATTCCATAACCATTAAAAGCAACTACTAACAAACACACATACAACTAGCATTACACTTTACACATGACTAGTTGTTTATTTGTCATCATCAAAATACTGTACATAGGAACATGACTATGCTCATCAGTTTACTCTTTATCATCGAAATGCAATGCATATGATGTACTCTAATCGCATATACACAAAAACTCGTATGAGGCGGTGACCTCATGTTGACGCGACCTCATAAAAGACATTTTGGCGCATATATAACTTAGTTCAACCATAACATTCGCAGCCGTACGTGGATTCAATTTACAATAGGTATGCAAATTTGGAATTTGATCACCATTTGTTGAAGCAATAATAATAGTACTTGTATAATTATATAAGATCGAGTAGGGATTTCATAATTGTGGTAGAACTTTCCTCCTACCTCTAGCAACTTTGATGGCGCTAGGATTGCCAAGCAGAGTATACCAAAATTAATGCCCCAAATAATAAGAAAGTCAGCCTGATCAAATAAAGTTCACATGTCACAGTTGTTGATCCACAACACCCACCCAAACCAGTAAATACGAGTATCAGGAGATTCAGGACTAAGCAAGAAAGTTGTTTCCCTCATGAAAGAAAAGAAAAGAATAGGCTCAATAATTGACTAGTTCCTTCGGGAAAAAGAAAAAAAAAGGAAAATGCACAACTAGTTGGAAAATTGCTAATTTTTCCATTTATTTGGTTTTTTTTTTTTTTTTTTTTTTTTTTTTTTTTTTTCCTGTCTCGATCCAAATGAGACACCTCATACAAAAATGACGTCAAGCTGACATATACCATTTCAAGTGTACATGCAAATCACCTCAAATTTGTTGAGATTAGAATTGGTACTTTGGATGCTATTGATCATATGAGTTGATGAGAGACTTTTTTCCATAACACTTGTGGGAGCTTATTTAATAAAGGAACACTCTTTAATTAAACTTTAATTTACGTCTCAACCCTTTCTCGAAGGTGGAAGTGGATTGATTGAATGATACTAGGATGAATATGCGCCTTTGGTGTATTTGTGAGATAGGTACTATTTTGATAACCTATCTAATTATTAATAAAGAATACACTAATTATCAAAAAAAAAAAATTAAACTTTATGTAAAGTTAATTAATTTGAGCTACATCCTCCACATACATCATATACATCAATGTCATCAGTTTTCAATTACGTACTAAACATCCACCACAACTTTTTTAAATGATATGTCCACTGCAAGAAAATCAACAAATTTGTCTAAATTAAAGCAAGGATGGCGATTAGAGGGGGAAAAAAAAGAAAGTAACAGCATGATGTATACTCCCTTCTAGCATTATCTCAGCAATGATCAGGATGTGACCCAAAAAAAGTCCGACTATATGAAAATTTGGTCAACGAATTCATAAATTTAAATCTAAATTCATTAGTAGTTGTCTTCATTGTGTATTAAATGCGCCTAATAATTTGGTTCAGAAAATGTATGTACTCAGATCCGTAAGTGTTTTCCATTGTAGTATGAATGCCATAGTGGCTTAAACTGATCGAAGTGCATTTAGCATGGTCGGTGTCTTAGTGATGAATTTCTTTGCAAATTTTCTACTTGATGATGATCTTTCACACATTCAATCAATTTATTAAGTAATACAGCTAGCATTTGGTTTCGATTTTCAATAGCAAGATTGAGATCGATAATTAAGATTATGATCATTAATTAAATCCATCCAACTTAATTACTGTAGCACACCCTGTTTACCCAATTTTTAGCAGCAAACTCTGCTGATTGTTGGGTGCCATAATACGAGGCCTAGCCAAAATTGACACAAACAATGTAATGCCAATATTGGGTAAAAATGGGTGGATATATGAATTAGTGTTGCAAACCTTGAAGCCTTTGGTTTTAACATATTGTCGGTGGAAATTGCTCAATAATTAATTAGCTTGTGCTGATCTCAGCTAGTTCAACAACAGTGCTCCTACATAAGGTTTGTGGGACTGATTCTAAGCCTCTGATTTAAAGCTTTGCACAACATCAACAATAATTTTTGTTTCACACATGTTTCCATCCACCTTTATGGTTTCCTTTACAAAAAGGGGAAAAAAAATTACAAAGAGTAATAAAATGATTTTTTTATTTTTTGTTTGAAGGAATAATATTATCGTTGAAAATGGGCAATCAAATTAGTTGCAGGAATTACTGAGATTTGAGACGGGCCAAACCAATATAGGTTGGTCCAGTGATTTGTACCTTGGTATTCTTTCTTTACCACCCGTTCACCCGGGTTTAAATTCCACTAAGGATATTTGGAATCCCGTTTCCCCTTTACCCCACTCCCTCCAAATACTTGACCATTAACTTTTAAACCTTATGCCAAGATAGGTCAACCCAGGAGTGGTCCTCCTCACCTTATTAAGACGCCCCATAAAGGTTCCCCTAGGCTAGACTAGCACAGGTACCACTGTTCAGCATTTTGCTTGGCATGGACTGATGGACCCAATTTGTTTGTTTTTTTTTTAAAAATGGGCC